>CM048745.1:857397763-858890758 GCA_026315105.1 Locusta migratoria | reverse complement strand
CTTGAGAGCGTCAGCTCTCGCGTCAGTCGAGACAAGTCGAAACTGGGAGGGACACTATATGCTGGACCACACAGAGCGAGGAAAGATAAATGAAATGAATGAGAAAACTCTAAGAGCGCACCCTAGACGCACATATCTGCAAAAACGAAATACTACTTGCGGTGGCCGGGAATCGAACCCGGATCAACTGCTTGGAAGGCAACTATGCTGACCATTACACCACCACCGCACAGCACGTCTGCAGTACGCCAAGATGGGTCTGCTTGTGTGGCACATTTTCGAGAGAATCCACCGATTCTCGGCAGGACTGAACTCTCGCAGACGACGGTTTTGGCAGGAATCACTAGGTGGCATACAGCATCGGTGGTTCAGTGGTAGAATGCTCGCCTGCCACGCGGGCGGCCCGGGTTCGATTCCCGGCCGATGCATAATTTTTTTGCGGTGTCCATGATGATGCTACAACGGAAATCGCGGAGAGGTGAGACAGACATGCAGAACGCAATAACTTGTTGCATGGACGCTGGCAAGTAAATAGACGCTGACCACTGTCAACGTTCCATCATGAGCTACTGTGTCCACTTGTCGCCTGGGTAGCGTACTGTAACAACATGCAAGGGTGATGTCCGTTGAATACCAGCGCTGTGTGTTAATTTACCGAGCAACGACTGCGCATGTAGCGGCTAGACGGATTACTCAGGTAGCACAAACTTTGGAACTTGCTATAGTTATCGACTTCAAAAATTGTCGCCAGCAAGTGCCTCGGTAGCGCAGTAGGTAGCGCGTAAGTCTCATAATCTTAAGGTCGTGAGTTCGATCCTCACCCGGGGCATATAATTTAACGTAGATGAAATCAGAATTCGTACTGTGCTTTTGATAATGAACGATGCTGCATGTTGCTAATTTTGAACACGTTTCGAATGCTTCATCTTCGACATGTGTCGAACTCATAGCGTTATAACACTTCTCTTGGTCCTCCACTGGTAAGGCATGTTAACAAAAGCGATTAGTTTTACTTTTAATAAGCTGTATTTGGCGTTCAGCAGACACAACGAAACTCGCAAACAGCGATCACATCAAAAGTAGAATGCACACTAAATTTACGTAGAAGGAATGTAAATAACGGAAAAACGGCAAGCATCCGGTATGGTCTAGTGGCTAGGATAGCTGGCTTTCACCCAGCAGGCCCGGGTTCGATTCCCGGTACCGGAACGCACCTTTTTGCGTGCAAATCTCGTCGAGTTTAAACCGTTTATTCCTCGCGTTCTTGGCGTGAAACAAACGTCTTTCGTACGTTGTCGAGAGAAATCGACATACTATGACATTATCCTCGGGACAAAATTGAAACCAGAACAAATGCTGCTTGACCATAAAACCACCGTTTTTGCACAGAAATTAGCAGCATAATGTTTCATAAACGCAGAACGAACCGTCGCGCACGAGGCCCGTTAGCTCAGTTGGTTAGAGCGTCGTGCTAATAACGCGAAGGTCGTGGGTTCGATCCCCCCACGGGCCACTGTTATTTTTCTATTACGAAAGGAAACGTGCGTCTCTCAGCCATTTGAAGCTACCTGTCCCTATATATAGGCCGACTTGAGAGCGTCAGCTCTCGCGTCAGTCGAGCAAAGTCGAGACAAGTCGAAACTGGGAGGGACACTATATGCTGGACCACACAGAGCGAGGAAAGATAAATGAAATGAATGAGAAAACTCTAAGAGCGCACCCTAGACGCACATATCTGCAAAAACGAAATACTACTTGCGGTGGCCGGGAATCGAACCCGGATCAACTGCTTGGAAGGCAACTATGCTGACCATTACACCACCACCGCACAGCACGTCTGCAGTACGCCAAGATGGGTCTGCTTGTGTGGCACATTTTCGAGAGAATCCACCGATTCTCGGCAGGACTGAACTCTCGCAGACGACGGTTTTGGCAGGAATCACTAGGTGGCATACAGCATCGGTGGTTCAGTGGTAGAATGCTCGCCTGCCACGCGGGCGGCCCGGGTTCGATTCCCGGCCGATGCATAATTTTTTTGCGGTGTCCATGATGATGCTACAACGGAAATCGCGGAGAGGTGAGACAGACATGCAGAACGCAATAACTTGTTGCATGGACGCTGGCAAGTAAATAGACGCTGACCACTGTCAACGTTCCATCATGAGCTACTGTGTCCACTTGTCGCCTGGGTAGCGTACTGTAACAACATGCAAGGGTGATGTCCGTTGAATACCAGCGCTGTGTGTTAATTTACCGAGCAACGACTGCGCATGTAGCGGCTAGACGGATTACTCAGGTAGCACAAACTTTGGAACTTGCTATAGTTATCGACTTCAAAAAATTGTCGCCAGCAAGTGCCTCGGTAGCGCAGTAGGTAGCGCGTAAGTCTCATAATCTTAAGGTCGTGAGTTCGATCCTCACCCGGGGCATATAATTTAACGTAGATGAAATCAGAATTCGTACTGTGCTTTTGATAATGAACGATGCTGCATGTTGCTAATTTTGAACACGTTTCGAATGCTTCATCTTCGACATGTGTCGAACTCATAGCGTTATAACACTTCTCTTGGTCCTCCACTGGTAAGGCATGTTAACAAAAGCGATTAGTTTTACTTTTAATAAGCTGTATTTGGCGTTCAGCAGACACAACGAAACTCGCAAACAGCGATCACATCAAAAGTAGAATGCACACTAAATTTACGTAGAAGGAATGTAAATAACGGAAAAACGGCAAGCATCCGGTATGGTCTAGTGGCTAGGATAGCTGGCTTTCACCCAGCAGGCCCGGGTTCGATTCCCGGTACCGGAACGCACCTTTTTGCGTGCAAATCTCGTCGAGTTTAAACCGTTTATTCCTCGCGTTCTTGGCGTGAAACAAACGTCTTTCGTACGTTGTCGAGAGAAATCGACATACTATGACATTATCCTCGGGACAAAATTGAAACCAGAACAAATGCTGCTTGACCATAAAACCACCGTTTTTGCACAGAAATTAGCAGCATAATGTTTCATAAACGCAGAACGAACCGTCGCGCACGAGGCCCGTTAGCTCAGTTGGTTAGAGCGTCGTGCTAATAACGCGAAGGTCGTGGGTTCGATCCCCCCACGGGCCACTGTTATTTTTCTATTACGAAAGGAAACGTGCGTCTCTCAGCCATTTGAAGCTACCTGTCCCTATATATAGGCCGACTTGAGAGCGTCAGCTCTCGCGTCAGTCGAGCAAAGTCGAGACAAGTCGAAACTGGGAGGGACACTATATGCTGGACCACACAGAGCGAGGAAAGATAAATGAAATGAATGAGAAAACTCTAAGAGCGCACCCTAGACGCACATATCTGCAAAAACGAAATACTACTTGCGGTGGCCGGGAATCGAACCCGGATCAACTGCTTGGAAGGCAACTATGCTGACCATTACACCACCACCGCACAGCACGTCTGCAGTACGCCAAGATGGGTCTGCTTGTGTGGCACATTTTCGAGAGAATCCACCGATTCTCGGCAGGACTGAACTCTCGCAGACGACGGTTTTGGCAGGAATCACTAGGTGGCATACAGCATCGGTGGTTCAGTGGTAGAATGCTCGCCTGCCACGCGGGCGGCCCGGGTTCGATTCCCGGCCGATGCATAATTTTTTTGCGGTGTCCATGATGATGCTACAACGGAAATCGCGGAGAGGTGAGACAGACATGCAGAACGCAATAACTTGTTGCATGGACGCTGGCAAGTAAATAGACGCTGACCACTGTCAACGTTCCATCATGAGCTACTGTGTCCACTTGTCGCCTGGGTAGCGTACTGTAACAACATGCAAGGGTGATGTCCGTTGAATACCAGCGCTGTGTGTTAATTTACCGAGCAACGACTGCGCATGTAGCGGCTAGACGGATTACTCAGGTAGCACAAACTTTGGAACTTGCTATAGTTATCGACTTCAAAAAATTGTCGCCAGCAAGTGCCTCGGTAGCGCAGTAGGTAGCGCGTAAGTCTCATAATCTTAAGGTCGTGAGTTCGATCCTCACCCGGGGCATATAATTTAACGTAGATGAAATCAGAATTCGTACTGTGCTTTTGATAATGAACGATGCTGCATGTTGCTAATTTTGAACACGTTTCGAATGCTTCATCTTCGACATGTGTCGAACTCATAGCGTTATAACACTTCTCTTGGTCCTCCACTGGTAAGGCATGTTAACAAAAGCGATTAGTTTTACTTTTAATAAGCTGTATTTGGCGTTCAGCAGACACAACGAAACTCGCAAACAGCGATCACATCAAAAGTAGAATGCACACTAAATTTACGTAGAAGGAATGTAAATAACGGAAAAACGGCAAGCATCCGGTATGGTCTAGTGGCTAGGATAGCTGGCTTTCACCCAGCAGGCCCGGGTTCGATTCCCGGTACCGGAACGCACCTTTTTGCGTGCAAATCTCGTCGAGTTTAAACCGTTTATTCCTCGCGTTCTTGGCGTGAAACAAACGTCTTTCGTACGTTGTCGAGAGAAATCGACATACTATGACATTATCCTCGGGACAAAATTGAAACCAGAACAAATGCTGCTTGACCATAAAACCACCGTTTTTGCACAGAAATTAGCAGCATAATGTTTCATAAACGCAGAACGAACCGTCGCGCACGAGGCCCGTTAGCTCAGTTGGTTAGAGCGTCGTGCTAATAACGCGAAGGTCGTGGGTTCGATCCCCCCACGGGCCACTGTTATTTTTCTATTACGAAAGGAAACGTGCGTCTCTCAGCCATTTGAAGCTACCTGTCCCTATATATAGGCCGACTTGAGAGCGTCAGCTCTCGCGTCAGTCGAGCAAAGTCGAGACAAGTCGAAACTGGGAGGGACACTATATGCTGGACCACACAGAGCGAGGAAAGATAAATGAAATGAATGAGAAAACTCTAAGAGCGCACCCTAGACGCACATATCTGCAAAAACGAAATACTACTTGCGGTGGCCGGGAATCGAACCCGGATCAACTGCTTGGAAGGCAACTATGCTGACCATTACACCACCACCGCACAGCACGTCTGCAGTACGCCAAGATGGGTCTGCTTGTGTGGCACATTTTCGAGAGAATCCACCGATTCTCGGCAGGACTGAACTCTCGCAGACGACGGTTTTGGCAGGAATCACTAGGTGGCATACAGCATCGGTGGTTCAGTGGTAGAATGCTCGCCTGCCACGCGGGCGGCCCGGGTTCGATTCCCGGCCGATGCATAATTTTTTTGCGGTGTCCATGATGATGCTACAACGGAAATCGCGGAGAGGTGAGACAGACATGCAGAACGCAATAACTTGTTGCATGGACGCTGGCAAGTAAATAGACGCTGACCACTGTCAACGTTCCATCATGAGCTACTGTGTCCACTTGTCGCCTGGGTAGCGTACTGTAACAACATGCAAGGGTGATGTCCGTTGAATACCAGCGCTGTGTGTTAATTTACCGAGCAACGACTGCGCATGTAGCGGCTAGACGGATTACTCAGGTAGCACAAACTTTGGAACTTGCTATAGTTATCGACTTCAAAAAATTGTCGCCAGCAAGTGCCTCGGTAGCGCAGTAGGTAGCGCGTAAGTCTCATAATCTTAAGGTCGTGAGTTCGATCCTCACCCGGGGCATATAATTTAACGTAGATGAAATCAGAATTCGTACTGTGCTTTTGATAATGAACGATGCTGCATGTTGCTAATTTTGAACACGTTTCGAATGCTTCATCTTCGACATGTGTCGAACTCATAGCGTTATAACACTTCTCTTGGTCCTCCACTGGTAAGGCATGTTAACAAAAGCGATTAGTTTTACTTTTAATAAGCTGTATTTGGCGTTCAGCAGACACAACGAAACTCGCAAACAGCGATCACATCAAAAGTAGAATGCACACTAAATTTACGTAGAAGGAATGTAAATAACGGAAAAACGGCAAGCATCCGGTATGGTCTAGTGGCTAGGATAGCTGGCTTTCACCCAGCAGGCCCGGGTTCGATTCCCGGTACCGGAACGCACCTTTTTGCGTGCAAATCTCGTCGAGTTTAAACCGTTTATTCCTCGCGTTCTTGGCGTGAAACAAACGTCTTTCGTACGTTGTCGAGAGAAATCGACATACTATGACATTATCCTCGGGACAAAATTGAAACCAGAACAAATGCTGCTTGACCATAAAACCACCGTTTTTGCACAGAAATTAGCAGCATAATGTTTCATAAACGCAGAACGAACCGTCGCGCACGAGGCCCGTTAGCTCAGTTGGTTAGAGCGTCGTGCTAATAACGCGAAGGTCGTGGGTTCGATCCCCCCACGGGCCACTGTTATTTTTCTATTACGAAAGGAAACGTGCGTCTCTCAGCCATTTGAAGCTACCTGTCCCTAGATATAGGCCGACTTGAGAGCGTCAGCTCTCGCGTCAGTCGAGACAAGTCGAAACTGGGAGGGACACTATATGCTGGACCACACAGAGCGAGGAAAGATAAATGAAATGAATGAGAAAACTCTAAGAGCGCACCCTAGACGCACATATCTGCAAAAACGAAATACTACTTGCGGTGGCCGGGAATCGAACCCGGATCAACTGCTTGGAAGGCAACTATGCTGACCATTACACCACCACCGCACAGCACGTCTGCAGTACGCCAAGATGGGTCTGCTTGTGTGGCACATTTTCGAGAGAATCCACCGATTCTCGGCAGGACTGAACTCTCGCAGACGACGGTTTTGGCAGGAATCACTAGGTGGCATACAGCATCGGTGGTTCAGTGGTAGAATGCTCGCCTGCCACGCGGGCGGCCCGGGTTCGATTCCCGGCCGATGCATAATTTTTTTGCGGTGTCCATGATGATGCTACAACGGAAATCGCGGAGAGGTGAGACAGACATGCAGAACGCAATAACTTGTTGCATGGACGCTGGCAAGTAAATAGACGCTGACCACTGTCAACGTTCCATCATGAGCTACTGTGTCCACTTGTCGCCTGGGTAGCGTACTGTAACAACATGCAAGGGTGATGTCCGTTGAATACCAGCGCTGTGTGTTAATTTACCGAGCAACGACTGCGCATGTAGCGGCTAGACGGATTACTCAGGTAGCACAAACTTTGGAACTTGCTATAGTTATCGACTTCAAAAAATTGTCGCCAGCAAGTGCCTCGGTAGCGCAGTAGGTAGCGCGTAAGTCTCATAATCTTAAGGTCGTGAGTTCGATCCTCACCCGGGGCATATAATTTAACGTAGATGAAATCAGAATTCGTACTGTGCTTTTGATAATGAACGATGCTGCATGTTGCTAATTTTGAACACGTTTCGAATGCTTCATCTTCGACATGTGTCGAACTCATAGCGTTATAACACTTCTCTTGGTCCTCCACTGGTAAGGCATGTTAACAAAAGCGATTAGTTTTACTTTTAATAAGCTGTATTTGGCGTTCAGCAGACACAACGAAACTCGCAAACAGCGATCACATCAAAAGTAGAATGCACACTAAATTTACGTAGAAGGAATGTAAATAACGGAAAAACGGCAAGCATCCGGTATGGTCTAGTGGCTAGGATAGCTGGCTTTCACCCAGCAGGCCCGGGTTCGATTCCCGGTACCGGAACGCACCTTTTTGCGTGCAAATCTCGTCGAGTTTAAACCGTTTATTCCTCGCGTTCTTGGCGTGAAACAAACGTCTTTCGTACGTTGTCGAGAGAAATCGACATACTATGACATTATCCTCGGGACAAAATTGAAACCAGAACAAATGCTGCTTGACCATAAAACCACCGTTTTTGCACAGAAATTAGCAGCATAATGTTTCATAAACGCAGAACGAACCGTCGCGCACGAGGCCCGTTAGCTCAGTTGGTTAGAGCGTCGTGCTAATAACGCGAAGGTCGTGGGTTCGATCCCCCCACGGGCCACTGTTATTTTTCTATTACGAAAGGAAACGTGCGTCTCTCAGCCATTTGAAGCTACCTGTCCCTAGATATAGGCCGACTTGAGAGCGTCAGCTCTCGCGTCAGTCGAGACAAGTCGAAACTGGGAGGGACACTATATGCTGGACCACACAGAGCGAGGAAAGATAAATGAAATGAATGAGAAAACTCTAAGAGCGCACCCTAGACGCACATATCTGCAAAAACGAAATACTACTTGCGGTGGCCGGGAATCGAACCCGGATCAACTGCTTGGAAGGCAACTATGCTGACCATTACACCACCACCGCACAGCACGTCTGCAGTACGCCAAGATGGGTCTGCTTGTGTGGCACATTTTCGAGAGAATCCACCGATTCTCGGCAGGACTGAACTCTCGCAGACGACGGTTTTGGCAGGAATCACTAGGTGGCATACAGCATCGGTGGTTCAGTGGTAGAATGCTCGCCTGCCACGCGGGCGGCCCGGGTTCGATTCCCGGCCGATGCATAATTTTTTTGCGGTGTCCATGATGATGCTACAACGGAAATCGCGGAGAGGTGAGACAGACATGCAGAACGCAATAACTTGTTGCATGGACGCTGGCAAGTAAATAGACGCTGACCACTGTCAACGTTCCATCATGAGCTACTGTGTCCACTTGTCGCCTGGGTAGCGTACTGTAACAACATGCAAGGGTGATGTCCGTTGAATACCAGCGCTGTGTGTTAATTTACCGAGCAACGACTGCGCATGTAGCGGCTAGACGGATTACTCAGGTAGCACAAACTTTGGAACTTGCTATAGTTATCGACTTCAAAAAATTGTCGCCAGCAAGTGCCTCGGTAGCGCAGTAGGTAGCGCGTAAGTCTCATAATCTTAAGGTCGTGAGTTCGATCCTCACCCGGGGCATATAATTTAACGTAGATGAAATCAGAATTCGTACTGTGCTTTTGATAATGAACGATGCTGCATGTTGCTAATTTTGAACACGTTTCGAATGCTTCATCTTCGACATGTGTCGAACTCATAGCGTTATAACACTTCTCTTGGTCCTCCACTGGTAAGGCATGTTAACAAAAGCGATTAGTTTTACTTTTAATAAGCTGTATTTGGCGTTCAGCAGACACAACGAAACTCGCAAACAGCGATCACATCAAAAGTAGAATGCACACTAAATTTACGTAGAAGGAATGTAAATAACGGAAAAACGGCAAGCATCCGGTATGGTCTAGTGGCTAGGATAGCTGGCTTTCACCCAGCAGGCCCGGGTTCGATTCCCGGTACCGGAACGCACCTTTTTGCGTGCAAATCTCGTCGAGTTTAAACCGTTTATTCCTCGCGTTCTTGGCGTGAAACAAACGTCTTTCGTACGTTGTCGAGAGAAATCGACATACTATGACATTATCCTCGGGACAAAATTGAAACCAGAACAAATGCTGCTTGACCATAAAACCACCGTTTTTGCACAGAAATTAGCAGCATAATGTTTCATAAACGCAGAACGAACCGTCGCGCACGAGGCCCGTTAGCTCAGTTGGTTAGAGCGTCGTGCTAATAACGCGAAGGTCGTGGGTTCGATCCCCCCACGGGCCACTGTTATTTTTCTATTACGAAAGGAAACGTGCGTCTCTCAGCCATTTGAAGCTACCTGTCCCTAGATATAGGCCGACTTGAGAGCGTCAGCTCTCGCGTCAGTCGAGACAAGTCGAAACTGGGAGGGACACTATATGCTGGACCACACAGAGCGAGGAAAGATAAATGAAATGAATGAGAAAACTCTAAGAGCGCACCCTAGACGCACATATCTGCAAAAACGAAATACTACTTGCGGTGGCCGGGAATCGAACCCGGATCAACTGCTTGGAAGGCAACTATGCTGACCATTACACCACCACCGCACAGCACGTCTGCAGTACGCCAAGATGGGTCTGCTTGTGTGGCACATTTTCGAGAGAATCCACCGATTCTCGGCAGGACTGAACTCTCGCAGACGACGGTTTTGGCAGGAATCACTAGGTGGCATACAGCATCGGTGGTTCAGTGGTAGAATGCTCGCCTGCCACGCGGGCGGCCCGGGTTCGATTCCCGGCCGATGCATAATTTTTTTGCGGTGTCCATGATGATGCTACAACGGAAATCGCGGAGAGGTGAGACAGACATGCAGAACGCAATAACTTGTTGCATGGACGCTGGCAAGTAAATAGACGCTGACCACTGTCAACGTTCCATCATGAGCTACTGTGTCCACTTGTCGCCTGGGTAGCGTACTGTAACAACATGCAAGGGTGATGTCCGTTGAATACCAGCGCTGTGTGTTAATTTACCGAGCAACGACTGCGCATGTAGCGGCTAGACGGATTACTCAGGTAGCACAAACTTTGGAACTTGCTATAGTTATCGACTTCAAAAAATTGTCGCCAGCAAGTGCCTCGGTAGCGCAGTAGGTAGCGCGTAAGTCTCATAATCTTAAGGTCGTGAGTTCGATCCTCACCCGGGGCATATAATTTAACGTAGATGAAATCAGAATTCGTACTGTGCTTTTGATAATGAACGATGCTGCATGTTGCTAATTTTGAACACGTTTCGAATGCTTCATCTTCGACATGTGTCGAACTCATAGCGTTATAACACTTCTCTTGGTCCTCCACTGGTAAGGCATGTTAACAAAAGCGATTAGTTTTACTTTTAATAAGCTGTATTTGGCGTTCAGCAGACACAACGAAACTCGCAAACAGCGATCACATCAAAAGTAGAATGCACACTAAATTTACGTAGAAGGAATGTAAATAACGGAAAAACGGCAAGCATCCGGTATGGTCTAGTGGCTAGGATAGCTGGCTTTCACCCAGCAGGCCCGGGTTCGATTCCCGGTACCGGAACGCACCTTTTTGCGTGCAAATCTCGTCGAGTTTAAACCGTTTATTCCTCGCGTTCTTGGCGTGAAACAAACGTCTTTCGTACGTTGTCGAGAGAAATCGACATACTATGACATTATCCTCGGGACAAAATTGAAACCAGAACAAATGCTGCTTGACCATAAAACCACCGTTTTTGCACAGAAATTAGCAGCATAATGTTTCACAAACGCAGAACGAACCGTCGCGCACGAGGCCCGTTAGCTCAGTTGGTTAGAGCGTCGTGCTAATAACGCGAAGGTCGTGGGTTCGATCCCCCCACGGGCCACTGTTATTTTTCTATTACGAAAGGAAACGTGCGTCTCTCAGCCATTTGAAGCTACCTGTCCCTATATATAGGCCGACTTGAGAGCGTCAGCTCTCGCGTCAGTCGAGCAAAGTCGAGACAAGTCGAAACTGGGAGGGACACTATATGCTGGACCACACAGAGCGAGGAAAGATAAATGAAATGAATGAGAAAACTCTAAGAGCGCACCCTAGACGCACATATCTGCAAAAACGAAATACTACTTGCGGTGGCCGGGAATCGAACCCGGATCAACTGCTTGGAAGGCAACTATGCTGACCATTACACCACCACCGCACAGCACGTCTGCAGTACGCCAAGATGGGTCTGCTTGTGTGGCACATTTTCGAGAGAATCCACCGATTCTCGGCAGGACTGAACTCTCGCAGACGACGGTTTTGGCAGGAATCACTAGGTGGCATACAGCATCGGTGGTTCAGTGGTAGAATGCTCGCCTGCCACGCGGGCGGCCCGGGTTCGATTCCCGGCCGATGCATAATTTTTTTGCGGTGTCCATGATGATGCTACAACGGAAATCGCGGAGAGGTGAGACAGACATGCAGAACGCAATAACTTGTTGCATGGACGCTGGCAAGTAAATAGACGCTGACCACTGTCAACGTTCCATCATGAGCTACTGTGTCCACTTGTCGCCTGGGTAGCGTACTGTAACAACATGCAAGGGTGATGTCCGTTGAATACCAGCGCTGTGTGTTAATTTACCGAGCAACGACTGCGCATGTAGCGGCTAGACGGATTACTCAGGTAGCACAAACTTTGGAACTTGCTATAGTTATCGACTTCAAAAAATTGTCGCCAGCAAGTGCCTCGGTAGCGCAGTAGGTAGCGCGTAAGTCTCATAATCTTAAGGTCGTGAGTTCGATCCTCACCCGGGGCATATAATTTAACGTAGATGAAATCAGAATTCGTACTGTGCTTTTGATAATGAACGATGCTGCATGTTGCTAATTTTGAACACGTTTCGAATGCTTCATCTTCGACATGTGTCGAACTCATAGCGTTATAACACTTCTCTTGGTCCTCCACTGGTAAGGCATGTTAACAAAAGCGATTAGTTTTACTTTTAATAAGCTGTATTTGGCGTTCAGCAGACACAACGAAACTCGCAAACAGCGATCACATCAAAAGTAGAATGCACACTAAATTTACGTAGAAGGAATGTAAATAACGGAAAAACGGCAAGCATCCGGTATGGTCTAGTGGCTAGGATAGCTGGCTTTCACCCAGCAGGCCCGGGTTCGATTCCCGGTACCGGAACGCACCTTTTTGCGTGCAAATCTCGTCGAGTTTAAACCGTTTATTCCTCGCGTTCTTGGCGTGAAACAAACGTCTTTCGTACGTTGTCGAGAGAAATCGACATACTATGACATTATCCTCGGGACAAAATTGAAACCAGAACAAATGCTGCTTGACCATAAAACCACCGTTTTTGCACAGAAATTAGCAGCATAATGTTTCATAAACGCAGAACGAACCGTCGCGCACGAGGCCCGTTAGCTCAGTTGGTTAGAGCGTCGTGCTAATAACGCGAAGGTCGTGGGTTCGATCCCCCCACGGGCCACTGTTATTTTTCTATTACGAAAGGAAACGTGCGTCTCTCAGCCATTTGAAGCTACCTGTCCCTATATATAGGCCGACTTGAGAGCGTCAGCTCTCGCGTCAGTCGAGCAAAGTCGAGACAAGTCGAAACTGGGAGGGACACTATATGCTGGACCACACAGAGCGAGGAAAGATAAATGAAATGAATGAGAAAACTCTAAGAGCGCACCCTAGACGCACATATCTGCAAAAACGAAATACTACTTGCGGTGGCCGGGAATCGAACCCGGATCAACTGCTTGGAAGGCAACTATGCTGACCATTACACCACCACCGCACAGCACGTCTGCAGTACGCCAAGATGGGTCTGCTTGTGTGGCACATTTTCGAGAGAATCCACCGATTCTCGGCAGGACTGAACTCTCGCAGACGACGGTTTTGGCAGGAATCACTAGGTGGCATACAGCATCGGTGGTTCAGTGGTAGAATGCTCGCCTGCCACGCGGGCGGCCCGGGTTCGATTCCCGGCCGATGCATAATTTTTTTGCGGTGTCCATGATGATGCTTCAACGGAAATCGCGGAGAGGTGAGACAGACATGCAGAACGCAATAACTTGTTGCATGGACGCTGGCAAGTAAATAGACGCTGACCACTGTCAACGTTCCATCATGAGCTACTGTGTCCACTTGTCGCCTGGGTAGCGTACTGTAACAACATGCAAGGGTGATGTCCGTTGAATACCAGCGCTGTGTGTTAATTTACCGAGCAACGACTGCGCATGTAGCGGCTAGACGGATTACTCAGGTAGCACAAACTTTGGAACTTGCTATAGTTATCGACTTCAAAAAATTGTCGCCAGCAAGTGCCTCGGTAGCGCAGTAGGTAGCGCGTAAGTCTCATAATCTTAAGGTCGTGAGTTCGATCCTCACCCGGGGCATATAATTTAACGTAGATGAAATCAGAATTCGTACTGTGCTTTTGATAATGAACGATGCTGCATGTTGCTAATTTTGAACACGTTTCGAATGCTTCATCTTCGACATGTGTCGAACTCATAGCGTTATAACACTTCTCTTGGTCCTCCACTGGTAAGGCATGTTAACAAAAGCGATTAGTTTTACTTTTAATAAGCTGTATTTGGCGTTCAGCAGACACAACGAAACTCGCAAACAGCGATCACATCAAAAGTAGAATGCACACTAAATTTACGTAGAAGGAATGTAAATAACGGAAAAACGGCAAGCATCCGGTATGGTCTAGTGGCTAGGATAGCTGGCTTTCACCCAGCAGGCCCGGGTTCGATTCCCGGTACCGGAACGCACCTTTTTGCGTGCAAATCTCGTCGAGTTTAAACCGTTTATTCCTCGCGTTCTTGGCGTGAAACAAACGTCTTTCGTACGTTGTCGAGAGAAATCGACATACTATGACATTATCCTCGGGACAAAATTGAAACCAGAACAAATGCTGCTTGACCATAAAACCACCGTTTTTGCACAGAAATTAGCAGCATAATGTTTCATAAACGCAGAACGAACCGTCGCGCACGAGGCCCGTTAGCTCAGTTGGTTAGAGCGTCGTGCTAATAACGCGAAGGTCGTGGGTTCGATCCCCCCACGGGCCACTGTTATTTTTCTATTACGAAAGGAAACGTGCGTCTCTCAGCCATTTGAAGCTACCTGTCCCTAGATATAGGCCGACTTGAGAGCGTCAGCTCTCGCGTCAGTCGAGACAAGTCGAAACTGGGAGGGACACTATATGCTGGACCACACAGAGCGAGGAAAGATAAATGAAATGAATGAGAAAACTCTAAGAGCGCACCCTAGACGCACATATCTGCAAAAACGAAATACTACTTGCGGTGGCCGGGAATCGAACCCGGATCAACTGCTTGGAAGGCAACTATGCTGACCATTACACCACCACCGCACAGCACGTCTGCAGTACGCCAAGATGGGTCTGCTTGTGTGGCACATTTTCGAGAGAATCCACCGATTCTCGGCAGGACTGAACTCTCGCAGACGACGGTTTTGGCAGGAATCACTAGGTGGCATACAGCATCGGTGGTTCAGTGGTAGAATGCTCGCCTGCCACGCGGGCGGCCCGGGTTCGATTCCCGGCCGATGCATAATTTTTTTGCGGTGTCCATGATGATGCTTCAACGGAAATCGCGGAGAGGTGAGACAGACATGCAGAACGCAATAACTTGTTGCATGGACGCTGGCAAGTAAATAGACGCTGACCACTGTCAACGTTCCATCATGAGCTACTGTGTCCACTTGTCGCCTGGGTAGCGTACTGTAACAACATGCAAGGGTGATGTCCGTTGAATACCAGCGCTGTGTGTTAATTTACCGAGCAACGACTGCGCATGTAGCGGCTAGACGGATTACTCAGGTAGCACAAACTTTGGAACTTGCTATAGTTATCGACTTCAAAAAATTGTCGCCAGCAAGTGCCTCGGTAGCGCAGTAGGTAGCGCGTAAGTCTCATAATCTTAAGGTCGTGAGTTCGATCCTCACCCGGGGCATATAATTTAACGTAGATGAAATCAGAATTCGTACTGTGCTTTTGATAATGAACGATGCTGCATGTTGCTAATTTTGAACACGTTTCGAATGCTTCATCTTCGACATGTGTCGAACTCATAGCGTTATAACACTTCTCTTGGTCCTCCACTGGTAAGGCATGTTAACAAAAGCGATTAGTTTTACTTTTAATAAGCTGTATTTGGCGTTCAGCAGACACAACGAAACTCGCAAACAGCGATCACATCAAAAGTAGAATGCACACTAAATTTACGTAGAAGGAATGTAAATAACGGAAAAACGGCAAGCATCCGGTATGGTCTAGTGGCTAGGATAGCTGGCTTTCACCCAGCAGGCCCGGGTTCGATTCCCGGTACCGGAACGCACCTTTTTGCGTGCAAATCTCGTCGAGTTTAAACCGTTTATTCCTCGCGTTCTTGGCGTGAAACAAACGTCTTTCGTACGTTGTCGAGAGAAATCGACATACTATGACATTATCCTCGGGACAAAATTGAAACCAGAACAAATGCTGCTTGACCATAAAACCACCGTTTTTGCACAGAAATTAGCAGCATAATGTTTCATAAACGCAGAACGAACCGTCGCGCACGAGGCCCGTTAGCTCAGTTGGTTAGAGCGTCGTGCTAATAACGCGAAGGTCGTGGGTTCGATCCCCCCACGGGCCACTGTTATTTTTCTATTACGAAAGGAAACGTGCGTCTCTCAGCCATTTGAAGCTACCTGTCCCTAGATATAGGCCGACTTGAGAGCGTCAGCTCTCGCGTCAGTCGAGACAAGTCGAAACTGGGAGGGACACTATATGCTGGACCACACAGAGCGAGGAAAGATAAATGAAATGAATGAGAAAACTCTAAGAGCGCACCCTAGACGCACATATCTGCAAAAACGAAATACTACTTGCGGTGGCCGGGAATCGAACCCGGATCAACTGCTTGGAAGGCAACTATGCTGACCATTACACCACCACCGCACAGCACGTCTGCAGTACGCCAAGATGGGTCTGCTTGTGTGGCACATTTTCGAGAGAATCCACCGATTCTCGGCAGGACTGAACTCTCGCAGACGACGGTTTTGGCAGGAATCACTAGGTGGCATACAGCATCGGTGGTTCAGTGGTAGAATGCTCGCCTGCCACGCGGGCGGCCCGGGTTCGATTCCCGGCCGATGCATAATTTTTTTGCGGTGTCCATGATGATGCTTCAACGGAAATCGCGGAGAGGTGAGACAGACATGCAGAACGCAATAACTTGTTGCATGGACGCTGGCAAGTAAATAGACGCTGACCACTGTCAACGTTCCATCATGAGCTACTGTGTCCACTTGTCGCCTGGGTAGCGTACTGTAACAACATGCAAGGGTGATGTCCGTTGAATACCAGCGCTGTGTGTTAATTTACCGAGCAACGACTGCGCATGTAGCGGCTAGACGGATTACTCAGGTAGCACAAACTTTGGAACTTGCTATAGTTATCGACTTCAAAAAATTGTCGCCAGCAAGTGCCTCGGTAGCGCAGTAGGTAGCGCGTAAGTCTCATAATCTTAAGGTCGTGAGTTCGATCCTCACCCGGGGCATATAATTTAACGTAGATGAAATCAGAATTCGTACTGTGCTTTTGATAATGAACGATGCTGCATGTTGCTAATTTTGAACACGTTTCGAATGCTTCATCTTCGACATGTGTCGAACTCATAGCGTTATAACACTTCTCTTGGTCCTCCACTGGTAAGGCATGTTAACAAAAGCGATTAGTTTTACTTTTAATAAGCTGTATTTGGCGTTCAGCAGACACAACGAAACTCGCAAACAGCGATCACATCAAAAGTAGAATGCACACTAAATTTACGTAGAAGGAATGTAAATAACGGAAAAACGGCAAGCATCCGGTATGGTCTAGTGGCTAGGATAGCTGGCTTTCACCCAGCAGGCCCGGGTTCGATTCCCGGTACCGGAACGCACCTTTTTGCGTGCAAATCTCGTCGAGTTTAAACCGTTTATTCCTCGCGTTCTTGGCGTGAAACAAACGTCTTTCGTACGTTGTCGAGAGAAATCGACATACTATGACATTATCCTCGGGACAAAATTGAAACCAGAACAAATGCTGCTCGACCATAAAACCACCGTTTTTGCACAGAAATTAGCAGCATAATGTTTCATAAACGCAGAACGAACCGTCGCGCACGAGGCCCGTTAGCTCAGTTGGTTAGAGCGTCGTGCTAATAACGCGAAGGTCGTGGGTTCGATCCCCCCACGGGCCACTGTTATTTTTCTATTACGAAAGGAAACGTGCGTCTCTCAGCCATTTGAAGCTACCTGTCCCTAGATATAGGCCGACTTGAGAGCGTCAGCTCTCGCGTCAGTCGAGACAAGTCGAAACTGGGAGGGACACTATATGCTGGACCACACAGAGCGAGGAAAGATAAATGAAATGAATGAGAAAACTCTAAGAGCGCACCCTAGACGCACATATCTGCAAAAACGAAATACTACTTGCGGTGGCCGGGAATCGAACCCGGATCAACTGCTTGGAAGGCAACTATGCTGACCATTACACCACCACCGCACAGCACGTCTGCAGTACGCCAAGATGGGTCTGCTTGTGTGGCACATTTTCGAGAGAATCCACCGATTCTCGGCAGGACTGAACTCTCGCAGACGACGGTTTTGGCAGGAATCACTAGGTGGCATACAGCATCGGTGGTTCAGTGGTAGAATGCTCGCCTGCCACGCGGGCGGCCCGGGTTCGATTCCCGGCCGATGCATAATTTTTTTGCGGTGTCCATGATGATGCTACAACGGAAATCGCGGAGAGGTGAGACAGACATGCAGAACGCAATAACTTGTTGCATGGACGCTGGCAAGTAAATAGACGCTGACCACTGTCAACGTTCCATCATGAGCTACTGTGTCCACTTGTCGCCTGGGTAGCGTACTGTAACAACATGCAAGGGTGATGTCCGTTGAATACCAGCGCTGTGTGTTAATTTACCGAGCAACGACTGCGCATGTAGCGGCTAGACGGATTACTCAGGTAGCACAAACTTTGGAACTTGCTATAGTTATCTACTTGAGTACATCTTCGACAGCAAGTGCCTCGGTAGCGGAGTAGGCATAGTCCCTTATAGTGTACGCAGCTCGGCGGTGCTTCGCTGCGGCAGCGGTTTGTTTACTTCCTGCAGGGGTAAGTTTGCTCGCTTACGCCAGCGCTTGCTTTCTTGTGAAGTTGCGGTGACATGGAAAGCTCATAGTGGATCAAATTTGTAGAAGACTTCACTTTCGAACGAAAATATTCCCGACCAACGTCTTTTGAGTTTGAAGATTGGTTGATTGCTGTTGCATAGATTCGATTAGAGGCCATTATTGGATACCACATGTCGATTGTAAATAGTGTGATTTTCGTTAAGCTGACATCTTCCGAACTATGCGAGAAGGTCGTTCTAGACACAGGTGGCTCCTTGAAATTTAACCACAGAGATGGTAATGTCGGTAACGTCACTGTCGACCATCTCGGTTTTGGAGTGAGAACCGTTAGTATTTTTGAGTTGCCATTTGAGGTACCTGCCAGTGAAATAGACGCCGTCATTGCTCCCTATGGCAGAGTTCTCAGCAATGTTGCCGAGAGATGGTCTTCCGCACATAAACTTCCCGTGCTGAATGGTGTAAGGCAGTTAAAAGTAGAGCTATGTCGCCACATTCCGTCGTATATAAACGTCTGCGGGTTTAGAGGTATCGTTATGTATGACGGTCAACCAAAGACCTGTGCACTTTGTAATAAGCCAGGTCATGTGCGAGCTGAGTGTATTCAACGACGCATTGCACAGATACCAACCGATGAAACTGCTAAGACTTCAGAAATGACGATTTTGCCAAAAACGTATGTAGCAGTGGCGCGTGGTCAACTTACTGCGCCACCAGCTTGTGACGTTTGTTTAGATGACTTGCCCAGCGATGTCGTCGCGAACGACATAGGAACTCCAATGGAAATTTCGGAAAGTACGACAGGAAAGGCACCAGAACCTGATGTAGTGCAGCAGTCGCCCACACAGGCAACGGAAGACACCGCAGTACGTACAGAGAATATGGGAGCGGAGGAAACAGCTGACAGACAAACACCAGAAAGTCAGCTCGCGGTTTCGGAGACTAAGCAGGACAATGAATCTGCTAAGTCACCTCGCAGGCGTAAGAAACGCAGATTGGCGCAAGAAGGAGCTGCGGAGAAGTCAGCTCCACTGCGTGAAAAAGCGAAACAAGTTAAGGATAAAATTACCGAAAAGCCACCCACTGTTGCAGTTATACAGAATCAGCCTCCGTCACATAAACAAGTAGAGCTTGCCGTGCCGTTAAAAGCAGACACTGCCAAGGTAATAGTTAACAAGCGTCTCCCAAACACAATGATGAACCGGAGCAGAAGTCCCGTAAGCAGGGCCCACGCAAGACCGTGTCGGCTCAGTTTGCCACCGGTGTGGACTGGTCAGACGAGGTAGAGGATGTAGACAAGGACACCGTTCTGGAAGATGCTTCCGGGGATGCTGGTAACGTAGGACACGCAGTGACCACGGATCCTGCTGTTACAGATACCTCGGCCATGGAAACCACGGACGCGGAGAAAGACGCTGACTCTGATTTCTATTAATCTGTAGATCTTTCACATCTCACATCCATACATGTGTGATCGCCAGGCCTACAAAATCGCCACCTTAAATATTAATAAGTGTCGTAGCTCCATCCGGTTACAACACATTCAAGATTTTTTGTATTTCGCAGATATAGATATTCTATTACTTCAGGAGGTTGCAGACATTAATTTAGAACAAATATTTGGATACAATGTCTTCGCCAACCCGGGTACTGGTGCGGATTTGGGTACCGTCATCCTATTAAGAGATGGAATTGTGGCATATAACATCGAAATGCTAGTCACAGAGGAATTGCAGCAACAGTTAACAATGTTAGAATAATTAATGTATATGCTCCCTCCGGATCCAGTAACAGGCGTCGCAGGTCGGAATTTTATACGGAAGAGATTCTTCCTTTATTTACAACAACGTATGACCAGCTTATCTTGGCGGGAGATTTTAACTGCGTTTTGCACCCCAAAGATCAGACACCAAATTTTAACAAATCTGTGGAATTAGAACGGATAGTCAAGGACTTGTTTTTAATCGACACTTGGGAGCACAAGTATGGAGCAACGCCTGGATTCACGTACGTAACAAATCATTCTGCAAGTAGGCTAGACAGAATATATGTATCAGATAATCTAAAACAACGAATTCTGCAATGTGAGGTCTGGCCAACTATCTTCACAGACCATGCGGCTTATATCTGTACCGTGAACTTGCAGAAACAGGGTACGTACCGCAGTAAGGGACCCTGGAAACTTAATGTGTCACACTTAAGACGATCAAGGTTGTCATGAGGCCTTCACACATGCGTGGAATGAAAGTCTCATCAAGTTTCGGTCATATGATTCTATTATAAAATGGTGGCTACAATGTGCCAAACTGAAATTACGGAAAGCCATGTTACAGTACTCACGAGACAAGAACTGGTGGCTTAAACGAACCATTGAATTCCATTATTCAAGTTTACGAGAACTGTACAAACTGGACGAGACAGTCATTGAAAACTACACCCAAATTAAAAAAGTGAAAGCCAAACTACTACTCCTTAAAAAGAAACAGTTGGAAGGATTAAAAGTCAGATCCCGAATCCAGGACTCACTACGACTTGAAGCGACGTCAATCTATCACCTGACACGTCAGAGTAAACGAAGTAAAACTAAGATACTGGCGGAATTGCAAACTGGAGACGGCACGCGTTTAACTCATCAAAATGACATTCGAAATGCGATTCAAACTGCTTACACAGAGTTGCTGTCTGAGAAAATGATCGATGACAACGCATTTCAAGAATTAGCAAATAATTTAACTAACAGACTTACCCCTCAGGAATCAGACGAACTAATAACACAAGTGACTGAAGACGAGCTGGAAGATGCGCTGTTTCACAGTCCGAAGAACAAATCGCCCGGATGTGACGGACTCCCTGTAGAGTTTTACCAAACCTTTTGGACACACATGAAGACGAAACTGACAGAGATATGCCATGAATTGATGACACCTGATCTTAATATCCCGCAAGAGTTCAGTGAGGGCCTGGTGGTATTAGTTCCAAAACGTGCAAATAGTAAAACTATCGCCAATCTGAGACCGATTACTCTTTTAAATAGTGATTATAAACTTTTTGCACGTATTCTTGCAAAAAGGATGAAGAACGTAATGAATAAAGTCACCGGTCCTTATCAAACCAGTGTCGGCAGAGATAGGTCCATTTACCAAACGCTAGTGGACTACCGCGACCTAATATCAGTGGCGGAGGCATGCAGGATTGAATGTGCAATGGTCAGCTTGGACTTTGATAAAGCCTTCGACAGAGTCAACCACCGATATTTGTTTAAAGTTATGCGGTCGCTGGGTTTTCCCGTGCATCTCCTCGCTGTAATACAAAACCTGTTACAGAATAGCACATCACGAGTGGTTGTCAATGGACGCCCATGTGGCATGATCCCCGTAAGAAGCTCCGTAAGACAAGGTTGCCCGATGTCAGCGTCACTCTTTGCAATCGCCATAGAACCCCTACTAACGACATTGACGGCGCAGTTAAACGGATTACAGATACATGGACAGAAGTTAGCGTGTCGGGCTTATGCTGATGACGTTGGCTTCCTGATCACCAACGCAAATGACGTCCACACCGCCCTGCAGATCATCATGACATATGAAAATGCATCTGGTGCATTAGTTAACTAGCAAAAATCGGGTGTAATGAACATAGGCAAAGGCATAGGTTTAACTCATCATCCTCGTTTGAAAGAGGTGCACAAGATGCAATGTCTCGGTGTCGATTTTAGAAAGACAATTCGAGAAACCGTTGCCGCAAATTATAAACAGTTATTGGCTAAAATTCGAGCGTCTGTACAACAGCACAGTGTCAGGAAGTTGGATGAGTTGCAAAAAGTTGCACTGGCGAATACGTATATCACTGCCAAGGTCAACTACGTGGCTCAAGTCCTGCCAATACCACGCAATATAGCACACAGAATGTTGGCAGCGCTTGGCCACTTTGTATGTCGCGCACATATTTTCAAAATTAAATACGACACCTTGACTCTTCCGACGCTACTCGGTGGCCTGAATCTCGTCGATGTGTACAAGAAGGCGCAAGCACTATATGTATGCCAAACATACAAGCAATGGAAACTGTCCACCAACGGTCTGACTTCCCACCTCTTGGAAGAAACTGTGCCAGCAGACCTACGACCGCCCATCGATGTAAGTCATCTGTCGCACGCCTTGCAGCACTTACAGTATTTCCTACTCGAATATAGTTACCTACGAACAAAAGTCCCAGAACGGAAAATGACAAAAGTGAAGGAAGTATACCAGGCGTTGATGAAAAATAAACTACGAAATGTGATAGAAAGGAAACTCCCGAACCATGACTGGAAAACAACGTGGGAAAACATCCACAGCCCTGACTTACCTTCCCAAGTGCGGGCCGCGTGGTATATGACGGTCAACAGAAAAACCCCGACGATGTCCCGCCTCCATAAGATACACCTACAAGACTCTCCCTTGTGCCCGACATGTCAATTAGTCGACAGTGATGAACACAGATTCGTCTGCAGTATAAATGCAGGAATATGGGAGTATGCGAGGCAAAAACTGGCCCTCATCACGAGAACCTCGCCACACACAATATCGCCAGCGGATGCTCTCCATCCCGATAGCATCCCATTCCCACGTACAAAGAGGAACGCGGTCAACTGGATAATGGGACATACGGTGTATTTTATCTTCAGTACAGAATCGAAGAGAAAGGAAGATTTCATACATTACCTGACAATGCAACATGACATGATCCAAAGAAAGAAAAAGTACAAGGAACATTACGCTAATTTCTTGATTAAAACGATAATGTAATTACAAACAGAACTTTAACAAAGAGAAATTTAATCAACATTAATTTACACAGAAGCATTTCAGTTATTATCATTATGCCTTTTGCCATTTCAGAGGAAATTTTACCGGAATTATTTGATCGCCGAAGAAGGCATTTATGATTTTTCTTTTTTTTTTATGTAGCTAATACGTCCCAGAATGGTGTGGATTGTATATGTGTCTGAAGATCTCTGTTTTGCTTCACAAGCTAAGAACGCATATTCAGTTAATTAGAGCTAATTTCCGTGCCTGAAAATTTTAATTTTATTATGATTTTTTATCTCTATCAAGTGGAAAAGAAACACGAAGTTACATTTATTTCTCACTTATTCGTTCAATTGGAACTGATTTTTCTTTGGCGTTCGAAGAAACGATAATAATGCAGAAATGGACATTAAAAGTAGTGTATTGCTACGCAGTAAATACAACCTCGTTTTATCTTCAAAGAAATATTTTGCTTAAAGGCATAGAAGCCGGGCCGAGAAGGCACCAATTGGCGAGCGGAAGGACGGGTTGAAGGGGAGGAAGGAGAACCGAAAAAAAAAAAAAAAAAAAAAAAAAAAAAAAAAAAAAAAAAAAATTGTAGGCAACGCGTAAGTCTCATAATCTTAAGGTCGTGAGTTCGATCCTCACCCGGGGCATATAATTTAACGTAGATGACAGCAGAATTCGTAGCATGGTTTTGATAATGAACGATGCTGCATGTTGCTAATTTTGAACACGTTTCGAATGCTTCATCTTCGACATGTGTCGAACTCATAGCGTTATAACACTACTCTTGGTCCTCCACTGGTAAGGCATGTTGGCAAAAGCGATTCGTTTTACTTTTAATAAGTTGTATTTGGCGTTCAGCATACACAACGAAACACGCAAATGGTGAATGACATCAAAAATAGACTGCACACCTACTTTACGTAGAAGGCATGTAAATAACGGAAGAACAGCAAGCATCCGGTATGGTCTAGTGGACCAAGGCTCCGGATAGTCCAGAAAGTCTCGTTAAATACCTTCCTTACGTTGGAGAAGAAGAATGAAAAAAAAAACTTTTTAATTTTATTTATAACTCAAAGTATTCTGTAAGACTTCAAAACACAACGGTTAGGATGGGCCTTTTTGTTTCTTCTGTTGTCTACTTGTATTTAAAATAAAAGCCATGAAGTTTAAATAACAGAACACATTATTTCTTTTCCTTTCGCTTTGTTGCATCCTTGATTAAGAATAATTAAAAAAATGGGGTCTGAAGGAAAAAAATTATACCACAAAAAGTGGCTAGCATACCTGGCTTTCACCCAGGAGGCCCGGGTTCAATTTCCGGTACCGGAACGCACCTTTTTACGTGCAAATCTCGACGAGTTTTAGTCGTTTAATCCTCGCGTTCTTTGCGCGAAACAAACGTCTTTCGTACGTTGTCGACAGAAATCAACATACTATGAAATTATCCTCGGCACAAAAACGAAACCAGAACAAATGCTGCTTGGCCATAGAACCACCGTTTTTTGCACAGAAATTAGCAGCATAATGTTTCACAAACGCAGAACGAACCGCCGCAGCGTAGGTCGCGTCAACGTCAGCGCCGTACTGCCTGCCAATGTGCACGGTGCCATTAGAAGACGTTAGGCTGTGGTCACAGTGGCTGCGATATCGGTGGGTTTTACCGGCGACAGACATCGGCCGAAGACGGCCGATCGTTTCAAATTTGTACTCCTCTATGGGCACGATCACAGTGTAGCCGATTTTAATCGCCCGAATGGAGACATTTCGGACGACAGTCGGTGAAATTCAAATCAGTTTGTTTTCTTCGGTCAAATCGAGCGACGTTCTCATATGCTAAATATGAACAGTGATAAACTGATATGCTTAGCGAAAAGAAGAAAGAGATTTCGCACCCTGAACGATAAATATCACAATCGGGATATAATTCGGAATCTGTGGTCTGATGTTGCAGTTTATTAGGCACCCCAGGTTGCTTAAATCCCGTATCAGAAATTTTAGGTGTAATATATAACCTCAAATAATGTGTTCTATTCGGGATTATGGATTATCTTAATATTATTGTAGAGGCTCTCTTGCGTTGCTTTGCACTGTGATAATCGGGTATTAGCTGTCCACAAATTATTCTTACTGGTTCTGGCGTTCTTTAACAAGGTGATGAGTTTTCTATGAAGTGACCTGCAAATGAGGTTTCTGTGTTCAAAATTATTCTTAATTTCACACTAGTCTTTCACAAATATATTGAATGACAGTCATTGATGTTCAGTGGACCGTAACTTCATTTCTTTCGTCATAATCGGATGTTTCTGGGTGGCCTTATACTGTGTTCTTCACGGATTTAAATACTGAAAAACTGCATTCGTTATGTAGTTTTATGCTTAGCACAACGCATTTCGTGATTTTTTCTTGCCTTTAGCGCATTTGTTTACATAAATATATCGTGACGTATCCATGTGCGATTTTATGCAGCTCTTGCACAGATGTAGTCTCTTTGATGTTATTGTAATGAGGGAAATTGTAGCATAAATAATAAAATCTTGGCAACTTTTTTCCATACTAAATATTACGTCTGTCTATACTTGCAGGTATTGTGTCTGTTCCTTTAAACTGGATATCACAACACAAAAATCGTCACTTACACTGGTTTTTGTACACAGGTAGGTAGGTCTAAGTCACGATTATTATGTTGAATATTCTGAGTAATGGAAGAGGCACAATACCTTTAAGCAGACTTAAAAAATAATGGTTTCTAACATTAGGTAAAACACGGACCTCAATATTTATTCTGTCCGATTTACCAAACTTATGTAGCTAACCTAAAAGAGACAACTGTAGTGCAAGTATGTCAGGAAATCACACATTGAAACGTCGAAAAAGAAGCGTACTTATGTAAACAAATGCACTAGAAGATGCGAATAAATCCTCGAAATTCGTTGTGATGAGCAATAATCCTCCCTAACTGGTGTAGGTTTTAATTATTTAAAGCATGGAGTTTAATTGGTGTATGCTGCACAACTTCAAATAAATTCAGCAAAACTGTAATATTGCTTGTCAGTGACACCACGAAATATCAAGTACGTAATAGACATTTCTTCTTTTACCGGTACCTCACATATTCGCAAAGATTGTCTGGGAGTAGCAGTAACTGAGAACAGCACTCAATCCTCGTCACTTTCTTCGTTCCATACAGATGTAGCTCATTCGTATGCATTTGGAGTCTTTATTAATAACAGAAGCCACATTGTAGTACTAATTTCGAAGCATAAAAATATCGGCGGAATCCATTGCACCCCAGGGAATTGAAATCTAATGTACTTAAGACACAGAATACATTAAAACCTAACCTAACTTTCTCCTTTAATGTCGGCGGAATCCATTGCACCCCAGGGAATTGAAATCTAATGTACTTAAGACACAGAATACATTAAAACCTAACCTAACTTTCTCCTTTAACCGGACCAAGTGACAAGCTATATCGGATGCAGTGTCACCACACCATCGGTCGATGTTTTCAGTCGAAGACGGTCGACGGCGTCACTGTTGACACAGCCTTCACAAAAACGCGTGCTGCGCCGCGTCACTGCACGACAGTGTTGCCAAATTAGCGGAATTTCCGCTAAATTTGACGGATTTTACACACAGTCAGCGGGTTTAAATTGTCTTTTAGCGGTCAACGGATTTGTGTATTTTTGTCTGCAACAATATTTTACTGTTTAATTCATTGTCCTATTATACTTCCTATCATTCATGAAGTTTAATAAACGATTTTGATATAGTGATTCCCCTGTCTCAACACAACAGAGTATACTTAAGTCATGAAGTCGAAGTCTTACTACAAAATATGAAAACTTCCAACAGGATTTCATGTGAGGTTGAGAATGTTATAAGAAAATGACGTGAACATTTCCTCGCTTCCCTTGCTTCTGAGCAGTAACGCCGCTTACCCCACAATGTAAAAGTGCTGAAAGACGTATCTTTAATTGCTCCAAGAAAATGCTTGCCGGTGCTGAAGGAACCAATAGTATCCCTGCCTGAGGAAATGGGCTTGGCAGACAGTACACTCACTAAAATTAATGTTCATTGGTCAAAACTCACTACTGTCCAATGGAAAGAAATAAACAATACTGCAGCTTTCTGGAATAAAGTTAAATCATACAGAGATGCTGGCGGTTTAAATCCTTTCCAAGAACTTTCAGATTTGACTCTTATGCTTTTGGTTCTACCATGGCCCAGTGCAGAGGTGGAAAGGGCCTTAAGCAAACTAAATTTGTTAGAAGCGTCCTCCCGGAACAGACTAAATACTTCAAATGTTCAAATGTTTGTATAGCTTATGGGACTAAACTACGGGGTCATCAGTCCCTAAACTTACAAACTAATTATGAACTACCTATCACTAAGGACGGCACAAATATCCATGCCCTAGGGGGGATTCGGACCCCCGACCGTAGTGGCCGTGCAGACCGTGACTGGAGCGCTTCAGTCCCCTCGGCCACCGCGGCCGGCAGACTAAATACTACTCGCGTCAACGCCATTATTACAATAAGAGCTGGCCCTAATCGTCTTGCCAAGTGCTGTCACGATTACGAACTGCCGGAGAACGTTCTCCAAGAAATCGACACCCTGAAAGCATACACCACTGATATTTCTACATCCGGCCCCAGTACTTCAGGGTCTTCAGCAGGGAGCACGCAAGCCACCATACTGCAGGAGGAGAAGCAAAATGAAATATCGTGGCTTCAACTACAGTAATGTGGTGAGTGCAGTCGAAACTTATACAATTTCCTTTAGGAATATTTATTTATTTCATTAGCGTATGGCTACATCACAAAATTTACAGTAATTTGATGTTTTAATAACAAAGATACATATAATATTACACGTGTAACAAACTACAAACTAATATCAAGTCCATGAATATAGTTCAGTGATCCCGCCGTAACTATCAGGAACTCTGTTTGATCGCCAGCGAAAGCTCTCAGGGGGCATTCTTGAACCACTTGGTAGACAGTTTGCTTTTCAGCGCCACAGTCACAGCTTGGAGAAGCTATTTTCTTCCACTTGTACAGAAGGTCTGCACACTTACCAGTGTTGGTTCTTATTTGTTAAGTGCTGAGCAATCTTTGCTCGGTAAATCAAAGCCAGGTGGCTTGGTTGATATGCACAGCATCTTCAGTTCTTGTGTTGCATTAATGTGCCATGTTTTTCTCTAGCAGTCATCGGTATTAAAGCTGTTGGTAACTAAAGTTCTTGCAGTCTCAAGGGATGGATGACGAGAGCGAAGCCTTGCTTTTCTTATGCTTGGTATGTCTTCATGCACAGCAAGGTGGGGATTCTTTTGCAGCTTTTTGTACTTGGATACTAGTGCATTTTTCCGCCGTAAAGATGGGGGTTGTATGTGGCTAAGTATGGGTAGCCAGAAAGTCGGTGTGGGCCTAATTGTGCCAGTTATAAGACGCATGGTATGATTGAGCTGAGCGTCCACAAGTTTAGTGTGTGAGCTGTTTAACCAAGCTGGGGAGCAATATTCCGCAACTGGGTATACAAGACCCAGAGCTGAAGTACGGAGAGTGGATGCAGATGATCCCCAAGAAGTGCCACAGATTTTTTGGAGGATGTTGTTCCGGGTTTTAATTTTGGCAGCTGTTTTTGCTAGGTGTTGCTTGTAACTGAGCGTTCTATCAAGTGTTACCCCTAGATATTCAGGGTTTCTGTTATGACTCAGCACCTTTCCTTCAAAATAAAGTGTCAGCTCTTTGTTGGCCAGCTTGTTGCTTAGGTGAAACGTTGATACTTCTGTCTTAGTGGCACTTGGCTGCAGCCTCCATTTTCGGAAATATTCACCAATTGTTGATAGATCGTTGGTCAGTATGGACTCTATAGTTTATAGATCTTTATGCCTCGTTGCAAGGTCCCAGTCATCGGCATACCCAAACAATGGCGAAGAAAAAGATTTCTTTGGAAGTTACCAGTGCATTGAAATTTCAGATTTGGAATGGTAAATAACAATAGTAAGCATTCAGCGGATTTTAGCGGAATTTCAACTCGAGTTTAGCGGAATAAATGTTTTCTGAGTTGGGAACGCTGATACGCGAGTGCTATACGCGTCTCAATTTGCGCCTAGCCTAACTGGTACCCAGCGCGATGCCGCCGCAGAAGAAATACTTGTGCAAATAACGTTTGAAATTTAAAGTATTAGCTTGTTTAATTACGAATGATAGAAATAAATATTAATTTTGTAGTCGATAATAAATACATTTATTGAAATTTGTTGTTGTTGTTGTTGTTGTGGTCTTCAGTCCGCAGACTGGTTTGATGCAGCTCTCCGCGCTACCCTGTCCTGTGCAAGCCTCTTCATCTGAGTATACTTTCGGCAACCTACCTCCCTTTGAATCTGCTTACTGTATTCGTCCCTCGGTCTCCCTCTACGATTTTTAGCCCGCACACTTCTTTCTAATGCTAAGTTGACGAGTCCTTGATGTCTCAAGATGTGTCCCACCAACCTATCCCTTCTATTAGTCAGAATACGTCAGAAATTCCTTTTCTCTCCGATTAGGTTAAGCGCCTTCTCATTAGTTACGTGATCTACCCATCTAATTTTCATCATTCGTCTGTAGCACCACATTTCAAAAGCTTCTATCATCTTTTTGTCTGAACTCCTTATTGTCCACGCTAGACTTCCATACAGTGCTACACTCAAGACAAATGCTTTCAGAAAGGACTTCCTAACATTTAAATTAATATTGGATGTTAAACTTCGCTTGTTTAGAAATGCTTTCCTTCCCATAGCCATTCTGCGTTTTATATCTTCTTTACTTCGGCCATCAGAAGTTATCTTTCTACTCAAAAAACAAAATTCATCTACTACTTTTGTCTCACTACCTAATCTACTTCCTTCAGCATCGCCTCATTTTCTGACGCTACATTCCATTATCCTTGTTTTACTCTTGTTGACGTTCATCTTATAACCTCTTTTCAAGACATTGTCCATTCCATTCAATTGCTCTTCCAGATCCTTTGCGGTCTCTGACAGGATTACTATGTCATCGGCAAACCGTAAAGTTTTTATTTCTTCTCCCTGAACTTTAATTCCCTCTACAAATTTCTCCTTGCATTCCATCACTCCTTGCTCAATGTACAGATTGAACAACAATGGCGAAAGGCTACAACCCTGTCTTACTCCCTTCCCAGGCCTCTGCGTCCCTTTCATGCCCTTCGATTCTAACAACCGCTGTTTGGTTTTTGTATAAGTTGAGTATTACTCTTCTCTCCCCATATTTTACCCCTGCTACCTTCAGAATTTGAAACAGTGTATTCCAGTCAACATTGTCAAAAGCTTTCTCCAAATCTACAAATGCTAGAAACGTACGTTTCCCTTTCCTTAGCCTATCTTCTAAGATAAGTCGTAACGTGAGTATTGCCTCCCGTGTTCCAACATTTCTCCTATATCCAAACTGATCTTCCCCAAGGTCGGATTCCACAAGTTTTTCCATTTGTCTGTAAATTATTGGTGTCAGTATTTTGCAACCATGTTTTATTAAATTGATAGTTCTGTAATTTTCACATGTGTCTGCACTTGCTTTCTTTGGAATTGGAATTACTATATTCTCCTTGAAGTCGGAGGGAGGAAATTTAACAATACAAAAAGGAGAAATATAAATGACATTCATTTCATTTTCTTGACTTCATTATTTGAGTACTTTAGGGTAGACAATATCATTAGTTTTTCGTCTTCAGCAATAACAAACAAATACATTAATTGGTACGACACGCGCAACACCTACTGTATGTCAACTGAACTATGTCCATAACCTTAACGAAGGAGCAAAAAGTAAGTTGACAAAGTTATATCGCAATCACATGAACGTTATGGCCGCGCATAAAATACAAACAAACCAAAAACTATATATGAGGTTTCCAATCTTCCTCGTTCTTTTGCGTGTCTCTGTTCACCTGCTTCTCCCCCGTCTCCTCCTGTCCCTTTCTATTTCCTCCCCCCCCCTTTCACCTGTCTGTCACCATCTCCCCCCTCTCATTCTCTTCCTCTCCCCTCTCTCTGTCTCCGCCGACTCCCTCCTCTTTCTGTCCGTTTCTTTCTCCTCCACCTTCTCGTCTCCCTTCAATATATGAAAACACACATATATGTCCCACGTTTCATGGCGATTGGTCAAACGGCTTGCAGATTATAAATATCTCCTTCATAAAAAGATACATTTATGTGCCTACCAGTCAAACAATTTTGTTGTAGCGTACCCTCTGTCATGTACCCGCGGAGGCTAAAAATGTTCAAATGTTTGTTAAGCTTATGGGACTTAACTACGGGGTCATCAGTCCCTAAACTTACAAACTACTTATGAACTACCTTATACTAAAGACGGCACAAATATCCATACCCGAGGGGGGATTCGAACCCCCGACCGTAGTGGCCGTGCAGACCATGACTGGAGCGCCCCAGTTCCCTCGGCCACCGCGGCTGGCGTGGAGGCTTAAGAAAGATATCCCAGCCGGCCGCGGTGGCGAGGAGACTGAGGCGCTCCAGTCATGGTCTGCACGGCCACTACGGTCGGGGGTACGAATCCCCCTCGGGAATGGATATTTGTGCCGTCTTTAGTATAAGGTAGTTCATAAGTAGTTTGTAGTGCGCCTCGGTTGCACAGTGGTAGAGTGCCAGACTACAAATCCAAAGGTCCCGGGATTTTTATCTGTCACTTTTCACTTCTTTCACCTCTGGCAGTATTGCTCATGTGAAAAATACCGAGTAGCACCGTGGTTCGGAACCCACGTTAAACTGCAGGTCCCCCTATAACTGGCTGGGTAAGTCAGTTCGAAGGTCGGAGGAAGGCAACGGCACACCACCTCCAAACAGGACCATGCCTAGTAAAGCACTGTGGTGTTCAAACCAATCTTCGGATTGTTGACTGCTTTACCTTTTTAAGTAGTTTGTAAGTTTAGGGACTGATGACCCCATAGTTAAGTCCAATAAGCTTAACAAACATTTGAACATTTGAAAGATATCCCAAGTATTAATTTAGAGTATAAGCTACCTTCTTTCCACATTTCATTCAACTGTGTCCAGCCGTTTCAGAGCGAAGAGTAACAAACGTGTTCACCCACTGTGAGGTGCCCTCCGTCATGCACCGTACGGTGGCTTCCTAAAGGTAGCTCATGCATTAATTCAGGGTATAAGCTATCGGCATTCCAAATTTCATTTAAATCTGGTCATCCCTTTCAGCATGAAGGAGTAGCAAACATATTAACCCATTGTAATGTACCCTCTGCCACGCACCATATGGTGGCTTACGAAAGGGATCCCATATATTAATCAAGGAATAACCTAGCTCTGTTCCAAATTTCATTCGTATCCGTCCAGTCAGCGTGAAGGCGTAAGAAACTAATAAGTAAGTGTAAAGCACCCTCCGCCATGCACCATACGAAGTTTATCTTAGTACGCCTGTAACCTTCTCGCATGTGCAAGCAATAATTTGACAAAGTTTTATTGCAATCAGATCTACGGTAAGGCCGTGTATTAAATACGAACAAAAAAGCAAACAAGCAAACATTAATTTTTATGTATTAAATTAATGTATTTATTTTCAAATTCGCATTAAAACGATATGTTCGAAACAAAAAATTACTTCTGCGATGGTTTTCACCCCAATGATTCGGTACGCTTGGTATGCATCAAAGATGACAGCCAAAAAATCGTCATTTAAAAAATCTGAATGAAGTATGCATTCCATTGAAGCATATTTTAAAAATATTTTCTTACTTTAAATTGCTTACATAAGATTCACATGGTATGAACAATATTCATGTTTTAATTTTTTTTTAATGATTATCACCCTGAAAAATGAAACGTAACTTCCAGAGAGAGCTGCTAGAATTTTCAGATATTTTATTTCATTCGAAATTTCGCCGAAATCTGAAAATTAACAGTTTAGTCACGTTAATTAATCGAAATTATTGCAGGTAATCTGAATGTATTAATACTGTACTGATAAACTGAATTGGTCAATCATATTTAAAAATTTCATCAGGATCGGAATACAACTAGAATCTGACGAAGTCCATATGTAAAGTCTCCTCCGTCATGCACTATCCAAAATTTTATGTGACGTCGACCTTCCTCTTGTTTTGAAGGTCAAGTGTCTAAATGTCATGAAGATTTTAGGATGATTAAAGTGTCCTTATTCGCGTGTCCTATGATACCACAGATTTTCAACCATATAATTGTTTATGACGTCATATCTCCTGAACTATCTGTCGTACAGCCATTGGACTGGTGGCAATGACCATCGCGAAAGTGCAAACAATATTTTGACAAACTTTCATCACAATCGGTTGAACTGTACGACCATGCATAAAATACGAACACACAAACATTTATTTTTATGTTTTAGATTGGTGTGGTGTCTGTTCTTTCTAGTACGTCTATCAGAACGTTGAGACATTTCCACTACTCTTTTGAACTGCTTGTATTAGAATGAAGTGGTGATGTATGCAAAGACCAAAAAGATTTGTTGATCGTGAAGTCCTTTATTATTTTCGGGATAATAAAATTATTTTGATCTTTTGTTGACAAAAGGAGGTAAACAGTTAACTATTTTAAGAGTGTCGTAGTGTTCGCGCTTATTGCTTCCCCAACCCCCACCACCTGTTTCGCGGGAGTCCATCCGACGGTGCTGCCACCCTGCAGAGATTACCAGTTTGCCTTCTCGAATACGTATCTATAAGATGAACAACTTCAGAAAACTATAAGATACGGCAGTAACTATAACAATGTGTTACAAATAATACGAAAACGGGTTACAAAACGTTAATCAGTAAAATCATGTTTGTAAGATTTTTGTTACGAGGAGCAGTCCTTACGTTGCAAATTCCCGGCGGTAGATGGCATTGTCCGTCTGGCTGCTAGGTGTTTACTCAGACTCACAAGCTTGGCAGTTGGTAGCAGACAAGTGATAGATCGAGAGTTTCTTGTGTATATTCGGTGGTGCGAATTCTTCGGCAGCATCGTGTTGTGTTTACTTTTCCTAGGCTGGTCCTGGAAGTGAAGACTGCGCAGGTCACATTCAGTCGTAGGAACACGTATGTAGTACACATCTACCGCCATACATGTTAAATGCTTTTTCAAATCATTGTGCTCATTGATTGGTTTGGTCGGATCTTTTCCGCTACATTTCCCTTTCATCTAAAATGTGGAAAGTTCTGCTTCTTGGACGTAACGTAAAATTTACAATCATTCAAGAATGTTGCCAATGTGCCCTTGCGTTTTCATAGTGTCTTGTTGGTAGTCAGAATTTCAACCAGTATTGCTCCATTTTATTATTAGAAACACTTTGCACTTTTTTAAATTTCGGCTTTTACTCACTTGACGACTTCATACACATTGTTTAATTTATAATATAGTTACGAAAGTTATGACGTCGCTTGCGCACTTAAGTGCATAGAATAAGAGACTAAAGACACCGTGCATCTTGTATCTACAGTGTGTCGCGATCAATGGTAAATATTGAAGGTGGTGTTAATAGAATAATTGGCTCACCTGAAGACGGGGATACCGCCCGTTAGCATTGACTCGTGACGTTATCGGAGCGCGCTAGTTTTGAGGTGCGTGCATGTTTGTAGAAGATGAGTGATTATGTGGTGGTTGAGTTAAAGACGATAGTTTGTTTACAAACAAAACAGATTAATATGGTGTTTAAAAAGTGATCTGTAGCTTCTCTCTGATGGTTAGGTGTAGGTTAACGGAGAGATTTTCGTATGTGAGCGCCGAAGGTGCGAATTTTTGGGTTGAGACCTGTGATCGATGGTACATTCTGTTATCTATAATAACTACATATTATTTGTATGTAAAATACAGAAGTATTAAGATATCCCACATACTGGTTTACCGACATCTTGATGACCTCATGGGGCCAGGCAGACGGGTAGTATCGCAGCGGGGAGGGGGAAACAGCGTTCTTTTGGCTTGAGGCTCGTCTGGATGAGTACTGTTTGCGGATATATTTTTCATAGTCTACAAGAGCTGTGGGGAGAACATATCAATCTAAGGAGTGGAGTTCATTTGATTTGGGGTGGTGTTTTGTTGGGGGGGGGGGGAGAGGGCCGGGTGGACTGGGTTGGGAGGATGGGTTTTTGTTGGGGTTTGGCTGAGGAAACAATTTTTTTGTGGCTATTGTGTTGAGTTTGTGTGTCCAATCGGTGGGAGCAGCTGACATATTTTCTTGTGAGTTATTTTTAATTTTATCATTAATTTATAGTGTTTTTATTGGGATTGAAGTGACTGAAGCTACTTTTGTCGTTTTTTGTTGTTGTGGAGTTGTTTGGTATCGTTTGGCAATTTGTTGTGACATACTTACCTGTACCGTAGCTCGAGGCGTAGCTTAGTTTGTGAGGCAAGATTTTGGTTCTGAGTAGGCGAAACTAATGAATGCGGATCAGGAAAACTTGGACGTGGAACTACGCTACAAATGGATCTGTAGCTTCCCCAAAGTCTAGGTTGTTTCGGGTTGTTCTGTATGCTCATACAGGTTATAGGTCAGTGTAAGTGTGCGATACCATTTGTCCTTTTTTGTAGTGGTTTTTTTTGCGTGAAGTGTTTTGCCTTGTTTCCTTTCATCGTTTTGACTTATTTCCCACTTCAAAATCCCCACAAAACCCTCCACATTCCCGCGCTGGTCCCGTTAGTGTAATTTTCGCATAACTGAAGACCGTGATACCACCCGTCAGCTTTGACCCGTTACATCATCGCAGTGCGGTAGTTTTGCGGTGCGTGCGTGTTTGTAGAAGGCGTGAGTGATTATGTGGTGGCTGAGTTTGAGGACAGTTTGTTTACAAACAGAAGACTATAGATTATTTTGTTTAAAAAGTGATCTCAAGCTACTACCCTCTGAAAGTTTAGGTTAATTTTTTTTTCGCATGTGACCGAAGGTGCGAATTTTGGGCTGAGACCTGTGGTCGATGGTACAGTTATGCCCAATCTGTTATGTGTAATTTACGAGGGTAACTACAAATTATTTATTATCTACAACACAGAAGTATTATGATAGCCCGTATATGGGTTTTCCGACATGTTGACGTCACGGGTCAAAGCAGATAGGTGGAATCGCGTCGTAAAATATTGCCGATACAACTTATCGGCTTTGACCAATGGTGTCATATGAGTCTAGCAAGATACGCTATGTATATATACCAACTAGCAAAAGTAACCCTATCAACAAATGTAAACATACGGAATAATATCGTAATATTTATGTATTGTAAAGAATAAATCTGTAATTATCCTCGCAAATTACAGATCACGAAAAAATGTACCATTAATCACAGGTCTCATCCCAAAAAATTCGCCCCTTCAGCGCTAACTTGTAAATAAAAAACTCTTTGTTAACCTCTTCCTTACCACCAGAGAAGCTAAATATAACTTCTTAAACTCGAAATCGTAATCTATAATCTATGTACTGTTTGTAAACAAACTATCGTCTTTAACTCAGATGTGACGTCATTGGTCAAAACCGACGGGTCGTATCGTGAACTTCAATTGACCCGTAATTTTATTGCTGTGACGGAAATTTTCGCCAGTTTATGTATGTGTATGTTGGTGTTTCTCGTGATTGTTTCGGTTTCCATATTGCCTAGGTGTTATATGCGTCACTTCGATGTTGACGTCATGGGTCAAAGGCCGACGGGTCGTATCCCGGTCTTCAGTTATGCCTTCTGTAGTACTCAATAGAATTGACACGTTATACAGCATTTTTGTTGCAATTCGCATATGCTGCCACCACCTAAAACATTTACTGTTCCTGAAGCAACCTGTATAATCACCTGTTTCTGCGGGATGCATTCAGATAGACAACAGTTGACGTTTGGTCACTAAATACCACTTTAAAGTATGATCACAGTATTTCAGTACGTACTTTAGCAAAATATTTATGTTTTGTATTCGGCTCACCTGTAGACGGGGATACCGCCCGTCAGCTTTGACCCGTGACGTCATCGCAGCGCGGTAGTTTTGAGATGCGTGCGTGTTTGTAGAAGGCGTGATTATGATGACGTGGTGGTTGAGTTAAAGACGATAGTTTGTTTACAAACAAAACAGATTAATATTTTGTGTTTAAAAAGTGATATCTAGCTTCTTTCTGATGGTTAGGTGTAGGTTAAGAGATTTTTTCCGCATGTGAGGGCCGAAGGCCCCAATTTTTGGGCCAAGACCTTCGATTGATGGTACATTGTTATCTATAATAACTACAGATTATTTGTATCTATAATACAGAAGTATTAATATATCCCGTATACTGGTTTTCCGATGTCTTTATGACGTCATGGGTCAAAGCAGATGGGTGGTATCCCAGCCTACAGTTATACCCTGTATTCTGTAATGCTGAATAGCTGCCATTAAATCCACCTGTCTAAATTCGTGGTCTGTGTTGCGGAAAATGGGTTGAATATCATCGTCGAATGTAATTTTCTCGGTAATAAAACAAACCGTTCTTATTATGAGTAGTTTGAACTCGATAAGTCGCCATGTTATGTACTTATCTTCTTGTCGATATCTTTTAACTTCTTCCCGACACTCTCCTCGAGGTTCCATAACTCGTTTATAAGATTTCATAACTTACTGTTATCAGTTATTTTTAATGTTATTCAATTCATTCACAAAACAATTATTCCCTGTCTATTCTACATGGCTGATTTTTACAAAGAAATGCAAATGTTCAATCGTGAAAAACAGATTGCTGAAAGTTCTTGGCAGAAGGCAGATTGTTACGAAATTTTGACAACGTTGCATTTCAGTACAACGAAGGGCTTTATTTACCTATTTGTGTGCATGTGTAACAAACTGGATATATACATACAATCGTTTCACAATTACCAGTTTTTTTTATAAATTCACGAAACATTAAAAAATGTTCGCCACAAGCGGAAAAAATCTACACTAGTTGAAAGCTATTCATTTATAGTTAGCTGGCATTTTAGGGCTGTGGAGTGCGATTTGTTTATAATAGTAATAAAAATTTGACATCTCAGTAATTTAGCTTACTATGCCTGTTTTCATTCACTGCATTCATATGGATTCATATTCTGGGGCAATTTAACATTTAGTAAGCAAGTATTCATTGCACAAAATCGTGTAATCAGAATAATTGCTGGACCCCACCTAAGATCATCCTGCAGACATTTAAGGATACAGGAATCTTCACTGTAGCTTCACAGTATTCAGGGTGTCGCACTCAACTGTTTCAACTCTGAAACTACGTTCATGAACGTACAGCAGGGGCTTATGAAAGTAACTTATGTTTTCTAAAATAGATACCTCCTATTATTTCTTAAGCAATCAGTAGCGTGAAAAATCACAAGAAGAAATGGCGTTGGTTGCATCGCGATGTGTCAATTACATCCGTAGAAACTGCGAAGCGAATTTTACGTTTGAAATACAAGAGGCGCGCTTCTAACGCGTGTCAGAGGCTCAAGCGAGACTCAAGGTAGAATCTTGGACACGCGTTAGAAGCGCGCCTCTTGTATTTCAAACGTAAACTTCGCTTCGCAGTTTCTACGGATGTAATTGACACATCGCGATGCAACCAACGCCATTTCTTCTTGCGATTTTTCACGCTACTGATTGCTTAAGAAATAATAGGAGGTATCTATTTTAGAAAAACGTAAGTTAGCGTTGAAAATATTTCTTTACCTTTTAGGCCGTCTCATAGTACCTACTTTCATAAACCCCTGCCGTACGTTCACGACCACGAAAATATTTTCTCAATATCACTTGTAGTAAAAGCAGTGTGCATAGCTACAGCACTAGAAGAAATGGTGATATTCACTAATCATGGTTAAATCTAACTTTGACACAGAACAGGGTAAATTATGCTGCCACTATAGTATTTGGTCACTTAGCAAGTAGCATCAAGTGTGACAGTCAACTGGCATTTAAAAAGAAATTAAATGAATTTCTGAATTGCAACTCCTACACTTTGGATGAATTTTTAGATTAAACTTTAAAAAATTATTAAAATTAAAAATCCTTAAAATATCATGTATAGACATCATTTACCAAACTGGCACGTTCCACATCATTACGAAATGTCGTATATATGACCCATGAAACAAGTATTAATCTAATACACCTCCTTGAGATAGTTAATCCAAGATCGACAATGAAATATATTTGCCTTAACCTAACGAGAACATGTAAAATACAGGGTTTATCGACGAAATGTAAAATGAGTAAAAATGCAAGGTCAAAATTTTAAAATATACGTATCAGAATAAAAGATAAAATCACTTTCTGGCGTAATTATGACTGATTGCTTAGAGAGCTGCCTACTTTAAGCTCCCCCATGACAGGCGTTTGTGTCTGTGTAAGGTATTGGTGCAGGCTTTACACTGAAAGTAATTTTTACAAGCGTTCGCTGTGGTGTTTACTTTGGAAGGAAACTTATCATATACCTCTTGCAGTTACTAGGGCAAATAAACGTAGAGAACTTTCTGTATTGAACAAAAGTATTATAAATATTTGTACAGAAGTATTGACGCTGCAGTCGCGACATACGAGTAAAGTGGAATTTTAGATTGTCGTTCTTAAAAACAAGAGCAGCCGCCACATAACAGTATAGAGTAATGCAGAGAGCTATCTTACCAACGGAGGTTGTAATTACTCTTCATTTATGCACACGGTAAGCATTCCTTTTATGTCGTCGTCGTCGTTGTCGTTGTCAGTCCGCAGACTGGTTTGATGCAGCTCTCCACCCTACTCTATCCTGAGAAGTCTCATCTCCTCATAAGAACGGCAATCCACATCCATTTGAATCTGCTTACTGTATTCATCTCTTGGTCTCCCTCTGCGGTTATTACCCCAAACACTTCCCTCCAATGCTACATTCGCGATTGCTTGATGTCTAAGGATGTGTCCTACCAATCGATCCGTTCTTTTCGTCGTATGCCAGAAGTTCCTTTTCTTCCCAATTCTATTCAGTACCTACTCATTAGTTACACGGTCAACCCACCTAATCTTCAGCATTCTTCTGTAGCACCACATTTCAAAAACCTCTATCCTCTTCCTATCCGCACTGTTTATCGTCAAAGTTACACGCCCATACAAGGCAACACTCCACACAAATGCCTTCAGAAAGGCCTTCCTTACGCTTAAATAAATATTCTATGTTAACAAATTTCTCTTTTTCAAAAACGCTTTTCTTCCCATTGTCATTCTACATTTTATATCCTCTATACTGCAAGCATCGTGTTATTTTACTGCAAGTAACAAAACTCATCTAACACCTTTATTGTTTCGTTACCTAATCTAATTCCTTCAGCATCGCCTGATTTTCTTAGACTGCACACCATTATCCTTGTTTTGCTCTGGTTAATGTTCATCTTATATGCACCTTTCAATCCTTTGTCCATCCCGTTCAACTTCTCTTCCAGGTCCTTTGCTGTCTGACAGAATTGCAATGTCATGGACAAAATGCAATGGTTTTTATTTCTTCACCCTGAACTTTAATTCCGTCTCCAAATTTCTCCTTGCTTTCCTTTATAGCTTGCTTAATGTACAAATTGAATAACATTGGGGATAGACTACAACCCTTTCTTTATTTTTTGCTAATTTAATGCACTTACGTCTAATGACGAATAAACTGCCGTTCTACTTTCCCTTGTAGTGTAACAAACTAATTGCGAAATTCATTTCATTCGTCTTTGGCTAGTGCTGAAAAATTGTTTAGAGAGTAACAATGGTACTTTCGATTTTGTCTGTCTTAAAGCCAGTCTCCCTTCCGACAATGGCCCATCGCACCGGTTGTGAAAATACGCAAAGTCTGCACTTTTGATTTAAACGTCCACCAATTGCCGATGTAGCGAATATTGGAACGATTTCTCGCTCTGTAACGAGGAGTGCTCTGATTTAAATCTCCTGCTGCATTGAAACTGTGCCAGAAAAACAAAAATCAATGTTTTATGTTTATAGTGTCGTACGTTTGGCAATGTTTCCATTTATCTTTATTTGCGATACGTACATAAACCGTAGCTGTAATTAAAACACTGTCATTAATATCAACACATTATTTCCTAGCGTCATTCAAGTGAAAGTATTTTCGTTAAAGCAGCCTATCGGTTCCGTATTAGCCGTCCCTGATTCCCTTCCTCCTCTACCCGGAGCAGCCTTAACACTTTCAACCCCAAATTTTATTAAATAATAAAAAAAAAAAACATGTCTTTGCATATTTCTATACATATTGATTGGAATAATGTATATTTGACAGAATTTATTACTTTTAGTTTTTGGAGGGGAAATTCGGGATGACTACATATGGCATCACTGGGAAGGATATGTTTTTTATTGTACCTAATATTTTCACTGTTTACTATTGATTTAGACACTGGACTATTATTTAGTAATGACATTTTTACTTTCCCTTACTTTGATATAATTATTTGAAAGTTTTGCTGCACGTACTCCAATTTAGACATTAAGCAACGATACATATTTTGACAATGCTAATGCTATGTTTCCTGAGGGTAATGGCAAACAGCCTAGCCACAATGAATTGTTGGAAGCCCTGCAGTGTTGTTTACAATGTTTGGACGAACGGTTGAGGCTAGAGGAACAGATAAAGATGGCGTTGCCATATGGCAACACTGACAGGGAAAGGATTAAGCACTGGAAAGTCTGACCCCCAACTTTCACTGCGCGATTCGTAAAGTTATCGTGGACATACAGTACGCAGAAATGGGCACGTATAAATTCAACGTTATAATAACTTCAAAGCGTTCGGTCAAGATCTGTCGTAGCTATAAGATTTTGGTCTTACGAGTAAGCAAAGCACTAGGTTAGAGCTGCAAGCGATAGAGGAGGGAGAGGAAATTATGTAATTTGTCGTTCTTTGCAAGCGTTGGAAACCAATGGAACGGACGAAAGGGCTGATGGCTTTACACGCGTTTTGTAAAAGTCTATATTACGGTCACCTACTTATTGTACTGACGTGCGTTGGCGCGACAGTTTTGGCAGCGGTTGAACGATATACCGGGACGAAGTAGCGGGACTTAATGTGCGCCAAATGTTACAGCCGAGTTCCGACGAAAAATTAAATTTTCACCATTGTTAATGACCAATGTTTCAAACGACTGGTATGTTAATTAAATCTTGCGGCTTTGCAGGAGGATGGGCGACAGTAAATACATCAGATTGTTCCACAGTTTACGAACATTTGAAAATATTTTCTGCATAAACATGTCTACCCACTCTAGAGCATGTGACGTATGATTGTCCTTAAACAATTGTTCTCTACATCTGTTCACCATTCCCTCGTTCTGTCCGTCTCCTTCGCTCTACCTGCCTTCTGCCCTCGCCCTTCCTATGTACATCCATACTTCGCAAGCCAGCAGTGTGTGGCAGAGAACAGGCCCGGCGGTTAATTTTTTTTCTTAAGAGTGGGTATTTGTTCAACAATTGTCTCCCTCCTCTAATCCCCCCTCCCCCCGCTGTCAGTAATCTATATACAGAAAAATGATCAGTTGGTTTGTGTCTAGCCGTTGATCCGCGAAAGTTCTTGACAGTGCTTTGAAATTTTGACACGACGTTGTCATACATGAAGATTTCTAGGTACATATTTTCTGAATATGTGGTATAAATCTATATTTATATTACTTTTCCGATTTTTCATATCGACATTTCCTCATAAAATTTAAGGTACGTGATATGACATGACAGTGCCCCCAGGCTGATGCCGCGCACTTCTATTTTATAGAGCCACACACATCGGCATATTTAAATCGCGAACGCGCGCGGGAAATACGAGCTTCGGGAAGTTTGTGACGTAGGGGTTTTTCCGCGGGGCTGGAAAACGGAAGCCGAGTCGCGTGGAGGAAGGGGAGAGTCGCGTGGACTGCCGAGGACGGCGGAGCGTGGTTGCTCGTCGCGGCATTTTCTATAAAAACGTGGGATAGCTTTTCGCGGCTGAAGTACCGTTTTTTCGTATGCCTTTTGAGTGAAACGATTCCGGTGTGTGGGTCAAAGTGCGAAGTTGCGTGGGGGCTCGAGTCACAAAAAACATCTTTATAAAATTTAAACACGTGCATAGAAAAATTAAACGTATTTAAAACAACATCTGTGTGATGAACATTATTTTTTCGCAACTCGCCCTGTACGCTCATAAGTCTGTATAATTGGTATGTACTTTTGTTTATCAATTGAAAAATGTATTAAGGCGCACGTGGACGGAACAGCACCAAAACGGGAATCATTTATCATCATCCCCTAAACGACCACAAAACATTTTTCCACCAGAAAGAGGGAAAAGCATGTTCCGCCCCGTCGCATATGGGGGCTCGTCCATTTCGCGAAACAGTGTGTAGTGTGTACTGAGACACGTTCCGACTCGTCCATTTCGTGAAATAGTGTGTTCCGGTTTCGCCCATTTGAAGCGAGAAGTACGTCGCGGCTCGTTCATTTCGAGTGCGAAGTACATTCCGACTCGCGTGTTGAAGAAAATTTTAGCGGCCCACGGCAGCGAGTGTGCGGCAGGCAGCAACAGCGTAACCGGGAGACGCGGCGGCAACAGCCGGTATATTCCAGACCATCACCGTGCGGCGGCAGATACGGCGCACAACAGCGGCGATTTCGGCATCGGCAGCTCAGCACGGAAACACGACGCAGTTACGCAGTGGACTTGCAGCACAGACAAAGAGATAAGTGTCGCAGCAGGCTTTTATTTTGTTGATTTCAGTTCTCTTGTCCCCAGCCATGAGTACCGAAACTGATAGGGTTTTAAGTGATAGTGAATCCTTAGAAAGTGGTAGTGGGTCTGAGGCCCCAACACAATCTAAGGCAGATGAAATGAAAGCAATGATGGGTTGGATGATAACTGAATTTAAAGATACTGTAGGGGGCCTGGAAACAAAAATGGGAAATTCAATTATAAGTATAAAATCTGAAATGGGGAATTCAATTGCTGAAATGGGAAACTCAATAAAAAATTCAATGGGTGTCTTAAAAAATGAAATAATCTCGGACTTTGACAAAAGATTAGAAGATTTGACCTTAAAATTTGAAGTTAGAGAAAAGGATCTGAATGCCAGAATTGGTGCTGTTGAGACTAAGTTGAATGACAGGATAGAATCAGGAAAACAGATTTGTGAAATCAGGAATGAGGACACTAGGCAGGCTTTAATTGACATAAACAAAAGGATTGTGGCTTGTGTTGATGAAACTAAGACAAGTTTGGAAAATACAAAAAGTGTTTTAAGAAAGGAAATAGAACAGGTAGTAGCTGTAAATAAATGTAGTATAGAAAAGGTGAATAGTAGGATGGCTGACTTAGAATTGTGCTCTGCATCTGCAAATACTGGTTGGTTTGGGATGCAGATACCAAGTTGTAAAACTTTTTCAGGGGAAAGTAGCTACCATGTAGTAGATTTTATTGCAGCATGCAAAGATCAATTCCTGCCTGGAATGACTGATAATTGCAAAATAAAATACATCAAAAGAATGTTAGAAGGTCCTGCACAGACGTGGGCTAACCAATGTGCTGAGAAATTGGTTTCCTTTGAAGTTTTCGAAAAGCTAATTTTAGATAAGTACTGGAGCCAGGCTAAACAAGTCAGGTTACAAAATGAATTCTTAAATGGAGTTGCTTACAAGGGGGATAAACAGACTATGAAAGAATTCTGTCAGGAAGAGTTAAGGAAATTGGTGCACTTAGATAGACCATTAGGAGCTCTTACTGAAATATACACTCTTTGCCGGAGGTTGCCACAGAATTTAAATTTGCAACTTATACACTGCTCTACTGACTCTACTGAAAAATTTCTAGATTTTATAGAAAAACTAGATCATGCAATGGCATATGAACCTAGACATGGGGAGCCTCAACATATAGCTAACCAAAGGGAACATAATAGGAATACCAGAAATTGGGGAAATAAGCAGCATGACCACCACCAAGAAAGGAACGTGAATGAAAATTGGAGAAATAATGGGGGTAGATGGAATGGTGATGATAGGAATCTGAGAGATTCATGGGGAAGAACTAACAGGGATGATCGAAGGTTAACACAGGAAAATGGAGAAAGAAGAAGGGAACAAAATAGAAACGAACAACACAGACAACGTTCGGAAAACTAGAATTTGTTCCAAATGGGGTCCGATTTGGGACGGGATACAAGGTACGAAATAGGACCGAGAGAAGGATAAATAATTACAAGCCAGATAGCAGGGGATCAGATAGGAATAACTATGACCAGAATAGAGAGAAAAGGGAAGAAAGAATATGTAATATGGATGCAATATTGGGCAATGAAGAAATGGTTGGGGGATGGTTTACACAGCATGATAAAAGAAATGCAAATAAGAGAAGAAATCATAAAAATCCAAATGAAGATTGTAATGTGGGAGATTTGTTTAGTGAAAGAGTAAGTAGTGGGAGAGATGCTGAAGAAAACAGCATTGGTTTGGCTTCTGTATTAGGTGAATCAGGTTTGCTAGCGGAGCATAAGTGTGTGATTGAATGTAAGAGTATGCCAAGGGGATGTGTGAATGGTAGCAAAAGTGTCATTGAACTAGATGAGACAAAATCAAATATTAATATGTGTGAAAAAAATGTGGGTATTCCAAAGTTTAAAGCAATCACTAATGACAGTGTAATAAGAGCTGTATCTGGTTTGGTGCAACTTGATGATGTGTGGTTTGATGATGTAAATGTAAATAAGAATGTACAAGCACCTATAATTAATGAAGACTGGGAACAGGGTGAGAAGAGTAAATTTAAAGGCTGGGTGAAGAAGGTCAATTGGATTAGGAAATGGGCACCAGATGATTGGGCAATTCATAAATATGACTATATAAAAAGATTAGGAGAGCAATGTGGGAAAAATGAGGCATATTACAATGTTCTTAAAGAAATATTTGGAGGGGATCCAGAATTTGATGAATTGAGGGGACAAAGCATATTCTCATTGGGAAATAGTAAAATGACTGGTGAACATGACTCTGTAAATGAGGGATCTAGTGATGAACAAGAAATAGGGAATGACATACAAACTTTTGTCATCTATAATAGGGAACAGTATGAGGGTATGAAAGAGGGTGGAATGAATGCAAGGTGGATGGAGAAAGAGGAGCGTGAAAATACAGCTAGTGATTGGATCCAATTTTTAACTTATAGAAAGAATGTAGAACCAAAGGAATGGGAAAAGGACAAGTTTGGTTTTGCAAGAAAGATAGCAATGCTAAATGCTAGGAACCCAAAATTCAAAGAGGTGTTTGAAAAAGTATTTGCAGGTGATAACATAGAACCATATAGCCCTAGTAGTCAGTCAGGTATGCAACATGGTAAAGTACTGCATACATGAGATAGAAGATGACCTGTTAGCAGAGACTGAATTAGAGAAAAATGTGATTGAATATGTGCAGCCAATCATAAATGTCACTGTTGGAGGGGTATGTGAAAATGCACTGATTGATACTGGGAGCTCTATTAGTGGCATTGCAGAAGACTTTTACAATCAGATTAGGACCACAGGAACAGTTGAATTTCCAGTCACAGGGGTAAGAATAAAAAATGCAACTGGAACTTACAGCAAGCCAGTGAGTAAGGAGGTTGTATTAGATGTAAATATAGGAGGGAAAACGTTTAGTCACGTTTTTCTGGTAATAAGAAATCTGTCTAAATCTTGTGCTAGGCAATGATTTTCTATGTAAAAATGGGGCTTGCATTGATTGTAAGGATCAGGTGCTGGAACTACATTCTGGAGGATGCATGAAAAGGGTTAAATTTAGAAGTGCAAGTAATGATAAGGATTTAGTGGCATGTCTGCACATAGCCAAATGTACAATGGATGAGGCAGAGGTCGAGGAAGTGATACGAAGGAAGGTAAACAATACTAGGGGAATTTATGATCATGCAAAGGGGGAGCCGTATTATTTACTGACAGACAATAAGTATGTATTCTCCGAAAAGCCAGGTAAAGTACCAAAATTTAAATATTCAGTAAGGGTAAAACCACATGAGCCTAGTATTGTGAGGAAAGGTATGGGGTAAAGCAGTCTCAGAGAATGATCAGTATATATAGTAGGGTAAGAATTTGTGTAAATTTTATTATTGTAACTTTATATCTGTGATTAATTTATGTGAAGCAGTAAGGACAGGGTTTAAAATTCAGATGTGGTGAAAATATGTACATAAAGGAGTAGATTATTTTATAAAATACACATGTGAACTGAAGATTTTGAGTTTTACATGTTGGCACTAGACCTGTGGATGTCGTTTTTTTAATTAGTCCCAGATTAGGATTAGGCAGTGCAATTAGTTTTAAATATGGTAGTTTGGAATAGGTGAGAATAATGTGGAAATGCACACAGTTAAAAATATATATACATATATATTTTTTTTTTGGTGCATTGGGGGTAGAGAAATGCTTGTATAGGGATATTGTGCATCCAAAAGATCATGTTGTATGTAAGTAGGAAATTCTGTGTGTATCATATCAAAGTCTCAAAATTTGCAGAAGGAATGTAAGATTATAAAAAAACAAAATAAAATCTATATTTTCTGATATGAAAGATAATTAAATGAATTGAATAGTTTGTCAGAAGTACAAAAAAAAGTTTTCTTAAGAGTTGATTTTGTGAGACGGGAATTTGGCTACAGTATTAGATTACAATCTCTAAATCCACATACAAATGACAATAACCATGCCACATCTTGAGTTTATTTTCATGGGAGCAGCCTGAGGAATATAAAATAAAAGAACAATGACTTCGACCTTTCTGTGTAACTGTATGAAGTTCTGTCATGAAATTTTGTTTTGATTTTGCTAAATCTGGATAGCAGAGGGGTGGGGTGTGAATCTGATGGATCCCTGGTATAATATATATTTGCCAAAAGAAAAATCATTTGTATTCCTTTTTGTTCTCTCTCTCTCCCCCTTTCATTGCTTTCATGCCAGCTGAGAGGACAAGAGAGCTAAAATCATTGCCAGTAGCCTGAGCTGCACCGGCTTACAAACTGAAAAAAGACAGAAGTGTAAGGACCAGTGCCCATATACTGAAGTGCAACACAAGGGATGTTGGAAGTGAAACTTTTCAGTGCAACGGGAAGTGTATATTAAAAATTATGGTATTCATTCCATAATGAGACAATGACATGGGGTATACCTATCCACATTAGTGATTTTTTTGCATATTCTTGTTGATGTGTGTAACATATACAGAATTTTAAATATGTACAAATTAATCAATTTAGTTTTTGTCTCTAGTTGTAAGATTTTTTTTATTGTATTTTCTTATTTTTGTTTGAGGGGTATATTTGTGTTATGTTTTGGTGCTACTTGCGACATCCTACACTGTGTTTGGAAGTAGCAAGTGGGGGTATTATGACATGACAGTGCCCCCAGGCTGATGCTGCGCACTTCTATTTTATAGAGCCACACACATCGGCATATTTAAATCGCGAACGCGCGCGGGAAATACGAGCTTCGGGAAGTTTGTGACGTAGGGGTTTTTCCGCGGGGCTGGAAAACGGAAGCAGAGTCGCGTGGAGGAAGGGGAGAGTCGCGTGGACTGCCGAGGACGGCGGAGCGTGGTTGCTCGTCGCGGCATTTTCTATAAAAACGTGGGATAGCTTTTCGCGGCTGAAGTACCGTTTTTTCGTATGCCTTTTGAGTGAAACGATTCCGGTGTGTGGGTCAAAGTGCGAAGTTGCGTGGGGGCTCGAGTCACAAAAAACATCTTTATAAAATTTAAACACGTGCATAGAAAAATTAAACGTATTTAAAACAACATCTGTGTGATGAACATTATTTTTTCGCAACTCGCCCTGTACGCCCATAAGTCTGTATAATTGGTATGTACTTTTGTTTATCAATTGAAAAATGTATTAAGGCGCACGTGGACGGAACAGCACCAAAGCGGGAATCATTTAACATCATCCCCTAAACGACCACAAAACATTTTTCCACCAGAAAGAGGGAAAAGCATGTTCCGCCCCGTCGCAGTGAACCAAATAAGACGTTCAGGAATTTCGAATGCATTATGTGTAAGTGCTAATATTCAGACATCGTACGTGCAACATCCTAAAAGTATAGGCAGTTCAAAAATAAATTAAAATGGAAAGTTTATGTAATTAATATCAACACTTTAAAGAAAATGTTTAACCCCTGCAAATGGGTCTTGTTAAGAGAACCTGTTCCTTATATGGCACATAGCCACAACTAGTTCATATTAACATTTTGAGGCACGTAAATAGCAAGAAAACTTGGAATGCATTGAAAGATTCAATGTAATTTTATTTTCGACATGATTGGAATGAGATGATACATAGAATTTTATATTTACATTTTATTACAAACGCTTCATACAGTACTGTTAGTAACTTACTTACTGGTTATTAATTCTTAAGATTATTGAATTTAGTCAGCAATCAACATTTTTCTGACAGCAGTAAGTTTCCTTATCGTAAGAGGAATATGTCCAATCATTACATTTTCCATGATAGCTCGTATTAGGAACATTCCGTTTAAAACGCGTGTTTATTGTTTAAAAAGAAACGTTTTTTGGAAAAGATTATGCCACTATCATAAAACAGCACAATTTTCTGTACATATATTTACCTGCACAATGCTTTATAACCGAAGCGATTGCATTAGATAAAACGTACCGTGAAAATAAGAGCCCTCCTTCGTTGAACGCCGTAGCACCACTGAAAGTAAAATGGCCACCACGAGTGCGGGTGCGGAAGTAGTTGTTGCCTTGTCCATTAGATGTTAAAAGCTATCATTAACAACGACATTTAGCGCTGTTTTCAAACTTTGTACTAGAAAATGAGTGGCCTTATTAGAAACCGGGCCTTATTTAGTACATGTACATTATATAAATTCGTGACATACACTGAAAAATTACAAGACATGCACATATTCCAGTAGAACGTTGTCAGCAGGGGGGAGGGCGAACAGGTGGTGACGATGAGATGGATATTGATGCGCAATTACTGCTTAACGCGTTGGCTGCCGTGTGGCCGCCGGCAGCCACAGCAGGCACTCTGGCACGCCTCTGACGTCATCGCGTCAGTCAACGTGTTAAACGAAAGGTTTATTGCGACAACCGTTTCAAAAACTTTTCTGTACTATTAGTTCCATTTCACTCGCTGTAACGTATGGTCTAAAATGCATCGAACAGTGAGCTACCCGCTATAGAAATTTTTGAATAAATTACGTACAATAATTTCATTTGGGCCTGCAGCATAGTGTATGTCTTTTAAGGACACATAGTTAAACTAAGTAATGCCAAAATGCTGCTTTACTTTATAGATGTTAGAAACTATTATTATAGCAATAGGCCTACTTCGGCACTGTGGCCATCATCAGGCTATCTGCGGACAAATATTTAATGTTAAAATAAGCAAAATAAAGATACTTACAATTTTGATAAATTTTTCGTGACATATTATTCCAGACTTACGTCCATATGGCATCGTGGAGGTATAATTTACTATAATTGCAGTATAAATGGTCTTTAGATGGTATGTCTATTTTATGCTTATCAGTTATTAGTTTATTAGACAGAATAGCAGTAATGAAGTAATACCTGATAAGCATAAAATATACATCTAAAGAGCATTTATACTGCAATTATATGCAATTGTACTAAATTATACCTCCACGATGCCATATGGACGTAAGTCTGGAATAATGTCACGAAAAATATATCAAAATTGTAAGTATTTTGCTTATTTTAACATTAAATATTTGTCGGCAGATAGCCTGATGACCAGTGCCGAAGAAAGCCTATTGCTATAATAAGTTTCTGACATTTATAAAGTAATGCAGTATTTTGGCATTACTTAGATTAATAATTAACAAATGATTTACACATACTTCAGTGTCTTTTTAAAACGATTTACGAATTACGGTTGGTATTTTATTAGAAAGAGAAAGATGTTGTACTACCACGTGTCAAATAATCAAATCTGTAAACCGTACGCGTTCTTCGAAATAGCATTTTGAAACTGGTTCACTGTAGAGAGCGTGTACAGGGACTCTCTTGTTCAATGAAGACTAAGGACGCGCCGCCACTGCGCATTACCCTTTCCAGCCGCCGTGCTTGATGGAGAGTACTTCCTCCTATTCCAGAAGCGAGGAAGACTGCCCGTATGCCTCAGTGTGCGCCCTAACTCTGGTCTTGGCGAGATACACGTAGGAGGAACACTGACAGGAGCCTGTACAGAGATACTGAACGTCCTTGGCAGCGTACGCCACTTGAGTTTCCTACTGATCTCCGTGGCGCTTCCACCGCTTACTAAAAGAGTCTATAACGAAGCGTGCTGCTCTCCGTTGGATCTTCTGTTTCCTGTTAACCCTCCCTGACAAGGATCCCACGCTGATGAGCCACACTCAAGCGCTGGCCAAATGAGAGTTTCGTAATCTACTTCCTTCGTTGACGGAGAACACTTCCTGGCGATTCTTCCAGAGAATCTAACATCTGCCTTACCCATGACTCATTTTATAGGGTAGTTCCATTCCAAATCGCCCATTATGTCTGTTGCCATGGTCTGCAGTCCGGAGATTGGTTTGATGCAGCTCGCCACCCTACTCTGATTCTCTTAATTTTTTGTGGCCAAGTATTCTTCATGAATTCACTATGTTGTTTCTTTAGCTCCGGTGTCCATTTTACATCCTGGACTCTTCTGTGTTGTGGTGCCAAATATGTTTTCTGATTATGTTCCTGAATTATTTTCTATTATCTGCATGATTTATTGTTATATTTGCTTGTCTAAGGTCCTCTTCAAATTCTTTTCCCCCTCCCTGAGTTGACTTCAAGAATCCTCCGAAAATGGAATTTCAGTTTGCTGTGAATTCGGCTGTACAATTGTATTCTTATTAATTGTATGCGTAATCTCTTCAGTGCTTTTATATACTTCTGCCTGCCAAGGGGCCGACAGCTCTCTTGTGTGTGGCATGCACGGTCTGTCAGTCATTGCAGCCTTCATTATTATTTTCGCAGGCTGCATTACGTCTCCCACTTCCTACTTCATGTCCTAATTTCTCCCCTCTTCCCGCTCATTTTCCTTGTCAGAATGTTTCCCTTAAGATGGCCCGGCTATTCTTATGGTTCTGATGATCGTTTTAGCGATTTTGGTCGCTGCGCTTTTTCCCCCGATGTTTTGTCCCATTTTAGTCTCCCTCGGAGTTTGAACTCCACTATAAAATTGCAGTTACCTATGTATTTGGCCCAGATTGGCCCTCAGGGTTTTACATCCACCACAAAATTATAGTTAAGTCTGTCATTTGTGGTAGAACTTGTGCGTGTTTGTGCGTGTTTGTGCGTGTTTGTGCGTGTGTCTACACATTTTCCTGAATCTGTACATGGTAGCATTTTTGTAGGTGGTGTGGCAGTTTTTGTATGCCCATGTCATACCAGCTGGCCGCCATGTTGTTCAGGAAGTTACGAACCTCTTGTTTCACCTCGTCGTCGGAGCTGAACCGCTTTTCGACCGAATGTTCTTTCAACTTAGGGAAAAGGTCCCTGGGCGCCAAGTCGGGACTATACAGTGGGTGGGTGGGTGATGTCCCACTGGAAGTGTTGCAGGAGAGCATGCGCGGCACCCATCTAGCGCACGCCTTCCGATAGGTCAGTGTTTACGTTAAAATTATGTGAGCGTTGCTTTGGGAAACCTCAGGAACCAATATGCAGACATCATCCAGAGTCATCCGCCGATCTTCACGGACGCTTTGCTGAACCTTCAATACTGTCTCCTCAGAAACTGACGCTCTCCCGCTTCTTTATTCGTCGTGAGTTTGTCCGACCAGCTGCAAGCTCTCTACACCACTTGTAACGAAGCATGCTGGGATTTATTCCCATCTGCTTGCATTTCTGAGCCGCGGCGGAGCGGCCGAGCGCATTGAGGCGCTATGCTACGATGCGCGAGGCCTTTTCCCGTCGGGGGTCCGATTCCCCCATCGGGCATAGATGTTTGTGCCGTCTTTAGCATAAGCTAGTTCATATGTAGATTGTAAGTTTAGGGACTGCTGACCTCGCAGTTAAGTCTCATAAGGTCTACAAACATTTGAACATTTGCATTACTTAATCTCCCGATACCACTGTTACATAATAATAGATATGAATGTAATTAGTCTGTTAACATTTTCTTTTCCAAAACTTTCGTCATTCTTTGTTATAACGTAAATAGCTGCAGTCATTTTCTATTATTTGATGCTGGAGAAGTTCTTTAAATCACCAAATATTAATTCGTGCCAGAGGTAGATTGTTATATTTCAGATACTGTGGTAATTAATGTTCCCTTTTCTCATAATATTAAAGTAGGTATGACGTTTTTCACAAGTAATGTTAGGAAAGTTTTTCTCTTTAGTTTCTGTATAATTACGGTACCGTTAATTACGAAAGTATTGTTAATAATCCTATTTCATTAAATTCGTAAATGAAATACTATTAATTGAACCGAGATTTGTATATTAATTTAATCAGTATTATTTGCGCTATCTTTCACTATAGCCAGTTGCATTTAATTGTTTACTTTTCCATTATAGTTTCATGTAATGAACTCAATTAACAATAAGTAATTTTCAGTGACATTGTTTGAAAGATATAAACAGGATGCGTTCGCGGCATGTATAGTCGACGAGATTTAGGAAGAGCTACGAGCTGCGCGTAAGGGGAAGGCAACGGCCACAGGTGGGGATGCGCTCGCGGGAGGGAGGGTGAGCGCCGGATGTACTGTCCGTCCTAAAGATATTGGCCCAGGGAAGACGCGAGGCATATGCGAAAAGTACGGGGCGGAGACGCAGCGGCAGGGCGGGCGAGGCGAGGGAGGGAAGCCGACGGTAATTTCGTCACAACTCATTTCTTTGTTTTGAGAGTATCAATTGCGGAGTTTATGTGGGCGCTGACTATGAAAGTCACCTTTTCAATTCTTGCCTTTATTTTTAGAAGAGCCTTCCTTGCCATTGTTCCATTCTTTAGAGTGGAAAAATACACAATTCGTGTTTATAATTGGCCGATCGAGTCAAGACTGATCAGACACAACTTCATTATCATAAACTTGGATAAAGAGGAGCGTCACAATTTGTACTAACTCGCTGTTATCTATATCCATATTTGGTGTCGCACAAGTATAAAATGCGCGCCACCTACCTTCGCCGCGCGCCGCCATGCACGCACGGCGCGGCGTTCTTACGTCAGCCACGAGCGCCCTCTGCTGCAACTCCGCTCGTGGTCACGACTGCTGCATCGTTCACTTTGGACTGAGATAGGAACCAGTTAACACTTCGGAATCACAAGACATAAATAGCTAAAAATTTGTACAGTTACTAATGTCTATCCGGGGAAGGCTTTAGGCACGGTTTTATGCCGATCGGGTAGCTATTTATCATATATATATATAAATGTAAATGTCTGTTCTGTGTACGCTTATCACGTCCGAATGGCAAGACGCAGAGACTTAAATATTTGTACAGTTACTAATTTATACCTGAGGAAGGTTTTAGGCACTGTTCTATAGCGATCTGATAGATATTTAGTAATTTGAAGAATATAACGCGAAATGCGGAACAATAATTACTCTGAAAATTATATTTACTCTTTGAAAATGGTTTTATTTGGTTGTATTGTTGCTTGAGGGTCGATAATGATAAAAGGGTGGAGTATAATGGGATGGAAAGTTATCGGTGTATATAAAATTCTACGTGTGTGTGTGTGTGTTTGAATGCTTCGCTCTGCAGCGAAAACTATAGAACGGAAATGAATGGTCTCTGTGTAATTGTTGTCCGAAGTTCCCGTTATACACCATAGCAGTTTCATGCTGATAGCTATAAGGGGTTGGAAGATATGGTGGCTGAAAGTTGTCAAATTATTAAAAAATTCGGACTGAAGGCCAGCGATGACGTTTGCGACTCTATAGCAAGGAGGTTACATACAGCGAAATGTGATGCCACAGACCATATCTTTGGTCTGTGCATGTTACAATGTCTTCAGCTCTTTCTCTGTAAGGATAAGCATATGAATAAGGAAATATAAGAATAAATAAAGCAGTAAAAAAGAATTTTCTTTTAGTACATCTCTTTAAAAAATTCGATTTGACGTTTCGCGCATTATCATAATTATCCAACACGCCAGCGGAGCCGCGGCTTTAAGCTAGTAGGCTATAAATTACATTGATGAAATATGGAAGACTTTGTATGTACACTACAATTAGACTTGTCAGATTCGAAGAGTAAATTATCTGGACAAATTGCAGAATGTCCGGATTTTGAAAACTGTAGACAGCTAGAAATAAATTGTATAAATAAAAATGTTACTTTTTAATTTTTAGTTCCGCTTCCCACTGGCAGATTTACTTTCTACATTCCCACTCTTACTCGGAATTGGATTTTAAGAACGAGCCTATTCCGATCCTAAAATGGTATTAAGAAAAGATTCAAAATTCAACCAGTGGCAACGAATTTCAAAGTAATTATGAACTCGGCCTTTATTAAAGCAACACACTATGAAATTGTGTAATGTGGAGAAGAAATCAATTGTATGCCTCTTATAATGTGTGACCTAATGTAAAACCATAGCAGATCATTGTCAGTTGTAATCGGTCGCCACTTTTATACTTGTTATCGTTTTATGGATAATTAACACATAATGAAGAAGCGACACACGTGGCCAGCAATTCATTTTCTCATTTGTGTAGATTGTAGTTCTTCACGCTTCGCCCAACATCTGCCGGCATCGAAGGCTCAAATAACACGCAATTACTTGTGAAAAGAGATATCAGTGTGAATACCATTTCAAAAACTTTTCTGTACTTTTAGCTCCGTTTAACTCGCTGTAATGTATGGTCTAAAATGCACAGAACAGTAAGCTGCCCGCTATCCAACTTTTTCAATACACGATTTGTAAATCATGCGCACACACTTGACAAATAGCGACATTTGAAAACGACTGTTAAGAATTAAAAAAAAAAGGTGAATGCTTTATTAGAAAGCTGGGATGTTTTACTACCACGTGTCCAAAAATCAGATTTTTTAAACTGCAAACTTTCATCAAATAGGAGTGAGAAGCGTTATGAAACTAAAACCTTGCGCGAAATGAAATCTAGACATTTCCTATTTTCATAGGCAAACCAAAGCTAGTGAGGAAAAAATAAGTTGATAAAACGATGTGTGGTGGTCTTATATACCGTCCAAAGTTTTTACAACTATAAAATCGGAAAGTGTATTTTCCTACATTTTCGGCTCAGCACCGCCCGGCGGGCAGTGTGTAGGGATGCAAAATCGTTGATAAAAACATCGATGTTCAGACAACGATGTTCCTGCGGGAAAATATGGATGTTAAAAAAACATCGCTCTGAAAAACGATACATCGATGTTTTCCGATGTTTCCATACTTTTAAGAAATATGAGGAAAAATACACTGAAATGAAGCTGTGTTGCCAGAAAGTATCTGCCTTATTTATGTTCTTTCACTAGGCTACGAATACACAGCGAAATGGCAGATGAGAATGAAAAAGAAGTTGGGAATAAGGTTTCGCTACCTATTGCGCTGATTTTACTTGCGATTTACATCTATTTGTTCATTACATGCGAAATAACGTGTGGTTTGTTGATGTATTGTATTTTTCTTAGCTGTCGACTTGGAGAAAATTAAACATTATGCATCTTTCAGTTATTACTTAATAATGTATTTTTAAAATGAACATTCATCAATGACGTTTATCAAATAATATACCGTGCTGAAATGAAAATCTATGTTATACTTGGCTTGTTAGCTTTTGTCTCGGATTTTTCGTCGACTTTTGTTTGATGTTTTAACTGAGGTTTCCACAGTACGATATCAGTCTGACTGGGTAACACTGTCAAAGATTAGATCCACTGATGTTGGAGGGCGAAATTTCAGTAATGCCAGCAGCCCGTGCTGGACAAACATCAGATTAATCATCAGATTGTTTAATATTTCACTTACCTACTATTTGAAAAGTATGAAAACAGCGACGAGCGACGACAGCAGGAGTATCGCTCTTGAGCTGACGCTGGCTGAGCAACTAATCAAATAATAATGGAGTTGCAAATCAATTGTTGAACGATGTCAATAGTTTTGAACTTCTGTCGTGGATCCATCGGCGATATATCACTGTTCAAAACATCGATGTTAACATCGATGTTTATGGACGAAACATCGATGTTTTCGAAACATCGATGTATCGTTTGCATCCCTAGCAGTGTGAACGCCCTGGAGAGCCTGACGAAGCACAGACGACTCGATGTTTTCGGACTGTAGTGAAATGCGCGAAGCGAACTGTGCGGCGGTCACTGCAGGTATGCGCCCGAACCTTCCCCCACTACACAAAACCGGCGCAAGGCTACTGCGCATCCTGACGTCATAGCTCACGCTACATCTCGTTAACTATAATACAGTATGGTTTCGTCCGTTGTCTGAGGCACAATCTACGCAAATTCAGAGTACTGTTTTGGCCACGATCTGAGTCACAAGTCACGCCAGTTTGAACCATAATTTTTAACAATTATGTAAAAGTCAGTGTTATCCTGACAGAAACTGCATATACCCTGATTAATCCATATTTATGAACGCAGTCCTCGTGGACCCAGCTGATGTTTCAAACGCATTGGGTCGTTTCTTTGCGGAGGTTTCGAGCTCTGCCCATTATCACCCTGCCTTTCTCCCTCGCAAACAGGTAGAGGAGGCACGGCCGCCTCCTTTCCACTCTTTTAATCGTGAAAATTATAACGTTGCCTTCACCATGCAGGAGCTAGACCTTGCTCTCACCCTATCCCGATCTTCTGCTCCCGGGCCCGATTCTATTCATATTGAAATGCTGAAGAACCTCTCTCCTGCGGGCAAGTGTTTTCTTCTTAGTACCTACAATCGCATATGGACTGAAGGTCATGTTCCCACAAGTTGGCGTGAAGCCATTGTTGTCCCCATCCCCAAACCAGGGAAGGACCAACACCTTCCTTCCATTTATCGCCCCATTTCTCTGACGAGCTGCGTCTGTAAGGTGATGGAATGCATGGTTAACGCTCGGTTGGTCTGGCTCCTCGAATCTCGCCGCCTCCTGACTAACATCCAATGCGGTTTTCGTCGACACCGCTCTGCTGCTGATCACCTCGTTACGTTGTCGACCTTCGTTATGAACAACTTTCTAAAGAAGCGTCAATCAGTAGCAGTGTTCTTCGACTTGGAGATGGCTTACGATACCTGTTGGAGAGCGGGCATTCTCCGCACATTGCACACATGGGGCCTTCGGGGCCGCCTTCCTCTTTTCATTCAAGCGTTTTTGGCGGATAGCAAGTTCCGGTTACGGGTGGGCTCTGTTTTGTCAGATACCTTTTCCCAGGAGAATGGGGTACCACAGGGCTCCGTCTTGAGTGTGGCGCTCTTTGCCATTGCAATCAATCCGATCGTAGATTGCCTTTCAGCCGACGTCTCCGGATCTCTTTTTGTAGATGATTTCGCAATTTATTGCAGCGCCCAGCAGACGTGTCTCTTGGAGCGTTCTTTCCAACGCTGTCTTGACCGTCTATATTCCTGGAGCATCGCAAACGGCTTCCGATTCTCCACTGAGAAAACTGTGTGTATAAACTTCTGGAGATACAAGGAATTTCTTCCACCTTCTCTACGTCTCGGCCCTGTTGCTCTCCCTTTCGTGGAGACTACGAAATTCTTGGGACTCATGTTGGATCGTAAACTTTGCTGGTCCACACACGTGTCCTACCTGGCTGCCCGTTGTGCCCAATCCCTTAACGTTCTTCGTGTCCTCAGTGGCACGTCATGGGGAGCGGATCGTACCGTCCTGCTTCACCTTTACCAGGCCATTGTTCAGTCGAAGCTCGACTACGGAAGCCTTGTATACTCTTCAGCACAGCCGTCGATTCTCCGCCGTCTCAACTCTATCCACCATCGGGGATTACGTCTGGCGACCGGTGCATTTTATACCAGTCCTGTTGAAAGTCTGTATGCTGAGGCTGCTGTATTACCCTTGACCACTCGACGTGACATACTGTTGTGTCGGTATGCATGCCGCCTACGGTCGATGCCCAACCATCCATCTTACCGATTATTTTTTGACGACTCACTCGATCGCCAATATCAGTTGTCTGCGATTGCCTTGCTTCCACCTGGAGTTCGGTTTCGCCACCTGCTACAGCGGCTCGATTTTACCCTTCCTTCCACCTTTCGGTTGAGCGAAAGCCAATTGCCACCGTGGCATCAGGCCCAGGTTCACATTCACCTTGAACTTAGTTCACTCCCCAAGGAGAGCACTCCGGATTTGGTATACAGCTCGAGGCTTGTCGAACTCCGTTCGCGGTTCGAAAATGTCATATTTATTTACGCTGATGGTTCCAAGAGCACTGCCGGTGTCGGATCTGCCTTCGTCGTCGAGGACAACCGTTTCCAATACAAGCTCCCTGACCGGTGCTCGAACTTCACGGCTGAGCTTTTCGCCCTCCACCAGGCCGTTTTATATATCTGCCGCCACCGCGAACCTTTCTATGCCATATGTTCGGACTCCCTTAGCGTCCTGCAGAGTCTTAAGGTCCCTTTCTCGAACCATCCTCTCGTGTATCGGATCCAACGCTCCCTGCAGTTGCTAGCAGATGACAGCTGTCACGTTTCTTTCCTGTGGGTCCCTGGCCACGTGGGTGTGCCCGGGAATGAGGCCGCCGACATAGCAGCCAAGGCCGCAGCTCTTTTGCCTCGCATGGCTACCTTTTGCATCCCATCGAACGATGTTCAACGGGCTCTTCGCCGGAGTATCGTGTCGTCATGGCACAGTGCGTGGCTTTCACTGTACAACAATAAATTGCCAACTGTCAAACCGATCCCGACCGCTTGGAGGACCTCCTCACGCCCCTCTCGGCGGGAGGAGGTCATCCTTTCCCGGTTGCGGATCGGTCACTGCCGTTTCAGCCACCGTCATTTGCTAACCGCCGACCCTGCACCGCTGTGCTCCTGCGGTGAATTGCTGACGGTGCGACACGTTTTGTCTTGCGTAAATTTTAATCATCTCCGTGTAGCCCTTCAGTTTCCGTCTACACTGGAGGAAATTTTAGCTGATGACACTTGCAACACTGCTAGTGTGTTGCGTATTATCAACATGGCCAACTTATCGAAGGATATTTAACCCTTTTAATTGTCTTTTATCTTTCGTTTTTAGCCTCTTAATGATTTTCTGACAGTCACCAAATTTTTTCCCCTCAGGGGGCTCACCGCTCTGTGGTGAGTACGTGCGTGGCGAGCACGGGGCCCCAGCCTTTGTAGCACTCCTTCCTTTCCGTGCTACATGACGCTTCTTCTACTGTCCTTTTCCCCTCTCTTGGGGACCGAGTGTGTGCATCCTTCGGGGAACCGAAGTTCTGACCCTTTTCGCTTTACAGTCTTCTTTCACCTCTTTCTTTGCCTCCGTGTCTGCGTTTGAGGCTTCTCCTCCTACTATTTCTCTCTTCCTCCTCCCTGTACGCACTTGAAGGCCACCCATATGGGTGACTGGGTAATGCGTAAGTCCCAGCCCCGGGCTGGCATGTAGGGTGCGTGCGTACCCCCTGGTTAAGGCCGGGCCAGGGGAGGGGCGATTGCCTGCACTGATACCTTCCCGATTCGCCGATTGGTCCCTCCGTCTGTCGATCGGGAGGTGTGACCTGGGGTGTGAACAAGCACCCAAGGCGGGTGTGCTTCCGTTGGGGGCCCCCAGCAGGAAGGAGCGTGCCATCGGAGACACTGGCAATCGTGGGGGATACAACCGCGATGGTTCTAAAAAAAAGAAAATGGAAAGAGCCTTTAGAAATGGATGTACTAGACAATAGTGTGTCTGAACAGAAAAATTTACAGACATCAAAGTTCCTTGTGGTGACCCATACTGAGGAAGGACAATCCTTTTCGTCGGTGAACCCATTTATTATTCAAAAGGGAGTTGATGACATTGCCGGCCCAGTTAAGACCTGCAACCGCCTGCGTAATGGAACACTACTGTTAGAAACAGAAAGTGGCTCCCAGGCACAGCGGCTGCTTAAGGCTACTCTGCTTCACAGCTACCCGGTTCGTGTTGAGCTCCATCCAACCCTCAATTATTCCCGAGGGGTAGTCTTCTCGGCCAGTTTGGACGGTCTGACTGAGGATGAACTGAAAGAATATCTGGCAGCTCAAGGCGTCGTCGCAGTACACAGAGTGACAAAAAAAGAGAACAATGTTGTAGTGCCCACTCGCACAGTGTTTCCGACCTTCGACCGAGTGGCTCTGCCGCCGAAGATCAAGGCAGGGTATGAGGTCATCACAGTACGACCTTATATCCCTAACCCTACTCGGTGTTATCGGTGCCATCGATTTAACCACACAAGCCAGTCTTGCAAGAACCCAGTCATATGTGTCACCTGTGGTAGAGAGGCCCATGAGGGGATTTGTCCACCACCGTCCCCTCATTGCATCAATTGTAACGGGAATCATGCTGCTTCCTCCCGGGAATGTCCCGTGTTTGCCGATGAACGAGCCATCCAGGAAATCCGTGTAAAGGAAAAGGTTCCCATACCATTTGCACGTAAGATGTACGCCAGTCGTAAGCCCAAGACCCCGCCGCGTGGTAACTATAGTACTGTAGTTGCAACGCCTCCACCAACACGGGATATGGCCACACAGACTTGTGACCTACAGTTTACGACAGTAGTTGTCAAACAGTCTACATCGACAACGGCGTCACGTTCAACGAAAAGTGTGAGTACCTCTTCCAAATCATCATCTTCATCTTCAGCTGTGAAACCACAGATAGAGACGCGAAAGTCTAAGAAAGAGCATTCGCGCGAGGATTTCCTCCGCACCCCTACCAAAACATCTGAGCCAACCAAGGAGCTTCACCAGGGCTCCAAGAAATCAAATAGGGGGAAAACTCTCCCCCCTCCTACCTCACAATGTGACGATGGCATCCCCTGGAAGCCTATAGTCTCTCCAGGTGCATCAGCCAAAGATGGGGCTGCCGACCACACTCACGCAGCTGCTGTGGTAACCTCTGAGAATATGGAGCAAGACCCTCCTGTCTCAGACACCACCAGTTGCGAACATTCGCACTGTGGCCCGCCGCCTTCGTCGGGCTGATGTCCACCTTCATCTCATTTTATCCCATTATGGATATTCTTCAATGGAACATTCGTGGTATCCGGTCGAATTGGACAGAACTGCAGCTTCTAACGCGAACATATCACCCAATCATCTTCTCTCTACAGGAGACAAAATTGCTCCCTGGTACTCGAATTACCTTCCCACGCTACACTACCGTTCGCTTTGACCTTCCTCCAGTGGCAGGAATTCCAGCCCACGGGGGCATAATGTTGCTTATTCGGGATGACGTACACAGTACATCGGTCCCTTTGTGTACTCCAATACAAGCTGTTGCTGTCCGGATATACCTTCCTGGATTTGTCTTCACACTGTGCAATATTTACGCTCCTTCCTCTTTTCCCGTCACTAGATCAGATCTCCTAGATCTTATTGACCAGCTTCCACGTCCGTTTTTGTTGGTGGGAGATTTCAATGCCCACCACCCCCTTTGGGGCTCCCCACGGCCATGTCCACGGGGCTCCCTCCTGGCAGATATACTGAACCACCTTCAGCTCATCTGCCTTAACACTGGTGAACCAACTTATCTTTCAGACACCACAAATACTTTCAGCCATATAGATCTAGCTATCTGCACTGCTCAGCTGGCACGGCGTCTTGAATGGTCTGCTCTCTGACACACATTCGAGCGATCATTTTCCGTGTGTAATTCACCTAATGATGCCTGACACCCTTGAGCATCCACACCGCTGGCAGTTAACTAAAGCGGACTGGGAGCTCTACACGTCACTGGCGGATTTTGGTACTTACCATTATCCTAGTATAGACGACCAAGTGGAACACATTACCACAGTTATTCTGACAGCCGCGGAATGTTCCATCCCCTGCAAGACTTCCCACGCACGTCGTCCCCTTGTCCTGTGGTGGACCGCGGAATGCCGTGACGCTCTGCGAGCACGGCGACATGCCCTTAGAATCTTCAAACAACGGCCCACGCTCGACAACTGCATCCGATACAAACGGCTGCGGGCCTATTGTCGTCGCCTCTTTCGCGACTGTAAACGCGCCAGTTGGCGCTCATTCACGAGCTCTTTTAATAGGTCTACCCCTTCCTCCATCATTTGGGGTAACCTTCGAAAAATTTCGGGCACTATGCCTCATTCCCCAATTCCCGGTCTGTGTGTCGCAACTGACACCGTCGTCGATCCTCCACAAATAGCCAATGCACTGGATCGACATTTTGCAGAGGTCTCTAGCTCTTCACATTACACTGACGCTTTCCTAGCTAGGAAACGGACGGTGGAGGCGACTCCATTGCCCTTTACCTCTCAGAACTGTGAATGCTACAATACCGAGTTTACTGTACGAGAGCTCCACCACGCACTCTCGTCTTCGCGGTCCTCCGCTCCAGGACCAGATGGCATTCACGTGGCGATGCTGCAACACCTTTCACCAACGAGCTTGCACTTCCTACTGGCCACCTACAACCGCATATGGATAGAAGGCACCTTTCCGCGACGCTGGCGTGAAGCAATAGTCATTCCCATACCAAAGCCTGGGAAGGACAACTGTCTCCCTTCCAGCTACCGCCCCATTTCCCTCACCAGTAGCGTATGCAAGGTGATGGAACGCATGATTCACGGGCGCCTGGTATGGTGGCTTGAAACGCGACATCTCCTGTCTAATGTCCAATGTGGGTTTCGCAAGGATCGTTCTGCGGTGGATCATCTTGTTGCCCTATCTACCTCAGTAATGAATAACTTTTTACGGAAGCGCCAGACAGTAGCGGTGTTCTTTGATCTGGAAAAGGCATATGACACCTGCTGGAGGATGGGCATCCTCCGCACTCTGCATACATGGGGTTTTCGGGGTCGCCTGCCAATTTTTATCCGCGAATTTTTAACAGACCGTGTATTTAAAGTGCGTGTTGGTTCGGTTTTATCGAGCACTTTTAATCAGGAGAACGGAGTCCCCCAGGGCTCGGTCCTGAGCGTTGTTTTATTTGCAGTGGCAATCAATTCTATAGCCGATCACCTTCCACTGGGAGTGTCGGCGTCCCTATTTGTTGACGACTTCGCAATCTACAGCAGCTCTGAGCAAACGGGTCTCCTGGAGCGGCGCCTCCAGCGGTGCCTAGACAATCTCCACGCGTGGAGTATGGACACTGGCTTTCGATTCTCAGCTGACAAGACAGTCTGCATGAACTTCTGGCGGCGGAAGGAGTTCCTTCCCCCGTCCCTTCGTCTGGGCCCCATAGTACTTCCATTTGTGGATACCACGACGTTCTTGGGACTTGTTCTCGACAGGAAGTTAAGTTGGTCTCCCCACATATCCCGTTTGGCAGCTCGCTGTACCCGCTCTCTCAATGTGCTGCGGGTGTTAAGTGGCACCTCGTGGGGAGCTGACAGGTCTACTCTCCTCCATCTGTATCGCACCATAGTTCGGTCCAAACTGGACTATGGTAGCATCGTTTATTCTTCGGCTCGATCGTCCATACTGCGCCGCCTTAATACAATCCACCACCAAGGTCTCCGTCTGGCGACAGAAGCGTTTTATACTAGCCCCGTTGAGAGCCTCTATGCCGAGGCCGCCGAACTACCCCTTTCTTACCGTCGGGAACTCCTGCTTAGCCGTTACGCTAGTCGTTTGTCGTCCATGCGAGGACACCCGACGTACGCAGTTTTTTTTTAACGACTCACTTGACAGTCTCTTCGCTCTGCGCCCGTCTGCTCTGCTACCACCGGGAGTACGCTTGCGTTCGCTACTCGGCCAGCTTGGCGTTACAATGCCTGCTATCTTCTCGACTGGAGAGAGCACCTCTCCACCGTGGCGAAGCCCCGAAGTCCGTGTTAACTTTGATCTTCATTCTCTTCCAAAGGACTCCACACCTCATTTCGTCTACCAGAGAGAATTTCACGCACTCCGGTTTAAATTTGATGACAATTTGTTCATTTACACTGATGGCTCAAAGACAGACCAGGGTGTTGGGTGTGCTTTTGTACTTGGCAACGTCTCTTTTAAATATCGTCTTCCTGAGTGGAGTTCCATTTTTACAGCTGAGCTGTATGCATTATACCAAGCCACACAATACGTCCGGCGAAACTCGCTCAGTAAGACTGTCATTTGCTCGGACTCTATGAGTGCTTTGTTGAGCCTTCGCATCCTATATTCGGCCCATCCCCTGGTACAAAGCATCCGCAATTGCCTTACTTCTCTTTCAACGAGCGGAACTACGGTGACGTTTCTGTGGGTCCCTGGCCATGTGGGAGTGTTGGGGAATGAGGTTGCGGATACGGCTGCCAAGGAAGCAATTCTCCTTCCTCGGCTATCTACCTTTTCCACCAGCTCTGATGACCTTCACGCTGGTATCTCCCAGCGTATTATCTCCCGTTGGTATCTACATTGGTCATCCCTGTCAGGGAACAAATTGCGAGCCATTAAACCTGTGCCTGATCTCTGGTCAACGTCATCTCGACCCTCCCGCCGAGAGGAGATTGTTCTGGCCCGGCTTCGTATTGGCCACTGCCGTTTTAGCCACCAGCATTTATTACGTGGTGGTCCTGCTCCCTTATGTGAGCACTGTGATGCACCTTTTACTGTGAACCATCTTTTAGTGCAATGTCCATTTTTTAACCGTCTCCGTCATGATCTGTGTTTCCCATTTGAATTGTCTGACATTTTAGCTGATGATCCGCAATCGGTTAACAGAGTTTTACTTTTTATACATCGTGCATATATGGCGAAAGCCATTTAATTTCTAACCTTGGTTCTTTTCTACTATGGGCAGTGTTGGGCGCTAATGACCACAGCAGTTGTGCGCCCTAAAACCACAAAAAAAACACCAAATTTTTTGAGATCTAGTGAATCTAAGTTCTTGTCTGGGCGCTAATGACCGTAGAAGTTGTGAGCCCTAAAACAAAAAACAAAAAAACAAAACAAAAAACACATAAAATCCTTATTTGTGCCACACTGTACACCTCGGACTAGTGTATTCTGCACACGATGTAAATGAATTCGTCTAGTGTACTGTAGAGCGCCGCTCCGTCTGTAGTCATAAACCTTTTTAAGGTTTACAAAAGTGACCACTGTGTTTCTGGTGTTTATCTAGAGAATAATTTTCAAATTACAGATCTGTTCTAAGCAGGATCTTCCCTTGAGAAAACAAGCCTGGTATTCTATTTGCGGGCCAGCTTATTCTTGCAGTCTATTCATGAGAACTTTTAGCAGTATTTAATATACCCCTGTAATTATATGGTTCAGTCCTCTTCCTTGTGAAGTGGGCGGATGAGTGCGCATTTCCATTCACATCTGTTCCGTTTCTCAAATGTCTAATACGATTTTTTGGCATTTTCCCGTTAATCTTGCATCATTTAGTTTCCAGAGTTCTGCAATAATTCCATCTTCTACTGGGGCTCTATTGTTTCTCAGTGTCTTCATAATTTTTCTATTTCCTTCATAGTTTAGCGTCGGGATTTGATTTGTTGTCGATGTCTAGTAGCGAATATTCCTTGTAGGCCTTTCTAATAGAGAAGTTTGTTGAAATAGTCAGCGATGATTTGGAAGTTATTATTCGTATCTAGTTGGCCGTCTGCTTTCTTGAAGCAAAGATTGGCTGGCTGATATCGTGCAAGGTGTTCTTTAAAAGTGTTGTAGACATTCCTGGTGTTATTCTTCGTAAAGTCTCGTTCTATGTCATATAACCACCATTCGTCATAATTCCTTTTTTTTCATCCGAATTATTTTTATGGCTCTCTTGAAAATCATGCCAACAAAATGTTGTCCCCGTCCAGTTAGTAATAAATGTATTACTGTAAAAAAAAAAAAAAGTGACGTTTGAGATTTGGAGGTCCCCAGGAATCATTCAGAGTGTTAAAGAACTGCAATTCTGTGTGTTGCCTTCGTCACTTGTAGTGAATTAGTTCCTCCCCCCCCCCCCCATGAGATTTTAGCCAACCGCTACCGAGAGCAACGATGAACGATCAAAGACAGAATCGAGAATCGTCGATCTACGACCAGGTAATGGAACACACTTACGAACATTTTTGACATCCATACACGACTCAACATACACTTCAGACAGTTGGCGATTGATTGAAATTGATGCAGTGCCATTTGTATTCGGAAACCGAATAACTGTGCGAATTTCGCACTTGGCGGTAACATCCGACGGGAGCTCCATTCTCAACGGCTGCCAAGCCCAGAGCGGACGCCTCAGCGCGGCGTGCGGCGCAGCGCGGGAAGCACTCTGCATAACAGTGTAACCAACTGCCACACAGTTACTTATAAAGATAATAGTATAACCCTACCCGTCCTACACCATCGGTTAGAATATGATAATTAGAAAAATGACCCGTGTGCCTAATTATCTTAATTTGGTGGAAAAGCTATCGGTAATGAAGCCGATTATGTAGTGGAGGCTATAACCGGAAGGTTGCTGCACCTCTTTTGTAAACAACAACGATCGATAAGAATAAAAAAAAAGTGGAAAGTAAAATTTGGAATAAAAATGATCAATGTTTAAATGAAAAAATGCGGAACAAACGGGACACAGGGATTAATTTGGAAAAAGTGAATAATTTATTGATTTACGGTCGCCAGCTCGATGTACGAGCAAATAATTTGGTGGGATGTCAATAATAGAAAAGTTATTTAACAACGTGAAAAATTACGTAAAATTTGGGTGGCCCGTGAATCACAGTATGTGCATCAAATTCGGTACAAAAGACCCCCCAGGGGGCCCACATCTCTTTTATGGGTACGTGTGTGGCGCGCACGGGTCCCCGAGCCATTGCAGCCTTTTTTTCTGCTTTCCCCAGGCTGCATTACCCCTCCTAGTTCCCCCTCCTTCCCATCCCAATTCCTCCTTCCCACCCTCTCCAACCCCGTCTCTCGGTGGTACTCTGGATGACGGCTTGGCTATCCCATGGTACCGATTGTCCTGCACTTTGGTTTTGTCTGCTGTGTACACCGGTTTTTGGCCCAGTTTGGTCCCCCTCGGGGTTTGACCTTCCATACCAAAATTTTCCGATAATGTGTGAGCCAATTGGGGAAGAACTCCCGACCTAGCTCCTACAGCGCAGGTCCTATCCTTTCCATTCCACTTCCTTTCCTCGCTCTAGCCCCCATCCCCCGCTAGGTCCCCAGCACGTGTAGCCAGTCTGTGTGGAGGGGGCTGTTATGTACCCTTTGGCTGAGCCCCCTGACACCACAGGGATCACACTACTGGTGTCTGAGCTGCGACCTCTCCATGCAAGCCAAGGAGTTGATGCCTGTCCTCGGGGGTATCAGAACTCCCGGCAATGGCCATCATGCCAGGTGGCCTTTGCTGACGCTGGGTGGCGCCCATGGAGAGAGCCCCGGTTTCGGAGTGGGTGACACCAGGGCGGATGTCTAGCACTATGAAAAGAGTTAGACTCCAAAATGGTCGTGCATCGGCCGTCTCTCAAGACAGGAAGAGATCGTTTAAGGCTGCTACTGCGGATAAGAGGATGTTTCCCTCCCTTGCTACCCCTTGGGAGGAAGGCCAGGCTCGCCGGTTAGGAGCAAAACCATTTCCTCGCTATCTCGTTTGCTCAAGGACTGATGGAGGAACTTTTACTACCACCAAACCTCTGTTCTTTGTCGAGACCATAGAGGACAAGTTTGGTGAAGTGGAATCTATGGGTAACCTTAGATCTGGCTCATTACTCATTAAAACAGTCTCGGAAGCCCAGTCTGAAGCTTTGCTCGCCTGCACCACCCTTGGTGACATTCCAGTAACAATTGTTCCGCACAAATCCTTGAATATGGTACAGGGTGTGATATTCCACCGGGACCTCCTCCTTCAAACTGACGAGGAGCTTAGGGCCTATCTCGAGCGGCGTGGTGTACATTTTGTTCGCCGCGTTCAGAGGGGACCTAAAGATAACCGCGTCGATACTGGGGCCTTTATCTTGGCCTTCGAGGGGGACACACTACCAGAGAAGGTCAAGATAATGATATATCGATGTGAAGTGAAGCCCTACATTCCACCTCCCATGCGATGTTCTCGATGTATGAGGTTTGGTCATATGTCCTCTCGCTGTACAGCAGTCCCAGTATGGGGTGATTGTGGACGCCCACTACATGAGGGGAGCCCCTGTGTTCCTCCGCTGGTGTGCGTTAACTGTCAACAACACCACTCTTCACGGTCGCCAGATTGCCCTATGTTCAAAAAAGAAAAGAAGATACAAGAGTACAAATCCCTGGAGCGTTTGACGTACCCTGAGGCCCGCAGTAAATATGAACGTCTGCATCCCGTGCAAATGGCGACGACCTTCGCTACGACGTTATCGTCTAGCCTTTCACCCTCCCCTTCCCACTCCCATCTCCCCCCTACACCCCGTCCACACCCCTCCCTCACATCTCTCTCTCCTGTAGCTCCTGTAGCCCTCCCTTTGTGTCCCACCCCTTCCCAGCCGGAGAAGTGCACCCCTTCTCCGTCGCCTGCCGGTGACAGTGCCCTATCTCAGGGCCTTCCGTCCTGGCGTTCCCCAGATCAGAGATATTCGACCTCCAGCCGGCCATCGGACTCCCAGTCAGTGAGTTCAAAGGTCGCCCGATCCTCGTCAGTACCAGACCTAACTGACAAAAGTCCTCTCTCTGGGGTGGGTCCTGCCCGTCCCACACGGGAGAAGGAGAAGGAGAAAGAGAAAGAGAAGGAGAAGAAGAAGAAGAAACCAAAGTTACAAGATAAAGCCCCTCTGGTACCACCGGAGGTGCCGACTGTGCTTTCGCAACTCGCTCATCCCATTGAGCCCGAGGCTGATCAGCTATTTATGGATGTTGTCCCTTCTTCTTTGGTGACGGACGCTGCCAAAGCAGCGTGACAGACGTTATGCCATTCGCTTCCCGCCTAGATCCTCATGATGTGATCATCCAATGGAACTGTAATGGTTACTACCGTCACCTCTTGGAGATTAAACAGCTAATCTCTCTCTCTTCTGCGGCCTGTGTCGTCCTGCAGGAATAGAGGTTTATGGATGCACATTCACCGACCCTCCGTGGGTTCTGTGCTTTTTGTCGGAACCGGGTTGGTCCTCTCCAGGCGTCTGGTGGGGTTTGTACTTTGGTCCGGACAGATATTGTCAGTACCTGGATTCCTCTCCAAACTCCATTGGAAGTGGTTGCTGTCCGGGTTCACTTGGACACTCCATTGACCATTTGCAACCTCTACCTTCCACCTGACAGGCCACCTACACTCACGTCCCTAGTGGCCCTCCTTCAGCAACTCCCCCCTCCTTACCTCATCCTTGGGGACTTCAATGCCCACCATCCTTTGTGGGGCAGTGCTTATACATCTAGCCGGGGCCGCCTCATAGACCAGTTTCTTGCTGACCACAATCTGAGCCTTCTCAACGATGGTTCCCCAACTCATTTTAGTGCCGCTCACGGCACCTTTTCGGCCATAGACCTCTCTCTCACTTCTCCTTCTCTCCTTCCTTCATTTCACTGGTCGGCATATGACGACCTCTGTGATAGCGACCAGTTTCCGTTGATCCTTTCACTTCCCTCACGCCTACCACGAGCCAGGGTACCCCGCTGGGTATTCTGTCGTGCTAATTGGTCGCTATATACAACCCAGGTTGTGTTCCCATCTTCCCCCTCAGGCTGTATAGATGATATTATAAGCCAAATTACCAACATTATCACCCAAGCTGCCAACGCCGCTGTTCCCCGGTCGACAGGCCCTCCTACTCGCCGGCCTGTCCCTTTGTGGAATGCAACTGTTGCCGCAGCCATTCGCGAGCACCGTAGGGCCTTGCAACACCTTAAGCGCCACCCATCGCTCGCTGGTCTAATAAATTTCAAACGTCTGCGTGCCAGAGCTCCTTACTTAATCAAACAAAGTAAGCGGACATGCTGGGAGCATTTTGTCTCCTTGTTGGGTTCTTCTGTCCCTTTGACAAGTGTGGGCTATGCTCCGATCTATCCAAGGTAGCTGGCGGCCGTCTTCCGTCCCTGGTCTTGCCCTGCCTGATGGGGTCTGCACGGAGCCATCTGTTGTTGCAGAACATCTTGCAACTCACTTCGCCAATGTCTCAGCGACAACTTCATATCCGGCGACCTTTCTCCTTCAGAAACACCAGGCCGAAACCTACAAATTAGGCTTTACTTCTCACCAGGTGGAACCATATAACGAAACCTTTTACTGACTGGGAGCTGTCGCTGGCCCTCTCCTCTTCTCGTGATTCAGCACCTGGCCCTGACGATATCCATAATCAATTGCTGGACCACCTTAACCCCTCACAACGACAATTTCTCCTAAAAGTTTTTAACCGTATTTGGCTTAAAAGGGTGTTCCCCTCCCAGTGGAGGGAGAGTATTGTGGTCCCTGCCCTCAAGCCTGGCAAGGACCTGTCGGCGCTGGACAGTTATCGACCAATAAGCCTGACAAGTGTCCCCTGTAAACTACTTGAGTGGATGGTAGCCCGCAGATTATGCTGGGTTCTTGAAACCCGGGGACTTCTCTCACCTTACCAGTGTGGGTTCCGGGAGGGACGATCCCCTATTGATCATTTACTTCGACTGGAGACTGCGATCAGACAGGCCTTCTCTAAAAGACATCATCTGGTAGCAGTCTTCTTCGATCTGCATAAGGCGTACGACACTGCTTGGCGTCATCATATTTTACGTTCTCTTCATGACTGGGGCCTCAGAGGCTCCTTACCAATTTGTATCCGTCAGTTTTTATCCCACCGCCTGTTCCGTGTCAGAGTTGGCTCTTCCTTTAGCTCCCCTCGGATACAGGAGAACGGCGACCCCCAGGGCTCAGTGTTGAGTGTTACACTTTTTCTAATCGCCATCAATGGGTTGGTGAGCTCTGTTGGGTCACTGGTGACCCCGGCATTGTATGTCGACGACTTTTGCATATGGTACAGCTCCTACTCATTAGCCTCTACTGAACGTCAGCTCCAGAGCGCCATTCGGCGAGCTTCAGTGTGGGCTACGTCCCATGGTTTCCAGTTTTCCTCATCAAAAACGAGGGTGGTGCACTTTTGTTGTCGTACTACAGTTCACCCTGATCCAGAACTGTTCTTGGGTAATCAGCGCCTGGAAGTTGTAGCACAGCATCGTTTCCTGGGTCTTCTCTTTGACAAAAGATTGACTTGGGTGCCCCATATTCGCCACCTAAAGATTAGTTGTATGAGGAAACTCAATGCCCTACGTTTCCTTGCTCATTCATCTTGGGGTGCAGACCGAACAACTATCCTCCGTATCTATCGGGCTCTAATCTTGTCCCGATTGGACTATGGGTGTTAAGTTTATGGCTCGGCAGCTCCTTCTGCCCTGAAATTATTAGACCCGGTTCACCATTATGGTGTCCGCTTGGCTACAGGTGCATTCCCGACTAGCCCGGTCGACAGTCTCCTTGTTGAGGCGGGAATCTGCCCTCTTCAGGTCAGGCGGCATCAGCTTCTGGCGTCTTACGCCATCGCCATCCGGCAATATCCTGCTCATCACGCTTACCAGGTTCTTTTTGCATCTGAAGGGCTTCGACCCCCTGATACCCGGCCGCGGGCGGCCTTCCCGTCGGACTGCGGCTTGCCTCTCTTTGCCGGGATTTCCATTTCCCTTCGCTAGATTGCGCCCCCCATTTTACTGCACACACACCTCCGTGGATGGTGCCGCGACCACTAATTCGGACGGATCTCTTCCAGGGCCCAAAAGCTTTAATTTCCCCCATGGTCTTTTGGCGTTTAGTGCGCCCAGTACTAGAAGAGTTTCAGGGAGCCTCTATCTTCTACACTGATGGCTCGAAAACAGCGGGCCACTCCGGATATGCTTTTACATCTCCTGTTGGGACGGAATGCCATTCTCTGCCAGAGGCATGCAGTGTGTTTACGGCAGAGCTGATGGCGATTTATAGAACCCTCTGTTTTATTAAACATTCTGCCGTGGAACGTGGTTTAATCTGTGCTGACTCCATGAGCAGTCTGCAGGCCATTGATCGTTGTTTCCCCTCCCATCCTTTAGTTATTTCCATCCATGAACTCCTTGCTGACCTTCATCGTGCTGCCTGCTCCGTTACCTTTCTCTGGGTGCCAAGCCATGTTGGTATTACAGGGAATGAAGTAGCTGACCAGTTGGCTAGATTGGCAATTACTCGCTGCCCATCTCCCTTTCAAATTCCGGGTGCGGATCTGCGGGTGCAGGTCAGATCTTTGCTTCACTCCTCATGGGATAGCAGTTGGAAAGCTACTGCCCCTTCCAATAAACTCCGCACCATCAAAGATACGACTGCAGCTTGGAGTTCACCTTTACGCCCTTCCCGGAGAGAATCAATTGTCCTCTGTCGCCTCCGTCTTGGACACTGCAGGCTGACCCATGGATTTCTTTTACAAAATGACGATCTACCACATTGTGATTGTGGAGCCGTACAATCCGTGTCTCATATTCTGACTGAACGTCCTCTCCATTTGACACTTCGTGGCGACTATGGCCTACCGCCTGCATTGCCTTTAGTTTTGGCGGATGACCCACGGATGGTTGATCGCGTCCTTGCCTTCCTCCGTGAAAGTAGATTTTATTGTCAGCTCTAGGACTCGCTTGGTCTGGGTCAGTGGGTTTGTGATTCTTGGCTGATTGTGGGGTTTAGAGCCTTATCCCCATCAGCCCCCCCACTCTTTTACATTTTAATGTAGTTTTATTTCTCCCTGCTCTGGTGCTATGATACGTTGACCACTGTGCCATTAGTACCTTGTGGTTTAGGCTAGAGGTCGCTTCCAGAGCTGTGGGATCGGACACTGTAGCATTTGCTGACCTGGGTTGGTCTTAGTCTTGTTGGCGAGTCGATTTTACTTCCTAGTGTAATGGTCTTCTGGCTTTCACCTATTTTTCGTTGGGTTCCGTGGCGTATAAAATTTGGGGTTGAAGGGACTGATGACCTCGTTGTTTGGCCCCTCATGTCCACCACCACCATCGGTACAAAAGACACTGACAATATACTAATTACTGAAAAATAGTTCACTAACACAGGGTTCAATGTAAGACAGCGAAATGCAAGCCATAGCCGCGCAAATGCAACATGTAGCAAATCATGCAAAACGCTCACCTTAATACTTACTATTTACAGCTTCAAATAATTAATTGTTTATATAAGTACCAGAACTTATTCTACAGTGAGTATGCCATGCACTTTAGCAATAATCAAGTTGTAACTGAACTGTTAACTATACTAATGGCAAGCTCAAAAAATTAATGACTTGTGATAACACTGAATATTTAGAAAAGAACCATTTAACCTTCTGATTAACTTTTGCTTTATCTTTAACCAGGAATGATTAGCATTCAAACACTTGTAAACAATTACTATTCTCACTAGTCAGTACTTGCAAGTTAAAACAAACTTTACCTCAAAATAATATGCAGTAGAAAACAATTAATCTTTTACACTGTTATTGAAATATCTTTTGAAATTGAAAGTTAATCTAGCAGTTTCGTTCAACTTAGCAAACCTATTGATCAGCAACACTGACATAAGCTACGTTTAGTAAAACTTTTCTGAACACACTTTTTTTTATTAACGACTGTCACATTGTCTTTAATGACTCTGATTTTTAGTTTTCTATAACTTTGTGAATATCCTCGGAAAAACAATGGATGAGGAAGGAACCTGTCTGGGCAATGACTATGGGTAATGTTTCTTTTAAACACAGGTTCACAAATAACAGTGTTCGCTATTGAACAATCATCACTAATACGCTGGTTAGCTGTAGATGCTAAGACAAACTGGACAGATCTTACTGAATTTGATGTGCGACGTGGTGCTGCTGATTGAAGACTGTTGGCACTTAACAATTGAGAAACAGAGGCTCTTCTTGGCGACGAATGTTAATTACAATTTAGGGCCCACAGCATTCCTCTTGATGCATTTATTATTTAAGCTGTGGCCGTAGGAATAAATAATATTGCCTCTTCGCTGTCTCCTCCACTAGTGCCAATCCACGTACTTGGGCCGTACACCACTAAGCGCACTGTCAAAAATAATGCGTCTGTCCTCCGCTACTTCTCAACAATGACTCCTTCTCGCTGTGCGCCTCTGCGCTACCAGCGATAAAAAACTCCCTACTCAAAGATGATTCTATACAATAGCAAAGTCCTTGCTAACCCAGCGTGTCTACTAAATTTACAATATTTTTGACATATATGGAAATTAGCAGGACATTGTAAATATATCACAGAAACAAAATATAAAAATACATAATAAATTACAAAAAATACAAATAATGAGGGAAAATGCATAAAGCATCGTTTTATATATCACCCTGTACACACACATGACTGGAAAGCACCGTTGGTCACTGTGTTGTTGTGTCACATATGCCCCACGTTTCGTTGGTCTATAATGTCTTATAGATCCAAGGAAACGTCCAGACTCAAACAGTGATCAACGACATGCAAGAAAAACACAAAAGAAATCAATTTAGTCCACACTACATCAAGAGATTATCACACAGGATCATATTCAACTGTGTTCATTATTATCATCTACTCATTAAATACAGCTCTTAGTCTAATTAATCACATAGGTTGAAATCGCTATGTCCCCATACAATAACTAATCAATACTAAATCATAAACTTTTCTCACACAGCAAAATTATGTGTCCCTTCTCACTAATTATTAATTTACCGAAATACTTCATTAACCAACTCACATAGGATAAATCACTATGTCCTACTCATTATTCAATTAACACCCAATTAAAATCTTATTCACACAGCATAAAATTATCTGCGTCCTCAAATAATAATACCAATCATTTTTTCTTTCAGGCACTGATTTGCATCTCAGTACTAAATTTCTCGCGCACTCTCATTACCATTGAAATAATTGGTATCAGCACTGTGTTGTGCCCCACTTTCATTTTATTTCTGCACCATGTCCAAAGGCACACAACTTCAAATTCAGTTTAATTTGCCTCATTACATGAACAACTGATTAAAATTTTGTAATTTTTTTTATCGGTCACCTGCAACTTCAATAACCAGTCCAAGTACATCTGAAGTCACAAACTCTTGATACAGTTGAACTCAGAGAATAAAAATAATCATTCACAGGAAAATTTACTATACATACTCTAAGCACTCAAATTTGCTAATTACGTTAATGAGAGGTCACTGAATAGTTTGCTGCAATCATTTTAAGCAGTCCATACTTAATTTCAGTACACCTAGGGAAAGCTTAGCCTATAATCAGGCAACATCATTTCGCTAATGATCCTTCACAAATTACATTTCTTTATTTACTGGTTAATTATCCCTACTCTGGTATGGTTGTAAATCAATGATGTTCTGCACACCGAATTTTTTACCTGATTGCGGATACACCAGATAATAAGCATTAGGGTGAGGAATACTTTGAATTTCAAACGGTCCATTATAAATAAATTTAAATTTTGCAATCTCATTATCTATTTCACTAGATTTCTCGTGCATTTTCACGAGAACCTTGTCATGAATTTTATTGGTTTCAAATTCTCGTCGTGCCTTTTGATCCGTGCTTGAGCACGCTTATTCATTTGATCTCTCAACATTTCTTTCTTCCGCGCGAGATTTAATTCTTGCCGCGGTGGAAAATTAATGAGTTCCTCCACTACTCTTTTCGGTCTCCTTCCTAGCATAATCTCATAAGGAGTGAACCCAATACTTTCGTGGGACAGCGAGTTCATAATTAGCTCAATGTCAGACACATATTTGCTCCACGCTTTATGATTGTTGTGGCAGTATGTTCTGAAATATCTGCCCAGCTCACGCATATAGCGTTCTGCAGGGTTACTTGAAGGGTGATAGACTGATATGTGAATGACATCCACCCCTTCACCTTTCATACCTTCCGTCCAAATCTTAGAAATGAATTGAGGCCCGTTGTCGGATAATATTGATTTTGGCTTTCCTATTTTTTGAAAATAGTCCATCAGCTTACTGTAAACTGCTCTAGCAGTAGCTTTACATAATGTGTACAGCTTAACAAATTTAGAAAACGTATCTAATACAACCAAAATGTATGCGAAATTTCCAATTGTTTTCGGAAGAGGACCATATAAATCGATAGCTAATATCTCCAGGCTATCCTTGGGCTGAATACTCTGCATCGGTCCTCGGTTTGTCATATTAGCTACTTTTACTTTCTGGCATCTGTCACAAGTTCTCACGCGTCCCGTGACACTTCTCATCACATTGTCGAAAACCGCAGACTCAATTATCTCGTCTGCGCACTTTTTCGCTCCGCAGTGACCGTAAGCTAAATGAAAATAGTCAATGAGCTCCGTCACGTATTTATTCGGCCAACAGACGCGCCACTCTTCCGTATCTAAGTTCTTACGCCGGTACAGTATGCTGTCGTAAATCTTGTAATATTTGCGCAGTTTTTCGCCTCTCTCATTTTTCGCGTCGAATTCGACTTTAATTAATTTCCAAATTTCGTCATCATTTTGATGTCGGCGCATGTTCTTACAAATGTTCTCAATTTTCTTTCTGCCTTCAACGTCCTTAAAATACATCATTTTAAATAAGCCTTCTGCTTGTTCTTCATTAACGACACCGTCCGGGTCGTACGGCATTCTCGACAGCGCGTCGGCCACGCAATTGTCTACGCCCCTGATATGGCAGATTTCATAATCAAATTGTTGCATGAATAGCGCCCATCTCCTTAATCGGTCGTGCAAAAATCGACAGGTTTTCAAAAACGTCAACGCCTTGTGGTCAGTGTGCACAATAACCTTGTGCCCCCACAAGAAACCTTTGAATTTTTTAAAGCCCCAGACTATAGCTACGGCTTCCTTTTCAGACACGGTATAATTTCTTTCATATTTTGTCAAGATCCTACTCGCGAAAGCTATCGAGCGAAGCTCTTTATTTTCGCCTTCTCCTTCTTAATCGGTCGTGCAACAATCGACAGGTTTTCAAAAACGTCAACGCCTTGTGGTCAGTGTGCACAATAACCTTGTGCCCCCACAAGAAACCTTTGAATTTTTTAAAGCCCCAGACTATAGCTACGGCTTCCTTTTCAGACACGGTATAATTTCTTTCATATTTTGTCAAGATCCTACTCGCGAAAGCTATCGAGCGAAGCTCTTTATTTTCGCCTTCTCCTTCTTCTTGGAAAACATGTACTGCAATCCCATAATCAGATGAATCAGTTCCCATATGAAAAGGTATTGCCAAATCTGAATGGTGCAAAATTTGATTTTCTAGTAATACTGTCTTTAATCTTTCAAAAGCTACTTGACACTTTTCCGTCCAAATAAATGCACTGTTTTTCTTCAACAAATTACACAAGTCCGGATCATTAAAAACTTGCCCCTTCACATATTTTCGATAGAAATTAGAGACCGAGAAACGACTTCAATTGTTTCTTCGTTCTCGGTGGTGGGCTGTTCCTAATGGCTTCTAATTTTCGCGGATCCTTAGTTATTCCAGAAGTTGTTATAATATGCCCCAAAAACTCTACTTCTTTCTTTACAAATTCACACTTCTTTATTTTCAAAGTCATCCCGCCGCGTATCAGCGCGTCTAATACTTTATTCAACAATTCGCAGTGCTCCTCCCACGAAGAAGTTGCAATTAACATGTCATCGACATAGATTGTAATTCTAGAACCAAGTTCTTTACCCAATACACCGTCTAATGCACGGATGAACACCGATATTGACGTGTTCAATCCGAACGGAATGACTTGATACTGATAACACTTTCCTGCAAATAGGAAGGCTGTCAGTTTCCTCGACTCTTCTTCCATGGCAATTTGCCAATACCCTGCCGTTAGATCAAGGCTAGTCATGTACCTCACGTTGTGAAACTTTTGCAACACATCGTCTATACATTCCGGACGATCAGTTTCACGTTTGACTACCTTGTTCAATTCTCTTGCGTCTATTACTATTCTAACACTGCCATCTTTCTTAAAAACCAAAACCATTGGGTTGTTGTACGGACTTTTAGATCTTTCGATAATTCCCCATTCTTCCATTCTGTTTATTTCGTTTTGTACAGCTTCCTTCCGAGCTAACGGCACCTGATATACTGGTCCAAAAAACGGCTCATGTGGTACAGTTTCAATTTTATATTCAAATCCCCGTACTTTACCAGGTTTTTCTGAAAACACCTTCCTATTGTTGACCAAAATCTGGTATAATTCTGCTTTCTGTTCACATGAAATATCCGAAACATTTTCTACTATGGTTTTGAAATCGTCAGTCGGTTGCAGTGCGTTTAAATTTCTGATATGATAACATTCTGAACCGTCACTTAATCCTCCATACAATGGCAACGTAACTAAACGCAACCGCAAACCTTCATTATTTATTATCCTGCTCATCTCACCAAAACCTATTTCCATTTTACTGTCTTCCACAGAAAACGATATAATCTTTCTGCCACAATCAATTGTCACTTTATATCTCAGCATCCAATCTATTCCTACTATCATATCAGTACTCAGTTGAGGTGCTACTAAAAACTCCTGTTCAAATACACAACTTTTAATAGAAAACTGTAACAGCACTTGTGATTTAATTGGTTTGCCACATGCTCCGGTAGCACCTATCACTTTTACGCCTCTTACAGGCATCTCCACTATTTCCGTTAATTTCTTTAATTGTTCATAATATGACTGAGGCATGGCACTAATTTGGCTTCCAGTATCGACTAAAACTTGTACGTTCGTTCCATGAAATTAAAAGGTACGATCAAATCATGGTTCCGGTTAAAGTTCATCACCTTTGTCTTCCCACAACAAATCCTGTTCCACGTCTAAATTATCCCATAATAAACGGTCCTGTTCGAACTTTGTAACTTGCTTTTGCCTCCTATCTTTTTTCTCAGACTGACATAACACACATTTTATGTCACGCACCTGTGATAATTCAGCGAGTTCATCTTCACTGTCACTTTCGTCCGGTCGTATCACGTCTGCTTTAACCTCGTACACATTGTAATCATCTGTTTCGCTCGTTAATGTCGTTCGGTCATCAAAACGAGCAAGGACTCCCGACACATCACCTCCGGCTGCTCGTCCAACGTGGTCGCTTTCGTCGCAATCGAGAATGGCATCGGTACAAGCTTTGTTTGTCGACACTTCCCGTGTCCCTTTTTCTTTCCTATACTCAATAACATCATTATCTCCAATTATACATTCATTAACTTTATCCATGTTACGTAACACTTCTCTCAGCGTGCCCGCTCCTTTCAAACAACTTTTTTCAGTATTGCAATGCTTAACTTTATCTTCCTTTACTGTAAAATTTACTTTCCTACCTTCCCTTTTCCATGCTTCTATACCTTCATACCTCTTACCAGCTTGTATCAGCCAATCCCGGTTATCGACTTCCAGATCGAACACGCTAGACATGGCATTTGGCACTTTCGTGACCTGAAGCTGCGTCGGAATCTGCGCCGGCCCTTTATGTTGCCGCGCATCATCCTTTGCCCCTTCGATAACAATCCCGACTTCGCTAGCTACTACATCTGTTTCTGTATGCATACGAAGTACATTCCTTTCGTGCAGATGTTCGCTCCTATTTTCTTTCGCGTAAACTCGCTCGCAGTCGTTTATTTCATTTAGGCGGTTGCCGGACACTTTGTCATTATTCTCGCAGCAACCGTTCCTTTGTTGATGGGGCCGCACCTCGTTACTCGCAGCAGTTTGCCCCTCTGCTGTTGCGGCTCCTCGTTTTTTGGGAATCGATCGTCACACGGATATGAGTGGTGACAACCTCTCCCACGATGGGCGCCTCTACCTCTGCCCCTTCCTCTTCCTCTATCCACTTGTGCACACCGTACTTCACTCGTTAACCTGGTTGTTGTCATACTTCGGGTTACCGTAATTATTTTTATTTTGATTGGAGTTATTGTTATTGTGGTACCGGTTGCCATTACTCCGAAACCACACATCAATGTCGCCCACTTTCCTTAAGAAAGAAGCTTTGTCTTTCTCGCCCATTAAGTAACCGCGAACACTCCACGGTAACTCTTCGCGCAGCACGGTCATCGTGCTTCGCTCGGACATTTGACCTTTTACATGCTCAATTTTCCTGCACAGATTCTCGCAGTACGTTTTCATGTCTGTATCTTTACCCGGTCGGTACGGAGGAGCGTGCATAAATTCTTGAAGTACTTCGTCCTGTTTTTCAACGGACCAGTACTCCTCTTCGAATTTTGCCAGAAATTCCTCTAAAGACTTAGTTATCTGAAGCTTGAACCACCTAGCTACTAGCGTCACCGCTTAGCCTGGTTCTCGCGATTCTAATACGCTCTTCCTCAGGTAACGCAAAAGATATAACCTTTCTGCACGCATCCATGAAAATCACTGGGTGCACGTTACCTTTCGGGTCGAATTTATCGATTTCCAGGCTCACATGGTTGGGATACACGCCACCTAATGTGAACGTGGCAGCCAAACTCTTTACGTTTTCTAAACTCTTTACTTGCTCTTTAATTTCTACCAGCTTTTGATTAACGTTAGATTCCAAAGTCTGAGCCTTTGCACATCAGCATTGACTTTAATTACCGTTTCTCGTAATTTCGTTTTTGTCTCGTCCTGAACCTTCACAATTTGTCCTTTAATGTATTTACAGAATGATTCAGTTCAGTACGTATTTTCTCTTGTTACTGACGAGCCTTACTTCACGATCAACTTTAGTTTCCAGCTCTTCGCGAATCTTTTCTGCCTTCTATACTTTCATTTATTATCCCTTCCATGGACCTAAACTTTTCAGTTAACTGACTATTCACGCTGTCATAAAGATACTCTTACTGCTTTTTAATTTCATTAGTCATTAATTTCTTTACACATTCTAATTCGCTATTAAACTTTTTATCTAAACTCGTTATTTTACTGTCCATCTGTTCAGAGTTTTCATTTGTTCACCAATTTTCGTGTCCAGAGAATTTATTTTACTATCAAAAGCTTGGCTCAGAGACTGAACTGATGAATCTATTTTGTTAGTTATGTCTTCAGCTAACGCTTTGTTTGATTGAGCTAACGATTGATGTGACTGACTGATAACTTCACTAATCCTTTGCATCCACATATTCGGATCAAATGGTAGATTTGACATTGGCTCTGGTTTCATTTTCAGACCCACAGTATACTTAAAACTCTCTGTGTATGTTTCATCCGTATCCTGCTCACATTCTGGAACTTCCTGCTTTATTGTCACATCGCCTACATTTTCTGTTTTCACGTTAAAATCTGTGTTACGGTGGGCGTCTGGCTCACCGCCAAAAAATGCGGGAGCCGGCTCCAGCCTTTGTAGTGGATGCCCCGCCTGCATTGTCGAATTCGATATTGTTGTTTGGTCTACTGTTTGTTCCGGCATTTTCTTTGAAATTTCACAATTTATTCAAATCCTAAGATTACGCGACTCAGGACGAGATAAGTACTGTCCTGTCCACTACGGACGCCACGTAAACCCTACCCGTCCTACACCACCGGTTAGAATATGATAATTAGAAAAATGCCTAATTATCTTAATTTGGTGGAAAAGCTATTGGTAATGAAGCCGATGATGTAGTGGAGGCTATAACCGGAACGTTGCTGTACCTCTTTGGTAAACAACAACGATCGATAAGAATAAAAAAAAAGTGGAAAGTAAAATTTGGAATAAAAATGATCAATGTTTAAATGAAAAAATGCGGAACAAACGGGACACAGGGATTAATTTGGAAAAAGTGAATAATTTATTGATTTACGGTCGCCAGCTCGATGTACGAGCAAATAATTTGGTGGGATGTCAATAATAGAAAAGTTATTTAACAACGTGAAAAATTACGTAAAATTTGGGTGGCCTGTGAATCACAGTATGTGCATCAAATTCGGTACAAAAGACACTGACAATATACTAATTACTGAGAAATAGTTCACTAACACAGGGTTCAATGTAAGACAGCGAAATGCAAGCCATAGCCGCGCAAATGCAACATGTAGCAAATCATGCAAAACGCTCACCTTAATACTTACTATTTACAGCTTCAAATAATTAATTGTTTATATAAGTACCAGAACTTATTCTACAGTGAGTATGCCATGCACTTTAGCAATAATCAAGTTGTAACTGAACTATTAACTATACTAATGGCAAGCTCAAAAAATTAATGACTTGTGATAACACTGAATATTTAGAAAAGAACCATTTAACCTTCTGATTAACTTTTGCTTTATCTTTAACCAGGAATGATTAGCGTTTCAAACACTTGTAAACAATTACTATTCTCACTAGTCAGTACTTGCAAGTTAAAACAAACTTTACCTCAAAATAATATGCAGTAGAAAACAATTAATCTTTTACACTGTTATTGAAATATCTTTTTCTAAGTTGAACGAAACTGCTAGATTAACTTTCAATTTCAAACCTATTGATCAGGAACACTGACATAAGCTACGTTTAGTAAAACTTTTCTGAACACACTTTTTTTTATTAAAGACTGTCACATTGTCTTTAATGACTCTGATTTTTAGTTTTCTATAACTTTGTGAATATCCTCGGAAAAACAATGGATGAGGAAGGAACCTGTCTGGACAATGACTATGGGTAATGATTCTTTTAAACACAGGTTCACAAATAACAGTGTTCGCTATTGAACAATCATGACTAATACGCTGGTTAGCTGTAGATGCTAAGACAAACTGGACAGATCTTACTGAATTTGATGTGCGACGTGGTGCTGCTGATTGAAGACTGTTGGCACTTAACAATTGGCAAATACAGGCTCTTCTTGGCGACGAATGTTAATTACAATTTAGGGCCCACAGCATTCCTCTTGATGCATTTATTATTTAAGCTGTGGCTGTAGGAATAAATAATATTGCCTCTTCGCTGTCTCCTCCACTAGTGCCAATCCACGTACTTGGGCCGTACACCACTAAGCGCACTGTCAAAAATAATGCGTCTGTCCTCCGCTACTTCTCAACAATGACTCCTTCTCGCTGTGCGCCTCTGCGCTACCAGCGATAAAAAACTCCCTACTCAAAGATGATTCTATACAATAGCAAAGTCCTTGCTAACCCAGCGTGTCTACTAAATTTACAATATTTTTGACATATATGGAAATTAGCGGGCAATGTAAATATATCACAGAAACAAAATATAAAAATACATAATAAATTACAAAAAATACAAATAATGAGGAAAAATGCATAAAGCATCGTTTTATATATCACCCTGTACGCACACATGACTGGAAAGCACCGTTGGTCACTGTGTTGTTGTTGTCACAATAGGACACCGTACTTTCGGGATTACCTTCATATTACCGACTGCCATCAACAGAGCGGTGATATTAATAACGTGTTCGTATTTGTATTAGTAAATTCTCAACAACGACCAGTGAGAGCATGAAAACAACTATTAATTTTGTAAAAAGGTAAAGCAGTCAACAATCCAAAGACTGGTTTTAACACCACAGTGCTTTACTAGGCATGGTACTGTTTCGAGGTGGTATGCCATTGTCTTCCTCAGACTTTCGAACTAACTTACCCAGCCAGTTATACGGGGGCCTACAGTTTAATGTGGGTTCCAAACCACGGTCAACTCGGTATTTTTCACATTGGCAACACTGCCAGAGGTGAAAGAAGTGGAAAGTGACAGATAAAAATCTTAGGGCTGGGTGGCCATTTTTCTGCTGCTCCCTACTAGCTGTTTGGAGCGCTAGTGTCGTGTTAGCTGCACTATTCCCCTTGTTTCGCGACTGTCTATTGGACTGTGGTTAAGTGGTTAAAGTATTAACCAGTCATTGTGCTTACTTTTAAACTTAACATTGAAAGACGGCTCTCTGCCTCTTTTCATTTATTTCAATGTTTTCTCACTTTCCTTTGAAGTTATGGAGGCTTTGGACTTGTTAGATTCTATTTTCAATTAAAAAACTTATTTCTTTTTTTACTTTAAGTTAATACTTTAACTTGCATTGACGTGTAGTCATGCTACCCACCCTGTATTTACCCTGTGTGTGTGATACGCTTCTAATGCGTGCTGAGCTTGCCTCATTTCGCCGCAGGGATCTCTGCTGTGCATCGCTCGCTTATGCCTTGTTTCCACTAACTAACGCTAGGAGCGTTGGTGTACATTCCGCGCCTGCCTCGTTCAGCCACTTTCCAGTAGGGGCGCTGCTATTAGTCGCGCGTGCACCGATAGCCCTCACGCAGGCAGCTAGACTCTTTGCGCGAGTACGGTATGTCTCCGCGATAAATGATCTTTGGGAGCTTTGGTGCGAGGATTCGTACAGATCGGAGTGGCGTCGTCACTCTCTCTCCCGTTTTGGTGTAAGATGTTAGTATGGTCTAAATGGTGAGCCACAGTTAGGTCCATGCTACGCTTTGTAGCAGTAATAATTTACGTGTGCTTTAGGCGTGTGTGAATTACGTTATTCTCGGGAATGTGGCGTATTCCTATCGTGTATGTTTTCCGGTGTGATTTAGATTTCTGTTAAAACATTGACTAGTGAGTTTTAGTTTGGTGCCCGTTACGGCATGTGGAACAAAGACCTATTCTTTGTTCAACGTTTTCCAGCCCTTCAGGCGTTGAAATAATGCTACCTCTTACTATTTCCGTAATATCTTTCCGTGTCCTTCTGGCTTATCAGTTCACTCTTGTTCAAGGTTTGTGTGAAATTTAGTGTCCCCTTCCGGGTATTGGAAATGGAACAGAGTGCACATGGTTATGAATATCGTAACTTGGCAGATTTGGCTTATCTGCCTGGTTGTACATTGTGTTGTATTTCATGTGGCAGTCTTCTGTGAGAGTGTCGCAGCTACACGCTTGTGAATGATTGTGTCCCATGTCCTACCAATCCTCCTGTTTCTTGTATGCTTTACATCATCGTATTGCTTATCTGACCCGTCTTGGTGTGTGAACGAAATTAGTACTGAGTAAACAGTGGGATGCACTTTTATTGTGTGTTAAAAAGCGGTGTTGCCCCTATTTCCATGTGAACTGGCAATAAACCAGCTTAGTTAAATTTTCCCTTGTTTGTAATTTAACCTCAGATCCGTTTTATTATTATGGTTTCCCTCTGCTTCCCGGGTGAAACCTTATGTATTCCGTTGCGCAAATATCTTATCTTGGATCCCTCTTGCTAGGACTTGTTAGTTTTAAACAACTGTAGCTCTTTTATCTGGCGGTTTCCAGCCAAAATTCGGTATTTGAAATTTAACAAACATCTTTTATCTGGCAGTTCCTGTGGTGTCCAACAAGTATGAAGTGCGCGCCACGTACTTACGCCGCTAGCCGCCATGCATGCACAGCATGGCGTTCTTATGACATCAGCCACGAGCACCCTCTGGTGCTATTTCGCTCGTGGCCACCACTGGACTGTATCGGCCACTTGGGACTGAGATAGGAACCAGTTAACACTTGGAAATCAGATAGGCACTAGAAATCAGAAGTAGGCAGGCCTCTTTATATAAACTATGTATCAGCATTCTGCAGTCAAGAACTATGTAAAAGTTTATTACTAAGACTATGAAATATGTGTCTCGGTCTAATTTACTCTAGTGTTTATAGTTTCTGCTGTCCCACTGGCTGCTCACATCCGTACCTGCACAAGCGTGCATCCTTTATTTCTGTGTTGGTCTATTTCTACTCGGCCATCGACACGCAGGTCTACCGGCGGAAACGAGATACAAAAGTTCCCTGCCAGGATTAGTTATTTGAAATTGTGTGTTATGTTCTTCAGTCTGGAGACAGGTTTGATGCAGCTCTCCACCCTACTCTATCCTGAGCAAGCCTTTTCATCTTCTCATAAGAACGGCAACCCACATCTACTTGAATCTGCTTACTATACACGTCTCTTGGTCTCCCTCTGCGATTTTTACCCCACACACTTCCCTCCAATGCTAAATTCACGATTCCTCTATGTCTAAGAATCCCTCCAGGGGCCCACAGCTGTTTTGTGGGTACGTTTGTGGCGCGCACGGGGCCCCGAGCCCAAGCGACCTTTCTTCCATCCCAGGCCGCTTCCCTCTCCCCCCCCCCCCCCCCCGGTTTGTGCCTTCGCCCGGAGATGGGCGTTTTTTTCATTAGTCCAAGGTTTCTTTTTCGCTTCCTCTGTCTTCTCTTCTTGGTCTTCTTTGTTTCCTGTTCTTCAGCCTTCCCCTCTTTTTCCTTTCTCCTTGTTCTCGCCTCACCCTTTAATCTCCGCCTCGGCGTTTGAGATTCTTCCTCCTCCTTCATCCCTTTCTCTCCTTCCTCCTTTCTTTCCTCCCTGTGCGTGTCTAAAGGTCGACCCACGCTCTGCATAGCCGGTGACGGGGTAAGGCGTAACTCCCCGCCCTGGGTAGCCATGTAGGGCACGTACGTACCCCCCGGTAAAGGCCGGGCCCAGGGAGGGGTGATTACCCGAGCTAATACCTTCAGAACATGCCAATTAGTCCCTCCGTCCGTTCTCGGGAGGTGTGACCTGAGGTGCGAACAGTCACCTAAGGTGGGTGCACCCTCAGTGAGGGCCCCCACAAGGAAGGAGCGCGCCATCGGAGACGCCGGTAATTATGGGGGACACCTCCGCCATGAAACCTTCCACATCATCTATAACCCTGACCCATAAGCGGAAACATGATTCTCAGCCGCAAAAGGCATTGCCTAACATTCCAAAGTTCCTGGTAGTTTCACGTACCGACGATAAGGATTTTTCTTCAGTCAATCCGTTTATCATTCAGAAGGGTGTCGATGCGATCGCAGGTCCCTTGAAAACCTGCTCCAGGCAGCGCAACGGGACCTTGTTACTCGAAATAGAGAATGCGTTCCAGGTGCAAAGTTACTTCGAGCTACACTTGTACATACTTTGCCTGTGAAGGTGGAGGCTCACCGCACCCTCAACTCTTCACGGGGGGTAGTGTTCTCTAGATCGCTGGATGGGTTATCAGACGAGGAGATATTGAACTATATGTCAGATCAGGGAGTCACAGCTGTTCATCACGTGATGAAAAAGGTCAACAATGACCTCGTGTCAACCCGTACTGTCTTCTTGACTTTTGACAGGGTTGACCTACCATCAAAAGCAGGCTACGAAGTCATTTCCGTTCGCCCGTACATACCAAATCCTACACGCTGCTTCCATTGTCAAAGGTACAATCATACAAGTAAATCTTGTCCAAATGCAGCCAAGTGCGCCACCTGTGGCAGAGACGCTCATGAGGGTGAATGTCAACCTGCATCCCCTCGCTGCATTAATTGCATGGGTGACCATGCTGCTTCTTCACGGGACTGCCCCGTTTATAAAGAAGAGCGGGTCATCCAAGAGATTGGCGTGAAGGAAAAGGTCTCCACCTATGCCGCTCGGAAATTATTAGCTAGTAGGAAGCCCGCTGTACTCCCATCAGGTACCTTCACCCAGGCCCTCGTCTCCCCTCGACCAACTAAGGAGGTAGGCATCCAGACTTGCGATTTAACGTTCAGGTCGGCTAGCCCAAAAATTGCTCGTTCCACCTCTCCCATCCCTTCTGCCCGTTCTACAACGAATTCGTCGACCAGTTCACACACATCCTGGGCACCCAAATCTGCTGCCCGGAGTTCAAAAAAAGAACCAGTCCATGAAGATTTTCTGAAGACTCAGACTTCTCAATCGTCAACCGCATCTTCCACCCGTCATACTTCTAAGAAGGCTTCCAGAAAAAACAGCCCCCCCTTCCCCGCCGAGGCATGACTCTTCGGTCACGCCATCCAACAGTTGCCGGCCTCGGCCGTCTTCTGTTTCACCGGGACGCTCCGTTTGCCAGGCGCCCGACCCTTTACCGGCGGTGGAAACTGCCCCTCCTGATCAACTCAGGGAGGTGGCAGGCGCGTTGGTCGAACCAATGGAACATGACCCTTTGCCCCCAGACAGCGATAGCAGTGCTCCCTCGAAATCCGGTCCTCAGCGGCCGTCGAGGTGACCCCGCTCGCTACTTGGTTTTTATCCTTATTTCTTCTCTCATTTTTATCATGGCGCTCCTTCAATGGAACATTCGCGGCATTCGTTCTAATCACGAGGAGTTAAAACTACTCCTTCGATTGCACTGCCCGCTTCTAGTCTGCCTCCAGGAAACTAAGTTGTGTCCACGTGATCGTGCAGACTTTCCACACTACACCTCTGTGCGGTTCGACCTGCCACCCGTGGAAGGTGTCCCAGCCCATGGAGGGGTTCTGATGCTCCTTCGAGACGACGTCTATTTCCATCCCATTTCCTTGCACACTCACCTACAGGCAGTTGCCGTCCGCATCACCTTATCCACATTTACCTTCTCCCTCTGTAATATATATTCGCCATCGTCATCTGCCCTTACTAGGGCAGATGAGCTAAACCTTGTTGACCAGCTCCCTTCACCTTTCGTGTTGGTAGGCGACTTTAATGCCCACCACCCCCTATGGGGCTCTCCGGCACCTTGTCCGAGAGGCTCCCTTTTGGTGGACCTTCTCCACCACCTCGATCTTGTCTGCCTCAACACCGGTGCACCGACCTTCCTTTCAGACACAACACACACTTATTCCCATATAGACCTTGCAATATGCACTCCTCAGGTTGCCGGTCGGTTTGAGTCGTATGCACTTTCTGACACGTACTCGAGTGACCATTTCCCCTGTATCATCCACTTTCTGCATCATTCCCCATCTCTTCATCCCACCAGTTGGAACATTTCTAAAGCCGACTGGGGGCTTTATTCTTCCATGGCTGTTTTTCACGATCGGAATTTTCCCACCTGTGACAGTCAGGTCGACTACCTCACAGAGGTTATTCTCACAGCTGCCGAACATTCCATACCTCGTACCTCCTCTTCTCCACGTCGTGTCCAGGTCCCTTGGTGAACTGCAGCCTGCCATAACGCGCTTAGAGCCTGGCGCCGCGCTTTACGCACCTTCCGCCGCCACCCGACTTTGGAGAATTGCATACATTATCAACGTATGAGAGCGCAATGCCGTCGTATCATAAACGACAGCAAGAAAGCTTGCTGGACTGCTTTTACTAGTTCTTTTAACCGTTTTACTCCCTCCACGTTTGTTTCGCGTGGCATACGCCGTTTATCCGGCATCAAGGTCCACTCCCCGATTCCTGGTCTGACCATGGAGAAAGCAGTCCTCGTGGACCCCTCTGACGTTTCCAACGCATTGGGCCATTTCTTTGCGGAGGTTTCGAGCTCTCCCCATTACAACCCTGCCTTTCTCCCTCGCAAACAGGTAGAGGAGGGACGGCCGCCTTCTTTCCACTCTTTTAATCGTGAAAATTATAACGTCTCCTTCACCATGCAGGAGCTAGACCTTGCTCTCGCCCTGTCCCGATCTTCTGCTCCTGGGACCGATTCCATTCATATTAAAATGCTGAAGAACCTCTCTCCTGCGGGCAAGTGTTTTCTTCTCAGTACCTACAATCGCATATGGACTGAAGGTCATGTTCCCACAAGTTGGCGTGAAGCCATTGTTGTCCCCATCCACAAACCAGGGAAGGACAAACATCTTCCTTCCAGCTATCGTCCCATTTCTCTGACGAGCTGTGTCTGTAAGGTGATGGAACGCATGGTTAACGCTCGGTTGGTCTGGCTCCTCGAATCTCGCCGCCTCCTGAGTAATATCCAATGCGGTTTTCGTCGACACCGCTCTGCTGCTGATCACCTCGTTACGTTGTCGACCTTCGTTATGAACAACTTTCTAAAGAAGCGTCAAACAGTAGCAGTGTTCTTCGACTTGGAGAAGGCATACGATACCTGTTGGAGAGCGGGCATTCTCCACACATTGCACACATAGGGCCTTCGGGGCCGCCTTCCTCTTTTCGTTCAAGCGTTTTTGGCGGATCGCAAGTTCCGGGTACGGGTGGGCTCTTTTTTGTCAGATACCTTTTCCCAGGAGAATGGGATACCACAGGGCTCCGTCTTGAGTGTGGCGCTCTTTGCCATTGCAATCAATCCGATCGTAGATTGCCTTTCAGCCGACGTCTCCGGATCTCTTTTTGTAGATGATTTCGTAATTTATTGCAGCGCCCAGCAGACGTGTCTCTTGGAGGGTTCTTTCCAACGCTGTCTTGACCGTCTATATTCCTGGAGCATCGCAAACGGCTTCCGATTCTCCACTAAGAGTAATGTATCAATTTTTTGAGATACAAGGAATTGCTCCCACCTTCTCTTCGTCTCGGCCCTGTTGCTCTCCCTTTCGTGGAGACTACGAAATTCTTGGGACTCACGTTGGATCGGAAACATTGCTGGTCCACACACGTGTCCTACCTGGCTGCCCGTTGTGCCCGATCCCTTAACGTTCTTCGTGTCTTCAGTGGCACGTCATGGTGAGCGGATCGTACCGTCCTGCTTCATCTTTACCAGGCCATTGTTCAGTCGAAGCTCGACTACGGAAGCCTTGTATACTCTTCAGCACGGCCGTCGATTCTCCACCGTCTCAACTCTATCCACCATCGGGGATTACGTCTGGCGACCGGTGCATTTTATACCAGCCCTGTTGAAGGTCTGTATGCCGAGGCTGCTGTATTACCCTTGACCACTCAACGTGACATACTCTTGTGTCGGTATGCATGCTGCCTACGGTCGATGCCCAACCATCCATCTTACCGATTATTTTTTGACGACTCACTCGATCGCCAATATCAGTTGTCTGCGATTGCCTTGCTTCCACCTGGAGTTAGGTTTCGCCGCCTACTACAGCGGCTCGATTTTACCCTTCCTTCCACCTTTCGGTTGAGCGAAAGCCCATTGCCACCATGGCATCAGGCCCAGGTTAACACACACCTTGAACTTAGTTCGCTCCCCAAGGAGAGAACTCCGGATTTGGTATTCCGTTCGAGGCTTGTCGAACTCCGTCCGCGGTTCGATAATGCCGTATTTATTTACACTGATGGTTCCAAGAGTACTGCCGGTGTCGGATCTGCCTTCGACGTCGGGGACAACCGTTTCCAATACAAGCTCCCTGACCGGTGCTCGAACTTCACGGCTGAGCTTTTCGCCCTCCACCAGGCCGTTTTGTATACCTGCCGCCACCACCAACCTTTCTATGCCATATGTTCTGACTCCCTTAGTGCCCTGCAGAGTCTTAAGAACCCTTTCTCGAACCATCCTCTCGTGTATCGGATCCAACGCTTCCTCCAGTTGCTGGCGGATGACAGCTGTCACGTTTCTTTCCTGTGGGTCCCTGGCCATGTGGGTGTGCCCGGGAATGAGGCCGCCGACATAGCAGCCAAGGCAGCAGCTTTTTTGCCTCGCATGGCTATCTTTTGCGTCCCATTGGACGATGTTCAACGGGCTCTTCGCCGGAGTATCGTGTCGCAATGGCACAGTGTGTGGCTTTCACTGTACAACAATAAATTGCGAACTGTCAAACCGATCCCGACCGCTTGGAGGACCTCCTCATGCCCCTCTCGGCGGGAGGAGGTCATCCTGGCCCGGTTGCGAATCGGTCATTGCCGTTTCAGCCACCGTCACTTGCTATCCGCCGAACCTGCACCGCTATGCTCCTGCGGTGAACTGCTGACAGTGCGACATGTTTTACTGACTTGTGATAATTTTAATCATCTCCGTGTAGCCCTTCACTTTCCATCTACTCTGGAGGAAATTTTAGCTGATGACACACGAGCAGCTGCTCGAGTTTTGCGTTTTATCAACTTGGCCAACCTATCCAAGGATATTTAACCCTTTTAATTGTCTTTTATCTTTCGTTTTTAGCCTCTTGTTGATGTTCTGACAGTCACCATTTTATTTTGAGATCATAGCGAATCTATGTTCTTGGCTGGGCGCTAATGACCATAGAAGTTGTGCGCCCCAAAACCACAAAAAAAAGGTCTAAGAATGTGTCCTACCAAGCGATCCCTTCTTTTAGTGAGGATATGCCAAAAATTCCTTTTCTCACCTATTCTGTTCAGTACCTCTTCATTAATTATGCGATCGACCCACCTAATCTTCAGCATTCTTCTGTAGCACCACATTTCAAAAGCCTCTATCCTCTTCCTGTCCGCACTGCTTATCGTCCATGTTTCACTCCCGTACAAGGCAACACTCCACACAAATGCCTTCAGGAAAGACTTCCTTACACTTATATTAATATTCGATGATAGCAAAATTGTCTCTTTCAAAAATGCTTTTCTTCCCATTGCCATTCTGCATTTTATATCCTCTGTACTGCGACCATTGCATGTTATTTTACTACCCAAGTAACAAAACTCTTCTACCACCTACATTGTTTCGTTACCTAATCTAATTCCTTCAGCATCACCTGATTTTCTAAGACCGCATTCCATTATTTTTGTTTTGCTCTTGTTAATTTCAACATGAAATGAACAAGCCGCTTTTACCATTAGAACACCTGTTTGTCCATAGAGCAAATAATGAAATATAAAAATATAATAGCTCGTGTTGCTCAGTTGACACTTTCGAATGTTTCAGCAATATCCCAGTGATGGCCACAAAACGTCCATTGGAAGACAGAGGTCGTCTATCTGGGAACCTGGCTGCGCTGCTAGAGTCCGGGGACGGCGCCGACGTGACGCTGGAGGTGGACGGGGCGCGGCTGCGCGCGCACAGGGCCATCCTGGCGGCGCGCAGCCCGCTGCTCAGGGCCCGGCTGCGCGAGCGCACGCCGGAGGGCGCCAGCCGCACCGTCCACCTGCCGGAAATGGAGGAGGAGGTCGCCAGGCAGCTGCTGCACTTCATGTACACGGACCGGGTGCCCGGCCTCTCCGCGCATGCAGACAAACTTCTCGTGGCGGCGCACGAGTACGGCCTCCCGCAGCTCAAGCAATTGTGCGAAAATGTGTTGGTCCGTGGGATTCATGTGGATAATGCTTCAGAAATGGCGGTTTTAGCTGTGAAGTGCTCGTGTACCGAACTGAAGGAGGCCAGTATCCATTTCATTAGGTATCACAATGAAGTGTTGGCCACGAGTGGATGGGAGAATGCCATTGTTAGCCACCCCAGACTGGTTGCAAAGATTTGCCGCCTTCTGGTCGCCAGACCGTCGAAAAAGAGGTACAGTCTAAATCACCATCCGTGTGCTTTTGTGGTGTATAAGAGGTGCATTAAAGTTCTAAGGCCTCCGATTTTTTTTCTAATGAACTACTCACCCGAAATCGATAAAACTGGCGTTACTTCTCGACGTAATCGCCCTGCAGACGTACACGTTTCACGACGCTGACACCATGATTCCATGACAGAGGTGGAGGCTTCTATAGGAGTCTGTTTTGACCACTGGAAAATCGCTGAGGCAATAGCAGCACGGCTGGTGAATGTGCGGCCATGGAGAGTGTCTTTCATTGATAGAAAAATCCATAAGTTACTAGTAGTGAGTAGGTGAGTAGGGAGCATGAGGAATTACTTCAAAATTATCACGAAGAAACTGTTGTGTAATTTTAGCTTGATGTGCGGGTGTGTTGTCTTGGTGAAACAGCCCACATGCAGCCCTTCCCGGACGTTTTTGTTGCAGTGCAGGAAGGAATTCGTTCTTGAAAACATTTTCGTTGGATGCACCTGTTACCGTAGTGCCATTTGGAACGCAATGGGCAAGGATTACACCCTCGCTGCCCTAGAACATGGACACCATGATTTTTTCAGCACTGGCTGTTACCCGAAATTTTTTTGGTGGCGGTGAATCTGTGTGCTTCCATTGAGCTGGCTGGCGCTTTGTTTCGGGATTGAAAAATGGTATCCACGTCTCATCCATTGTCACAACCGACGAAAAGAAAGTCCCATTCAGGCTGTCGTTGTGTGTCAACATTGCTTGGCAACATGCCACACGGGCAGCCTTGTGGTCGTCCGTCAGCATTCGTGGCACCCACCTGGATGACACGTTTCACATTTTCAAGTCGTCATGCAGGATTGTGTGCACAGAACCCACAGAAATGCCAACTCTGGAGGCGATCTGTTCAACAGTCATTCGGCGATCCCCAAAACAATCCCCTCCACTTTCTCGATCATGTCGTCAGACTGGTTTGTGCGTGCCCGAGGTTGTTTACTTTTGTCACACACAATGTTCTGCCTTCATTGAACTGTCGCACCAACGAACGCACTTTCGACACATCCATAACTCCATCGCCAAGTCTCCTTCAATTGTCGATGAATTTAAATTGGTGTCACACCACGCAAATTCAGAAAACGAATGATTGCACGCTGTTCAAGTAAGGAAAACGTCGCCATTTTAAGTATCTAAAACAGTTCTCATTCCATCTGCCGTACGATGCTGCCATCTCTGGGACGTATTGACAATGAACGCGGCCTCATTTTAAAACAATGCGCATGTTTCTCTCTCTTTCCAGTCCAGAGAAAATAAACCTGAGGCCTTAGAACTTGGATGCACCTCGTATGTGTGTGAGCGTAGTAGAGTAGTGTTGTTAGTCCTCTGCTGCTCCTGTGGCGCATTTCCTTTTACTTGACATACATTAAAGCTACATTTTTCTGTACGTAACCTGTTGCAGATGTTCAGTGGTCTCGAAGATCTTGTAGCTTGCCTGCCATTAACACATCACAAAATTATGTTATGCTGTCGGGTTCTTGGGTTTTCAGAAAACTACATTTGTGACACTTTCATTTGTAACGTATATTTATTTATCCATTCTTAATGAAACACAAAAGAAACGCAAAAGTAAGACTGGTTCACAACACACTTCCATACTAAGATGTTACTCCTCTAGGACTGTCTGAAGACTGTAATGAGCTACTGCATCTTCATTCTGACTAACAGTACTGTAAGGTTCTGAAAAATGTCATTAAGAATGCAAAAAGTATGTGGTACGCAAAAAGAATAGCAAACTCTCGGGATAAAATTAAAACTATCTGGTCAGTCGTGAAGGAAGTGTCTGGTCAGGATCAGCAGGTAGAAGATATAACGTCAGTGCGTGGTAGGAATGTTTCTGTTACTGACAAGTTAGATATATGTGCAATATTCAATAATCACTTTCTGAATATAGTAGAGGAACTAAACAAAACTCTAGTTTCTACAGGTAATCATATAACGTTTTTAGAAAATGCGTTTCCGAGGCTGTTGCCTGAAATGATCCTTCATGATACTTCCATAGGTGAGATTGAGTCTCAAAAGTTAAAGATTTAATCTAAATTTCACATGGCTTCTAAATCAATAACTTTATATGCAATTTGCTTTTTTGGCTACAATTTTTATAATATACAACACGCAATTCCAAGAAATATGAACTCATGTCATATGTTTTCCCTTATTGTAGTAATTTTCCCATAATTCTTCCTCAAAACTATTACCGACGGTCTCAAATGTATTCAGTTCACGACGACATAAAATATTATCTCAGGATGGCACGGTTGATGGTACATATATAGAACCGCCCCATAGACGTCGTTGGCTCACAAGAATAGTGGTATCAACGTTATGATCAACAGAATTCATGGCTTTATCGCTGAACCTGGCCGATGGAGTCCACCCATCGAATGAGATTGCTTACACTTGATGGCTGTATCGTGTAACTAATGAGGCACTGAAGAGAATTGAAAAAATTTATTGGGCATTAAGGAACCATCAGTTTAGTATTGGAGGGACGTGTTGGAGGTATGAATCCCAGGGGAAGACAAATATACGAATACAGTAAGTGGGTTCAAATGAATCTAGCTTGAAATTCTTGTTCAGAGATGAAGAGGGTTGCACAGGTGAATAGTTCCATTAAAACCAGTCATTGGTCTAATACGATATGTGTCTTCAAAGTATCTCTGTAGTGGCAATCTCCAAATGTCTCGCATTGCGGAGCGTGTAAAGTTGGCAGTACAGACAAAGCTCACCTTCACGTGTTCCGTGACCTGCAATGGTGGTAGGTTGGGGGTAGTGTTGTGTGACGAGAGCCTTTTTAGTGGAACAGGTTTTCTGGGCAGAAGGCAGCTTAACGGAGCATATGAGGCGACAATGTAGATGAGTTTTCCTACGTCGAGATGTCCTCATCGCGACACTGTATGTGATTTAATTCGAAAATTCCGGACAACAGGTTCTGTTCACGATGTACCACGAACTGATAGGCCCGCGGTTTTAACAGAAAGGAAGCTCGACATTTCAGACATAATGTTGCGGAGTCAAACAAAATCAGTACGAAAATTATCAATAGAGGCTAAAGTCTCTCGTAGACAGAACATAAAGCTGTAACCAAAGAACTGGGACTGTATCCATTTAAAATTACTGCAGCGTAACAATTACATTGTAACTTACGAAAAGAATAGCATATTGTGAACGGTTTCAGTGATTTAACAAACGTGGAGTTGGTGTTTTAGATCGAACATTTTTCACTGATGAGGTTTGGTTTCACCTATCTGGCTACATTAATTTTAAAAATTCACGTATTTGGTCATCCGAAAATCCACATGCCTTAACAGAAAGGACATTGCACGTACAGAAACTCGGGCTGTGGGTTCACATAACACGAGCACGAATTATAAGGCCGATATTTGTCGAAACTAGTCAACTCCGAAATCTATTGTTCGCAAGTAAGTTATTGCCCTGCCGCTTCAGGGACTCGGCATTAATTTGCTGAGTATGGGCTTGGCGAACCCGGGGTCCCGAGTTGTGGGCTGTGTCGCGCCAACAGTCCGCTACACCATAAGCTCTGTGCGTGCTTCAACGACCATCGTTCGGCTCGACGGTGGAACGTTGCACGTTTCAGAGCCCGGGGATCCTGGCTTAATCGCCCCGGCCGCAAGGACGGCACAAACCTCTATAAAAAATACTCAATCTCAAGGTGTGCTACGTGCCGAGGAGATACATGGCTGTTGAGGTCGAAAAGTCGCTAACGAGCAACCTCTGAGGAACTCGCCGAACCTCAGTAATATAAGGCTTACCCAGGTAAGCAGAGCTCTGCCTGGGTGGACCTTTAGATCCCTATCTGATCCTGGGAACACCATGAAGAGACCATTGAGCAACGTTGGTGGGCGTGTAAGAGCAGACTACAATGCAGCCACGTATAACCCCGTACGTTCCCTTCCCTGGCCACACCGTGGGAGGAACGTTGGGCTAGATCTACAGATGAGCCATATTCTCTCAAATTCCTCATGTAGACGCACGGGTGGTGAGTCTTTTAAGTCTACGAAGCCCCCTTTTCTTTGTTGAAAATCTTGAGGACAAGTACAGCGAAGTTTCCGGAATGTCATATGTGAAGCGGCGCAGTGCTCATAGAAGCAGCTTCCCCGGCCCAATTGCGGGCGTTACTTGACTGCGTCAAGCTGGGCCTGCGACAAGCTGGGTGATGTCCCCGTGAACATCAAAAGACATACGTCGCTAAATATGGTCCATGGTATAATTTTCCACAAAGACCTTTTACAGTCAGACGTAGTTACATGCCAACTTAGAGCGCAGAGGAGTCCACTTCGTCTGGTGTGTCCATAGTGGACCAAAGGATCACAAGGTTGCCACCGGTGCTTTCATCCTGGCCTTTGAAGGAGATATCCTGCCTGAGAAGATCAAGGTAATGATTTACTTGTGCGACATGAAACCTTATATTCCTCCCCCTATGAGGTGCTTTAAATGCTGGAAATTCGGCCATGTGTCCTCTAAATGTACTTCTACCGCTACATGTAGGGACTGTGGACGTCCAGCACACCTGGAGGGTCCATGTACACCGCCTCCGGTCTGCATTAACTGTGGCCTAAATCATTGGATTGCACCGTTCTTCTTAAGGAACGGAAGTTTATGGCATTTAAGACCTTGTACCGACTTTCTTATTCTGAGGCTAGAAAGAAGTATGAGCGGCTTCACCCCATCACCATGGCCGCCTCTTTCACATCGTCACTATCCTCTTTTGCGACTGCAGCAGACACTAGTGTGTCTCTCTCTCTGCCGGCCCTCAGGACTATCAACTCAAGCCTGCCCCCACAGTGGTCGGAGGCTCCGTTCCTCATCCTGCTCCCAAGGCAATTACATTGGGAGCAGCCCCCAACCCTCCGCCAGAGAAGAATCAACCTTCTCCGGCTGCCCTCATTCAGAAGGGGTCCCTAGGGTCGCTCCCTTCGGCGGCTTCTGCCATTGCCAGAACCGGCACTAGCCAGCAGCAGGCAACGTCGCCGGCTGCTGGCCGCAGGGCGCCGTACTCTCCATCTATCACTAAGATGGAGGCTGAATCTGCAAAGCCCCTTCTTCCAGGGAAACTCCAGAGGGGTAAGAGGGTTCGAAAGAAGAAAGATAAGGCCAAAGAAACCGCGGTGGCCAGTGTGCCACCCGCCCCCTCCACCTCTGAGGACGTGGTGGAAATAGTTGCATCCTCAGAGCATCTCGCTCTCTTGGATGCATTAGACACGATGGACTTCGAAGCTGATGCATCGCTATTCGTGAATGCAAACGATGCTGAGGTGTAATACGTAACGTCTTTTCATTCATGCCTTCACAGCTGTCTGGCACTGTCATCCTCCAATAGAACTGCGGCGGTGTTTTTTCACCCACCTGGCTGAGCTACGACAACTTCTGAGCGTCACATCTGCTCTCCAGAAAACATGTTTCCTGGCACTGCGGATCCCTGCCCTTTGGGGCTATAGGGGATACTTCTGCAATCGTAGCGTGTATAACAGGGTGTCAGGTGGAGTGTGTGTGCGTGTGTGCGTGTGTGCGTGTGTGCGAGTGTGCGTGTGTGCGTGTGTGCGTGTGTGCGAGTGTGCGTGTGTGCGAGTGTGCGTGTGTGCGTGTGTGCGTGTGTGCGTGTGTGCGTGTGTGCGTGTGTGCGTGTGTGCGTGTGTGCGTGTGTGCGTGTGTGCGTGTGTGCGAGTGTGCGTGTGTGCGAGTGTGCGAGTGTGCGTGTGTGCGAGTGTGCGTGTGTGCGTGTGTGCGTGTGTGCGAGTGTGCGAGTGTGCGAGTGTGCGAGTGTGCGAGTGTGCGAGTGTGCGAGTGTGCGAGTGTGCGAGTGTGCGAGTGTGCGAGTGTGCGAGTGTGCGAGTGTGCGAGTGTGCGAGTGTGCGAGTGTGCGAGTGTGCGAGTGTGCGAGTGTGCGAGTGTGCGAGTGTGCGAGTGTGCGAGTGTGCGAGTGTGCGAGTGTGCGAGTGTGCGAGTGTGCGAGTGTGCGAGTGTGCGTGTGTGCGGGTGTGCGGGTGTGCGGGTGTGCGGGTGTGCGGGTGTGCGTGTGTGCGGGTGTGCGGGTGTGCGGGTGTGCGGGTGTGCGTGTGTGCGGGTGTGCGGGTGTGCGGGTGTGCGGGTGTGCGGGTGTGCGGGTGTGCGGGTGTGCGGGGGCGCGAGTGTAGACACCATTAGAAGCAGTGGCTGTCAGGGTAAGGACAACACAAGAGATCACTGTCTGCAGTCTCTACCTCCCTCCAGATGGCGACGTCTGTCTGTCTTGGCTGCACTTACCTCGCAACTCATGCCACTTTTCCTATTGGGGGATCTTTAATGCCCACAATCCACTGGGGGGGGGGGGTGTTTCTACAATATCTCGCCGTGGCAGAGTTGTCGAGGATCCGCTTTCTCAACTCGACCTCTGGGTCTTGAATACAGGTGCCCCCACACATTTCAGTGTGGCACACAGCACATTCTTGGCCATTGATCTGTCGATATGCAGCCACAGCCTTTCGCCATCCAACCATTGAAGTGTCCATGATGACTTGTGTGGCAGTGATCATTTTCCGATCTTCCTGTCACTCCGTCAGTCGCCAGCACACCCTCCTAGGTGGGTTCTACACAGGGCTCACTGGGAAGGCTACACCTATGCTGCCATCGTTGGCCCTTCCCCACTCGATACCATCGATGTGGCGGTTGAGAGCGCCACACAAACCATAGTGTCTGCTGCAGAAGCTACCATTCAAAGTTCCTTGAGGCTCCCGTGGCATAAGATGGTGTTGTGGGGGTCGCTGGAGGTCGTAGAGGCCATTAAAGACCGCAGGCGGACCTTACAGCGATACAAATGGCAGTCCTCTTAGGATCATCTCATCAATTTGAAATGGCTTCGCGCTCGTGCTCGCCTGCTAATAAGAAGATAGCAACAGGAGTGCTGCGAGAGGTACGTTTCCACTATTGGGACGGGTACGTCAGCCTCACAGGTCTAGAGTAAAATCAGTCGGTTACAGGGATTTCAGTAACAAGCAGGAATCTCTGGGATCACCACGAATGGAGTTACATGTACGGACCCGGCCACACTTGGAGAGATGTTTGCCGAGCATTATGCTCGTGCCTTTGCAAATTGTCCACCGGCCTTCCATATATTGAAGGAGATGGTAGAGCGCCAGTCTCTCTCCTTTAATACCCAACTCCTTTTACTGTGTGGGAGCTCCTCAGTGATCTTACACAATGTCCTGACATGGCGCTGGGCCTGATAGCATCCGTAGCCAAACGCTGAACCATCTCTCAGCAGATAGTCGGCATAATCGTCTTGCAGTCTGTAACCGTATTTGGTGTGATGGTCTTTTCCTGTCACAATGGCGGGAGAGTATCATTACCTGGTGCTTAAACCCGACAAACATCCTTTCCCTGGATAGCTATCGGCGCATTAACCTGACCAGCGTTCGTTGCAAACTGTTGGAGCGGATTGTAAGTCTTGACTCGGGGTCTTATTAGGTCATGCCAGGGCGATTTTCGCCAGGGTCGATCTACCACCGACAATTTCGTGTACTTCGAGTCTGCAATCCGCACAGCCTTTTCTTGGTGCCACCACCTTGTTGCCGTCTTCTTTGATATGCACAAAGCATATGATACAACCTGGCGACGACAATCCTCTACACTTAACGTGACTAAGGCCTCTGGGGCTCCCTACTGATTTTTATCCAGAATGTTTTAGGTATCCGCACATTTCGTGTCCAAATTTGTGCTTCCCTGAGCACCTCTCATATCCAGGAAAACGGGGTTCCTCAGGGCTCTGTTTTAAGTGTTCCATTATTTTTAGTTGCTACCAACCATTTAGCGACAGCGGTTGGATCGTCAGTCTCCCCTTCTCTTTATGCTGACGACTTTTGTATTTCAGTTCCTGCAGCACCCAAGTTGCCGAGCGCAGGTTGCAAGGCGCTACTCGGAAGGCGCAGACCTGGGCGCTTACCCCAAGGCTTTCAGTTTTCTGCCACCAAGACCAGAGTGATGCACATCTGTCGGCGTCTGGCTGTTCGTCACCCTGAACTTTATCTTAACGACGAACTACTTACCGTAGTAGAAACCCATCAGTTTTTAGGACTGGTCTTTGACGCCCAGCTGACGTGGTTTCGCCACATTTGTCAGCTGAAACAGAAGTGCTGACACCGTTTCAACCTTCTCCGACACCTGGTTCATACGACCTGGGATGCTGACTACTCGCCGCTATTGCGGCTTTACACGGCACTGGTGCACTGGTGCTTATGGGTCTGCGGCACTTTGGTACTGCACCTACTGGACCCCATTCACAACTGTGGGGTTCACATTGCGATGGGTGCCTTCTGCACCAGCCAAGTGAACAGCTTACTAGTGGAGGCTGGGGTCCAACCTTTCTTATGCAGCCAATATATATTGCTTCCCAGGCCACACCAACCTTCGTCTTCGATTTTCTGATGTGATTGACCCCCCCATCAGCAACGCCCCAGACCAGGTCATATGACTGCCTCTAGAGTTAGGTCCCTCCTGGAGCTTGAGTCTTTGCCCCTTCCATCCCCATATCGGGTCCATGCACATACACCTCCATGGTGCTTGCCAAGGCCTTCTACTCGACTGAACTTGGCCCATGGGCCCAAAGACTCAGTTCCACTGGAGGCACTCCGCCGTCAGTTCTCAGCTGTCGATGACCTGATCTACACTGATGGTTCTCTGGTTGATGGCCATGTGGGATTTGCTAATATTCATGGTGACCGTATGGAACAGCATTCTTCTGCATGGCTGCAGTGTTTACACTGCAGAGCTGGTGGTCATTCACAGAGCTCTCGTGCATATCCGGTCCTGCTCAGGTGAGTCTTTCGTTATTTGCAGTGCCTCCCTGACCTGCCTCAGAGCTCTGGACCAGTGTTACCCGCAGTCTCCCCTGGTGTTGGCCATACATTGTGCCATTGCACAGTGAGGGCGATCGGTGGTGTTCATCTGGTCTCTCGTTCATGTGGGTGTCCGAGGCAATGAACGTGTTGACAGGCTTGCCAAGTATGCTGTCAGTGCGTCCATGCTGGAGATCGGCCTCCCAGCTTCTGATCTCCTCTCATTGTTGCACCGACAGGTACATCGGCTTTGGGATGCTGATTGGCGTAGCCTGAGCACGCCCAACAAACTCCGGGTAGTCAAGGACACCACAGCAGTGTGGCGTTTCTCCATGCGGACCTCTCGCTGGGACTCAGGGATGCTGTGTCAGCTCGGCATTGGGCATATGTGGCTCACCCATGGACATCTCTCTCCTGGTGAGGACCCGCCCCAATGTCAGTGTGGTTGCCATCTGACAATAGTCCCTATCTTGTTGGACTGTCCGTTTTAGCCACCTTCCGGCGGAATTTTAACCTCCCTGACGTTTATCAGATGTTTTAGGTGACGATGATGCAATGGCAGATTCCGTTTTAAGTTTTATTCGATCAGGGGTTTTTATCATTCTCTCTAACTGAAGATTTCCTTGTGCTGCCAAGTGGTCGACATTTCTTTTTTATTCTTATGGTCAGTAAACCAGTCATCGGCTTCTTCATTGTAAGGTGTCTTTGTGTGATCATCTCTTCATTTTGTTTCTTGTTGTTTTTCAAGCTGTTGGATGGACTTGGTGGGACTCCTCCCACTTTGCAACCTTAAACTTTGGGCGCATTTCTTTAACGTCCACGGTTTTACTTTTGACGCTTAGAGATGGATTGAGGGACTAATGACCATTGTAGTCATTACTCCAACAAGGTAACGCTACCGGTCATTCAGCACACCAATCTCTAAGACTTTTAGATAAAATCTTCGAATACAGAATAATTACAAAAGGACTCTGGCCCCCTCGTTCACCAGATTTGTTCCCTCCCGATTATTTCCTTTTATGCGGCTAAAACATTTATCAAAATAACCCAGTACAATACATGAAGACAGCGATAACTGAATATCTGCATTCGATTACACGTGAAACATGGGTAAAGGTATTGGAAAATAAATGTAAACGTCTTGATCTATGCCTTAAAGAAAGAGCAAGTCATTTCCAGTACCTACTGTAATAATGGTGAGTACAGTGTATTCTCTTGTAATTAATACAACTGATGTAATTGTCTTAATTGTAATGATGTTGAATCCCATTTCGTAACGTAAATGCAGCCAGTAGCAATGAAACCGGCCGCTAGCTTTTACGACGACATGAATGTTCTGCCACCCTTACACGCCCCCACTAGACGAGACACGCAGAGATCGAAGCTGCGGAGATAGTTTACGGACACATTGTACAGTACCACGTGATACGTAATTTCTCTTGAAGATTTCAGTAATTTGTGCCCATTCTTCATTCGTCTGCAAATGAATAGGGATACACTTTATTTCTGAGCCATAGCAAAAGACATGTCATCAATAGTGTAAAAGTACCTGGTATCATAGTCAAAATTTATTATTTCAGGTTGCCAGCCGCGTTCATTAGAACACCCTGATCTTTCACTAAAGATCTCCTAATATGGCCACATCGCTGCCAATGACATCAGTGGTTCTCAGACCTTCGCCACATGCTCTTATCCCCAGACGTTATGGTCACGCCCTGCTTTGGCACAGATAACAGGAAAGAAGCGTCTTCGCATGGAAGCAGTTTAGCCTCGTAAGGTCGACAGAAAGAGTTGGCCCCACAACTGCACATGTCACCTCTTTCTCAAATTCCGAAAAGGGGACGACGAACTCAGACGCCTCGTTCAATCATATCTCACAAGTGTTTGGTTAGGTTCAGATTCGACGAGCCCCCCAGGGGGCCCACAGCTCTTTTGTGGGTACGTGTGGCGCACACGGGGCCCCGAGCCGAAGCAGTTTTTTTTCCGCCCCCAGGCTGTTCACTTCCCCTCACGGTTCAAAGCTTCGCCCGGAGACGGGCGTCCTTTGCGAGTCAAGGTGGTTTTTCTTTTTCCTTGGTTTCTTCCTTTCCTAACCTTTGCTTCTGTCTTTCTCTCCTTGCTGTACTTATCTAGCCTTCCTCTCCTACTCATTAGTCTTAGCTTCGGCGTTTGAGAGACTTCTTTCTCTTCACTTCCTCTATTCTTCTTCAATACATCTTTACAACCTGCAGCATTTCCTCATAGCAGTAGGCCACAATTAATATGGCTATGAAATAGTGTGGAATACGCTGTTACAAGGTATTGGTCAGTTAATGTACCTTCAAGCCATCTCAGAAGGAATATTACACGGGAGAGCTTGGATCATACATACACTGTGTGTTCATTCATTCATTCTACGTTTGCTATCAATCATGACGCGTAGAAGTCTGACAGCCTCCATATTCTCGTGACAGTCTATGTTGCTAAGGTTGCATATAAGATGCCGTCTTTTTCCTTCAGTTTCATTTTATTTTTGGGGAACCATTATTTTGTGTTTTCGAAGAGGTCACCTGTTGCTTGGAGAGCTAGTTTTGCAGTTTTTCCATTGTCAAAAAGAGTAGTCATCAGCAAACTGTAACATGTGGTTCTTACAGCCCATATCGTTTACAAATATTATAAACAGGAGAGGACGTATGACGGACCCTTGGTGTACGCCATGTTCCAATTTTGTTCTTGTGATAAGGCTCCATGAACTGACACCACCTGCTTTCGGTTTTCCAGATGAGATTGAACAGTTGCCATAACAGCACCTCCAACACCATAACAGTTTAACTTATTGAGGGATATCCTACCTGTTGTTAATGCCTTAATCCCTTTTGGTGGTTACAGCAGAGAAGAGAAGGCACCCAGAGAGGAACGCCGACAGAGGACTAAACCAGAGGGGGAGGAGATGAAGGCGGCGGCAGCAGTGTGTGGGGAGGCAGTGGGCGCCAAGCCGCAGGCGGGCGGCGCGCCGCTGAGGAAAGCAACATCATCATCATCAGCTGCTGCAGCAACATCAGCAGCAGCATCAGCCGGGGGGCCGGAGCCGAGCGTCATCGGCCGCGCGAAGCCAGCGCGCTGTGCGACCGAGAGGGCGCGCATCTGCTCCGTGCCTCCCGTGCACAGGGCAGACCCCGCTGCAGCCACGCCCACCAGGTAGGGGTGCCCATCTCGGACATACTGATGCTCCATCTCACTACGAAACATCCCCCCAGGGGGCTCACAGCGCTTTTGTGGGTACGTGTGTGGCGCACACGGGGCTCCGGGCCGAAGCAGTTGTTTTTTCCGCCCCCAGGCTGCTTCACTTCCGCTCCCGTTTCATGCCTTCGCCTGGAGACGGGCGTCCTTTGCGAGTCGAAGTGGTTTCCTGTCCTAGTTTTTCTTTTTGTTTTCTTCCTTTCTTAACCTTTGCTTATGTCTTTTTCTCCTTGTTGTACTTTTCTAGCCTTTTTCTCCTCCTCATTAGTGTCCGCTTCGACATTTAAGACACTCCTTTCTCTTCACTCCCTCTATTCTTCTTCTTTCCTCCATGTGCGAGTCTGAAGGCCGACCCACGGATTATCGTGCATAGCAGGTGACGGGGTAATGCGTAATTCCCTGCCCCGGGTAGACGAGTAGGGCATGTACCTACCCCCTGGTAAAGGCCAGGCTCAGGCAGGGGGGGATTACCCGAGCTAATACCTTCCGAACATGCCGATTGATCCCTCCGTCTGTGTCAGGTGTGACCTGAGCTGTGAACAATCACATAAGGTGGGTAAGCCCTTAGAGAAGGCCCCCACTAGGAAGGAGCGCATCATCGGAGACGCCGTTAATCACGGAGGACACTTCCGCAATGACTTCCGTCTCTTCTTCTGTGACTTTGACCCAGAAACGAAAGTTAGATTCGCCTCAGCAAAAGAAAACTCTGCCTAATCTTCTGAAATTCCCTGTTGTCTCTCGAACCGACGGTAAAGATTTCACTTCTGTAAATCTTTTCGTCATTCAGAAAGGTGTTGATGCAATTGCTGGCCCTGTTAAAACCTGTACGCGTCAACGCAATGGAACATTGTTGCTGGAAGCGGACAGTGCCTTCCAGGTGCAAAAACTAATAAGGGCTACGTTGCTACACACGTTCACTGTCCAGGTAGAAGCGCATCGCACGATCAACTCGTCATGGGGGGGGGGGGGGGTAGTTTTCACGACATCCCTTGACGGTTCGTCTGACGAAGAAATACAAAACTACATTATTAGTTTCTCCATCGTTGGATGGTTGCTGTTGCCGCAACTGTGGTTCAAATTTAATGAAAGTCCAGCTCCAGTTGTAATTAGTTGTGCTTTATTTAAGCCCACACTACCAGTTTCGGCCTCTGTTAGGCCATTTTCAAGTGTGACAGACGTTATGCCATAGAGAAAGCAACGTGGGCTTAAATGAAGCACAACTAATTGCAACTGGAGCTGGACTTTCATTAAATTTAAACAAAACTACATGTCCGATCAGGGTGTAACAGCCTTGCATAGTGTATTGAAAAAGTCGATAACCAGCTGACACCAACTCGTACTGTATTTTTGAAGTTTGACAGAGTATAACTCCCGTCCAAGGTCAAATCAGGGTATGAAGATATCTCCGTTCGACACACACACACACACACACACACACACACACACACACACACACCAGCCTAGCTGCTTCGTCAGGCAGAAAGAAAGGAGAGGTAAAAGGAAATGGAAATGATGAGGGTTTAAAGGAGTGGGTAAGGAGTCACTCCAATCCCGTGACAGGAAAGACTTACCCGGGGGGGGGGGGGGGGGGAAAGGAGGGTAAACAAATACACAGACACACACACACCCACACATTTACACAGACACAACTACACACCTACATAGAAATACTGTAGTATGTATTATAATTAAACATTCATATGACATTTCCTATCATGTAAAGCAGATAATGGTATTAAAACAACTTTTATAAATGTTAAATATTGAGACACAAAAAATGACTGGCTGAGTCAAAGGTTGGAGGTTTTGCAAAAAAAGAATGCGATTAGGTTGGTTACACAGGGGCTTGAAATTATCGTTAACCCTAATCTCCCCAGAGTAAACAGACAGCTCTCAAAAGAATAAAATGAGGGACAGAATCCAACAAGTCTGATTCATACAACGCTCCAGCAAGTGCGTCACCTTACCCACACAGATGATCAGACAGCAGCTTCTCAGGCTCGCAGGCAGCAGGAGGTGGGAGCGGATGAGCTGAAAGTTTTATCCGACCGTAATTGCTGCGACCTGTTAAGCAGGGTCGACATGTAACTTAACACAGCGTCACTGGTGTCGGCGTCGCTAGGCAGTTGCTGTGCGATTCTATCACGCTAGTAGACTAAGCAATATTTTGCATAGGTGACACAAAGGCCACATGGCACAAATCGATGAGTCACTTGCGTACTAAGATCTGTAAAAACAATGCTCGATTCGCAAAGGCGCGAATGCTCAAATAGACACTTGTAGCAAAACGAAAACTAAACTGTGGCCGCTCACAGCGTAACCACGGGACAATGTAACGTCGGCAAAGTAAACAGAAGTTCTACAAGGTCCGAATCTTCGGAATCTCTCACAAGTCTAACCAGAGGACTGTTTAAGACGATGTCCTCTCCGATTCCGTGTTTCCAGTGGTCCGAACACTTCGGACGCTCAAACAGTAGTTTTCAGAGATCCGTACCCATCGGATGCACAAACAGGAGTCTTTTTCCGTCCTCGCGCTCTGCAGCAGCTCACGGCTCCGCCCACGCCACCAAAGCTTCCCGCGGATTTAACCGTTCCCAGGGTGAATGTTCTGCAAGGAATTTCACCTTGCTCCTAGCTTCGGTCACATGACCTAAAAATGTTAACGTTGAGAAAATATAAATTACAGCCGCTGGAGCCAAAACCTGGGGCGCCAGACAGGCAGAAAGCTTTCCTCTCAACCTAACCATTTGTCACACTAAATGTGTTCAAACTCTGCAGCTATCTAGGAAGTTGTTTTAGATAACGCCTAAGGGCAATACGTCTCCATAAACCGCCTGGGACCCGGGGCACTCTGCTATTGTTCGGCAAATTACTCTCTTGCGACCCCCCAGGCGACTCACAGCTCTTTTGTGGGTACATGTGTGGCGCGCAGGGGCCCCGAGCCAAAGTAGCCTTTCTTCTACCCCATGCTGCTTCATTTTCCCTCCCGGTTTATGCCTTCGCCCGGAGATGGGTGGTTTCTTGTTGTAGTTTCTCTTATTCCTTGGTTCCTTCCATTCCTAACCTTTGCCTCCGTCTTCCTCTCCTTGCTGTACTCTCCTCCTCCTCATTAGTCTCCAATTCTTCTATTCTTCTTCTTTCCTCCCTGTGGGTGTCTGAAGGCCGACCCACGCATTATAATGCATTGCAGGGGACAGGGTAACGCGTAATTCCCCGCCCCGGGTAGACAAGTACGGCATGTACGTTCCCCCTGGTAAAGGCCAGGCCCAGGGAGGGATGATTACCCGAGCTGGTACCTTCCGAATGTGCCGATTGGTCCCTCCATCAGTTCACGTGAGGTGTGACCTGAGGTGTGAACAATCACCTAAGGCGGGTAAGCCCTCGTAGAGGACTCCCACTAGGGAGGAGCGCGCCATCGGAGACGCCGGTAATCATGGGGGACAGTTCCGCAATGACTTCCTTCTCTTCTTCTGTGACGTTGACCCAGAAACGTAAGATAGATTCGCCTCAGGAAAAGAAAACTCTGCCTAATCTACCGAAATTTCTTGTTGTCTCTCGAACCGACGGTAAAGATTTCAATTCTGTGAATCCTTTCGTCATTCAGAAAGGTGTTGATGCAATTGCTGGCCCTGTTAAAACCTGTTTGCGTCAGCGCAATGGAACATTGTTGCTGGAAGCGGACAGTGCCTTCCAGGCCCAAAAACTGATACGGACTACGTTGCTACACACGTTTCCAGTCAAGGCAGAAATGCACCACACACTCAACTCGTCACAAGGGGTAGTTTTTACGAGAGCCCTTGACGGGTTGTCTGACGAAGACATACAAACCTATATGTCCGATCAGGGTGTAACAGCCGTCCATAGGGTGTTGAAAAAGGAAGATAACCAGCTGACACCGACTCGTACCGTGTTTTTGACATTAGACAGAGTTGAACTCCCGTCGAAGGTCATAGCAGGGTATGAAGTCATCCCGTCCGCCCTTATGTACCTAACCCAACGCGCTGTTTTCAATGCCACAGATACAACCACACCAGTCAATCTTGCCCTAACGCAGCAAAATGTCACCTGTGGTAGGGACGCCCATGAGGGTGATTGCCCACCTCCGTTCCTTCAGCCTTAATGGTGACCATGCGGCTTCCTCTCGAGACCGCCCTGTATATAAGGATGAAAAAGTCATCCAGCAAATTCCGGTTACGGAAAAGGTATTATCTGCCGCTCAAAAGTTGTTAGCGAGTCGAAAGCCCGCTGTTCACCCAGCGGGCACATACAGAAAGGTCCTTGCCTCCACTCGACGTACTAAGGATTAAAGTACCCAGACCTGTGACTTCACTTTCGCTGACAATGTTGTGTGATCCGCCAGCCCGTTCCACGTCCCCGCTTCCTCCTGCTGCTTCTAAAGTTCAGTCTTCGTCAACCTCTAATAAAGCGCGGGCCCCTAAGCAAGATGCCCGGAGTATGAAAAAGGAACCCGTCCGTGAAGATTTTCTGCATTCTCTGGCTTCCCAACCGTCAACTGCCTCTTCTCACCGTCACTCTTCCAGAAGAGCCAACAAAAAGGAGTTCCTCTCCTTCCCCAACGAGGCGTGACCCATCCTTCACACCGTCCAACAGTAGTCGGCCCCGATCACCTTATGTCTCGCCGGGACGCACTACTGTTAGCCGGGCAATCGGCATTTTACCGGCAGCGGAAGCTGCCCCTCCTGGTAGTCGGGAAGAAAGCAGATGTAACGATTGAACCTATGGAACATGACTCTCTGCCTCTAGATGGCGACAGTAGTGCTCCCTCGAAGTCCGGTCCTCAGCAGCCATCGAGGTGACCCCCACCTACTTGTTCCTTTTTATCTTCTTTTCTTTTATTTTTTATCATGGCGCTCCTTCAATGGAATATTTGCGGCTTTCATTCCAATAGGGAGGAATTAAAACTACTCCTTCGATTGCACTGCCCACTTCTAGTTTTTCTCAAAGAAACAGTTACGTCCACGCGATCGTGCAGACTTCCCCCACTACATCTCTTTGCGTTTCGAGCTGCCACCTATGGAAGGTACCCCAACCCATGGAGGGGTTCTGATGCTCATTTCGGACGACGTCTATTACCATCCCAATTCATTGCATACTCTCCTAATAGAAGTTGCCATCCGCATCACTATGAACCTTTTCCTTTTCCCTTTGTAATATCTATTCGCCATCATCATGCGCCCTTACTAGGCAGATGTGCTACACCTCGTTGACCAGCTCCCTTCATCTTTCATGTTGGTAGGCAACGTCAATGCACACCAGCCCCTATGGGGCTCTCCAGCACCTTGTCCGAGAGGCTCCATTTTGGTGGACCTTCTCAAACACCTCAATCTTGTCTGCCTCAACAATGGTGCACCGACCTTCCTGTCAGACACAACACATACTTATTCTCATATAGACCTCGCGAAATGCACTCCTCAGCTTGCCGGTCGGTTTTAGTGGTATGCACTTTCTGACACGTACTCGAGTGACATCCACTTCCTGCATCATTCCCCACCTCCTCGTCCCACCAGTTGGAACATTTCTAAAGCCGACGGGGGGCTTTATTCTTCCATGGCAGTTTTTCACAATCAGGACTTTTCCAGCTGTGACGGTCATGGTCAAATACCTCACAGAGGTTATTCTCACAGCTGTTGAACATTCCATATCTCGTACATCCTCTTCTCCACGTCGTGTCCCGGTCCCTTGGTGGACTGCAGCCTGTCGCAACGTGCTTAGAGCCCGGCGAAGTGCTTCACGCACATTCCACCACCACCCAACTATGGAGAATTGTATAAATTATAAACGAATGTGAGCGCAATGTCGTCGTATTATAAAAGACAGCCAAAAAGCTTACTGGACTGCTTTCACTAGTTCTTTTAACCGCTTTACTCCCTCCACGGTTGTTCGGGCTGGCCTACGCCGTTTATCCGGCATCAACGTCCACTTTCTGATTCCTGGCCTGACCGTCGAGAACGCAGTCCTCGTGGACCCCACTGATGTTTCCAACACATTGGGCCGTTTCATTGCGGAGGTTTCGAGCTCTGCCCATTACCACCCTGCCTTTCTCCCTCGCAGACAGGTAAAGGAGGCACAGCTGCCTTCTTTCCACTCTTTTAATCGTGAAAGTTCTAATGTCTCATTAACCATGCAGGAGCTAGACTGTGCTCTCTCCCTGTCCTGATCTTCTGCAACCTGGCCTGATTCCATCCATATTGAGATGCTGAAGAACATTTCCCCTGCGGGCAAGTGTTTAGTAATTAGCACCTATAATCGCATATGGGTTGAAGGTCAGGTTCTCACAAGATGGCTTCAAGCCATTGTTGTCCCCATCCCCAAACCAGGGAAGGACAAGCATCTTCCATCCAGTTATCGCCCCATTTCTCTTACTAGCTGCATCTGTAAGGTGATGGAACGCATGGTTAACTTTCGGTTGGTCTGGCTCCTCGAATCTCGACGCCTCCTAACTAACATTCAATGTGGTTTTCGTAGACACGGCTCTGCTGCTGATCACCTTGTCACCTTGTCGACCTTTGTTATGAATAACTTTCTAAGGACGCGTCAAACGGTTGTTTTCTTAGACTTGGAGAAGGTTTACGATACCTGTTGGGGAGTGGGCATGCTCCGCATATTGCACACATGGGGCCTTCGTGGCTGCCTCCCTCTCTTTATTCAAGCGTTTTTGGCGGATCGCAAGTTCCTGGTAGAGGTGGGCTCTGTTTTGTCAGATACCTTTCGCCAAGAGAATGGGATGCCCCAGGGCTTGAGTGTGGCTCGTCTTGCCATTGCAATCAATCCGATCGTAGACAGCCTTTCAGCCGTTGTTTCCGGATCCCTTTTTGTAGACGATTTCGCAATTTATTGCAGCGCCCAGCGGACGTGTCTCTTGGAGCGTTGTCTTCAATGCTGTTTTGACCGCCTACATTCCTCTGCATAAACTTGTGGATATACAAGGAATTTCTTCCATCTCTGTCTCGGTCCCGTTCCTCACCCATTCGTGGAGAGAACAAAAGTCTTAGAGCTAATGTTGGATCGTAAACTTTGCTGGTCCCGACACGTGTCTTACCTGGCTGCCCATTGTGCCCTATCCCTTAATGTTCTTCGTGTCCTCATTGGCACATTCCCCGCAGGGGGCCCACAGCTCTTTTGTGGGGTACGTGTGTGGCGCGCACGGGTCCCCGAGCCATTGCAGCTTTTTTTCCTGCTTTCCCCAGGCTGCATTACCCCCTCCTAGTTCCCCCCCTCTTCCCATCCATATCGCTCCTTACCACCCTCTCCAACCCCGTCTCTCAGTGTTTGGTCCCCCCTCGGGGTTTGACCTTCCATAACAAAATAATCCGATAACGTGTGAGCCAATTGGGGAAGAACTCCCGACCTAGCCCCTACAGCACGGGTCCTATCTTTTCCACTTCCTTTCTTGGCTGTAGCCCCCATCCCCCGCTAGGTCCCCAGCACGTGTAGCCAGTCTGTGTGGCGGGGGGGCTGTTATATACCCTTCGGCTGAGCTCCCTGAGATCACAGGGATCACACTACTGGTGTCTGAGCTGCGACCTCTCCATGCAAGCCAAGGAGTTGATGCCTGTCTTCGGGGGTATCGGAACTCCCGGCAATGGCCATCGTGCCAGGTGGCCTTTGCTGAGGCTGTGTGTCGCCCATGGAGAGAGCCCCTGTTTCGGAGTGGGTGACACCAGGGCGGACGTCTAGCACTATGAAAAGAGTTTTACTCCAAAATGGTCGTGCATCGGCCGTCTCAAGACAGGGAGAGGTCTTCTAATGCTTCTACTGCGGATATGAGGATTTTCCCTCCCTTGCTACCCCTTGGGAGGAAGGCCAGGTACGCCGGTTAGGAGCAAAACCATTTCCTCGCTACCTGGTTTGCACAAGGACTGATGGAGGAACTTCTACTACCACTAAACCGCTGTTCTTTGTTGAGACCATACAGGACAAGTTCGGTGAAGTGGAATCTGAGTAAACTTAGATCTGGCTCATTGCTCATTAAAACAGTCTCAGCAACCCAGTCTGAAGCTTTGCTCGCCTGCACCACCCTTGACGACATTCCAGTAACAATTGTTCCGCACAAATCCTTGAATATGGTACAGGGTGTGATATTCCACCGGGACCACCTCCTTCAAACTGATGATGAGCTTAGGCCCTATCTCGAGCGGCGTGGTGTACATTTTGTTCGCCGCATTCAGAGGGGACCTCAAGACAACCGCGTTGATACTGGGGCCTTTATCTTGGCCTTCGAGGGGGGACACTCCCAGAGAAGGTCAAGATAATGATATATCGATGTGAAGTGAAGCCCTATCATCCACCTCCCATGCGATGTTTTCGATGTCTGAGGTTTGGTCATATGTCCTCTCGCTGTACAGCAGTCCCAGTATGCGGTGATTGTGGACTTCCAATACATGAAGGGAGCCCCTGTGTTCCTCCACCGGTGTGCATCAACTGTCATCAACACCACTCTTCCTGGTCGCCAGATTTCCCTATGTTCAAGAAAGAAAATACAAGAGTACAAATCCCTGGAGCGTTTGAGGTACCCTGAGGCCCGCAGTAAATATGAACGTCTGCATCCCGTGCAGATGGCGACGACCTTCGCTACAACGTTACCTTCTAGCCTTTCACCCTCGCCTTCCCACTCACATCTCCCCCCTACACCCCGTTCCCACCTATCCCTCACACCTCCCTCTCATGTAGCTCCTGTAGCCCTCCCTTTGTGTCCCACCCCTTCCCAGCTGGAGAAGTGGACCCCTTCTCCGTCACCTGTCGGTGACATTGCCCCATCTCAGGGCCTTCCGTCCTGGCGTTCCCCAGATTGGAGAACTTCGACCTCCAGTCGGCTATCGGACTCTGTCAGTGAGTTCAAAGGTCGCCCGATCTTTGTCAGTACCAGACCTAACTGACAAGTCCCCTCTCTGGGGCGGGTCCTCCCCATCCCACAAGAGAGAAAGAGAAGGAGGAGAAGAAGAAGAAGAAACAAAAGTTACAAGATAAAGCCCCTCCGGCACCACCAGAGGTGCCAACTGTGCTTTTGCAAGTCGCTCATCCCATTGAGCCTGAGGCTGATTATCTATTGATGTTGTCCCTTCTTCTTTGGTGACATACGCTGACAAAGCAGCGTGACAGACATTATACCATTCGCTTCCCACCTAGATCCTCATGATGTCATCATCCAATGGAACTGTAATGGCTACTACCATTACCTCTTGGTGATTAAACAGCTAATCTCTCTTTCTTCCGCGGCCTGTGTCGTCCTGCAGGAATCGAGGTTTATGAATGCACATTCACCGACCCTCCGTGGCTTCCGTGCTTTTTGTCGGAACCGGGTTGATCCCCTCCAGGCGTCTGGTGGGTTTGTACTTTGGTCCGGACAGATATTGTCAGTACCTGGATTCCTCTCAAAACTCCATTGGAAGCAGTTGCTGTCCGGGTTCACTTGGACACTCCATTAACCATTTGCAACCTCTACCTTCCCCCTGACAGGCCACGTACACTCGCGTCCCTAGTTGCCCTCCTTCAGCAACCCCCCCTCCCCCTCCTTACTTCATCCTTAGGGACTTCAATGCCTACCATCCTTCGTGGGGCAGTGCTTATACGTCTAGCCGGGGCCGCCTCGTAGACCAGTTTCTTGCTGAGCACAATCTGAGCCTTATCAACGATGGTTCCCCAACCCACTTTAGTGTCGCTCATGGCACCGTTTCTGCCATAGACCTCTCTCTCTCTCTCTCTCTCTCTCTCTCTCTCTCTCTCTCTCTCTCTCTCTCTCTCACTTCTCCTTCTCTCCTTCCTTCATTTCACTGGTTGTCATATGACGACCTCTGCGATAGCGACCAATTTCCGTTGATCCTTTCACTTCCCCACACCTACCACGAGCCAGGGTACCCCGCTGGATTTTCCGTCATGCTAATTGGCCGCTATATACATCCCAGGTTGTTTTTCCAACTTCGCCCTCAGGCTGTATAGATGATATTATAAGCCAAATGACCAACATGATTTCCCAAGCTGCCAACGCCACTGTTCCTCGGTTGACAGGCCCTCATACTCGCCGGCACGTCCCTTGGTGGAATGCAGCTGTTGCCACAGCCATTCACAAGCGCCATGGGGCCTTGCAACATCTTAATCGCCACCCATCCCTCGCTGGTCTCATAAATTTCAAACGTCTGCGTGCCAGAGATCGTTACTTAATCAAACAAAGTAAGCGAATATGCTGGGATCATTTTGTCTCCTCGTTGGGCTCTTCTGTCCCTCTGACAAGTGTGGGCTATGCTCCGATCTATCCAAGGTAGCTGCCGGCTGTCTTCAATCCCTGGTCTTGCCCTGCCTGATGGGGTCTGCACAGAGCCATCTGTTGTTGCAGAACATCTTGCAACTCACTTCGCCAATGTATCAGTGACAACTTCATATCCAGCGACCTTACTCATTAAGAAACACCAGGCCGAAACCTTCAAATTAGGCTTTACTTCTCACCAGGTGGAACCATATAACGAAACCTTTTACTGACTGGGAACTACCGCTGGCCCTCTCTTCTTCTCGTGATTCAGCACCTGGCCCTGACGATATCCATAATCAATTGCTGAAACACCTCAACGCCTCACAACGAAAATTCCTCCTAAAAGTTTTTAACCGTATTTGGCTTAAAAGGGTCTTCCCCTCCCAGTGGAGGGAGCCATCGGCGCTGGGCAGTTATCGACCAATAAGCCTGACAAGTGCTCTCTGTAAATTACTTGAATGGATGGTAGCCCACAGATTATGCTGGGTTCTTGAATCCCGGGGACTTCTCTCATCTTACCAGTGTGGGTTCCGGAAGGGACGATCCCCTATTGACCATTTACTTCGACTAGAGACAGCAATCAGACAGGCCTTCTCTAATCGACATCGTTTTGTAGCAGTCTTCTTCGATCTTCATAAGGTGTACGACACTGCTTGGCGTCATCATATTTTACATTCTCTTCACGACTGGGGCCTCAGAGGCTCCTTACCAATTTTTATCCGTCAGTTTTTATCCCACCGCCTGTTCCGTGTCAGAGTAGGCTCTTCCTTTAGCTCCCCTCGAATACAGGAGAACGGCGTCCCCCAGGGCTCAGTGTTGAGTGTTACTCTATCTAATCGCCACCAATGGGTTGGTGAGCTCTGTTGGGTCGCTGGTAACCCCGGCATTGCATGTTGATGACTTTTGCATATGGTACAGCTCTTACTCAGTAGCCTCTACTGAACGTCAGCTCCAGAGCGCCATTTGGCGGGCTTCAATGTGGGCTACGTGCCATGGTTTCCACTTTTCCTCGTCAAAAACGAGGGTGATGCATTTTTGTCATCGTACTACAGTTCACCCTGATCCAGAACTGTTCTTGGGTAATCAGCGCCTGGAAGTTGTAGCACAGCATCGTTTTCTGGGTCTTCTCTTTGACAAAAAATTGAATTGGGTACCCCATATTCGCCACCTAAAGATTAGTTGTATGAGGAAACTTAATGCCCTACGTTTCCTTGCTCATTCATCTTGAGGTGCAGACCGAACAACTATCCTTCATATCTATCGGGCTCTAATCTTGTCCCGATTGGACTATGGGTGTCAAGTTTATGGCTCGGCAGCTCCTCCTGCCCTGAAATTATAAGACCCGGTTCACCATTATGGTGTCAGCTTGGCTACAGGTGCGTTCCCGACTAGCCTAGTCGACAGTCTCCTTGTTGAGGCGGGAATCTACCCTCTTCAGGTCAAGCATCATCAGCTTCTGGCATCTTACGCCATCGCAATCCGGCAATATCTTGCTCGTCCCGCTTACCAGGTTCTTTTTACATATGAAGGGCTTCGATCCCCTAATATCCGGCCATGGCGGGATTTCCCGTCGGACTGCGGCTTGCCTCTCTTTTCCGAGATTTCCATTTCCCTTCCCTAGATTGCGCCCCCCATTTCACTGCACACACACCCCCGTAGATGGTGCCGTGACCACTAATTCGGGCGGATCTCTTCCAGGGCCCAAAAGCTTTAATTTCCCCCACGGTCTTTCGGCGTTTGGTGCGCCCAGTACTAGAAGAGTTTCAGGGAGCCTCTACCTTCTATACTGATAGCTCGAAAACTGTGGGCCACTCCGAATATTCTTCAACATCTCCTGTTGGGCCGGAATGCCATTCTCTGCCAGAGGCATGCAGTGTGTTCACGGCAGAGCTGATGGTGATTTATAGAGCCCTCTGTTTTATTAAACAGGCTGCCGTGGAACGTGGTTTAATCTGTGCTTACTCCATGAGCAGTCTGCAGGCCATTGATCGATGTTTCCCCTCCCCTCAAGACTGTCCCCAGTGCTCCAGTGCGACTTCTCAAGACTATAGGCAGTGGCAGTGAGAATTTGGGCCGGACAGGACATTGTCTGCTCTGTATTCTTCCACCAGATGAGGTAGTGCCATCAAAGGACCATGCTGCCTTCGTTACACAACTTCGCTCACTGTTCCTCCTCCTGTAGGATTTCAATGCCTACAATACTTCTGGTTCGGCACTCAGACATCAGAGCACAGTAAGCACATCAAGGCTTTATTAGTGCAACTGGATTTCTACCTTCACAATATGGGTGACCCCAAGCACTTAGAGGCGCATGGCATATATTGACTTTTTCTCTGCAGTTCCAGCCTTCTCCAACGTCTCAGCTGGGAGCCCATGACGACCTTTGTGCCATTGAACAATGTCACATCTGTATTTCTCTCCCTGAGTTTGAACCTACAAAATGCCTGCCCCACTGGTAAGGTGGGTACCTTACGTTTTAACCCTGAAGTTAAAGTTTTAATCATATGATCCAGTGGTAAGTACTTCAGCCTGACTTTTCAGGCTTATGCACATTCTGAATGTAATGTTTTAGAATTTTATTCGGTCCTTCCATATTTTGGCTGCCAGTTTCCCTTCTGTTTTATACGAGGCGTGTTTTTAAGTACAATTTTGAAATTAAGACGTGCCAAGATATCTCAATAATTTAACGTGTACTGTGCACCTATACCTGTTGTCTAAACAGACTCCATTACAGTCTGATTCTCCCTTGTTTACGTTGTGTACTGAGTGTTTACGATGCCTCAGATAATCGTGAGTCCCATCGACAGCGAAGTACAGGCTGTTATGATTTCTTATTGCTAAAAGCCTAAAAGCGATCGATATTAATTAAGAGATCTATGTTGTTTACGGAGAAAACATCATGAGTAATGGAATGGTAAGAAATTGGGTGAGAGCATATAAAGATGGCCGCTCAAATGTGCATGATGAATGATGGAGTGGGCGGCCTTCGGTCATTAATGAAAGTTTGGTGCAGGAAGTGGACAAGGAGAGAGAGAACAGACGGTTTAAGATTTCTTCCTTCTGGGATGACTTTCGTAATGCTTCTTGTTGTTTTGTATGGCGAGGTGACCGAGCAAGATAATGACGAAGTGAAAGCAATTGTGATGCAGTTAAGTCAGGCGGCAGAGGGTATTCAAAACGTGGTACAACATTGACAAGTGCCTCAATATTGACGGAAATTTTGTAAAAAGTAGATAAATATACAGGCTTTCATGTAAAAATAAAATTGAGATAACTTAGCACGTCTTTTTTGAATTACAAAACGGTACTTACTTATAAAAACACACCTTTTATAAACGTTTTTTGTTGTCACTGCTGTTTCAGCTTATGAAGCGACACTGTACACTTCGGGGTTTTCTTCTCTGGATGCTGAATGTTAGGTCTTACTTCCATCAGCACACAGCACTTAGATCTCAGCAGAGGACTGATGACCTCACTGTTTAGTCCCCTTAAAACTTGCAACAACAACATACTGTGGATAACCTGTCCACCAAAATCCTCAACCCACAGAAGTTGGTTCTATCCAAACATCTCACCTTTAGTCCTAAAACCCAATTTCTGATACTTATGTTGGAGAATGGATCCTTTCATTCTAAAGTTGAATATTCTCATGAACTGACGTCATTATTATCATAAATTAATCAGTCTTGCGGTGAATGATCTCACACAAATAACACATTCATGCATTTAGGTTAATCTAACCACATGCATTGATTAACTTTATATATAATTACATGCACATCTCTTCCATAGCAATTAGTGGCTTTGCTAACATTAACAGAGATATTCACAATTGTTCTGCAAAGATATTTACTCCACTTAAATACCATACATCAAGAAAATGATCAGACATTATGCATTTCAGTATTGAATCTCGAGCTTAGTCCCCCCATAAAACTTCTGATCTCCTATTCAGTGTAACATTTACCCCTCATCAGATGTTAAGCCTTTTACTTCAAAGTAATTCTGTACTGAATTGCTTTCTCCTTCGCCTACTTTGACTCCTCTTACTGTCTACTGCTGAACCTGACTCTCTCATGCAAGCTTGCTTCTCTCATGCGTATAACATGACCCCACCATCTCAGCCTGTTAGCCCTGCCTGCCGTATCTGTGGTGTTCATTCCCAGGTTTCCTTTGATTTCCTCACTGTGGATAGTGTCCTGCCATTGTTCTCATGTATTAATACTGGCAATCATCCTTGCTCCCTTCATATGTTATATCAATGGTATTAAGGAAATCTGTATCCACCGAGCTTTCACCTAACAGATATGGCATAAGACGTTCCACTTCGTTTCCTCAGATATGTAATATTCGGTGAATAAGCACCATAAAGTCACAGGAATTGGATTTAACACTGTTTAAACTAAAATTCAATTGTACTACTATGAAATTTTGGCGGTCGCCAGCCCAATAGGACATAAGATAGTTGTTGGTTACACTGAACCTAAAAAACCAGTCAAGCAAAAGAAAGAGTAAAATACAATCCTCAATTCAAACGGAAGCAGCTACAGCGGCACCCACTAGTCATTAAACTGAGCAACACACACATGAAACACAACTGGCATTTAACTGTAAGCAGACAAACTTCACATCAAACAGTACTCAGTATTGTTAATCTTTGAAGTGATTATAGTGGCTAATCATTTATACTTGATGTAAATCAACTGTCAATATTGGTGAAAATTTACTTGCAGTCTCAGTGCTCTCAGAAAAAAATTATTGAACTACGATCGCTAAACTGACACAAAACCACTGTCAAAAGTTTCTAAAACAATTACATAATACAGATAAGATCGTAAATTATTAGGCCTACGATGTCTTTGTTTGTAATTAATAAAAGAATTGAAACAATAGATGAGTGAAAATGGTCTGTTGCCAACATCTACTAACTTTTTCTTTGAAACAGAGAAAATTTAATAGGCTACTAAATCTTATTTTCAGAACTTACAGATTGAATGATCCTACCGTGCACAATGGTTTCACTTCCTATTTCGAAATGTTTACACAAAATATACACTGAGAAGATAAATATTGTAATTACATGCGAACTTACTAACTAATTTTCATCATATTTTCTTTAGTGTGGTTGTTTGTCTTTTTCAGTAAGCAAAACTATCAGTTTTAATTAATTGCAGCTAATCTTTGTACTGTTCATAAAAAGAACCAAACTGCACTGAATGTTAATGTCGTAAAGCATATTGCAATCAAAGTACCTTTTATTTTCATTTTAACTTGTATGCAATAAGGCAAGAACTAAATTGGCAAATCTACTTAAGTTCTTACTTATCATTTGAATGCACTTTAAAATTTACTTGTTTACTATATTTAATTATTGCGCAAAATTGTCACTGAGCATCAAAAAAGCAACTAGTTCTGTCATTGCAAAATTTAAGAAACCACACTATTAAAAATGTTCAGGTGATTCTCGGAAACTTCACTGTTTAATTAAGGCTCCAGGTAGTGATTTTGGAAAATAACCAGGTTATCAGGTAAAATTCATTCTGGTCATTATTAAAATTATGCAACACACACACTAAAGAGGTTCGTGGCTGTCAAATAATGTTTCCTACAAAACCCGTGAAGTGAGAGATGAGCTTCCATATGGCTTCCACAATGCAGAAATGTTGATTCCGGCTACTAGTGGCAAAAGACGATTGTCTTGGCTTCGCTATAAACAGCCGAATGCCACAAAATTACAACCAATATATATATTACATCCAATGCATTTTAAAAGCCTTCTTGGGAATGAAAGTTGCATCCTTAGCCAATTTTGGAAACACGAAGCCAGCCTCAGCTCACTGTCCTCTCACACTGGTGGTCAAACTCGCACTCTCTCCTCCCTCTAGTCTTTGTACTACACCAACGCACCACTTGGCGCGCTTTTGCACCTTTTACATCGCACCACCTCTTCTTCCGTCTTTATAATACTGTCACACACCTTTATTTCGACATTTCTAAAACTTTCCTAAGCCACAGACTCGCTACATTCCACTATTACAATATTTTAAAACAAAATATCCATATGTTTCACAAAAATTAAATAATTACATTTAATATTATTGATAGATAATATAGTTTGGTTTTACATTACAACACAACGAATTTCAGCACAGTTACCTTTCGATAAATCGAACTTTGGAAAAAATAGAGAATTACTTTATTTTTTATTATTAGTATTACTATTTGAGATTTAAAGTGTTTACCTTGTGGTGTCACAACTTCCTTCTTTCAGAATAGAGATCCTAGCTGAGCACTCAGTGCATTAGCTTTGCTACACCTTGATTAGAGGTCTCTCATTATGTTTCCCCCTTGTGAGAATACACAACCTTAGTACTACTTGAAGCTGTCCACCTGTGCTTTGTTTCTCCTATTTGTTACTGTCTGTTTAAAACAAATTTCCCACTTACATTATTTTCATTTCAGAGGTTATAATCTTCAAACCATAACCCTTACACCCTGCCAGTCTATTGTTTCCAACATGTGACCCATAAATAGTATGAACAACAGTGGTGACAGGTTCCAGCCTTGTTAACCTGAAACTACCCTGAACAATGGACTAAATTTATCTCAACTCTGCTGCGTGACAATCTACATAAAGACCTTTAATTGCCTACAGAAGTTTGCCTCCTATTCCCTAATGTTCTATAAATAACAATAGCTTCCTCCTCTGCAAACAGTCATAAGCCTTATTTAGTTCTATGAAACATAGATACAATTTCATGTTCCACTCGTAGCACTTCTGCATTATCTACTGCGAGCTAAAGATCTGATCCTGACAGCCTAAATGCCTAAACCCGCACTGTTCTTCGTTCAACTTGTCTTCAACTAAATCTTTTGTTAGAATTCATCAAAGCATGGAATTTTTCTTCTTTCATGGGTTATTCTATAAATTTCAGTATAGATGGAAACACTACTTTGCCACCAGTCCCTCTGATCAAAGCTGACCTAATCCCAACACTTGCCTTCCCAGATAATACCACCATCCAACCACATTACCCCTGCTCTCCCACCTTAAGACCCCTGGTCACCTACAACTTGTTCTCGCCATCTTTTCCCAAGTCCTTTCCTAAGAGCAGGTCTTTTGCCAGCAGAAAGGAAAGTCACACACAACCACAAATCCTGCCAAAAACATCTTCCCTGTAGACAAAAGGTTCTGCCACAGTTATGAATCACAACTACCTGGCAAATGGCTGGGCCAACTTGGTGACTCTTCACCTAAAATTTGTGCCTGAATGACCTCATCCCTACAAAGAACAACTAGAATCACTATTGGAATAATTTGCCACTCCCAGAAGCTCTCTCTTCAGTCCACTTTCCTCCTCACCCCGACAGCACCCACACAAACACCTTCTACATGCATTCCAAACTCCACAAAACAAATAATTCTGGAAGCTCAATTGTAGCTGATTACTGTGCTCCTGCTGAAAGCATTTCGGCCCTCTTTGACCAACACTTCCACAATTTGCCACAAAGCTAGTCTCCCATATCAAAGACACCAGCCACTTCCCTCAATGACACTTGCCATCTCCCCACATAATAAAAGCCCATGTGTCCGTGGCGTTCTACTCTGTAACGCTACCTCTCCTAACGTCCCTCTGAATCCAAACCCAATACCTCATGTCACATATCCCTCACCAACTTTATCCTAATAAGCAATTTTTTTCTTGAATGGAAAGTGTAAAACCATAAATCTTGGCCTGGAAAAGCAGTCATTGTCATAATTAGAAAAATGTAATGGCAACTTTCCACTTGAAATGACCATGCTTCATTGTTATATTAATTTTAGTACTTTGACAGATTACAAATTGTTGAATAACAAAGGCATAAAGTATAGTTAGCAGAAAAAATCGGGAGTAAGGTAGTGAGGATTTAATAATGATGCCATGTGGTTGTTCTTATGCCATGTCATGAGGTTCCGGCACACAATTTTAATCTGCCAGGAAGTTGCATATCAGCGCACACTCCGCTGCAGAGTGAAACTTTCATTCTGGTCGTAGATATAATTTTCAATTTAAAAAATTATTAATGTATTGCTACACTGGTTGAAGATCGTCATAATACCTAATCGTTTGAATATTGGCTTGCGGTGGTCCAATATTTTGCTTGTAATTATACTGACACCTTTTTTTTTTTTTTTTTTTTTTTTTTTTTTTTTTTTTTTTTTTTTTTTTTTTTTTTACTGTCTCAGAAGAAATATTACATGGGAGAGCTTAGAGCATACATACACTGCGTGTTCATTCATTGTACGTTTGCTACCAATCATGAGGCGTAGAAGTCTGACAGCCTCCACATTCTCGTTACAGTGAATGTTGCTAAGGCTGCATATAAGATGCTGTCTTTTTCCTTCAGTTTCATTTTATTTTTGATGAACCATTCTTTCCTGTTTTCGAAGAAGTCACCTGTTGCTTGGATAGCTTGTCCTGCAGCTTTTCCTTTGGCATAAAGAGTAGTCACCAGCAAACTGTAACATGTGGTTCTTACAGCCCATATCGTTTACATACATAAGGAACAGGATAGGACCTATGACGGACCCTTGGTGTACGCCATGTTCCAACTTTTGTTCTTGTGATAAGTCTCCATGAACTGACACCACCTGCTTTCGGTTTTCCAGATGAGATTGGAGAGTTGCCAGAACAGCACCTCCAACATCATAACAGTACAATTTATTGAGGGATATCCTACCTGTAGTTACTGCCTTAATACCGTTTGGCGGTTACAGCAGAGAAGAGCCAGCACTCCGAGAGGAACGCCGACAGAGGGGTCAACCAGAGGGGGACGAGATGAAGGCGGCGGCAGAGTGTGGGGAGGCAGTGTGTGCAAAGCCACAGGCGAGCGGCGCGCCGATGAGGAAAGAAACAGCAGCAGCAGCAGCAGCAGCAGCAGCATCAGCAGCACCACCACCAGCTGGGGGGCCGGAGCCAAGCGTCATCCGCCGTGCAAAGCCAACGCGCTGTGCAACCGAGAGGGCAGACCCCGCTTCAGCCAAGCCCACCAGGTAGGGGTGCCCATTTCGAACATACTGATGCTCCATCTCACTATGAAGCAGCCTGGGGCGGATGTTTCTCTTTCCCTTCCGGTTCATGCCTTCGCCCAGAGACAGGCGTCCTTTGCGAGTCATGGTAGTTTTTCTTGGTTTCTTCCTTTCCTAACATTTGCTTCTGTCTTTTTCTCCTTGTTGTACTTTTCTAGCCTTCTTCTCCTCCTCATAAGTCTGCGCTTCAGCGTCTGAGACACTTCTTTCTCCTCACTCCCTCTATTCTTCTCCTTTCGTCCCTGTGCGTGTCTGAAGGCCGACCCACGCATTATCGTGCGTAGTAGGTGACGGGGTAACGCGTAATTCTCCGCCCCGTGTAGACGAGACGGGCACGTACCTACCCCCTGGCAAAGGCCAGGCCCAGGGAGGGGTGATTACCCGAGCTGGTACCTTCCGAACATGCCGATTGGTCCCTCCGTCCGTTCTTGGGAGGTGTGACCTGCGGGTAAGCCCTCAGAAAGGGCCCCCATTAGAAAGGAGCGCGCCATCGGAGACGCCGGTAATCGCGGGGACACTTACACAATGATTTCCTTCTCTTCTTCTGTGACTTCGTCCCAAAAAAAGAAAGATCGATTCACCTCAGCATAAGAAATCTTTGCCCAATCCTCCGAAATTCCTAGTTGTTTCTCGAACCGACGGTCAGGATTTCACTTCTGTAAATCCTATCGTCATTCAGAAAGGTGTTGATGCGATTGCTGGCGCTGTTAAGACCTCTTCACGTCAGCACAATGGAACTTTGTTGCTGGAAGCGGACTACGTTGCTACACACGTTTTCTGTCCAGGTAGAAGCGCATCGCATGCTCAACTCGTCACGGTGTAACAGCCGTGCATAGTGTGTTGAAAAAGGTCGATAACCAGCTGACAACAACTCGTACTGTGTTTTTAACGTTTGAGAGTTGAACTCCCGTCCAAGGTCAAAGCAGTGTATGAAGTTATCTCCGTTCGCTCTTATGTACCAAATCCAACGTGTTGTTTAGAATGCCATAGATACAACCACACCCATCAATATTGCCCTAATACAGCAAAATGTGTCACTTGTGGTAGGGACGCCCACGAGGGCGATTGCCCACCTCCGTCCCCTCACTGCCTTAATTGGGACCATGGTGACCATGCGGCTTCCTCTAGGGACTGCCCTGTTTATAAGGATGAAAAGGTCATTCAGCAAATTTGGGTTATGGAAAAGGTCTCAACATCTGCCGCTCGAAAGTTGTTGGCACATACAGTAAGGTCCTCACCTGCACTGGACCTACTAAGGATCCAGATACATAGATTTCAGTTTCGCTTACACAGTTATGCGATCGGCCAGCCCGTAGATTGCCCGTTACATGTCCCCGCTTCCTCCTGCTGCTTCTAAAGTTCAATCTTCGTCAACCTCTAATAAACCGCGGGCATCAAAACAAGATGCCAGCACTTCGAAAAAGGAACCCGTTCATGAAGATTTTCTACGTACTTAAGCTTATCAGCCGTCAACTACCTCTTCTCACCGTCATTCTTCCAGAAGAGCCAACAACAAGGAGTTTCTCTCCTTCCCCGCCGAGGCGTGACTCATCCGTCACGCCGCCCAACGGTAGTCGGCCCCCATCATCTTCTGTCTCGCCAGCACGCACTACTGTTAACCGGGCAACAGGCATTTTACCGACGGTGGAAGCTGCCCCTCCTGATCAACTCGGGAAGGTGGCAGATGCGTCCGTTGAACCCATGGAACACGATTCTCTGCCTCTAGATAGCGATAGTAGTGCTCCCTCGAAGTCCGGTCCTCAGCAGTCGTCCAGGTGACCCCGCCTGCTTGTTCCTTCTTATCCTCTTTTTCTCTCATTTTTTATCATGGCACTCCTTCAATGGAATATTCGCGACATTCGTTCCAATCGGGAGGAATTAAAACTACTCCTTAGATTGCAATGCCCGCTTCTAGTATTTCTCAAAGGAACTAAGTTACGCCCATGTGATCATGCAGACTTCCCCCCCACTACACCTCTGTGCGTTTCGACCTGCTACCTTTGGAAGGTACCCCAGCCAATGGAGGGGTTCTGATGCTCATTCAGGACGACGTCTATCACCATCCAATTTCATTGCATACTCACCTACAGGCAGTTGCCGTCCGCATTACTCTATCCACCTTTTCAAAAAATGTTCAAATGTTTGTATAACTTGTGGGACTTAACAATGGGGTCATCAGTCCCTAAGCTTACAAACTACTTATGAACTAGCCAACACTAAGGACGGCACAAATATCCATGCCCGACGGGGGATTCGAACCCCCCCCCCCCCTCCAACCGTAGTGGCCGTGCACACCGTGACTGGAGCGCCTCAGTCCCCTCGGCCACTGCGGCCGGCTCCACCTTTTCCTTTTCCCGCTGTAATATCTAATCACCATCGTCATCTGCCCTTACTAGGGCAGATGTGCTACACCTCGTTGACCAGCTCCCTTCACCTTTCATGTTGGTAGGCGACTTTAATGCCCACCACGCCCTATAGGGCACTCCAGCACCTTGTCCGAGAGGCTCCCTTTTGGTGGACCTTCTCCAACACCTTAATCTTGTCTGCCCCAACACTGGTGCACCGACCTTCCTTTCCGACACGTATTTATTCCCATATAGACCTCGCGATATGCACTCCTAAGCTTCCCGGTCGGTTTGAGTGCTATGCACTTTCTGACACGTACTCAAGTGACCATTTCCCTTGTGTCATCCACTTCCTGCATCATTCCCGATCACCTCGTCATCTCTAAAGCGGACTGGTGGTTTATTCTTCCACGTCTGTTTTTCATAATCAGAATTTTCCCAGCTGTGACGGTCGGTCGGTCACAGAGGTTATTCTCTCTGCTGCCGAACATTCCATACCTCGTATATCCTCTTTTCCACGTCGCATCCCGGTCCCTTGGTGGACTGCAGCCTGCCGCGTCGCTCTTGCAGCACAGCGCCGTGCTTTACGCACCTTCTGCCTCCACCCAACGTTGGAGAACAGTATCAATTATAAACGGCTGCGAACATGTTATAAAATACAGAAAAAAGTTTGCACTGCTTTTACCATTTCTTTTAACCGCTTTACTCCCTCCTCGGCTGTCTGGGGTGGCCTACACCGATTATCTGGCATCAAGGTCCACTCACCGATTTCTGGCCTGACCGTCGAGAACGCAGGCCACGTGGACCCCGCTGATGTTTCCAACGCTTTGGGGCATTCCTTTGCAGAGTAGAGGCCGTCAAACGCTGCCTGGCTCCCGCTCGTTCTTTCCGCCAGAGGGAGCGGCTAGCATGACCGCCGTACCCGGGAGCCGGCAGTGCCGGTAATGCAGTCTCGGGAGCGAGAAGACTCGGACTCCCGGCCGACAGCAGTGCGCATGCGCTCGGCCAGCCCTCCTCACGAAACCGTTAATTACTGCGCCCGTCCGGCACACGTCTACGCCTCTACGGCGGTGCATTCACACTGCCGGCCGGGCCGAGCCGAGCGGGGATGTGCCAAGACGAAAAAGAGGGGGAAAAACAACTTTTTCTATTTTCAAGTTGTAAGAAATTATGACGGTATATAAGACCACATCGCATCGTTTTATCAACTTATTTTTTCCTTACAAGCTTTGCCCTGCCTGTGGAAAAAAAAAAAAAAAAAAAGTCTACTTTTTATTCCGCACGAGTTTTCAGTTTCGTAAAGCTCCTCACTCGATTTTGATGAAAGTTTTCGGTTAAAAAATCTAATTTTTGTACACAGGGTAGTGCAACATCTTAGCTTTCCAATAAAACATTCACCTTTTCGACATTCGTAACAATCGTTTTCAAATGATGCTTTTTTGACAGGTATGCGCACTTGATTTACAAATCGTGTATTGAAAAAGTTCGATAGCGGGCAGCTTACTGTACTATGCATTTTAGGCCATACATTACAGCGAGTGAAATTGAGCTAAAAGAACAGAAAAGTTTTTGAAATGGTACTCGCACTGATATCTACCTTCTTTCTCAAGTAATTGTGAGTTATCTGAGCGGCATCATGCAGCAACCACAAGTCTACGAACTCGGCGTGTGTTGAGCGTAGCGTGAAGCACAGCAGCGCCGAAAATATTATTTGCTGGCCACGTATGTTGGTCCATCGTAATGTGTTAATAATTCATAACCAGAAAATAGCTATACCCTAATTTTTCTTGGGTGGCAACCGATTACAATGGACAATGATCTGCTATGGTTTTATGTAAGGTAATACTTCACTTAAGAGGTATGCAAGTAATTTGTTGTCCACATTGCACAATTGATGGAATACATATTTCGTGTTTCAAACTTAAAGAGAAGAAACAATTACTGTAAACTGCGAATTTGCTGTTGATGGACTGAAATAAAATTTCTGAAATTCTACTCAATGACTTTCAAGTTGAGGATAATAAACGGAAGAAACACAAAAATATACTTACATTTATTGATGCATCTACACCTAAGATTATACTATTTAGCCTTCTCTGAAGCCGGCCGCGGTGGCCGAGGGGACTGCGGCGCGCCAGTCACAGTCTGCACGGCCTTTACGGTCGGGAGTTCGAATCCCACCCTGGGGCATGGACATTTTTGTCGTCTTTAGTATAAGGTAGTTCATAAGTAGTTTGTAAATTTAGGGAATGATGACCCCGCTGTTAAGTCCCTTAAGCTTAACAAACATTTGAACCTTCTCTTAAAATGTTCTACCACAAGGTGAAACAATTTATATACAGTGTCTCACATAGAAGAGCTATCCCTCAGACCGAGACTGAAGTAGGATTACATAACAGTAAAATTAAAGACATTTATTTACCTCCTGATAAGGAAGCTGCAACTTATGGTCATGGGGGTTCGTCAGATGTGCCAGATTTATGTGGTACACGCTGTACTATGTTTCAGCTCATCTCCACTTTCAAAGAACTCTACACGGTTCTCAGAATTTTTATTTTATTAGGAAGCTGTCTGATGGGAACTGCTTTTCTATGAACATTTCCTGAATCTCACAGTTTTCCTTGTCTCCATGGTACTTTCATATCGATTTTTATACTTTAAATGAAAGGAAACCGCGCAGATTTAGTTTAGCCTCAGACACTGCAGATCAGTAAAGGATGAGAAGCAGGTGTCATTTGTTTCATGTTGTGATTTGTTTTTTCGTTCTTAGTGACCAGTACTTGTTCACTGCCATGTACTTTGAGCCAGCTGTTAATTGATTTTGTAATTTTATTACAATTGTTTGCACACTGTAGTGATAGAATTATAAACACATTAGAAATATTTTGTATGGACCCATCCCATTAATTTCGACCAACATTTAGGAGAGTTTTTCCTTATGTGAAAAACTAAACATTTCTTAATTTTTTAGTTCATATTACAGAATTAATAGTAATAGAAGGAAAATAAACATATTATCATAAGTATAATTGAAAAAAAAAATCATGCAGAGAAGCTTCTGCTGAAAACAGGCTGGAGACTTGTAATACTTGTGCTGCAGAACCAACACCATACCCCAATCGGTTCTTGGCGGCGCCGACTCGCGCCGAAATATTAAAGATATCGAATGTCAAAGGAAGGAAATACTCTCCTAAATGTTAGTCTATATGGATGGAACGGGTGCATTACCACCTATTTCTTATGTTCATAAAATTCGACGGTTCACTACAGTGTGAGAACAATAGTAATAAAACTAGGCGACCTGTGCAAATACTTTGCAGCATTAGTGGTTAGTCATGTGAAACGGAAATAAGTAAAATTAAATATCTACCATTTAAAAATATTTATTATAGATAGTAACAATATACAGAATATTATATAAGCTGGTGTTTTCTTAAATTCATATCAAAACAATTATTTAAAATCAATTATAATTATAAAATAGATTCTTTTAATATATAAGAAAGATAGAGGACCCGTGCGAATACTTCGCACCGTTAGTGGAATGACTAAAACGTTGGGAAAACATGGAAGTAAAGTTGAATGTTCACGCATAGCTTTCTTCAGAATCAATCCGTGGAAGTGTTTAAAAGCGCAAATGAAAGATATTGATCCGTGGCTGTTTTTAGGTCAAAGAGAACTGTGTACTTTATTTAGAACCGAAGATATCCTTAAACAAACCGATTAATATATTCAATGCAAGGACAGAAGGATCCCGCGTTTGCATGAAAGTAAAGGAAGGAGAGACTTAAGTTAATTATGACACTTGATGACAAATCTGCTCATAAATACCTTTCGTTTAAAGTGAAAATGAAGGAAATGGGGCCGATAGAACGGCCTGACCGAATGACTTTAGTTTACAGCCAGGACATCCCCATAAGAAATATACAGAAGGAAATCCCGTTTGAGTGTAGAAAAAGTGGATGAATACCTTTCTTTAGTTTTACACAAAAATGAAGGAAATCAGCCGGATAGTTTAGTCCGTCCCACTGACTTTAGTTTTCGTAGATTCTTTTAATATACAATATAATAAAATCAATGAACTGTTAGCTCGATTTTTGAAGTGGCCAGCAATCGATCTTCTGCTGACAGTGTGTTGGGATTCCTTATAGCTCTCCCCCTTCCCTCGGACAAGCTCTCCCCTTCCGTCGGAAAAAAAATTAGAAAAAAGTGACAGACGCTTCTCATCCTTTACTGACCTGTCCTGCAGTGTCTGAGGCTAAAGTAAACCAGCGTATGTTGAAAATTCGAAAGTACCATCTTGCAGACAAAGAAAATTGTCTTCAAATGATGCAGCAAAATATTCTTAGAAACGTTGTTCGTCTCAGACATATTACTAAAAGCAACTCAGTTCATTCTTACTTTCATCTCAGACTTGAAAGTATCGCATTTATCTCGGACACACTGCATACAATAATTTTCACCCTGTGGGAACATTTTCTGAAAGCTACAAAAGCGAAAAGGTATATATTGTCTTAGGAGTAGATGCATCTGCAACTAGAAAGCCTTTAACTGTAATATCACAAAATTTTATTTCAGTCCATTAAGAGCAAAGTCGCAATTTAGATTACTTTGTTCTTCTCTTGTAGTTCCAAACACGAAGTATAAAATCCATGAATTGTATTATGTGGAAAATACCAGATGTATGCCTCTCAAAGTCAAGTATGAACTGCTGTAAAACCTTAGCAGATAGTTGTCCATTGTAATCGGTTGCCACCCAAGAAAAATTAGTTCATTATTATTCTCTGATTATGGATCTTTAACACATCACGAGGTACCGACAAACGTAGCCAGCAATTCAGATTTTTCGGCACTGCAGTGCTTCACGCTACGCTCAACACAGGCTGAGTTCGTAGACTTGTGATCGCGGCCCGAGGGCGCTCAGATAACTCGCAATTACTTGTCAAAGGAGGTAGATACAGCGCGATTACCATTTCAAAAACTTTTTTGTTCTTTTAGCTCCATTTCACTCGCTGTAATATATGGTCTAAAAATAATAGAACAGTAACCTGCCCGCTATCTAACTTTTTCAATACACGATTTGTAAATCAAGTACATATACCTGAGAAATAGCGTCATTTGAAAACGACTGTTAGGAATTACGAAAAGGTGAATGTCTTATACGAAAGCTAAGATGTTGTACTATAATGTGTCCAAAAATCTGATTTTTTAAACGCATAGTTTCATCGAAATCGAGTGAGGAGCGTTACGGAACTAAAAACTCGTGCGGAATGAAAATTAGTCTTTTTATTTTTTCACAGGCAAGGGAAAGCTAGTAAGGAAAAACTAATTTCATAAAACGATGTAGCGTGATCGTCTATATCAACAATTTTTACAGCGTGAAAATCGAAAAGTGTATTTTCCCCCTTTCTTTCGTCTCGGGTACGTCCGGCACACGTAGCCGGCGGCGTGCGCCAACTAGGCTGAGGCGGTGTTGGCTCAGCCAAGCTCAGCTCGTCCCGGCGGGCGCGCGTGAACCCGGGAGTATCGTGACTCGTCCTGCCCGAAACGTCTCGATCTCGCGAGTGTGACGTCATCGCTCCCCCTCTACCAACCCTTTACCCGCCGTCAGCCGTCGAGAGCGACGCGCGGGCGCTGCGGGAACCGAGCGAGAGTGGCGGCCCTTTTGACCGGCTCTATTGCAGAGGTTTCGAGCTCTGCCTATTACCACCCTGCCTTCCTCCCTCGCAAACAGGTAAAGGAGGCACAGCCGTCTTCTTTCCACTCTCATACTCATGAAAGTTACGTCTCCTTCAACATGCAGGAGCTAGACCGTGCCTTCGCCCTGTCCCGATCTTCTGCTCCTGGGCCCGATTCCATCCATATTGAGATGCTGAAGAACCTCTCTCCTGCGGGCAAGTGTTTCCTTCTTAGTACCTATAATCGCATATGGACTGAAGGTCAGGTTCTCACAAGTTCGCGGAAAGCTATTGTTGTCTCCATCCCCAAACAAGGGAAGGACAAACATATCCTATGCTGTTATCGCCCCATTTCTCTTACTATCTGCGTCTGTAAGGTCTGGCTCCTCGAATCTCTACGCCTCCTGACTAATATTCAATGTGGTTTTCGTAGACACCGCTCTGCTGCTGATCACCTTGTCACCTTGTCGACCTTTGTTATGAATAACTTTCTAAGGACGCGTCAAACAGTAGCAGTGTTCTTAGACTTGAAGGTTTACGATACCTGTTGGAGAGCGGGAATTCTCTGCATATTGCACACATAGGGCCTTCGTGGCCACCTACCCTCCTTTAGTCAAGCGTCTTTGGCGGATCGCAAGTTCTGGGTACAGGTGGGCTCTGTTTTGTCAGATACCTTTCGCCAGGAGAATGGGGTGCCCCAGGGCTCTTTCTTGAGCGTGGCTCTTCTTGCCATTGCAACCAATCCGATCGTGTACTGCCTTTCAGCCGACGTTTCTGGATCCCTTTTTGTAGATGATTTCGCAATTTATTGCAGCACTCAGCGGACGTGTCTCTTGGGGCGTTGTCTTCAACGCTGTCTTGACTGCCTACATTCCTTGAACATTGCGAACGGATTCCGCTTCTCCACTGAGAAAACGGTGTGCATAAACGTCTGGAGATACAAGGAATTTCTTCCACCATCTCTGTCTCGGCACCGTTCCTTTCCCATTCGTGGAGAAAACAAAATTCTTGGCGCTAATGTTGGATCGTAAACTTTGCTGGTCTCCACACGTGTCTTACCTGGCTGCCCATTGTGCTCGATCCCTAAACGTTCTTGGTGTCCTCAGTGGCACATCATGGGGAGCGGATCGTATGGTCCTGCTTCACCTTTACAAGGCCACTGTTCAGTTGAAGCTCGACTACGGAAGCTTTATATACTCTACTGCACGGCCTTCGCTTCTCCGCCGTCTCAACTCTCTTCACCATCGGGTATTACGCCTTGCGACCGGTGCAATTTATACCAGACCTGTTGAAAGCCTTTATGCCGAAGCTGCTTTATTACCCTTGACAACTCGGCGTGACATACTCTTGTATCGGTACGCATGCCGACTGCCGTCGATGCCCAACCATCCATCTTACCGATCATTTTTTGACGACTCATTCAATCGCCAATATCTGTAGTCTGCGATAGCCTTGCTTCCACCTGGAGTTCGGCTTCGCCGCCTGCAGTTCAATAATGCCATATTTATTTACACTGATGGTTCCAAGAGCACTGACGGTGTCGGATCTGCCTTCGTCGTTGGGGACAACCGTTCCCAATACAAGCTCCCTGACCAGTGCTCGAATTTCACAGCTCTGCTTTTTGCCCTCCACCAGGCCGTTTTATATACCTACCGCCAACCTTTCTATGCCATATGTTCGTACTCCCTTAGTGCCCTGCAGAGCCTTAAGGACCCTTTCTCGAACGATCCTCTCATGCATCGCATCCAACGCTCTCTTCAGTTGCTAGCAGACAACGGCTGTCACGTTTGTTTTTTGTGGGTCCATGGCCACGTGATTGTGCCTGGGAATTAGACCGTCGACATTGCAGCCAAGGCAGCAGCTCTTTTGCCTCGCATGGCTAATTTTTGCGTCCCACCAGACGATGTTCAACGGGCTCTTCGCCGGTGTATTGTCGTCCCGGCACAGTTCGTGGTTCTCACTCAATGACAATAAAGTGGGAACCATAAAACCGATCCCGACCGTTTGGGGGGACCTACTCACGCCCCTCTCTGCGAGAGGTGGTCATCCTGGCCCAGTTGCGGATCGGTCACTGCCGATTCAGCCACCCTCATTCGTTAACCGCTGACCCTGCACCGCTGTGATCCTGTGGTGAATTGCTGACGGTATGACATGTTTTACTGTTTTCTCCTAATTTTAATCATCTCAGTGTAGCACTTAACTTGCTGTCTACTATGGAGGAACTTTTAGCTGATGACACATGAGCCGCTGCTAGTGTGTTGCGTATTATCAACGTGGCCAATTTATCAAAGGATATTTAACCCTTCTAATTCTTTTTATCTCTCGTCTTTAGCTTTCTCTTGATACTGCCAGTTTTAAATTTTTTAGAGATCTAGCGAATCTCTGTTCCGAATTGGGCGCTAATGACCTGAGAAGTTGTTAGTTCAGGGACCAGCACATCAGTAGCAACTCGTAACTGATCAACTCAACCACCCACCAGGCCTTGGGAAACCTGCCAATAGGAAACATAAATATTATGAATGGGTATACATGTTACGCCATTAAGGTACAATACTTCTTGGCCGCCATAGTGTACTGCACAAGCCCTACTGTACTGACAGGCACCTACTTGTGTTCAAATACTGCGTGGTCTTCAGTCCATAGCTTACAAACTACTTAAACCTAGGTAAACTAACCTAAGGACAAACACACATACCCATGCTCCAGGGGGGATTCGAACCTCCACAGTGAGCAACCGCACACTCCGCAGCAAGACACTTCAGACAGCTCGGCTACTCCACCGTGGCACCTACTTCTGTTCTCCAGAGCATAAATCACTAACAGCTGGTCCCCATCCCACTGTACACGTGTCAAGGACTTCCCCGGGCGATCACAGATTCGCTTCTTCCCATTGGCAAGATGAGGAAGCTACTTGGGTTCATCAAACCAGGCCGCACTCAGCCATTGCTCCAGTATCCAGCGACGATTGCCCCATGTCCATTGTATGGAGTCTTCACACGTTCTTTGCCCAGCATTAAATTCTTCTGCTAATCTGCCCAGTATAATATAGACAAGTGCGATTATTGGTGGTCAGCCGAAGCATCTACAAGGTGGTTACACCTTGGTTTTGCAACTTGCTGAAGCCATCACAGCACTCACACTTGACTCTTACAGTTTCCAAAATGCTCATTCCGAGTCTGCGGGTCATCTTGAATCTGCCTTCAAATAGGTCAGCACCTTCCACATCCCACACAAGCAAAGTCTGAGCTGAGGCTGCAGAGTCGCCACAGTACTTGAGGTGATAGCTACTGATGGTGTGCCAAGCACATAAATCGCTGTCCACACGCCACACACCAGCATACCATATCATTGCTCGGCCTACATTACAAAGGCTCTTTCACAATTTGCAACAAGCGACTAAGCCGTCTGGGATTCGTGCGAGGATTGCCCTCTTGAAATGGGGTTGGGTGGTTTTCATTTTGTACAATGTGGTTGGAGAATGGTTCCCCCTTGGATTCTCCAGAGGCCCAGACGTGTTTTAGATATGACAATTTTCAGGAAAGATGAAACTTCGGATTTTACTTTTCAGTTATTTCAATGTTTTAGATAACCACCATGGTTATACACTGCTGTATATTGATGACTCCAAGCAAGGGGACTCCGTCGGCTGTTCCCAATCGTATTGTCTGGGTTCGCCTCCCAGAGAGTTATTCTGTTCAAGGCACTAAAGCTAATATGTTGCATACATGGAAAAAGTTTTCTGCTTTGCTACGCTTCTCCGCATTCATTCTACATCTACATGGGATACTCTGCAAATCATAATAAAGGGTCTGGAAGCATGGCAAGAGCTCTATCCCATCTTAGACTTTGCTGCGACAAAAGTACAACAAACTTTTCTACACAAACGTTTTGGGAAGGAGGTATTGTTTTCATGGGTGCCAGGGCATGTTGGTATTCATGGGAATACAGAAGCTGCCAAAGGTGCTTGCAGAGCACCTGAAGTGACGATGTGCCCGATTCCCTTATAGGATGTTACTTTTTTGTTATGGCAGCGGTTCCGGCAATTGTGGGAGGAAGAGTGGCTTTCAGTGGCAAATACCACCTGCGGTTGCTGAAGCCCATTTTCCGTCCATGGCGACCCTCCTCCCAGGGTCTCAGGAGGGATGAAGTAGCCCTTACCTGCCTCCGAATCTGGCACCGCCCATATACACACGGCTTCTTATTCTGACGCAAGGACCCCCAATCTGTGATACCTGTGGCGTGCAGATTACTATCCGTCACATATCATACAGAGAGGGTTGTGTCGAATCTTGGTGTAGATTTGCTCTCTATTTTAGGCAACGACGAACGGAGTGTAAGCAAAGTTTTAAAATCTTGTGATTTGTGTCAACTCTGGCCTAAGCTTTTAGGTTGGAGGTTTTAATAAGTTGCAGAATGGCTGGCTCACCCTTTCTTATCGCTGTGATCCGCCAGTCATGGTTATCTGCTTAGTTGCTGTAACTATCTCTCCGACCTTTCCCATGGGTACTATTCCCATCTTCACCTCTAACGTTTACTTTTGTATTTTACTCCAGTTGCTCATGTTACCAGCTGGATTGCTCTCATTTTATTTTGTTTGTTCACACACCTTGCTACTTAAATTTGTTCAGACCCTGAAAACCTAGCAGTCGAGTGCCCAACATCCCCCTATCCATCCATCTACCCATCCATCCACACCAGTGCAGTATATTCACTGATAGTACATGCACAATGTGTCTGAATAGTAATTATTCCTTTGCAGGTGATGCGGATATCATCTGGATGGCATTATTTCGATAGATGACTGACCATAATATTGTGCCTGATCAGTGTAGCAAATGGCCGCAATCACTTCAGCTCACGAATAACAAGGTTGCAGGCCATACTCATCTGCAATCAACAACCTTCATGGGGGTGTTGTGCAATATTGTAATCCCTATTTCTACGATCACTACACCACCCCAGAAATCATTGGTCTGTTCAATAACATAAGCATTGTAGGCTTCAATTTAGTCAGCTTTCCAGTGCATGTTCCACTACAGGTCTACTTTCTTGAATAGTTAGATAGTATACACAGTCCGACAAATATTAAACTGAGCTTAAAATAACACTGAGAACAGTTCATTCAGTGGCCTGGGAAATAGTGATTAGAAACTTGAATTGGCACTGCGTTGTGGTATCAAATCATAACCATATATACTAAAGACACGAAGGAATTTGACATTAGTATGCAGTAGGTGTTAGATTAAATCAATGGAAAAATTTGAAAATTAGTGGGAAACCTAGAGAATGAATATTACTGGCTGCCTTTTCGATAATGGGGGGATTTCCAGAACTTAAGAAAATTAGGGGATCTTCGTATGGATTAAAGTGTTTGAACATTGACAAGAATTTATTCACCTGGTTTGAGTTGTGGTGGTGGTGGTGGTGGTGGTGGTGGTGGTGGTGGTGGTTATTAAGACTGGAGAAAATTCATAGTCTGAATGAATAGAAGAAAACTTTCTCATGAATATGGCTCCAAGGCAAGGGGGGAAGGGGGGAGCGAGGAGTGGTTGGAATCCCCTTTCCTGCATCAAGCTGGATGTGGTCCAATTTGGGAGTGGAATAGGAAAGGAAATGCCTAGTAGTGGTACAGTGTACCCTCCAACACGCACCTTACGGTGAATTGCGGAGTATGTATGTAGATGTAGATGTAGAATTTTCCAGTCAATCTACAAATGTTATTTGTTAGAACAATAATAGGAACATGTCTCATGGGTGTGTGTGTGTGTGTGTGTGTGTGTGTGTGTGTGTGTGTGTGTGTGTGTGTGTGTGTGTGTGTGTGTGTGTGTGTGTGTGCGCCACAATATTCCTATTTTGTACCTCTCATAGCACTCAAATCATGCCTATCTGAACTTTTGAACTTGCCACATCCCTACCAACATTCCACATCCAAATCATCATCCTCCCCTACCCAGCCACCCTGAGGGCTCAGATGGCTCAGATGTTTGCTGGGTATGTTCATAGTGAACCCTGGGTGCCTTAAGTAGGGCCTGTGTCGTGCCAATAGTCCTCCATACCATAAGCTCCGTGCATGCTTTAGCGACCACCATATGACACGACAGTGGAATGTTGTTTGTTGCAGAGCTCGAGAATCTTGGCTAAATTACCTGGGTTCTGAAGGTGCCACAAACCTCAATAAAAGAAAATAAATCTCAAACTGTGCTGTGCCGAGGATATTCATGGTTGTTGAGCTGGAACAGTCGCTAGCGGCCAACATCTGGGGAAGCTACTGCACCTCATATATCATGCTTGCCAAAGCAAGTGGAGCTCTGCCTGGGTGGACTTCTGCTTCCCTATCTGCTAGTTGACCAACATGAAAAGAGTAAAAAGCAATGTTCCAGATGTACAACCGCTGTCTCTAAGCAGGGAAAATTTCAGTATGAAGAACTTGTCACTAACAAAGAAAGGGAGTGGGTCAGTTCTGTACAAAACAGCGTCCCCTGCCCAATCACATGCCTTACTAGACGTGTCAAGCTGACTGCTGTAGCCAGGGTACAGGGTATTGTCTTGCAGTGCAGTGAGTAACACGCCATAGCTTGACTCACAGGGTGTCGATTTCGTTTGGCGCAAACACTGGGGACCTGCAAACAGCATTTGCCACTGGTGCCTTCATCTTGGCCTTTGAAGGTGATACATTACCAATAAAGGTCAAGGTCAGGGTGATGGTCTACTGATGCACCTTAAAACCCTATGTCCCTTCACACTATGCTCTGCTTAAAATGCTGGACGTTTGATCATGTCATCTTGCTGTGCTTCCAGCACCACATGCAGGGACTGCAGGCGTCCATCCCATCTCGATGCTCCCCTTGCACCACCATCCTGTATGTGTTAACTGTGGCCAAAACCATCCTCCTTGCCACCAAACTCCACCATACTCCATAAAGAGAGAAGGATAATGGAGTCTGAACCTGGACCATCTTACTGACTCTGAGGCTGGAGTGCAACTATGAGTGACTAAATCCTGTGCTACTAAAAACATTATTTGCTGCAGCTGCGTCTCCACTGCCATATTTGGAGACAGCATTACCTTTCATTGCACCATCAACTGGGGACCCTCATGGCCACAATTCACTTGCCCCTTTGTTGATTGGGGTCTCCCCATTTTTTGTTGCTCCCACCCCACCACTTTGGGAGCCATGACCCCTCCCATTGGGGATACTGGTCTCAAACCTCTGTGACACAGAAACGCCAGCTTTGCTCTGGCTCCTCACCACATAAAAGGATCCATCCTTCTACAGTTTCTGTCCCCAGCCACTGTGGCTGAAAAGTGCCACTGACTGGTCATAAGGCTTCCGGGTCCTTCTCAGACCATGAGGTGGCATGAGAGAGGCACACCCAATTTGTGGAACCAAAGGAACAGCGAGAGGATTCCGAGGAGGGGGAGGGGGAGGAAGACGAGGGGGAGGGGCGAGCCCACCTCCACATCTGACGATGACGTGGAGCATCTAACTTCCACTCGCCACCTACATCTTACCACTCCCTCAGATTAGATGGAGAATGACCTGACGATCACCTAACTGCTAGTGGCAAGTACTGCTGAAAAAAATTGTCTCCTGTGTGTTTTCATGACTTGCTGTCCCACTAAGTCATCCTTAAGTGGAACTGCAGTGGTTTCTTCCACCACCTAGTGAGTAAAAACTACTATATACTATTATCTGTTGGAGACTGCCTGTATGTCCTCAAAACTGTCCCCAATGCTCCAGTGCCACTTCTCAAGACTGTAGGCAGTGGCAGTGAGAATTTGGGCCGGACAAGACATAGTCTGCTCTGTATACTTTCCCCAGATGAGGTAGTGCCATCAGAGGACCTTGCTGCCTTCGTTACACAACTTCCCTCACTGTTCCTCCTCCTGTAAGATTTCAATGCCCACAATACTTCTGTGTTAGCACTCAGACCTCAGGGCACGGTAAGCACATCAAGGCTTTATTAGCGCAATTAGATTTCCGCCTACTCAATATGGGTGACCCCAAGCGCTCTGCAGTTCCAGCGTTCTCCAGCATCTCAGCTGGGAGTCCATGGCCACCTTAGTGCCATTGAACAATGTCCCATCTGTGTTTCTCTCCTTGAGTTTGAACCTACAGACTGGTCTCTCCGCAGGGCTAACTGAACGACTTAAATATCGCCCACTGTGGTTAAAGCTATGCTTATTGCATGTGCTGATTAATGCTATCATCTCCAACTAAAATAATGGTGGTGTCTGAACATCCTTCATCGCCTCAGCAACACTGTTTGGGGAGCAGCCTGTCCCACTTTTCTGCTGTCAAGTTTCTTGCCTACTCTGTTGCCTATGTCCATGCCTCAACCCACCACAAAAAATACAGGCTTGCAGCTCCATGTCGAATTGCCCCCACAATTCAATCAGTTTCACTGCTAACTCTCCATCGCAAGTTCCTGGCCATTCTAGCCACGTTAAACTTTCTAAGGGGTTTATACTGATCGTTTCTTGGTAGGTGGCCAAGTTGGGTATGCCTATGTTCATGGCGGTCACGTTGAACTATACTTCCTGCCTCCTGGCTGTAGTTTTTTCACCACAGAGCTTATCGTATATCTCCAAGGATGCCCCAGGAAGTCATTTATCATTTGTAGCGACTCAGTGAGTGGCCTACAAGCCCTTGAACTGTTTTCCTTAACGTTCTTAGAGATCATTCCATTATTCAATCTTTACCCTTGGCAAGTCTGGTTGTTTGGTAGACATGGTTTGGATGCCAGACCACATTGACATCACATGTGATTAGTATATCGATCAGCTGATCGAGCAGGCCACCACCTCCCAGCCCCTAGGTATTGGTATCATAGAAAGGGATATCCAATTGGGTTTGCACCCTAAGGTCTTTGTGGCTAGGAATTTGGAATGGTCTACCTAGAGCACACGAAACAAGCTCCATTTGATCAAGCCCTCTATGATCACATGGAAATCATTCGTCACTCTCGCGCACAGGGATTAGATTATCCTCTGTTGGCTATGTATTGACCATGGCGCACACATGACCATCTCCTCTCTTGTGAGGACGTACCTAACTATCGCTGGGATTCTTTCATTAGAATAGTCCATATCCTGCAGGACTGTCCAATTTTAGTATCTTTACGACAGTATCACAATCAACCTACTGTGCTCCCATTACCTCTTAGCGATGCTGTAACTATGACTGGTTGTACCTTAACTTATAACCCTGAAGTTAAAGTTTTTATCATATGATCCAGTGTAAAGTACTTCAGCCTGACTTTTCAGGCTTATGCACATTCTGAATGTAATCTGTTTTAGAATTTTATTCGATCCTTCAAAGTTTTGGCTGCCAGTTTCTCTTCTCTTCTATACAAGGCGTGTTTTTAAGTACAATTTTGAAATTAAGACGTGCCAAGATATCTCAATAATTTAATATGTACTGTGTACCTATACCTGTTGTCTAAACAGACTCCATTACAGTCTGATTCTTCCTTGTTTACGTTGTGTACTGAGTGTTTAAGATGCCTCCGATAATCGTGAGTCCCACTCACAGCGAAGTACAGGCTGTTCTGATTTCTTATTGCTAAGGGCCTAAAAGCGATAGATTTCATTCTGAGATCTATGGAGTTTACGGAGAAAACATAAGTAATGGAATGGTAAGAAATGGGGTCAGAGCATACAAAGATGGTCTTTATTAAAATTATGCAACACACACACTAAAGAGGTTCGTGGCTATACAAATAATGTTTCCTACAAAACCCGTGAAGTGAGAGATGAGGTTCCACATGGCTTCCACAATGCAGAAATGTTGATTCCGGCTACAAGTGGCAAAATATAATTGTCTTGGCGTCGCTATAAACAGCCGAATGCCACAAAATTAAAACCAATATATATAATCAAAAGCATTTTGAAAGCCTTCTTGGAGATGAAAGTTGCATCCTTAGCCAATTTTGGAAACACAAAGCCAGCCTCAGCTGACTGTCCTCACACTGGTGGTCAAACTCGCAATCTCTCCTCCCTCTAGTCTTTGTACTACACCAACGCACCACTTGGCGCGCTTTCTGCACCTTTTACATCGCACCACGTCTTCTTCCGTCTTTATAATACTGTCACACACCTTTATTTCGACATTTATACAACTTTCCTAAGCCAGAACCTTGCTACATTCCACAATTACAATATTTTAATACAAAATATCCATATGTTTCACAAAAATTAAATGAAAATTAGATTCAATATTATTGATACATAATATAGTACAGTATTACATTACAACACAACGAATTTCAGCACAGTTACCTATCGATAAATCCACCTTAGGAAAAAAGTTACAGAATTACTTTATTTGTTATTATTAGCATTACTATTTGAGATTTACAGTTTTTAAATTGTGGTGTCACAACTTCCTTCTTTCAGAATAGAGAACCTAGCTGAGCACTCGGTGCATTAGCTTTGCTACACCTTGAGTAGAGGTCTTTCAGTATGTTTCCACTCTGTGAGAATATACAACCTTAGTACTACATGAAGCTGTTCACCTATGCTTTGTTTCTCCTATTTGGCACTGTCTGTTTAAAACAAATTTCCCACATACATTACTTTCATTTCAGAGGCGATGATCTTCATACCATAACCCTTACACCTCTTATCCAGCTCTGAAATATTAGTTTGTAACCTTTCAATCAAATCTGCCATCACAACTAAGTCAACTGCATATGAGAAACTACTTATTCTGTTTACACCTACTTTAATATCATCCTGCTAATCTACTGTTCCCAACATGTGACCCATAAATAATATGAACAACAGTGGTGACAGATTCCAGCCTTGTTAACCTGAAACTACCCTGAACAATGGACTCAATTTATCTCAACTCTGCTGCCTGACAATCTACATAAAGACCTCTAATTGCCTACAGAAGTTTGCCTCCTATTCCATAATCTTCTAGAAATGACAATAGCTTCCTCCTATGAAAAAAGTCATATGCCTTTTATAGGTCTATAAACCATAGATACAATTTCATGTTCCACTCGTAGCACTTCCCCATTATCTGCTGCGAGCTAAAGATCTGATCCTGACAGCCTAAATGCCTAAACCAACACTGTTATTCATCCAATTTGTCTTCAACTAAACCTTTAGTTAGAATTCATCGAAGCATGGAATTTTTCTTCTTTCGTAGGTTATTCTATAAATTTCAGTATAGATGGAAACACTACTTTGCCACCAATCCCTCTGATCAAAGCTGACCTAATCCCAACACTTACCTTCCCAGTTAATACCACCATCCAACCACATTACCCCTGCTCTCCCACCTTAAGACCCCTGGTCACCTACAACTTGTTCTCGCCATCTTTTCCCAAGTCCTTTCCTAAGAGCAGGTCTGTTGCCAGCAGAAAGGAAAGTCACACACAACCACAAATCCTGCCAAAAACATCTTCCCTGTAGACAAAAGGTTCTGCCACAGTTATGAATCACAACTACCTGGCAAATGGCTGGGCCAACTTGGTGACTCTTCACCTAAAATTTGTGCCTGAATGACCTCATCCCTACAAAGAACAACTAGAATCACTATTGGAATAATTTGCCACTCCCAGAAGCTCTTTGCTCAGTCCACTTTCCTCCTCACCCCGACAGCACCCACACAAACACCTTCATGCACTCCAAACTCCACAAAACAAATAATTCTGGAAGCTCAATTGTAGCTGATTACTGTGTTCCTGCTGAAAGCATTTCGGCCCTCTTTGACCAACACAGCCAGAAAGCTAGTCTCCCATATCAAAGATACCAGCCACTTCCCTCAATGACACTTGCCATCTCCCCACATAATAAAATACCATGTGTCTGTGGCCTTCTACTCTGAAACGCTACCTCTCCTAACGTTCCTCTGAATCCAAACCCAATACCTCATGTCTCATATCCCTCACCAACTTTATCCTAATAAGCAATTTTTTCGTTGATTGGAAAGTGTAAAACCATAAATCTTGGCCTGCAAAAGCAGCCATTGTCATAATTAGAAAAATGAATTGTTGAATAACAAAGGCATAAAGTATAGTTAGCATAAAAAAATCGGGATAAAAAGTAGTGAGGAGTTGATGATGCCATGTGGTTGTTCTTAGGCCATGTCATGACGTTCATGCCTCTCACATATTCTCAAATTGTAACACATTCGAACAAAACAGCGAAATATTTCAGAAAAGGAAAGTAAATAATAAATGACCTTCCATCTCCGTTATCACAAAGAAAGAAAAAGGAAACAAAGGTACCATAAGTGTTCTTAAACCTGCATACTTGTGCCTCTTTCGCTTACTTGCACCAACAGAAAGACGTCGAACAATTTTAGTTGATTTTTCTGGTGACAGTACTTCAGAAACTATATATCTCAACTGATCCCCCTAACTGTTTCGACCATGCAGTATCCATAATGGTGGGGGAAAGTCATGAAGGGAATCTCAGTAGTAAACTAAACAAATGGTACAGGCTGTAGCATAAAGAATTATCTGATTTTTAAAAAATCGTGAATATAATTTTAGATAAAGTGCTGGAACACTGCACTGTTGAAAAGAGTAAACTTGACAGTTCAGTGGTCTGTAGACATGACTGTATGGGATTATATCCTGTGAGGGGGCTTAAAGACTCTTGTTCATGTGCGTCCATTACCAACAACACGGAACAAACTGAGATGTCGCATAACAACAGCTCTGGTTGGAGCTGTAACTCGACATGCTGGCTGCAACATGGTAACTATATGAATATCTCAGTGATATATGCCATGCATCCTTAGGGAGTATACTGATTACCTACGAAAAGGTACTATAAAATGTTTTGGAGTTTCCCATTTATCCAAAAACAAAATTGATACTATGTTTCTTATTTTCATAAATACAGATGTGCCAAATTTCACGGTTCTTTGATATACCTGCTATATGTGAATTGCTGTGCCCAGTGTGTGGTGGTGTTCCATAACTTGATACATGTGTATCTTTACGATTTGGACGTATACAATATATCATTTTGTCCAGTCACTTTCATCGCTGTTGAAAAATTCACCAATTGAGTATAGTGGATGCTCTTTCAGGTCCTGTGCAATTTTCCTTTTGAATGGTTCTGGTGGCAGGGATTGCACTTATTTTGGAAGCGAGTTAAGCTTTCTGAGCAACCATTGGAAAACTGTCTTGTGTTCCAGTCAGACGACAGATTGGTATTTCAGTACTCCTCCAGTTATGGGTGTCATGGTTATGTATATGTTGCCTTGTGCTGAACTCCCGTAGGTTTTCTTTTGAGCTGATGAGGCATAAAAACACATACTGGGTGAAGATCGTCATAATACCTAATCGTTTGAATATTGGCTTGCAGTGGCCCAATCTTTTGCTTGTAATTATTCTGGCAGCCTTTTTTTGTAGCATTAATAAATCTTTACAACCTGTAGCAAGTCCCCATAGCAGTAGGCCATAATTAATATGGCTATGAAATAGTGTGTAAAATGCTGTTATAAGGTATTGGTCAGTTAATGTACCTTTTAGCCTTCTCAGAAGGAATATTACATGGGAGAGCTTAGAGCATACTTACACTGTGTGTTCATTCATTGTACGTTTGCTATCAATCGTGAAGCCTAGAAGTCTTACAGCCTCGATATTCTCGTGACAGCCAATGTTGCTAAGGCTGCATATAGGATGCTGTGTTTTTACTTAATTCAACCTCATTTTATTTTTGATGAACCATTCTTTCCTGTTTTCGAAGAAGTCACCTGTTGTTTGGATAGCTTGTGCTGCAGTTTTTCCTTTGGCAAAAAGAGTAGTCATCAGTAAACTGTAACATGTGGTTCTTACAGCCCATATCGTTTACATATATTAGGAACAGGAGAGGACCTATGACGAACCCTTGGGGTACGCCATGTTCCAACTTTTTTTCTTGTGATAAGGCTCCATGAACTGACGCCACCTGTTTTCGGTTTTCCAGATACGATTGGAGAGTTGCCATAACAGCACCTCCGACACCATAACAGTTTAATTTATTGAGGGATATCCTACCTGTAGTTAGTGCCTTAATGCCGTTTCGTGGTTACAGCAGAGAAGAGCCGGCACCTCGAGAGGAACGCCGACGGAGGGGTCAACCAGAGGGGGAGGAGATGAAGGCGGTGGCAGTGTGTGGGGAGGCAGTCGGCGCCAAGCCGGAGGAGGGCGGCGCGCCGCTGAGGAAAAAAGCAACGTCAGCACCAGCACCAGCAGGGGGTCCGGAGCCTTGCGTCATCAGCCGCGCGAAGCCAGCGCGCTGTACGACAGAGAAGGCGCGCACCAGCCCCTTGCCTCCTGTGCACAGGGCAGACCCCGCTGCAGCCACGCCCACCAGGTAGGGGTGCCCATCTGACATACTGATGTTCCATCTCACTACGAAACATCCCCCCCAGGGGGCCCCACAGCTCTTCCCCGAGCCGAAGCAGCGTTTTCTCCACTCCAGTGTGCAACACTTTCCCTTCCGGTTCGTGCCTTCGTCCTTTTACGAGTCAAGGTGGTTTCCTGTCCTGGTTTTTCTTTTTCCTTTACTTTTTTTTTCTTAACCTGTCTCTTTCTCCTTTTTGTACTTTTCTAGCCTTCCTCTCCTCCTCATAAGTCTCCACTTCAGCGTTTGAGACACTTCTTTCTCTTCACTCCCTCTATTCTTCTCCTTTCCTCCCTGTGCGTGTCTGATGGCCGACCCACGCATTATCGTGCGTAGTAGGTGACAGGATAACGCGTAATTCCCCGCCCCGTGTAGAAGAGACGGGCACTTACCCACCCCCTGGTAAAGGCCAGGCCTAGGGAGGGGTGATTACCCGAGCTGGTACCTTCCAAACATGCCGATTGGTCCCGCAGGCCGTTCTCGGGAGGTGTGACATGCCGGTAAGCCCTCAGAGGGCCCCCATTAGGAAGGAGCGCGCCATCGGAGACGCCGGTAATCAAGGGGACACTTCCGCAATGACTTCCTTCTCTTCTTCTGCGACATCGACCCAAAAGAGAGAGATCGATTCACCTCAGTATAAGAAATCTTTGCCCAGTCGTCCGAAATTCCTAGTTGTTTCTCGAACCGACGGTCAGGATTTCGCTTCTGTAAATCCTTTCGTCATTAACAAAGGCCCTGTTAAGACCTATTCGCGTCAGCACAATGGAACTTTGTTGCTGGAAGCGGACAATGCCTTCCAGGCGCAAAAACTATTACAGACTACGTTGCTACACACGTTTTCTGTCCAGGTAGAAGCGCATCGCATGCTAAACTCGTCACGGTGTAACAGCCGTGCATAGTGTGTTGAAAAAGGTCGATAACCAGCTGACACCAACTCATACTGTGTTTTTGACGTTCGACAGAGTTGAACTCCTGTCCAAGGGCAAAGCAGGGTATGAAGTTATCTCCATTCGCCCTTATGTACCAAACCCAACGTGTTGTTTAGAATGCCACAGATACAACCACACCCATCAATATTGCCCTAATACAGCAAAATGTCACTTGTGGTAGGGACGCCCATGAGGGCGGCCGCGGTTGAGTAGCCGAGCGGTCTAAGGCGTCTCGCTGCGGGGCGCGCGGTTGCTCGCCGTGGAGGTTCGAGTCCTCCCTGGGGCATGGGTGTGTGTGTTGTCCTTAGGTTGGTGTACCTAGGTTTAAGTAGTTTGTAAGCTACGGACTGATGACCACGCAGTTTGGTCCGATAGATTTACAAACATTTGAACATTTGAGCCCATGAGGGCGATTGCCCACCTCCGTCCCCTCACTGCCTTAATTGCAATGGTGACCATGCGGCTTCCTCTAGGGACTGCCCTGTTTTCAAGGATGAAAAGGTCATTCAGCAAATTTGGGTTATGGAAAAGGTCTCAACATCTGCCGCTCGAAAGTTGTTGGCACATACAGTAAGGTCCTCACCTGCACTCGACCTACTAAGGATGCAGGTACATACATTTAATTTTCACTGACACAGTTCTGCGATCGGCCAGCCCGAAGATTGCCTGTTACATGTCCCCGCTTCCTCCTGCTGCTTCTAAAGTTCAGTCTTCGTCAACCTCTAATAAACCGCAGGCATCTAAACAAGATGCCTGCACTTCGAAAAAGGAACCCATTCATGAAGATTTTCTACGTACTTAAGCGTATCAACCGTCAACTGCCTCTTCTCACCGTCATTCTTCCAGAAGAGCCAACAAAAAGGAGTTTCTCTCCTTCCCCGCCGAGGACTCATCCGTCATGCCGCCCAACACTAGTCAGCCACGCACTACTGTTAACTGGGCAACCGGCATTTTAATTTAATTTAATATTCGCGACATTCGATCCAATCGGGAGGGATTGAAACTACTAATTCGATTGCAATGCGCGCTTCTAGTTTGTCTCCAAGAAACTAAGTTACGTCCATTCGATCGTGCAGACTTCCCCCACTACACCTCTGTGCGTTTCGACCTGCCACCTGTGGAAGGTACCCCAGCCCATGAATGGGTTCTGATGCTCATTCGGGACGACGTCTATCACCATCCCATTTCATTGCATACTCACCTACAGGCAGTTGCCGTCCGCATCACTCTATCCACCTTTTCAAAAAATGTTCAAATGTTTGTAGAACTTGTGGGACTTAACTATGGGGTCATCAGTCCCTAAGCTTACAAACTACTTATGAACTAGCTAACACTAAGGATGGCACAAATATCCATGCCAGAGGGTGGGATTCAAACCCCCGACCGTAGTGGCCGTGCAGACCGTGACTGGAGCGCCTCAGTCCCTCGTCCACTGCGACCGGGTCCACCTTCTCCTTTTCCCGCTGTAATATCTACTTGCCATCGTCATCTGCCCTCACTAGGGCAGATGTGCTGCACCTCGTTGACCAGTTCCCATTACCTTTCGTGTTGGTAAGCGACTTTAATGCACACCACCACCTATGGGGCTCTCCAGCATCTGGTCAGAGAGGCTCCCTTTCCAACACTTCAATCTTGTCTGCCTCAACACCGTTGCACCGACCTTCCTTTCCGACACAACACATACTTATTCCCATATCGACCTCGCGATAGGGTCATTCCATGCCAAGTGGTCTAGAGGCTCCCACATGACCCTCATGGATTTTGATGAAATTTTGTATGAACATTCACACATGTTCTCAATGAACACTGGTAAAGTTTCAGTTAAAAAAAAATCAATACTTCCGGAGATACAGTCACATGTTTAAGACCATAGCACAGCTTCCAATAGTGCATCCTTGCATTTTCAGCAACTTTGAGATAATATATCTCTGGGAGTATTTGCATGAAAGAAACTAAACTTGGCCATCTTATACAACTTTTAGAGCTTTTTAAAGTAAAATATCAAGAACAGGATTTCTGAGCAATTTTCATATAGAAAATTTGAGGTAAAGTTGGGTGAAAAAATTGCTGGTTAAAAAAAGTGCGAACTTTAGTTTTTTATATCTCCTGAAGTAATTGTGGGATGTTCATGAAACTTTGCACACCATAACTCACCAACACAAGGTCTTAGAATATAAAGTTTCATTCTCCTATTGCTTCCCATTATTTCACAAATCTAGGGTAAAGTTGACGATTTTTCAAAAAGTGCTAAAAATGGGTATTTTCAGTCAAATTTTTCAAAAAAGTGTTTGCTCCAAATTCCTTTAAACTATGCTCATTAGAAAGTGCATATTCTAAACTATCTAGAAAAGTGCATTTGGTTTTGCAATGCAAGCATATAAGGCCTTAAAAAGTAGCATAATCCTAGAGGCGCACTGGAAGTTTGAACCCATTTTTCTGGCACTCAAATTATACCTAAATTTTTTTATTATGTCTAATAAATATTTGTTAATGCCTGGGATAAGTGAAATAAGAAGTCCTGATAAATAAGTCGTAGCTCAAGTCCGAATAGAAAAAGAATAAAAATAGAAACAATGTTATTTCTTAACTGTCCCCCCATCCCACAACTCTGTCTCTGTCTCTGTCTCTGTCTCTGTCTCTGTCTCTGTCTCTGTCTCTGTCTCTGTCTCTCTCTCTCTGTCTCTCTCTCTCTCTCTCTCTCTCTCTCTCTCTCTCTCTCTCTCACACACACACACACACACACACACACACACACACACACACACACATACATATTATAATTTAGAATGAATGTAAATTGTAAAATTTATTTGCACAATCATTATCTAATTATTAGTAGCATTTTTAATTAACACCACCAGCTTACTGAAGGAAAATAAGTATATAAATGTTGTGGTTTAACCACTGCTAGATTCATTTCACCTGAGAAAACCAGTATCTCCATCACCATAGGGGCTGCGCTCGAGCATCAACAGCTATGGGTGAGTTTCTTTACACAGGTTTCCAAGCCTGATGAATGTAAACAGGCATGGTGTATTGCCGGCCAGACGAATTTACTGACGGAGCTGGAATAACTGCAATAATGTGGTGTGATGGAACCCAGCACTTGTCACTTACTGGTGGTCAATAAAATGAATCTGCTGGACCATGAGGGTGCATAAAGTTTATTAATGCACCCCTTTGCTCGGTGGAAGTTTCACAGGTATTCCCAATCCACCAAAAATTTTCTTAGATGCATGCAACATATTCTCCAGGTTGGAGAGCAGACATTAATATGCCTTCTTTAGTTCTCTGACCCATTGTAGCTAGCAAAGATGATCAATCATTTGAAACTCTGCTGACCTGAATTATTGTTTCATCAATAGGTAAAAAGTGATGATTTTCTCTAGTGCCTGCTACAGTTTGTCCACGTTTAAACCTCACTTCTGGTGACAATTTTTCTTTTTTCCTTTTTTTCCCCCAATTTCATCTTTACTGACGAAAACAAATTTGATTCCATTAATGTTTTCAGAGAAGAAGTGAAACAGGTCTAGGTAAGTAAGATTGAGCACTGGAGCCATCACTGAAATTATGAATGTGAGATATCTGTTCAAACTGTGCTTTTATATATTTGATGAGCTCCTTGATAAAATCGTTAACTGTACCAGTGTCATGCCACAAACAAGAAATGATAATGCAGAAACTTAAAGATTCCACTTTCTCATTTTGATGAAAGTAGATAACAAATGGATCAATTGTTGCTTTCCGGTGGAAGCATTGCACAGCATCCTGAATAATAAAAGAATAATTTTCCAAAAAATCCATTAGGACAACAAGCTCTTTGTTTTTCAGATAACATTTAAGGCCTTTAAGGTGCAGTTATTCCAGCTCCATCAGTAAATTTGTCTGTCTGACAATACGCCATTCCTCTTGATATTCATCAGAAAATTAATGTAGCATAGGGTAAGGTGGTACAAATTCGATATAGGTACAATTCCGATCAGCATAAGTTTTCAGTCTCGTATTGTTGCTAGCACTTGCCTTTGTGTGGCATTGCTGTGTAGCAGGTTTCTACAGCTCCTCCTGTCTTTTCCAAGAATACAACACTCTGTGTTAAGGAGACATAATTTTTTTCCTGTAAAGATGTACTTGGAGCTACTTCATCGAACGTGCTCTTATAAATGTTCTAGTTTCCACGTGCTTGTAAACTCATTATTGTGCAACGTTTGTACAGCGAAGTATGCACTGGTGTCCGAAGGAAAAAGTGCTTTTTATGTGGGAAAAGTCAGTGATCAAAATTGTACGAGGAAGTGATCATAATTGTACCTAGTGTGGTACATTTTATATCGATTTTTCTCAATTCTGTAACCTTTTTTGTGTTCATACCAACATATGTAATTGTCTAATATGTGTTATATATTCATTAAACATTCAAGAACAAGTGCCATAGTTAAAATTATTTCTTTTCTCAATATGTCTGCAGTTACAATTACATTTGTCCGAAATGATTGAAATTGTACCACCATACCCTATCAAAAATTGAAATAGGTTAGAGGAAACTAAGCAACCTATGAGTGGTTTCTAATTTTACCCAGGACACTTCAATAATTTTATTATCGGGCTTGGGAACCTGTGTAAAGAAATGCGTATCACGCTTGGGATATCCTGTGGTAAAGAAACCCACCCGTGGCTGTTGTTGCCCCTGTGGTGATGGGGATGCTGGTTTTCTCAGGTGAAATGAAACTAGCAGTGGTTAAACCATAGCAACTCATTTATACACTTCTTTTCCATCAGTAAGCTAGTGTTTGTTCATTAAACAGGCTACTAATAATTAGATAATGATTATGGAAATAAATTTTATGAATTAAATTCAGTTTGTGTGTGTGTGTGTGTGTGTGTGAGAGAGAGAGAGAGAGAGAGAGAGAGAGAGAGAGAGAGAGAGAGAGAGAGTTGTGGGATGGGGGGTACAGTTAAGAAATAACATTGTTTCTATTTTTATTCTTTTTCTATTCGGACTTGAGCTACGTCCTATTCATCAAGACTTGTTATTTCACTTATCCCAGGCATTAACAAATATTTATTAGACATAATAAAAGATTTTAGGTATAATTTGAGTGCCAGAAAAATGGGTTCAAACTTCCAGTGCGCCTCTAGGATTATGCTACTTTTTAGGGCCTTATATGCTTGCATTGCAAAACCAAATCCACTTTTCTAGATATTTTAGAATATGCTCTTTCTAATGAGCATAGTCTAAAGGAATTTAGAGCAAACACTTTTTTGAAAAATTTGACTGAAAATGCCCATTTTTAGCACTTTTTGAAAAATCGTCAACTTTATCCTAGATTTGTGAAATAATGTGAAGCAATAGGAGAATGAAACTTTATATTCTAAGACCTTGTGTTGGTGAGTTATGGTGTGCAAAGTTTCATGAACATCCCACAATTACTTCAGGAGATATAAAAAACTAAAGTTCGCACTTTTTTTAACCAGCAATTTTTTCACCCAACTTTACCTCAAATTTTCTATATGAAAAGTGCTCAGAAATCCTGTTCTTAATATTTTACTTTAAAGAGCTCTAAAAGTTGTATAAGATGGCCAAGTTTAGTTTCTTTCATACAAATACTCCCAGAGATAAATCATCTCAAAGTTGCTGAAAATTCAAGGACGCACTATTGGAAGCTGTGCTATGGTTTTAAACAAGTGACTGTATCTCCGGAAGTATTTAATTTTTGAAACTGAAACTTTACCAGTGTTCATTGAGAACATGTGTGATTGTTCATACCAAATTTCATCAAAATCCATGAGGGTCATGTGGGAACTTTTCTCGATATGGCACGGAATGGCCCGATATGCACTCAGCTTGCCGGTCGGTTTGAGTGGTATGCACATTCTGACACGTGCTCGAGTGACCATTTCCCTTGTCATCCACTTCCTGCGTCGTTCCCCATCTCCTCGTCCCACCAGTTGGAACATCTCTAAAGTGGACTGGGGGTTTATTCTTCCACGTCTGTTTCTCATAATCAGAATTCTTCCAGCAGTGACAGTCAGGTCGAATACCTCACAGAGGTTATTCTCACTGCTGCCGAAAATTCCATACCTCGTACATCCTCTTTTCCACGTCGCATCCCGGTCCCTTGGTGGACTACAGCCTGCGGCGACGCTCTTAGAGCTCGGTGCCGTGCTTTACGCACCTTCAGCCTCCACCCAACATTGTAGAATAGTATCAATTATAAACGACTGCGAGCGTGTTATAAAAGACAGCAAAAAAGCTTGGAATGCTTTTACCAGTTCTTTTAACCGCTTTACTCCCTCCTCGGCCAGCTGGGGTGCCCTACACCGTTTATCCTGCATCAAGGTCCACTCCCCGATTTCTGGCCTGACCGTCGAGAATGCAGTCCTTGCGGAGTTTTCGAGCTCTCCCATTACCACCATGCAGGAGCTACACCGTGCTATCTCCCTGTCCCGATCATCTGCTCCCGGGCCCGATTCCATCCATATTGAGATGCTGAAGAACCTTTCCCCTGCGGACAAGTGTTAAGTACGTAGCACCTATAATCGCATATGGACTGAAGGTCATGTTCCCACAAGTTGGCATGAAGCCATTGTTGTCTCCATCCCCAAACCAGGGAAGGACAAACATCTCCTATCGTGTTATTGCCCCCATTACTAGTTGGGTCTGTAAGGTGATGGAACGCATGGTTAACGCTCGGTTGGTCTGGCTCCTCGAATCTCTACGCCTCCTGACTAATATTCAATGTGGTTTTCGTAGACACCGCTCTGCTGCTGATCACCTTGTCACCTTGTCGACCTTTGTTATGAATAACTTTCTAAGGACGCGTCAAACAGTAGCAGTGTTCTTAGACTTGAAGGCTTACGATACCTGTTGGAGAGCGGGAATTCTCTGCATATTGCACACATAGGGCCTTCGTGGCCACCTACCTCCCTTTATTCAAGCGTCTTTGGCGGATCGCAAGTTCCGGGTAAAGGTGGGCTCTGTTTTGTCAGATACCTTTCGCCAGGAGAATGGGGTGCACCCAGGGCTCTGTCTTGAGCGTGGCTCTTCTTGCCATTGTAATCAATCCGATCGTAGACAGCCTTTCAGCCGACGTTTCTGGATCCCTTTTTGTAGATAATTTTCAATTTATTACAGCGCCCAGCAGACGTGTCTCTTGGGGCGTTGTCTGCAACGCTGTCTTGACCGCCTACATTCCTAGAACATTGCGAACGGATTCCGATTCTCCACTGAGAAAATGGTGTGCATCAACGTCAGGAGATACAAGGAATTTCTTCCAACATCTCTACATCTCGGCCCCGTTCCTTTCCCATTCGTGGAGACAACGAAATTCTTCGGGCTAATGTTGGATCGTAAACTTTGCTGGTCTCCACACGTGTCTTACCTGGCTGCCCATTGTGCCCGATCCCTTAATGTTCTTCGTGTCCTCAGTGGCACATCATGGGGAGCGGATCGTACCGTCCTGCTTCACCTTTACCAGGCCATTGTTCAGTCGAAGCTCGACTACAGAATCCTTGTATACTCTACTGCACGGCCGTCACTTCTCCACCGTATCAACTCTATTCACCATCGGGGATTACGCCTTGCAACCGGTGCATTTCATACCAGCCCTGTTGAAAGCCTTTATGCCGAAGCTGCTGTATTACCCTTGACCACTCAGCGTGACATACTCTTGTCAGTTCGCATGCCGACTGCGGTCGATGCCCAACCATCCATCTTACCCATTATTTTTTGACGACTCACTCGATCGCCAATATCAGTTTTCTGCGATAGCCTTGCTTCCACCTGGAGTTCGGCTTCGCCACCTGCTTCAGTGGCTCCATTTTACCCTTCCTTCCACCTTTAGGTAGAGCAAGAGCCCATTGCTACCATGGCATCAGGCCCAGGTTCATACTCAAACTTAGTTCGCTCCCCAAGGAGAGCACTCCAGATTTGGTATATTCCTCGTGGCTTGTCGAACTCGATAATGCCACATTTAACTACACTGATAGTTCCAAGAGCACTGACGGTGTCGGATCTGCCTTTGTCGTCAGGGACAACCTGTTTCTATACAAGCTCCCTGACCGGTGCTCGAATTTCACGGTTGAGCTTTTTGCTCTCCACCAGGCTGTGTTATACATCCGCCATCGCCGCCATCCCTTTTATGCCAACTTTTCTGACTCCTAGTGCCCTGCAGAGTCTTAAGGACCCCTTCTCAACCAATCCTGCTGTGTATCAAATCGAACGCTTCCTTCAGTTGGTAGCAGACAACGGCTGTCAAGTTTTTTTCTGAGTGTCCCTGGCCATGTGGGTGTGGTTGGGAATGAGACCGTCGACATGGCAGCCAAGGCAGCAGCTCTTTTGCCTCACATGGCTAATTTTTCCGTCCCATCAGACGATGTTCAACGGGCTTTTCGCCGGTGTATTGTCGTCCTGGCACAGTTCGTGGTTCTCACTCCATGACAATAAATTGAGAATCTTAAAACCGATCCAGACCGCTTGGAGTACCTCCTCACGCCCCTCTCCGCGAGAGGTGGTTATCCTGGCCCGGTTGCGGATCGGTCACTGCCGATTCAGCCACCGTCATTTGCTAACCGCTGACCCTGCACCGCTGTTTTCCTGTGGTGAATTGCTGACGGTATGACATGTTTTACTGTTTTGTCCTAATTTTAATCATCTCCGTGTAGCCCTTAACATGCCGTCTACTCTGGAGGAACTTAAGCTGATAACACACGAGCCGCTGCTAGAGTGTTGGGTTTCATCAACATGGCCAATTTATCAAAGGATATTTAACCCTTCTAATTGTTTTTATCTCTCGTTTTTAGCTTTCTCTTGATAATGTCAGTTTAAATTTTTAAAGATCTAGCGAAGAGACCAGCACATCAGCCGCAGCTCGTAACTGTTCAACTCAACCACCCACCAGGCCTTGGGAAACATGCCACTAGGAAACGTAAAAATTATGAATGGGTATACATGTTATGCCATCAAGGTACGATACTTCTTGGAAGCCATAGTGCACTGCACAAGTCCCTCTGGACCGACAGGCACCTACTTGTGTTCAAATACTGCGTGGTCTTCAGTCCATAGCTTACAAACTACTTAAACCTAGGTAAACTAACCTAAGGACAAACACACATACCCATGCTCCAGGGGGGATTCGAACCTCCACAGTGAGCAACCGCACACTCCGCAGCAAGACACTTCAGACAGCTCGGCTACTCCACCGTGGCACCTACTTCTGTTCTCCAGAGCATAAATCACTAACAGCTGGTCCCCATCCCACTGTACACGTGTCAAGGACTTCCCCGGGCGATCACAGATTCGCTTCTTCCCATTGGCAAGATGAGGAAGCTACTTGGGTTCATCAAACCAGGCCGCACTCAGCCATTGCTCCAGTATCCAGCGACGATTGCCCCATGTCCATTGTATGGAGTCTTCACACGTTCTTTGCCCAGCATTAAATTCTTCTGCTAATCTGCCCAGTATAATATAGACAAGTGCGATTATTGGTGGTCAGCCGAAGCATCTACAAGGTGGTTACACCTTGGTTTTGCAACTTGCTGAAGCCATCACAGCACTCACACTTGACTCTTACAGTTTCCAAAATGCTCATTCCGAGTCTGCGGGTCATCTTGAATCTGCCTTCAAATAGGTCAGCACCTTCCACATCCCACACAAGCAAAGTCTGCCCCCCAGGGGGCCCACAGTTCTTTTGTGGGTACGTGTGTGGCGCGCACGGGGCCCCGAGCTGGAGCAGCCTTTCTTCTGCCCCAGGCTGCTTCACTGTCCCTCCCCCGGTTTATGCCTTCGCCCGGAGACGGGCATATTTCGTGAGCTACTGTGGTTCTTGTTGTGGTTTTTCTTCCTTCGTTCCTTCCTTTCTTACCCTTTGTTTTCTGTCTTTCTCTCCTTGTACTCTCCTAGCTTTCTTCTCCTCATTAGTCTCCGCTTCGGCGTTTGAGACACTTCTTCCTTCTTTCTCTTCATTTCCTATCCTCTTCTTCTTTCCTCCCTGTGCGTGTCTGAAGGCCGACCCACGCATTATCATGCGTAGCAGGTGACGGGGGTAACGCGTAATTCCCCGCCCCGGGTAGACAAGTAGGGCACGTACGTACCCCCTGGTAAAGGCCAGGCCCAGGGAGGGGTGATTACCCGAGCTGGTACCTTCCGAACGTGCCGATTGGTCCCTCCGTCAGTTCTCGGGAGGTGTGACCTGAGGTGTGAACAATCACCTAAGGCGGGTAAGCCCTCGGAGAGGGCCCCCACTAGGAAGGAGCGCGCCATCGGAGACGCCGGTAATCACGGGGGACACTTCCGCGATGACTTCCTTATCTTCTTTCGTGACGTTGACCCATAAACGTAAGTTAGACTCGCCTCAGCCTAAAAAGACTCTGCCTAATGTGCCTAAATTTCTGGTTGTCTCTCGCACCGACGGAAAGGATTTCAATTCTGTCAATCCTTTCGTTATACAGAAAGGTGTAGATGCAATTGCTGGCCCTGTTAAAACCTGTTCACGTCAGCGCAATGGCACATTGTTGCTGGAAGTGGACAGTGCCTTCCAAGCCCAAAAACTTATACGTACTACGTTGTTGCACACGTTTCCCGTTAAGGTAGAAGCACACCGCACACTCAACTCGTCAAGGGGGGTAGTTTTTACGAGATCCCTTGACGGGCTGTCTGATGAAGACATCCAATCGTATATGTCCGATCAGGGTGTGACAGCCGTCCACAGGGTGATGAAAAAGGTCGATACCCAATTGACACCGACTCGTACTGTGTTTTTGACGTTCGACAGAGTTGACCTCCCGTCGAAGGTCAAAGCAGGGTATGAAGTCATCTCTGTCCGACCTTATGTGCCTAACCCAACGCGCTGTTTTCAATGCCACAGGTACAATCATACCCGTGAACATTGCCCAAATGCAGCAAAGTGTGTCACTTGTGGTAGGGACGCCCATGAGGGGGATTGCCCACCTCCGTCCCCTCACTGCCTAAACTGCAACGGTGACCATGCGGCTTCCTCTCGCGACTGTCCTGTATACAAGGATGAGAAGGTAATCCAGCAAATCCGGGTTACGGAGAAGGTATCAACATCTGCCGCTCGTAAGTTGTTGGCGAGTCGAAAGCCCACTGTCCTCCCAGCGGGTACATACAGTAAGGTACTCACCTCACCTCGACCTACCAAAGATTCCAGTACCCAGACATGTGATTTCACTTTCGCTGACACAGTTGTGCGATCCGCCAGCCCGAAGATTGCCCGTTCCACGTCCCCACTTCCTCCTGCTGCTTCTAAGGTACAGTCTTCGTCAACATCTAGTAAACCGCGGGCACCTAAACAAGATGCCCGGACCTTGAAAAAGGAACCCGTCCGCGAGGATTTTCTGCGTTCTCAGGCTTCCCAACCGTCAACTGCCTCTTCCCGCCGTCACTCTTCCAGAAGAGCTGACAAGAAAAAGAGTTCCTCTCCTTCCCCGCCGAGGCGTGACCCATCTGTCGCGCCGTCCAACAGTTGCCGGCCTCGGCCGTCTTCTGTTTCACCGGGACGCTCCGTTTGCCGGGCGCCCGGCCCTTTACCGGCGGTGGAAACTGCCCCTCCTGATCAACTCAGGGAGGTGGCAGGCGCGTCGGTCGAACCTATGGACCACGACCCTTTGCCCCTGGACAGCGATAGCAGTGCTCCCTCGAAATCCGGTCCTCAGCGGCCGTCGAGGTGACCCCGCTCGCTACTTGGTTTTTATCCTTATTTCTTCTCTCATCTTTATCATGGCGCTCCTTCAATGGAACATTCGCGGCATTCGTTCTAATCGGGAGGAGTTAAAACTACTCCTTCGATTGCACTGCCCGCTTCTAGTCTGCCTCCAGGAAACTAAGTTGCGTCCACGTGATCGTGCAGACTTTCCACACTACACCTCTGTGCGGTTCGACCTGCCACCCGTGGAAGGTGTCCCAGCCCATGGAGGGGTTCTGATGCTCCTTCGAGACGACGTCTATTTCCATCCCATTTCCTTGCACACTCACCTACAGGCAGTTGCCGTCCGCATCACCTTATCCACATTTACCTTCTCCATCTGTAATATATATTCGCCATCGTCATCTGCCCTTACTAGGGCAGATTTGCTAAACCTTGTTGACCAGCTCCCTTCACCTTTCGTGTTGGTAGGCGACTTTAATGCCCACCACCCCCTATGGGGCTCTCCGGCACCTTGTCCGAGAGGCTCCCTTTTGGTGGACATTCTCCACCACCTCGATCTTGTCTGCCTCAACACCGGTACACCGACCTTCCTTTCTGACACAACACACACTTATTCCCATATAGACCTCGCATTATGCACTCCTCAGCTTGCCAGTCGGTTTGAGTGGTATGCACTTTCTGACACGTACTCGAGTGACCATTTCCCTTGTATCATCCACTTCCTACATCATTCCCCATCTCCACGTCCCACCAGTTGGAACATTTCTAAAGCCGACTGGGGGCTTTATTCTTCCATGGCTGTTTTTCACAATCAGAATTTTCCCAACTGTGACTGTCAGGTCGAATACCTCACAGAGGTTATCCTCACTGCTGCTGAACGTTCCATACCTCGTACATCCCCTTCTCCACGTCGTGTCCAGGTCCCTTGGTGGACTGCAGCCTGCCGCGACGCGCTTCGAGCCCGGCGCCGTGCTTTACGCACCTTCCGCCGCCACCCAACTTTGGAGAATTGCATCAATTACAAACGTATGAGAGCGAGGTGCCGTCATATCATAAACGACAGCAAGAAAGCTTGCTGGACAGCTTTTACTAGTTCTTTTAACCGTTTTACTCCCTCCACGGTTGTCTGGGGTGGCCTACGCCGTTTGTCCGGCATCAAGGTCCACTCCCCGATTCCTGGCCTGACCGTGGAGAACGCGGTCCTCGTGGACCCAGCTGATGTTTCAAACGCTTTGGGTCGTTTCTTTGCGGAGGTTTCGAGCTCTGCCCATTACCACCCTGCCTTTCTCCCTCGCAAACAGGTAGAGGAGGCACGGCCGCCTTCCTTCCGCTCTTTTAATCGTGAAAATTACAACGTCGCCTTCACCATGCAGGAGCTAGACCGTGCTCTCGCCCTGTCCCGGTCTTCTGCTCCCGGGCCCGATTCCATTCACATTGAAATGCTGAAGAACCTCTCTCCTGCGAGCAAGTGCTTTCTTCTTAGTACCTACAATCGCATATGGACTGAAGGTCATGTTCCCACAAGTTGGCGTGAAGCCATTGTTGTCCCCATCCCCAAACCAGGGAAGGACAAACACCTTCCTTCCAGTTATCGTCCTATTTCTCTGACGAGCTGCGTCTGTAAGGTGATGGAACGCATGGTTAACGCTCGGTTGGTCTGGCTCCTCGAATCTCGCCGCCTTCTGACTAATATCCAATGCGGTTTTCGTCGACACCGCTCTGCTGCTGACCACCTCGTTACGTTGTCGACCTTCATTATGAACAACTTTCTGAAGAAGCGTCAAACAGTAGCCGTGTTCTTCGACTTGGAGAAGGCATACGATACCTGTTGGAGAGCGGGCATTCTCCGCACGTTGCACACATGGGGCCTTCGGGGCCGCCTTCCTCTTTTCATTCAAGCGTTTTTGGCGGATCGCAAGTTCCGGGTGCGGGTGGGCTCTGTTTTGTCAGATACCTTTTGCCAGGAGAATGGGGTACCACAGGGCTCCGTCTTGAGTGTGGCGCTCTTTGCCATTGCAATCAATCCGATCGTAGATTGCCTTTCAGCCGACGTCTCCGGATCTCTTTTTGTTGACGATTTCGCAATTTATTGTAGCGCCCAGCGGACGTGTCTCTTGGAGCGTTCTCTCCAACGCTGTCTTGACCGTCTGTATTCCTGGAGCATCGCAAACGGCTTCCGATTCTCCACTGAGAAAACTGTGTGTATCAATTTCTGGAGATACAAGGAATTTCTTCCACCTTCTCTACGTCTCGGCCCTGTTGCTCTCCCTTTCGTGGAGACTACAAAATTCTTGGGACTCATGTTGGATCGGAAACTTTGCTGGTCCACACACGTGTCCTACCTGGCTGCCCGTTGTGCCCGATCCCTTAACGTTCTTCGTGTCCTCAGTGGCACGTCATGGGGAGCGGATCGTACCGTCCTGCTTCACCTTTACCAGGCCATTGTTCAGTCGAAGCTCGACTATGGAAGCCTTGTATACTCTTCAGCACGGCCGTCGATTCTCCGCCGTCTCAACTCTATCCACCATCGTGGATTACGTTTGGCGACCGGTGCATTTTATACCAGCCCTGTTGAAAGTCTGTATGCCGAGGCTGCTGTATTACCCTTGACCAATCGACGTGACATACTCTTGTGTCGGTACGCATGCCGCCTACGGTCGATGCCCAACCATCCATCTTACCGATTATTTTTTGACGACTCACTCGATCGCCAATATCAGTTGTCTGCGATTGCCTTGCTTCCACCGGGAGTTCGGTTTCGCCGCCTGCTACAGCGGCTCGATTTTACCCTTCCTTCCACCCTTCGGTTGAGCGAAAGCCCATTGCCACCGTGGCATCAGGCCCAGGTTCACACACACCTCGAACTTAGTTCGCTCCCCAAGGAGAGCACTCCGGATTTGGTATTCCGCTCGAGGCTTGTCGAACTCCGTTCGCGGTTCGATAATGCCGTATTTATTTACACTGATGGTTCCAAGAGCACTGCCGGTGTCGGATCTGCCTTCGTCGTCGGGGACAACCGTTTCCAATACAAGCTCCCTGACCGGTGCTCAAACTTCACGGCTGAGCTTTTCGCCCTCCACCAGGCCGTTTTGTATACCTGCCGCCACCGCCACCCTTTCTATGCCATATGTTCTGACTCCCTTAGTGCCCTGCAGAGTCTTAAGGACCCTTTCTCGAACCATCCTCTCGTGTATCGGATCCAACGCTCCCTCCAGTTGCTGGCTGATGACAGCTGTCACGTTTCTTTCCTGTGGGTTCCTGGCCATGTGGGTGTGCCCGGGAATGAGGCCGCCGACACATCAGCCAAGGCAGCAGCTCTTTTGCCTCGCATGGCTACCTTTTGCGTCCCATCGGACGATGTTCAACGGGCTCTTCGCCGGAGTATCGTGTCGCAATGGCACAGTGTGTGGCTTTCACTGTACAATAATAAATTGCGAACTGTCAAACCGATCCCGACCGCTTGGAGGACATCCTCACGCCCCTCTCGGCGGGAGGAGGTCATCCTGGCTCGGTTGCGGATCGGTCATTGCCGTTTCAGCCACCGTCACTTGCTGTCCGCCGAACCTGCACCGCTATGCTCCTGCGGTGAACTGCTGACAGTGCGACATGTTTTACTGACTTGTGTTAATTTTAATCATCTCCGTGTAGCCCTTCACTTTCCGTCTACTCTGGAGGCAATTTTAGCTGATGACACACGAGCAGCTGCTCGAGTTTTGCGTTTTATCAACTTGGCCAACTTATCCAAGGATATTTAACCCTTTTAATTGTCTTTTATCTTTCGTTTTTAGCCTCTTCTGGAAGTTCTGACAGTCCCCGTTTTTTTTGAGGCCATAGCGAATCTATGTTTTTGACTGGGCGCTAATGACCATAGAAGTTGTGCGCCCTAAAACCACAAAAAAAAAAAAAAAAAAAAAAAAAAAAAAAGCAAAGTCTGAGCTGAGGCTGCAGAGTCGCCACAGTACTTGAGGTGATAGCTACTGATGGTGTGCCAAGCACATAAATCGCTGTCCACACGCCACACACCAGCATACCATATCATTGCTCGGCCTACATTACAAAGGCTCTTTCACAATTTGCAACAAGCGACTAAGCCGTCTGGGATTCGTGCGAGGATTGCCCTCTTGAAATGGGGTTGGGTGGTTTTCATTTTGTACAATGTGGTTGGAGAATGGTTCCCCCTTGGATTCTCCAGAGGCCCAGACGTGTTTTAGATATGACAATTTTCAGGAAAGATGAAACTTCGGATTTTACTTTTCAGTTATTTCAATGTTTTAGATAACCACCATGGTTATACACTGCTGTATATTGATGACTCCAAGCAAGGGGACTCCGTCGGCTGTTCCCAATCGTATTGTCTGGGTTCGCCTCCCAGAGAGTTATTCTGTTCAAGGCACTAAAGCTAATATGTTGCATACATGGAAAAAGATTTCTGCTTTGCTACGCTTCTCCGCATTCATTCTACATCTACATGGGATACTCTGCAAATCATAATAAAGGGCCTGGAAGCACTGCAAGAGCTCTATCCCATCTTAGACTTTGCTGCGACAAAAGTACAACAAACTTTTCTACACAAACGTTTTGGGAAGGAGGTATTGTTTTCATGGGTGCCAGGGCATGTTGGTATTCATGGGAATACAGAAGCTGCCAAAGGTGCTTGCAGAGCACCTGAAGTGACGATGTGCCCGATTCCCTTATAGGATGTTACTTTTTTGTTATGGCAGCGGTTCCGGCAATTGTGGGAGGAAGAGTGGCTTTCAGTGGCAAATACCACCTGCGGTTGCTGAAGCCCATTTTCCGTCCATGGCGACCCTCCTCCCAGGGTCTCAGGAGGGATGAAGTAGCCCTTACCTGCCTCCGAATCTGGCACCGCCCATATACACACGGCTTCTTATTCTGACGCAAGGACCCCCAATCTGTGATACCTGTGGCGTGCAGATTACTATCCGTCACATATCATACAGAGAGGGTTGTGTCGAATCTTGGTGTAGATTTGCCCTCTATTGTAGGCAACGACGAAGGGAGTGTAAGCAAAGTTTTAAAATCTTGTGATTTGTTTCAACTCTGGCCTAACCTTTTAGGCTGGAGGTTTTAATATGTTGCAGAATGGCTGGCTCACACTTTCTTATCGCTGTGATCTGCCAGTCATGGTCATCTGCTTAGTTGCTTTAACTATCTCTCCTACCTTTCCCATGGGTAGTATTCCCATCTTCACCTCTAACATTTACTTTTTGTATTTTACTCCAGTTGCTCATGTTACCAGCTGGATTGCTCTCCTTTATTTTGTTTTTTTCACACACCTTGCTATTTAAATTTGTTCAGGCCCTGAAAACCTAGATGTCAAGCGCACAACATCCCCCTATCCATCCATCTACCCATCCATCCACACCAGTGCAGTATATTCACTGATAGTACATGCACAATGTGTCTGAATAGTAATTATTCCTTGGCAGGTGATGCGGATATCATCTGGATGGCATTATATCGGTAGATGACTGACCATAATATTGTGCCTGATCAGTGTAGCAAATGGCCGCACTCACTTCAGCTCACGAATAACAAGGCTGCAGGCCATACTCATCTGCAATCCACAACCTTTATGGGGGTGCTGTGCAATATTATAATCCCTCTTTCTACGATCATTACACCACCCTAGAAATCATTGGTCTGTTTAGTACCAAAAGTATTGACGACTTCAATTTAGTCAGTTTTCCAGTGCATGTTTCACTACAGGTATCCGTTCTTGGATAGTTAGATAGTATACACAGTCCGACAAATATAAAACTGAGCTTAAAATATCAGATAATATCCTCAATGAGAACAGTTCATTCAGCTGAGTGCGGCCTGGGAAATAGTGATTAGAAACTTGAAGTGGCACTGTATATACTAAAGACACGAAGAAATTTGACATTAGTATGCAATAGGTGTTAGATTAAATCAATCGAAAAATTTGAAAATTAGTGGGAAACCAAGAGAATGAACATGACTGACTGCCATTTTGGTAATGGTGGGCGATTTCCAGAACGTATGAAAATTAGGGCACCTTCCTATGGATTATAGTAGTTGAGCATTGACAAGAATTTATCCACCTGCTTTGAGGAGGGGTGGTGGTGGTGGTTGTTGTTGATGTTGTTATGACTGGAAAACAAGTCATAGTCTGAATGAATAGAAGAAAACTTTCTCATGAATATGGCTCCAAGCAAAGGGGGAGGGGGGGGGCGAGGAGTGGTTGGAACCCCTTTTCTGCATCAAGCTGGATGTGCTGAACTATCATATTGTAGACATGGGGAATTTTCCGGTCAATCTACATATGTTATTTGTAAGGAAAATGATAAGAACGTGTCTGTGTGTCTGTGTGTGTGTCTGTGTGTGTGTCTGTGTGTGTGTCTGTGTGTGTGTCTGTGTGTGTGTCTGTGTGTGTGTCTGTGTGTGTGTGTCTGTGTGTGTGTGTGTGTGTGTGTGTGTGTGTGTGTGTGTGTGTGTGTCTGTGTGTGTGTGTGTCTGTGTGTGTGTGTGTGTGTCTGTGTGTCTGTGTGTCTGTGTGTGTCTGTGTGTGTCTGTGTGTGTCTGTGTGTCTGTGTGTGTCTGTGTGTGTCTGTGTGTGTCTGTGTGTGTCTGTGTGTGTCTGTGTGTGTGTGTGTGTGTGTGTGTGTGTGTGTGTGTCTGTGTGTGTGTGTGTGTCTGTGTGTGTGTGTGTGTCTGTGTGTGTGTGTGTGTCTGTGTGTGTGTGTGTGTCTGTGTGTGTGTGTGTGTCTGTGTGTCTGTGTGTGTGTGTGTGTGTCTGTGTGTGTGTGTGTGTGTCTTTGTGTGTGTGTGTGTGTCTTTGTGTGTGTGTGTGTGTCTTTGTGTGTGTGTGTGTGTCTTTGTGTGTGTGTGTGTGTCTTTGTGTGTGTGTGTGTGTCTTTGTGTGTGTGTGTGTGTCTTTGTGTGTGTGTGTGTGTCTTTGTGTGTGTGTGTGTGTAATATATGACCAACGAAACTCTAACCATCCTTTCTAAACAACACAGGCAAGTGTGTATATATGCATGCACACATAAGCTTACCAGTTTCATTCCTCTAAATCCTTCCTACGTCCACTCGTCTTGGTAAAAATTTACATATATTTACATGATCAAACGTATTTTTTCGTGGTGTTGATGTGCTTGTACGTGACAATGTTTTTCGCATTTGTGCACAATTTTTCCTTATCATAGCATGCTCAAGTGTGTGATTTCGCATGCTTGGGGCACTCATTTCATGTGCTTCGGCACATCGAGGTCTGATTTTTCTCGTCTTACGCTCTCGGCAACCTCCTAACATTTTCTCTTTTCCTTACATCATTTCTGCTACATCTGCCCATGCTAGAAAAGTATCCTTTTCCCTGGCCAAGACCCAATCACATATCCTTTTCCTAAAAGGTGTTGTTTTAAAACATGGATTATGGTCTAACCATAATTTTTTTTCTGGATTGCACCCTTTCTTTCACAAATAATTTACAAATTTTCAAATTTCACCAGTCATTGCCCCTTAGAAAACTAATTCTATAAAAATATATTTGCACGGCACATAAATCACTACACGTTTCATCTCTTATATCGAATCCCTTGCCCTCTGGCATCTGGAGGAACAAGCCAAATACTCTCCACAAATTATCCAGCCTGCTAAAGTCATACTGTCACCTTCGATCTCTACTACCCAATCCCTATCCCACCCACAATTCTCCTATTTTGTACCTCACATAGCACTCAAATCATGCCTATCTGAACTTTTGAACTTGACACATCCCTACCAACATTCCACATCCAAATCCAATACAACATCCTCCCCTCCCCACCCTCCCAGAGGGTTCAGAAGATGTTTGCTGGGTATGTTCATAGTGAACCCTGGGTGCCTGAAATGGGCCTGTGTCATGTCAATAGTCGTCCATACCAAAAGCTCTGTGCATGCTTCAGCGACCACCATATGGCACAACAATGGAATGTTGTGTGTTGCAGTGATCGAGGATCTTGGCTAAATTACTTAGGTTCTGAGGGTCTACAAACCTCGATAAAAGAAAATAAATCTCAAACTGTGCTGTGCCGAGGATATTCATGGTTGTTGAGCTGGAACAGTCGCTAGCAGCCAACGTCTGGGGAAGCTAATGCACCTCATATATCATGCTTGCCAAAGCAAGTGGAGCTCTGCCTGGGTGGACTTCTGCTTCCCTATCTGCTAGTAGACCAACATGAAACGAGTAAAAAGCAATGTTCCAGATGTACAACCGCTGTCTCTAAGCAGGGAAAATTTCAGTATGAAGAACTTGTCACTAACAAAGAAAGGGAGTGGGTCAGTTCTATAGAAAACAGTGTACAGTGCCCAATCACATGCCTTACTAGACGTGTCAAGCTGACTGCTGTAGCCAGGGTACAGGGTATTGTCTTGCAGTGCAGTGAGTAACACGCGTAGCTTGACTGACAGGGTGTCCATTTCGTTTGGCACACACATTGGGGACCTGAAAACAGCAGTTGCCACTGGTGCCTTCATATTGGCCTTTGAAGGTGATACCAGTAAAGGTCAAGGTCAGGATGATGATCTACTGATGCAACTTAAAGCCTTATGTCCCTCCGTATTATGCTGTGCTTCCAATGCTGGACGTTTGAACACGTCATCTTGCTGTGCTTCCAACATCACATGCAGGGTTTGCAGGCGTCCATCCCATCTCGATGCCCCCTTGCACCACCATCCTGTATGTGTCAACTGTAGCCAAAACCGTCCTCCTTGCCACCAAACTCCACCATACTGCATAAAGAGAGAAGGATAATGGAGTCTGAACCTGGACATCTTACTGACTCTGAGGCTGGAGTGCAACAATGTGTGACTAAATCCTGTGCTACTAAAAACATAATTTGCTGCAGCTGCATCTTCGCTGCCGTATTTCGAGACAGCATTACCTTTCATTGCACCATCAACTGTGGGCCCTCACGGCCACAAGCTCACTTGCCCCTTTGTTGATTAGGGTCTCCCCATGTTTTGTTGCTCCCACCCCACCGCTTTGGGAGCCATGACCCCCTCCCATTGGGGAAACTGGTCTCAAACCTATGTGACACAGAAACGGCAGCTTTGCTTTGGCTCCTCGCCAACAAAAAGGAGCCCCTTGGATCCATTCTTTTACAGTTTCTGTCCCCATCAAGGCCACTGTGGCTGAGAAGTGCCACTGACTGATCATAAGGCTTCTGGGTCCATCTCAGACCATGAGGTGGCATGAGAGAGGCACACCCAATTTGTGGAACCAAAGGAACAACGAGTCGATTCCGAGGAGGGGTAGGAGGAGGAGGAAGACGAGGGGGAGGGAGATACATGGCATATATTCACATTTTGATGTTTTTCTCTTCAGTTCCAGCGTTCTCCAGGGTCCCTGCTGGGAGTCCATGACCACCTTTGTGACAATGAACAATGTTACATATGTATTTCTCTCCTTGAGTTTGAACCTACAGACTGCCTGCCCCACTGGTCTCTTCACAGGGCTAACTGAACGGCTTACATATCGGCCAAGCTAGGCTTATTGGGTAAACTGCTTCATGCCAGGATCACTTGGTTACCCCACCTCCATCACCTCCAACTAAAATAATGGTGGTGTTGGAACATCCTTCATCGCCTCAGCAACACTATTTGGGGAGCAGCCTGTCCCACTCATCTGCAGCTAAGTTTTTTGCCTTCTCTGTTGCCATGTCCATGCCTCGCCCCACCACAAAAAATACAGGCGTCTTTTTCCAGCTGCTTCCCTTCCTTTCCAACAACCCAGGTCTTTCCTGCCAATCAAAGTTTGGGTTTGTACCCTCCTGACAGCACTTGACACCCTACCTCTCCTTCCTGCTATCTCCTGCCAACCCCATAAACCTCCTTGGTCGATCCACAGTTTGCAGCTCCATTTGGAATTGTCCCCTTGGTCGATCCACAGCTTGCAGCTCAATTTGGAATTGTTCCCTTGGTCGATCCACAGCTTGCAGCTCCATATGGAATTGCCCCCACAATTCGGACATTAGTTTCACCGCTAACTCTCCGTCACAAGTTCCTGGCCATTCTTGCCACGTTAAACTTTCTAAGGTGTTTATACTGACCGTTTCTTGGTAGGTGGCTAATTTGGGTATGCCTAAGTTGATGGTGGTCACATTGAACTATACTTCCTGCCTCCTGGCTGTAGTGTTTTCACCACAGAGCTTATCGTATATCTCCAAGGATGCCCCAGGGAGTCATTTAGCATTTGTAGCGACTCAGTGAGTGGCCTACAAGCCCTTGAACTGTTTTCCTTAACGTCCTTCGAGATGATTTCATAACTCAATCTTTACCCTTGGCAAGTCTGGTTGTTTGGTAGACTTGCTTTGGATGTCAGACCACAGTGACATCCCAGGCGATTATCGACCAGCTGACCGAGCAGGCCCCCACCTCCTAGCCCCTAGGTATTGGTATCATGGCCAGGGATTTCCAATTGGGTTTGCACCCTACATCTACATCTACATGGGATACTCTGCAAATCACATTTAAGTGCCCTAAGGTCTTTGTGACTTGGAATTTGGAATGGTCTACATAGAGCACGCCAAACAAGCTCCATGCGATCTAGCCCTTTATGATCACATAAGTCTTTCGTCAGAATCTCGCATAGGGATTCGATTATCCTCTACGTATTCACCACGGCGCACACATGACCACCTCCTCTCTTGTGAGGACGTACCCAACTGTCGCTGGGGCTCTTTCATTAGTGTAGCCCACATCCTGCAGGACTGTCCACTTATAGCCTCTTTACTGCAGTATCAGAATCAACCGACTGTGCTCCCATTAACTCTTAGCGATGATGCATCTATGGCTGGTTTTACCTTACGTTTTAACCCTGAAGTTAGTTTTAATCATATGATCCAGTGGTAAGTACTTCAGCCTGACTTTTCAGGCTTATGCACATTCTGAATGTAATCTGTTTCAGAATTTTATTCGGTCCTTCATTGTTTTGGCTGCCGGTTTCTCTTCTGTTTTTTCTGTTTTATACGAGGCGTGTTTTTTAAGTACAATTTTGAAATTAAGACGTGCTAAGATATCTCAATAATTTAACGTGCACTGTGTACCTATACCTGTTTTCTAAACAGACTCCATTACAGTCTGATTCTCCCTTGTTTACGTTGTGTACTGAGTGTTTACGATGCCTCAGATAATCGTGAGTCCCATCGACAGCGAAGTACAGGCTGTTATGATTTCTTACTGCTAAAGGCCTAAAAGCGATCGATATTCATTGAGAGATCTATGTTGTTTACGGAGAAAACATCATGAGTAATGGAATGGTAAGAAATTGGGAGAGAGCATATAAATAAGGCCGCTCAAATGTGCATGATGAACGATGGAGTGGGCGGCCTTCGGACGTTAATGAAAGTTTGGTTCAGGAAGTGGACAATAAGGAGAGGGAAAACAGACGGTTTAAGATTTCTTCCTTCTGGGATGACTTTTCTAATGTTTCTCGTTGTGTTGTATGGCGTTGTGGCCGAGCAAGATAATGACGAAGTGAAAGCAATAGTGATGCAGTTAAGTCAGGCGGCAGAGGGTATTCAAAAAGTGGTACAACATTGACAAGTGCCTTAATATTGACGGAAATTTTGTAAAATGTAGATAAAGATACAGGCTTTCATGTAAAAATAAAATTGAGATAACTTAGCACGTCCTTTTTAAATTTCAAAACGGTACTTACTTATAAAAACACACCTATAATACTTTTTGTTGTCACTGCTGTTTCGGCTTATGAAGCGACACTGTAAACCTCGGGGTTTTCTTCTCTGGATGCTGAATGTTAGGTCTTACTTCCATCAGCACACAGCACTTAGATCTCAGCATGGGACTGATGACCTCACTGTTTAGTCCCCTTAAAACTTGCAACAGCAACATACTGTGGATAACCTGTCCACCAAAAACCTCAACCCACAGAAGTTGGTTCTATCCAAACGTCTCAACTTTAGTCCTACAACCCAATTTCTGATACTTAGGATGGAGAATGGATCCTTTCATTCTAAAGTTGAATATTCTCTTGAACTGACGTCATTATTATCATAAATTAACTAATCTTGCGGTGAATGATCTCACACTAATAACACATTCATGCATTTAGGTTAATCTAACCACATTTATTTATATACTTTATATATAACTACATGCACTTCTCTTCCATAGCCATTACTGTCTGCGCTAATATTAAGAGACATTGAGAATTGTTCTCCAAAGAGTGCATATGCAAAGATATTTACTCCACTTAAATATCATACATTAAGAAAATCATCAGACATTATGCATTTCAGTATTCAATCTCGAGCTTAGTCCCTCCATAACTTTCTCCATGATCTCCTACTCAGTATTAATGTTGACCCCCCCCCCATTAGATGTTCAGCCTGTTACTTCAAAGTAATTCTTGACTGAATTGAACTGATTCCTCCTTCGCCTACTTTGACTCCTCTTACTTTCTACAGCTGAACCTGTCTCTCTTATGCAACCTTTCTTTTATCATGCGTGTAACATGACCCCACCATCTCAGCCTGTTTGCTCTGCCTGCCGTATCTATGGTGTTCATTCCCAGGTTTCCTTTGATTTCCTCACTGTGGATAGTGTCCTGCCATTGTTCTCATGTATTAGAGCTGTGTGCAGCTACGAAGGCGGGTGGTGGGGCGAAGCGCAGTAGCAAGAGCCTGTGTACGACGTGACGACTGGTGAGGACCCAGCCAGTAGCGTCATTTCGCCGTTTCGCGCCGTGCCGAGTGTGCTTTGAACGTATAATCCTGATTTTTCTTCCAGTGGTCGTATACTGAAGGTTATTTACTTTGGGAAGTGTTCGTTATGAATGACGGATCAAAAAAGCGTCAAGAGTTACATAACAAAGCAAGATCTGTTGTGGTCTGAGTGTTTGACTGCTTAAGAAGAGAGGCGGGAGCAGACGACTGGCCGCCACGCGGTGCTGCCACAACGTTGCCACAGCCAGCCGGGGGCGGCTGAGGCGCGCGGCGTGCGGCTGCGGACATCCATGGAGGCGAACGCGGCCGTCACAGGCAGTGGGCCGGCGTCTTATATATCGCCAGGTCAGCAGTGACCACAAGGCCGAGGATTATTTGATCGGAAAAAGGGCAGTTTAGACGTCTGAAATAGGCCATTCATTACCTCATCTAGGGCAAATAAAATCTAAAACAGGCCCCGAAAAGAATTGATCAGACGAAATAAACAAAGTAAAATACATAGTGTTGACTTATGAGCAATTTTTTACTCACATATAATAAGAACAAAATCACTCATTAATGACCAAACCGACACCAAACCTTTATACTTTTCGAAGATAAAAATACAATGCAATTCAGAAGCCAGTGCTGAAATACATGTAACAGGTCTATACAATTTACCAAACACAGAATAAACCAGAGGTTTCAAACATTCATAACCTAATTGGTTTCACAGTAAATTACTGAAAACTTTTGAAGGTTTCCCAGGGGAAAACCACGGTGCTCGTATAATTAATTTATAAGCCGTGAATGAACGTTGTATATCAACGTATGTGACAGGGGCGCTCTTCACTTTCGGTATACATTTTGGACGGGAATGCAGCATTCAGTAGACCTGGATGTTTCGCAAAGTCTCTTCAGGCCGGTGTTGTTATGGAAAATCTGCTGAAATTTTCCCGTTCTTTTTCTCCCACGTTACCTACGCTTCAGTAATTTCCTTTTTTACTTCCACTGGAAAAGCCGTATTCTCAGATAGGTTAACATTAAACTAATACATCGGGAATAATTGTCCCCATAAATGTGTAGTTGGCTCTAATGAAAGCCAAGTCCCGCTGAAGTAAGGGATCATCGAGTAATTGTGTTACACCTTTCAAAGCCAGAATCACTTTTTCATCTACGTCAATTTAATATAACCCCTTCAACCTAGTTCTGACAAAATGGGTGCGATTATTTGCTCTTTAGTTTTGGGCTTTGCTTTGAACAGATCAAATAAGCCTTGGGTGGCGGATCTGGCTCTAAATTGCCAACAATCAGTTTTGGGATGTTCCGTAGTTTCATCTACAGAAATCCATATGGAAAACTCCACAATAAGGATTCTTTGCAGAGCGGTTATGTAAGTTAAGTCGACATAATTTTTACGCAACGTTAACTCTGCCTGCACAGACCAATGACTACTTTCCTTCACATATCGATCTTCGTTTTTCTGCGTATGATTTTTCGACGCAAGTATTTTGAAAATAGAAGAAATAGATTCGTTTTGAATTTTTCAACTGAAACAGGCAAAAATATGGGTTAACTGCGAAATAGGCTATTTTAAGTGCTATAAAATTATCTCTTTCGGTTTTAAGTAGCCACGAAACGCGTAAGTAAATTTGCAACTAGCAACTCAGGAGAATATAAGGTTTTAACCATAATATCCGCGGTCTAGTGATCACTAGAGATTACTGCAGAGAAGCGATGCAGTCGTAACAAAGAATTGGGATATATTGACGTTTTTTGAAAGGAACGTTTTGTGTGGAACAGTATTTGAAATGTATTCGAGGGCCAAATATCCCACTGCGGAGAAGTTAGTTTCACAAATGAAAGAGAAGTTGGACTGGGCAGCGAAGATGAGAGAGTTAATTTATTGTCCCGAGACTTGATAAGTACTGAATACAGCATCACCTTGTTTGTGTAACTGTGGCCTTACATATTGTTAGTAGCTATTAATCTGTATTTCAAACATTTTATTACGAATTTCAGGTTTTATTTGTGTAGCGGCAAACAGTAATCGCCATTAACTATACTGCAGGCGCTTGCCTGCTTGCGCGCGCGCGCGCTTGTGTGTGTGTGTGTGTGTGTGTGTGTGTGTGTGTGTGTGTGTGTTGACATATCTGTTTCACAAAATCGTTCATATTTTATATTATTACAAAACTCGGCAACGGTTAGCAATTACTAAATATGAGTGGAAATATCAGTCTTGACTTCTACAGAGTGAGTGCATTGTATATTTTCACTCAGACATACTTCAGTATATTTATACATTGATCAATGGGAGTTTTGTTGCTTAATCCCTCATATTTTCTTCAGAGCATGGCTTGAATAGTCCACTTACACTTTGATAGAATGTCACTAGTAATTTTTATAATGTTGTCACTGAATTTTATTCTCATTGCTGTTATGTTCGCTTGAACACAATATGTTCACTTTTTGAATCAAATATTGTTAATTACGCCCTCGTCTCGTAGCCGTCTGTGATCGTAGCAAAGTGGCACAGACGATGGCACTCAGTACAAAACAAGTATACAGGCTTCATTTATGTGGATACAATTTTATTTTTGCTTTCTATGTATGTTTAATCTATGCAGCAACTATATGGTCATGGCAGTATAAATGAATAATTTATTGACAACTTGTAAAAATTTCCAGTTGCTCTCTACTGCAAGCAAAAAAAGAGCATTCCTTACCATTAACATTGTTTCGCATAAATGAAACGAATAGCATGAAAAATGCATTACTGTTGAAGGCGTATAGACGATATCTAACTCAAGATATCAGAATGTGTAGCTGAAGTGTGCAGAAGGTTCTTGAGTGGGTGCGCAGTGCGTGCATTGGAATGGTGGAACTCGATCGAATAACACTAGTGTCAGGAGCGCGCGGCCGCAGCGGCCAGTCAGCTGACAGCGGTCAACTGACAGCCGGGGGAGGAGAGGGAGCGGCGATCTGGCGGCGTCGCGCAGTGTTCTCCCTCTCTGTCTGCGCAGAACCTTTCGCTCAGCCGCCTTCCTACCTGCACACAGCTCTAGTACTGGCAATCATCCTTGCTCCCTTCATATGTTACATCAATGGTATTAAGGAAATCTGTATCCACAGAGCTTTTCACTCCCTCACAAAGTTGGTCGAAAGATAGTGGTGTACAGATAACTTAGTCTTTGTACTGACTTTGCAACACTCCTACTCATGTTAGTGCAGGTCAATAATACAATGAAGGTAACGGGCAATTACGTCTACCGTGCAGTTCCGACCACATCAAAATACTACTTCACAAAACTAACATAGTTTCAGTGTGCCCCTCTGCGAGGATTTAAAATGACCGTGTGTATACCTAACAGATATGGCATAAGATGTTCCCCTTCGTTTCCTCAGATATGTAATATTCGGTAAATAAATACCATAAAGTCACAGGAATTGGATTTAACACTGTTTAAACTAAAATTCAATTGTTCTAATATGAAATTTTGGTGGTCGCCAGCCCAGTAGGACATAAAAGAAATAGTTGTTGGTTACACTGAACGTAAAAAACCAGTAAAGCAAAAGGAAGAGTAAAATGTAATCCTCAATTCAAACAGAAGCAGCTACAGCGGCACCCACTAGTGGTCATCAAACTGAGCAACACACACGAAACACAATTGGCATTTAACTGTAAGCAGACAAACTTCACAACAAACAGTACTCAGTATTGTTCATCTTTGAAGTGATTATAGTGGCTAATCATTTATACTTGATGTAAATAAACTGTCGATATTGGCGAAAATTTACTTGCAGTGTCAGTGCTCTCAGAAAAAAAAATTATTGAACTAAGATCGCTAAACTGACACAAAACCACTGCCTAAAAGATTCTAAAACAATTACATAATGCAGATAAGATCGTAAATTATTAGGCCTACGTTGTCTGTATTTGTAATTAATAAAAGAATTGAAACAATAGATGAGTGAAAATGGTCTGTTGCCAACATCTACTAACTTTTTCTTTGAAACAGAGAAAATTTAATAGGCTACTAAATCTTATTTTCAGAACTTACAGATTGAATGATCCTACCGTGCACAATGGTTTCACTTCCTATTTCGAAATGTTTACACAAAATATACACTGAGAAGATAAATATTGTACTTACATGCGAACTTATTAACTAATTTTCATCATATTTTCTTTAGTGTGGTTGTTTGTCTTTTTCAGTAAGCAAAACTATCAATTTTAATTAATTGCAGCTAATCTTTGTTACTGTTCATGAAAAGAACAAAACTGCTCTGAATGTTAACGTCATAAAGCATATTGCAATCAAAGTACCCTTTATTTTCATTTTAACTTGTATGCAATAAGGCAAGAACTAAATAAGTTCTTACTTATAATTTGAATGCACTTTAAAATTTATTTGATTTACTATATTTAATTATTGCGCAAAATTGTCACTGAGCATCAAAAAAGTAACTAGTTCTGTCATTGCAAAATTTATGAAACCACACTATTAAAAATGTTCAGGTGATTCTCGGAAACTTCACTGTTTAAGGAGTAGGACCCTGCTCCAGGTTGTGATTTTGGAAAATAACCATAATAACGTAAAATTCATTCTGGGCATTATTAAAATTATGCAACACACACATACTTCAGAGGTTCGTGGCTGTACAAATAATGTTTCCTACAAAACCTGTGAAGTGAGAGATGAGCTTCCACATGGCTTCCACAATGCAGAAATGTTGATTCCGGCTACTAGTGGCAAAATACAATTGCCTTGGCGTCGCTATAAACGGCAGAATGCCACAAAATTAAAACCAATATATATATTACATCCAAGGCATTTTAAAAGCATTCTTGGAAATGAAAGTTGCATCCTTAGCCATTTTTGGAAACATGAAGCCAGCCTCAGCTCACTGTCCTCTCAAACTCGCACTCTCTCCTCCCTCTAGTCTTTGTACTACACCAACGCACCACTTGGCGCGCTTTTGCACCTTTTACATCGCACCACCTCCTCTTCCGTCTTTATAATACTGTCACACACCTTTTACATTTCGACATTTATACAACTTTCCTTACCCAGAACCTCGCTACATTCCACAATTACAATATTTTAATGAAAATATCCATATGTTCACAAAAATTAAAAATGACATTCAATAATATTGATAAATTAGTTTGGTATTACATTACAGTACAACGAATTTCAGTACAGTTACCTATCAATAAATCGAACTTTCGAAAAAAATACAGAATTACTTTATTTTTTATTATTAGTATTACTATTTGAGATTTAAAGTGTTTAAATTCTGGTGTCACAACTTCATTTCAGAATAGAGATCCTAGCTGAGCACTCAGTGCATTAGCTTTGCTACACCTTGATTAGAGGTCTTTCAGTATTCAACTCTGCTGCCTGGCAATCTACACAACCACAAATCCTGCCAAAAACATCTTCCCTGTAGACAAAAGGTTCTGCCACAGCTATGAATAAAAACTATCTGGCAAATGGCTGGGCCAACTTTGACTCTTCACCTGAAATTTGTGCATGAATGACCCCATCCCTACAAAGAACTAGAATCACTATTGGAATAATTTGCCACTCCCAGAAGCTCTCTCTTCAGTCCACTTTCCTCCTCACCCCGACATCACCCACACAAACACCTTCTACACGCATTCCAAACTCCACAAAACAAATAACTCTGGAAGCTCAATTGTAGCTGATTACTGTGCTCCTGCTGAAAGCATTTCGGACCTCTTTGACCAACACTGCCACAAATTGCCCCAAAGCTATTCTCCCATATAAAAGATACCAGCCACTTCCCTCAATGACACTTGCCATCTCCCCACATAATAAAAGCCCATGTGTCCGTGGCGTTCTACTCTGTAACGCTACCTCTCCTAACGTCCCTCTGAATCCAAACGCAATACCTCATGTCACATATACCTCACCAACTTTATCCTAATAAGCAATTTTTTCCTTGAATGGAAAGTGTAAAACCAAAAAATCTTGGCCTGGAAAAGCAGTCATTGTCATAATTAGAAAAATGTAATGTCAACTTTCCACTTGAAATGACCATGCTTCATTGTTATATTAATTTTAGTACTTTGACAGATTACAAATTGTTGAATAACAAAGGCATAAAGTATAGTTAGCAGAAAAAATCGGGAGTAAGGTAGTGAGGATTTAATAATGATGCCATGTGGCTGTTCTTATGCCATGTCATGAGGTTCATGCCTCTCAAGTATTGTCAAATTGTAACATATTTGAACAAAACAGCGAAATATTTCAGAAAAGGAAGTAAGGAATAAATGACTTTCCATCTCCATTGGCACAAAGGAAGAAAAAGGAAACACACCTTAAGTTCTCTTAAACCTGCATACTTGTGCCTCTTTCGCTTACTTGCACCAACAGAAAGACGTCGAACAATTTTAGTTGATTTTTCTGGTGACAGTACTTCAGAAACTACATATCTCAACTGAACCCTAGCTGTTTCGACCGTGTAGAACCATAATGTTTGGGGAACGACATAAAGCGAATATTTAAGTAGTAAACTAAACAAATGCTACAGGGTGTAGCATAAGGGATTATCTGATTTGTTAAAAATCGGGACTATAATTTGAGATACAGTGCTTGAACATTCCAATGTTGAAATGAGTAAACTTGGCAGTTCAGAGGTCAGTGGACCTAACTGTATGGAATTATATCCTGTGAGGGGCTTATAAAGACTGTTGTTCATGTGCATCCATTACCAACAACACGGAACAAACTGAGATGTCGCATAACAGCTGTGGTTGGCTGCAACATGGTAACTATAATCTCAGTGATATATGCTATGCATCCTTAGGGAGTATACTGATTACCTGCAAAAAGGTACTGTAAAAATGTTTGGGAGTTTCCCATTCATCCAAAAACAAAATTGATAGCATGTTTCGTAAATACAGATACGCCAAATTGCACGGTTCTTTGATACACCTGCTATATGTGAATTGCTGTGCCCAGTGTGTGGTGGTGTTCCATAACTTGATACATGTGTAACTTTATTTGTTTATTATTATTTATTAATATTTGTGTCGTTTACCAGTCATCACTGGACAGACTGTGTGTGTGTGTGTGTGTGTGTGTGTGTGTGTGTGTAAAGGAAAGAGGGAAAAGTCTACAATTTGGACGTATACAACATATCATTTTGTCCAGTCACTTTCATCACTGTAATTCACCAATTGAGTATAGTGCGTGCTCTTTCAGGTCCTGTGCAATTTTCCTTTTGAATGGTTCTGGTGGCAGGGATGGCACTTCTTTTGGCAGCGAGTTAAACATTAGCAGCGCAACCATTGGAAAACTGTCTAGTGTTCCAGTCGGACGACAGCTTGGTATTTCCGTATTCCTCTTGTTACAGGTTTCATGGTTATGTATATCTTGCCTCGTAATGAATTCACCTGGGTTTTCTTTGATGCGGATGAGGCATAAAAACACATACTGGTGTAATGTTACTTTTTTTTCTGGATTTTATCGCTGGTGTTGTCACAAGATCAAAGTTGAAAACGGAAATTAAAATTTAACTAACCGTAAGATCAGCAATGAGTATTAATTTTTGAAATTGTTAATACACTGAAAGGACTACAAAAGATTCCGCCTTCAGTTCTCAGTAGCAATGTAAGTTAAAAATTACAACTCCAGAAAGCACCATTACATAAGAAAATAGCGGAATCAGTTACCTGGTATGCATTCATTGGTGCAAGCCGTGACACTGTAGTTGAACCTGTATGAATTGATTATCTTAGTTCTCGTAAACTGATGCTTGGTTTCATGACTATTAATTGTAAAGTTTTAAGACCGTGTGCAATTTTGATTACTATGGTTTTCGAAAGTTAAAGAAATTATCGGACTTCGCTTTTAACAGAATGAAGATTTCCTGCAGGCATTGAATTCAATGTTTAATATGAAATGAGAGTAAATAAATTTTGCATCGAGAATGTTCTTTTGTCATCATGAGACAATAGGCAACAATGACCAAGCATCAATTTACTAATTGCTGAAAGAAGTCATCAATTAAATGAAAGATGGGGAGAAATAGTCATTATTCAACTTTAATTTGGAATTCCTATTTTATTTAAAGTTTATTGCGTAAAGGGTGCTAACAAGAGCTCACACTTACATGATTATGGAGGTCGTGTAAAATATGTCCGCTCAGTATGAAGGTAGAAAAACGAAAGACGACAAGCGATTCCGTTTTCTCTCCAGATTGTTTGAAATAGTTGACGGTATAACTTGAAACAAGGATAATCAGAGATTTATTGGGAGAGAGAACGGATGCTTGCGACAAGCGCCGCAGATATAATTTTAAATTAAAAAAATATTAATGTATTGCTACACTGGCTGAAGATCGTCATCATACCTAATCGTTTGAATATTGACTTGCGGTGGTCCAATCTTTTGCTTGTAATTATACTGACACATTTTTCTTTTGGAGCATTAATACATCTTTACAACCTGCAGCATGTCCTCATAGCAGTAGACCATAATTAATATGGCCATGAAATAGTGCGTAAAATGCTGTAATGTTACAAGGTATTGGTCAGTTACTGTACCTTCAAGCCTTCTCAGAAGGAATATTCTTGTGTCCCAGCCTCGTGGCCGCTTTTGTGTCTCGTTTCCGTCGTAGGTGTCGGTGGCCGAGTGGAATGAGACCGACACAGGAATAAAGATAGCGCGCTGGTGCAGGTACGGAGGGGAGCAGCCAGAAACTAGAAACACTAGAGTAAATTAGAACGAGATATATATATTGCACAGAATGTATACAATACTTAACTTTTACATTGATCAGTAATGCAGAATGCTGATACATAGTTGCTAGAGGTCTGCCTAGTGCCTGTACGATAGCCAAGACTTCACTGGTGCCTATCTGATTCCGAAGTGTCAACTGGATCCTATCTCAGTCCCAAGTGAACGATGTCGTTCAGTGGTGGCCACGAGTGGAGTTGCAGCAGAGGGCGCTCGTGGCTGTCGTCGTAAGAACGCCGCGCCGTGCGTGCATGGCGGCGCGCGGCGAAAGTAGGTGGCGCGCACATTGGACTTGAGCAACACCACAAATATTACATGGGAGAGCTTAGAGCATACATACACTGCGTGTTCATTCATTGTACGTTTGCTACCAATCATGAAGCGTAGAAGTCTGACAGCCTCCATATTCTCGTTACAGTCAATGTTGCTAAGATGCTGTCTTTTTCCTTGTTTCATTTTATTTTCGAGGAACCATTCTTGGGTGTCTTCGGAGAGGTCACCTGTTGCTTGGAGAGCTTGTGCTGCAGTTTTTCTTTTAGCATAAAGAGTAGTCACCAGAAAACTGTAACATGTGGTTCTTACAGCCCATATCGTTTACATACATAAGGAACAGGAGAGGACCTATGGCGGACCGTTAGTGTATGCCATGTTCCAACTTTTGTTCTTGTGATAAGGCTCCATGAACTGACACCACCTGCTTGCGGTTTTCCAGATGAGATTGGACAGTTGCCATAACAGCACCTCCAACACCATAACAGATTAATATATTGAGGGATATCCTACCTGTAGTTAATGCCTTAATACCGTTTGGTGGTTACAGCAGAGAAGAGCCGGCACCCCGAGAGGAACGCCGACAGAGGGCTACACCAGAGGGGAAGGAGACGAAGACGGCAGGAGTGTGTGGGGAGGCAGTGGGCGCCAAGCCGGAGGAGGGCGGCGCGCCGCTGAGAAAAGAAACATCAGCAGCAGCAGCAGCAGCAGCACCACCACCACCACCACCACCACCACCAGCAGTCGGCGCCGCTGCTGGAGGGCCGGAGCCGAGAGTCATCGGCCGTGCGAAGCGAGTGTGCTTTGTGACCGAGAGGGTGTGCACCTGCCCTGAACCTGCCGTGCACAGGGCAGACCCCACTGCAGCCACGCCCACCAGGTAGGGGTGCCCATTTCGAACATACTGATGCTCCATCTCACTACGAAACACCCCCCAGGGGGCCCCACATCTCTTTTGTGGGCACGTCTGTGGCGCGCACGGGGCCCCAAGCCGAAGCAGCCTTTTCCCCGCCCCAGGCTGCTTCACTTTCCATTCCGGTTCGTGCCTTTGTCCTTTTGCGAGTCAAGGTGGTTTCCTTTCCTGGTTTTTCTTTTTCCTTGATTTCTTCCTTTCTTAATCTTTCTTTTAGTTTTTGTTGTACTTTTCTAGCCTTCATCTCCTCCTCATTAGTCGCCGCCTCGGCGTTTGAGACACTTCTTTCCTTCTTTCTCTCCACTTACTCTATTCTTCTTCTCTCCTCCCTGTGCGTGTCTGAAGGCCGACCAACGCATTATCGTGCGTAGTAGGTGACGGGATAACGCGTAATTCCCCGCCCCGTGTAGAAGAGACGGGCACATACCCACCCCCTGGTAAAGGCCAGGCCTAGGGAGGGGTGATTACCCGAGCTGGTACCTTCCAAACATGCCGATTGATCCCTCAGTCCGTTCTCCGGAGGTGTGACCTGCGGGTAAGCCCTCAAAGAGGGCCCCCATTAGGAAGGAGCGCGCCATCGGAGACGCTGGTAATCAAGGGGGACACTTCCGCAATGACTTCCTTCTCTTTTTCTGTGACTTCGACCCAAAAGAGACATCGATTCACCTCAGCATAAGAAATCTTTGCCCAATCTTCCGAAATTCCTAGTCGTTTCTCGAACCGACGGTCAAGATATCACTTCTGTAAATCCTTTCGTCATTCAGAAAGGTGTTGATGCGATTGCTGGCCCTATTAAGGCCTCGATGCGTCAGCGCAATGGAACATTGTTGCTGGAAGCGGACAGTGCCTTCCAGACGCAAAAACTATTACAGACTACGTTGCTACACACGTTTTCTGTCCAGGTAGAAGCGCATCGCATGCTAAACTCGTCACGGTGTAACAGCCGTGCATAGTGTGTTGAAAAAGGTCGATAACCAGCTGACAACAACTCGTACTGTGTTTTTGACGTTCGATAGTTGTACTCCTGTCCAAGGTCAAAGCAGGGTATGAAGTTATCTCCATTCGCCCTTATGTACCAAACCCAACGTGCTGTTTAGAATGCCATAGATACAACCACACCCATCAATCTTGCCCTAATGCAGCAAAATGTCACTTGTGGTAGGAACGCCCATGAGGGCGATTGCCCACCTCCGTCCCCTCACTGCCTTAATTGCAATTTTGACCATGCGTCTTCCTCTAGGGACTGCCCTGTTTATAAGGATGAAAAGGTTATTTAGCAAATTCGGGTTATGGAAAAGGTCTCAACATCTGCCGCTCGAAAGTTGTTGGCACTTACACTAAGGTCCTCACCTGCACTCGACCTACTAAGGATGCAGGTACATAGATTTCAGTTTCGCTGACACAGTTATGCGATCGGCCAGCCCGAAGATTGCCTGTTCCATGTTCCCGCTTCCTCTTGCTGCTTATAAAGTTCTTCAACCTCTAATAAACCGCTGGCATCTAAACAAGATGCCCGCACTTCGAAAAAGGAACCCGTACATAAAGATTTACTACGGACCTAAGCTTATCAACCGTCAACTCCTTCCCCACCGAGGCATGACTCATCCGTCACGCCGCCCAACAGTAGTCAGCCCCGATCATCTTCTGTCTCGCCGGGACGCACTACTGTTAGCCGGGCAACCGGCATTTTACCAGCGGCGGATGCTGCCCCTCCTGATCAACTGGGGAAGGTGGCAGATGCGTCAGTTGAACCCATGGAACACGATTCTCTGCCTCTAGATAGCGATAGTAGTGCTCCCTCGAAGTCCGTTCCTCAAGCAGTCGATGTGACCCCGCATGCTTGTTCCTTTTTATCCTCTTTATCTCTCATTTTTGATCATGGTGGCCTTCAATGGAATATTCAACGCATTCGTTTCAATCGGGAGGAATTAAAACTACTCCTTCGATTGCAATGCCCGCTTCTAGTTTGTCTCCAAGAAACTAAGTTACGCCCATGTGATCATGCAGACTTCCCCCACTACACAGATGTGCGTTTCCAGCTGCTACCTTTGGAAGGTACCCCCGCCCATTGAGGGATTCTGATGCTCATTCAGGATGACGTCTATTACCATCCCATTTCATTGCATACTCATCTAGAGTCAGTTGCCGTCCACATCACTCTATTCACCTTTTCAAAAAATGTTCAAATGTTTGTAGAACTTGTGGGACTTAACTATGGGGTCATCAGTGCCTAAGCTTACAAACTACTTATGAACTAGCTAACACTGACGGCACAAATATCCATGCCAGAGGGGGGATTCGAACCACCGACCGTAGTGACCTTGCAGACCGTGACTGGAGCGCCTCAGTCCCTCGGCCACTGCGGCCGGCTCCACCTTTTCCTTTTCCCACTCTAATATCTATTCGCCATCGTCATCCGCCCGTACTAGGGGAGATCTGCTATATCTCGTTGACCAGCTCCCTTCAGCTTTCGTGTTGGTAGGCGACTTTAATGCCCACCACCCCCTATGGGGCTCTCAAGCATCTTGTCGGAAAAGCTCCCTTTTGGTGGACCTTTTCCAACACCTCAGTCTTGTCTGCCTTAACACCGGTGCACCGACATTCCTTTCCGACACAACACACATTTATTCCCATATCGACCTCGCGATACGCACTCAGCTTGCTAGTCGTTTTGAGTGGTATGCACTTTCTGACACGTACTCAATTGACCATTTCCCTTGTGTCATCCACTTCCTGCATCATTCCCCATCTCCTCGTCCCACCAGTTGGAACATCTCTAAAGCCGACTGGGGGTTTATTCTTCCATGGCTGTTTTTCATAATCAGAATTTTTCGAGCTGTGACAGTCAGGTCGAATACCTCACAGAGGTTATTCTCACTGCTGCCGAACATTCCACACCTCGTACATCCTCGTTTCCACGTCGCATCCCGGTCCCTTGGTAGACTGCAGCCTGCCGTGGCGCTCTTAGAGCCCGGCGCTGTGCTTTATTCACCTTCCGCCTCCACCCAACGTTGGAGAATAGTATGAATTATAAACGGCTGCGAGCGTGTTATAAAAGACAGCAAAAAAGCTTGGACTGCTTTTACCAGTTCTTTTAACCGCTTTACTCCCACCTCGGCTGTCTGGGGTGGCCTACACCGTTTATCTGGCATCAAGATCCACTCCCCGATTTCTGGCCTGACCGTCGAGAACGCAGGCCTCGTGGACCCCGCTGATGTTTCCAACGCTTTGGGCCATTCCTTTGCGGAGGTTTCGAGCTCTGCCCATTACCACCCTGCCTTCCTCCCTCACAAACAGGTAAAGGAGGCACAACCGGCTTCTTTCCACTCTTTTAATCGTGATAGTTATGTCTCCTTAACCATGCAGGAGCTAGACCGTGCTATCTCCCTGTCCCAATCTTCTGCTCCCGGGCCCGATTCCATCCATTTTGAGATGCTGAAGAAACTTTCCCCTGCGAGCAAGTGTTTAGTACTTTGCACCTACAATCGTATATGGACTGAAGGTCAGGTTCTCACAAGTTCACGTGAAGCCATTGTTGTCTCCATCCCCAAACCAGAGAAGGACAAACATCTCCTAACATGTTATCGCCCCATTACTAGTTGCGTCTGTAAGGTGATGGAACGCATGGTTAACGTTCGGTTGGTCTGGCTCCTCGAATCTCGACGCCTCCTGACTAATATTCAATGTGGTTTTCGTAGACGTCGCTCTGCTGCTGATCACCTCGTCACCTTGTCGACATTTGTTATGAATAACTTTCTAAGGACGCATCAAAGGGTAGCATTGTTCTTGGACTTGAAGGCTTACGATACCTGTTGGAGAGCGGGAATTCTCCGCATATGGCACACATGGGGCCTTCGTGGCCGCCTCCCTCTCTTTATTGAAGCGTTTTTGGCGGATCGCAAGTTCTGGGTACAGGTGGGCTCTGTTTTGTCAGATACCTTTCGCCAGGAGAATGGGGTGCCCCAGGGCTCTGTCTTGAGCGTGGCTCTTCTTGCCATTGTAATCTGATCGTAAACAGCCTTTCAGCCGATGTATTCGGATCCCTTTTTGTAGATAATTTTCAATTTATTGCAGTGCCCAGCGCACGTGTCTCTTTGAGCATTGAGCATTCCGATTCTCCACTGAGAGAACTGTGTGCATCAACGTCTGGAGATACAAGGAATTTCTTCCAACATCTCTACATCTCGGCCCCGTTCCTCATCCATTCGTGGACACATCGAAATTCTTGGCGCTAATGTTCGATCGTAAGCTTTGCTGGTCCCAACACGTCTTACCTGGCTGTCCATTGTGCCCGATCCCTTACTTTTCTTCGTGTCCTCAGTGGCACGTCATTGGGAGCGGATCGTACCGACCTGCTTCATCTCTACCAGGCCATTGTTCAGTCGAAGCATGACTATGGAAGCCTTATATACTCTACTGCATGGCCGTCGCCTCTCCGCCGTCTCAACTCTATCCACCATCAGGGATTACGCCTTGCGACTGGTGCATTTTGTACCAGCCCTGTTGAAAGCATTTATGCCGAAGCTGCTCTATTACCCTTGACCACTCGGCGTGACATACTCCTGTCAGTTCACATGCCGACTGCGGTCGATGCCCAACCATCCATCTTACCCATTATTTTTTGATGACTCACTCGATCGCCAATATCAGTTTTCTGCGGTAGCCTTTCTTCCACCTGGAGTTCGGCTTCGCCACCTGCTTCAGTGGCTCGATTTTACCCTTCCTTCCACCTTTAGGTTGATCAAGAGCCCATTGCTACCATGGCATCAGGCCCAGGTTCATACTCAAACTTAGTTCGCTCCCCAAGGAGAGCACTCCAGATTTGGTATATTGCTTGAGGCTTGTCGAACTCCGTTCACGGCTCGATAATGCCATATTTATCTACACTGATAGTTCCAAGAGCACTGACGGTGTCGGATCTGCCTTTGTCGTCAGGGTCAACCTGTTTCAATACAAGCTCCCTGACCGGTGCTCGGATTTCACGGTTGAGATTTATGCTCTCCACCAGGCTGTGTAATACATCCGCCATCGCCGCCATCCCTTTTATGCCATCTGTTCTGACTCCCTTAGTGCCCTGCAGAGTCTTAAGGACCCCTTCTCAACCACTCCCGCCATGTATCAAATCCAACGCTTCCTTCAGTTGCTAGCATACAACGGCTGTCACGTTTGTTTCCTATGGGTCCCTGGCCACGTGGGTGTGGCTGGGAATGAGACCGTCGACATGGCAGCCAAGGCAGCAGCTCTTTTGCCTCACATGGCTAATTTTTCCGTCCCACCAGACGATGTTCAACGGGCTCTTCGCCGATGTATTGTCGTCCTGGCACAGTTCGTGATTCTCACTCCATGACAATAAATTGAGAACCGTAAAGCCGATCCCGACCGCTTGGAGGACCTCCTTATGCCCCTCTCTGCGAGAGGTGGTTAGCCTGGCCCGGTTGCGGATCGGTCACTGTCGATTCAGCCACCGTCATTTGCTAACCGCTGACCTACACCGCTGTTTTCCTGTGTTGAATTGCTGACGGTATGACATGTTTTACTGTTTTGTCCTAATTTTAATCATCTCCGTGTAGCCCTTAACTTGCCGTCTACTCTGGAGGAACTTGAAGCAGATAACACACGAGCCGCTGCGTTTCATCAACATGGCCAATTTATCAAAGGATATTTAACCCTTCTAATTGTTTTTATCTCTCGTTTTTAGCTTTCTCTTGATACTGTCAGTTTTAAATTTTTTAGAGATCTAGCGAATCTGTGTTCCGATTTGGGCGCTAATTACCTGAGAAGTTGTGAGTTCAGGGACCAGCACATCAGTAGCAACTCGTAACTGTTCAACTCAACCACCCACCAAGCCTTGGGAAACCTGCCAATAGGAAACATAAAAATTATGAATGGGTATACATGTTACGCCATTAAGGTACAATACTTCTTGGCCGCCATAGTGTACTGCACAAGCCCTACTGTACTGACAGGCACCTACTTGTGATCAAATACTGCGTGGTCTTCAGTCCATAGCTTACAAACTACTTAAACCTAGGTAAACTAACCTAAGGACAAACACACATACCCATGCTCCAGGGAGGATTCGAACCTCCACAGTGAGCAACCGCACACTCCGCAGCAAGACACTTCAGACAGCTCGGCTACTCCACCGTGGCACCTACTTCTGTTCTCCAGAGCATAAGTCACCACCAGCTGGTCCCCATCCCACCGTACCCGTGTCAAGGACTTCCCCCCGGGAGATCACAGATTCGCTTCTTCCCATTGGCAAGATGAGGAAGCTACTTGGGTTCATCAAACCAGGCCGTACTCAGCCATTGCTCCAGTGTCCAGCGACGATTGACCCATGTCCATTGTATGGAGTTCTCACACGTTATTTACCCAGCATTAAATTGTTCTGCTAATCTGCCCAGTATAATAGAGACAAGTGCGATTATTGGTGGTCAGCCAAAGCGTCTACAAGGTGGTTTCACCTTGGTTTTGCCACTTGCGGAAGCTATCACAGCACTCGCACTTGACTCTTACAGTTTCCAAAATGCTCATTCCGAGTCTGCAGGTCATCTTGAATCTGCCTTCAAATAGGTCACCACCTTCCACATCCCACACTAGCAAAGTCTGAGCTGAGGATGCAGAGTCGCCACAGTACTTGAGGTGATAGCTACTGATGGTGTGCCAAGCACATAAATCGCTGTCCACACGCCACACACCAGCATACCATATCATTGCTCGGCCTACATTACAAAGGCTCTTTCACAATTTGCAACAAGCGACTAAGCCGTCTGGGATTCGTGCGAGGATTGCCCTCTTGAAATGGGGTTGGGTGGTTTTAATGTTGTACAATATGGTTGGAGCATGGTTCCCCCTTGAGTTCTCCAGGGGCCCAGACGTGTATTAGATATGACAGTTTCAGGAAAGATGAAACTTCGGATTTTACTTTTCAGTTATTTCAATGTTTTAGATAACCACCATGGTTTTACACTGCTGTATATTGATGACTCCAAGCAAGGGGACTCTGTCGGCTGTTCCCAATCGTATTGTCTCGGTTCACCTCCCAGAGAATTATTCTGTTCAAGGCACTAAAGCTAATATGTTGCTTACATGGAAAAAGATTTCTGCTTTGCTACGCTTCTTCACATTCATTCTACATCTACATGGGATACTCTGCAAATCATAATAAAGTGCCTGGAAGCACTGAAAGAGCTCTATCCCATCTTAGACTTTGCTGCGACAAAAGTACAACAAACTTTTCTACACCAACGTTTTGGGAAGGAGGTATTGTTTTCATGGGTGCCATGGCTTGTTGGTATTCAGGGGAATACAGAAGCTGCCAAAGGTGCTTGCAGAGCACCTGAAGTGACGATGTGCCCGATTCCCTTACAGGATGTTACTTTTTTGTTATGACAGCGGTTCCGGCAATTGTGGGAGGATGATTGGCTTCCAGTGGCAAATACCAACTGCGGTTGCTGAAGCCCATTTTCCGTCCATGGCGACCCTCCTCCCAGGGTCTCAGGAGGGATGAAGTAGCCCTTACCTGCCTCCGAATCTGGCACCGCCCATATACACACGGCTTCTTATTCTGACGAAAGGACCCCCAATCTCTGATACCTGTGGCGTGCAGATTACTATCTGTCACATATCATACAGAGAGGGTTGTGTCGAATCTTGGTGTAGATTTGCCCTCTATTGTAGGCAACGACGAAGGGAGTGTAAGCAAAGTTTTAAAATCTTGTGATTTGTTTCAACTCTGGCCTAACCTTTTAGGCTGGAGGTTTTAATATGTTGCAGAATGGCTGGCTCACCCTTTCTTATCGCTGTGATCTGCCAGTCATGGTCATCTGCTTACTTGCTTTAACTATCTCTCAGACCTTTCCCATGGGTAGTATTCCCATCTTCACCTCTAACGTTTACTTTTGTATTTTACTCCAGTTGCTCATGTTACCATCTGAATTGCCCTCCTTTATTTTGTTTGTTCACACACCCTGATACTTAAATTTGTTCAGGCCCTGAAAACCTAGCAGACGAGTGCCCAACATCCATCTATCCATCCATCCACACCAGTGCAGTATATTCACTTTTAGTACATGTACAATGTGTCTGAATAGTAATTATTCCTTTGCAGGTGATGCGGATATCGTCTGGATGGCATTATATCGATAGATGATTGACCATAATATTGTGCCTGATCAGTGTAGCAAATGGCCACACTCACTTCAGCTCACGAATAACAAGGTTGCAGGCCATACTGATCTGCAATCAACAACCTTCATGGGGGTGTTGTGCAATGTTGTAATCCCAATTTCTACCATCACTACACCACCCCAGAAATCATTGGTCTGTTCAATCAACATAAGCATTGTAGACTTCAATGTAGTCAGCTTTTCAGTGCATGTTCCACTACAGGTCTACTTTCTTGAATAGTTATAGTATACACAGTCCGACAAATATAAAACTGAGCTTAAAATACCACTGAGAATAGTTCACTCAGCTGAGTGTGGCCTGGGAAATAGTGATTAGAAACTTGAAGTGGCACTGTGTTATGGTATCAAATCATAACCATATATACTAAAGACACGAAGGAATTTGACATTAGTATGCAGTAGGAGTTAGATTAAATCAATGGAAAAATTTGAAAATTTGTGGGAAACCTAAAGAATGAATATTACTGGCTGCCTTTTCGGTAATGGGCGGATTTCCAGAACTTAAGAAAATTAGGGCATCTTCGTATGGATTAAAGTGTTTGACAATTGACAAGGATAATTTATTCACCTGCTTTGAGTGGTGGTGGTGGTGGTGGTGGTGGTGGTGGTGGTGGTTGTGGTTGTTGTTGTTGTTGTTGTTGAGGACATGTGGAATTTTCCAGGCAATTTACAAATATTATTTGTAAGGACAATGTTAGGAACATGTCTAATGGAAAATATTACCAACGTAACTCTAAGCATCCTTTCTAAACAACACAGGCAAGAGTGTATATATGCATGTACACATAAGCTCACCAGATTGATTCTTCTATATCCTTCCTACATCCACTCGTCTTGGTATAAATTTACATATATTTACATGATCAAACGTATTTTTTCGTGGTGTTGATGTGCTTGTACGTGACAATGTTTTTCGCATTTGTGCACAATTTTTCCTTATCATAGCATGCTCAAGTGTGTGATTTCGCATGCTTGGGGCACTCATTTCATGTGCTTCGGCACATCGAGGTCTGATTTTTCTCGTCTTACGCTCTCGGCAACCTCCTAACATTTTCTCTTTTCCTTACATCATTTCTGCTACATCTGCCCATGCTAGAAAAGTATCCTTTTCCCTGGCCAAGACCCAATCACATATCCTTTTCCTAAAAGGTGTTGTTTTAAAACATGGATTATGGTCTAACCATAATTTTTTTTCTGGATTGCACCCTTTCTTTCACAAATAATTTACAAATTTTCAAATTTCACCAGTCATTGCCCCTTAGAAAACTAATTCTATAAAAATATATTTGCACGGCACATAAATCACTACACGTTTCATCTCTTATATCGAATCCCTTGCCCTCCGGCATCTGGAGGAACACGCCAAACACTCTCCACAAATTATCCAGCCTGCTCAAGTCATACTGTCACCTTCGATCTCTACTACCCAATCCCTATCCTACCCACAATATTACTATTTTGTACCTCTCATAGCACTCAAATCATGCCTATCTGAACTTTTGAACTTGACACATCCCTACCAACATTCCACATCCAAATCCAAATCATCATCCTCCCCTACCCAGCCACCCTGAGCTCTCAGATGGCTCAGATGTTTGCTGGGTATGTTCATAGTGAACCCTGGGTGCCTGAAGTAGGGCCTGTGTCGTGCCAATAGTCCTCCATACCATAAACTCTGTGCATGCTTCAGCGACCACCATATGGCACGACAATGGAATGTTGTTTGTTGCAGAGCTCGAGGATCTTGGCTAAATTGCCTGGGTTCTGAAGGTGCTACAAACGTCAATAAAAGAAAATAAATCTCAAACTGTGCTCTGCAGAGGATATTCATGGTTGTTGAGCTGGAACAGTCGCTAGCGGCCAACGTCTGGGGAAGCTACTGCACCTCATATATCATGCTTGCCTAAGCAAGTGGAGCTCTGCCTGGGTGGACTTCTGCTTCCCTATCTGCTAGTTGACCTACATGAAACGAGTAAAAAGCAATGTTCCAGATGTACAACCGCTGTCTCTAAGCAGGGAAAATTTCAGTATGAAGAACTTATCACTAACAAAGAAAGGGAGTGGGTCAGTTCTATACAAAACAGTGTACCCTGCCCAATCACATGCCTTACTAGACGTGTCAAGCTGACTGCTGTAGCCAGGGTACAGGGTATTGTCTTGCAGTGCAGTGAGTAGCACGCCATAGCTTGACTCACAGGGTGTCCATTTCGTTTGGCGCAAACACTGGGGACCTGCAAACAGCATTTGCCACTGGTGCCTTCATCTTGGCCTTTGAAGGTGATACATTACCAGTAAAGGTCAAGGTCAGGGTGATGGTCTACTGATGCACCTTAAAACCATATGTCCCTCCACAATATGCTGTGCTTAAAATGCTGGACGTTTGATCATGTCATCTTACTGTGCTTCCAGCACCACATGCAGGGATTGCAGGCGTCCATCCCATCTCGATGCCCCCTTGCACCACCATCCTGTATGTGTCAACTGTACCCAAAACCGTCCTCCTTGCCACCAAACTCTACCATACTCCATGAAGAGAGAAGGATAATGGAGTCTGAACCTGGACGATCTTACTGACTCTGAGGCTGGAATGCAACTATGTGTGACTAAATCCTGTGCTACTAAAAACATAATTTGCTGCAGCTGCATCTTCGCTGCCGTATTTCGAGACAGCATTACCTTTCATTGCACCATCAACTGTGGGCCCTCACGGCCACAAGCTCACTTGCCCCTTTGTTGATTGGGGTCTCCCCATTTTTTGTTGCTTCCACCCCACCGCTTTGGGAGCCATGACCCCCTCCCATTGGGGATACTGGTCTCAAACCTCTGTGACACAGAAACGCCAGCTTTGCTCTGGCTCCTCCACATAAAAGGATCCATCCTTCTACAGTTTTTTTCCCCAGCCCCTGTGGCTGAAAAGTGCCACTGACTGATCATAAGGCTTCCGTGTCCTTCTCAGACCATGAGGTGGCATGAGAGAGGCACACCCAATTTGTGGAACCAAAGGAACAGCGAGAGGATTACGATGAGGGGTAGGAGGGGGAGGAAGAGGAGGGGGAGGGTCGAGCCCACCTCCACATCTGAGGATGACGTGGAGCATCTAACTTCCACTCGCCACCTACATCTTACCACTCCCTCAGATTAGATGGAGAATGACCTGACGATCACCTAACTGCTAGTGGCAAGTACTGCTGAAAAAAATTGTCTCCTGTGTGTTTTCATGACTTGCTGTCCCACTAAGTCATCCTTAAGTGGAACTGCAGTGGTTTCTTCCAACACCTAGTGAGTTAAAACTACTATAGACTATTATCTGTTGGAGACTGCCTGTATGTCCTCAAAACTGTACCCAGTGCTCCAGTGCCACTTCTCAAGACTGTAGGCAGTTGCAGTGAGAATTTGGGCCGGACAAGACATAGTCTGCTCTGTATACTTTCCCCAGATGAGGTAGTGCCATCAGAGGACCTTGCTGCCTTCGTTACACAACTTCCCTCACTGTTCCTCCTCCTGTAAGATTTCAATGCCCACAATACTTCTGTGTTGGCACTCAGACCTCAGGGCACGGTAAGCACATCAAGGCTTTATTAGCGCAATTGGATTTCCGCCTACTCAATATGGGTGACCCCAAGCGCTCTGCAGTTCCAGCGTTCTCCAGCATCTCAGCTGGGAGTCCATGGCCACCTTTGTGCCATTGAACAATGTCCCATCTGTATTTCTCTCCTTGAGTTTGAACCTACAGACTGGTCTCTCCGCAGGGCTAACTGAACGACTTAAATATCGCCCACTGTGGTTAAAGCTATGCTTATTGCATGTGCTGATTAATGCTATCATCTCCAACTAAAATAATGGTGGTGTCTGAACATCCTTCATCGCCTCAGCAACACTGTTTGGGGAGCAGCCTATCCCACTTTTCTGCTGTCAAGTTTCTTGCCTACTCTGTTGCCTATGTCCATGCCTCAACCCACCACAAAAAATACAGGCTTGCAGCTCCATGTCGAATTGCCCCCACAATTCAATCAGTTTCACTGCTAACTCTCCATCGCAAGTTCCTGGCCATTCTAGCCACGTTAAACTTTCTAAGGGGTTTATACTGATCGTTTCTTGGTAGGTGACCAAGTTGGGTATGCCTATGTTCATGGCGGTCACGTTGAACTATACTTCCTGCGTCCTGGCTGTAGTTTTTTCACCATAGAGCTTATCGTATATCTCCAAGGATGCCCCAGGAAGTCATTTATCATTTGTAGCGACTCAGTGAGTGGCCTACAAGCCCTTGAACTGTTTTCCTTAACGTCCTTAGAGATGATTTCATAACTTAATCTTTACCCTTGGCAAGTCTGGTTGTTTGGTAGACATGGTTTGGATGCCAGACCACATTGACATCCCACGTGATAAGTATATCGATCAGCTGATCGAGCAGGCCACCACCTTCCAGCCCCTAGGTATTGCTATCAGCGATAGGGATATCCAAATGGGTTTGCACCCTAAGGTCTTTTTGACTTGGAATTTCGAATGGTCTACATAGAGCACGCCAAACAAGCTCAGAATCTCGCATAGGGATTCGATTATCCTCTGTTGGCTATGTATTGACCATCCCGCACACATGATTCGATTATCCTCTACGTATTCACCACGGCGCACACATGACCACCTCCTCTCTTGTGAGGACGCACCTAACTGTCGCTGGGACTCTTTCATTAGTGTAGCCCACATCCTGCAGGACTGTCCACTTATAGCCTATTTACTGCAGTATCACAATCAACCGACTGTGCTGCCATTAACTCTTAGCGATGCTGCATCAATGGCTGGTTGTACCTTACATTTTAACCCTGAAGTTAGTTTTTATCATATGATCCAGTGGTAAGTACTTCAGCCTGACTTTTCAGGCTTATGCACATTCTGAATGTAATCTGTTTTAGAATTTTATTCGATTCTTCAAAGTTTTGGCTGCCGGTTTCCCTTCTCTTCTATATGAGGCGTGTTTTTATGTACAATTCTGAAATTAAGACGTGCCAAGATATCTCAATAATTTAACGTGTACTGTGTACCTATACTTGTCGTCTAAACAGACTCCATTACAGTCTGATTCTTCCTTGTTTACGTTGTGTACTGAGTGTTTAAGATGCCTCCGATAATCGTGAGTCCCACTTACAGCGAAGTACAGGCTGTTCTGATTTCTTATTGCTAAGGGCCTAAATGCGATAGATATTCATTGTGAGATCTATGGAGTTTACGGAGAAAACATGAGTAATGGAATGGTAAGAAATTGGGTCAGAGCATACAAAGATGGTCTTTATTAAAATTATGCAACACACACACTAAAGAGGTGCGTGGCTGTACAAATGTTTCCTACAAAACCCGTGAAGTGAGAGATGAGCTTCCACATGGCTTCCACAATGCAGAAATGTTGATTCCGGCTACAAGTGGCAAAATACAATTGTCTTGGCGTCGCTATAAACAGCCGAATGCCACAAAATTACAACCAATATATATAATCAAAAGCATTTTAAAAGCCTTCTTCGAGATGAAAGTTGCATCCTTAGCCAATTTTGGAAACACGAAGCCAGCCTCAGCTCACTGTCCTCTCACACTGGTGGTCAAACTCGCACTCTCTCCTCCCTCTAGTCTTTGTACTACACCAACGCACCACTTGGCGCGCTTTCTGCACCTTTTACATCGCACCACCTCTTCTTCCGTCTTTATAATACTGTCACACACCTTTATTTCGACATTTATACAACTTTGCTCTGCCAGAACCTCGCTACATTCCACAATTACAATATTTTAATACAAAATATCCATATGTTTCACAAAAATTAAATAAAAATTACGTTCAATAATATTGATAAATTAGTTTGGTATTACATTACAGTACAACGAATTTCAGCACAGTTACCTATCGATAAATCGAACTTTCGCAAAAATACAGAATTACTTTATTTTTTATTATTAGTATTACTATTTGAGATTTAAAGTGTTTAAATTGTGGTGTCACAACTTCCTTCTTTCAGAATAGAGATCCTAGCTGAACACTCAGTGCATTAGCTTTGCTACACCTTGATTAGAGGTCTTTCAGTATGTTTCCACCATGTGAGAATATACAACCTTAGTACTACTTGAAGCTGTCCACCTATGCTTTGTTTCTCCAATGTGGCACTGTCAGTTTAAAACAAATTTCCCACTTACATTATTTTCATTTCAGAGGTGATGATCTTCATACCATAACCCTTACACCTCTTATCTAGCTCTGAAATATTAGTTTGTAACCTTTCAATCAAATCTGCCATCACAACTAAGTCAACTGCATATGAGAAACTACTTATTCTGTTTACACCTGCTTTAATATCACCCTGATAATCTACTGTTTCCAACATGTGACCCATAAATAATATGAACAACAGTGATGACAGATTCCAGCCTCGTTAACCTGAAACTACCCTGAACAATGGACTCAGTTTATCTCAACTCTGCTGCCTGACAATCTACATAAAGACCTTTAATTGCCTACAGAAGTTTGCCTCCTATTCCATAGTCTTATAGAAATGACAATAGCTTCCTCCTATGAAAAAAGTCATAAGCGTTTTATAGGTCTATAAAACATAGATAAAATTTCATGTTCCACTCGTAGCACTTCTCCATTATCTGCTGCGAGCTAAAGATCCGATCCTCACAGCCTAAATGCCTAAACCAACACCGTTACTCATCCAATTTGTCTTCAACTAAACCTTTAGTTAAATTCCATGCTTCGATGAATTCTTTCGTAGGATATTCTATAAATTTCAGTATAGATGGAAACACTACTTTGCCACCTGTCCCTCAGATCAAAGCTGACCTAATCCCAACACTTACCTTCCCAGTTAATACCACCACCCAACCACATTACCCCTGCTCTCCCAACTTAAGACCCCTGGTCACCTGCAACTTGTTCTCGCCATCCTTTCCCAAGTCCTTTCCTAAGAACAGGTCTTTTGGCAGCAGAAAGGAAAGTCACACACAACCACAAATCCTGCCAAAAACATCTTCCCTGTAGACAAAAGGTTCTGTCACAGTTATGAATCACAACTACCTGGCAAATGGCTGGGCCAGCTTGGTGACTCTTCACCTGAAATTTGTGCCTGAATGACCCCATTCCTATAGTCAAAGAACAACTAGAATCACTATTGGAATAATTTGCCACTCCCAGAAGCTCTCTCCTCAGTCCACTTTCCTCCTCACCCCAACAGCACCCACACAAACACCTTCTACATGCACTCCAAACTACACAAAACAAATAATTCTGGAAGCTCAATTGTAGCTGATTACTGTACTCCTGCTGAAAGCATTTCGGACCTCTTTGACCAACAATCCCACAAATTGCCACAAAGCTAGTCTCCCATATCAAAGATACCAGCCACTTCCCTCAATGACACTTGCCATCTCCCCACATAATAAAAAACCATGTGTCCATGGCCTTCTACTCTGAAACGCTACCTCTCCTAACGTACCTCTGAATCCAAACCCAATACCTCATGTCTCATATCCCTCACCAACGTTATCCTAATAAGCAATTTTTCCTTGAATAGAAAGTGTAAAACCATAAATCTTGGCCTGCAAAAGCAGCCATTGTCATAATTAGAAAAATGTAATGACAGCTTTTCACTTGAAATCACCATGCTTCATGGTTATCATATTTATTTTAGTACTTTGACTGACTAAATTGTTGAATAACAAAGGCATAAAGTATAGTTAGCATAAAAAAATCGGGATAAAAAGTAGTGAGGAGTTGATGATGTCATGTGGTTGTTCTTAGGCCATGTCATGACGTTCATGCCTCTCACATATTCTCAAATTGTAACACATTTGAACAAAACAGCGAAATATTTCAGAAAAGGAACTAAATAATAAATGACCTTCCGTCTCCGTTGTCACAAAGGAAGAAAAAGGAAACAAAAATACCATAAATGTTCTTAAACCTGCATACTTGTGACTCTTTCGCTTACTTGCACCAACAGAAAGACGTCGAACAATTGTAGTTGATTTTTCTGGTGACAGTACTTCAGAAACTAGATATCTCAACTGATACCCTAGCTGTTTCGACCATGCAGTATCCATAATGGTGGGGGAAAGTCATGAAGGGAATCTCAGTAGTAAACTAAACAAATGGTACAGGCTGTAGCATAAAGAATTATCTGATTTGTTAAAAATCGTGAATATAATTTTAGATACAGTGCTTGAACACTGCACTGTTGAAAAGAGTAAACTTGACAGTTCAGTGGTCTGTAGCCCTTACTGTATGGGATTATATGCTGTGAGGGGGGGCTTAAAGACTCCTGTTCATGTGCGTCCATTACCAACAACACGGAACAAACTGAGATGTCGCATAACAACAGCTCTAGTTGGAGCTGTAACTCGACATGCTGGCTGCATCATGGTAACTATATGAATATCTCAGTGATATATGCCATGCATCCTTAGGGAGTATACTGATTACCTACGAAAAGGTACTATAAAAATGTTTGGGAGTTTCCCATTCATCCAAAAACAAAATTGATAGTATGTTTCTTATTTTCATAAATACAGATGTGCCAAATTTCACGGTTCTTTGATATACCTGCTATATGTGAATTGCTGTGCCCAGTGTGTGGTGGTGTTCCATAACTTGATACATGTGTATCTTTGCAATTTGGACGTATACAACATATCATTTTGTCCAGTCACTTTCATCGCTGTTGAAAAATTCACCAATTGAGTATAGTGGGTGCTCTTTCAGGTCCTGTGCAATTTTCCTTTTGAATGGTTCTGGTGGCAGGGATTGCACTTCTTTTGGCAGAGAGTTTTCTGAGCAACCATTGGAAAACTGTCCTGTGTTCCAGTCAGACGACAGCTTGGTATTTCAGTACTCCTCCATTTATGGGTGTCATGGTTATGTACATGTTGCCTTGTGCTGAACTCCCGTAGGTTTTCTTTTGAGCTGATGAGGCATAAAAACACATACTGGGTGAAGATCGTCATAATACCTAATCGTTTGAATATTGGCTTGCAGTGGTCCAATCTTTTGCTTGTAATTATTCTGGCAGCCTTTTTTGTAGCATTAATAAATCTTTACAACCTGCAGCATGTCCTCATAGCAGTAGGCCATAATTAATATGGCTATGAAATAGTGCGTAAAATGCTGTTATAAGGTATTGGTCAGTTAATGTACCTTTTAGCCTTCTCAGAAGGAATATTACATGGGAGAGCTTAGAGCATACATACACTGTGTGTTCATTCATTGTACGTTTGCTATCAATCGTGAAGCCTAGAAGTCTTACAGCCTCGATATTCTCGTGACAGCCAATGTTGCTAAGGCTGCATATAGGGTGCTGTGTTTTTCCTTAATTCAATCTCATTTTATTTTTGATGAACCATTCATTCCTGTTTTCGAAGAAGTCACCTGTTGCTTGGATAGCTTGTGCTGCAGTTTTTCCTTTGGCAAAAAGAGTAGTCATCAGTAAACTGTAACATGTGGTTCTTACAGCCCATATCGTTTACATACATGAGGAACAGGAGAGGACCTATGATGGACCCTTGGTGTACGCCATGTTCCAACTTTTGTTCTTGTGATAAGGCTCCATGAATTGACACTACTTTCTTTCGGTTTTCCAGATAAGATTGGAGAGTTGCCATAACAGCACCTGCAACACCATAACAGTTTAATTTATTGAGGGATATCCTACCTGTAGTTAGTGGCTTAATGCCGTTTGGTGGTTACAGCAGAGAAGAGCCCCGAGAGGAACGCCGACGGAGGGGTAAACCAGAGGGGGAGGAGATGAAGGCAGCGACAGTGTGTGGGGAGGCAGTGGGCGCCAAGCCGCAGGCGGGCGGCGCGTCGCTGAGGAAAAAAGCAACGTCAGCTTCAGCACCAGCACCAGCCGGGGGGCCGGAGCCGAGCGTCATCCGCCACGAGAAGCCAGCGCGCTGTACGACAGAGAAGGCGCGCACCAGCCCCGTGTCTCCCGTGCACAGGGCAGACCCCGCTGCAGCCACGCCCACCAGGTAGGGGTGCCCATCTGACAAACTGATGTTCCATCTCACTACGAAACATCACCCCAGGGGGGCCCACAGCTCTTCCCCGAGCCGAAGCAGCCTTTTCTCCGCTCCAGTCTGCAACACTTTCCCTTCCGATTCGTGCCTTCGCCCTTTTGCGAGTCAAGGTGGTTTCCTGTCCTGGTTTTTCTCTTTCCTTTATTTCTTCTTTCTTAACCTGTCTTTTTCTCATTGTTGTACTTTTCTAGCCTTCCTCTCCTCCTCATAAGTCTCCATTTCAGCGTTTGAGACACTTCTTTTTCACTCCCTCTATTCTTCTCTCTTCCTCCCTGTGCGTGTCTGATGGCCGACCCACGCATTATCGTGCATAGTAGGTGACGGGATAACGCGTAATTCCCTCCCCGTGTAGAAGAGACGGGCACATACCCACCCCCTGGTACAGGCCAAGCCCAGGAAGGGGTGATTACCCGAGCTGGTACCTTCCGAACATGCCGATTGGTCCATCCGTCGGTTCTTGGGTGTGCGACCTGCGGGTATGCCCTCAGAGAGGGCCCCATTAGGAAGGAGCGCGCCATCACAGACGCCGGTAATCGCGGGGACACTTATGCAATGACTTCCTTCTCTTCTTCTGTGACTTTGTCCCAAAATAAGGCAGATCGATTCACCTCAGCATAAGAAATCTTTGCCCAATCTTCCGAAATTCCTAGTTGTTTCTCGAACCGACGGTCAGGATTTCGCTTCTGTAAATCCTTTCGTCATTCAGAAAGGTGTTGATGCGATTGCTGGCCCTCTTAAGACCTCTTCGCGTCAGCACAATGGAACTCTGTTGCTGGAAGCGGACAATGCCTTCCAGGCGCAATTTACGGACTACGTTGCTACACACGTTTTCTGTCCAGGTACAAGCGCATCGCATGCTAAACTCGTCACGGTGTAACAGCCATGCATCGTGTGTTGAAAAAGGTCGATAACCAGTTGACACCAACTCAGACTGTGTTTTTAATGTTTGACAGAGTTGAACTCCCGTCAAAGGTCAAAGCAGGGTATGAAGTTATCTCCGTTCGCCCTTATGTACCAAACCCAACGTGCTGTTTAGAATGCCATAGATACAACCACACCCATCAATATTGCCCTAATACAGCAAAATGTGTCACTTGTGGTAGGGACGCCCATGAGGGCGATTGCCCACCTCCGTCCCCTCACTGCCTTAATTGCAATGGTGACCATGCGGCTTCCTCAACATCTGCCGCTCGAACGTTGTTGGCACATACAGTAAGGTCCTCACCTGCACTCGACCTACTAAGGATGCAGGTACATAGATTTAACTTTCGCTGACACAGTTATGCGATCGGCCAGCCCGAAGGTTGCCTGTTCCATGTCCATGCTTCCTCCTGCTGCTTCTAAAGTTCAGTCTTCGTCAACCTCAAATAAACTGCGTGCATCTAAACAAGATGGCCGCACTTCGAAAAAGGAACCCGGTCATAAAGATTTTCTACGGACCTAAGATTATCAACCGTCAACTGCCTCTTCTCACAGTCATTCTTCCAGAAGAGCCAACAAAAAGGAGTTTCTCTCCTTCCCCGCCAAGGCGCGACTCATCCGTCACGCCGCCCAACAGTAGTCGGCCCCCCATCATCTTCTGTCTCGCCGGGACGCACTACTGTTAACTGGGCAACCGGCATTTTACCGACGGCGGAAGCTGCCCCTCCTGATCAACTCGGGAAGGTGGCAGATGAGTCAGTAGAACCCACTGAACACGATTCTCTGCCTCTAGATAGCGATAGTAGTGCTCCCTCGAAGTCCGGTCCTCAGCAGCCGTCGAGGTGACACACCTGCTTGTTTCTTTTTATCCTCTTTTTCGCTTATTTTTTATCATGGTGCTCCTTCAATGGAATATTAGCGACATTCGATCCAATCGGGAGGGATTGAAACTACTCCTTCGATTGCAATGCCCGCTTCTATTATTTCTCAAAGGAACTAAGTTACGCCCATGTGATCATGCAGACTTCCCCCACTACACCTCTGTGCGTTTCGACCTGCCACCTGTGGAAGGTACCCCAGCCCATGAATGGGTTCTGATGCTCATTCGGGACGACGTCTATCACCATCCCATTTCATTGCATACTCATCTAGAGGCAGTTGCCGTCCGCATCAATCTATCCACCTTTTCAAAAAATGTTCAAATGTTTGTAGAACTTGTGGGACTTAACTATGGGGTCATCAGTCCCTAAGCTTACAAACTACTTATGAACTAGCTAACACTGACGGCACAAATATCCGTGCCAGAGGGGGGATTCGAACGACCGACCGTAGTGACCTTGCAGACCGTGACTGGAGCGCTTCAGTCCCTCGGCTACTGCGGCTGGCTCCACCTTTTCTTTTCCCGCTGTAATATCTATTTGCCATCGTCATCTGCCCTTACTAGGGCAGATGTGCTGCACCTCGTTGACCAGTTCCCATTACCTTTCGTGTTGGTAAGCGACTTTAATGCACACCACCAGCTATGGGGCTCTCCAGCATCTTGTCGGAAAAGCTCCCTTTTGGTGGACCTTTTCAAAAACCTCAATCTTGTCTGCCTCAACACCGGTGCACCGACCTTCCTTTCCGACACAACACATACTTATTCCCATATCGACCTTGCGGTATGCACTCCTCAGCTTGCCGGTCGGTTTGAGTGGTATGCACTTTGACACGTGCTCGAGTGACCATTTTCCTTGTCATCCACTTCCTGCATCATTCCCCATCTCCTCGTCCCACCAGTTGGAACATCTCTAAAGCCGACTGGGGGTTTATTCTTCCATGGCTGTTTTTCACAATCAGGACTTTTCCAGCTGTGACAGTCAGGTCGAATACCTCACAGAGGTTATTCTCACTGCTGCCGAACATTCCACACCTCGTACATCCTCGTTTCCACGTCGCATCCCGGTCCCTTAGTGGACTACAGCCCGCGGCGACGCTCTTAGAGCTCGGTGCCGTGCTTTACGTACCTTCTGCCTCCACCCAACGTTGGAGGATAGTATCAATTATAAACGGCTGCGAGCGTGTTATAAAAGACAGCAAAAAAGCTTGCACTGCTTTTACCAGTTCTTTTAACCGCTTTACTCCCTCCTCGGCTGTCTGGGGTGGCCTACACCGTTTATCCCGCATCAAGGTCCACTCCCCGATTTCTGGCCTGAGCGTCGAGAATGCAGTCCTTGTGGAGCCCCCTAATGTTTCCAACGCTTTGTGCCATTCCTTTGCGGAGTTTTCGAGCTCTCCCATTACCACTCTGCCTTCCTCCCTCGCAAACAGGTAAAAGAGGCATGGCTGCCTTCTTTCCACTCTTTTAATCGTGAAAGTTAGAATGTCTCCTTCACCATGCAGGAGCTAGACCGTGCTCTCTCCCTGTCCCGATCTTCTGCTCCCGGGCCCGATTCCATCCATATTGAGATGCTGAAGAACCATTCCCCTGCGGGCAAGTGTTCAGTACTTAGCACCTATAATCGCATATGGACTGAAGGTCATGTTCCCACAAGTTGGCGTGAAGCCATTATTGTCTCCATCGCCAAACCAGGGAAGGACAAACATCTTCTATCGTGTTATTGCCCCCATTACTAGTTGGGTCTGTACGGTGATGGAACGCATGGTTAACGCTCTGTTGGTCTGGCTCCTCGAATCTCGACGCCTCCTGACTAACATTCAATGTCGTATTTGTAGACATCGCTCTGCTGCTGATCACCTCGTCAGCTTGTCGACCTTTGTTATGAATAACTTTCTAAGGACGTGCCAAACGATAGCAGTGTTCTTAGACTTGGAGAAGGCTTACGATACCTGTTGGAGAGCGGGAATTCTCCGCATATTGCACACATGGGGCCTTCGTGGCAGCCTCCCTCTCTTTATTCAAGAGTTTTTGGTTCGCAAGTTCCGGGTACAGGTGGGCTCTTTTTGTCAGATACCTTTCGCCAGGAGAATGGGGTGCACCCAGGGCTCTGTCTTGAGCGTGGCTCTTCTTGCCATTGTAATCAATCCGATCGTAGACAGCCTTTCAGCCGACGTTTCTGGATCCCTTTTTGTAGATAATTTACAATTTATTGCAGCACTCAGTAGACGTGTCTCTTTGAGTGTTGTCTGCAACGCTGTCTTGACCGCCTACATTCCTAGAACATTGCGAACGGATTCCGATTCTCCACAGAGAAAACGGTGTGCATAAACTTGTGGAGATACAAGGAATTTCGTTCAACATCTCTACATCTCGGCAACGTTCCTCACCCATTCGTGGAGACAACGAAATTCTTCGGGCTAATGTTGGATCGTAAACTTTGCTGGTCCCCACACTTGTCTTACCTGGCTGCCCATTGTGCCCGATCCCTTAATGTTCTTAATGTCCTCAGTGAGACATCATGGGGAGCGGATCGTACCGTCCTGCTTCATCTCTACCAGGCCATTGTTCAGTCGAAGCTTGACTATGGAAGCCTTATATACTCTACTGCACGGCCGTCGCTTCTCCGCCATCTCAACTCTATTCACCATCGGGGATTACGCCTTGCGACTGGTGCATTTTGTACCAGCCCTGTTGAAAGCCTTTATGCCGAAGCTGCTGTATTACCCTTGACCACTCGGCGTGACATACTCTTGTACCGGTACGCATGCTGATTGCAATCGATGCCCAACCATCCATCTTACCCATTATTCTTTGACGACTCACTCGATCACCAATATCAGTTTTCTGCGATAGCCTGGAGTTCGGCTTCGCCGCCTGCTTCAGTGGCTCGATTTTACCTTTCCTTCCACCTTTAGGTTGAGCAAGAGCCCATTGCTACCATGGCATCAGGCCCAGGTTCATACTCAACTTAAACTTAGTTCGCTCCCCAAGGAGAGCACTCCAGATTTGGTATATTGCTCGAGGCTTGTCGAACTCCCGTTCATGGCTCGATAATGCCGCATTTAACTACACTGATAGTTCCAAGAGCACTGACGGTGTCGGATCTGCCTTTGTCGTCGGGGACAACCTATTTCAATACAAGCTCCCTGACCGGTGCTCGAATTTCACGGTTGAGCTTTCTGCTCTCCACCAGGCTGTGTTATACATCCGCCATCGCCGCCATCCCTTTTATGCCATCTGTTCTGACTCCTAGTGCCCTGCAGAGTCTTAAGGACCCCTTCTCAACCAATCCTGCTGTGTTTCAAATCGAACGCTTCCTTCAGTTGGTAGCAGACAACGGCTGTCAAGTTTTTTTTTCTGTGCGTCCCTGGCCATGTGGGTGTGGTTGGGAATGAGACTGTCGACATGGCAGCCAAGGCAGCAGCTCTTTTGCCTCACAGGGCTAATTTTTCCGTCCCATCAGACGATGTTCAACGGGCTCTTCGCCGGTGTATTGTCGTCCTGGCACAGTTCGTGGTTCTCACTCCATGACAATAAATTGAGAACCTTAAAACCGATCCAGACCGCTTGGAGGACCTCCTCACGCCCCTCTCTGCGAGAGGTGGTTAGCCTGGCCCGGTTGCGGATCGGTCACTGTCGATTCAGCCACTGTCATTTGCTAACCACTGACCCTGCACCACTGTGCTCCTGTGGTGAATTGCTGACAGTATGATATGTTTTACTGTTTTGTCCTAATTTTAATCATCTCCGTGTAGCCCTTAACTTGCCGTCTACTCTGGAGGAACTTTAAGCTGATAACACACGAGCCGCTGCTAGAGTGTAGTATTTTATCAACATGGCCAATTTATCAACGGATATTTTACCCTTCTAATCGTTTTTATCTCTTTTTTAGCTTTCTCTTGATACTGTCAGTTTTAAATTGTTTAGAGATCTAGCGAATCTCTGTTCCGATTTGGGCGCTAATTATCTGAGAAGTTGATCTGCTGGTCCCTGAACTCAGTCACAGCTCGTAACTGTTCAACTCAACCAAACACCAAGCCTTGGCAAACCTGCCACTAGGAAACGTAAAAATTATGAATGGGTATACATGTTATGCCATCAATGTACCATACTTCTTGGCCGCCATAGTGCACTGCACAAGCCCTACTGGACAGACAGGCACCTACTTGTGTTCAAATACTGCGTGTACTTCAGTCCATAGCTTACAAGCTACTTAAACCCATGCTCCAGGGAGGATTCGAACCTCCACAGTGAGCAACCGCACACTCCGCAGCAAGACACTTCAGACAGCTCGGCTACTCCACCGTGGCACCTACTTCTGTTCTCCAGAGCATAAGTCACCACCAGCTGGTCCCCATCCCACCATACACGTGCCAAGGACTTCCCCCCGGGAGATCACAGATTCGCTTCTTCCCATTGGCAAGATGAGGAAGCTACTTGGGTTCATCAAACCAGACCGCACTCAGCCATTGCTCCAGTGTCCAGAGACGATTGACCAATGTCCATTGTATGGAGTCCTCACACGTTCTTTGCCCAGCATTAAATTCTTCTGCTAATCTGCCCAGTGTAATATAGACAAGTGCGATTATTGGTGGTCAGCCAAAGCGTCTACAAGGTGGATTCACCTTGGTTTTGACACTTGCTGAAGCTATCACAGCACTCACACTTGACTCTTACAGTTTCCAAAATGCTCATTCCGAGTCTGCAGGTCATCTTGAATCTGCCTTCAAATAGGTCACCACCTTCCACATCCCACACTAGCAAAGTCTGAGCTGAGGCTGCAGAGTCGCCACAGTACTTGAGGTGATAGCTACTGATGGTGTGCCAAGCACATAAATCGCTGTTCACACGCCACACACCAGCATACCATATCATTGATTGGCCTCCATTAGAAAGGGTCTTTCACAATTGGCAACAAGCGAGTATGCCGTCTGGGATTCGTGCGAGGATTGCCCTCTTGAAATGGGGTTGGGTGGTTTTAATGTTGTACAATGTGGTTGGAGCATGGTTCCTCCTTGTGTTGTCCAGAGGCGCAGACATGTTTTAGATATGACAGTTTCAGGAAAGATGAAACTTCGGATTTTACTTTTCAGTCTGTGTTTTTTCAATGTTTCTAGATAACCACCATGTTTTTACACTGCTGTATATTGATGGCTCCAAGCAAGGGGACTCCGTCAGCTGTTCCCAATCGTATTGTCTCGGTTCGCCTCCCAGAGAGTTATTCTGTTCAAGGCACTAAAGCTAATATGTTGCATACATGGAAAAAGATATCTGCTTTGCTACGCTTCTTCGCATTCATTCTACATCTACATGGGATACTCTGCAAATCATAATAAAGTGCCTGGAAGCACTGCAAGAGCTCTATCCCATCTTAGGCTTTGCTGCGACAAAAGTACAACAAACGTTTCTACACCAACGTATTGGGAAGGAGGTATTGTTTTCATGGGTGCCAGGGCATGTTGGTATTCATTATATTACAGAAGCTGCCAAAGGTGCTTGCAGAGCACCTGAAGTGACGATGTGCCCGATTCCCTTACAGGATTTTACTTTTTTTGTTATGACAGCGGTTCCGGCAATTGTGGGAGGAAGAGTGGCTTTCAGTGGCAAATACCAACTGCGGTTGCTGAAGCCCATTATCCGTCCATGGCGACCCTCCTCACAGGGTCTCAGGAGGGATGAAGTAGCCCTTACCTACCTCCGAATCTGGCACCGCCCATATACACACGGCTTCTTATTCTGACGAAAGGACCCCAATCTGTGATACCTGTGGCGTCCAGATTACTATCTGTCACATATCATACAGAGAGGGTTGTGGCGAATCTTGGTGTAGATTTGCTCTCTATTTTAGGCAACGACGAAGGGAGTGTAAGCAAAGTTTTAAAATCTTGTGATTTGTCTCAACTCTGGCCTCAGCTTTTAGGCTGGAGGTTTTATATGTTGCAGAATGGCTGGCTCACCCTTTCTTATCGCTGTAATCCGCCAGTTATGGTCATCTGCTTAGTTGCTTTAACTACCTCTCCGACCTTTTCCATGGGTACTATTCCCATCTTCACCTCTAACGTTTACTTTTTGTATTTTACTCCAGTTGCGCATGTTACCAACTGAATTGCTCTCCTTTATTTTGTTTGTTCACACATCTTGCTATTTACATTTGTTCAGGCCCTGAAAACCTAGCTGTCAAGCGCCCAACATCCCCCTATCCATCCATCTACCCATCCATCCACACCAGTGCAGTATATTCACTGATAGTACATGTACAATGTGTCTGAATAGTAATTATTCCTTTGCAGGTGATGCGGATATCGTCTGGATGGCATTATATCAATAGATGACTGACCATAATATTGTGCCTGATCAGTGTAGCAAATGGCCGCACTCACTTCAGCTCACGAATAACAAAGCTGCAGGCCATACTCATCTGGAATCCACAACCTTTATGGGGGTGCTGTGCAATATTATACTCCCTATTTCTACTATCATTACACCACCCCAGAAATCATTGGTCTGTTTAGTAACAAAAGCATTGACGACTTCAATTTAGTCAGTTTTCCAGTGCATGTTTCACTACAGGTATACGTTCTTGGATAGTTAGATAGTATACACAGTCCGACAAATATAAAACTGAGCTTAAAATATCAGATAATATCCTCAATGAGAACAGTTCATTCAGCTAAGTGTCGCCTGGGAAATAGTGATTAGAAACTTGAAGTGGCACTGTGTTGTGGTATCAAATCATAACCATATATACTAAAGACACGAAGGAATTTGACATTAGTATGCAAAAGGTGTTAGATGAAATCAATGGAAAAAATTTGAAAATTAGTGGGAAACCAAGAGAATGTACATGACTGACATTTCGGTAATGGTGGGGTATTTCCAGAACGTATGAAAATTAGGGCACCTTCCTATGGATTATAGTATTTGAACATTGACAAGAATTTACTCACCTGCTTTGAGGGGTGGTGGTTGTTGTTGATGTTGTTAAGACTGGAAAACAAGTCATAGTCTGAATGAGTAGAAGAAAACTTTCTCATGAATATGGCTCCAAGCAAAGGGGGAGGGGGGGCGAGTAGTGGTTGGAACCCCTTTTCTGCATCAAGCTGGATGTGCTGAACTATCATATTGTAGACATGGGGAATTTTCCGGTCAATCTACAAATGTTATTTGTAAGGACAATGATAGGAACGTGTCTCATGGGTGTGTGTGTGTGTGTGTGTGTGTGTGTGTGTGTGTGTGTGTGTGTGTGTGTGTGTGTAAAATATATGACCAACGAAACTCTAACCATCCTTTCTAAACAACACAGGCAAGTGTGTATATATGCATGCACACATAAGCTTACCAGTTTCATTCCTCTACATCCTTCCTACGTCCACTCGTCTTGGTAAAAATTTACATATATTTACATGATCAAACGTGTTTTTTCGTGGTGTTGATGTGCTTGTACGTGACACTGTTTTGCGCATTTATGCACAATTTTTCCTTATCATAGCATGCTCAAGTGTGTGATTTCGCATGCTTGAGGCCCTCATTTCATGTGCTTCGGCACATCGAGGTCTGATTTTTCTCGTCTTACGCTCTTGACAACCTCCTAACATTAGCCCTTATCCCTACATCATTTCTGCTACATCTGCCCATGCTAGAAAAGTGTCCTTTTCCCTGGCCAAGACCCAATCACATATCCTTTTCCTAAAAGGTGTTTTAAAACATGGATTATGGTCTAACCATAATTTTTTTCTGGATTGCACCCTTCCTTTCACAGATAATTTTCAAATTTTCATATTTCACCAGTCCTTGCCCCTTAGAAAACTAATTCTATAAAAATATATTTGCACGGCACATAAATCACTAACTACACACGTTTCATCTCTTATATCGAATCCCTTGCCCTCCGTCATCTGGAGGATCACGCCAAATACTCTCCACAAATTATCCAGCCTGCTAAAGTCATACTGTCACCTTCGATCTCTACTACCCAATCCCTATCCTACCCACAGTGTTCCTATTTTGTACCTCTCATAGCACTCAAATCATGCCTATCTGAACTTTTGAACTTGACACATCCCTACCAACATTCCACATCCTAATCCAATACAACATCCTCCCCTCCCCACCCACCCAGAGGGCTCAGAAGATGTTTGCTGGGTATGTTCATAGTGAACCCCGGGTGCCGGAAGTAGGGCCTGTGTTGTGCCAATAGTTCTCCATACCATAAGCTCTGTGCATGCTTCAGTGACGACCATATGGCACGACAATGGAATGTTGTTTGTTGCCAAGCTCGAGGCTCTTGGCTAAATTACCTGGGTTCTGAAGGTGCTACAAACCTCAATAAAAGAAAATAAATCTCAAACTGTGCTGTGCCGAGGATATTAATGGTTGTTGAGCTGGAACAGTCGCTAGCGGCCAACGTCTGGGGAAGCTACTGCACCTCATATATCACGCTTGCCCAAGCAAGTTGAGCTCTGCCTGGGTGGACTTCTGCTTTCCTATCTGCTAGTTGACCTACATGAAACGAGTAAAAAGCAATGTTCCAGATGTACAACCGCTGTCTCTAAGCAGGAAAAATTTCAGCAGTAAGTTTTGGCACTAAAAAAGATAGGGAATGGGTCAGTTCTTATCGAAACAGCATCCCCTGCTCAATCACATGCCTTACTAGACGTGTCAAGCTGGCTGATGTAGCCAGGGTACAGGGTATTGTCTTGCAGTGCAGTGAGTAACACGCGTAGCTTGACTGACAGGGTGTCCATTTCGTTTGGCACACACATTGGGGACCTGAAAACAGCAGTTGCCACTGGTGCCTTCATCTTGGCCTTTGAAGGTGATACAATACCAGTAAAGGTCAAGGTCAGGTTGATGGTCTACAGATGCACCTTAAAACCATATGTCCCTCCCTACTATGCTGTGCTTCCAATGCTGGACGTTTGAACACGTCATCTTGCTGTGCTTCCAACATCACATGCAGGGTTTGCAGGCGTCCATCCTATCTCGATGCCCCCTTGCACCACCATCCTGTATGTGTCAACTGTAGCCAAAACCATCCTCCATGCCACCAAACTCTACCATACTCCATAAAGAGAGAAGGGTATTGGAGTCTGAACCTGGACCATCTTACTGACTCAGAGGTTGGAGTGCAACTATGTGTGACTAAATCCTGTGCTACTAAAAACATAATTTGCTGCAGCTGCATCTTCGCTGCCGTGTTTCGAGACAGCATTACCTTTCATTGCACCATCAACTGTGGGCCCTCACGGCCACAAGCTCACTTGCCCCTTTGTTGATTAGGGTCTCCCCATGTTTTGTTGCTCCCACCCCACCGCTTTGGGAGCCATGACCCCCTCCCATTGGGGATACTGGTCTCAAACCTATGTGACACAGAAACGGCAGCTTTGCTTTGGCTCCTCGCCAACAAAAAGGAGCCCCTTGGATCCATCCTTCTACAGTTTGTCCCCATCAATGCCACTGTGGCTGAAAAGTGCCACTGACTGATCATAAGGCTTCCGGGTCCATCTCGGACCATGAGGTGGCATGAGAGAGGCACACTCAATTTGTGGAACCAAAGGAACAGCGAGTCGATTCCAAGGAGGGTAGGAGGGGGAGGAAGACGAGGGGGAGGGAGATACATGGCATATATTCACATTTTGATCTTTTTCTCTGCAGTTCCAGCGTTCTCCAGGGTCTCAGCTGGGAGTCCATGACCACCTTTGTGACAATGAACAATGTCACATGTATTTCTCTCCTTGAGTTTGAACCTACAGACTGCCTGCCCCACTGGTCTCTTCACAGGGCTAACTGAACGGCTTACATATCGGCCACTGTGGTTAAAGCTATGCTTATTGGGTAAGCTGCTTCATGCCAGGATCACTTGGTTACCCCACCTCCATCACCTCCAACTAAAATAATGGTGGTGTCGGAACATCCTTCATCGCCTCAGCAACACTATTTGGGGAGCAGCCTGTCCCACTTTTCTGCAGCTAAGTTTCTTGCCTCGTCTGTTGCCCATGTCCATGCCTCGCCCCACCACAAAAAGTACAGGCGTCTTTTTCCAGTTGCTTCCCTTCCTTTCCAACGACCCAGGTCGTGCCTGCCAATTGACGTTTGGGTTTGTACCCTCCATCACTTGACACCCTACCTCTCCTTCCTGCTATCTCCTGCCAACCCCATAAACCTCCTTGGTCGATCCACAGCTTGCAGCTCCATGTGGAATTGTCCCCACAATTCAGACATAAGTTTCACTGCTAACTCTCCGTCGCGAGTTCCTGGCCATTCTAGCCACGTTAAACTTTCTAAGGTGTTATACTGACCGTTTCTTGGTAGGTGGCCAATTTGGGTATGCCTATGTTCATGGCGGTCATGTTGAAATATACTTCCTGCCACCTGGCTGTAGTGTTTTCACCACAGAGCTTATCGTATATCTCCAAGGATGCCCCAGGAAGTCATTTAGCATTTGTAGCGACTCAGTGAGTGGCCTACAAGCCGTTGAACTGTTTTCCTTAACATCCTTAGCGATCATTTCATAACTCAATCTTTACCCTTGGCAAGTCTGGTTGTTTGGTAGACTTGATTTGGATGTCAGACCACAGTGACATCCCAGGCGATTAACAACCAGCTGACTGAGCAGGCCCCCACCTCCTAGCCCCTAGGTATTGGTATCATGGACAGGGATATCCAATTGGGTTTGCACCCTACATCTACATCTACATGGGATACTCTGCAAATCACATTTAAGTGCCCTAAGGTCTTTGTGACTTGGAATTTGGAATGGTCTACATAGAGCACGCCAAACAAGATCCATGTGATCAAGCCCTCTATGATCATATGGAAGTCTTTCGTCAGAATCTCGCATAGGGATTCGATTATCCTCTGTTGGCTATGTATTCACCATGGCGCACACATGACCATCTCCTCTCTTGTGAGGACGCACCTAACTGTCGCTGGGACTCTTTCATTAGTGTAGCCCACATCCTGCAGGACTGTCCACTTATAGCCTCTTTACTGCGCACACACTACACAATCAACCGACTGTGCTCCCATTAACTCTTAGCGATAATGCATCTATGGCTGGTTGTACCTTACGCTTTAACCCTGAAGTTAGTTTTTATCATATGATCCAATGGTAAGTGCTTCAGCCCTACTTTTCAGGCTTATGCACATTCTGAATGTAATCTGTTTTAGAATTTTATTCGGTCCTTCCATGTTTTGGCTGCCGGTTTCTCTTCTGTTTTTTTTTCTGTTTTATACGAGGCGTGTTTTTAAGTACATTTTTGAAATTAAGACGTGCCAAGATATCTCAATAATTTACACCTGTGTTCTAAACAGACTTTATTAAAGTCTGATTCTTCCTTGTTTACGTTGTGTACTGAGTGTTTACGATGCCTCAGATAATCGTGAGTCCCATCGACAGCGAAGTACAGGCTGTTATGAATTCTTACTGCTAAAGGCCGAAAACCGATCGATATTTATTGAAAGATCTATGTTGTTTACAAAGAATACATCATGAGTAATGGAATGGTAAGAAATTGGGTGAGAGCATATAAATATGGCCGCTCAAATGTGCATGATGAACGATGGAGTGGGCGGCCTTCGGTCGTTAATGAAAGTTTGGTGCAGGAAGTGGACAATAAGGAGAGAGAAAACAGACGGTTTAAGATTTCTTCCTTCTGGGATGACTTTTCTAATGTTTCTCGTTGTGTTGTATGGCGTTGTGGCCGAGCAAGATAATGACGAAGTGAAAGCAGTTGTGATGCAGTTAAGTCAGGCGGCAGAGGGTATTCAAAAAGTGGTACAACATTGACAAGTGTCTTAATATTGACGGAAATTTTGTAAAAAGCAGATAGAGATACAGGCTTTCATGTAAAAATAAAATTGAGATTACTTAGCACGTCCTTTTTAAATTTCAAAACGGTACTTACTTCTAAAAACACACCTATAATACTTTCTTGTTGTTACTGCTGTTTCAGCCTATGAAGCGACACTGTAAACCTTGGGGGTTTCCTTCTCTGGATGCTGAATCTTAAGTCTTACTCCATCAACACATTGCTTTTAGATCTTAGCATGGGACTGATGACCTCCCTGTTTAGTCCCCTTAAAACTTGCAACAGCAACATACTGTGGATAACCTGTCCTCCAAAAACCTCAACCCACAGAAGTTGGTTCTACCCAAACATCTCAACTTTAGTCCTACAACCCAATTTCTGATACTTATGATGGAGAATGGATCCTTTCATTCTAAAGTTGAATATTCTCTTGAACTAACATCATTATTATCATAAATTAATCAATCTTGGGGTGAATGATCTCACACTAATAACACATTCATGCATTTAGGTTAATCTAACCACATGCATTTACTAACTTTATATATAATTACATGCACTTCTCTCCCATAGCCATTACTGTCTGTGCTAATATTAACAGAGACATTGAGAATTATTCTCCGAAGAGTGCGTATGTAAAGATACTTATTCCACTTAAATATCATACATTAAGAAAATCATCAGACATCATGCATTTCAGTATTCAATCTGGAGCTTAGTCCCTCCATAACTTTCTCCATGATCTCCTACTCAGTATTAATGTTGACCCCCCTCCCATTAGATGTTCAGCCTGTTACTTCAAAGTAATTCTTGACTGAATTGAACTGATTTCTCCTTCGCCTACTTTGACTCCTCTTACTCTCTACAGCTGAACCTGTCTCTTATGCAACATTGCTTTTATCATGCGTGTAACATGACCCCACCATCTCAGCCTGTTTGCTCTGCCTGCCGTATCTGTGGTGTTCATTCCCAGGTTTCCTTTGATTTGCTCACTGTGGATAGTGTCCTGCCATTGTTCTCATGTATTAGTACTGGCAATCATCCTTGCTCCCTTCATATGTTACATCAATGGTATTAAGAAAATCTGCATCCACAGAGCATTTCACTCCCTCACAAATTTTTTCGAAAGATAGTGGTGTACAGATAACTTAGTCTTGGTACTGATTTTGCAACACTCCTACTCATGTTAGTGCAGGTCAATAATAAAATGAAGGTAACGGGCAATTATGTCTACCGTGCAGTTCCGACCACATCAAAATACTACTTCACAAAACTATCATAGTTTCAGTATGCCCCTCTGCGAGGATTTAAAATGACCGTTTGTATACCTAACAGATATGGCATAAGATGTTCCCCTTCGTTTCCTCAGATATGTAATATTCGGTAAATAAATACCATAAAGTCACAGGAATTGGATTTAACACTGTTTAAACTAAAATTCAAGTGTACTACTATGAAATTTTGGTGGTCGCCAGCCCAATAGGACATAAAAGAAATAGTTGTTGGTTACACTGAACGTAAAAAACCAGTCAAGCAAAAGGAAGAGTAAAATGTAATTCTCAATTCAAACAGAAGCAGCTACAGCGGCACCCACTAGTGGTCATCAAACTGAGCAACACACACATGAAACACAATTGGCATTTAACTGTAAGCAGACAAATTTCACAACAAACAGTACTCAGTATTGTTCATCTTTGAAGTGATTATAGTGGCTAATCATTTATACTTCATGTAAATAAACTGTCAATATTGGTGAAAATTTACCTGCAGTGTCAGTGATCTCAGGAAAAAAAATTATTGAACTAAGATCGCTAAACTGACACAAAACCACTGCTCAAAAGATTCTAAAACAATTACATAATGCAGAAGATCGAAAATTATTAGGCCTATGCTGTCTTTAATTGTAATAAAAATAAAAGAATTGAAACAGTAGATGAGTGAAAATGGTCTGTTACCAACATCTACCAACTTCTTCCTTGAAACAGAAAATTTAATAGGGCACTAAATCTTATTTTCAGAACTTACAGATTGAATGATCCTACCATGCACAATGCTTTCACTTTCCATTTCCAAATATTTACACAAAATATTCACTGAAAAAGATAAATATTGTACTTACTTGCGAACTTATTAACTAATTTTCATCAGATTCTCTTTAGTGTGGTTGTTTTTTTCAGTAAGCAAAATTCTGAATTTTAATTAATTGCAGTTAATCTTTGCTACTGTTCATGAAAAGAACCAAACTGCTCTGAATGTTAATGTCATAAAGCATATTACAATCAAAGTCCCTTTTATTTTCATTTTAACTTGTATGCAATAAGGCAAGAACTAAATTACCAAAACTAGTCAAGTTCTTACTTATAGTAAATCAAGTAAATTTTAAAGAGCATTCAAATTATATTTAAGTATTGCGCAAATTTGTCACTGAGAATCAAAAGAGTAACTAGTTCTGTCATTGCAAAATTTATGAAACCACACTATTAAAAATGTTCAGGTGATTCTCGGAAACTTCACTGTTTAAGGAGTAAGACCCTGCTCCAGGTTGTGATTTTGGAAAATAACTAGGTTATCAGCTAAAATTCATTCTGGTCATTATTAAAATTATGCAACACACACATACTTCAGAGGTTCGTGGCTGTACAAATAATGTTTCCTACAAAACCCGTGAAGTGAGAGATGAGCTTCCACATGGCTTCCACAATGCAGAAATGTTGATTCCGGCTACTAGTGGCAAAAGACAATTGTCTTGGCTTCGCTATAAACGGCCGAATCCCACAAAATTACAACCAATATGTATATTACATCTAAGGCATTTTAAAAGCCTTCTTGGGAATGAAAGTTGCATCCTTAGCCAATTTTGGAAACACGAAGCCAGCCTCAGCTCACTGTCCTCTCACACTGGTGGTCAAACTCGCACTCTCTCCTCCCTCTAGTCTTTGTACTACACCAACGCACCACTTGGCGCGCTTTTGCACCTTTTACATCGCACCACGTCTTCTTCCGTCTTTATAATACTGTCACACACCTTTTACATTTCGACATTTATACAACTTTCCTTAGCCAGAATGTCGCTACATTATTTTAATGAAAATATCCATATGTTCACAAAAATTAAAAATGACATTCAATAATATTGATAGATAATATAGTTTGGTATTACATTACAGTACAACGAATTTCAGCACAGTTACCTTTCGATAAATCGAACTTTCGAAAAAAATACAGAATTACTTTATTTTTTATTTTTAGTATTAGTATTTGAGATTTAAAGTGGTGAAATTGTGGTGTCACAACTTCCTTCTTTCAGAATAGAGATCCTAGCTGAGCACTCAGTGCATTAGCTTTGCTACACCTTGATTCGAGGTCTTTCAGTATGTTTCCATCATGTGAGAATATACAACCTTAGTACTACTTGAAGCTGTCCACCTATGCTTTGTTTCTCCTATTTGGCACTGTCTGTTTAAAACAAATTTCCCACTTACATGAGTTTCATTTCCGAGGCGATGATCTTCATACCATAACCCTTACACCTCTTATCTAGCTCTGAAATATTAGTTTGTAACATTTCAATCAAATCTGCCATCACAACTAAGTCAACTGCATATGAGAAACTACTTATTCTGTTTACACCTACTTTAATATCACCCTGCTAATCTACTGTTTCCGACATGTGACCCATAAATAGTATGAACAACAGTGGTGACAGGTTCCAGCCTTGTTAACCTTAAACTACCCTGAACAATGGACTCAATTTGTCTCAACTCTGCTGCCTGACAATCTACATAAAGACCTCTAATTGCCTACAGAAGTTTGCCTCCTATTCCCTAATGTTCTATAAATGACAATAGCTTCCTCCTCTGCAAACAGTCATAAGCCTTATTTAGTTCTATGAAGCGTAGATACAATTTCATGTTCCACTCGTAGCACTTCTGCATTATCTACTGCGAGCTAAAGATCTGATCCTGACAGCCTAAATGCCTAAACCCGCACTGTTCTTCGTTCAACTTGTCTTCAACTAAACCTTTAGTTAGAATTCATCAAAGCATGGACTTTTTCTTCTTTTATGGGTTATTCTATAAATTTCAGTATAGATGGAAACACTACTTTGCCACCAATCCCTCTGATCAAAGCTGACCTAATCCCAACACTTGTCTTCCCAGTTAATACCACCATCCAACCAAGTTACCCCTGCACTCCCACCTTAAGACCCCTGGTCACCTACAACTTGTTCTCACCATCTGTTCCCAAGTCATTTCCTAAGAACAGGTCTTTTGGCAGCAGAAAAGAAAGTCGCACACAACCACAAATCCTGCCAAAAACATCTTCCCTGTAGACAAAAGGTTCTGCCACAGCTATGAATCAAAACTACCTGGCAAATGACTGGGCCAACTTTGACTCTTCACCTGAAATTTGTGCCTGAATGACCCCATCCCTATAGTCAAAGAACAACTAGAATCACTATTGGAATAATTTGCCACTCCCAGAAGCTCTCTCCTCAGTCCACTTTCCTCCTCACCCCGACATCACCCACACAAACACCTTTTACATGCATTCCAAACTCCACAAAACAAATAATTCTGGAAGCTCAATTGTAGCTGATTACTGTGCTCCTGCTGAAAGCATATCGGCCCTCTTTGACCAACACTTCCACAAATTGCCCCAAAGCTAGTCTCCCATATAAAAGATACCAGCCACTTCCCTCAATGACACTTGCCATCTCCCCACATATTAGAATCCCATGTGTCCGTGGCGTTCTACTCTGTAACGCTACCTCTCCTAACGTCCTTCTGAATCCAAACCCAATACCTCATGTCACATATCCCTCGCCAACTTTATCCTAATAAGCAATTTTTTCCTTGAATGGAAAGTGTAAAACCATAAATCTTGGCCTGGAAAAGCAGTCATTGTCATAATAAGAAAAATGTAATGGCAACTTTCCACTTGAAATGACCATGCTTCATTGTTAAATTCAACAATTAGTACTTTGACAGATTACGAATTGTTGAATAACAAAGGCATAAAGTACAGTTAGCATAATAAAATCGGGAGTAAAGTACTGAGGAGTTAATAATAATGCCATGTGGCTGTTCTTATGCCATGTCATGAGGTTCATGCCTCTCAAGTATTGTCAAATTGTAACATATTTGAACAAAATAGCGAAATATTTCAGAAAAGGAAGTAAATAATAAATGACTTTCTCCATTGCCACAAAGGAAGAAAAAGGAAACACACCTTAAGTGCTCTTAAACCTGCATACTTGTGCCTCTTTCGCTTACTTGCACCAACAGAAAGACGTCGAACAATTTTAGTTGATTTTTCTGGTGACAGTACTTCAGAAATTAGATATCTCAACTGATCCCCTAGCTGTTTCGACCATGTAGAATCCATAATGTTTGGGGAGCGACATAAAGCGAATATTTAAGTAGTAAACTAAACAAATGCTACATGGTGTAGCATAAGGAATTATCTGATTTGTTAAAAATCGTGACTATAATTTGAGATACAGTGCTTGAACATTGCAATGTTGAAATGAGTAAACTTAACAGTTCAGTGGTCAGTAGACCTGACTGTATGGGATTATATCCTGTGAGGGGCTTATAAAGACTGTTGTTCATGTGCATCCGTTACCAACAACACGGAACAAACTGAGATGTCGCATAACAGCTGTGGTTGGCTGCAACATGGTAACTATAATCTCAGTGATATATGCCATGCATCCTTAGGCAGTAAACTGATTACCTGCGAAAAGGTACTATAAAAATGTTTGGGAGTTTCCCATTCATCCAAAAACAAAATTGATAGCATGTTTATTTTCGTAAATACATATGTGCCAAATTGCACGGTTCTTTGATACACCTGCTATATGTGAATTGCTGTGCCGAGAGTGTGGTGGTGTTCCATAACTTGATACATGTGTATCTTTATTTCTTTGTTATTATTACTTTATTAATATTTCTGTGTCGTTTACCAGTCATGCCTAGACAGGAGTGTGTGTGTGTGTGTGTGTGTGTGTGTGTGTGTGTGTGTGTAAAGAAAAGAGGGAAAAGTTTACGTTTTGGACGCACACAACATATCATTTTGTCCGGTCACTTTCATCACTGTAATTCACCAATTGAGTATAGTGGGTGCTCTTTCAGGACCTGTGCAATTTTGCTTTTGAATGGTTCTGGTGGCAGGGATTGCACTTCTTTTGGCAGCGAGTTAAACATTAGCAGCGCAACCATTGGAAAACTGTCTTGTGTTCCAGTCAGACGACAGCTTGGTATTTCAGTACTCCTCTTGTTACAAGTGTCATGGTTATGTATATCTTGCCTCGTGATGAATTCACTTGGGTTTTCTTTGATGCGGATGAGGCATAAAAACACATACTGGTGTAACGTTACTTTTCTCTGGATGTTATCGTTGTTGTCACAAGATCAAAATGAAAACCGGAATTAAAATTTAACTAACCGTAAGATCAGCAATGAATATTAATTTTTGAAATTGTTAATACACTGAAAGGACTACAAAAGATTCCGCCTTCAGTTCTCAGTAGCAATGTAAGTTAAAAATTACAACACCAGAAAGCACAATTACATAAGAAAATAGCTGAATCAGTTACCTGGTATGCATTCATTGGTGCAAGCCGTGACACTGCAGTTGAACCTGTATGAATTGATTATCTTCGTTCTCATAAACTGATGCTTGGTTTCATGACTATTAATTGTAAAGTTTTAAGACCGTGTGCAATTTTGATCACTATGGTTTTCGAAAAAGTTAAAGAAATTATCGGACTTCGCTTTTAACAGAATGAAAATTTCCTGCAAGCATTGAATTCAATGTTTAATATGAAATGAGAGTAAATTAATTTTGCATCGAGAATGTTCTTTTTTCATCATGAGACAATAGGCAACAATGACCAAGCATCAATTTTCTAATTGCTGAAAATAAGTCATAGATTAAATGAAAGATGGGGGAAATAGTCATTATTTAACTTTCATTTGGAATTCCTATTTTATTTACAGTTTATTACGTAAAGGGTGCTAACAAGAGCTCACACTTACATGATTATGGAGGTCGAGTAAAATATGTCCGCTCAATATGAAGGAAGAAAAACACAAGAAGACAATCGATTCCGTTTTCTCTCCAGATCGTTTGAAATAGTTGACGGTATAACTTGTAACAAGGATAATCAGAGATTTATTGGGAGAGAGAACGGATGCCTGCGACAAGCGTAGCAGAAATAATTTTCAATTAAAAAAAAAATTAATGTATTGCTACACTGACTGAAGATCGTCATAATACATAATCGTTTGAATACTGGCTTGCGGTGGTCCAACCTTTGCTTGTAATTATACTGACACCTTTTTTTTCCTTTTGGAGCATTAATACATCTTTACAACCTGCAGCATGTCCTCATAGCAGTAGACCATAATTAATATGGCCATGAAATAGTGCGTAAAATGCTGTTACAAGGTATTGGTCAGTTACTGTACCCTCAAGCCTTCTCAGAAGGAATATTACACGGGAGAGCTTAGAGCATACATACACTACGTGTTCATTCATTGTACGTTTGCTACCAATCATGAAGCGTAGAAGTCTGACAGCCTCCATATTCTCGTTACTGTCAATGTTGCTAAGATGCTGTCTTTTTCCTTGTTTCATTTTATTTTCGAGGAACCATTCTTGGGTGTCTTCGGAGAGGTCACCTGTTGCTTGGAGAGCTTGTGCTGCAGTTTTTCTTTTGGCATAAAGAGTAGTCACCAGCAAACTGTAACATGTGGTTCTTACAGCCCATATCGTTTACATACATAAGGAACAGGAGAGGACCTATGGCGGACCGTTGGTGTACGCCATGTTCCAACTTTTGTTCTTGTGATAAGGCTCCATGAACTGACACGACCTGCTTTCGGTTTTCCAGATGAGATTGGACAGTTGCCATAACAGCACCTCCAACACCATAACAGTTTAATATATTGAGGGATATCCCTTAATCCCGTTTGGTGGTTACAGCAGAGAAGAGCCTGCACCCAGAGAGGAACGCCGACAGAGGGCTAAACCAGAGGGGGAGGAGATGAAGGCGGCAGCAGTGTGTGGGGAGGCAGTGGGCGGCAAGCCGCAGGTGGGCGGCGCGCCGCTGAGGAAAGCAGCAGCAGCACCACCACCACCACCACCACCACCACCACCAGCACCAGCAGTCGGCGCCGCTGCTGGGGGCTGGAGCCAAGCGTCATCGGCCGTGCGAAGCGAGTGCGCTCTGTGACCGAGAGGGTGTGCACCTGCCCCGAGCCTCCCGTGCACAGGGCAGACCCCACTGCAGCCACGCCCACCAGGTAGGGGTGCCCATTTCGAACATACTGATCCTCCATCTCACTACGAAACATCCCCCCAAGGGGCCCCACAGCTCTTTCGTGGGTACGTCTGTGGCGCGCACGGGGCCTCGAGCCGAAGCAGCCTTTTCTCCGCCCCAGGCTGCTCCACTTTCCATTCCGATTCGTGTCTTTGTCATTTTGTCAGGCAAGGTGGTTTCCTGTCCTGGTTTTTCTTCTTCCTTGATTTCTTCCTTTCTTAATCTGTCTTTTAGTCCTTGTTCTACTTTTCTAGCCTTCATCTCCTCCTCATTAGTCTCCGCCTCGGCGTTTGAGACACTTCTTTCCTTCTTTCTCTCCACTTCCTCTATTCTTCTCTCCTCCCTGTGCGTGTCTGAAGGCCGACCCACGCGTTATCGTGCGTAGCAGGTGACGGGGTAATGCATAATTACCCACCCCGAGTAGAAGAAATGGTCACATACCCACCCCCTGGTAAAGGCCAGGCCCAGGGAGGGGTGTTTACCCGAGCTGGTACCTTCCAAACATGCCGATTGGTCCCTCAGTCCGTTCTCGGGAGGTGTGACCTGGGGGTAAGCCCTCAGAGGGCCCCCATTAGGAAGAAGCGCGCCATCGGAGACGCTGGTAATGAAGGGGGACACTTCCACAATGACTTCCTTCTATTCTTCTGTGACTTCGACGCAAAAGAGACATCGATTCACCTCAGCATAAGAAATTTTTGCCCAATCTTCCGAAATTCCAGTTGTTTTTCGAACCGACGGTCAAGATATCACTTCTGTAAATCCTTTCGTCATTCAGAAAGGTGTTGATGCGATTGCTGGCCCTATTAAGGCCTCTCTGCGTCAGCGCAATGGAACATTGCTGCTGGAAGCGGACAGTGCCTTCCAGGCGCAAAAACTATTACGGACTATGTTGCTACACACGTCTTCTGTCCAGGTAGAAGCGCACCGCTTGCTAAACTCGTCACGGTGCAACAGCAGCAAGATGCCCGCACTTCGAAAAAGGAACCCTTTCATAAAGATATTCTACGGACCTAAGCTTATCAACCGTCAACTGCCTCTTCTCATCGTCATTCTTCCAGAAGAGCCAACAAGGAGTTTCTCTCCTTCCCCCACCTTGGCGTGACTCATCCGTCACGCCGCCCAACAGTAGTCAGCCCCGATCATCTTCTGTCTCGCCGGGACGCACTTCTGTTAGCCGGGCTACCGGCATTTTACCGGCGGCCGATGCTGCCCCTCCTGATCAACTGGGGAAGGTGGCAGATGCGTCAGTTGAACCCATGGAACACGATTCTCTGCCTCTAGATAGCGATAGTAGTGCTCCCTCGAAGTCCGGTCCTCAGCAGCAGTCGAGGTGACCCCGCCTGCTTGTTCCTTTTTATCCTCTTTTTCTCTCATTTTTCATCATGGCGCCCCTTCAATGGAATATTCACGGCATTCGTTCCAATCGGGAGGGAACTACTCCTTAGATTGCAATGCCCGCTTCTAGTTTCTTCCAAGAAACTAAGTTACGCCCATATGATCATGCAGACTTCCCCCACTACACATCTGTGCGTTTCCAGCTGCTACCTTTGGAAGGTACCCCAGCCCATTGAGGGATTCTGATGCTCATTCAGGATGACGTCTATTACCATCCCATTTCATTGCATACTCATCTAGAGGCAGTTGCCATCCGCATCACTCTATCCACCTTTTCAAAAAATGTTCAAATGTTTGTAGAACATGTGGGAATTAACTATGGGGTCATCAGTCCCTAAGCTTACAAACTACTTATGAACTAGCTAACACTGATGGCACAAATATCCATGCCAGAGGGGGATTCGAGCCCCCGACCGTAGTGGCCGTGCAGACCGTGACTGGAGCGCCTCAGTCCCCTCGGCCACTGCGGCTGGCTCCACCTTTTCCTTTTCCCGCTGTAATATCTATTCGTCATCGTCATCCGCCTGTACTAGGGCAGATGTGCTACACCTCATTGACCAGCTCCCTTCACCTTTCGTGTTGGTAGGCGACTTTAATGCCCACCACCCCCTATGGGGCTCTCAAGCATCTTGTCGGAAAACCTCCCTTTTGGTGGACCTTTTCCAACACCTCAATTTTGTCTGCCTTAACACCGGTGCACCGACCTTCCTTTCCGACCAACACATATTTATTCCCATATCGACCTCGCGATATGCACTCAGCTTGCATGTTGGTTTGAGTGGTATGCACTTTCTGACACGTACTCAATTGACCATTTCCCTTGTGTCATCAACTTCCTGCATCATTCCCCATCTCCTCATCCCACCAGTTGGAACATCTCTAAAGCCGACTGGGGGTTTATTCTTCCATGGCTGTTTTTCATAATCAGAATTTTTCCAGCTGTGACAGTCAAATCGAATACCTCACAGAGGTTATTCTCACTGCTGCCGAACATTCCATTCCTCGTACATCCTCGTTTCCACGTCGCATCCCGGTCCCTTGGTAGACTGCAGCCTGCCGTGGCGCTCTTAGAGCCCGGCGCTGTGCTTTATTCACCTTCCGCCTCCACCCAACGTTGGAGAATAGTATGAATTATAAACGGCTGCGAGCGTGTTATAAAAGACAGCAAAAAAGCTTGCACTGCTTTTACCAGTTCTTTTAACCGCTTTACTCTCTCCTCGGCTGTCTGGGGTGGCCTACACCGTTTATCCGGCATAAAGGTCCACTCCCCGATTTCTGGCCTGACCGTCGAGAATGCAGTTCTTGTGGACCCTGCTGAAGTTTCCAACGCATTAGGCCGTTCCTTTGCGGAGGTTCCGAGCTCTGCCCATTACCACCCTGCCTCTTCCTCCCTCGCAAACAGGTAGAGGAGGCACGGCCGCCTTCTTTCCACTCTTTTAATCGCGAAAGTTATGTCTCCTTCACCATGCAGGAGCTAGACCATGCTATCTCCCTGTCCCGATCTTCTGCTCCTGGGCCCGATTCCATCCATATTGAGATGCTTAAGAAACTTTCCCCTGCGGGCAAGTGTTTCCTACTTAGCACCTATAATCGCATTTGGACTGAAGGTCAGGTTCTCAAAAGTTCGTGTGAAGCCATTGTTTTCTCCATCCCCAAACCAGGTAACGACAAACATCTTCTATCGTGTTATTGCCCCCATTACTAGTTGCGTCTGTAAGGTGATGGAACGCATGGTTAACGCTCTGTTGGTCTGGCTCCTCGTACCTCCACGCCTCCTGACTAATATTCAATGTGGTTTTCGTAGACAACGCTCTGCTGCTGATCACCTCGTCACATTGTCGACCTTTGTTATGAATAACTTTCGAAGGAAGCGTCAAACGGTATCAGTGTTCTTAGACTTGGAGAAGGCTTGCGATACCTGTTGGAGAGCGGGAATTCTCCGCATATTGCACACATGGGGCCTTCGTGGCCGCCACCCTCTCTTTATTCAAGCATTTTTGTCGGATCGCAAATTCCGGGTACGGGTGGGCTTTGTTTTGTCAGATACCTTTCGCCAAGAGAATGGGGTGCCCCAGGGCTGTATCTTGAGCGTGGCTTGCAATCAATCCGATCGTAGACAGCCTTTCAGCCGATGTTTCCAGTTCCCCTTTTTTGTAGATGATTTTGCAATTTATTGCAGCGCCCAGCGGACGAGTCTCTTGGAGCGTTCTCTTCAACGATGTCTTGACCGCCTACATTCCTGGAGCATTGCGAACGGCTTCCACTTCTCCACTGAGAAAACGGTGTGCATAAAGTTCTGGAGATACAAGGAATTTTATCCACCATCTCTACGTCTCGGTCCTGTTCCTAACCCATTCGTGGAGAAAACAAATCTTGGGGCTAATGTTTGATCGTAAGCTTTGCTGGTCCCTACACGTGTCCTACCTGGCTGTCCATTGTGCCCGATCCCTTAATTTTCCTCTTGTCCTCAGTGACACATCATGGGGAGCGGATCGTACCATCCTTTTTCACCTTTACCAGGCCTTAGTTCAGTCGAAGCTCGACTACAGAATCCTTGTATACTCTTCTGCACGGCAGTTGCTTCTCTGCCGTCTCAACTCTATTCACCATCGGGGATTACGCCTTGTGACTGGAGCATTTTATACCAGCCCTGTTGAAAGCCTTAAGGACCCCTTCTCAACCAATCCTGCCAATCCTGCCAAATCCAAGATGAGGAAGCTACTTCTGTTCATCAAAACAGGCCGCACTCTGCCATTCCTCCAGTGTCTAGCGACGATTGACCCATGTCCATTGTATGGAGTCCTCACACGTTCTTTGCCCAGCATTAAATTCTTCTGCTAATCTGCCCAGTGTAATATAGACAAGTGTGATTATTGGTGGTCAGCCAAAGCGTCTACAAGGTGGATTCACCTTGGTTTTGACACTTGTTGAAGCCATCACAGCCCTCACACTTGACTCTTACAGTTTCCAAAATGCTCATTCCGAGTCTGCAGGTCATCTTGAATCTGCCTTCAAATAGGTCACCACCTTCCACATTCCACACAAGCATGGTCTGAGCTGAGGCTGCAGAGTCGCCACAGTACTTCAGGTGATAGCTACTGATGGTGTGCCAAGCACATAAATCGCTGTCCACACGCCACACACCAGCATACCATATCATTGCTCGGCCTACATTACAAAGGCTCTTTCACAATTGGCAACAAGCGAGTATGCCGTCTGGGATTCGTGCGAGGATTGCCTTCTTTAAATGGGGTTGGCTAATTTTCATTTTGTACACCGTGGTTGGAGAAAGTTCCCCCTTGGATTCTCCAGGGGCCCAGACGTGTTTTAGATATGACAATTTTCAGGAAAGATGAAACTTCGGATTTTACTTTTCAGTTATTTCAATGTTTTAGATAACCACCATGGTTATACACTGCTGTATATTGATGACTCCAAGCAAGGGGACTCCGTCGGCTGTTCCCAATCGTATTGTCTGGGTTCACCTCCCAGAGAGTTATTCTGTTCAAGGCACTAAAGCTAATATGTTGCATACATGGAAAAAGATTTATGCTTTGCTACGCTTCTTCGCATTCATGCTACATCTACATGGGATACTCTGCAAATCATAATAAAGGGCCTGGAAGCACTGCAAGAGCTCTATCCCATCTTAGACTTTGCTGCGACAAAAGTACAAAAAACTTTTCTACACCAACGTTTTGGGAAGGAGGTATTGTTTTCATGGGTGCCAGGGCATGTTGGTATTCAGGGGAATACAGAAGCTGCCAAAGGTGCTTGCAGAGTACCTGAAGTGACGATGTGCCCGATTCCCTTACAGGATGTTACTTTTTTGTTATGGCAGCGGTTCCGGCAATTGTGGGAGGAAGAGTGGCTTTCAATGGCAAATACCAACTGCGGTTGCTGAAGCCCATTTTCCGTCCATGGCGATCCTCCTCCCAGCCTCTCAGGAGGGATGAAGTAGCCCTTACCTGCCTCCGAATCTGGCACCGCCCATATACACACGGCTTCTTATTCTGACGAAAGGACCCCCAATCTGTGATACCTGTGGCGTGCAGATTACTATCTGTCACATATCATACAGAGAGGGTTGTGGCGAATCTTGGTGTAGATTTGCTCTCTATTTTAGGCAACGACGAAGGGAGTGCAAGCAAAGTTTTAAAATGTTGTGATTTGTCTCAACTCTGGCCTAAGCTTTTAAGCTGGAGGTTTTAATATGTTGCAAAATGGCTGGCTCACCCTTTCTTATCGCTGTGATCTGCCAGTCATGGTCATCGGCTTAGTTGCTTTAACTATCTCTCCGACCTTTTCCATGGGAACTGTTCACATCTTCACCTCTAACGTTTACTTTTGTATTTTACTCCAGTTGCTCATGTTACCACCTGGATTGCTCTCCTTTATTTTGTTTTTTTCACACACCTTGCTATTTAAATTTATTCAGGCCCTGAAAACCTAGCTGTCAAGCGCCCAACATCCCCCTATCCATCCATCTACCCATCCATCCACACCAGTGCAGTATATTCACTGATAGTACATGTACAATGTGTCTGAATAGTAATTATTCTTTTGCAGGTGATGCGGATATCGTCTGGATGGCATTATATCGATAGATGACTGACCATAATATTGTGCCTGATCAGTGTAGCAAATGGCCGCACTCACTTCAGCTCAAGAATAACAAGGCTGCAGGCCATACTCATCTGCAATCCACAACCTTTATGGGGGTGTTGTGCAATATTGTAATCCCTGTTTGACGATCACTACACCACCCCAGAAAGTATTGGTCTGTTTAGTAACAAAAGCATTGACGACTTCAATTTAGGCAGTTTTCCAGTGCATGTTGGACTACAGGTCTACGTTCTTGTGTATTTAGATAGTATACACAGTCCGACAAATATAAAACTGAGCTTAAAATATCAGATAATATCCTCAATATGAACAGTTCATTCAGCTGAGTGTGGCTCCGTGTTGTGGTATCAAATTATAACCATATATAATGACACGAAGAAATTTGACATAAGTATGCAGTAAGTGTTTGATTAAATGAATGGGAAAATTTGAAAATTAGTGGGAAACCTAGAGAGAATATTACTGGCTGCCATTTCGGTAATGGTGAGGGATTTCCAGAACGTATGAAAATTAGGACACCTTCCTATGGATTGTAGTGTTAGACAATTGACAAGGATAATTTATTCACCTGCTTTGAGTGGTTGTTGTTGTTGTTGTTGTGGACATGCGGAATTTTCCAGTCAATTTACAAATATTATTTGTAATGGCAATGTTAGGAACATGTCTAATGGAAAATATGACCAACGAATCTCTAACCATCCTTTCTAAACAACACAGGCAACAGTGTATATATGCATGTACACATACGCTTACCAGGTTCCTTCTTCTAAATCCTTCCTACATCCACTCGTCTTGGTAAAAATTTACATATATTTACATGATCAAACGTGTTTTTTCGTGGTGTTGATGTGCTTGTACGTGACACTGTTTTGCGCATTTATGCACAATTTTTCCTTATCATAACATGCTCAAGTGTGTGATTTCGCATGCTTGGGCCCCTCATTTCATGTGCCTGGGCACATCAAGGCCTGACCTTTCTCTTCTTAAGCTTTGACAACCTCCTAACATTTTCCCTTTTCCTTACATCATTTGTGCTACATCTGCCCATGCTAGAAAAGTATCCCTTTCCCTGGCCAAGACCCAATCACGTATCCTTTTTCTAAAAGGTGTTGTTTTAAAACATGGAATATGTTCTAACCATATTTTTTCTGGATTTCACCCCTCCTTTCACAGATAATTTTCATATTTCACCAGTCATTGCCCCTAAGAAAACTAATTCTATAAAAATATATTTGCACGGCACATAAATCACTAACTACACACGTTTCATCTCTTATATCGAATCCCTTGCCCTCCGTCATCTGGAGGATCACGCCAAATACTCTCCACAAATTATCCAGCCTGATAAAGTCATACTGTCACCTTCGATCTCAACTACCCAATCCCTATCCTACCCACAGTGTTCCTATTTTGTATCTCTCATAGCACTCAAATCATGCCTATCTGAACTTTTGAACATGCCACATCCCTACCAACATTCCACATCCAAATCCAAAACAACATCCTCCCCTCCACACACACCCAGAGGGCTCAGAAGATGTTTGCTGGGTATGTTCATAGTGAACCCCGGGTGCCTGAAGTAGGGCCTGTGTTGTGCCAATAGTTCTCCATACCATAAGCTCTGTGCATGCTTCGGTGACCACCATATGGCACGACAATGGAATGTTGTTTGTTGCAGAGGTCGAGGCTCTTGGCTAAATTACCTGGGTTCTGAAGGTGCTACAAACCTCAATAAAAGAAAATAAATCTCAAACTGTGCTGTGCCGAGGATATTCATGGTTGTTGAGATGGAATAGTCGCTAGCGGCCAACGTCTGGGGAAGCTACTGCACCTCATATATCACGCTTGCCCAAGCAAGTTGAGCTCTGCCTGGGTGAACTTCTGCTTTCCTATCTGCTAGTTGACCTACATGAAACGAGTAAAAAGCAATGTTCCAAATGTACAACCGCTGTCTCTAAGCAGGAAAAATTTCAGCATGAAGTTTTGGCACTAAAAAAGATAGGGAATATGTCAGTTCTTATCGAAACAGCGTCCCCTGCCCAATCACATGCCTTACTAGACGTGTCAAGCTGGCTGATGTAGCCAGGGTACAGGGTATTGTCTTGCAGTGCAGTGAGTAACACGCATAGCTTGACTCACAGGTTGTCCATTTCGTTTGGCGCAAACACTGGGGACCTAAAAACAGCAGTTGCCACTGGTGCCTTCATCTTGGCCTTTGAAGGTGATACATTACCAGTAAAGGTCAAGGTCAGGGTGATGGTCTACTGATGCAACTTAAAGCCATATGTCCATCCCCACTATGCTGTGCTTCCAATGCTGGACGTTTGATCATGTCATTTTGCTGTGTTTCCAGCACCACATGCAGGGATTGCAGGCGTCCATCCCATCTCAATGCCCCTTGCACCACCCTCCTGTATGTGTCAACTGTAGTCAAAACCATCTTCCTTGCCACCAAACTCCACCATACCCCATAAAGAGAGGAGGATAATGGAGTCTGAACCTGGACCATCTTACAGACTCTGAGGCTGGAGTGCAACTATGTGTGACTAAATCCTGTGTTACTAAAAACATAATTTGCTGCAGCTGCATCTTCGCTGCCGTATTTCGAGACAGCATTACCTTTCATTGCACCATCAACTGTGGGCCCTCACGGCCATAAGCTCACTTGCCCCTTTGTTGATTGGGGTCTCCCCATTTTTTGTTGCTCCCACCCTACAGCTTTGGTAGCCATGACCCCCTCCCATTGGGGATACTGGTCTCAAACCTCTGTGACACAGAAACGCCAGCTTTGCCCTGGCCCCTCACCAACAAAAAGGAGCCCCTTGGATCCATCCTTCTACAGTTTCTGTCCCCATCAATGCCACTGTGGCTGAAAAGTGCCACTGACTGATCATAAGGCTTCCGGGTCCTTCTGAGACCATGAGGTGGCATGAGAGAGGCACACCCAATTTGTGGAACCAAAGGAACAGCGAGACGATTCCGAGGAGGGGTAGGAGGAGGAGGAAGACAGGGGGGAGGGAGATGCATGGCATGTATTCACATTTTGATCTTTTTCTCTGCAGTTCCAGCGTTCTCCAGCGTTTCAGCTGGGAGTCCATGACCACCTTTGTGACATTGAACTATGTCCCATCTGTATTTCTCTCCTAGAGTTTGAACCTACAGACTGGTCTCTCCGCAGAGCTAACTGTACGGCTTACATATGCTTATTACATAGGCTGCTTCATGCCAGGATCACCTGATTACCCCACCTCCATCAGCTCCCACTAAAATAATGGTGGTATCTGAACATCCTTCATTGCCTCAGCAACGCTGTTTGAGGAGCAGCCCGTCCCACTCTTCTGCAGCTACATATGTCAATCATCCAATCCTGCCTTGACTACAGGAACCTGTTGTATGATTCAGCAGAGCCCTCTGCATTGCAGATTCTTGACCCACTCTTACACAGTGGTGTCAGACTGGTTACAGCTGCTTTTCGTGCAAAGTCCAGTGACAAATCCTTGTTACCAAAGCAATTATCTTCCCCCAACGTTTCTGCTGTCACGTTTCTTGTCTTCTCTGTTGCCCATGTCCATGCCTCGCCCCACCACAAAAAATACAGGCGTCTTTTTCTAGCTGCTTCCCTTCCTTTCCAACAACCCAGGTCGTGCCTGCCAATCGACGTTTCGGTTTGTACCCTCCATCACTTGACACCCTACCTCTCCTTCCTGCTATCTCCTGCCAACCCCATAAACCTCCTTGGTTGATCCACAGCTTGCAGCTCCATGTGGAATTGCCCCCCACAATTCAATCATTTTAGCTGCTAACTTTCCGTTGCAAGTTCCTGGCCATTCTAGCCACGTTAAACATTTTAAAGGGTTTATACTGATTGTTTCTTGGTAGCTGGCCAAGTTGGGTATGCCTATATTCATGGCGGTCATGTTGAACTATACTTCCTGCCTCCTGGCTGTAGTGTTTTCACCACAGAGCTGATCGTATATCTCCAAGGATGCCCCAGGTAGTCATTGAGCATTTGTAGCGACTCAGTGAGTGGCCTACAAGCCCTTGAACTATGTTTTCCTTAAAGACCTTAGAGATCATTTCATAACTCAGTCTATACCCTTGGCAAGGCTGGTTGTTTGATAGACTTGGTTTGGATGCCAGACCACATTGACATCCTAGGCAATTAGTATATCGATCAGCTGACCGATTGCAATTGGTATCATGGACAGGGATATCCAATTGGGTTTGCACCCTAAGGTCTTTGTGACTTGGAATTTGGAATGGTCTACATAGAGCACGCCAAACAAGCTCCATGCGATCAAGCCCTCTATGATCACATGGAAGTCTTTCGTCAGACTCTCGCGTAGGGATTGGATTATCCTCTGTTGGCTATGTATTAACCATGGCACACACATGACCACCTCCTCTCTTGTGAGGACGTACCCAACTGTCGCTGGGGCTCTTTCATTAGAGTAGCCCACATCCTGCAGGACTGTCCACTTATAGCATCTTTACTGCAGTATCACAATCAACCGACTGTGCTCCCATTAACTCTTAGTGATGCTGCATCAATGGCTGATTGTACCTTAAGTTTTAACCCTGAAGTTAGTTTTAATCATATGATCCAGTGGTAAGTACTTCAGGCGGACTTTTCAGGCTTATGCACATTCTGAATGTAATGTTTTAGAATTTTATTCGGTCCTTCCATGTTTTGGCTGCCGGTTTCCTTTCTGTTTTTTTTTTTCTGTTTTTTACGAGGCGTGTTTTTTAAGTACAATTTTGAAATTAAGACGTGCCAACATATCTCAATTTAACGTGTACTGTGTACCTATAGCTGTTGTCTAAACAGACTCCATTGCAGTCTGAATCTTCCTTGTTTACGTTGTGTACTGAGTGTTTACGATGCCTCCGATAATCGTGAGTCCCATCGACAGCGAAGTACAGGCTGTTATGATTTCTTATTGCTAAAGGCCTAATGGCGATCGATATTCATTGAGAGATCTATGTTGTTTACGGAGAAAACATCATGAGTAATTGAATGGTAAGAAATTGGGTGAGAGCATATAAAGATGGCTGCTCAAATGTGCATGATGAATGATGGAGTGGGCGGCCTTCGGTCGTTAATGAAAGTTTGGTTCAAGAAGTGGACAAGGAGAGAGAAAACCGACGGTTTAAGATTTCTTCCTTCTGGGATGATTTTCGTAATGTTTCTCGTTGTTTTGTATGGCGTTATGACCGAGCAAGATAATGACGAAGTGAAAGCAATTGTGATGCAGTTAAGTCAGGCGGCAGAGGGTATTCAAAACGTGGTACAATATTGACAAGTGCCTCAATATTGACGGAAATTTTTTAAAAAGTAGATAAATATACAGGCTTTCATGTAAAAATAAAATTGAGATTACTTAGCACGTCTTTTTTAAATTTCAAAACGGTACTTCTAAAAACACACCTAAAAACACACCTTGTTGTTACTGCTGTTTCAGCTCATGAAGCGACACTGTACACCTTGGTTTCCTTCTCTGGATGCTGAATGTTAGGTCTTACTTCCATGAGCACATAGCTTTTAGATCTCAGCAGGGGACTGATGACCTCACTGTTTAGTCTCCTTAAAACTTCCAACAACAACATACTGTGGATAACCTGTCTACCAAAAACCTCAACCCACAGACGTTGGTTCTATCCAAACATCTCAACTTTAGTCCTACAACCCAATTTCTGATACTTATGATGGAGAATGGATCCTTTCATTCTAAAGTTGAATATTCTCTTGAACTGACATCATTATTATCATAAATTAATCAATCTTGCGGTGAATGATCTCACACTAATAACACATTCATGCATTGAGGTTAATCTAACCACGTGCATTGATTAACTTTATATGTAATTACATGCACATCTCTTCCATAGCAATTACTCTCTTTGCTAACATTAACAGAGATATTCACAATTGTTCTCCAAAGAGTGCATATGCAAAGATATTTACTCCACTTAAATACCATACATAAAGAAAATCATCAGACATCATGCATTTCAGTATTGAATCTGAAGCTTAGTCCTCCCATAAAATTTCTCTGATCTCCTATTCAGTGTTAACATTGACCACTCATCAGATGTTAAGCCTTTTACTTCAAAGTAATTCTGTACTGAATTGCTTTCTCCTTCGCCTACTTTGACTCCTCTTACTCTCTACTGCTGAACCTGACTCTCTTATGCAACCTTGCTTCTCTCGTGCGTATAACATGACACCACCATCTCAGCCTGTTTGCTCTGCCTGCCGTATCTGTGGTGTTCATTCCCAGGTTTCCTTTGATTTCCTCACTGTGGATAGTGTCCTGCCATTGTTCTCATGTATTAGTACTGGCAATCATCCTTGCTCTCTTCATATCTGTAACATCAATGGCATTAAGGAAATCTGTATCCACCGAGCTTTCACTCCCTCACAAAGTTGGTCAAAAGATAGTGGTGTACTGATAACTTAGTCTTGGTACTGATTTGCAACACACCTACTCATGTTAGTACAGGTCAATAATACAATGAAATTGTCTACCGTGCAGTTCCGACCACATCAAAATACTACTTCACAAAACTATCGTAGTTTCAGTATGCCCCTCTGCGAGGATTTAAAATGACCGTGTGTATACCTAACAGATATGGCATAAGATGTTCCCCTTCGTTTCCTCAGATATGTAAAATTCGGTAAATAAACACCATAAAGTCACAGGAATTGGATTTAACACTGTTTAAACTAAAATTCAATTGTACTAATATGAAATTTTGGTGGTCGCCAGCCCAATAGGACATAAAAGCAATAGTTGTTGGTTACACTGGACGTAAAAAACCAGTAAAGCAAAAGGAAGAGTAAAATGTAATCCTCAATTCAAACGGAAGCAGCTACAGCGGCATCCACTAGTGGTCATCAAACTGAGCAACACACACATGAAACACAACTGGCATTTAACTGTAAGCAGACAAACTTCACAACAAACAGTACTTAGTATTGTTCATCTTTGAAGTGATTATAGTGGCTAATCATTTGTACTTTATGTAAATAAACTGTCAATATTGGTGAAAATTTACTTGCAGTGTCACTGCTATCAGAAAAAAATTAATGTACTAAGGTCGCTAAACTGACACAAAACCATTGCTCAAAAGTTTTAAAACAATTGCATAATGCAGATAAGATCGTAAAGTATTAGGCCTACACTGCCTTTATTTGTAATTAATAAAAGAATTGAAACAATAGATGAGTGAATATGGTCTGTTGCCAACATCTACTAACTTTTTCTTTGAAACAGAAAATTTAATAGGGCCCTAAATGTTATTCAATCTGTAAGTTCTGAAAATGATCCTACCGTGCACAATCGTTTCACTTCCTATTTCGAAATTTTTACACAAAATATACTCTGAAAGATAAATACATTACTTACATGCGAACTTATTAACTAATATTCATCATATTTTCTTAAGTGTGGTTGTTTGTCTTTTTCAGTAAGCAAAATTCTGAATTTTAATTAATTGCAGTTAATCTTTGCTACTGTTCATGAAAAGAACCAAACTGCTCTGAATGTTAATGTCATAAAGCATATTGCAATCAAAGTACCTTTTATTTTAATTTTAACTTGTATGCAATAAGGCAAGAACTAAATTGGCAAATCTAGTTAAGTTCTTACTTATAATTTGAATTCACTTTAAAATTTACTTGATTTACTATATTTAATTATTGAGCAAAATTGTCACTGAGCATCAAAAAAGTAACTAGTTCTGTCATTGCAAAATTTATGAAACCACACTATTAAAAAATGTTCAGGTGATTCTCGGAAACTTCACTGTTTGAGGAGTAGGACCCTGCTCTAGGTTGTGATTTTGGAAAATAACCATAATCAGATAAAATTCATTCTGGTCATTATTAAAATTAAGCAACACACACACTTAAGAGGTTCGTGGCTGTACAAATAATGTTTCCTACAAAACCCGTGAAGTGAGAGATGAGCTTCCACATGGCTTCCACAATGCAGAAATGTTGATTCCGGCTGTTGTGTTGTTGTGGTCTTCAGTCCGGAGACTGGTTGGATGCAGCTCTCCACAATACCCTATCCTGAGCAAGTCTCTTCATCTCCACATAAGAGCGACAACCTACATCTGTCTGAATCTGCTTACTGTATCCATCTCTTGGTCTTCCCCTGCGATTTTTTCCCCATACACTTCCCTCCAACGCTAAATTCACAATTCCTTGATGTCTAAGAATGTGTCCTACCAATCTATCCCTTCTTTTAGTCAAGGTATGCCAGAAATTCCTTTTCTCCCCAATTCTGTTCAGTACCTCCTCATTAGTTACGCGATCCACCCACCTAATCTTCAGCATTCTTCTGTAGCACCATATTTCAAAAGCCTCTATCCTCTTCCTGTCCGCACTTTTTATCATCCATGTCTCACTCCCATACAAGGCAACACTCCATACAAATGCCTTCACAAAGGACTTCCTTAGGTTTAAATCAATATTCGATGTTAGCAAATTTCTCTTTTTCAAAAACGCATTTCTACCCATTGCCATTCTGCATTTTATATCCTATGTACTGCGACCATCATTTGTTATTTTACTGCCCAAGTAACTAAACTCATCTACCTCCTTTATTGCTTCGTTTCCCAATCTAATTCTTTCAGCATCACCTGATTTCCTTACACTGCACTCCATTACCCTAGTTTTGCTCTTGTTAATGTTCATCTTATATGCACCTTTCAGCACACTGTCCATTCCGTTCCATTGCTCTTCCAGGTCCTTTGCTGTATCTGACAGAATTACTATGTCGTCGGCAAAACGCAATGTTTTTAATTCTTCACCCTGAACTTTAATTCCTTCTCCAAATTTCTCCTTGCTTTCCATTATAGCTTGCTCAATGTACAAATTAAATAACAATGGAGAAAGACTACAACCCTGTCTTACTCCCTTTCCAACCACTGCATCCCTTTCCTGCCTTTCAACTCTGACAACTGCTGTCTGGTTTCTGTACAAGTTGGAAATAACCTTACGTTCCCTATATTTTACTCCTGCTTGCTTCAGAACTTGAAAGAGTTTATTCCAATCAACATTGTCAAAAGCCTTCTCCAAATCTACAAAAGCTAGAAATGTAGGTTTGCCTTTTCTTAATCTATCTTCTAGGATACGCCGTAAAGTGAGTATTGCCTCACGTGTTCCTACATTTCTCCTGAACCCAAACTGATCTTCCCCGAGGTCGGCTTCTACCAGCTTTTCCATCCTTCTGTATATAATTCGCGTTAATATTTTGCAACCATGACTTATTAAACTGATGGTTCTGTAGTTTTCACACCTGTCTGCACCTGCTTTCTTTGGAATGGGGATTATAACATTTTTCTTAAAGTCTGAGGGTATTTCACCTGTCTCATACATCTTACGGACCAGGTGAAATAATTTTGTCATGGCTGGTTCTCCCAGGGACTTCAGTAGCTCTGAGGGAATATCATCTACTCCAGGGGCCTTGTTTCGACTTAGGTCTTTCAGGACTCTGTCAAATTCTTCTCTCAGTACAGTATCTTACATAAGGAAATAGCTGAATCAGTTACCTGGTATGCATTCATTGGTGCAAGCCGTGACACTGCAGTTGAACCTGTATGAATTGATTATCTTCGTTCTCATAAACTGATGCTTGGTTTCATGACTATTAATTGTAAAGTTTTAAGACCGTGTGCAATTTTGATCACTATGGTTTTCGAAAGTTAAAGACATTATCGGACTTCGCTTTTAACAGAATGAAAATTTCCTGCAGGCATTGAATTCTATGTTTAATATGAAATGAGAGTAAATAAATTTTGCATCGAGAATGTTCTTTTTTCATCATGAGACAATAGGCAATAATGACCAAGCATCAATTTACTAATTGCTGAAAGAAGTCATCAATTAAATGAAAGAAGGGGAGAAATAGTCATTATTTAACTTTCATTTGGAATTCCTATTTTATTTAAAGTTTATTACGTAAAGGGTGCTATCAAGAGCTCACACATACATGATTATGGAGGTCGAGTAAAATATGTCCGCTCAATATGAAGGTAGAAAAACACAAGACGACAAGCGATTCCGTTTTCTCTCCAGATCGTTTGAAATAGTTGACGGTATAACTTGTAACAAGGATAATCAGAGATTTATTGGGAGAGAGAACGGATGCCTGCGACAAGCGTAGCAGAAATAATTTTCAATTAAAAAAATATATTAATGTATTGCTACACTGGCTAAAGATCGTCATAATACATAATCGTTTGAATACTGGCTTGCGGTGGTCCAACCTTTGCTTGTAATTATACTGACACCTTTTTTTTTTCCTTTTGGAGCATTAATACATCTTTACAACCTGCAGCATGTCCTCATAGCAGTAGACCATAATTAATATGGCCATGAAATAGTGCGTAAAATGCTGTTACAAGGTATTGGTCAGTTACTGTACCCTCAAGCCTTCTCAGAAGGAATATTACACGGGAGAGCTTAGAGCATACATACACTACGTGTTCATTCATTGTACGTTTGCTACCAATCATGAAGCGTAGAAGTCTGACAGCCTCCATATTCTCGTTACAGTCAATGTTGCTAAGATGCTGTCTTTTTCCTTGTTTCATTTTATTTTCGAGGAACCATTCTTGGGTGTCTTCGGAGAGGTCACCTGTTGCTTGGAGAGCTTGTGCTGCAGTTTTTCTTTTAGCATAAAGAGTAGTCACCAGAAAACTGTAACATGTGGTTCTTACAGCCCATATCGTTTACATACATAAGGAACAGGAGAGGACCTATGGCGGACCGTTAGTGTATGCCATGTTCCAACTTTTGTTCTTGTGATAAGGCTCCATGAACTGACACCACCTGCTTGCGGTTTTCCAGATGAGATTGGACAGTTGCCATAACAGCACCTCCAACACCATAACAGATTAATATATTGAGGGATATCCTACCTGTAGTTAATGCCTTAATACCGTTTGGTGGTTACAGCAGAGAAGAGCCGGCACCCCGAGAGGAACGCCGACAGAGGGGTAAACCAGAGGGGGAGGAGAAGAAGGCGGCGGCAGTAGTGTGTGGGGAGGCATTGGGCGCCAAGCCACAGGTGGGCGGCACGCCGCTGAGGAAAGCAGCAGCAGCAGCAGCAGCACCATCACCAGCACCAGCAGTCGGCGCTGCTGCTGGGGGGCCGGAGCCGAGCGTCATCGGCCGTGCGAAGCGAGTGCGCTTTGTGACCGAGAGGGTGTGCACCTGCCCCGAGACTCCCGTGCACAGGGCAGACCGCGCTGCAGCCACGCCCACCAGGTAGGGGTGCCCATTTCGAACATACTGATGCTCCATCTCACTACGAAACATCCCCCCAGGGGGCCCACAGCTCTTTTGTGGGTATGTGTGTGTTGCGCGCAAGGGGCCCCGAGCCGAAGCAGCCTTTTCTCCGCCCAAGGCTGCTTCAATTTCCATTTCGGTTCGTGCCTTCGTCCTTTTGCGAGTCAAGGTGGTTTCCTGTCCTGGTTTTTATTTTTCCTTGATTTCTTCGTTTCTTAATCTTTTAGTCCTTGTTCTACTTTTCTAGCCTTCATCTCCTCCTCATTAGTCTCCGCCTAAGCGTTTGAGACCTTCTTTCCTTCTTTCTCTCCACTTCCTCTATTCTTCTTCTCTCCTCCCTGTGCGTGTCTGAAGGCCGACCCACGCGTTATCGCAGGTGACGGGGTAACGCGTAATTACCCACCCCGGGTAGAAGAGACGGGCACATACCCACCCCCTGGTAAAGGCCAGGCCCAGGGAGGGGTGATTACCCGAACTGGTACCTTCCAAACATGCCGATTGGTTTCTCAGTCCGTTCTCGGGAGGTGTGACCTGCGGGTAAGCCCTAAAAGAGGGCCCCCATTAGGAAGGAGCGCGCCATCGGAGATGCCGGTAATAAAGGGGTACACTTCCGCAATGACTTCCTTCTCTTCTTCTGTGACTTTGACCCAAAAGAGACATCGATTCACCTCAGCATAAGAAATCTTTGCCCACTCTTCCGAAATTCCTAGTTGTTTCCCGAACCGACGGTCAAGATATCACTTCTGTAAATCATTTCGTCATTCAGAAAGGTGTTAATATTGCTGGCCCTCTTAAGACCTCTTTGCGTCAGCGCAATGGAACATTGTTGCTGGAAGCGGACAGTGCCTTCCAGGCGCAAAAACTATTACGGACTACGTTGCTACACACGTCTTCTGTCCAGGTAGAAGCGCACCGCATGCTAAACTCGTCACGGTGTAAAGGTCGATAACCAGCTGACACCAACTCGTACTGTGTTTTTGACGTTCGATATTGTACTCCTGTCAAAGGTCAAAGCAGTGTATGAAGGTATCTCCATTCGCCCTTGTGTACCAAACCCAACCCAACTTAGAATACAATAGATACAACCACACCCATCAATATTGCCCTAATACAGCAAAATGTGTCACTTGTGGTAGGGACGCCCATGAGGGCGATTGCCCACCTCCGTCCCCTCACTGCCTTAATTGCAATGGTGACCATGCGGCTTCCTCTAGGGACTGCCCTGTTTATAAGGATGAAAAGGTCATTCAGCAAATTTGGGTTATGGAAAAGGTCTCAACATCTGCCGCTCGAAAGTTGTTGGCACATACAGTAAGGTCCTCACCTGCACTCGACCTACTAAGGATGCAGGTACATAGATCTCACTTTCGCTGACACAGTTATGCGATCGGCCAGACCGAAGATTGCCTGTTCCATGTCCCCGCTTCCTCCTGTTGCTTCTAAAGTTCAGTCTTCGTCAACCTCTAATAAACCGCAGGCATCTAAACAAGATTCCTGCACTTCGAAAAAAGAACCCATTCATGAAGATTTTCTACGTACTTAAGCTTATCAACCTTCAACTGCCTCTTCTCGCCGTCATTCTTCCAGGAGAGCCAACAACAACGAGTTTCTCTCATTCCCCACCGAGGCGTGACTCATCCGTCACGCCGCCCAACAGTAGTCAGCCCCCATCTTCTGTCTCGCCGGGACACACTACTGTTAGCCGGGCAACCGGCATTTTACCGGCGGCGGATGCTGCCCCTCCTGATCAACTGGGGAAGGTGGAAGATGCGTCAGTTGAACCCACTGAACACGATTCTCTGCCTCTAGATAGCGATAGTAGTGCTCCCTCGAAGTCCGGTCCTCAGCAGCAGTCGAGGTGACCCCGCATGCTTGTTCCTTTTTATCCTCTTTTTCTCTCATTTTTGATCATGGCGCTCCTTCAATGGAATATTCACGGCATACGTTCCAATCGGGAGGAATTAAAACTACTCCTTAACTTGCAATGCCCGCTTCTAGTTTGTCTCCAAGAAACTAATTTACGGCCATGTGATCATGCAGACTACCCCCACTACACATCCCATTGAGGGATTCTGATGCTCATTCAGGATGACGTCTATCACCATCCCATTTCATTGCATACTCACCTACAGGCAGTTGCCGTCCGCATCACTCTATCCACCTTTTCAAAAAATGTTCAAATGTTTGTAGAACTCGTGGGACTTAAATATGGGGTCATCAGTCCCTAAGCTTACAAACTACTTATGAACTAGCTAACACTGATGGCACAAATATCCATGCCAGAGGGGGATTCGAGCCCCCGACCGTAGTGGCCGTGCAGACCGTGACTGGAGCGCCTCAGTCCCTCGGCCACTGTGGTCGGATCCACCTCCACCTTTTTCTTTTCCCGCTGTAATATTTATTTGCCATAGTCATCCGCCCATACTAGGGCAGATGTGCTACACCTCGTTGACCAGCTCCCTTCACCTTTCATGTTGGTAGGCGACTTTAATGCCCACCACCCCCTATGGGGCTCTCAAGCATCTTGTCGGAAAACCTCCCTTTTGGTGGACCTTTTCCAACACCTCAATTTTGTCTGCCTTAACACCGGTGCACCGACCTTCCTTTCCGACCAACACATATTTATTCCCATATCGACCTCGTGATAAGCACGCAGCTTGCCTGTCTGTTTGAGTGGTATGCACTTTCTGACACGAACTCAATTGACCATTTCCCTGGTGTCATCCACTTCCTGCATCATTCCCCATCTCCTTGTCCCACCAGTTGGAACATTTCTAAAGCCGACTGGGTATTTATTCTTCCATGGCTGTTTTTCACAATCAGGACTTTTCCAGCTGTGACAGTCAGGTCGAATACCTCACAGAGGTTATTTTCACTGCTGCCTAACATTCCACACCTCGTACATCCTCGTTTCCACGTCGCATCCCGGTCCCTTGGTGGACTGCAGCCTGCCGCGACGCTCTTGGAGCCTGGCGCTGTGCTTTACGCACCTTCTGCCTCCACCCAACGTTGGAGAATAGTATCAATTATAAACGGCTGCGAGCGTGTTATAAAAGACAGCAAAAAAGTTTGGACTGCTTTTACCAGTTCTTTTAACTGCTTTACTCCTTCCTCAGCTGTCTCGGGTGGCCTACACCGTTTATCTGGCATCAAGGTCCACTCCACTATTTCTGGCCTGACCGTCGAGAACGCAGTCCTTGTGGACCCCATTCATGTTTCCTTTGTGGAGGTTTCGAGCTCTGCCCAATTGCCACCCTGCCTCCCTGCCTCGCAAAAAGGTAAAGGAGGCACAGCCGCCTTCTTTCCACTCTTTCCATCTCTACGTCTCGGTCCCGTTCCTCACCCATTCGTGGAGAAAACAAGTCTTGGGGCTAATGTTGGATCGTAAACTTTGCTGGTCCCCACATGTGTCTTACATGGCTGCCCATTGTGCCCGATCTCTTAATGTTCTTTGTGTCCTCAGTGGCACATCATGGGGAGCGGATCATACCATCCTGCTTCACCTTTACCAGGCCTTTGTTCAGTCGAAGCTCGACTACAGAATCCTTGTATACTCTTCTGCACGGCCGTTGCTTCTCCGCCGTTTCAACTCTATTCACCATCGGGGTTTACGCCTTGTTACTGGAGCATTTTATACCAGCCCTGTTGAAAGCCTTTATGCCGAAGCTGCTGTATTACCCTTGACCACTCGGCGTGACATACTCTTGTCAGTTGGCATGCCGACTACGGTCGATGCCCAACCATCCATCTTACCCATTATTTTTTGACGACTCACTCGATCGCCAATATCAGTTTTCTGCGATAGCCTTGCTTCCAAGTGGAGTTGGGCTTCGCCGCATGCATCAGTGGCTCGATTTACCTTTCCTTCCACCTTTAGGTTGAGCAAAAGCCCATTGCCACCATGGTATCAGGCGCAGGTTTACACTCACCTTGAACTTAGTTCGCTCCCCAGGAGAGCACTCCAGATTTGGTATATTGCTTGAGGCTTGTCGAACTCCGTTCACGGCTCGATAATGCCACATTTATCTACACTGATAGTTCCAAGAGCACTGACGGTCTCGGATCTGCCTTTGTCGTCGGGGACAACCTGTTTCATTACAAGCTCCCTGACCGGTGCTCGAATTTAACGGTTGAGCTTTATGCTCTCCACCAGGCTGTTTTATACATCCGCCATCGCCGCCATCCCTTTTATGCCATATGTTCTGACTCCCTTAGTGCACTGTGGAGTCTTAAGGACCCCTTCTCAACCAATCCCACCGTGTATCAAATCCTACGCTTCCTTCAGTTGCTAGCAGACAACGGCTGTCACGTTTGTTTCCTGTGGGTGCTTGGCCACGTGGGTGTGGCTGGGAATGAGACCGTCGACATGGCAGCCAAGGCAGCAGATCTTTTGCCTCACATGGCTAATTTTTGCGTCCTACCAGACGATATTCAAGGGCTCTTCGCCGGTGTATTGTCGTCCTGGCACAGTTTGTGGTTCTCACTCCATGACAATAAATTGAGAACGGTAAAACCGATCCAGACTGCTTGGAGGACCTCCTCACGTCCCTCTCTGCAAGAGGTGGTTTTCCTGGCCCGGTTGCGGATCGGTCACTGCTGATTCAGCCACCGTCATTTGCTAACCGCTGACCCTGCACAGCTGTTTTCCTGTGGTGAATTGCTGACGGTATGACATGTTTTACTGTTTTGTCCTAATTTTAATCATCTCCGTGTAGCCCTTAACTTGCCGTCTACTCTGGAGGAACTTCAAGCTGTTGACACACAAGCCGCTGCTAGTTGTTGCGTCTTATAAACATGGCCAATTTATCAAAGGATATTTAACCCTTCTAATTGTTTTTATCTATCGTTTTTAGCTTTCTCTTGATACTGTCAGTTTTAAATGTTTTAGAGATCTAGCGAATCTCTGTTCCGATTTGGGCGCTAATTACCTGAGAAGTTGTGAGTTCAGGGACCAGCACATCAGTAGCAACTCGTAACTGTTCAACTCAACCACCCACCAGGCTTTGGGACACCTGTCACTAGGAAACGTAAAAATTATGAATGGGTATACATGTTATGCCATCAAGGTACGATACTTCTTGGCCGCCATAGTGCACTGCACAAGCCCCACTGGACCGACAGGCACCTATTTGTGTTCAAATGTTTGTAGATCTATCGGGCCAAACTGCATGGTCTTCAGTCCATAGCTTACAAACTACTTAAACCTAAGTAAACTAACCTAAGGACAAACACACATACCTATGCTCCAGGGAGGACTCGAACCTCCACAGCGAGCAACCGCACGCTCCACAGCGAGACACTTCAGACAGCTACTCCGCCGTGGCACCTACTTCTCCAGAGCATAAGTCACCACCAGCTGGTCCCCATCCCACCGTACACGTGTCAAGGACTTCCCCCCGGGAGATCAGAGGTTCGCTTCTTCCCATTGGCAAGATGAGGAAGCTACTTGGGTTCATCAAACCAGGCCGCACTCAGCCATTGCTCCAGAGTCCAGCGACGATTGACCCATGTCCATTGTATGGAGTTCTCACACGTTCTTTGCACAGCATTAAATTCTTCTGCTAATCTGCCCAGTATAATATAGACAAGCGCGATTATTGGTGGTCAGCCAAAGCGTCTACAAGGTGGATTCACCTTGGTTTTGACACTTGCTGAAGCTATCACAGCACACACACACACTTGACTCTTACAGTTTCCAAAATGCTCATTCCGAGTCTGCAGGTCATCTTGAATCTGCCTTCAAATAGGTCACCACCTTCCACATTCCACACAAGCAAAGGCTGAGCTGAGGCTGCAGAGTCGCCACAGTACTTGAGGTGATAGCTACTGATGGTGTGCCAAGCACATAAATCGCTGACCACACGCCACACACCAGCATACCATATCATTGCTCGGCCTACATTACAAAGGCTCTTTCACAATTGGCAACAAGCGAGTATGCCGTCTGGGATTCGTGCGAGGATTGCCTTCTTTAAATGGGGTTGGCAGGTTTTAATGTTGTACAATGTGGTTGGAGCATGGTTCCCCCTTGGATTCTCCAGAGGCCCAGACGTGTTTTAGACATGACAGTTTCAGGAAAGATGAAACTTCTGATTTTACTTTTCAGTCTGTGTTCTTTCAATGTTTTAGATAACCACCATGGTTTTACACTGCAGTATACTGATGGCTCCAAGCAAGGGGACTCTGTCGGCTGTTCCCAATCGTATTGTCGGGGTTCACCTCCCAGAGAGTTATTCTGTTCAAGGCACTAAAGCTAATATGTTGCATACATGGAAAAAGATATCTGCTTTGCTACGCTTCTTCGCATTCATTCTACATCTACATGGGATACTCTGCAAATCATGATAAAGTGCCTGGAAGCACTGCAACAGCTCTATCCCATCTGAGACTTTGCTGCGACAAAAGTACAACAAACTTTTCTACACCAACGTTTTGGGAAGGACGTATTGTTTTCATGGGTGCCATGGCATGTTGGTATTCAGGGGAATACAGAAGCTGCCAAAGGTTCTTGCAGAGCACCTGAAGTGACGATGTGCCCGATTCCCTTACAGGATGTTACTTTTTTGTTATGGCAGCAGTTCCGGCAATTTTGGGAGGAAGAGTGGCTTTCAATGGCAAATACCAACTGCGGTTGCTGAAGCCCATTTTCCGTCCATGGCGATCCTCCTCCCAGCCTCTCAGGAGGGATGAAGTAGCCCTTACCTGCCTCCGAATCTGGCACCGCCCATATACACACGGCTTCTTATTCTGACGAAAGGACCCCAATCTGTGATACCTGTGGCGTGCTGATTACTATCTGTCACATATCATACAGAGAGGGTTGTGGCGAATCTTGGTGTAGATTTGCCGTCTATTTTAGGCAACGACGAAGGGAGTGTGAGCAAAGTTTTAAAATCTTGTGATTTGTCTCAACTCTGGCCTAAGCTTTTAGGCTGGAGGTTTTAATATGTTGCAGAATGGCTGGCTCACCCTTTCTTATCGCTGTGATCAGCCAGTTATGGTCATCTGCTTAGTTGCTTTACCTATCTCTCCGACCTTTCCCATGGGTACTATTCCCATCTTCACCTCTAACGTTTACTTTTTGTATATTGCTTCAGCTGCTCATATTACCAGCTGGATTGCTCTCCTTTATTTTGTTTGTTCACACACCTTGCTACTTAATTTTGTTTAGGCCCTGAAAACCTATTAGTCAAGTGCCCAACATCCTCCTATCCATCCATCCACACCAGTGCAGTATATTCACTGATAGTACATGCACAATGTGTCTGAATAGTAATTATTCCTTTGCAGGTGATGCGGATATCGTCTGGATGGCATTATATCGATAGATGACTGACCATAATATTGTGCCTGATCAGTGTAGCAAATGGCCGCACTCACTTCAGCTCAAGAATAACAAGGCTGCAGGCCATACTCATCTGCAATCCACAACCTTTATGGGGGTGTTGTGCAATATTGTAATCCCTGTTTGACGATCACTACACCACCCCAGAAAGCATTGGTCTGTTTAGTAACAAAAGCATTGACGACTTCAATTTAGGCAGTTTTCCAGTGCTTGTTCGACTACAGGTGTACTTTCTTGGATAGTTAGATAGTGGACAATAGTGGTGGTGGTGGTGGTGGTGGTGGTGGTGGTGGTGGTGGTGGTGGTTGTTGTTGTTGTTAAGTCTGGAAAAAAAGTCATAGTCTGAATGAATAGAAGAACATTTTCTCATGAATATGGCTCCAAGGCAAAGGGGGAGGGGGGGATGGTTGGTACCCCTTTCCTGCATCGAGCTGGATGTGCTGAAATATCATATTGTAGACACGTGGTATTTTCCAGTCAATCTACAAATGTTATTTGTAAGGACAATGATACGAACATGTCTCATGGGACAGTGTGTGTGTGTGTGTGTGTGTGTGTGTGTGTGTGTGTGTAAATTATATGACCAACGAATATATGCATGCAGACATAAGCTTACCAGGTTCATTCCTCTAAATCCTTCCTACGTCCACTCGTCTTGGTATAAATTTACATATATTTACATGATCAAACGTATTTTTTCGTGGTGTTGATTTGCTTGTACACGACACTGTTTTGCGCATTTGTGCACAATTTTTCCTTATCATAGCATGCACAAGTGTGTGATTTCGCATGCTTGGGCCCCTCATTTCATGTGCTTCGGCATATCGAGGCCTACTCATTCTTGTCTTAAGCTCTTGACAACCTCCTAACATTTTCCCTTTTTCCTACATCATTTCTGCTTCATCTGCCCATGCTAGAAAAATATCCCTTTCCCTGGCCAAGACCCAATCACATCCTTTTCCTAAAAGGTGTTATTTTAAAACATGGAATATGGTCTAATCATTTTTTTTTCTGGATTGCACCCTTCCTTTCACAGATAATTTACAAATTTTCATATTTCACCAGTCATTGCCCTTAGAAAACTAATTCTATAAAAATATATTTGCACGGCAGATAAATCACTAACTACAAACGTTTCATCTCTTATATCGAATCCCTTGCCCTCCGGCATCTGGAGGAACACGCCAAACACTCTCCACAAATCATCCAGCCTGCTAAAGTCATACTGTAACCTTCGATCTCTACTACCCAATCCCTATCTTACCCACAGTGTAGTTTATCTATCCACTATCCATTTTAATTTAATGAGGATATCCTTCCTGTAGTTAGTGCCTTAATACCGTTTGGTGGTTACAGCAGAGAAGAGCCGGCACCTCGAGAGGAACGCCGACAGAGGGGTCAGCCAGAGGAAGAGGAGGTGAAGCCAGCGGCAGAGTGTGGGGAGGCAGTGGGTGCCAAGCCGCAGGCGAGCGGCGCGCCGCTGAGGAAAAAGACATCAGCAGCAACGTCAGCAGCAGCAGCACCACCACCACCACCACCACCACCACCACCAGCTGGGGGGCCGGAGCCTAGCGTCATCCACCGCGCGAAGCCAGCGCGTTGTGCGACCGAGAGGGCGCGCATCTGCTCCGTGCCTCCCGTGCACAGGGCAGATCCCGCTGCAGCCACTCCCAGCAGGTAGGGCTGTACATCTCGGACATACTGATGATCCATCTCACTACCAAACATACAAGCCCTGTAACAGTATTTTGTACTGTATAAATGAATTGATCCATTAATCTTATCTATATATAAAAGGAAGGGTGCTGACCGACTCATCATCGCCCAGCCCAAACCACTGACGATAGAAACTTAAAATTTGTAGAGAATGTTGCTCTTTCTCTGTAGGCGTCATTTAAGAAGCGATTTTTCGATATTCCGTCCGTAAGGGGGTGAAATAGTGGATGAAACGTTTTTTGAAAATACTTATCTATTTAGGCAATTTTGAAGATATAACTACAAAATGTCGGATTTTAATTCACGGTTCAAATTTAAGACAAGTGTTTCGGCATTTTTTGAAATTTGAAAAACAAGGGGGTAAAATAGGTGTCGAAAAAAATTTATTTTCAAAAATATGTTGCTGTTAACTGAAGTTTTAAGCTACAACTCCGCAACTTCGAATATGGAATCTTGGTCAGGATTAAAAATACATTATTTTTAGTATTTTTGGAAATGCAACAAGAGGTTTAAATAGAGGATCAAAAATTCTTTTTGAAAACACGTTGCTATTGATACAATTTTGAAGCTAGAGTGGCAAAAATTGATATTTGTATAGTTGGTTAGACGTTAAAAACACGTGTTTCGGTATTTTTGGAAATTCAACAACTAGCTGAACCCCCTCTGCTTCGCATGCGTAGGCTGGTTGGTCTGCACCAGTTTCTTCTTTTTAATCCTGATGAAGAATCCATATCTTAAGTTTGCTAGTTATAGCTTGAAATTTGAGTTAAATGTTCAAATGTTTGTATAGTCTATGGGACTTAACTACGGGGTCATCAGTCCCTAAACTTACAAACTACTTATGAACTTCTTAGCAACTAGGACGGCACAAATATCCATGCCCGAGGGGGAATTCGAACCCCCGACCGTAGGGGCCGTGCAGACCGTGACTGGAGTGTCTTAGTCTCCTTGGCCAGAAATTTGAGTTAACAGCACCATATTTCTGAAAATCAATTTTTGCATCTCGTATCTAAATAAATGTCACAGAAGCAACAAGAAAGTTAATGAAGCGTCGGTAAAAGGGCTATTTACACGTAGTCACCCGTCTTAACCGAACAAAGGTAAAGTCGGCGATTAGAAGATTTCCCCAATATCGCGTGACATTTTCACCTTATGTTGACACAAAATCTGTTCTGTGCATCTGAATGCCCACTCAAGAGATATTTCTGCTCTTTATCCGCTACTAGAGATAATATACGCTCTCGAGCGACAAATTCATCAGAAACATCTTTCATAATTGTTCAGTACCTTATTGTTATTAAAATTTGTGATTACTTTTGGTGCGGACTACATTAAGATAAAGACGTCTCCTTTTGTAGAGAAAATTGTACTTAGTTATAATCCGATTTCTGAACACATAGTTCTATTAAATAAGGTCGATTTCAACTTCGTGCTTTACGAAGTAATCACTGCAGGACGTGGGAACATGTATTAATTGAAAGAGTGGCCGATGTTGCTAACAGTCAAGACAATTCACTGGAAATACTATATTTATTGGAAAGTTCTATACAGACGATCAGCTGACGCCATTCCTTCAACGATTACCCAGACGTAATTTATAGCACATTACCACCATGACGTCTTATTTAGTGAGACATGAACTGCTCTGTTGATTGAATTACCAGACTTTAAGCATTTGTAGAGTTTCCGATAAGGATGATTGCATACAAAATAACTACATTGTCCCCAGTGCAACACTGCAACATACTAATACTTCAGAATACACTGACAGATATACGTTGAGAGTTTGGTACTACACCATAGAACTAAACATGGCCCTGTTATTGTCATTATTTCTCATCTCAACGATAGAAGTGTGGTCAGAAGTTTACTCAGACAATTAGACACCGCAGTCTTAACTTTATGAACACAACCTAACATTGAATTTACATCGTTCCAGAGTACGGACATGAATTAATTTAACTTTTTATATGAAAAACCTAATGAACATTCATCGTTTTCGACAATGACTTCTATTTAAATTTGACATCTCGGCTAGGAGAGCTAAGTTTACTGACAGAGCGATCCAACAAGCATTCTGTTTTTGCTGACCTAGGTCTGGAACCCTAAAAAAAAAAAAACAAAAAAAACCACATTATATAGACAGGTCCCTCTTTAACAATCGTTGCGAAGCACGGGCATATAAGCTATTTTTCAATATATTCTACTAGCTGACAACCCAGCGTTCCCCGGGTATTTCTTTATTCCTGCCATTTGACAGGTACACTCCTGGCCCTTAAAATTGCTACACCACGAAGCTGACGTGCTAGAGACGCGAAATTTAACCGACAGGAAGATGATGCTGTGATATGCAAATGATAAGCTTTTCAGAGCATTCACCCAAGGTTGGCACCGGTGGCGACACGTGCTGATATGAGGAAAGTTTCCAACCGATTTCTCATACACAGAGAGCAGTTGACCGGCGTTGCCTCGTGAAACGTTGTTGTGATGCCTCGTGTAAGGAGGAGAAATGCGTACCATCACGTTTCCGACTTTGATAAAGGTCAGATTGTAGCCAATAGCGATTGCGGTTTATCGTATCGCGATAATCACTGGGTTCAGAAGGGCAATACGAACGCCGTGCTGGATCCCAACGGCAGGGATCGAATGAAGGGTAGAACAACTAGCAGTCGAGATGACAGGCATCTTATCCGTATGGCTGTAACGGATCGTGCCGCCACGTCTCGATCCCCATCTCAAAAGATGGTTACGTTTGCAAGACAACAACGCTCTGCTCTAACAGACGACGTTTACACCAGCATGGACTACTGGCTCGGAGATCATGGGTGCGGTTACCCTTGATGCTGCATCACAAACGGGCGCTGCGGTGGTGTACGCAACGACAAACCTGTCTGCACAAATGGCAAAACGTCATTTTTTCGGGTGAATCCAGGTTCTGTTTACAGCATCATGATGGTCGCATCCGTGTTTGCCAAAATCGCGGTGAACGCACGTTGGAAGCGTATATTCGTCATCGCCATACTGGCGTATCACACGGCGTGATATGGGGTGCCACTGGTTACACATTTCGGTCACCTTTTGTTCGCATCTACGGCACTTTCAACAGTGGCCGTTACATTTCAGATGTGTTAAGACTCGTGGATCTATCCTTCATTCGATCCCTGCAAAACCCTACACGTCAGCAGAATAATGCACGATCGCATGTTGCAGGTCCTGTGCGGGCCTTTCTGAATACGGAAAATGTTAGACTGCTGCCCTGGCCAGCACATTCACCAGATCTCTCACCAACTGAAAACGTCTGGTCACTGGTGGCCGAGCAACTGGCTCGTCACAATACGCCAGTCACTACTCTTGATGAACTGTGGTATCGTGTTGAAGCTGCATGGGCTTCTGTACCTGTACACGCTATCCACGTCTGACTCAATGGCCAGGCGTATCAAGGCCGTTTTTACGGCCAGAGGTGGTCGTTCTGGGTTCTCAGGATCTATGCACCCCAAATTGTGTGAAAATGTAAACACATGGTCAGTTCTCTAGTATATTGTCCAGTGAATATCCGTTTATCATCTGCATTTCTTCTTGGTGTAGCAATTTTAATGGCCAGTAGTGTATATATTTATTTGTATAAATGCCGTATATCGGTAAAATCTCTTGGGAATACAGTTAGTAGTAAAGAAGCAATAGATTAAAACTTGGTGTTGGAAGGGGCGGTTTTCATAAACGTTATTGTTGGATCTCATATCTCATGAACTACCTATCGTACTGCGACAAAAGATAGAAGGTAAATTGGATTATATGCGTGCATACTGTCTGTAAAATTTTCTGCAGCTACAATTTGTAGTGTAGAAATTGTAAATTGTAACGTCATACCGAATGCCCTCGTTTTACTCCGTGGACATCGGAAAAGTAGTAAGAGAGAAACTTTTTCCCCTTTCATCATTTTGCTATGGTTGTCAGCGAGACAGTTTATTAAAGGTTTGAAATTATTTTTAAAGTTTGTTGCAAGTCGCTAAGTGGATACTTTCTCATATAGCATATTTATAGTGTCTCGCCGCATTATGTGGCAGTTTCTTGCTATTCCTATTATGACTTCATATCTTCTGAACCTTGTGTCGTGTGTAATTCTCAATCCTGCAGCAACTGTTATCCCACGGTAAGAAATATCTGTAACAAATTTGGTTGAAATCGGTCCAGAAGTTTACGAGAAAATGAGCAGCATTGTCACTAAATGCAGCGGTTTTTCACGCACCTCATTTTTGAGACATATCTCGTGAACTCTTCATCGTACGTGATTCTTACTTACGGCCACCGTCTTCATAGATTGAAGCTTATGGGTACAAAATTTCATAAAGATTGGAACACAACCGTAATTTGTATGCAACACACATTCGGACAATGTGATTTATATATTTGAAGATGGTCAACTGTTAGTATAAATACTTAAATTGTTCCTTCATGCAGTTTTTCAGTATTGATATTGCAAATACAGATTGTTAAATCTGGCTTCAGCTTTTAGGCTGGAGGTTTTAATATGTTGCAGAATGGCTGGCTCACCTTTTCTTATTGCTGTGATCCGCCAGTCATGGTCATCTGCTTAGTTGCTTTAACTATCTCTCAGACCTTTCCCATGGGTACTATTCCCATCTTCACCTCTAACGTTTACTTTTGTATTTTACTCCAGTTGCTCATGTTACCAGCTGGATTGCTCTCCTTTATTTTGTTTGTTCACACACCTTGCTACTTAAATTTGTTCAGGCCCTGAAAACCTAGCAGTCGAGTGCCCAACATCCCCCTATCCATCCATCCACACCAGTGCAGTATATTCACTTTTAGTACATGTACAATGTGTCTGAATAGTAATTATTCCTTTGCAGGTGATGCGGATATCGTCTGGATGGCATTATATCGATAGATGATTGACCATAATATTGTGCCTGATCAGTGTAGCAAATGGCCACACTCACTTCAGCTCACGAATAACAAGGTTGCAGGCCATACTGATCTGCAATCAACAACCTTCATGGGGGTGTTGTGCAATATTGTAATCCCTGTTTGACGATCACTACACCACCCCAGAAAGTATTGGTCTGTTCAATCAACATAAGCATTGTAGACTTCAATGTAGTCAGCTTTTCAGTGCATGTTCCACTACAGGTCTACTTTCTTGGATAGTTAGATAGTATACACAGTCCGACAAATATAAAACTGAGCTTAAAATATCAGATAATATCCACAATGAGAACAGTTCATTCAGCTGAGTGTGGCCTGGGAAATAGTGATTAGATACTTGAATTGGCACTGTGTTGTGGTATCAAATCATAACCATATATACTAAAGACACGAAGAAATTTGACATTAGTATGCAGTAGGTGTTTGATTAAATCAATGGGAAAATTTGAAAATTGGTGGGAAACCTAGAGAATTAATATTACTGGCTGCCATTTCGGTAATGGGGGGAGGGGATTTCCAAAACTTATGAAAATTAGGGCATCTTCCTATGGATTATAGTGTTTGACAATTGACAAGGATAATTTATTTACCTGCTTTGAGGGGGGGCTTGTTGTTGTTGTTGTTGTTGTTGTTGTTGTTGTTTTCCTATCAACTGGGGAATGGCTCAATTCTCAAGTAGTTTATTCACATCGTAATAAAAAATAAGCAGGTAAACCATCACTCCGTGTCAATGTTAAAGACTGGAAATCAGGTCATAGTCTGAATGAATAGAAGAAAACTTTCTCATGAATATGGCTCATAGAGAAAGAGGGAGGGGGGGGGGCGAGGAGTGATTGGAACTCCTTTCCTGCGTCGACCTGGGTGTGCTGAACTATCAGATTGTGGACATGTGGAATTTTCCAGTCAATCTACAAATGTTATTTGTAAGGACAATGATTGGAACATGTCTCATGGGTTAGTAATAATTTATATATAGTGTGTGTGTGTGTGTGTGTGTGTGTGTGTGTGCATTTACTTCATTATTTAACTGACTAACGAAACTCCAACCCATCCTTTCTAAACAACACATGTAAGAGTGTATATACGCATGCACACATAAGCTTCCCAGTTTCATTCCTCTAAATCCTTCCAAAGTCCGCTCGTCTTTTCATAGCATGCTCTAGTGTGTGATTTCGCATGCTTGGGCCCCTAATTTCATGTGCCTGGTCACATCGAGGCCTGACCTTTCTCGTATTAAGCTCTTGACAACCTCCTAACATTTTCCCTTTTCCTTAGATCATTTCTGCTGCATCTGCCATTGCTAGAAAAGTATCCCTTTCCCTGGCCGAGACCCATCCACACATCCTTTTCCTAAATGGTGTTTTAAAACGTGGAATATGAAAGGTCTAACCATAAATTTTTTCTGGAGTGCACCCTTCCTTTCACAGATAATTTACAAATTTACATATTTCACCAGTCATTGCCCTTAGAAAACTAATTCTATAAAAATATATTTGCACGGCACATAAATCACAAACTACACACGTTTCATCTCTTATATCGAATCCATTGCCCTCCGGCATCTGGAGGAACACGCCAAACATTCTCCACAAATTATCCAGCCTGCTAAAGTCTGACACCTTCGATCTCTACTAACTAATCCCTATCCTACCTATAGTGTTCCTATTGTGTACATCTCATAGCACTCAGATCATGCCTATCTGAACTTTTGAACTTGCCACATCCCTACCAACATTCCACATCCAAATCATCCTCCCCTCCCCACTCACCCAGAGGGCTCAGATGGCTCAGATGTTTGCTGGGTATGGTCATAGTGAAACCTGGGTGCCTGAAATGGGGACTGTGTCGTGCCAATAGTCCTCCATACCATAAGCTCTGAGCATGCTTCAGCGACGACCATATGGCACGGCAGTGGAATGTTGTTTGTTGCAAAGCTCGAGGATCTTGGCTAAATTACCTGGGTTCTGAAGGTGCTACAAACTTCACTAAAAGAAAATAAATCTCAAACTGTGCTGTGTGCCAAGGATATGCATGGTTTGTGAGCTGGAACAGTCGCTAGTGGCCAACGTCTGGGGAAGCTACTGCACCTAATATATCACGCTTGCCAAAGCAAGTGGAGCTCTGCCTGGGTGGACTTCTGCTTCCCTATCAGCTAGTTGAACAACATGAAAAGAGTAAAAAGCAATGTTCCAGATGTACAACCGCTGTCTCTAAGCAGGGAAAATTTCAGCATAAGAGAGTTTTGGCACTAAAAAAGATAGGGAGTGGGTCAGTTCTTATCAAAACAGCGTCCCCTGCCCAATCACATGCCTTACTAGACGTGTCAAGCTGGCTGCTGTAGCCAGGGTACAGGGTATTGTCTTGCAGTGCAGTGAGTAACACGCATAGCTTGACTCACAGGGTGCCCATTTCGTTTGGCGCAAACATTGGGGACCTGAAAACAACAGTTGCCACTGGAGCCTTCATCTTGGCGTTTGAATGTGATAAATTACCAGTAATGGTCAAGGTCAGGGTCATGGTCTACTGATGCAACTCAAAGCCATATGTCCCTCCCCACTATGCAATGCTTCCAATGCTGGACGTTTGATCATGTCATCTTTCTGTGCTTCCAGCACCACATGTAGGGATTGCAGGCGTCCATCCCATCTTGATGCCCCTTGCACCACCATCCTGTATGTGTCAACTGTAGCCAAAACCATCCTCCTAGCCACCAAACTCCACCATACTCCATAGAGAGAGAGAAGGATAATGGAGTCTGAACCTGGACCATCTTACTGACTCTGAGGCTGGAGTGCAACTATGAGTGACTAAATCCTATGCTACTAAAAACACTTTGCTGCAGATGCATCTTCCCTGCCGTATTTGGAGACAGCATTACTTTTCATTGCACCATCTACTGTGGGCCCTCATTGCCACAAGCTCACTTGCCCCTTTGTTGATTTGGGTCTCCCCGTTTTTGTTGCTCCCACCCCACTGCTTTGGGAGCAATGACCCCTCCCATTGGGGATACTGGTCTTAAACCTCTGTTCCACAGAAATGCCAGCTTTGCTCTGGCTCCTCACCACCAAAAAGAAGTCCCTTAGATCCATCCTACATTTTGTCTCCATCAACACCATTGTGGCTGAAAAGTGCCACTGACTGATCATCAGGCTTCCGGGTTCTTCTCAGACCATGAGGTGGCATCAGAGAGGCACACCCAATTTGTGGAACCAAAGGAACAGCGAGACAATTCTGAGGAGGAGGAGGGAGAGGGGTGAGTCCACCTCCACATCTGAGGATGACGTGGAGAATCTAGCTTCCACTCGGCATCTACATCTTACCACACCCTCAGATTAGATGGAGAATGACCTGACTATCACCTAACTGGTAGTGGCAAGTACTACTGAAAAATAAATTGCTTCCTGGGTCCTTTCATGAATTTCTGGCCTACTAAGTCATCCTGCAGTGGAATTGCAGTGGTTTCTTCCACCACCTAGTGAGTTAAAACTACTATAGACTATTATCTGGTGTAGACTGCCTGTAAATCCTCAAAACTGTCCCCAGTGCTCCAGTGCCACGTCTAAAGTCTGTAGGCAGTGGCAGATTCTGGGCCGGATAGGACATTGTCTACTCTGTGTACTTCCCCCAGATGTAGTGCCTTCAGAGGACCTTGCTGCCTTCATTACACAACTTCCCTCACTGTTCCTCCTCCTGTAAGATTTCAGTGTCCACAATACTTCTGTGTTGGCACTCAGACCTCAGTGCACGGTAAGCACATCAAGGCTTTATTAGCGCAATTGGATTTCTGCCTACTCAATATGGGTGACCCCAAGCACTTAGAGGCACATGGCATGTATTCACTTTATCTTTTTCTCTGCAGTTCCAGCGTTCTCCAGCGTCTCAACTGGAAGTCCATAACCACCTTTGTGACATTGAACAATGTCCTATCTGTATTTCTCTTCTTGAGTTCGAACCTACAGACTGTCTGCCCCCACTGGTGTCCCTGCAGTGCTAACTGAACGGCTTGCATATCGGTCACTGTGGTTCAAGCAATGCTTATTGCGTATGCTGCTTCATGCCAGGATCACCTGATTACCCCACCTCCATCAGCTCCAACTAAAATAATGGTGGTATCTGAACATCCTTCAGCCTCAGCAGCACTGTTTAGAGAGCAGCCTGTCCCACTCTTCTGCAGCTATATATGGCAATCATCCAATCCTGTCTTGACTACAGGAACCTGTATGATTCAGCAGAGCCTCCTGCTTTCCGCACAAGTCCAGTGACAATTCTTGTTAACAAAGCTATTATCATCTCCCAGCGTTTCTGCTGTCAAGTTTCTTGCCTCCTATGTTGCCTATATCCATGCCTCACACTATGACAAAAAATACAGTCGTCTTTTTCCAGCTGCTACCCTTCCTTTCCAACAATCCAGGTCGCACCTGCCAATTGGTGTTTAGGTTTGTACCCTCCTTACATCACTTGACACCCTACCTCTCCTTCCTGATATCTCCTGCCAACCCCATAAATCTCCTTGGTTGCAGCTCTGTCTGGAATTGCCCCAAAATTCAGACATATGTCCACCACCACCATCACCACCAACAATTCAGTTATCAGTTTCACTGCTAACTCTGTCGCAATTTCCTGGCCACTCTAGCCACATTACAATTTGTAAGGGGTTTATACTGAACGTTTCTTGGTAGATGGCAAAGTTTGGTATGCCTATATTCATGGTGGTCACGTTGAACTATACTTCCTGCCTCACAACAGAGCTGATCGTGTATCTCCAAGGATGCCCCAGGAAGTCATCATTTATAGCGACTCAGTGAGTGGCCTACGAGCCCTTGAACTGTTTTCCTTAACGTCCTTATAGATCATTTCATAACTCAATCTTTACCCTTGGCAAGTCTGGTTGTTTGATAGACTTGGTTTGGATGTCAGACCACATTAACATCCCAGGCAATTAGTATATCAATCAGCCGACCGATTGGTATTGGTATAATGGAAAAGGATATCCAATTCGGTTTGCACCCTAAGATCTTTGTGACTTAGAATTTGGAATGGTCTACCTAGAGCACGCCAAACAAGCTCCATGCGATCAAGCCCTCTGTGACCACATGGAAGTTTTCGTCAGAATCTCGCATAGGGATTCGATTATCCTCTGTTGGCTATGTACTGACCATGGCGCACACATGACCCTCTCTTGTGAGGACGCACCTAAATTTCGCTGGGGCTCTTTCATTAGAATAGTCCACATCCTGCAGGACTGTCCAATTTTAGCATCTTTACTGCAGTATCACAATCAACCGACTGTGCTCCCATTAACTCTTAGCGATGCTGCATCTATGGCTGGTTGTACCTTACATTGTAACCCTGAAGTTAGTTCTTATCATATGATCCAATTTTAAGTACTTCAGCCTGACTTTCCAGGCTTATGCACATTCTGAATGTAATCTGTTTTAGAATTTTATTCGGTCCTTAAAAGTTTTGGCTGCCGGTTTACCTTCTGTGCTATACGAAGCGTGTTTTTTTTAAGTACAATTTTGAAATTAAAGAATACGTGCAAAGATATCTCAATAATTTAACGTGCACTTTGCCCTACACCTGTTGTCTAAACACTGACTCAATTACAGTCTGATTCCTCCTTGTTTACGTTGTGTACTGAGTGTTTAATATGCCTCCGATAATCGTGAGTCCCGCCGACAGCGAAGTGCAGGCTGTTATGATTTCTTATTGCTAAAGGCGATCGATATTCATTGTGAGATCTGTGCAGTTTACGGAGTAATATAGTGGTAAGAAATTGGGTAAGAGCCTTTAAAGACGCCCTCACAAATGTGCATGATGAACAACGGAGTGAACATGGACAATAAGGTGAGAGAAAACAGACGCTTTACGATTTCTTCCTTGTGGGATGACTTTCCTAATGTTTCTAGTTGTTTTGTGACCGTTGTGACCGAGCAAGATGATGACGAAGTCAAAACAGTTCTGATGCAGTTGTTACGTCAGGCGGCAGATTTCTATGAGGGTATTAAAGTGATACAATATTATGACAAGTTGCTCAATATTGACTGAAATTATGTAAAAAGTATATTAAGATACAGGCTTTCATGTACAAATAAAACTGAGATAACTTAGCAAGTCATTTTTAAATTTCAAAACAGTACTAACATACAAAAAACTCACCTTGTATAATCCTTTCTTGTTATCACTGCTGTTTTAGATTATGAAACGACACTATACCTCGGGGTTTCCTTCTCTGGATGCTGAATGTTAGATCTTACTTCCATCAGCCTATAGCTTTAAGATCTCAGCAGGGGACCGATGACCTCACTGTTTGGTCCCCTTAAAACTTGCAATAACCACAACCACCACCTCCAACAACATACTGTGGTTAACCTGTTCACCAAAAGCTCAACCCCACAGAAGTTGGTTCTATCCAATCATCTCACTTTTATTCCTACAACCCAATTTGTGATACATATGACGGATAATGGATCCTTTCATTCTAAAGTTGAATATTCTCTTGAACTGATGTCATCATAAATTAATCCATCTTGTAACGCATGTTTTCACACAAATAACACATTCATGCATTTAGGTTAATCTAACCACATACATTTATTAACTTTATATATAATTACATGCACCTCTTCCATAGCAATTACTGTCTTTGGTAATATTAACAGAGACATTCAGAATTGTTCTCCAAAGAGTACATACACAAGGATACTGACTCCACTTAAATAACATACATTAAGAAAATCGTCAGACATTATGCATTTCAGTATTCAATCTGGAGCTTAGTCCCTCCATAAACTTTCTCCATGATCTCCTACTCAGTGTTAATATTGACCCCCCCCCCCCCATCAGATGTTAAGCCTGTTACTTCAAATTAATTCTTGACTGAATTGAACTGATTTCTCCTTCGCCTATTTTGACTCCTCTTACTCTCTACAGCTGAACCTGAGTCTCTTATGCAACCTTGCTTTTCTCACGTGTAACATGACCCAACCATCTCAGCCTGTTTACCCTGCCTGCCGTATCTATGGTGTTCATTCCCATGTTTCCTTTGATTTCCTCACTGTGGATGCTCTCCTGCCATTGTTCTCGTGTATTAGTACTGGCAATCATCCTTGCTCGCTTCATATCTGTAACATCAATGTTATTAAGGAAATCTGTATCCACCGAGCTTTCACTCACACACAAAGTTGGTCGAAAGATAGTGGTGTACTGATAACTTTGTCTTGGTACTGACTTCCTTCTTTCAGAATAGATAGCTGAGCACTCAGTGCATTAGCTTTGCTACACCTTGGTTAGAGGTCTTTCATTATGTTGTCATCTTGTGAGAACATACAACCTTAGTACTACTTGAAGCTGTCCACCTGTTCTTTGTTCCTCCTATTTGGCACTGTCTGTTTAAAACAAATTTCCCACTTATATCATTGTCATTTCAGAGGCGATGATCTTCATACCATAACCCTCACACCTCTAATCTAGCTCTGAAATATTAGCTTGCAACCTTTCAATCAAATCTGCCATCACAACTAAGTCAACTGAATATGAGAAACTACTTACTCTGTTTACACCTACTTTAATATCACCCTGCCAGTCTGTTTCCAATGTGTGACCCATAAATAATATGAATAACAGTGGTGACAGGTACCAGCCTTCTTAACCTGAAACTACCCTGAACAATGGACTCAATTTCTCAACTCTGCTGCCTGACAATCTACATAAAGACGTTTAACTGCCTACAGAAGTTTGCCTCCTATTCCCTAATCTTCTAGAAATGACAATAGCCTCCTCCTATGAAAAAAGTCATAAGCCTTTTTAAGGTCTATAAAACATGAATTCCATGTTCCACTCAAAGCAGTTCTCAATTATCTGCTGCATGCTAAAGATCTGACCCTGACAACCTAAATGCCTAAACCCACACTGTTTTTCATACTTGCCTTCAACTAAAAGAATTCAGGAAATTAAAATGAATTCATCAAAGCATGGAATTTTTCTTCTTTCATAGGATGGATGTGATCATCAGGAAAGACAATACTGGCATTCTACGGGTCGGAGTGTGGAATGTTAGATCCCTTAATCTAGTAGGAAAATTAGAAAATTTAAAAAGGGAAATGGATAGGTTGAAGTTAGATATAGTGGGGATTAGTGAAGTTCGGTGGCAGGATGAACAGGATTTCTGGTCAGGTGAGTACAGGATTATAAGTACAAAATCAATTGGGGGTATCACAGGAGTAGGATTGTTAATGAATAAGAAAATAGGAATGCGGGTAAACTACTATGACCAGCACAGTGATCGCATTATCATTGTCAAGATAGATACGAAGCCACCACCGACAACAGTAGTACAGGTTTATATGCCAACTAGCTCTGCCGATGAGGAGATCGAAGAAATATATGAGGAGCTAAAGGAAATTATTCAGACAATTAAGGGAGAGGAAAACTTAATTGTTATGGGAGACTGGAATTCGGTAGTAGGACAAGGAAGGGAAGGGAAGATAGTAGGTGAATATGGTCTGGGCAAAGGAATGAAAGAGGAAGCCGCCTGGTATAATTTTGCACAGAACATAATTTAGTTATAACAAACACCTGGTTCAAGAATCACAAAAGAAGGTTGTACACGTGGAAAAGACCAGGAGACACCGGGAGATACCAGATAGATTTTATAATGGTAAGACATAGATTTCGGAACCAGGTTTTACAGTGTAAGACATACCCAGGGGCAGATATAGACTCTGACTATAACTTGTTGGCTGAAACTGAAGAAACTACAAAAAGGTAGGAAAATAAGGAGATGGGACCTGGATAAATTGAAGGAACCTGAAGTTCTTAATAATTTCAGAGGGAGCTTTAGGCAACCATTGACAGAAACAGGGGGAAATAAAACAGTAGAGGAGGAATGGGAAAAATTGAGAGATGAAATAGTGAAGGTAGCAGAGGACAAAATAGTTAGGTAGGCAAGACCTACAAAAACTCCTTGGATATCACAGGAGATATTAAATTTAATCGATGAAAGGAGAAAATACAAAAATGCAGTAAATGAAACAGGCAAAATGGAGTACAGACGACTAAGAAATGAGATTGACAGGAAGTGCAAAATGGCTAAGCGGGAGTGGCTGGAAGCCAAATGCAAGGATGTAGAAGAATGTATAAATAGGGGAAAAATAGATACAGCCTACAGGAAAATAAAAGAAACATTTGGAGATAAGAAAAACAGCTCTATGAATATCAAAGACACTGATGGAATAACAGTACTCAGCAAAGAAGGGAAAGCTGAAAGGTGGAAAGAGTATATAGAGGGGCTATACAAAGGAAATGAACTTCGAGACAATATTGTAGGAAGAGAAGAGGATGTAGATGAAGATGAAATAGGAGATACTGTACTGAGAGAAGAATTTGAGAGAGCCCTGAAAGACCTAAGTCGAAACAAGGCCCCTGGAGTAGATGATATTCCCTCAGAGCTACTGAAGTCTCTGGGACAACCAGCCATGAAAAAATTGTTTCACCTGGTGTGTAAGATGTATGAGACAGGTGAAATACCCTCAGACTTTAAGAAAAATGTTATAATTCCCATTCCAAAGAAAGCAGGTGCAGACAGGTGTGAAAACTACAGAACCATCGGTTTAATAAGTCATGGTTGCAAAATATTAACACGAATTATATACAGAAGGATGGAAAAGCTGGTAGATCAGTTTGGGTTAAGGAGAAATGTAGGAACACGGGAGGCAATACTCACTTTACGGCTTATCCTAGAAGATAGATTAAGGAAAGGCAAACCAACATTTCTAGCTTTTGTAGATTTGGAGAAGGCTTTTGACAATGTTGATTGGAATAAACTCTTTCAAGTTATGGAGCAAGGAAGAGTAAAATAGAGGGAGCGTAAGGTTATTTACAACTTGTACAAAAACCAGACAGCGGTTGTCAGAGTTGAAGGGCATGAAAGGGATGCAGTGGTTGGAAAGGGAGTAAGACAGGGTTGTAGCCTTTCTCCATTGTTATTCAATTTGTACATTGAGCAAGCTATAAAGGAAAGCAAGGAGAAATTTGGAGAAGGAATTAAAGTTCAGAGTGAAGAATTAAAAACATTGTTTTGCCGAAGACATAGTAATTCTGTCAGATACAGCAAAGGACCTGGAAGAGCAATGGAACGGAATGGACAGTGTGCTGAAAGGTTCATATAAGATGAACATTAACAAGAGCAAAACTAGGGTAATTGAGTGCAGTGTAAGAAAATCAGGTGATGCTGAAGGAATTAGATTGGGAAACGAAGCAATAAAGGAGGTACATGAGTTTTGTTACTTGGGCAGTAAAATAACAAATGATGGTCGCAGTACATAGGATATAAAATGCAGAATGGCAATGGGTAGAAAAGCGCTCTTGAAAATGAGAAATTTGTTAACATCGAATATTGATTTAAGCCTAAGGAAGTCCTTTGTGAAGGCATTTGTATGGAGTGTTGCCTTGTATGGGAGTGAGACATGGATGATAAAAAGTGCGGACAGGAAGAGGATAGAGGCTTTTGAAATATGGTGCTACAGAAGAATGCTGAAGATTAGGTGGGTGGATCGCGTAGCTAATGAGGAGGTACTGAACAGAATTGGGGAGAAAACAAATTTCTGGCATACCTTGACTAAAAGAAGGGATAGATTGGTGGGACACATTCTTAGACATCAAGGAATTGTGAATTTAGCATTAGAGGGAAGTGTGTGGGGTAAAAATCGCAGAGGAAGACCAAGAGATGGATACAGTAAGCAGATTCAGACAGATGTAGGTTGCCGTTCTTATGTGGAGATGAAGAAGCTTGCTCAGGATAGGGTATTATGGAGAGCTGCATCAATCCAGTCTCCGGACTGAAGACCACAACAACAAAAACAGGTTATTCTTTAAATTTCAGTATAGATGGAAACAGTACTCTTGCCACCAATCCCTCTGATCAAAGCTGACCTAATCCCAACACTTAACACTTGTCTTCCCAGATAATACCACCATCCAACCAAGTTACCCCTGCACTCCCACCTTAAGACCCCTGATCACCTACAATTTGTTCTCACCATCTCTTCCCAAGTCCTTTCCTAATAACAGGTCTTTTGACGGAAGAAAGGAAAGTCACACAAATCCAAAAACATCTTCCTTGTAGACAAAGGTTCTGCCACAGTTGTAAATCACTATGACTACCTCGCAAATGGCTGGGCCAACTTTGTGACTCTTCAACTAAAATTTGTGCCTGAATGCCATCCCTACAGTCAAAGAAGAGATAGAATCACTATTGGAATAATTTGCCACTCCCAGAAGCTCTCGCCTCAGTCCACTTTCCTCCTCACCCCGACAGCATCCACACAAACACCTTCTACATGCACTTCAAACTCCACAAAACAAATAATTCTGGTCGCTCAATTGTAGCTGATTACTGTGCTCCTGCTGAAAGCATTTCGGCCGTCTTTGACCAACACTTCCACAAATTGCCCCAAAGCTAGTCTCCCATATCAAAGATACCAGCCACTTCCCTCAATGACACTTGCCATCTCCCCACATAATAAAAGCCCATGTGCTCGTGGCGTTCTACTCTGTAACGCTACCTCTCCTAACGTCCCTCTGAATCCAAACCCAAAACCTCGTATCTCATATCCCTCACCAGCGTTATCCTAATAAACAATTTTTTTTCCTTGAACGGAAAGTGAAAAACCATAAATCTTGGCCTGCAAAAGCAGCCATTGTTATAATGAGAAAAATGTAATGGAAACTTTTCACTTGAAATAACCATGCTTCATGGTTATTTTATTATATTTATTCTAGTGCTTTGACAGATTACAAATTGTTGAATAACAAAGGCATAAAGTATAGTTAGCATTAAAAAAATCGGGAGTAAGGTAGTGAATGATTCCATGTGGTTGTTCTTATACCATGTCATGAGGTTCATGCCTCTCGCACATTGTCAAATTGTAACACATTTGAACAAAACAGCGGAATATTTCAGAAAAGGAAGTAAATAATAAATGACCTTCCATCTCAGTTATCACAAAGGAAGAAAAAGGAAACAAAGGCACCTTAAATGTTCTTAAACCTGCATACTTGTGCTTCTTTCGCTTACTTGCACCAACAGAAAGACGTCAAACATTTTTAGTTGATTTTTCTGGTGACAGTACTTCAGAAACTAGATCTCAACTAATCCCCTAACCATTTTGACCATGCAGTATCCATAATATTTGGGGAACATCATGAAGGGAATATTTTCGTAAACTAAACAAATGCTACAAGGTGTAGAATAATCATCTGATTTGTTAAAAATCGTGACTATAATTTGAGATACAGTGCCTGAACACTGTACTGTTGGAAATAGTAATCTTGAAACAGTTCAAAGGTCATTGGACCTGACTGTATGCGATTATTTCCTGTGAGGGGCTTATAACGTGTTCATGTGCATCCATTATCAACAACACGGAACGAACTGAGATGTCGCATAACAGATGTCGTGAGAGCTGTAAGTCGAGGCATGATCGCTGCAGCATGTTAACGATCTGAATACCTCAGTGATATATGCCATGCACCCTTAGTCGGTAACTGATTAACTACGAAAAGGTATTATAAATATGTTTCGGAGTTTTGCTTTCATCAAAAAACAGAATTGATGGTATATGTTTGTTGCTTTCATAAAAACAGATGTGCCAAATTTCACGGTTCTCTTTGATACACCTGCTATATGTGAATTGCTGTGCCGAGTGTGTGGTGGTGTTCCATAACTTGATACATGTGTAACTTTGTCACTTTATTTTTACTTTATTACTATTTCTGTGTTGTTCACCAGTCATGACTGGACAGACTGCGTCAAGAAAATATATCGAAATATATATATATATATATATATATATATATATATATATATATATATATATATATATATATATATAATCTCGAAAAAAATAAAAGTTTACAATTTGGACGTATACAACATATCATTTTGTCCAATCGCTTTAGTCACTGTTGGAAAAATTCACCAATTGACTATAGTGGGTGCTCCTTCAGGTCCTGTGCAGTTTTCCTTTTGAACGGTTCTACTGGCAGGGATTGCACTTCTTTTGGCAGCGAGTTCAACATTTGCAGTGCAACCATTGGAAAACCGTCTTGTGATCCAGTCCGACGACAGCTTGGTATTTCAGTACTCGTCTTGTTATGGGTGCCATGGTTATGTATATCTTGCCTTGTGATGAATTCCCCTGGGTTTTCTTTGATGCGGATAAGGCATAAAAACACATACTGGCTGAAGATTGTCATAATACCTAACCATTTGAATATTGGCTCGCAGTGGTCCAATCTTTTGCTTGTAATTATTCTGACAGCCTTTTTTTTTTTTTTTTTTTTTTTTTTGTAGCATTAATACATCTTTACAACCTGCAGCATGTCCTCATAGCAGTAGCCCATAATTAATATATCTATGAAATAGTGTGTAATACGCTGTTACAAGGTATTGGTCAGTTACTCAGAAGGAATATTACACGGGAGAGCTTAGAGCATACATACACTGTGCATTCATTCATTGTACGTTTACTATCAATCATGAAGCGTTGAAGTCTGACATCCCCCATATTCTCGTGACAGGCAATGTTGCTAAGGCTGCATATAAGATGTTGTGTTTGTTTCTTCACTTTCACTTTATTTTTGATGAACCATTCTTTTGTCGTTTTCGAAGAAGTAACCTGTTGCTTGGAGAGCTTGTGCTGCAGTTTTTCCTTTGGCAAAAAGAGTAGTCATCAGCAAACTGTAACATGTGGTTGCTACACCCCATATTGTTTTCATATATTAGGAACAGGAGAGGACCTATGACGAACCCTTGGTGTACGCCATGTTCCAACTTTTGTTCTTGTGATAAGGCTCCATGAACTGACACGATCTGCTTTCGGTTTTCCAGATAAGATTGGAGAGTTGCCAGAACAGCACCTCCAACACCATAACAGTTTAATATATTGAGGGATATCCTACCTGTAGTTAGTGCGTTAATGCCGTTTGCTGGTTGCAGCAGAGAAGAGCCGGCACCTCGACAGGAACGGCCACAGAGGGGTCAGCCAGAGGGGGAGGAGAAGAAGCCGGCGGCAGTGTATGGGGAGGCAGTGGGCGCTAAGCCGCTGGCGGGCGGCGCGCCGCTGAGGAAACAAACAGTAGCAGCAGCAGCAGGAACATCAGCAGCTGCACCAGCCGGGGGGCCGGAGCCAAGCGTCATCCGCCGCGCGAAGCTAGAGCGCTCTGTGACCGAGAGGGTGTGCATCTGCCCCGTGCCTCCCGTGCACAGGGCAGACCCCGCTGCAGCCACGCCCACCAGGTAGGGCTGCACATCTCGGACATACTGATGCTGCATCTCAGTTTATTCTACTGTATAAATGATTTGATCCATTAATCTTCTCTATATATAAAAGGAAGGGTCCTGACTGACTGACTCGTCATGGCTTGGGGCTTGTGCCGGCCCTGTGCTACGTGCAGCCAATACTTCAGAGATGTCACCCGTCATTGTCACGGGACTGTGTTCCGTGCAAAGGGCCCCGTCCGAGGCACTTTCGCCCATACGTTCGCGTGGTACCACGTGATCTGGCTGCAACACAGAGAGAGCCGATTGAAGTCTCCGCACTGTACATCACCTCTGAAATGTCAAGTGAATTTCCCAAAGGGGAAGAGTGTTGGGACAGTGCGTCGTAAATTCAAAACTACCGCCGCGCGAAATGCGCGCAAAGTAATACAGGGGCGCTACAGCAATTAAAGCCGTGGACAGAGGAATAGGCGGATGGCCCTTATCGCGCTGTTGCCAGTTTGTGTGTGACAAGCACCTCTATTATTCGCTTTCATGATTTTTGCAACGGTAAAAACAATTACGTTTTCGCGGTGAAAATTGTCTTGGGCTTTGACGTCAGTTATATCATTCTGCAAGCAATATAAGTGTACATTATGTGAATGAATAAACATTAACCTGTGCCTTTAAAAGCTAACATTCGCTCACGTGTATAGCATTTTAGCATTTGGCTAACGCTAATTTAACAGTTTGATAACGTAATTAATCTTTTGTTTAATTAACCGTGAACAAAATGTTCGTAGCGTGAGTGCCCGTGAGTTAAAAGCATTGCTAATATGAAGTCTTTAGTAAGTAAAATTATAACAAATATAAGATATTAATATTTTTATATGAAGTGGATATATACGTGAATCTGTGGAAAAATGCACAAGAGTAAAATAGATCACTAAAAATTACTACACCGACAATGCTTACTGATCTTTATCATAAAGTCTAAAAGCACTGACGTTACGTATGCGATAGTAGAAATTTAGATTTACAATAAAACCAAAATACTACTCAGCTGTTTGGCGTAAATACTCACTTTCTCAAGCTACTGTATAGGTGCTCAAAGTATGATACTTTATTAGAAATAAAATTATTACTTAAGAAAGAAAGAAGTGTTAAATTTCTTAATGTCCCATCACAATTCTCTTTGTCAGTCTCATCACATTTTTCTTAATCCTCTTCTTCCATGCTCTCGTCAGCAGTTGTACACTTTTTAATTTAGTAAAAATAACAGACCTCGTCGCTACTGACGCTCGATTGGCTTCCAAAAAAGGCAATTATGGGCGCCCAGAGACGCCATTTTAGAGTGTTTAGAGAGAGCGCTACGCGACAATAGACCCAAATGCGGCATCAGAGCGTTAACAGCCACCCGCCTAGACTCTGTCCACCGCCACAGACAGCGCCTCGTGAGCTCAGCGGGGCATGGTAGTCTTGAATGAACCATGATGAAATACACTGGCTGCATAGAGTTTCTTTTCGTGTGTCAGTAAAGTTCCTACAAATATTATGAGAACTTTTTAACGTAAATACTAATTAGCATACAATCTGAAATATAACAATACGCCTTTGTCATAAATGAAAATGTGCTGATTAATCAAACTTCTGCAACACCAAATAGTAGAAAATAAATTCAGCTAGTTAAGTTATAAAAAGTAACAAAAGTTTTGGAAAATAAAACGACTTACTACAGTCATATCTATTATTTTGCAACAGTGGTATCGAAAGGTTCTGTAATGCAAGCAGATAGGAATAAATCCTAACACGCTTCATTAAATGATGCATGGGGGCCCACATTTTTTGTGGCAGGGGCAGGGAGTCTGAAGCAGTGTCAAAACCTGGGGTATGGTCTACTTTTAATATACTGAAGAATGACAGTCAAAAGTAATCACCTCAAAAGCTTCTAAAAACGTAAACATGATACTAAAATAACTTTTAAATGGTTTTCTTAACAAATAGGACTTAAATTTCCTGACAGAATATTTTATCCATTGCAAATTCTGAAAATTTGTTTACCAACCAGTTTTCAGATGTGAAGCCATAATCAGGCTGTAATTATTATTTTCGTGTCCAAAAGAAATTAAATTATATAAAAACTACTCACAATTATTACAAACATATATCTATTTAAATGTTTTGAGAACCAATATTCAGCAGCCATGACACATCACTTTTGTAGAGTAGGTCAGCCATTGCACAGGTTTTGGGCAGGTATGGGCAAACTAGTTGGTAATGAAAGTCTTAAACTTCTCCACATTCACAGGTGGCGACTTTTCATCCTCCTATCGTGATTTAGGGGAGTTAAATTCTACTTTTTTTCGTGGAATTAAAACTGCTTATTTTTGCAGAAATTACAAGGATTATGATATGAAGATCAGCATCTCCAAAACGAAAGTAATGTCTGTGGGAAAGAGATTCAAACAGATTGAGTGCCAAATAGAACCAAAGTTAGAACTGGTAGACAGTTTAAACTACCTCGGATGTATTTTCTCACAGGATGGCAACATAGCGAAAGAACTGGAATCGAGGTGCAGCAAAGCTAATGCAGTCAGTGCTCAGCTAAGATTTCCTCTCTTCTGCAAGAAGGAAGTAAGTACCAAGACTGAGTTAGCAGTGCACTGCTCTATCTTTCGACCAACTTTGATGTATGGGAGTGAAAGTTGGGTGGATACAGGTTACCTTATTCATAAGGTAGAGGTTACAGATATGAAAGTAGCAAGAATGATTGCAGGAACCAATAGATGGGAACAATAGCAGGACGGTGTCCATAATGAGGATATCAAAGACAAGCTGAGAATGAACACCATAGATGAAGCAGTTAGAGCGAGCAGACTGAAATGGTGGGATCTTGTTACACGCATGGGAGAAGCAAGGTTACCTAAGAGACTCATGAGCTCGGCAGCGGAGGGTAAGAGGAGTCGAGGTAGACCAAGAAGAAAGTATTTAGATTCGGTGCAGAATGATTTTGAAGTCAAAGGCATAACATCAGACTAGGCATCAATGTTAGCATTGAATAGGGGATCATGGAGGAATTTTATTAGAGGTACTATGCTCCAGACTGAACGCTGAAAGGCATAATCAGTCTATGATGATGATGATGATGATGATGATGATGATGATGATGATGATGATGATGATGATCTTTTATGTACAGTAGGGTGTGTAACCATAGAGTGTAATAGATTTAATTTTTATATAGCCTTCACTTTTATTGACTTGGACACAATACACTGACTGTAACTTCAACACTCGGACAATAACAGCAACCACTACAACTACTACTACTCTAATAAGCGCTGCACATCCTGTATTTATATATTTCTTACAATTAGCGCCAATTAGTTTCAATATTGCGATTTGCACAAACAAGTAGCATTTGATAGATAAATAGTTTCTAATAGTACAAATGTATGCATGCGATTTTACGTTAAAATTAGTTCATATTACATAATGAATTCCGTCAGAATTAATTTATAAATGCAAAGTATTCAGTTAAATAAGTGTACTTGTCATTAACAAATGGTATACATAATTCAAGGATTTTCTTGGTGGAATAATTGACTATAAAATCGGTACATTCAGTATTTAATTAACATTTATGTAAATTCAAACTTTATTACAATATAAATTACGTATATAATGATACTGTTGTCCCTACAGTGGATGACAATGCTTCCTTCTAGAACATTCTACTATAAAAGTATTAATTACAAATCAGAGGTCTGCATTTTTAAACTACAATGATTAGCTTCATGATAAAAAGATGTGAAGTATTGAAATTAAACCACATGTCTTAGTTTGAGCTATAAATATGCTGTAATTGAAGGATAGGGGGAAGAGTGTGCGATACAAGGTTTTATCAGAAAAGTATAGGGTATCGGATTCTTGGATAAATGTTTGTTTATCGGTTGGATAAATAGGTAGTGGGAATTGAGTGGTTAACTATGTCTGTCCTAGCCGTTACATTACAGTCTCCAGTGAAGTACTTCCACCATAGCAGGTTTTGATTGTTGTAAATCCAGTTCGCAGTCTAATAAAGATCTTCCATGCCTAGTATCGTAGATGATATCCAGAAGCAGGTTCTTCAACATGTCTTGTTTCGCCTTAATGCTATTTCCCCCCAGGGGGCCCACAGTTCTTTTGTGGGTACGTGTGTGACGCGCATGGGGCCCCGAGCCGGAGCAGCCTTTCTTCTGCCCCAGGCTGCTTCACTTTCCCTCCCAGTTTATGCCTTCGCCCGGAGACGGGCATATTTCGTGAGCTACGGTGGTTCTTGTTGTCGTTTTTCTTCCTTCGTTCCTTCCTTTCTTACCCTTTGTTTCTGTCTTTCTCTCCTTGTACTCTCCTAGCCTTCTTCTCCTCCTCATTAGTCTCTGCCTCGGCGTTTGAGACACTTCTTTCTTTCTTTCTTTCTCTTCACTTCCTCTATTCTTCTTCTTTCCTCCCTGTGCGTGTATGAAGGCCGACCCATGCATTATCATTCGTAGCAGGTGACGGGGTAACGCGTAATTCTCCGCCCCGGGTAGACAAGTATGGCACGTACATACCCCCTGGTAAAGGCCAGGCCCAGGGAGGGGTGATTACCCGAGCTGGTACCTTCCGAACGTGCCGATTGGTCCCTCCGTCAGTTCTCGGGAGGTGTGACCTGAGGTGTGAACAATCACCTAAGGCGGGTAAGCCCTCGGAGAAGGTCCCCACTAGGAAGGAGCGCGCCATCAGAGACGCCGGTAATCACGGGGGACACTTCCGTGATGACTTCCTTCTCTTCTTTAGTGACGTTGACCCAGAAACGTAAGTTAGATTCGCCTCACCAAAAAGGCTCTGCCTAATGTACCGAAATTTCTTGTTGTGTCTCGCACCGACGGAAAAGACTTCAATTCTGTCAATCCTTTCGTTATACAGAAAGGTGTAGATGCAATTACTGGCCCTGTTAAAACCTGTTCACGTCAGTGCAATGGCACATTGTTGCTGGAAGTGGACAGTGCCTTCCAAGCTCAGAAACTAATCCGGACTACACTGTTACACACGTTTCCAGTCAAGGTGGAAGCACATCGCACACTCAACTCGTCACGGGGGGTAGTCTTCACGAGATCCTTTGACGGGTTGTCTGATGAAGACATCCAATCCTATATGTCCGACCAGGGTGTGACAGCCGTCCATAGGGTAATGAAAAAGGTCGATAACCAGTTGACACGGACTCGTACTGTGTTTTTGACGTTCGACAGAGTTGACCTCCCGTCGAAGGTCAAAGCACGGTATGAAGCCATCTCCGTCCCCCTTATGTACCTAACCCAACGCGCTGTTTTCAGTGCCACAAGTACAACCATACCGTGAACATTGCCCAAATGCAGCAAAGTGTGTCACTTGTGGTAGGGATGCCCATGAGGGGGATTGCCCACCTCCATCCCCTCACTGCCTAAACTGCAACGGTGACCATGCGGCTTCCTCTCGCGACTGCCCTGTATACAAGGATGAGAAGGTAATCCAGCAAATTCGGGTTACGGAGAAGGTATAAACATCTGCCGCTCGAAAGTTGTTGGCGAGTCGAAAGCCCGCTGTGGTCCCAGAGGGTACATACAGTAAGGCCCTCACCTCAACTCGACCTACTAAGGATTCCAGTACCCAGACTTGATTTCACTTTCGCTGACACAGTTTGCGATCCGCCAGCCTGAAGATTGCCCGTTCCACGTCTCCGCTTCCTCCTGCTGCTTCTAAGGTACAGTCTTCATCAACCGCCAGTAAACTGCGGGCACCTAAACAAGATGTCCGGACCTTGAAAAGGGAACCCGTCCTTGAGGATTTTCTGCGTTCTCAGGCTTCCCAACCGTCAACTGCCTCTTTCCGCCGTCACTCTTCCAGAAGAGCTGACAAGAAAAAGAGTTCCTCTCCTTCCCCGCCGAGGTGTGACCCATCCGTCACGCCTTCCAGCAGTTGCCAGCCTCGGCCGTGTTCTGTTTCACCGGGTCGCTCCGTCTGCCGGGCACCCGGCCCTTTACCGGCGGTGGAAACTGCCCCTCCTGATCAACTCAAGGAGGTGGCAGGCGCGTCGGTCGAACCTATGGACCACGACCCTTTGCCCCTAGACGCGATAGCTGTGCTCCCTCGAAATCCGGTCCTCAGCGGCCGTCGAGGTGACCCCGCTTGCTAGTTGGCTTTTATCCTTATTTCTTCTCTCATTTTTATCATGGCGCTCCTTCAATGGAATATTCGCAGCATTCGTTCCAATCGGGAAGAGTTAAAACTACTTCGGTTGCACTGCCCGCTTCTAGTCTGTCTACAAGAAACCAAGTTGGGTCCACGTGACCGTGCAGACTTTCCACACTACACCTCTGTGCGGTTTGACCTGCCACCCGTGGAAGGTATTCCAGCCCATGGAGGGGTTCTGATGCTCCTTCGAGACGATGTCTATTTCCATCCCATTTCCTTGCATACTCACCTACTGGCAGTTGCCGTCCGCATCACTTTATCCACATTTACCTTCTCCCTCTGTAATATCTATTCACCATCGTCATCTGCCCTTACTAGGGCAGATGTGCTACACCTTGTTGACCAGCTCCCTTCACCTTTCGTGTTGGTAGGCGACTTTAATGCCCACCACCCCCTATGGGGATCTCCGGCACCTTGTCCAAGAGGCTCCCTTTTGGTGGACCTTCTCCAACACCTCGATGTTGTCTGCCTCAACACCGGTGCACCGATCTTCCTTTCAGACACAACACACACTTATTCCCATACAGACCTCGCAATATGCACTCCTAAGCTTCCCGGTCGGTTTGAGTGCTATGCACTTCCTGACACGTACTCAAGTGACCATTTCCCTTGTGTCATCTACTTCCTGCATCATTCCCCATCGCCTCGTCCGACCAGTTGGAACATTTCCAAAGCCAACTGGGGGCTTTATTCTTCTATGGCTGTTTTTCACGATCAGAATTTTCCCAACTGTGACAGTCAGGTCGACTACCTCACAGGGGTTATTCTCACCGCTGCTGAACGTTCCATACCTCGCACATCCTCTTCTCCACGTCGTGTCCAGGTCCCTTGGTGGACTGCAGCCTGTCGCGACGCGCTTAGAGCCTGGCGACGTGCTTTACTCACCTTCCACCGCCACCTAACTTTGGAGAATTGCATCAATTCTAAACGTATGAGAGCGCAATGTTGTTGTATCATGAACGACAGCAAAAAAGCTTGCTGGACTGCTTTTACTAGTTCTTTTAACCGTTTTACTCCCTCCACGGTTGTTTGGGGTGGCCTACGCCGTTTATCCGGCATAAAGGTCCACTCCCCGATTCCTGGCCTGACCGTGGAGAACGCAGTCCTCGTGGACCCCGCTGCTGTTTCCAACGCATTGGGCCGTTTCTTTGCGGAGGTTTCGAGCTCTGCCCAATACCACCCTGCCATTCTCCCTCGAAAACAGGTAGAAGAGGCACGGCCGCCTTCTTTCCACTCTTTTAATCGTGAAAATTACAACGTCGCCTTCACCATGCAGGAGCTAGACCGTGCTCTCGCCCTGTTCCGATCTTCTGCTCCCGGGCCCGATTCCATTCATATTGAGATGCTGAAGAACCTCTCTCCTGCGGGCAAGTGCTTTCTTCTTAGTACCTACAATCGCATATGGACTGAAGGTCATTTCCCACAAGTTGGCGTGAAGCCATTGTTGTCCCCATCCCCAAACCATGGAAGGACAAACACATTCCTTCCAGTTATCGCCCCATTTCTCTGACGAGCTGTGTCTGTAAGGTGATGGAACGCATGGTTGACTCTCGGTTGGTCTGGCTCCTCGAATCTCGCCGCCTCCTGACTAATGTCCAATGCGGTTTTCGTCGACACCGCTCTGCTGCTGATCACCTCGTTACGTCGTCGACCTTCATTATGAACAACTTTCTAAAGAAGCGTCGAACAGTAGCAGTGTTCTTCGACTTGGAGAAGGCATACGATACCTGTTGGAGAGCCGGCATTCTCCGCACATTGCACACATGGGGTCTTCGGGGCCGCCTTCCTCTTTTCATTCAAGCGTTTTTGGCGGATCGCAAGTTCCGGGTATGGGTGGGATCTGTTTTGTCAGATACCTTTTGCCAGGAGAATGGGGTACCACAGGGCTCCGTCTTGAGTGTGGCGCTCTTTGCCATTGCAATCAATCCGATCGTAGATTGCCTTTCAGCCGACGTCTCCGGATCTCTTTTTGTTGACGATTTCGCAATTTATTGTAGCGCCCAGCGGACGTGTCTCTTGGAGCGTTCTCTTCAACGCTGTCGTGACCGTCTATATTCCTGGAGCATCGCAAACGGCTTCCGATTCTCCACTGAGAAAACTGTGTATAATCTTCTGGAGATACAAGGAATTTCTTCCACCTTCTCTACGTCTCGGCCCTGTTGCTCTCCCTTTCGTGGAGACTACGAAATTCTTGGGACTCATGTTGGATCGTAAACTTTGCTGTTCCACACACGTGTCCTACCTGCCTGCCCGTTGTGCCCGATCCCTTAACGTTCTTGGTGTCCTCAGTGGCACGTCATGGGTAGCGGATCGTACCGTCCTGCTTCACCTTTACCAGGCCATTGTTCAGTCGAAGCTCGACTATGGAAACCTTGTATACTCTTCTGCACGGCCGTCGATTCTCCGCCGTCTCAACTCTATCCACCATCGGGGTTTACGTCTTGCGACCGGTGCATTTTATACTAGCCCTGTTGAAAGTCTGTATGCCGAGGCTGGTGTATTACCCTTGACCACTCGGCGTGACATACTCTTTGCGTCGGTACGCATGCTGCCTGCGGTCGATGCCCAACCATCCATCTTACCGATTATTTTTTGACGACTCACTCGATCGCCAATATCAGTTGTCTGCGATTGCCTTGCTTCCACCTGAAGTTCGGTTTCGCCGCCTACTACAGCGGCTCGATTTTACCCTTCCTTCCACCTTTCGGTTGAGCGAAAGCCCATTGCCACCGTGGCATCAGGCCCAGGTTCCCACTCACCTCGAACTTAGTTCGCACCCTAAGGAGAGCACTCCGGATTTGGTATACCGCTCGAGGCTTGTCGAACTCCGTTCGCGGTTCGATAATGCCATATTTATTTACACTGATGGTTCCAAGAGCACTGACGGTGTCGGATCTGCCTTCATCGTCGGTGACAACCGGTTCCAATACAAGCTCCCTGACCGGTGCTCTAACTCCACGGCTGAGCTTTTTGCCCTCCACCAAGCCGTTTTGTACACCTGCCGTCACCGCGAACCTTTCTATGCCATATGTTCGGACTCCCTTAGTGCCCTGAAGAGTCTTAAGGACCCTTTCTCGAACCATCCTCTCGTGTATCGGATCCAACGCTCCCTCCAGTTGGTAGCTGATGACAGCTGTCACGTTTCTTTCCTGTGGGTCCCTGGCCACATGGGAGTGCCCGGGAATGAGACCGCCGACATAGCAGCCAAGTCCGCATCTCTTTTGCCTCGCATGGCTACCTTTTGTGTCCCATCGGACGTTGTTCAACGGGCTCTTCGCCGGAGTATCGTGTCGCAATGACACAGTGCGTGGTTTTCAATGTACAACAATAAATTGAGAACTGTAAAACCGATCCCGACCGCTTGGAGGACCACCTCACGCCCCTCTCGGCGAGAGGTGGTCATCCTGGCCCGGTTGCGGATCGGTTACTGCCGTTACAGCCACCATCACTTGCTATCCGCCGACCATGCACCTCTGTGCTCCTGCGGTGAACTGCTGACAGTGCGACATGTTTTACTGTCTTGTGTTAATTTTCATCATCTCCGTGTAGCCCTTCACTTTCCGTCTACTCTGGAGGAAATTTTAGCTGATGACACACGAGCAGCTGCTCGAGATTTGCGTTTTATCAACTTGGCCAACTTATCCAAGGATATTTAACCTTTTTAATTGTCTTTTATCTTTCGTTTTTAGCCTCTTGTTGATGTTCTGACAGTCACATTTTTTCTTTGAGATCATAGCGAATCTATGTTCTTGGCTGGGCGCTAATAACCATAGAAGTTGTGCGCCCTAAAACCACAAAAAAATTAATGCTATTTGATGAGCGGATGTTAAGATCTTTTCCATTGTTCCAATGAAACTCTTTCTTGATTTCAGCCTAGGAGTAGGTGTTTCACTTCGAAATATGAGTTGTCTGGGGTTGTTTTGTTTCTTCTTCTTGACTTCTGTCCCTGTTCCTTTTGTAACATCTTGGGGTACTATACTTGCAAGATGGTAAAGTTTATCCAGAGGAGTAGGTGGGAAATTGATTGATTGGGCATACTGTACGTTAGTTGCGACTTATTTCTGGGGAATGGCCCTTCCCCCACCATAACTGCTTGCTCTTCAACTTAGACGGAATTTTCTGTCAAGTTATCTTATATGAGTATTTGAAAACAACTTTTCGGCGGAGTGAATAAAGTGGTTCCCGCTGCCTTTATAAGGTGTTTGTACCTCTTACTTTTTGTTTATGCTGCCATTTAATAGCTTAGATAGGTTAACGAATCAAACGTTTCCTGCAACAATTACTTCATCACTTGTTGCAGTTTGCGTGATGGTGCGCTGAGAGCATGAGATGCGTTACAGATAATTAAATATTCCGGTAGAGACTGTCTTCTACTTAGAATTCATTTTAGTAAGTGGTTACTTATTTTCAGTAATTGTGTGTGAACATGAAATATTTTCCTAGAAACAATGGCAGAAAGTGTTTGATCTGCGAATGTGATGTTGTCAGTGACCTACGCAATGTTGTTGGGAAAATAATACGTGGATTGCTAAATGCCAGTTACTTGAGGAACGATAGGAAAGCTGAGGGTTTCAGCAACCAAACAAGTGGTATTGTTCACGTATCTCACAGGAAAGAGTACACCATAAGTGACACATTTAAGATTTTTAAGATAATTTCAGATAATCTCTCTCCCGAGGAGAAATAGCGTAGTTGGTAGTGTGGTGAGTTGTGGTACAGAAGATTGCGTTCAGCTTAAGCGAAATTTGATTGTAAAACTGCATATTTTGAGCAGAAGCAATTGATGATGAATTCCTTAATAAACACATCGAACAACTGTCATCGTACAACGCATTTTGTGGAATATCAACAATTTCCAGGTATGTCAGCATACTGCGTCACCAGTTATTTATGATGTGTGCTATGGAAGAGTCAGTATAACCTGGTGAAACACCCTGTAGTTGGTTCTGCGACCTAATGGGATAGATGGAGTGGGGACTCACTCGTTTTGCAGGAGCACAAATAAACTCCAGCGTCATGCTTTATCTCATCTTCTACCACGCCCCACTTCCCCCAAACCCGTGCTCTTCCGCTGACACCTGGCACATCCTCGGAACAAAATTTATCCCTCAGTTCTGTTCTACTGTACTTAAATGAAGGGGATTAAGACCAAATTTTAAAACCCTGTACCTCATTTAACAATAAACATTAATTTTATACCATTAAAAGATTGCTTTCATAAATTGCCATTTCTTCACCCCTTGAAATGAGAAAACTATTAATCCTAGAGAAAACATGTATGGAATCTTTTCTGTAGGAAATTTAACGTACTTTAATTATGGACTGGGAAATATTATCACTAGAAGCCGTGGTTTTACAGTTATTTAAGAAAAACGTGAAAAAGCGCCCTTTAAAGGCCTCCACCCTACCCAACACTCCAACCATACAGGTCAGGTTTTTTAGTATGTTGTTCATGACACTCCCCGTTACTACCGTACAGAGATTTGGAACTACACGAATTTTTTCTACTAATCGCCATTTTTCTGTCTTCATTGACTGGGCTACTAGTTGAGTTTAAGTTCCAGATTTTTCCCAGATACTTGTGGTTGTCACAGTATTGCATTTGTTTCCCTTTCCAAATTACATTTTTTCTCTTAGCTTGTCTGTTTCTCAGGTGGAAAGTACAGACGTGTTTTGTGTAGATTGGATTTTAGCTGATTGTTGAGGTCTGTTAAAGGGTTGCTGTGAGTTCCATTTCTACCTCCTCAAACGTATTTCCTTGCGCTGCTACTGCTGTGTCGTCAGCATCTAAGAATGTTACAGTTTATTACTGGTTGGTCGTTGGTTTAGATGTTATATGGGAGAGGGCAGCACATTGCCATTCTTTTGAGTTCTCAACAGATTTTTCTTGTTGTTCAGTGACAAAGAATCTGTTTTGCAAGAGGCATTGGAATGAACTGCATTAATCTATCGTCCTCGTTGATTGATTTTTCTTCCCAGTTTTTGTGGTAGACTGTGTCATAAGCACCCATTAGGTCAAAGAATGCCACCCTGTAATCTACCTTCTCTTATAATCGTTCTCTATATGCTGAGTCAAATTCTAGACCTGGCCACAACATGAGTTTTCTTGGTCAGAATCCTGCTTGCTCTTCGAGGATGTGGTCTGCATGTTGGCTTTAATATTTTTGAACATATAATTGGATCGATACCTGTAATATAAATACTCTAAATGATATTCGTCAGATATTGTGCTATGTGCGAAAGTAGAACAGGGGTATTGTATTAACTTTTAAGCTGGTGATTCTGAAGTGTAAAGGATGGAAAATCTGGAAGATTGGGCAAGTGCCTGAGAGCAAAGTAATGGGTAGAACCGCTTCAAAGAGAGTCACTCGTAGGTGAAGTGTAAAGCACATTCTGGTAGACCTTCAACAGGCACAAATCAAGTTGTTACTGATCACGTCATGAATTTGGTGATGTTGGGTACACTAATCACGGTCAGAAAATATTAGTATTGGATCGATTAATTCAGTTTAATGGAACATTTGGACTAAAAGGGATCTCATTAGTTGTTATGTTGTTATGGTCTTTAGTCCAGAGACTGGTTTGATGCAGCTCTCCACCCTACTTTATCCTGAGCAAGCCTTTTCATCTCCTCATAAGAGCGGCAACCCACATCCATTTGAATCTGCTTACTATACGCGTCTCTTGGTCTCCCTCTGCGATTTTTACTCCACACACTTCCCTCCAATGCTAAATTTACGATTCCCCTATGCCTAAGAATGTGTCCTACCAAGCGATCCCTTCTTTTAGTCAGGGTATGCCAAAAATTCCTTTTCTCACCAATTCGGTTCAGTACCTCTTCATTAGTTATGTGATCTACCCACCTAATCTTCAGCATTCTTCTGTAGCACCACATTTCAAAAGCCTCAATCCTCTTCCTGTCCGCAATGTTTATCGTCCATGTTTCACTCCCGTACAAGGCAACACTCCACACAAATGCCTTGAGGAAAGACTTCCTTACACTTAAATTAATATTCGATGTTAGCAAATTTCTATTTTTCAAAAATGTTTTTCTTCCCATTGCCATTCTGCATTTTATATCCTCTGTACTGCGACCATCGCATGTTATTTTACTACCCAAGTAACAAAACTCATCTGCCACCTTCATCGTTTCGTTACCTAATCTAATTCCTTCGGCATCGCCTGATTGTCTAAGACCGCATTCCATTATTTTTGTTTTGCTCTTGTTAATGTTCATTTTATACGCTCTCTTCAACACACTATCCATTCCGTTTAACTGCTCTTCCAGGTCCTTTGCTGTCTCTGACAGAATTACAATATCGGCAAAACGCAATGTTTTTATTTCTTCCCCCTGAACTTTAATCCCTATTCCAAATTTTTCCTTGCTTTCCTTCACCGCCTGCTCGATGTACTAATTGAACAACATCGGAGAAAGGCTACAAGCCTGTCTTACTCCCTTCCCAACTGATGCTTCCCTTTCATGCCCCTCGAGTCTAATAACTGCAGTCTGGCTTTTGTATAAGTTGTAAATAACTTTCCTTTCCCTATATTTTACTCCTACTGACTTCAGAACTTGAAAGAGTTTATGCCAATCAACATTGTCAAAAGCCTTCTCCAAATCTACAAAAGCTAGAAATGCCACCGCGGCCGGCAATGTAGGTTTGCCTTTTCTTAATCTATCTTCTAAGATAAGACGTAAAGTGAGTATTGCCTCCCGGGTAACTATGTTCCTCCTGAATCCAAACCGATCTTCCCCGAGGTCAGCTTCTACCACGTTCTCCATTCTCCTGTAGATAATTCGTGTTAATATTTTGCAACCATGACTTATCGAACTGATGGTTCTGTAAATTCTGTCTGCACCTGATTTCTTTGGAATGGGGATTATTACGTTTTTCTTAAAGTCTGAGGGCATTTCGCCTGTTTCACACATCCTAAACACCATTTCAAATAGTCTTGTCATGGCTGGCTCTCCCAGAGACTTTAGTAGCTCTGAGGGTCTGTCATCTACTCCTGGGGCTTTGTTCCGACCTAGGTCTTTCAGGGCTCTGTCAAATTCATCTGTCAGTATAGTATCTCCTATTTCATCTTGATCTACTTCCTCTTCCCTTCCCACAACTTCGTCTCTAAGTTCATTTCGTTTGTAGAGCTGCTCTATGTACTCTTTCCACCTTTCAGCTTTCCTTTCTTTGCTGAGAACTGGTTTCCCATCTGAGTTCTTGATATTCATAGAGTTGCTTTTCTTGTCCCCACATGTCTCTTTTATTTTCCTGTAGGCGGTATCTACTTTTCCCCTTTTTATACATTCTTCTACAGATTTGCATTTGGCTTCTAGCCACTCCTGCTTAGCCATTTTGCATTTCCTTTCAATCTCATGTTTTAGTCGTCTGTAATCCATTTTGCCTGTTTCATTTACTGCATTTTTATATTTTCTCCTTTCATCAATTAAATTCAGTATTTCCTGTGATATCCAAGGATTTTTTGTAGGTCTTGCCTTTCTACCTAGTTTGTCCTCTATTGCCATCACTATTTCATCTCTCAATGCTACCCATTCCTCTTCTACTGTTTTATTTCCCCCTGTTTCTGTCACTTGTTGCCTAAATCTCCCTCTGAAATTGTCCAGAACTTCACTTTCCTTCAATTTATCTAAATCCCATCTCCTTATTTTCCTACCTTTCTGCAGTTTTTTCAGTTTCAGCCTACAGTTCATGACTAACAAGTTCTTGTCAGAGTCTATATCTGCCCCTGGGTATGTCTTACAGTTTATCATCTGGTTCCGGAATCTATGTCTTACCATTGTAAAATCTATCTGATACCTTCCGGTGTCTCCTGGTCTCTTCCACGTATACTACTTTTTTTGTGATTCTTAAACCACCTATTTGTTACGATTAAATCATGTTCCGTGCAAAATTCTACCAGGCGGCTTCCTCTTTCATTCCTTTTGCCCAGTCCATATTCACCTACTATTTTTCCTTCTCTTCCTTTTCCTATTACCGAATTCCAGTCTCCCATCACAATTAAGTTTTCCTCTCCCTTAATTGTCTGAATAATTTCCTTTAGCTCCTCATATATTTCTTCGATTTCCTCATCATCGGCAGAGCTAGTTGGCATATAAACCTGTACTACTGTTGTCGGTGTTGGCTTCGTATCTATCTTGACAATGATAATGCGATCACTGTGCTGCTCATAGTAGTTTACCCGCATTCCTATTTTCTTATTCATTATCAGTCCTACTCCTGTGATAGCCCCAACTGATTTTTTATTTATAATCCTGTACCCACCTGACCAGAAATCCTGTTCATCCTGCCACCGAACTTCACTAATCTCCACCATATCTAACTTCAACCTATCCATTTCCCTTTTTAAATTTTCTAATTTCCCTACCCGATTAAGCGATCTAACATCCCACGCTCCGATCCGTAGAATGTCAGTATTGTCTTTTCTGATGACAACATCCTCCTGAGTAGTCCCCGCCCGGAGATCCGAATGGGGGACTATTTTACCTCCGGAATATTTTACCCGAGAGGCTGCCATCATCATATTTCCATACAGTAGAGCTGCATGTCCTCGGGAAAGGTAACGGCTGTAGTTTCCCCTTGCTTTCAGCCGTTCGCAGTAGCTGTGTGGCAAAGCCACATTAGCTGATGTTACAAGGCCAGTTCAGTCAATCATCCAGACTGTTGCCCCTGGCCTCTCCACAGATACCCCTCCGCTGTGGTTGCACCTACGGTACGGCTATCTGCATTGTTGAGGCACGCAAGCCACCCCACCTCGGCAATGTCTGTGGTTCATGATCTCATTAGTATTACTGATAAAATTTATTCTTAGATCACAAGGGACATACGAGATACAGTGAATTGATAGCACAATTTTAAGAGTGATTACTGATTTTCTGGATTTATGGCTCCAACCGAAAAACAAAGCTCTAGTCATTGGAAAGAAAGCATCAATCATCCCCAACGTCTAGTAAAGTAAGGCAGGTCTTCAGCAATCTGGAAGTTATGCTGACGTTTATTTGACCCCAGTGGTGTGACCAAGACAGGTAGCATAGTTCTAACACACTGGACTTGGATTCTGCAGTGCAGTGGTTCAAACCCCTGTGACCATCCACATTTTCTGTGACTCCCTTAAAGTGACCCAGGAAAATGCTGGGATGGTTCCCTTCAAAGGGCATGGCCCATTTTTCTGTCTGCTGGTGCTCGGTCTCTAATCACGTCAGAATTTCAGAGCAGTTGTGTGTAATAGCAAAAGGGGCTGTACAGTGATAGTTCCAGTAGTGGCAACAGCATTGGGAGAGCTGTGCAGAAGCTGGAGGCCAATACGTTAAAGGTAACTCACATAAAACAATTGTATCAGAATGAAGATTGATTTTAGAAATAAATTGGTCTAGTTGGACAGCCCTTATAGATTCATAATTAATGGAAACTTCTTCCCACATGTGATTCTGCGTCGTTAGAGAGGCCATTGAAATTCACACAAGTGACGACCACATAAACCGTTACTGTGGCTATAATCTTAGCAAAGCTTGGGAACCAGCGATTGGGTTAATTAAGAGTAAATCTAGCAAACGTAACTAAGTGACGACCACGGCGGACAGAGCCTTCACACTGACGTCATCTCAGATGCCGTCGCAATCGGTTCCACTGCGCGGCTGCGGTGCGGGGCGCGGCCAAGTATTTAAATCGTCCGCTTCCGGGCTAGAACCCAGGTCCCTTCCAGCAGCCGTAGCGTGCTGATCTCCGTGACGGCGCGTTTCCAGGAGCTCAGTCAGTCAGTTCACCTCATGATGGCGACATTTATGATCGCCGAAATATTGTGCCCGTTGGACACGATAGACCGGCAGTACACCAGTGGATATTTTGATTATTCTTCCCACATGTTTTGGCAGTTCAGAGTTTTACTTCAAGATTATTTTTTCTCATTAGAAATATGTTTGTAGTGAAAAAATACTTTTTCTACAGCAAGCAGCTACTATGGCAATTGGATAAGAAGCTTCTGGAGGCAGCTAAAGATGGAGCAGTGGAGGAGGTTCGCCGGCTGGTGGATGAGGCAGCAAACGTGATGGCCCGGGATGAGCACAAGATGACTGCCCTCCACTGGGCAGCAGGAGGAGGGCATGTGGAGGTGGTGCGCTATCTGCTGAGCGTTGGGGCTGAAGTGCACCCCAGGGACAGGTGGCAGCAGACTCCCCTGCAGAGGGCAACAGCACGAGGCAGGCAGTGTGTGGTAGACGTGCTGCTGGAGGCATCGGCACACAAGAAACCCATAGGACTGGGAAATACCCCTTATATACTTGTAAATCTGAAAGACAATCAGAATATGTAGCATAAGTGACATGTATTAGTAATAAGTACTGAGGACAAAGTCCAGTTAAAACTTCTTGCACACAACAAGTGCTAATTAATCTCCATGTACAAATTATAACATTGTGTAAACCATAACAGTCTAATGATAATGGTAGTAGACCAAACCATCAACTGTGATTACTTTATTCGTTTTTATTAGAAAATTTCCTATTAGTAACAATTTATACAATATATTATTACTAAAACTAATTAATAGTAGATTAAAAGTGAACTTATTGAACAATAATAAATTAGAAATTATCAAGTCATCTGCTGAACCACTTCTTAGCTCATTTATTTTGTAGCATATTTTGCAGCATATTTGAAAACAATATTTGATGATACAACAAAAATTAAATGTATAAAAACATGTACAACAAATTATGCAAATATTATTTTATGTACTGAGTATACCTTAAACAGAATAAAGTTTTATAAAAAGATGAAAGGGAAACATCCAAACTTGATTTTGAACTATTATCTCCCCTCCAGTGCCTGTTACTGTGCCCTAAATGCCACGACAAACACTGCAACTACTGCATCCTCTACATGGATGGTAATGCTGTAGTTGCAAAGCAAGGTATTTTTTTGTCAAGGAAAATCTCCATTTTCTTACTAAATACAATACAACATATTTCTCTTGTTTCATCAATATCCTGATTAGTTAAAAAACGCTCCCATTATGAGAAGTTAGATCTGCACAATTGTCGACTGTTACTCACAAGGAAAGTACTTTGTCTCGAACAAACACGAATACGCCAAAATTGTATGAGAGATAATGTAAAGATCCCTTACTGCACTAGTGATACTCCCGCGTCTGCAAAACTCTGCAGTCGCCAGTTAGAGGCCTCTGCGTGTGCCATGCCACATCACATGCCACATTGCACTTTGACCTGTCGTTTCGCCAGTAGTGATGGTGCAGTGTGCCTCCGAAGTTGCGTTTCGTGGCGTTATTTGTGTGGTGAAGCGTCAGATGGGGCGGCGATTGGTAATCAATCCTGCTAATGTATTGCGATTAGTTGAGATGAAGTTACGAAGAACCCTTCTTCGTGAAGATGGTATTAGTGTAGATGAATCATTCGCATGCTTTCTCGTATCTGTTATTGTACAGAAATATGAGCATAAGTTAGGTACTGTTGTTACAGTAACACATAATGGCGATAATATGGATGATAATGACGAACAACTCATTGCAAGCGGTAGTGCTACGGTAAGTGCGGGAAGAGGCGATTGAAGCAGTGGCAGTGAATACCAACAATCTTCCGAGAAGGTTAAAGTCGCAACTATCATCACGGCTTTAGATGACAATACGCTAGAGAACACGTACGATGATTATTACACAAGTTATAGTTAAGATATCTGCATTACGTATGGCGTCTACAATCACATCTACAGTGCTATCTAGAGCATCATTGCAGAGTTTTGCATAAAAAATGACACCCATCAGGACATTGAGGTGAACGTAGAGATTACAGTTATGTTTGTTAGTCCATGTGCTTTCCTTGTCAGTCAAAATCTCAGAGATCCATCTGAGCATTTCACCATGCGTCTAAAAACTGCCTTCATTGGCAACTGTCTATCGACACCATACAGTGCTGGTAATAATTTAGGGCATAATTGTCTTGAGAGAGCACAGCTTGTCAGCTACTTCTGTTTTTGCGGAGGAGAAAGAAAACAAGATTGTATTAGTTGCAAAGAGTTCCATGTATTAGTTGCAGAGAGTTCTGAAGTTGGACAGGTGTCCTGCCTAAACAGATATCACTGGAGGCGCTTCTTGAAACGTACAACACCCATTTGGAGTGCAAAGCGCGCTGGTTTGACAGCGGAGAGCGTCGAAAGTTGCGACGACTGAACAGACAATCGGCCGCTGCGAGGAGGTACGACGTCCATGTTCATATCGGCGGGCGGAAAGCACGCTGGCGGACGTGACGTCATGATCAACTGTCATTTTTCCCGCCCAGAAACGGTATTGTCATATTTAGATATTACACTAACACTATTAGTTGCAGACTAGCATGGAGAAGCAAATGAAAGAGGAGAACAGCGCAATTCAGATGATATGCTAGATTAACTTTACTCAAAAGGTACTCAGATAACTTTTGCTTCGTTAGGACCCTTCAGGATCACGTGTGGCTTGTTTAGCACGTCTTCTTTCTTCCCAATTCCTCTCCATTCTCTCGCTTCTATTGCTTTCTTCTTCTGTTATGATGGCTTTGATTTTGGTGTCCGGCTGCCTGTGACCGTTCACCTACCGTTTATACTTCTCCCTGATCTGCACCAGTGCCTGCAGATTCTTTTATTCCTGCAGTCTTCCAGTCATATCTGACTTTCTTCGTCCAGTTGTTCGCCGTATGACATGTTTCATTCCATCTCTTCTTAGTCAACCTCTCATCGTCCATCCTCATGATGTACCCAACAAATATTGACCTTTTCCGTATCTCGCTCGATATAGGTTCAAAATTTTCGTACAGTTCCTCTCGTGTTCTGTGTATCCAGATATCCCCATTTTTAGTGCCCCATATGTCTCTTAAAATTTTCCGATCCTTCTCCAACTGTATACAATGTCTTACTGAGTGTGATCGTTTCTGATGCATACAGTGCAGAATTTCTTACAGTTTCTGTGTAGTGTCGTAATTTGGCATTCCGTGACAGATTTTTCTTGCCATATGTTGTTTTCACTGCCTGTCTACTGCGCTACTGCTGCTCTGTATTCTACCAGTTATCTTCTCACCCAAATAACGAAAACGCCAGACTTTCTCAACCACTGGGCCATCTATCTTCCAGTCAGACCCAGTGTTCAATACCTTGGTCTTATTATATGCAATCTTTAGTCCAACCTTATCTGCTACTTCATCTAGATTTTTTAGTGCTGTCCTTGCCTCTTCTTCTGTCTCATTTATCGGTGCCATGTCATCTGCGAATACCAGGCAGTCCACAATTGCATTATGTTTGACCTTGACCCTATTTGTACACCTTTGATATTCATATTACTATTTGTCTCCATTGTCTCACTACCTCATCCAAGACCACGTTAAATAAAACTGGTGACAGTCCATCCCCTTGTCGGACCCCAGTTTTTCTTTCGAACCTGTCTGACAGTGTACTGCGATGTCCGACCCTGACAGTAGTGTCGCTCAACGTTTCCTTTATTATTTGCATGTGTTGTAGCATCCAGTCCTCTGTCTTCCAACACATCAAGCAGGGTACTCCTGTCAACTGAATCGTAGGCCTTTTTGAAGTCCACAAAAGTCGCTTGTCTTTTTCCCTTTCCTGTGTCTGTGCTCTATTATCCTTTTGATACCAAATATGTTCTGCACAGTTCCTCCCTTTTCTAAAGCCACACTGGAACTCCCCCTTTGTCGGCCCCAGTTGTTACTCAACTCTCTTCAGTAAGATTTTAAACAGAATCTTGTAACCTATGTCTAAAGAGAGATGCCCCTGTAGTTATCCAGTATCTTCTTGTCCCCTTTCATGCATAGTGGTATTATAATTGCTTCTTTCCAGTCTATGGGTATTTTCTTATTTCTCCAGATATTTTGTTATATTGTACATACTTATATTTCAGGCCCACCCCACTTGATCTCTTCAGCACAGATAGCATCATTTCCTGATGCTTTGCTGTTTTTGAGGTTTTTAATCGCTTCTATTACCTCTGATGTGGTGGGTGTATTATCTAAACTATCCTGACTTACGTCTCTAGAGCGTAAGTGTGTCCACTTTACTGTAGGCACTTCGGCATTCAGCAAATCCCTAAAATACCTAGCCATTTCCTCGCACCCCTCTTTCTTGCCAATCTTTATTGAGCCATCTTGTCATATTACGAATGGTTCTCTTGCTTCGAAACCCCTCTTTCTGCTCTTCATTTCTCTGATTTGTTTCTTGAAGGCTGCGTTTGCTTCTTAAAGTTTCTCATTCCATCTACTTCTCTTGGCATTTCTTACTAGCAATTTTTCTCGCATTCTGAAAATTCGACCTGTCTGCTTGCCATTTGCAGGATAGCCATTTCATCGATGCTTTCCTCCTGGTCTCGACAGCATTCCCATTCATCTGTCCACCGCTCATGCTTCTTTTTCCGGTTGTTAGCAGCCAGTCGCACTGCCTCTTCTTCCATCATCTCTCTCTCTGTCTCTCTCTCTCTCTCTCTCTCTCTCTCTCTCTCTCTCTCTCTCTCTCTCTCTCACACACACACACACACACATACTCACTCTGAACTACCATTCCCTTCACATACTCTTCTGTGTTTTTTCAGAAGATCTAGGTCGATTCTATGACTATTTATGTTCCTACGTTTCATCGCTCTGTTGGGTATCCACCTGCATGCATTTTATTTCAGTAAGGTAATGATCTGATTCCATCCTGCTATTTTTCCTCACTCTTGAGTTCATAATCTCACTGTGATTTTTGTCACGGATTGCTACAGGATCTAGCTGCCCCCCCCCCCCCCCCATCCTGTTTCTAGGGTTGACCCACGTTGTTTACTTGCTTGCCTTAGCTTTGTAATCGGTGATCATTATTCTCATCTTGTCTCCTACACAGGTCCATTAATCTCTCACCATTCTTGTTTCTCTTGTGGGCTGGATAATCTCCCACAGGGCCTCTAAACTTCCTTTCCATGCCTATTTGTGCATTAGTCTCCTAGCAAAATAGTGACACCTCTTTTGTCCACATCTGACATTACCTTATCCAACGTGGACCAAAAATGTTCAGTTCCTGCTTAGTCTTTTTTGTTCTTATCATTTGTTGGTGCATACGCAGATAACTAATATTTATTCACTTCTGAAATAACGAGCGAGGGCTCAAATAAAAGGTTACATTTCGCGTAATGATCACAAAAACAAGATAATAGGAAGTGTGACTCGTACAGAGGCATATAGGCATTCTTTTTTAACTCGTTCTGTTTGGGAGTTGAATACGAAAGGAAATGCCTAGTAGTGGTGCAGTGTACCCTCCGACACGCACCTTACAGTGGATTACGTAGTATGTATGTAGATGTACGTCTAATAGAGACGCAAGGTTTGGTATAACCATATTATCTGCAACATTTATATTGCGCATATAATGCACTTAACAATTAATAAAAGAGATTATATATATATATATATATATATATATATATATATATATACACAAACAGCGAAGCAGTGATGGGTTGCAAGTGTCATAAACGCACATTATGACCTGCTTACAACTCATTTTTATTTTAGTATGTTGTCTTTGTGTAAACTAAATTATTTTAAATTTATGAGCTATAATGCTACAGCCTGTTTTCATTTATTTATTTTCTTATTTATTTATTTTCTTATTTATTTTTAAGTCTAAGACCTTGCGAAAGATCGCGAATAAAATTTAGAGAAAATACATTGAACTGCAAATAAGGCCTAAAACTGATAACTGATTACAGTTTGGTATATTATTTGAACATGAATGTCGTAAATAAGACTGCTAGTAGCACTATAAAACTTAGGAATAGTTACCTCATGTTCTTGTAAATGCTGCTACTGCATCATTCCATCATTCTGCCGTCGATTATGCTGTAAATTTAAAAACTTTTTCTTGGTAACTTATTCCTAGAGTGATCCGGACCAGTTATTAGTATGGTATCATATACAACGAGACTGAGTAGAATGTTTGGGATCAGAACGTAACAATGGAATTTAGCATAAAATATTTTTCATGAGTACGTATCGGACTTCGAAAAAATAAGTAAATAGTTTGCCACAGAAAAGAATGTTTGCACGTTATAACGGTACTGTAAATGCGAAATAAGGAATTGTTGCATTATTCATGAAATGCTACAACAGATTGTACATTATACATCTCATCATAATGGCGTCCGAATCACAATAAGACTAAGCACTCAAACATTAACTTCAATGTTGGAAAAAGATGACTAAAAATTTATAATTACTTCACTGACAGTTTTAATTTATTGTTGTCGTAAAGGCATACGTTAAAAATTAAAAATGAGCGAGAATACACTCATCCTTCCAGTACAACGGAACAAACAGGACAGCCAACGAACGAACGTGTTTCGCAGCAAGGCAATAAAAGAAAGTAAAACAGCGAGGTATTTTTTGCGGCGGAAAGGAAGACGCTTGCTCGCGATAAAATTAAAACTGTGACCTATCTGATGAATCGTGTAACACTTTACTGCTCCCGTTTGATTTTGGAGAAGGCAGAGAAGCGGACGATTCCAAAATCAGGCATTTATTTTTATTTACTTACAGAAACATCAAAGATCAACGTTATACTTACAAAAATTGTAGAATTGACGTTATTTTGATTTTAATCACACAAATATCCATTTTTTTTACTTCCTTGGGTATTCATGTATCATTTGTTTTTGTTTTTTGTTGTTTTTTTTTCACAAAAGTACCAATGCTTCACACACAGGTAGTAGAAACTAGAGTATATCATAAGGAATAAATGTAAAAGTATTTACAAGATCACGTAGTTTATGTATACTTTAAAGAAAAGGGAACTTTACAAGTGACATTATAAAAAGTATCTGTCTAACTTGTGACTTTAATTGTAGTCTTTCCTGTAAATTGAATCACATTCAAAAATAGTACGAAGAAAATGTAAATATAATACATTATCAAATAAAAATATTACACTGACAAGTGTAGTTTATATTACATGTTTATATAGACTGTCCACGAAAAAGAAACAACTCTTTGAAGACATATAGTTTTACACGTTTTACATGTTGCTTGACACTTCTGGTAGTACAATTGAAATTAGGTTATTTTCTCTTTTCTCAGTGTAGTAATACATTAATGATTTTTTTATAACTTGTGCGATGCTTGTCGCTGACTTCTGCTCTCTCTCTCTCTCTGACAGCTTATCGATAAACATATGACATTTGTCACGTTCAACTTTTTTGCAACAAGCTGAAGGGAGAGAGCGGAACTGTTCGTCACTTGCTTTCTTCTCCTTGAGGTGTTAGGACGTATTCCAGGACTTTGACTAATTAATGTAAGTGTGAGCTTCTTTTTTATTAATTTCAATAAAACCCCACAGTTAATTTGAAATATCTTACTCACTTACAATCCCTTCCCCATTCTCACTAATTTTAAAGTTATTTATTTTCAGCAGATCTAGTACTTCATAAAGTGATGCTCGGGTATTGTTGCGATTTGTTTCGCGATTGTACTAAAACATTCACTGTGTAACTTATTTATTTCGTATCTATGATTGGTTTATTACATTTTAATGCCTGCAGAAAAATCTTCGTAATGTTTATGAAGTCCGATAATTTTGCAATTTTTGGCGACTATCATGATTAATTTTCCACACGGTCATAGAACAATAGTAACCGAAACGCACAATCCCAGCATCAATTTATCGAAGTAATATTCCATTCATCACAGCTGGAATCACTACAGAACATGACCGAAATATTTGTACCAGCTCTCAATGACGTAAAATTTAGATTCCGCCGACTTCTTCTGTAATGTTGCTTTCTGGTGTTGCATTTGCCACCGAAATTACGACCGCTACCATTTAATGGCGGAATCCAATAATTTTGTTTAAATTGTCCCTTCCTTGTCAAAATTGCGTAGTAATCTCATTTAAAAATATTTCACTACCTGGTAAAATTTCATTTGCGGTCCCCAACTTTAACTTTAATACGCAACACCCATTTTCATACGAAAGCAGCATTACAAGAAGAATTGGCGCCCATTGTGACAGGACATTATATATATATATATATATATATATATATATATATATATATATATATATATATATATATATATATATATAATCTCAGAGAGTAAATTTATTTGAAATATTTAGTTAAGATTTTTGTGAAGATTGTGCCTTTTCATGTCACTAATCCTGATATTGTGTTTTGTTTCATGCGTCAACAATAAACTGTACGGGAGATGAAAATTAATGAGTTTAACCAGCCGATAGCAGTTAGACATCCAATCCAGCCAACAATTGCAGTCACAATAAAGATCAGACTCATTATTCAGCTTGCTTGGTGCTTACTAGATTCTTCTATCTGTCGCTAGTGAACTGTAGCAAATTCAGTATTTTCCATTAGGTACCGCGTTTTCAAAATTTCTCTCGCAGTTACATTTTTATTTCAAGTGAATATCAGGGAAAGTATCAATCAAATAGTTAATGCTGCGTGTAATTAAGCTTATCTTTGCTTTTCTCTCTCGAAGTTTCTCTCGCGTACGTGTGAACGATTCCACAGGTAATTTCAGTAATTTTCCGTGTGAAATTTATAGGACCCCCCTCTGTTATCAATTTTTGCCAAAATTCAACAAATATTATGGTTAAAACCCGCAGTCAGTTTAGCAACATGGCATCTGAACAAAATCTAAACGTTCCCCAACAATCTGTTCAGAACGTAGAAGACAACATGGCTGCCAGCTCTATCGAGCAAATTCCACCATTAGCGGAACAAAATCTGCCTACACAAACTCGCGAAGGTAACTTATCCCCACAAACTGAACACCATCTCGCGGATACACATAATGACTGGCTAAAGCGTTTTGAGGAACTTTTGACTACTCAGATTAGCAATTTACAAGCTGCGACTAACACACAAATTACGGTTTTGACTAATCAGATCACTAATTTACAAACTACCACAAAAAATATGTCGCAACAACAAGCTGCGACTAACACACAAATTACGGTTTTGACTAATCAGATCACTAATTTACAAACTACCACAAAAAATGAGATCGATAACTTGCAAGCCAACATGTCGCGACAACAGGTTGCGATTAATAATCAGATTTCAGCCTTAACTACACAGACCAAACAACAATTAGATCGCTTAGAAGAACAGCAAACAAAAACACAAGCAGAAATTGAAAAACTTGAGTCTGCTCAAAAGCATTTGTATACACGAATTTCCAATGAGGTAAGTGAACAATTAAGTGCACAGATGCTCAAAGTCGAAGAAATCATAAATAGTAAATTTTCCACTATACAAAAGAAAGTTGTCGACGAAATTATGGATACGGTAGACGCAAAAATTTCTTCTGTTGTCGACAATGTTACTGATTGTCAGGAAACAGTAAAAACATTGCCTTCTGCCATTGATAATATTGCGCAAAATCTTTCGGAATTAAAAATCAAACAGGAAAATTTAGAAACCACTGTTGAAAGAATTACCAGTCAAGCCGAGAATATTGTGAAAGATAACCAAGAAAGAGTGCAACAATTTTTGCATAATACGGAGGCTCAATTAAATGACAAAATAGAGTCAGAATTGGCCTCTGAGATAAAGAATGTCACTGAAAAAGTATACGAAGATCATGGAATCACCATTAAATCTTTACAGGAAGATTTGACGGCGGTAAAATCCATGTTATCTACACAAACAAAGTCTTCACAGGGTTTCACGCCTATAATAAATGTACCGCAGAATCTGAACCCAGAACATAATGCAATGAATACCCCTCGTTTTCCTGACAATCAGAGTTCAATTAATAAATTAATATCTGATGGAACACACACTGACTATCGACTGACGACTTCCTGTGACCTTGACAGACTTGGTAGAGAAATGAATCCTAAAGTACAATCCAAATGTTCATGTAACACAGAAGAACTAGATGAAAGTATGATTAAACATCATCAATTTCAAATATTTATTAATGAGAAACGCACAGTACATTCCGTGATCTTTCTTCAATCTTTTAGAGGATTACTCCCGAGACCTGGTCGGAGAAAAGAAAAATCGGATTTGTTGAGGGCTATATACAAGGCGAAGCCGGAATATGGGCAAACGAAGCCTTGCAATTATATGACACCTATGGTGAATTTGAACGGGCATTTTTGTCCACTTTTTGGTCGCCCGTAGTACAAGAACGATTTAGGAATGAAGTGTACAATCCGCAGCCTTTCGATGGAAGAAACGGAAGCCTGCGGAGATACTTCGAGAAGTATCTCGATAAATCAAAATTCTTTGACGACCCTCTTCCGCACCAGGAAGTACTTCGTGTACTTATTAACAAATTGCCCACAAGACTGAGGCTACAGCTGGCTAATATACAAACGTACGATCTGCAAAGCTTCCTCTCAATGTTATACACGCTTGATTTGATTTTTGAAGATGATCGAGCACGTCATTACAATAACGGGTACGGTTACGGGAACCGTTTTCTCAATCAATACAACAATCAGCTGATTCCCGTCAGCCAACAGCTGCAAACAGAAAACCAAAACATGCCACAATCCCAGCCGATATTACTGCAACAGCCATTTATTAAAAACAACGGACAGTCACGTCCCCAGCTAATGACAACACATGCGAACGGCAGTAACGTCGTACGTAATGTTCCCAACGGCGGGCAATATTACCGACGCCACCGTGGTAATCGGTTTAATCCTGGCTATTTCAACAACAACAACAACAATAGCTACCGTAATAATGCTGTTGCCTATCCGAGCAATTTTAATGTCAACCAGCAACCTCAGTGGCATAACTATAATCAGTATAGAAATTTAAATGAGAATAGAAGTTTCTTCCTAAATAATACCAGCAGTAATCAGCAATTTCATAATTTTCGTCCGTCTCAACCACCGCAGCAAACTACAAACACCGTACCGATTGCAATAATGACCACTGACTGTTCGGACCAGACAAACTTGACGACAAGCCAGTCGGCAGTGACAATAACTGACGTGACTGAGACAATAAACCAACCACAACGACAGGCTACCAGTATGCAGACGTCAAACCAGAGAGGCTCGTGTTAAGCCCACCAACATTGAGCGACAGCGACAGCGTGGGCACAATTCTTTCTGTCAAAATGCTAAGGTACAATGATGGAACGGACATTAGGGAAGAGCTATTTCATGAACCAACACAGCAACCCAAAGTTATTGTAGTCACCTACCAAGCACACACTCCGATCAAAAATTGGAGGTTTATAGCCACATAAACATTTAAAGAAATTTTATGCATAAATCCAAGCTGATCAGCTAGTATGTAGTCCTACTTTCACTAAAAATACTAAGACAGTGAGCAAAAATCACTTTCTACAAAGGTAAGTGTAATGCAATTGATGTTGGCTCACAGAAACTGTTGTCACGCGTGAAATTTAAGATTTATATAAGAGAATCTCACCTAAACACTTATGATGACACACACATTTACAAAAAGAGCATTAATTAGTATAGTATTTAGTATTATAGGGTATAAGAATATTTACAATTTTTTTATATGTCAAGGAGATGAATGAAGGAAATGATATAATTGCGGGGTGGAGCGCACTAGCACACCTTCGTCTACGATGAGAGTTCAGTAAAATATATATATATAATTATTATAAGAGAAGGAGGTGATGAGGAAATAGTTATATTTTAGTTGTCTGTGGCTCTTAGTACACACACACACACACACACGTACCCACACATACACACGTACCCACACATACACAAGTACACACACACACACACACACACACACACACACACACAAACACACACACACACACACACACACACACACACACACACGAATGTTGACATTACGACACGTGAGCAGTAACAAAAATAAAAACATTACAGCTGACCGACATTACAAATGTAACGATTCCTTAAATTGTTAAGAAGAATGTAATTTATACAAAACAACGAAGCTTGTTGAATTATTCTATCTATACTGTAGGGTACTGACAACCTCTTAAAGGTTAACGTAATATTTTACATTATTGCCAGTAAACACGCACACCAGTTGGTGTGGAATATCTTTCTGCCCATGTGCCACTTTCAGATTTAGTCACCAAAACATTACACTGAATGTAAACAAATCCCGTAGCTCTGCAGCTCATACAAAATAATTATGCAGCAATCTAAAAACATCAACGTCTAGCTTAAATAGTTTGTAGCATAAGCTGTAGAATAAGAATTCATTTTCAGCTGTGAATGAGCAGAGAATTGTGTCGCCGCCGACGCTACGAAGATCTACGAGTCGCTGTAGAGGATTCATACGAACATTTATCACAATTTATATTAGACTAGATATGACACTGTAACGAACATTTCACACCTGATAAGTATAAGGAGCTAGATAAATTAACATACCACCCCCTAAATTAGTAGGCACAGGAACATTTAGTCAGACACCAATATTTGCGACTGAACCACGCACATATTTGCATAGTCAAATGCGGACAGAACACACGTGAACGAGAGGCGATGAAGGAGAAAGAGGGGCAAAGAATGCTAATCTAGAATAGAACAGCTGTTAATTTTATTAAATGCAATATTTTGTAGTAGTAGAAGTGTGCAGTAATTTTTGTAGTAATGCCTCAATATGCTGAATTTGTATAATGCACTATTTTTTCTTGCGACTATTCTCTGACTATTTTCTCTTTCTCTCAAACTGTATTAAAAAAAAACTAACAGGCTGTTTTGCACCAGGTAGACTAGCGGGTCTGACCTTGCCTGTGTCTGCCAAAACTGTATTTATTGTCATTTTATTTGTCTCGGATTGGTTTTTATGATTTTATCACTCAAGTCGTTTAGTCCAATTTTATGAACGGTATAACATGACATGTCAATTTTGACGAGGCGTACTAGAAGCTGTAAACCGAAATTTAGTATTGTATCAAAAAACTATCCAAGGCGCTTCTAAAAGTCATTGAATGTTTACTTACTCATGTCAAATACAGTAACTTATTTAAAAGATATAATATTGCTGAGAATAAATAACTTTCCACCCAATAACTGACATGAACATAGGCCACGCCTTAAAAATAAATATGTAACACCCAATGTTGACAAATAATCGTTTAAAGCAAAAGAATAATGTGATCCGAATGTCACTCGAAAGAAACTGTTACATAAAGTTTTACAAATGAAATAGCCATTCTCAATGATCTGATTTTGTATATATCCTTGTACATAGTTTATGTATAGTAAAATCATTACGAATTGTAAAAAAGACTGAAGTTTGTGTGTGAAACTAATAAGACAGTGAACTATAGAGAGAACAAAAACAGTGACTGATAACTATTGAAAGGGCGCAAACCTGCGACTTTCCTAACAAGTAGTGATTTTGTGATTAAATAAACTATGTATATTCGCAAGCCACATGTTTGAGTGAAGTGAAATATCAGTGACGAGTATAAGCGTGGACTACGATACGTAGCAGGCAAACTAACAGAAATTTTGAACGGTCAGCATATAGATACGTTATAAAGTGTTCGTCGCTGTAAACTTCTCCGTGCTGGACACTTTAAAGAGTGCGACGCATGTTACTATCGCAAACCATAAGTGCTACACACTGTTATGAACTGCTAACTTTGAACTTGTGCAGTGCAGTGCCCAACCAAGGTACGCTACGAACTTAAAAGTCGTATAAAGCACAAATGCACCAGTGTTGTTTCAGCGAATAGACTATAATCGTAACTTCTGAGATAGCCGGACGGTGCAATGAAGGTCGCGCGGCATACGGATAGACTTAATCACTGTGGTATACGAGAAGTGTACTCACCGCGCTGCGTCGATTTTAGTAGTAGCCCTGTCCGAAGGATGAAGTGCAGAAATCACACACGACTGAACGAAAAAAAAAAAAATCCAAGTGTAATGTAAAACTTATGCAAATTCACGTGTTGCCTCCGCCACGGACACGCGAGCACTGGCGAGACTGGCGCGCGTTTACTACCTGCCCATTATTGGAAACTTACTGTTGCGTCACGCAGCCGGCGGTCGACCCGACGCGTGGAAATCAGGGTTGCCAGGTGTGGCGATTTTTCGCATTATTGGCTATCTTTTTCTTAGAATAATAGCCATTCTAGCTCTACGGCGACTGGCGATTAAATGTGGCTAGTAAAAGGATTGGTTGGCGAATTAAAGGCTGTTTTATTTTACTTGAAATAAGAAGAATTTAAAGCAATCCCTCTTGAAACATTGTACAAATGATACTGACGGAACATCGCTAGAATACTGGGGAAATGTAATCACAATATAGAAGTTGGCACAAATGTCTACACGTATCTTTGATCTGTGAGAGAGTCGTAGAGATGCAAAGAAATTAAACTTGCAGACATAGATGTAAAACACTTTGAGGAGCCTGCTTACAAAGGTTCAAGAATAGGCTTTAAACGATGACTTCTAAAATATACTACAACCTCATATGTAGTGGTCCCATAGACATCGCGAGGATTACAGCGAGCACAGAGCCATTTAAACAGTAATTTTTTTTCGCACTCCATGTCAGCACAACAGAAATTCCTCATAACTGCTACTGTGAGACAAGCCCATTGCTACGCATTTTTACAGTAGTTATCAATGGTTTGCAGATATAAATGTCGATATAGGACAATCGGTAATTTCCCTGTAGTTCTCATGGCCTGTAAATATCAGTTTTGAAGAAGATATAAGTCATTAGTAATCGAAGCTATACATCAGAACTTCCCTTGTGTAAGTCTGGTAGAATGATTCTTGAATAGTTTTATGTTACGATTTTATTAGTTCTGAAATTAATACATATGATAGTTAAATGTAACTTTATTTAAATTTAGTATCCACTGTCTCTCGAGTCTCTCTCTCACATTTACAATATGACTGTATTTCGACTGGATTCGTTGATCAGTTGGTGGTGTGTGTAGGTTCAGTTCCTGGCTGGACTCACGTAAATGTTTCCTTGAAGAACGAGGTTTCTTGGAATGTCCAGTCTGGTGTCTATCAATTTGAGAGTGCCATAGTTTGTGTTCTTACTCAGTAACCAACTTACTCCGTGAATTTCAGGATTATTGTAGTCGAGACACACGACATAATACCATAGCACAATGATGTTAACTGATTATAAATTCCAATACTTGACTATTTTTACTGAGGAAAAGGTGGATATATTTAGGCATTTCATTGATAAAAAGATGGCGATATATTGGCTATTTTGTGTTTAAAATTTGGCGACAGAGCAATGGAAAAACCTGGCAACGCTGGTGGAAATTTCAAACTGACAAAGTCAACGACTCCACGAACTGAAAAAATAAAATGTTTAAAAGTGATGTTAAAGAGACTGACTCTTCAGCCTTGTCACATCAAAAGACTGTGGTGTAGCACTTGCAAACGTACAATCCCTGAACTAATAAAGTAATGTCCTTGAATGATTCCTGTGTATATGTATATGTAATATCTAAATATGTGTATAAAGTAACAGGTTAGATTTGAAAGCAATTTTTTACTAGTCAAATAATAATGCTTCATCTAATAAAAGTAATGAAAGTTAAATCATTTTCAATGCACGTAGTGTATAGTAAGAAAACTTTCGCAACACATGCTTTGTAAATAGTTAATTTAAATTGCCAAAATTAGTTTATGTAAAAGACGCGACACATGTTCATGTCAGATTACTCAGATATTTGATTTCACAGAAATAAGCTCACACTTACAAACCAATAGTAATGTAAAATTCTTTGTAAACAATGACGGAGACACTCGCGAGAACAAAAGTGTAAAATATGTGTCTCTCTTTCAGAAGGAAGGACTGTAACATCTGATTAAGTGTCAAATTGTAATGCCTTTTATGTGATCTTTATTTCATGTAATCCAAACTGAGATGGGCCGGCCTAGCCAAAGCGAGCGGGTGCGCAATCCTGACGCCACACCGGCTACACCGCCGGCGCTGGGGGCCAGCAGCGTCATCTCCCCACCACAACCACCGGCACGGCGTGCCGCCTTACGTCGCGCCACCGACCAGGCATCAACAATCGAGGCGCTCTGCGGAACCGCCTCCTACCACCTCGCTGCACCGCCGCGCTACTCGCCCACTCACCGACACTTTGCGTCGATTGAATTATAATATAAAAAAAATGCAAAGAAAAAAAGAAAAAGAAATTAATTTGTGATGTAATAATGAGACTAATTCAAAATGTATATACCTCAGACTGTGTTGCTAAAAAACATTAAATTTCAAAATTGTCTATATGCTATAAACAGAAATCAAATATAAGCTCACACAGTATTAAGATAAAATGTAATGACATAAATTTCTTCTTGTGTAAGGTATAACAATACGAAAATTATAGATTTTTTTCTTTTTGACTTTGAGTAGGAAATTTTCATTTGCCCACTCAAAGCCAGAGGGGGCAAATGTAGTAATACATTAATGATTTTTTTAATAACTTGTGCGATGCTTGTCGCGGACTTCTGCTCTCTCTCTGACAGCGTATCGATAAACATATGACATTTGTCACGTTCAACTTTTTTGCAACAAGCTGAAGGGAGAGAGCGGAACTGTTCGTCACTTGCTTTCTTCTCCTTGAGGTGTTAGGACGTATTCCAGGACTTTGACTAATTAATGTAAGTGTGAGCTTCTTTTTTATTAATTTCAATAAAACCCCACAGTTAATTTGAAATATCTTACTCACTTACAATCCCTTCCCCATTCTCACTAATTTTAAAGTTATTTATTTTCAGCAGATCTAGTACTTCATAAAGTGATGCTCGGGTATTGTTGCGATTTGTTTCGCGATTGTACTAAAACATTCACTGTGTAACTTATTTATTTCGTATCTATGATTGGTTTATTACATTTTAATGCCTGCAGAAAAATCTTCGTAATGTTTATGAAGTCCGATAATTTTGCAATTTTTGGCGACTATCATGATTAATTTTCCACACGGTCATAGAACAATAGTAACCGAAACGCACAATCCCAGCATCAATTTATCGAAGTAATATTCCATTCATCACAGCTGGAATCACTACAGAACATGACCGAAATATTTGTACCAGCTCTCAATGACGTAAAATTTAGATTCCGCCGACTTCTTCTGTAATGTTGCTTTCTGGTGTTGCATTTGCCACCGAAATTACGACCGCTACCATTTAATGGCGGAATCCAATAATTTTGTTTAAATTGTCCCTTCCTTGTCAAAATTGCGTAGTAATCTCATTTAAAAATATTTCACTACGTGGTAAAATTTCATTTGCGGTCCTCAACCTTAACTTTAATACGCAACACTCATTTTCATACGAAAGCAGCATTACATCAGTAGCGAAGGAAATTTTTATCGCCTTCTGTTCAGTAGACAAGACCTCAGTCTCGTAAGCATCGACTTTAAAGGTCAGTGGCCAGCTAAGTGGTCGTACTTTTTCCCTCTGTATGGTAGTCCGTCTCGCTTTTCCAAACCGTTTAGTTCCTTTGGACTTAGATAGATGAGTTTTTAACATGAAAAAGAAGAAATCTCAAATAGATTAGTGGCTTATTTACTCATAGATTCTAAATTATTGCCCTGAAACAGAATCACAGAAACGTTTGGTGTAATAAAATGTTTATACAGTGATCCTGGGAGAAGATATGTATTGTGGTTTAAAGGAAGGTGCGAGTATAATTTCCGAGAGATAAAATCTGAGGAACACTGACATGAAAGCCCGCCGTGGACTTATTCTAAAAATGTTCCATACATTGGCGTACATTCATAAAAAGAGGATGATTGTTGATATTTATTCTCAACTACTAACTTCTTTTCTCTCGTATATTGTTCTTAAAATAAAAGTTCACTAATTTTATCATTTGTTTGACTGACTGACTAGTCTGTGTATTTTGTGCATCAAGTTGGCAAATTTTTTACATTCGCTCCGAGTTTTGTCTGAAAAGTTGCCGTTCTGAGTATCTTTATTGGTTTCGGACGGACTATTGGCCAATACTGTGGCCGTGTCCACGTTAGAGGTAATTGCATGTACCGGAATACTTCCAGTATTAAGTGTCGCGATGTCTGTAGTTTGACTAGCGGCGGCACTATCTGTGAACTAATATTGTCTTATTCCATTATTGTCGCCTAATTTCTCGTTTTAACCATAAAGTCAAAAAATAGTGAAATCGTAGCTCTGTGCTAATCTGAATAAACCTCTTATGTAATTGATGTGGACTACACTGCACGTAACTGAGCGATGTGAAGTGAAGCGAAAACAATCGACTGTTTCACCGCGGCTACAAAAACGAAATCGGCCATTTGCCGTAGTTTCAATTTCGTCACAACCTTTTTTGTAAAACTGCATAAAAATTACCAACACTACTGAAAATAAGCGTAAAGTGCCTCATTTTGATACTATAACCAGCGATAGGTCTATAGAAGAATAAAAAAACGGAAAAAATGCCTTTGTGGATTGATCTGGTCTTACCTTAACTGAAGTATCTTCCGTTTTTAGTTTGATGCTTTTCCTTGTAACAAAAATAAGAAATAGGTTCTGAATTATTAAACCATATACCAATATACATTATTAACCGTCTCAGTGGGTAGTGCGACCATGCAACGAGATATCAAGATTAGTACATCATAGTGGAATGACAAATAAATCACTAAAAATTCTAGAAAAATATTTTAACTACCAATTAACATTATTTATTAGAAACCAAGTCCTGATACTCTATAACATTGCCCTTGCTTCGTATGATGCCATAATTATTAAAGTAGATACCGCGGTTATATTTTGGACAAGGAATTGATGGTACCGAATTTTAGAATTTGAAATAATTTAGTTAAAGTACAGCACAAAATAAACATCAAAGCAAATAAACCGCGGGTTGCATATTAAAGTCGGGCAACATGCAAGCAACAGCGAGTTATGACTTACGGAAAGCATCTATCTGGATCCTGGGCTTCGTATTGTAGAAGCTGGAAATAACTTTTACTTATTTAATACGTGAACGTTCGCGATACTTTCCGTAGGAGATCAATGTTCAGACTGTTCACTTCGCTTTTCATTGTTGTGTGACCGTGGGTGGAACATGAAGTTACTGGTAATGACAGAATAATAAAAAAATGATCGGACTTCGTGAAATACAAAAGAAATGACTGCAGATTCTAAAATCAAGCACAATATTGTATAAGGATGATTGAAATTTTGCCGACAATGCGAAGCGATTGTAATGGCGTCTGAACATTAAACTACTACGGACGTCAAGGAGCTGAAATCATTAAGAAATTAAATATTTGACATGGGGGAGTTTGATTTAAATGAAAACCAAGGAGAGGGGGTGCTTTAAAATTTAAATAATATATTTTCAGCAACAGCTTGCATTATTCTTACTTACATGAGTGGATTCAGGTTTGAAAGACGTCTTGACACATCGGATACAGACAAGAGAGTGAGTCACAGTTCCGTCTTCTCACTTCTTCGGAAGTAAAAGATGACGAACGAAATTAGATTAGTTGCATTGCGAGTCAGGGGGAACCAGACGCGATAAGCATCGCTGATCAGATAAACAAATAAATAATAATTTTAGTGTATCGTTACAACTCGGTCGCCAATATTTTTATTATGGTACTGCCTGTTTGGATTACGGATTTTTTAAAATATATATGCTGCCGCCTTGCAGCTGGCAGTTTGCTACTCGCTGCAGGCACCTCGCTGCTCGCCGTGTGTGTTCTCTTGCCGATGTTACATTACAGCTAAGTGCACGACTGCAATAGTGTGAAGCCTCGAACATGTCCTCCTCATCGTCTGACAACAGTGATTTGTTCGCTACGAAAGTGTTGTTATTGGACAGGAGAAGGAAGAGGAGGTATGGAGTGCATCCTTTGAATGCTTAGTCCTCACCTCGGATACTTTCACAAGTACTACCAACAGCTCAAAAACTATCCAGATCGCTTTTTCAGACATTTACGAATGTGGCAACAAACTTCCCAATAAATCTCATCGAACCAGAAATAACTAAAAAGTTTATCCAGTATGAAATCATTGCGATGATCTGCGTGGCTCTGGTCCCAGACCGCTCTCCGTTCAAAAACGGCTGAAATAATCATCTACTTCTGATCTTAACTCATTGTTGCCAGTGCTGAAACTATCTGTAACAAATAATATTGTGCGCGATGGGCACGAGGGTTCCATGCGCGCAACAGTCAAATGCCGCTCTGCTAGAGTGACCTTGAAGCAGCCAATCACAGAGCAAGCTTCAGGCCGGGCTGCGATGGTCGTAGCGCGAAACACAAACCAGTTTGATATCATCGCCTGGCGAGGATCGTAGCGACCAGCGAGCTGGCGCAAGCTAAATGGGCCAGTAAGACTCTGTGGGTTTGACTCATCATCGCCGTGCCATGTCGGCGATCAGCGAGCTTGCAGCATAAACGCACCCTAAGACCGTCTTTTGACGGAACGCATGACGCAGTGATTAGCATCACAGTTCGCTGTGCTTGCAGTCGAGGTCCCCAGTTTAAATCCCACCACAGGCAGAAGAACATTTATTTCTTTGTATTTACTATTTCTAGAATGTTCATGTTTCTTATGTTTGATATTCTTGTAAGTTCCAGAAAATTCTTTTTGTATATAAACAGTGGAGCACTGCAAGCAGGAGGCAGTCCTTACTGAGTGTATGCTTGTGATAGCAATAAACGTGTTCTGAGTGTAAAGTGGTGTGCTCAATTAATGACCAGTCTTCGAATTCCAGACCGCCTGCAGTTTTCAACGTGACGATACATAAAAAAATAAAGAAATAACCAAGGATAATCTGACTGAAATATCAGAAATGAAGGATAGGTAACTCACCACAATGAAGCTTGCTTTGCTGCTGCCAAGCACGAGACAATCACAGTGACACAACTTAGATTTTCGGCCATGGCCTCCATCAGAAAAAGAAACATATTTCATACAACACTCAGTCACCTGCTGCCAGTGTCAAAACGTTCAGAGTAGTAAGTATCAGTGCCAGCTCCTGAGGTAGTGCTGCTGTGTGAAAGAGAACACTATACAAATTGTGCAAAAACATTGCTTCCGACTGGGTGTTCTTTGATGTGAACATGAGCGTTACGTCGCATGTGCTCTCGCGGTAGTTTTGTGAGGCTCGGATCCAACTCGGTTAGGCATTATCTGCTCTCATACACTATGTTTAGATGCAATACATCTTCCGGAAGACGAAAACCGAATTTCGTAAATCGCTTTCGCTGTTGTGTTTACATCATGTTGCAAGGGGGTTGTAGTTTTCTATTTCGACCTTTCCTGTCCTTTTCTTTGAGTGAATGATCTTTGCCGTGGTGGAGTAGCTGAGCGGTCTCGCTGCGGAGCGCGCGGTTGCTCGCCGTGGAGGTTCGACTCCTCCCTGGGGGATGGGTGTGTGTGTGTTGCCTTAGGTTAGTTTACCTAGGTTTAAGTAGTTTGTAAGCTGCGGACTGATGACCACGCAGTTTCGTCCGATAGATTTACAGACATTTGAACATTTGAATGGCGTAGCTTTATCAGCAAGGGCCCCGGGGCAAAAATGACATTGGGGCCCTCTTTAAACAAAAACTACACAGATGCAAAACTACTTCATCGTCTGCTCCTAACTAACCACTGGAAGACATAATAAGGCAAACCTAAATACCACTAAGTAAATTATTATGTGTCACACAGTAGATAATATTTAATCGTACTCTCTAATATAATTATAACTGTGAACATTTGTTTGTTTGTTATGCTTTCACACAAAAATTATTGGGTGGATACCGATGAAGTTTTCCAGAGGGACAGACATGATAAAACGACCCGATGGGATAGTTTCCGAATTTGCCCAGTATCAGGCGAATGAAATTACAGGCAGAAACTTCACTGATGATGCGCCCATCAGTAACACAAAGCCGTCCACTATTCATATTTTCTATTCTTCTTGGATGACTTTCAGAATCCCGTTGGTTACAGCACTTCATTGGGATCTATTATTAAGGAGAACTCCTTTGGGGGCATTCACTACACAAACAGTTGAGTTAGTGTAACAATACCGTTCTGTAACAATGCATTGCAGAGACATCATATTCAAATGTGGTCACACCGTATATTGTCTCAAACACACTGCTAGAAATTCAGCACCATTGGCTGTTATTTCGCAAAGATTGGTAGCCTTGGCAACAAGGTATACACGTCTTAGGGGACAAGCGATAGACCCTCTTATGTTTGTGTATATTCTGAGATGGAAATAATTTTTGGATTTCACTTCATGCGTTTGAGGTTTGTTGGTCAGGGTTCAAAAAGTTAAGTCGAAAATCCTTCATTCAACTAAAATATTATACACAGTACCACGTCGATTACCCGGAGTAATTGGGGGGACATGTATGTTCCAAAAACCGGTGTATTTGGCTAATCGTACTACACACTTGTACATATTTGCCTATAAGAAGTTTGAACTGTATTTGAAGCCGCGCGATTCTTCGCACTGAGCCGAGCGACACGCCGCAAATCTTGGAAGGCTGAGCCGTTGCCGTGAGCAGCTCTGATGCTGCCGCCACTTCTGCTGCTACGCCGACTGAGTTGTTACAGCGACTGGCTGCGTGGCCGGTTAGCAAGGGCACTGAGTGCCGTTTCGTGAAATGAAGGTCCCATTAGAAGCACTGATCTGCCACCCGGTGGCCCAGTGCGGGTACTGTTGGAAACTTGGTTTGAGAGGAGGGGGAAGTGATGGACGTAAAAAAATATCGACGATCTACTGTAACTTTTTTCGAACGTCGCTCACAAATGTCGAGGGGCCTATATCTTACACTGTAAAACCTGGTTCCGAAATCTATGTCCTATATATGCCGGTGACGGGTAATGACCCTATCGTTAGTGGGGAGGGGTGGGCAAGTTCGAAGCTCTTACGCTTACGGGAATTAGTTTCATAACTACGAATTTGAGTACTGTGGGCAGGGCGAAGCTGGGAATTTGTATCTGACGGGAGGCGTGCATGGGTAGTCCTTGCAGGTGCGGTGATCACTGTGTCTCCAGTGGTGTAGGGGTCAGCGCAACTGCCTAGAAAGCAGGAGACCCGGGTTCGAGTCCCGGCTGGTACACATTTTCAGCTTTGCCCAATCGCAGTTGATGTCATATATTCTATGAATGTTACAAAATGGTTTGCAAGAACCTCATAGTTCTCCCAGACTGCTGAAACTGTATGAAAACTGGACGCTACTCATCTTGCGTCTAACACCATTCCAATTTTTAACAGTTGAACACCGAATTCTTCTTACAATAAATGCAACACTCGGCTGTTCTTTGGTGAGGCATGGTAGAGAACATACAGTTTTTCGATGAATCCTTTAAATAGTTTTATATTTCTCATTTTCTTGCAGAAAATCCAAAGAAATTCTGGTCATATGTGAAATACACTAGCAGCAAAACATAAACAATACCTTCACTACGCGATAGCATTGGTAATATTACTTATGACAGTACTGCTAAGGCAGAATTACTAAACACAGCTTTACGAAATTCGTTCACCAAAGAAGACGAAGTGAACACTCCAGAATTCAATCCAAGAACAGCTGCCAGCATGGGAAACTTAGATGTTCCTGGAGTAGTAAAACAACTTAAGTCACTAAACAAAAACAAATCTTTCGGGCCAGATTGTATACCAACTAGATTCCTCTCAGAGTATGCTGAGGCAATAGCTCCGTACTTAGCTTTAATTTACAACCGATCAATCAGCGAAAGATCCGTACCCAAAGACTGGAAAGTTGCCCAAGTTCCTCCAATATTCAAGAAAGGCAATAGGAGTGACCCCCAAAATTACAGGCCAATCTCATTGACGTCGATTTGCAGTAGAATTTTGGAACATATACTTTGTTCGAACATTATGAACTACCTCTAAGAGACCGACCTATTAACCAATAGTCAACACGGATTCAGAAAGTTTTGCTCTTGCAAAACACAGCTTGCCCTTTCTTCACATGTAGTGATAAGTGCCATCGACAAGGGATCTCAAATAGATTCCATATTTCTGGATTTTCGGAAGGCTTTTGACACTGTGCGTCACAAGCGGCTTCTAATGAAATTGCGTGCTTATGGAATATCTCCCCAATTGTGCAATTGGATTCACGATTTCCTAGCAGAAAGGACACAGTTCGTTGTAATTGACGGTAAGTCACCGAGTTAAACAGAAGTGATATCTCGCGTTCCCCAGGGAAGCGTTATAGGTCCCCTAATCTTCCTTGTGTTTATAAACGATTTACGAGACAATCTGAATAGCTCCCTTAGACTGTTCGCGGATGGTGCCGTCGTTTATCGCTTAGTGAAGTCAACAGAGGATCAAAAGCAACTGCAAAGAGATTTAGACAAAATTTATACATGGTGCGAAAATTGGCAACTGACACTAAATAAAGAAAAGTGGGAAGTAATAATACACATGACTACTAAAAGAAATCTGCTGAACTTCAATTACGTGATAAATCAGTCAAACCCCAAGGTCGTAAATTCTACCAAATACCTAGGAGTTACAATTACGAACAACTTAGACTGGAGAGAACACATAGAAAATATTCTGGGGAAGGCGAACCAAAGATTACGTATCATTGGCAGAACGCTTTGAAGATGCACCAGCTCCACCAAAGAGACTGCCTATATCACACTTGTGCGTCCTCTCCTGTAGCCCATTGTGGGACCGTCACCAGGTGGGACTGAAGGAAGGTATTGAAAAGGTTCAGAGAAGGGCAGCTCGTTTATAACGTTACGGGGGGAAAAGCGTCACGGAAATTTTGCGCGAATTGGGGTGGAAGGACGTTATTGATTGCGGCGTGATCTTTTTGCGAAATTGCAATCACCGACTTTTACTTCTGTATGTGAAAAGACATGACCATCCCAATAAAATAAGAAATCATATCGAAAACGGAACGATTTAGGTGTTCTTTCTTCCCGTGTGCTATTAGAGAATGGAACGATAGAGAAAAATTATGAAAGTGGTTAATGAACTCTATGTCAGGCACTTAAATGTAATTTGCAGAGTACCTATGTAGATGTATATGTAGATTTCTTCGCTACGTCACTTACACAAAGTTCAAGCCTATGATTACATCAATGCCAAACAACAATGGACGGAAACCTGTCTTTAAAAAGAGCACCAACACCAGATTTTCGCCAAATGATTTCTGCAATTCTGTCATACGCGACAGAAATTAGTCTACTTTATAAAAAATTTTCATCTAACTGAATCACAGCATCAAAAATGCCAAGAGAGGTCACACTTCCTAGTTCGTCTAGGACAAAAAAATTTAGAGGTGATTCCATATCCAGTTTTGTAAGGAAACTCGGATGTACAAAATTAGAGTTGATTGTTTGCTTAAAGTAGTTGATTCGTCAATGATGGGTGAAAAGTTATCGTCCGCTTGTACTATTTCCTTTACAATATGTTTTCTCATTTCTGCACTGATATGGTTTACACAAACTTTATTGGAATGGAGAATTCGCCCCATATTTAATCCACTGAGCTCTTGGAAATCGATTTCTGATTCGAAGCTGTTGAAAGACTGATTCTGTTTTGCAACCTTATAGGCAGTGCGAAACATTCTCGCTGTAACATCCTTCTCTTTCGATACGGTTTAAACAAACTGTTTCCATTGTTTCTTTTTGGGACTCGGATAAAATTTTTACAGGTTCTCCATGTATACAACTGTTTTTATGGTCAAATATCTTTTTTCCCAAAGCTGTTTGTTGCTGGGCTTGAGTTTTACCAACTTGGTATATCACAACTAGTCCACTGCTTACAAATTTAGAAATTTTCATACCAGTTATCACCCCTTCCCTACCGTGCACGCACGCACGCAACTTTTCGGCAAACTTCACAACCAGGTTTTTGTTGTGTACAATAAGCCAACTGTATTTCTGTTCAAAAGACCAACAGTTCCTGGCCATTGTTAATCGCCCTCTTTGGAGTCCTCTGTAGTAAAATATGGAGTGACGCTGGATGAAGCACGCAATTGATGATTCTGTCTGAACTGTTTCCATCGGTGGCGTCGGCAGTTTTTCAGCTTCTTTGTCCAGTTTCTGTTTTTTAGGTATTTTGTCGAAATATCTAGTTACTTCATCTATTCTTTACAGCGAGGGAAAATTTTTAAGGCAACTAAGCAAACACAAGAGAACAGTGAAAGGTACTAGATATACGAGTAGTCGACTTCTGATACTCCGTCAGGTGTCACGCTGTGGGAATGGCAGAAACCTCATTAGCGGCTTCCATGTGTACTGGCACAACAGATCTGCCTCCCGCCATTGCTGTCTTTAGCTGCCAGGGCGAGGAAAGAGCAGCTGCATGCTTGTCAGCTGGATTTAATGTACCAGCGGCCAGTCTGTGTTCCGTGAGAACCTACCGCTGGCATGACCCGAGGGGCCTTTGGCTGTAGCCGCTCCGATGCGGAGGTACCGGTACGGCGTGCCGTCACAAGTCAAGCACTGTGAGATATGAAACTTTCCTGTGCGATAAACAAATATAAGCACCATGCACCATATATATATATATATATATATATATATATATATATATATATATATATATATTCTCATCAGCTCGTGAACCTCGTGGAATTGACTCTGATTTAAACGGAAGTAGTTTGGGAACTGTTTATCAGAAAACTCTGATGTCATAGCGAATTCCCCAAAGGTGCTTCTCTTGTTCATGTTACTGCTTTCCCATTCTGATTTCTCGCATTATGAAGCGTTATATAATAATATCAGCATGTCCATTTCCTCATCAGAATCTGAGTCTGAACTAAGGTTCATGAGTGCACCCATAACTGTACAAGGAAACACGGTGCAGTGGTTCAACAAGGTACGACTGTGCGACAATGGGTAGAATCTGTCTCCCAATATGCGCAGACACTGTGTCGCGAAGTGTTTCCTTCGCTGTGCTGCCCTGCCCTGCCCTACCCTGCATCAGCTGCGTCCCAATGTGCGCCTGGCCTTTATCCCCCTCCCAGCATCGCCTTTTCCTCGGTGCGAACGTCACTCTGGCGCAGGAAACTGCGCCTCGGCCTCAACGCCACGCAGCGCAGATCGCGTCAGCGTCGTACTGCGTGCCACTTTGCGCGGTCCCATTACAATACATTAGTCACAAAAATGCGTGCTATGCCGCGTCACTGCGCGACAGGGTTGCCAAATTAGCGGAATGTCCGCTAAATTTAATGGATTTTACACATAGTCAGCGAGTTTAAATTGTCATTTAGCGGTCAACGGATTTTTAACGCATTTTTGTATTTTTGTCTGCAACAATATTTTACTGTCTAATACATTGTCTTATTATACTTCCTATCATACATGTACTTATTGCATACGCATGAAGTTTAATAAACGATTTCGATATAGTGATTCCCCTGTCTGAACACAGCAGAGTATACTTCGGTCAGGAAGTCGAAGTCTTACTACAAGATATGAAAACTTCCAACAGGATTTCATGTGAGGTTGAAAATGTCACAAGGAAAAGATGTGAACATTTCCTCGTGTCACTTGCTTCTGAGCTGCAACACCGCTTGCCCCACAATGTAAAAGTGCTGAAAGACGTATCTTTAATTGCTCCAAGCAAGAGAATGCTTGCGAGTGCTGAAAGCAGTAGCGGCGATTGGACGTTGGAAGTGGGGGGGGGGGGCAAAATAAAATCTAAAACTAAAAATGGCATTGTAAGAAATTGTTTAATGTTATAGTTTGATTTTTGCACTTACAGGCCTACAATACCAAATGCGTGGAAAAACAAAAGACAATATATAATTGTAATTGCCATAAATTGTTTAAGGTGTCTAGTAAAATACAACTGTTACAAACAAAGGAAAATTAGTTTAATTATAAACAAAAATAAAAGACAATAGCTTAATTTAACATGATACGTCTTGTCAAAGCATAATTGCTTTAAAACAAAGCTATGTGCCTTGGTTTCCGCCTGGCATAAATTTCTACACATTGTTCTAATTTGATGTTTTTAGGCGCATCTTTTTCAATGGCTAGTATAGCTAAATGTGTTAAACGTTCTTGAAGCATAGCATTCCTCAAGTAGTTTTTGATCCGTTTGAGGACATTGAAAGGTCGTTCTGCCGTTGCAGTGGACACCGGGATAGTCAAAAACAGTTGCAGTAGCTTGAACAAATTAGGGAACACATACTGGCTGTGAATATTTTCAGACTTAAATTGTGAAACCGAACTTGGCACAAGATGACGATCTATTTGGTCTGAATCATGCTTCTTTCTTGAAAATACGTCGATTTCTGAGACTAAATTATCATTTTCCAAACCAAATGCGGAACTCACATCAAAACATGCTTCTTCGATACGGTCGTTACAAATTGAGTTGTTCTTCATCGAAGCCGCCAGCAGTAGTTCCATGTTGCAGAGTAGAGCCAGCTGTTTTCTTTTTTTTCCCTCAAATTGTGACCTAATGTTCTCGCTGAGTGTATCTAACAGAGGGTAGTAAAATGTTTTTAAAAAGTAGGCTTTAGGTGAATCATATTCAGGATTAACATCTCCTCCTCCTATTTTTTGTGGAAGTTTTCTTTTGCGTTGAACTGTTGGCCCCTCAAAGCCATGTCTTTCACAAAAATCAATTGCTTGAGTAAAAAACTTTTGGAATTCTTCATTTCTCAAACTATTTATGGACATAACTACGCTGTCAGCCACCTGGACTACTTCATAAATGGGTACATCATGATTCTGTATGTACTTTGAAAGAATGTTAGTTTTTTTTTTGTTTTTTTTTCAAAAAAGTACTTCATATTATTCAATACAAACATAAACTCAAACTTGGTAATACATGTGATCAATCCGTGAGCATCTCCACCAGTTTTGGAGTCAATAGCGTCAATATTTTCCAGTGTGTGCAGTATATCTATTAAGTGTTGTTGAACTGCTCGCAAGCTTTCATATCTGCTGCTAAATCTTGTGTCACTTAGTGCTTTCAAGGACAAATCCTTATTTATTCCTTCTTTGACTGCACATGCTGCACTTTTTACTGTGGCAAATACTGCAAGTCTTTTAGGCGAAACCTCAATAAAACAGTATAGTTGTTGGACTGTGCTAGAAACGTTGCGAACGGAAGGAATGTTTTTAGATGCATCGGCAAGTGCAAGTTTAAGAGATTGCAATGTACAAACATAACATACGGGTTTTGTTCTTTCATACTCACAGCGATACCCTTGTAAGAACTACTCATGTTTCCCGCTCCGTCATAGCACTGAGCAATTATATTTTTAAGGTCAATGCCAAGTTCACCGAAAATTGAAACAAGCAGCTTGTATAACGTTTCACCGTCAGTCAAATCAGTTTTGCAAAAACCAAGAAAGCTTTCTTTGATTTCGAGCTTTTCTGTTACATATCTTACAACAAGAGTCAATTGTTTTTGATGTGACACATCTGGAGTTTCATCAACAATCACGGAGAATTGTTTCGATTTTTTGGCATATCATGGCAAAATTTGCCATCATTTCAACCATTTCATTTTGAACATTGTGATGAACATAATTGAAAAACTTATCTCTGTCTAAAAAATTTTGTTTTAATAAAGAGTTTTCTGTTGATCTCAGCTTCAGTAACTCGACATAATTACCCATGTTATCAGAGTCCTCATTTTCTCTATGACCCCGAAGTGCTATTCCCTGCTTGGCCATGAAAAGTAGGGACTGGAATAAAATCTTCAGATAATCACGATTTTTTTAACTTCTTCTTGATGATGTGTTGATATTTTGCTTACTACACTTTCTTTAGTTTTAAAACCTTCCTGCCAACATTGAAAAGCACTGAGGTGAGAAGAAGTTTTTCGAGCTCTTTAAAGCGTTGGACTGCTTTTGTCCAGTTTTTAAACCCATTAGATATGAATATTTCATCATAACAACCTGTGGAACTGAACAAACGACATGGGAAGCAAAAAGCTTTATCAGCAGCAACACTGTATTCTAACCAATTGTAATTTGTCTACCACATACTTCTAAACTTTCTACCCTTTGTTTCTGGGTACATATCAATAATAATTTGAAGAGGACCATTCTTAAAAACTGTGATGCAGCTTGTCTACCATGAATTGGATCTCTTGGTTCAAATTGAAACTGAGAAGGACTGAGTAGTCTTACTTACAGGCAATACAGTCTCAGCACTTGAAGGTGTAGGTGTAGGTATACCGATAAGTATTTCAATTGTTGATTCTGTCACTGACGAAATTCTCTGTGGTCCATCTATTGCTGGTGTAGCCGACACTGACACTTCAGCCAAGTCACTATCTGGATCCGGAGCAACAGCAATATTTAGGGCTGTGTGGAACTGTAATCCTTCTTGGGATTTCGGCCTTTTGCTGAAAAAATCGAATAACGTTTTTCCTGAAGAACGCTTCATTGTTAACTAAAAGACACAAAAGTGCGTACACAAACACAACTGCTTTCGATTTGACCAGAACTACGACAAACACAGAGGACAACCTCTGTGCTGGAACAGTACTATCCGCAAACTGTAACCTGGCTTGCGGGCCACATCTCGGAAACTCTCGGTAGCAGTCGGTAGATTTCGTGGCGTAGCGAGTTGCAGATGTTCGTTGCCAACTGTGCAGCGTAGACTGCATTTTTCGTTTCCGTTGTTGCTTAGCTGTGCTGTTGCTGTCAGTGTTTAGTTGCTGCGTTTGCAAGAAAAGGAAGCTTAATCCTGTAGAGGTTGTTGTTGTGGTCTTCAGTCCGAAGACTGGTTTGATGCAGCTCTCCATGCTACTCTATCCTGTGCAAGCCTTTTCATTTCAGAAAAACCACTGCAACACACATCCTTTTGGACCTGCTCTCTGTACTGATCGCATGGGCTCCGTCTTACAGTTTTTACCTCCACACTTCCTCCCAGTAATAAATTGGTTATACCTTGATGTCTCAGAATGTGTCCTATCAACTGCTTTCTCCTTTTAGTCAAGTTACGCCACAATCTTCTTTTATCCCCAATTCTATTCAGAATCTCTTATCTAAATTTCAGCATTCTTCTGTAACACCACATTTCAAAAGTTTCTATTCGGTTCTTGTTTTCACTATTTATCGTCCATTCCTTCCATACAAGGCTACACTCCAGACAAATACCTTCAAAAAAGATTTTCTAACTCTTAAATCTATATATGATGTGAACAAATTTCTCTTCTTCAGCAATGTATTTCTTGCCATTCCGTGTCTACATTTTCTATCCTCCCTGTTTCGGCCATCGTACTTGTAGATGTATAGCTCATTAATGCACCGCACAGAAAATCCAATCGGCATATGCCTTTTTTTTTAGCGGGATAGTTCCAACTCTGGAATCATTTGACGACGATGAGGTAGTGGAATTTCAGTTAAATGCAAATGCAAATTGTTTCTGAAATTAAGAAATGTAAAATGTCATGGGATAAAATTAATACTGCCGCTCACCCTAGTACGTCATGTGCATATTGCGTAATGTTTAACCCTTTATCACTAACAAGCACTTAACAAATGCAAAAGAAAAATAATCTCTCATCCGCTACCGACACAAAGCGTTAGGAACAAGCAGTGGAGCAATTTTCAGGGACATGCTCCAGATCCTCCACCCATCACAAATCTCTGAAAATTCATGTATTGGGTCGTTCGATTTTTAACCTATGTTTTACTTTTTTTAATATGATTTGAGAAATGTACATTCTTTAGAAAAATATTTTTTTTTAATTTTTAAGTATTGGTTTTTCCACTCATCGGATTGTAATTTCTAATATCTGTGTAGGCTGGAAACGTTCCCAGAAGGATGTGTTGCTGTGCTGAATGGAACTCTTCATTCGTGCACGTAGTCATCAAAAGTCCATAAACTCATCCGAAAATAATTAAAAACTTATCACCCCTTAATTCCTCAAAAAGGAGAGAGAATGCATCCTATTTGTCGTCAGATGTCGTGTGCGAGGGCGGAGCGTCCTTCTCTACTACAATGTCGCACCGAGCATGTGTACCATCATAATTCCCACTTATAGCTATGTTACAATTGTGCAAATCAGTTTTAAAAGTATACAAGTGTTACTACGCTAAAAAAGTGAATATTTTAATCATATTTTTCCCGGAAAGTTGGGGGGGGGGGGGGCAACTGACGCCTTCCACTGCCCCCCCCCCCCCCCTAATCGCCGCCACTGGCTGAAAGAACCAATATAGCATCCCTGGCTAAGGAAATGGGCTCGTCAGACATTACAGTCACCAAAATTAATTTTCAGTGGTCAAAACTCAACTTTCTGGAATGAAATTAAATCATACAGAGATGCTGGCGGTTTAAATCCTTTCCAAGAACTTTCAGATTTGACACTTATGCTTTTGGTTCTACCATGGCCCAATGCAGAGGTGGAAAGAGCCTTAAGGTAACTAAATTTGTTAAAAGCGTCCCCCCGGAACACACTAAATACTAACTCGCGTCAATGCCATTATTACAATAAGAGCTGATGTTAACCGTCTTGGCAAGTGCTGTCACGATTACGAACTGCCGGAGAATGTTCTCCAAGAAATCGGCACCCTGAAAGCATACACCACTGATAGTCCTACATCCGGCCCCAGTACTTCAGGGTCTTCATCAGGGGACACGCAAGCCACCATACTGCAGGAGGAGGAGGATGAAATATTGTGGCTTCAACTTCAGTAATGTGGTGAGTGCAATCGAAACTTAAAAAACTTCCCTTTAGATAAAGTAGCAGTAGTAGTATACAATGGCGAAGAAAAAGATTTCTTTGGAAGTTATCAGTGCATTGAAATTTCGGATTTGGAATAGTAAATAACAATAGTAAGCATCCAGCGGATTTTAGCGGAATTTTAACTCGACTTTAGCGGAATAAATTTTTCTGAGTTGGCAATGCTGCTGCGCAAGTGCTATACGCGTCTCAATTTGCGCCTTGCCTAACTGGTACCCGGCGCGATGCTGCCGCAGAAGAAATTATAACGTTTGAAATTTAAAGTTTTAGCTTGTTTAATTACGAATGATAGAAATAAATATTCATTTTGTAGTCGATAATAAATACATTTATTGAAATTTAACGATACAAAAAGGAGAAATATAAATGACATTCATTTCATTTTGTTGACTTCATTATTTGAGTGCCTTAGGATAGATAATATCATTTGTTTTTCCGTCTTCAGCAATAACAAACAAATACATTTGGCAGTACGACACGCGCGGCACCTACTGCATGTCAACTGCACTATGTCCATGACCTTTGCGTAGGAGCAAAAAGTAAGTGTTCCTCGTTCTTTTACGTCCTCTCTGTCCGCCTGCTCCTCCCTCGTCTCCTTCTCTCCCTTTCTCTGTCCATTTCCTCCTCCCCCTCCCTCTCTTCATCTCCTTGCACCTGTCTGTCACCATCTCCCCTCTCTCATTCTCCTGTTCTACCCTCTCTCTGTCTCCGTCTTCTCCTTCCCCTTTCTTTCAATCTCCTCCTCCACCTTCTCCTTTCCCTCCTATACAGGGTGTTACAAAAAGGTACGGCCAAACTTTCAGGAAACATTCCTCACACACAAAGGAAGAAAATATGTTAAGTGGACATGTGTCGGGAAACGCTTAATTTCCATGTTAGAGCTCATTTTAGTATTTCTCTTTAAATGTAAATTTAAATAATTCAGACAATTGTCAAAATACCCAATTGTTTCGTTAGTATGTACTGTACTTCCTCGATTCACCGCCAGTTGGCCCAATTGAAGGAAGGTAATGTTGACTTCCGTGCTTGTGTTGACATGCGATGGATGAGGCTTTATTCCAACTTGATCAAATTGTAAACTTTCACAATGTACATGTGTGGGCTGACGAAAATCCGCACGCAATTGTGCAATCACGTCATCAACACAGATTTTCTGTGAACGTTTGGGCAGGAATTGTTGGTGATGTCTTGATTGGGCCTCTTTTTCTTCCTCCTAGGCTCACTGGAGCACGTTATCGTGATTTCATACGGGATACTCTACCTGTGTTGCTAGAACATGTGCCTTTACAAGTACGACACACCATGTGGTTCATGCACGTTGGAGGTCCTGCACATTTCAGTCGACATGTTCGTTCGCTTCTCAACGACAGCTTCGGTGACCGATGGATTGGTAGAGGCGGACCAATTCCATGGCCTCCACGCTCTCCTGACCTCAACCCTCTTGACTTTCATTTATGGGGGCATTTGAAAGCTCTTGTTTACGCAACCCCGGTACCAAATGTAGAGACTCTTCGTGCTCGTATTGTGGACGGCTGTGATACAATACGCCATTCTCCAGGGCTGCATCAGCGCATCAGGGATTCCATGCGACGGAGATTGGATGCATGTATCCTCACTAACGGAGGACATTTTGGAACATTTCCTGTAGCTAAGTGTTTGAAGTCACGCTGGTACGTTCTGCTACTGTGTGTTTCCTTCCATGATTAATGTGAGTTGAAGAGAAGTAATAAAAGGAGCTCTAACATGGAAATTAAACGTTTCCGGACACATGTCCACAAAACATATTTTCTTTGTTTGTGTGTGAGGAATGTTTCCTGAAAGTTTGGCCGTACCTTTTCGTAACACCCTGTATATGAAAACATACATTTATGTGCCGACCAGACAAACAATTTTGTTGTAACGTACCCTCTGCCATGTACCTGAGGAGGCTTCAGAAAAATATCCCAAGTATTAATTTAGGGTATAAGCTACCTTCTTTCCACATTTCATTCAACTGCGTCCAGCCGTTTCGGCGCGAAGAGTAACAAACTTGTTAACCCACTGTAAGGTACCCTCCACCATGAAAGGTAGTCCATATATTAATGCATTCCAAATTTCATTCAGATGTTGCCACCCCTTTCAGCATGAAGGAGTAGCAAACATATTAACCCATTGTAACGTACCCTCCACCACGCACCATATGGTGGCTTACGAAAGGGATCCCATATATTAATCGAGCTATAAACTAGTTCTGTTCCAAATTTTCGTATCCGTCCAGCCAGCGTGAAGACGTAAGAAACTAATAAGTAATTCTAAAGCACCCACCGCCATGCACCATACGAAGTTTATCTTAGTACGCCTGTAACCTTCGCGCGAGTGCAAGCAATAAGTTGACAAAGTTTGATTAAATAAAAACAAAAAGGCAAACAAACAAACATTAATTTTTATGTATTAGATTTATGTATTTATTTTAAAATTCGCATTGAAACGATATGTTGGTAACAAAAAATTACTTCTGCGGTGGTTTTCACTCCAGTGATTCGGTACGCTTGGTATGCATCAAAGCTGGCAGCCAAAAAAACCTTAATTTTAAAAATCTGAGAAGTATGCTTTCCACTGAAGCATATTTTAAAAACTTTTATTACTTTAAATTGCTTATATAACATTCACGTGGTGTGAACAATATTTATGTTTTAAATGTTTCTTTAATGATTATCACCCTGAAAAATGAAACGTAACTTCCAGAGAGAGCTGCTAGAATTTTCAGAAATTTTATTTCATTCGAAACTTCACCGAAATCTGAAAATTAACTGTTTAGTCACGTTAATTAATTGAAATTATTGCGGGTAATCTGAATGTATTAAGACTGACTGCACTGATAAACTGAATTGTTCAATCATATTTAAAAATTTCATCAGGATCGGAATACAACTGCAGAATCTGACCAAGTCCTCCGTCATGCACCATCCAAAATTTTATGTGACATTGACCTTCCTCTTGTTTTGAAGGTCACTTGTCCAAAATGTCATGAAGAATTTAGGATGATTAAAGTGGCCTTATTCGCATGTCCCATGATACCACAGATTTTTAACCATGTAATTGTTTATGACGTCATATCCCTGAACTATTTATCGTACAGCCATTGAATGGTGAATTGCAGTTACGCTTTTGTTCAGGGCGACCACCTGGCTGTAGTATTTTTACAGCTGAACTGACCGCTATTTCTCGTGTTCTTGATCACCTAAAAACTTGCCCCCGGAAGTATTATGTCGTCTGCAGCGACTCCCTTAGTGGCCTGCAAGCCCTTTCCAAATATTTCTCGTACCATCCATTGGTGCAATCCATTCAAAACGCCATCGCTTCACTCGCCAAGTCTGGCTGTTCGGTGGACTTTATTTGGACCCCCGGCCTCATTGGCATCCCGGGGAACGAGCGAGTCGATCGGCTGGCTAAGCTCGCCACCACTGCTCCCCCCCCCCCCTCCCCCATGGATATTGGTATCCCAGAACGGGATATCCGTTTGGATTTGCGCCACAAGGTTTTTGAGGCTTGGAACACACAATGGGCAACACTGAGCACTCCCAACAAGCTCCGAGCGATCAAGTCTCTACGGCCGTCTGGAAGTCGTCTTTCCGGCCTTCCCGTAGGGACTCTGTTGTTCTTTGTCGCTTACGTATTGACCATACGTGATTGACACATGGCTACCTTTTACGTAAAGAGGACCCACCGAATTGCCGTTGTGGAAGTTTGTTAACAGGGGTCCACATCCTGTCGGACTGTCCGCTTTTAGCCGCCTTGCGGCATTCTTTTAATCTACCTACTGCGCATGCCTTTATTTTAGCTGACAATGCCTCAATGGCTGACCCAGTTTTAGATTTTATACGCGCAGCTGACTTTTATCGTTCTCTTTAGTGGTAGGCTCGTGCCTGGTGTTTCTTCTGGGTGTTGAGCTTTATTTTATCTTCAGTATGAACAGGGGACTGATAACCGTGTAGTTTAGTTCCCTCTAAAGACCCCCCTCCCCCCCCCAAAAAAAATACCATCGCGTAAGTGCAAACAATATGTTGACAAAGCTTCATCCAGTGGCGTAGCTATCATAGGGCTAGGCGGGGCAGTGCCCCGGGGCCCCCGAGATCAAGGGGCTCCTCGACCTCCGTGAGCAAAGTTCGGAAAAAGATACAGTACAACGTCGCTATTTTTTATTATTTATTTATTTATTTATTTATTTATTTATTTATTTATTTTTTTTTTTTTTTTTTTTTTTTTTTTTTTTTTTTTTTTTTACCTTCCCACCCTACCGTCCATCAATTCCCCCTCCCGTCAAACTAAGCTTCCTGGGCCACAGGGTGACGGAACATTGCTTATAGTGGGGCCTGTTGACAGGCCAAGCCGACAGTCGCTGAGTACAACAGTCGGCACACTTCACACTTCAGTCGGCAGAAGTAGCGGCAGCATCAGAGCTGTTCACAGCAACAGCTGCACCTTCCAAGTATTGCGACGTGCCGCTCGGCGCAATGTGAAGGATGGCACTCCTCCAAATACTGTATAAATACATTTACTATACATAACTTCTTATTGGCAAATAGAAGCCTACAGTTCGATTATACGAATAATGGGTTTTCCGAACATCTATGTCCCCCAATTACACTTTGGATAATCGATGTTCTACTGTATATAATATTTTAGCTGAATGAAGGATTTTCGACTTTTCACTTTTTGAACACTGCCAACAAACTTCAAACGCACGAAGTGAATTCCAAAAATTATTCCCATCTCAGAATATAAACATAAAAAGATATTGCTTGTCCGCTAAGACGTGCACCCTGCCACCTGCTGAATTTCCAGCGGTGTGTGGCAATACTGTTCATGGTTTGATTCGCGGCAGGGGGCTATATTTTCGTGGTTGACTAAAACTTCATTGTTGATTTTTACTAGCTTCTGCTTGCGACTTCATTCATCTAGTATGGAGTAATTTCGAAAACTATTCCATGGTAGTTTTATCTGTATGTCCTACCCAGGTCCAACTCTATCCCTCTCAAAAATTTCATCCAAATCCACCCAGTAGTTTTTGCTTGAAAACATAATTAACTTTTACAGTTATAATTATATTAGAGAGCACGATTAAATATTATCTGCAGCGTGACACACAGTAATTTACGTAAGAGTATTTAGGTTTGCCTTATTATGTCTTCCAGTAAGAGGTAAGGACCTGATGAAGTAGTATTGCATCTGTATAGTTCATAGGCGCCAATTACGGGTATGCTCGGTCGCTCAAGCATAGCCCAAAATTTGATTGGGTATGCTCGGCATACCCCACTGAAAATTTTGGTATTATATTTTTCTTTACGTTATATAACTTGGTTGTAATTAAATTCGACTTGCTCATTCCATTGATGGGCGGCAGGCTTTTTAATACACCGCTGTAAAAAGATTATCTAAAACAAACAGGTAATCGAATTCCTAGGCATTAAAATTCATGTTGACATATGAGTGAAGTGATCATTTTCTAAATAGTCCGAATGTTAATTGAATGGTGCTTGTAAGTTCAATTTCGTAAACTGAAGGCGGAAACCTTTAATTGTTGTATTAAATAACTAGAAATGAGGTGGGTTTGGTAAGATACGATGAAAATGTGTATACTACTAATTTAACGTTTATGTATTCTCTTAGAAGTCAATTGTCTTCAAGGAATCGTGTTAGTGTTAAGTCATGACATCTTTAATCCTGTTTACTGAATTGGTGTGTGATGTAGCAATAGGTTATAAACCTATTGGTATCGACAGACAAAGTATGACAGCAGAAGTTGTTATGGACTATTTTCGTAATACTGCATAGAAAATAAATCTGCGGAATAAAGAAGGCAGGAAGAGCATCCGATGTTAGGTTTTGCGATAATGAACACAGTATTCACAATACAGGCACATCATTATCTGATATGCATGTCTATGAAGACGAAATCTCTGAAAATGATTTCTGTATTTACTACAATGGGAAAACAGGTTCAAATGGTCGCAAAAGCCGCCCAGTAGTTCTGAAACGTGAAATTGAAATTAATGGCTGTTAATTTCTTTACTGTATGTTAAAAATTACTTTTCTCCTTTCAGAGATTAAAATAGTCCTAGATTAACGCCAGATGAAGCAGAAAAGAAGAAATACTACTAAAATAAAAGAAAATTATTATTTTACCTTTGTACCTGGAATTGGAAAAATATAATATAGATTTTTGTTTTGTTTTTTGTTTTTGTTTTTTAGAAATACCTGTCTGGGGTGGGGGAGGATGCAGGCCGGCAACCACCTCCCCCTATTGGAAACGCCACTGACCATACCCCAAGATTTTCAAAAGTCGGCGCCTGTGGTATAGTTTTAGTTCAGGGAGGGCCCCAACGCCGTTTTTGCCCCAGGGCCCTTGGTGTAGTAGCTACGCCACTGGCTTCATCACAATCGGTTGAACTGTACGGCCGTGCATAAAATATTTATTTTTATATATTAGATTGGTGTGGTGTCTGTTCTTTCGGACATGTCCGAAAGGACGGACACAACACCAACTTCTAGTAAATCTACCAGAACGTTGTGGCATTTCCACTAGCCTTTTGAAATGCTTGTATTTGAATGAATTGGTGATGCATGCAGAGACCAAAAAGATTTGTTGACCATGAAGTCCTTTATTATTTTCGGGATAATAAAATTATTTTGATCTTTTGTTGACGAAAGGAGGTAAACAGTTAACTATTTTAAGAGTGTGGCAGTGTTCGTCATTATTGCTTCCCCCACTCCCACCACATGTTTCGCCGGCATCCATACGACGGTGCTGCCAACCTGCAGAGATTGCCAAATCGCTTTCCCGAATACGTATCTATAAGATGAACATAACTTCCGAAAAACATGAAATACGGCAGTTATTATAACAATGTGTTATAGACACAGTACGAAAACGGGTTACAAAACGTTAATCAGTAAAATAATGTTTGTAAGATTTTTGTTATGAGGAGCAGTCCGTACGTTGTAAATTGCCGGCGGCAGATGGCACTGTATTTCTGGCTGCTAGGTGTTTACACATACTCACAAGCTTGGTAGTTGGCAGCAGACAAGTGATATAGTCGAGAGTTTCTTGTGTATATTCGGTGGTGCGAATTCTTCGGAAGCATCGTGTTGTGTTTACATTTCCTAGGCTGGTCCTGGAAGTGAAGACTGCGCAGTTCACACTCAGTCGCAGGAAAACGTATGTAGTACACATCTACCGCCATAAATGTTAAAATGCTTTTAGTTTTCAAATCGTTGTGCTCATTGATTGGTTTGGCCGGATCTTTTCCGCTACATTTCCCTTTCGTTTAAAATATGGAAAGTTCTACTTCTTGGAGTTAACGTAAAATTCACAATTATTCACGAATGTTGCAATGTGCCCCTGCTATTTCATACGCAAGTCCAATAATGTCTTGTTGGTAGTCAGAATTTCAACCAGTATTATTATTAAAACACTTTGCACTTTTTTAAATTTGGGCTTTTATTCCCTTGACTTCATACACCTTGTTTAATGTATAATGTAGTTACGAAAGTTACGACGTTGCATGCGCAGTTAAGTGCATAGAATAAGAGACTAAAGACACCGTACATCTTGTATCTACAGTGTGTGTCGCGATCAATGGTAAATATTTAAGGTGGTGGTAATAGACGAATTGGCTCACCTGTAGACGGGGATACCGCCCGTTAGCTTTGACTCGTGACGTTATCGGAGCGCGCTAGTTTTGAGGTGCGTGCATGTTTGTAGAAGATGAGTGATTATGTGGTGCTTGAGTTAAATACGATAGTTTACAAACAAAACAGATTAATATTGTGTTTAAAAAGTGATCTGTAGCTTCTCTCTGATGGTTAGGTGTAGGTTAACCGAAAGATTTTTTATTTCGTATGTGGCGCCGAAGGCGCGAATTTTTGGGCTGAGACCTGGGATCGATGGTACATTGTTATCAATAATAATTACAGATTATTTGTATATAAAATATAGAAGTATTAATATATCCCATATACTGGTTTACCGACGTCTTGATGACGTCATGGAGCCAGGCAGACGGGTAGTATCGCAGTCTATAGTTATACCAGAAATTTCTTAATTTTGAGTACAGGTGCAGTTATGTAACCCAAACAAACTGAAATCAGAGGTAAATGACAATCATTCCATCGAATCGTGGTAGAACATCAAACTGAATTAAAAGCACAATTTTTATGTTCTATATGTTTATTTGGATCATTTATTGGACGCTACTCCACCTGTTGGCTTTGGCCTGTAATATCGGTGTGTTGTGTGGTAGGCAAAGTGTCTTTAGCAAGCTACACCTTAGATGGCTATTCTGCTTGACGAAAGTACTTAAATAATTTTACGGATATGTCAGTTTTAAAGGATGTGGTTAGGCATGAGTATGAGTACAGCTTAAATTATTTAGAGTGAACAAGCAACGAGGCACTGAGATGCTAGCGTGTTCCAAATGTACCAACAGTAGTTAAAACTGCGATATGCAACGCTTCTTCCAAACTACCAGTAAAAATTTGAGCCCTGTGATTTAATTAAAAACAATTGCACGAGCAACTAGTTTGAGAAATCGAGGGTGGCCCTGAGAGATTTTTTATATAACCAGGGCCGGCGCAAGGCACGTGCGAAACGTGCGGCCGCACGGGGCGGCACTTTCCCGGGGGGGGGGGGCGGCCGCCCACACTTATTTGTTTTATTTTTAGGACAAACTCAATATTCATGCCCAAAAGGGGATTCGAAACCATACCTCGGAGGGAGCGGCTTTGGGAACTGTGGCATGGCGCCTCGACTACCTGCCGGCGGCCTCTGTTGAACAAGGGGAGGGAGGAGGGCTGATTTCTTGCTCGCCACTGTGGCAGCACCGTCGTGTTTACGCCAGAGGAACACAGAGGGGGGAGCAGTCTGACGTACACGCCAGTATTCTTATGAGTGGAGCGCTGCCAACCTGTTACGCGCCGTGCGTTTACTCACAACTAATTTGACAGAGGACGAAATCTAATTTGGAAATTCGAATGCAATGTTTGAAACTGCGGTTACATGTTAAGTCTGAAACAATTTTGCTAAGCCCTTCAATGACAGTGTGAGAGTGTTTCATTCTTCCCACATTATGGAAAAAAATGGTTGAACATTACTACAGTCAAACATGTCCATCACCTACAATTGCTAGAAGTATTCGGAATGAGTAAATGCGCTGCGAGTAATTACACGGGATAAAGACATTAGTAGTAAACCTAGCATAAGTTGTGTTTCGACGTATTTTTGAAAATTTTTGCTATCCGTTTCTGAGTGACAGTCGGATTTTTAGTTTTTGAGCTATGAAACACCTGTCTCTGCCTGCATGAACAACAAATTCTGACCGGCACTTTTATTTGACAATACTACTCGCACACTATCACTTTTCCAACATTTATTTACTGTATAATGCGTGTGAATCCACGATTCATCTAAGTAAACTACTGGTCGCTTTGATTCTGATGAAAACCTGAGAAAGTATGATCTTTTAGCAACAAAGCCTTCTCGTCCGCACAAAACAAAACGTTAATTTTGACACCTTGTAAAACGAAAATCCATAGACAGAACATTGTTTCTAAGGGTTTCCTTGCTAGTTTTGAAGCTCATTTCTCATTTACAAAATTTGTGCAGTTTTCGCAAAGTTCGTATTTCTTTCTATAGTTCGCAATACCATAGAAATTGCTGCATGGTAATACATTTATCCATATCATCGGTCACATACTTATTGTGAGCTTCTTCTTCTTCTTCTTCTTCTTCTTGGGCGCTAGTTTAACCGTAGCCTCGCCTGTACCTCGTTCACGTGACCTAGTTCCTGGCACTGCCGCGTCACCACTTCGCCTTCTCAGGCGATAGGTATTGTTCATTGTTGCGTTCTCTACAACGAAAACTACCGAATTCGTTCCGGTAAATGGCCGACAGAGTCAAGATTGGTCAGAAGCACTTTCATTGCGTTTCGTAAGAAAAGAATTTCTTGCAATCTAGGATGTAATAGGTAAGTTCTTTTCATATAACGTAGAATTAGTATTGCGCATGCATGTTACTCTTATGTTAGAATTTTTCTCCTTCCAGATAGCAGAATTCGAAAATTTATTTTTCTTATGATCTGTTACTTAAAAAATTGGCAAGTCGCCAAATAAGCACGCGTCGTCTCAATAGCTAGAATGAAAATAAAGCGCAATAAAGTGACGTGATACGGCGATGACTAATATGTTGCCTCTTATTACATAATCAGAAACGAAAGAACTGACACCTTGAAATTAAGACAGATGTCGAGTGTCAGTTCTTTGAAATGAACAACCGCAGTGCACTAAGTTAATATATTTCGACTAGCATTAGTACCCGTCGATGACCGGGTATGTATTTATTGCATTATATGTTACTCCATCTCCTTATTCTCCCTCTCTCCAGTGTCTTCCGCACCACTCTGACCGTTTCACCTGCGTCTGTAATGAAATTCGGTCTGAAATGCAATTTCACGTGGCGCAATTCTCATGACTTCAACTCCTGAACAGTGTATCCTACAGTAATAAAAGATTTCACACACATTTGAACATTTTTGTAAATTCACAAGGCTTATTAAAATTGGCTCGATTTCTTCAATCAGGTTTGACTTCATTTTTGAGCTGGTGCTCAGCGACTTTTTGTACAAATCTGAAGAGAATGTCACCAATCAGTCGTAATTTTTGTTTTTATTTTGGCTCTTCTCAATGCTTTGAGTTATGTTTACATCTATTCCGGCATGCTGAACGTAACTGTAAACATGACGGTTAGATGGAACACATATTAAAAACTTTGAGACTGGCCACTCGTTGGCCGAAATCCAGGTAGATCGGAAAAGTAAAAACAAAAATTGCGATTGATTGCTGGTATTTCCTACAGATTTGTTTAAATAAAATTTCACAAACGTTTTGTAAAAAAAAGTGAACTGGGGAGGGGGTGGCAATTTAGCAGCTCGCACGGGGCGGCATTTGGGCTTGCGCCGCCCCAGTATATAACCTTTTGTCATCTGCCTTGTGTGGAATTTTGCGCGCATGAGACTGATGTAAGATTGTCGACTGGTTTTCGTTTTGGGGTGAAGTGTGGGTAATTTCGCAGATGTCCGGTATAGCGCGGCTATAGCGAGGCTTCGATCTCCAAACGATATATATCGTAGCGGTTAAGTATCGAAACGATAGGTATCGAACAGGTGAATGTCGTGGTGCAATGATGGATTGAATTTGCGGGCCATTTGAGTATTGACATTCTGTTGTTTCGCGTTCAACGTAATGGCTAGTGGAAGTGCAGAGGGAAGTGTGATTTCGTCACTGACATGGAACTGATTCCGAAAGTGTCCCCTACAGAGAAATCTATAGGGTTTTGCCGAATTTTTAAATATTTCCTTGCGATACACTGCCAGCGTTCCTCAGAGACATTTCTCGTGTTTACCCAGGATACGGCCAACATGGACTGAAACCAGTAGCATACACAACAACACAAGGACTGGAGCAAGACACAGAATAAACGGCATAATTCGGGATGGGGATACCACCCGTCAGCTTTGATCAATGACGTCATTATTCAGAAGCGTTATATGCGTGGCTATCGCACGTATCCCAAAGAAGTTGATATATGCTCTTAGGAACAAACACATCATGGAGGTAAATGAAAGACATAAATTAATGTATGTATGTAGTTCGAAAAATTTGAGTATCGATGAAACCAAAGATATATAATTATCTCTGGAAATAACGTAATTTTATAAGCTAACATTACATACGCGATATATACTATGAATTTATTGTAGATATTCATATGATGAAATTGCGGAAAATATCACATGGGAAAAAAATTAAATCACTGTATCGAGTATATCGCAATAAAAACAGTGTTTTGTATGTGGAGATAAATAATAAACAACACGAAAAACAAAATCACGTACACATTTAAACACACTATACATTGTGGATGACGAAGAAAATAACACTAACGGGACTAGCGCGGGAATATGGGTCTTTTGGGCGGGGAAGTTCTAATAGGTAAACTGACGATATAAATCAACTAATACCAAGAGAATATAAATTATAAAAAAGTGTAATATAAAAATAACGCTGTAATAGCGTAAAAATCGATTAAAAGGATATCGGACAGTCAAAAAGATCTATATACCTGAATTACAGACAGGGGTACCACTACCGAAAATAAAATGAAATAAAAATAAAAAATCGTATCGAAAACTCGAATTGACCTATATAGCTCACTTACAGGCAGGGATACCACTGCGAAAAAGTAAAGGAAAATGCCAAGTAAAATGGTATCGTGAACTCGAATTGACCTATATAGCTCAATTGGAGAAGAGGATACCAGTTGTAAAATGGTATCGTGAACTCGAAATGACCTATATAGCTCAGTTACAGGCAGGGATACCACTGCAAAAAAGTAAAGAAAAATGCCGAGCAAAATGGTATCGTAAACTCGAATTGACCTATATAGATCAATTGGAGAAGAGGATACCAGTAGTAGGTTATTTAGTTATTTAAATTGTTTCATGAAAATGGATGTTTTTTAAAATTAAATAATAATAATTGACGGGATAGATAATATGTGATGGGTATCTTACACTTGAATTGACCTATATAGCTCATGGTAAAAAGTACCCTAAGTGCACTCTTAACGGTTAGTATCACAATTAATAAGAGCATTGTACTCTGCATACCACTTCATTGTCTCTTTCTACGAAATTATCTCTTTCTGTGTGAAGGCTGGCTGTCAAATAAAGCCGAGAAATATGGAACATCGATGTGACACTGTATCTGGTTTTGGACAAATGCGTCTACTTCTCGATAAACTAAACTGACTTGCTGTACACTCTTCAGTAAAATTTTACGACACTTCTCGCCAGGCTCTAGTGCTTATGTTGGTAACAGATGAACAATGAAGTGTAGAATTGCGTTAATATTTTTCACGAGCAACATAGTAAATGTTATTGCTGCTCGTTTCACTCGCAGCAAATTCAATACTGTACCTCTCTATGGTCGACAGTTTCTTGTATGTACCCTTGTCCGTTCAGAAAATAATAATGTTCGTTTTAAATGCAGTTGTCACGAAAAAACATTTATTGATCATCTGAGTTGCCGTCATTACCTTTGCTGCCAACATAACCACTACAGCCCGGTGAAAAGCGTTGTACAATTTAACCCTCGTGTAACACTGCCCTCGGAAAACCATAAATTTGATAGAATTTCAACCGCTTCCAAAAACGCGTGCGTTTAAATAAAATATGAATCTTTATTTTTCAGTTCATTAAAAAAAAAAAACTCTCACAGGATGCATGTTGTTGTTATGGTCTTCAGTCCGGAGACTAGTTTGATGCAGCTCTCCACCCTACTCTATTCTGAGCAAGCCTTTTCATCTCCTCATAAGAACGGCAACCCACATCCACTTGAATCTGCTTACTATACGCGTCTCTTGGTCTCCCTCTGCGATTTTTCCCCCACACACTTCCCTCCAATGCTAAATTTACGATTCCTCGATGTCTAAGAATGTGTCCTACCAAGCGATCCCTTCTTTTAGTCAGGGTATGCCAAAAATTCCTTTTCTCGCCAATTCTGTTCAGTACCTCTTCATTAGTTATGTGATCTACCCACCTAATCTTCAGCATTCTTCTGTAACACCACATTTCAAAAGCCTCTATTCTCTTCCTGTCCGCACTGCTTATCGTCCATGTTTCACTCCCGTACAAGGCAACACTCCACACAAATGCCTTCAGAAAAGACTTCCTTACCCTTAAATTAATATTCGATGTTAGCAAATTTCTCTTTTTCAAAAATGCTTTTCTTCCCATCGCCATTCTGCATTTTATATCCTCTGAACTGCGACCATCATTTGTTATTTTACTGCCCAAGTAACAAAACTCATCTACCAACTTCATTGTTTCGTTACCTAATCTAATTCCTTCAGCATCGCCTGATTTTCTAAGACCGCATTCCATTATTTTTGTTTTGCTCTTGTTAATGTTCATTTTGTACGCTCTCTTCAACACACTGTCCATTCCATTCCACTGCTCTTCCAGGTCGTTCGCTGTCTCTGACAGAATTAAAATGTCATCAGCAAAACGCAATGTTTTTATTTCTTCCCCCTGAACTTTGATCCCTATTCCAAAATTTTCCTTGCTTTCCTTCACCGCCTGCTCGATGTACAAATTGAATAACATCGGAGAAAGGCTAAACCCTGTCTTACTCCCTTCCCAACAGATGCTTCCCTTTCATGCCCTTCGAGTCTAATAACTGCGGTCTGGCTTTCGTACAAGTTGTAAATAACTCTCCTTTCCCTGTATTTTACCCCTGCTGACTTCATAATTTGAAATAGTGTATTCAGGTCAACATTGTCAAATGCTTTCTCCAAATCTACAAAAGCTAAAAATGTAGGTTTGCCTTTCCTTAATCTATCTTCTAAGATAAGACGTAAAGTTAGTATTGCCTCCCGGGTTCCTACGTTCCTCCTGAATCCAAACTGATCTTCTCCGAGGTCAGCTTCTACCAGCTTTTCCATTCTCCTGTAGATAATTCGTGTTAAAATTTTGCAACCATGACTTATCAAACTGATGGTTCTGTAATTTTCACACCTGTCTGCGCCTGATTTCTTTGGAATGGGGATTATTACATTTTTCTTAAAGTCTGAGGGCATTTCGCCTGTCTCATACATCCTACACACCAGTTTAAATAGTCTTGTCATGGCTGGCTCTCCCAGAGACTTTAGTAGCTCTGAGGGTATGTCATCTACTCCTGGGGCCTTGTTCCGACCTAGGTCTTTCAAGGCTCTGTCAAATTCATCTCTCAGTATAGTATCTCCTATTTCATCTTGATCTACTTCCTCTTCGCTTCCCACAACATCGTCTCTAAGTTCATTTCCTTTGTAGAGCTGCTCTATGTACTCTTTCCACCTTTCAGCTTTCCCTTCTTTGCTGAGAACTGGTTTCCCATCTGAGTTCTTAATATTCGTAGAGTTGCTTTTCTTGTCCCCAAATGTCTCTTTGATTTTCGTGTAGGCGGTATCTACTTTTCCCCTTCTTATACATTCTTCTACAGATTTGCATTTGGCTTCTAGCCACTCCTGCTTAGCCATTTTGCACTTCCTATCAATCTCATTTCTTAGTCGTCTGTACTCCATTTTGCCTGTTTCATTTACTGCATTTTTATATTTTCTCCTTTCATCAATTAAATTTAGTATTTCCTGAGTTATCCAAGGATTTTTGTAGGTCTTGCCTTTCTACCTATTTTGTCCTCTGCTGTCTTCACTATTTCATCTCTCAATGCTGCCCATTCCTCTTCTACTGTTTTATTTCCCCCCGTTTCTGTCAATTGTTGCCTAAATCTCCCTCTGAAATTCACCAGAACTTCACGTTCCTTCAATTTATCTAGGTTCCATCTCCTTATTTTCCTACCTTTCTGCAGTTTTTTTCAGTTTCAGCCTACAGTTCATGACTAACAAGTTATGGTCAGTCTATATATGCCCCTGGGTATGTCTTGCAGTTTATAACCTGGTTCCGGAATCTATGTTTTACCATTATCAAATCTATCTGATACCTTCCGGTGTCTCCTGGTCTCTTCCACGTATATAACCTACGTTCGTGATTCTTAAACCACGTGTTTGTTATGATTAAATTATGTTCCGTGCAAAATTCTACCAGGCGACTTCCTCTTTCATTCCTTCTGCCCATTCCATATTCACCTACTATTTTTCCTTCTCTTCCTTTTCCTACTACCGAATTCCAGTCTCCCATCACAATTAAGTTTTCCTCTCCCTTAACTGTCTGAATAATTTCCTTTAGCTCCTCATATATTTCTTCGATCTCATCATCATCGGCAGAGCTAGTTGGCATATAAACCTGTATTACTGTTGTCGGTGTTGGCTTCGTATCTATCTTGACAATGATAATGCGATCACTGTGCTGCTCATAGTAGTTTACCCGCATTCCTATTTTCTTATTCATGATTAGCCCTACTCCTGTGATACCCCCAACTGATTTTGTATTTATAATCCTGTAGTCACCTGACCAGAAATTCTGTTCATCCTGCCACCGAACTTCACTAATCCCCACTATATCTATCTTCAACCTATCAATTTCCCTTTTTAAATTTTCTAATTTTCCTACCCGATTAAGGGATCTAACATTCTACGCTCCGATCCGTAGAATGCCAGTATTGTCTTTCCTGATGATAACATCCTCCTGAGTAGTCTCCGCCCGGAGATCCGAATGGGGGACTATTTTACCTCCGGAATATTTTACCCAAGAGGATGCCATCATATTTTCATACAGTAGAGCTGCATGTCCTCGGGAAAAGTAACGGCTGTAGTTTCCCCTTGCTTTCAGCCGTTCGCAGTAGCTGTGTGGCAAAGCCACATTAGCTGATGTTACAAGGCCAGTTCAGTCAATCATCCAGACTGTTGCCCCTGTAACTACTGAAAAGGCTGCTGCCCCTCTCCAGGAACCACACGTTTGTCTGGCCTCTCCACAGATACCCCTCCGTTGTGGTTGCACCTACGGTACGGCTATCTGCATCGTTGAGGCACGCAAGCCACCCCACCTCGGCAATGTCTGTGGTTCATGGGGGTGGCACAGGATGCATACATATCTATATTTTACTGCAATCACAGGATTGCCCAGATTAATGTCCGGGTAGTCGTATTTGCATGTTACCGCGGCGAGAAAATGTGGTATTGAATGACTACTATTCGCTGATTAATGCTATTACATTGAGCTGTGTTTGGCTGACTACACCACGTGGCCTGTGCTCAGTTAGCGTAACAAAGGAACATAGCGTAGCGTAACCTTTTATTTGAGGTACTGTACCGTATTTGACGGATTTCGTATTTAATCTTACATAGTACGAAAATTTAGAGGGAAAATGAAACATCGCACTAAAGATATTTCCAAAACACGCATTTTAAGACAAAGTATCCTGAGGGAAAGTACTTAGAAGTGACATTTACATGCAGTAAAATTTATCCGAAGAAATTAAATTAATAACAAATTTCCAAAGATGTTATCTGCTTATATTCGAAACATCAGCGACACCATGACGTCATACAGCACAACACGGCTACGTCACTGGTCAAAGCTGACGAGTGGTATTCCCTGCTCGGATTGACCCGGAATCTTCACTGTAGCTTCCCAGTATACAGGGTGTCGCACTCAACTGTTTCAACTCTGAAACTACGTTTATGAACGTACAGCAGGGGCTTATGAAAGTAGGTACTATGAGACAGTCTAAAACGTAAAGAGAGATTTACAACGCAAACTTATGTTTTTTTTTTAAAATGGATACCGTATATTATTTCTTAAGCAATCAGTAGCATGAAAAATCACAAGAAGAAATGGCGTTGGTTGCATCGCGATGTGTAAACGTGAGGCGCGCTGCTAGCGCGTGTCCGAGGCTCGAGCGAGACTCACGGTTGAGCCTCGGACACGCGCTAGCAGCGCGCCTCATATATTTCAAACGTAAACTTCGCTTCGCAGTTTCTACGGATGTAATTGACACATCGCGATGCAACGAACGCCATTTCTTCTTGTGATTTTTCATGCTACTGATTGCTTAAGAAATAATAGGAGGTATCTATTTTAGAAAAACGTAAGTTAGCGTTGAAAATATTTCTTTACCTTTTAGACCGTCTCATAGTACCTACTTTCATAAACCCCTGCCGTACGTTCACGATCACGAAAATAGTTTCTCAATATCAGCTGTAGTTTCAGCGATATCTGGAGTGAAACAGTCGAGAGGGACATCCTGTATATATATATATTCACTCATGATTTTTTTTTATTAACCATCCGACCCAATTCGAAAGTAAAAGCAGTGTGCATAGCTACAACACTAGAAGAAAGGGTGATAATCACTATTCAAGGTTAAATCTTACTTTGACACAGAACAGGGTGAATTATGCTGCCACAATAGTCTTTGGTCACTTAGCAAGTAGCATCAAAAGTATGACAGTCAACTGGCATTTAAAAAGAAATTAAAGGAATTTCTGAATGGAAACTCCTACACTTTGGATGAATTTTTAGAGCAAACTTTTAAGGATTTATAATTTTAATAATTTTTTAAAATATTATCATGTAGAGACATCATTTACCAAACTGGCACGTTCCACATCAGTACGAAATGCCGTATATATGATCCATGGAAGAGGTATTAATCTAATACACCTCCTTGAGATTGTTAATCCAAGATCGCCAATGAAATATATTTGCCTTAACCTAACGAGAACATGTAAAATACCGTGTTTATCGTCGAAATGAGTAAAAATGCAAGGTCAAAATTTTCAAAATATACGCATTAGAATAAAAGATAAAATATCACTTTCTACGTAATTGAGTGATTGCTTAGAGAACTGCCTACTTTAAGCTCCCCCATGACAGGCGTGTGTGTGTAAGGTATTGGTGCAGGCTTTACAATGAAAGTAAAAGTAATTTTTACAAGCGTTCGCTGTGGTGTTGTTAAGTTTCCTTCCAAAGTAATCATATACCTCTTCCAGTTGCTAGGGCAAATAAACGCAGAGAACTTTCTGTATTACAGTATTAATTCTAAATTTTTGTACAGAAGTATTTACGCTGCAGTCGCGATATACGATTAAAGTGGAATTTTATATTGTTCTTAAAAACGAGAGCAGCCGCCACATAACAGTATAGAGTAATGCAGAGAGCTATCTTACCAAGGGAGGTTGTAATTACTCATTTATGCACACGGTAAGCGTTCGTTTTATTACGTTGTTGTCGTCGTCGTCGTCGTCGTCGTCGTCATCATCTTCAGTCCGGAGACTGGTTTGATGCAGCTCTCCACCCTACTCTATCCTGAGAAGCCTCATCTCCTCATAAGAACGACAATCCACATCCATTTGAATCTGCTTACTGTATTCATCTCTTGGTCTCCCTCTGCGGTTATTACCCCCAAACGCTTCCCTCCAATGCTACATTCGCGATTGCTTGAAGTCTAAGGATCTGTCCTACCAATCGATCCGTCGTATGCCAGAAGTGCATTTTCTCCCCAATTCAATTCAGTACCTACTCATTAGTTACACGATCAACCCACCTAATCTTCAGCATTCTTCTGTAGTACCACATTTCAAAAGCCTCTATCCTCTTCCTGTCCGCACTGTTTATCGTCCATGTTTCACTCCCATACAAGCCAACACTCCACACAAATGCCTTCAGAAAGGCCTTCCTTACGCTTAAATTAATATTCTATGTTAACAAATTTCTCTTTTTCAAACACTCTTTTCTTCCCATTGTCACTCTACATTTTATATCCTCTGTACTGCAAGCATCGTGCTATTTTACTGCAAGTAACAAAACTCATCTAACACCTTTGTTTCTTTACCTAATCTAATTCCTTCAGCATCGCCTGATTTTCTTAGACTGCACACTATTATCCTTGTTTTGCTCTGGTTAATGTTCATCTTATATGCACCTTTAAATACTTTGTCCATCCAGTTCAACTTCTCTTCCAGGTCCTTTGCTGTCTGACAGAATTGCAATGTCATCGACAAAATGCAATGGTTTTTATTTCTTCACCCTGAACTTTAATTCCGTCTCCAAATTTCTCCTTGCTTTCCTTTATAGCTTGCTTAATGTACAAATTGAATAACATTGGGGATACTAACTTTTTTGCTAATTTAATGCACTTACGTCTAATGACGAATAAACTGCCATTCTACTTTCCCTTGTAGTGTAACAAACTAATTGCGAAATTCATTTCATTCGTCTTTGGCTAGAGCTGAAAAATTGTTTCAAGAGTTTGTCTTAAAAGCCAGTCTCCCTGCCGAACAATGGCCCATCGCACCGTCTGTGAAAATACGCAAAGTCTGCACTCTTGATTTAAACGTCCACCAATTGCCGATGTAGCGAATATTGGAACGATTCCTCGGTCTGTAACGAGGAGTGCTCTGATTTAAACCTCCTGCTGCATTGAAACTGTGACGGAAATCCAAAAATCAATGTTTTATATTTATAGTGTCGTATGTTTGGCAATGTTTCTATTTCTCTTTATTTGCGATACGTACATAAACCGTGGCTGTAGTTAAAACACTGTCATTAATATCAACACATTATTTTCTAGCGTCATTCAAGTGAAAGTACTTTCGTGAGAGCCGCCTATCGCTTTCGTATTAGGCGGCCGTCGCTGCCTTTGACCCCCCACCCTCCTCTTCCCGGGGAAGCCTTAACCCTTTCAACCCCACATTTTATTAATTAATTAAAAAAACATTTCTTTGCATATTTCTATACATATTGATTGGAATTAATGTATATTTGACAGAATTTATTACTTTTAGTTTTTGGAGGGAAATTTGGGATGACTACATATGGCATCAGTGAGCAGGAGGATATGTTTTTTTATTGTACCTAATATTTTGAAACTGTTTACTACTAATTTAGACACTGGACTATTATTTAGCAATGAAATTTTTACTTTCTTTTCTATACTTTGATATAATTATTTGAAAGTCTTGCTGCACGTACAACAACTTAGACATTAAGCAACGATACATATTTTGACAATGCTAATGCTATGTTTCCTGAGGGTAATGGCAAACAGCCTCGCCACAGTGAATTGTTGGAAGTCCTGCAGTGTTGTTTACAACGTTTGGACAAATGGTTGAGGCTAGAGGAACAGATAAAGATGGCGTTGCCATATCACGCGCGAAATGGGCACGTATAAATTCAACGTTATAACAACTTCAAAGCGTTCGGTCAAGATCTGTCGTAGCTATAAGATAGAGCTGTACGCGATAGAGGGAGATTATGTAATTTTGCCTCTCTCTCTCTCTCTCTCTCTCTCTCTCTCTCTCTCTCTCTCTCTCTCTATACCCACTCTGGAGCATGTGACGTATGATTGTCCTTAAACAATTGTTCTCAACATCTGTTCACCATTCCCTCGTTCTGTCCGTCTCCTTCCGCTCTACCTACTTTCTGCCCTCCCCCACCTTCTGTATTTTATCGCGTAATTCCCCCCCTTTTTCTTCTCGAAAAATTTTCTTGAAAACACTAGGGAGGGAATTATGCGAGTAGTTACTCAGGAAGGAAGAAAAACTATGTATTAAGCAGTAAAAGATACCGGTATACGGCAATTTGTGAAAAAAATGGTACCTACAGTGCGTTTAAAATTAGTTGCGACTTTTGACATGTCGGTGAGGAGTGTTAGCATAGTTTCCAGCGTATGCTGATCGCGCCGGCAACATCTAACACCACGCTGGCGCCTGGAAACATTCTTTGTCAGTAGAATACAACAATGCAGGATAGAGAACGCAAAGGGCCACCGCGCAACACCACGTGCTTCTGTTTACACACGCTTTGGCAACAGCAGTGCCTCACAAGCCGAGCCGGTGGCGGCAGGAGTGGAAAAAGGCGGCTCATTATTGCTGTTACCTGGGCAACGGCATCTCCTTCACCCCGACAAGCCGGGGCGGAATGCCATTCTCTGCCAGAGGCATGCAGTGTGTTCACGGCAGAGCTGATGGCGATTTATAGAGCCCTCTGTTTTATTAAACAGACTGCCGTGGAACGTGGTTTAATCTGTGCTGACTCCATGAGCAGTCTGCAGGCCATTGATCGATGTTTCCCCTACCATCCTTTAGTTATTTCCATCCACGATCTCCTTGCTGACCTCCATCGTGCTGCCTGCTCCGTTACCTTTCTTTGGGTGCCAAGCGATGTTGGTATTACAGGGAACGTAGAGGCTGACCAGTTGACTAGATCGGCAATTACTCGCTGCCTACCTCCCTTTCTAATTCCGGCTGTGGATCTGCGGTTGCAGATCAGATCTTTGCTTCACTCCTCATGGGATAGCAGTTGGAAAGCTACTGCCCCTTCCAATAAACTCCACACCATCAAAGATACAACTGCAGCTTGGAGTTCATCTTTACGCTCTTACCGGAGAGAATCAATTGTCGTCTGTCGCCTCTGTATTGGACACTGCAGGCTGACCCATGGATTTCTTTTACAAAATGACAATCCACCACATTGTGATTGTCCCCCCAGGGGGCCCACAGCTCTTTTGTGGGTACGTGTGTGGCGCGCACGGGGCCCCGAGCCGAAGCGACCTTTCTTCCGTCCCAGGCCGCTTCCATCTTCCCCCCTCCCCCCACCCGGTGTGTGCCTTCGCCTGGAGACGGGCGTTTTTTTCATCAGTCCAAGGTTTCTTTTTCGCTTCCTCTGTCTTCTCTTCTTGGTCCTCTTCGTTTCCTGTTCTTCAGCCTTCCCCTCTTTTTCGTTTCTCCTTGTTCTCGACTCACCCTTTAATCTCCGCCTCGGCGTTTGAGATTCTTCCTCCTCCTTCATCCCTTTCTCTCCTTCCTCCTTTCTTTCCTCCCTGTGCGTGTCTGAAGGTCGACCCACGCTATGCGTAGCCGGTGACGGGGTAAGGCGTAACTCCCCACCCCGGGTAGACATGTAGGGCACGTACGTACCTTCCGGTAAAGGCCGGGCCCAGGGAGGGGTGATTACCCGAGCTGATACCTTCCGAACATGCCAATTGGTCCCTCCGTCCGTTCTCGGGAGGTGTGGCCTGAGGTGCGGACAGTCACCTAAGGCGGGTGCGCCCTCAGTGAGGGCCCCCACAAGGAAGGAGCGCGCCATCGGAGACGCCGGTAATCATGGGGGACAGCTCCGCCATGAAACCTTCCACATCAACTATAACCCTGACCCATAAGCGGAAACATGATTCTCAGCCGCAGAAAGCATTGCCTAACATTCCTAAGTTCCTGGTGGTATCACGTACCGATAAGGATTTTTCTTCAGTCAATCCGTTTATCATTCAGAAGGGTGTCGATGCGATCGCAGGTCCCTTGAAGACCTGCTCCAGGCAGCGCAACGGGACCTTGTTACTCGAAATAGAGAATGCAGAAGTTACTTCGGGCCACACTTGTACATACTTTCCCTGTGAAAGTGGAGGCTCACCGCACCCTCAAATCTTCGCGGGGGGGTAGTGTTCTCTAGATCGCTGGATGGGTTATCAGACGAGGAGATATTGAACTATATGTCAGATCAGGGAGTCGCGGCTGTTCATCACGTGATGAAAAAGGTCAACAATGACCTCGTGTCAACCCGTACTGTCTTCTTAACTTTTGACAGGGTTGACCTACCATCTAAAGTAAAAGCGGGCTACGAAGTCATTTCCGTTCGCCCGTACATACCAAATCCTACACGCTGCTTCCATTGCCAAAGGTACAACCATACAAGTAAATCTTGTCCAAATGCAGCAAAGTGCGCCACCTGTGGCAGAGACGCTCATGAGGGTGAATGCCAACCTCCATCCCCTCGCTGCATTAATTGCATGGGTGACCATGCTGCTTCTTCACGGGACTGCCCCGTTTATAAAGAAGAGCGGGTCATCCAAGAGATTCGCGTGAAGGAAAAGGTGGTCGCCCGGAAATTATTAGCTAGTAGGAAGCCCGTTGTACTCCCATCAGGTACACTCTTTGACAAAAAACCAGGCCGCCTGCCGGCCGCCGCTGAGCCCAAGTCCGAGCCGATCGCGACATGGGACAATAAAAGTGGCCGCGCTGATTCGCATTAAGTCCAGCTATCTGCACAATCTGGCAACACTGCAGAGTGCGGGAGTTCATACAGCACTTCTCGTGTGCAGTTAGAAGATAGCTGGGTCAGCTCCCTCCTTGGTCTTACGCTAAAGTGCGCGACTTGCACGTTCAGTATTAGCGATCGAAACCGACTGTTGACTAAAATTTTAAATTCACGTCACTCGTTCATGCTCATGCCCCATGTGTAAGGGAAGCATATGTGTAACGTATTTCATTTTTTGCTACACTGGTAATAACATTCCGGCCCAATAACATCGCCGCCTCTGGCCGCAGTGCTTGGCAGAGCTCTCCGCGGCCCATATACCTCGGCGGCAGCAGCGGTGGCGGCGCTACACAGCGCTGCCTCGCCCTCTGCTCACAGCGCCTGCCGCCGCTCATCGCCCTGCATACGTAAAATGCTGTACTGTTGCTAAGTGGTGATCAACAATAAAGGTTGCGATTCGTATTTCACACAGGATATAACGAAGCAGACCACCTATTTTGAATGATGAGTATATAATACATTAAAGGGGCAAAAAATTGTCATTGCCCAATCCAATGGCACTCTACGATGGTTAACACTTATTTGTGATTTAAATCTCGTTCCTTTTCCTTTCAGAAAAGCCTTTCATGTAATTTGTTATTGTCATCAGTTCATATGTTTTCATCAAGACAATATGTAAATCACTAAAATATTTTAGTGTCGTTGTTTCACTCCGTACGGTAAATGTATGAGCTAAATTATGTGAATACGTTTCAGTGCACGTTCTAAAGCAATACAGGCACACTGCAAGGTTCGTGTCTTCATGTCTCATTTCTACAGGAGGTATTTCACTTCAATGGAGGTGAATTCGAATTTCTTCGAAGGCGTTTGTATGGTGAAGCAAAGAAGACATCTAATACCATTTCCATAATTTGAAGTCGACCTTTCTGAAAGACTTATTGTATAAAGTTTTTCTTATGATTCCGTTAGAGAGTTTCTTCTTGCAATCTGCAGCGTATAAAGTAAAATAAAATGAAATTAAATTAAATTCCATCCCCAAACGCACTTTCTCCAACCAGGATTAGAACTGCCGACTCACACTAGGGCTGCATCACAAGACACAAGCAGAACCATACAGCCAACCACACACTGCCGCAGATTGCCCTCAGTCTCTCACATATTCAATGCTGAGCCTCTAACGCATCGCGAAAGAACCTGAAAGTCACCTACATAAATGACATTCCTTGAGTACAAAATTTAAATTTGTCTCATTTCACGGTGGCATTACAAATCATTAGTCATGAAAGTAGAAAAGGAATGTCAAGTGAACTTAGACAATTCAGTACCACTTGAGGAAGTAACTGCACTGTCACAGTGTTTCCGAATATCAGCAACGATGTTGCCAGTTCTTAGATGTACTAGGATGACCTGTGAAGCGATAAGCGACGCGAAATCGCGCTAGTCTCATGCGGGCTTCTAGAGGGGAGTCGCGCATTTCGGTTAATATGCGGCGCTATCTCCTGATAGATTCCATCGTCACATTTACGGTGCAGATATTAAATTCGTCCAATGAGGCCGAAACTATCGTTTTAAATTTTTGAAGCTTTGCTGCATTATGATAGATTTTCAGCAAATGAATAGAGAATAAAATACTGATATTGTGATTGCAGCATACGACAAATCAAAGACTGAGATACGTAAACATGCATCACGATTAGTTTTATCCTCCCCCCACCCAAAAAAAGACTAAAACAATTGCTTTGATACATTTCGACAAAAGCTTATCTTTTGCTGAAAAGTTACTGGAAATCAATGATGCCCCATCCGTCTCGAAAAACTTCGCAACTTGAAAGCGACTGCGATTCAAAATACAGCCTTACGACTGTAGAAGTAATATTTCTTGCCTTCTACGTGTTGGTTTGCATGAATGCCAGAAGAAACATTAACTGATTATTTGTGCAACACAGTAATTATTTCACTTAAGTATTCAGAAGACTGGATATTTAAAATTACGGCCATGAACACAGAAACTAAGCTGTATATGAGGGAAACGTGCAATTCTGATGTTTTTCCTCTGCAAACATATACATATAATCTATAGACTACTAAGCAGCTTATTGATTTCATAGTGTTACAGCCTTGATGGGCCAACAAATGATGATGATGATGATGATGATGATGATGATGATGATGATAATCCGAACCCATGTGTCTGATGGATTTTTCGAACGTTGCAATCTATGACTTTCATGTGTTGTTGCTTAGTATCTGTCCTCACGATGTTAAATCAACAGAAATTGTTACAAACATTTTACCTACCTTCTCTTATTGTCCTATTTTTCGTCAAACCACACATTATTTCTGGTGTCTTGGCCACATGGGAAAGAAAGCTTTTGCAACTGAATTATTGATAATAATGATGGTAATAATGATAGTAATCAATGACATTTACGGCATTACAACAGAATGATAAAGATTACAATAACAATAGAAAATGACGATCTCTTGGTTGACACACTGCAATGAGTTTTGGTATTTCGTTGCTGAATGCCATTTGATATTTTTCAGAGGAGAAAAATAGATCTGAAGCCACACACATCACTAGTACAACGATACCTCACTAATCAACCATGCTTGCTGTAGATGAGAAAACGAGAACGGCGCCACCGAGCTAAAATGAGATTACTCGTTCAGTTGTCTGACATTTGTTGGCAGTTAATACAGACAGTCCCGACATAAAACACAAAATTGTTTGCAATTTAAGGAGGGGTAGACCTTTCTGCGGTCGAAAATTTAATTCAGGATAAGTCATTTAAATGCAATGACTAATCTCATATCCTCATGAATATTGGAAAATACCTCGAATTCTGAAACTAAGGGAACGATCAGAGTTGCCTAGCATCGTAAGCAATACTGCTAAGCTATAGGAAGAATTTCTTGGCCATCCCACAATATCCTCATTCCTACAAACAGCTTGCGTCAACTGGCTTTTATCCATGCTGCGCTGCCAACGCCCATTGTAAGTAAGGCTTCAGTCCGAAAGCCGACAACATCATTGAAAATGCTGATGAATAGATGACTTACGTTCATCAACTTCCGGGGAGAGTTTCTTTCAACGAAACGGAGAAAGTGTGAAATGACTACTTTCTCAAAAGTTCCTACGGACTTTTGTCCCAAATTGGACGTATATACGTTCAATCTTGTCATACGCGGTTCACATTCCAGGAATATCACCAAAATGAGCATCTGGCGGGTACCGTCCTAGAGCAGCTATTACGTAAGTTTTTACCGATAATCATAAAATTGAAAAGACGGCTTTTGCTGCAGAATATAGTGACTTCTATTACATCCGCATAACCTTTCCCAATAAGAAACTGTTTTCTTCGTATAGTGATGCCCCTGTTTAGATGCATTATAATGTTAGTGTTTAATGTTGCTTCAGAAGTAATTTTGTCTTAAATATTTTTATATTTGCAGGTGATTCAAAGTAATTGTAATAATTAGTTTCCCTTCAAATTACTCCATTCATTCGATCTTTTATTTGTAAAGTAATTGCAACCGCCAAAAATGAAATTGTCCTATAAACCAAACCGTTTGGTTATCTTAGGTCATTCGTATATGGGCAGAACACTTTCATCTGTAATATCTCCACGAAAGGCAGAGAAGCGGACGGTTCTCTGTCATAGTAGTTAGGCTCGCGTAACTAGTCCTCTGTGCAGAAGAGATGGAATTATATGTTGAAGAAAGAAGTCATATCTAAGAAACTTGCATATTAATTTTATTTTTCTCGTGTATTTACATTCTTTCAGTTTATATTCGTCTTTACTTCTCACAAAATAATGAGATATATTTTCTCTGTTAGTAGCTACCTTTGGTCGTTTCCGACCGCATTAAATTTTCTGTTGTCTCTAGATGGATAATACTTTGTCTCTGCTGATCCCAGATTTCACGTCGAAAGAAAACATGTGCTCCACATAATTCATTTCGCAGTAGGCGGTCGTATTTCCACCGTTGGTATATTTACTTGTACGAATATTGTTCGTAACCGTAAACAGTTTGCTCTTGCTGTTCATCTCCTTAATATTGTTAAACACATTTTCCCTATAATTCTCCTCGTGAAGTGTTTGAACTGCTGTGCTTTATTATTGTTAGTACCATTAGTTTTTATTTCAAGTTGATCTCTGAATTTGTATTTTGTATTACCGTTATATTTGTTTGTTCAATATGTTCACAATATTGAAGATCAAGTTATCATCCATTAATATAAGCGACTTAGAGCTAATGTATAACGTTCATTTTGGTCCTGTTTCATCCGTAAAAGTTCCTCTTAAAATCTGGAACACTTCAACACTCTTAATGTCATAACCATACGTAGGCAGAGGACATTCAAGGATTGCTCATTTATTAACTTCATTCATAATGATAATTTGGATGAAATTTATTTACAAATTTTGCACTCAGTACATTTAATTTTTATGATAGCGGTAAAATTACAGCCTTGCGCAACCTAGGGCAACTGTTCAAAATCAATGAATAAGATATACGTAGATACTTTTATTTACTATCTTTTAACAAGCAACAGTGCAATTGCTTTCCCTAATATTGTTCTAAACCATGGCACAATTCATCGACCAATTTTAATCGTTGTAACACGTGTTTATTGGGTTGCTTTATTGTCTATTGTGTTTTTGTTACAAATTTTACAATTGATTTTATACTAACGATAGGCCAGACCCTTAATTAAGGTAACTCAGAACCGCGTGATAATGCAATATTTACTCGCATTCGTTTTTGCTACGGAGCGAGTTGGTGCATTGGTAACACACTGGACTCATATTAGGCTGCACGGCGCTTCGAATTGGCCATCGGCCATTTGGATTTGAGTTTTCCATGATTTTCCTAAATCAGTCTAGGCAAATGCCGGAATGGTCCCTGCGGCAGGGCACGGTCGATTTCCTTCCACATCCTTATGACAATCCGAACTTCTGCTTCGCTCTAATGACCCCCTTGTCGAGGGGATGTTAAATCGTGACCTTCCTTATTTCTTTCGTGTCTCGTGTGCAATAGAGCTTACTTTGTTCATGTTTTCGTGTGTTGGTACAAATTTTGCAGTTCATTTCAAACCAACTTCCCTCTGAACAAGAGACCTTGAACTTTCAACTTAACTTAGAACTGGATGACACTGCTTCATTAACGCCATTTCTTAATTGGTGTGTGGTGGAGGGCAATTTTTATACAGCTGCTGTTTTCGCCTGTTTCTCTTCCAGTCGTGAATGGTTCGCCGTTAAAACTATTTCTGGTAAGACTTAGTGTGAGTTCATATCGCCCTATCTTCTACCTTCGCGATCTTTTCGTGACTGATACATAAGAGGGGTCAGGTGAAATAGAAATAAAACAAATGTATCGAATGTCTCTGTTGTATTCTCATAAAAACGATTGAAACTGAATGAAAAATTTCACACATACAAAATTTGAAAAGTGTAAAATAATCATTCAGATGGAAAATGCATAGAAACGTGGAATTAAAATAGACTAAGACGTATAAAGTAACTTTTGTCCACTCGATAATTGCTACCGCGTTAAGGATAGTTCCAATAAATTTTCGAATTTTTAATAGCCTTGTCAGACATCACAGTAACACTGGAACATAAAGTGTTCTTGCAAAATGAGTAATGCTAACAGTAGCGTTTAGTGGCCACCAACGTGAAGGGTAATTTATTTCATTAACGTTCTGAAGTCGATAAGAGGTATGACGCAGTGGCGGCAGCCACGGTCGTTTTGGTAAATGCGGCACAACGAGCGAGCGAAGGCGCGCGCGTCTGGAAACGGAGAAGGCGGAGCGCGCCTGCTGGAGGGATAGTTTTCGTTCTGAACAGAGGAAGCCATCAAAAGGAGCCTAACAGATATTCGGTAGACCTCTTCGAACTTACTCGTTTTGACTGTAACATAAGAAATAAATGAAATTCACGAATTGCATTGAACATTGCAATGTATAGTAAATTAATGTCGTTCGCTATCTGCGACGACACCGATCGAATGATGATCTATCGACGTGAGATATGTGGCACCTAAAAGTCGCCATTGAGTTTGTACTTTGAAACCTATCACCGCGCTGTAATGAACACGTTGCAATTAGAACTATGTTTAAATCGCATCCGGCCATGAGACTACGTAACATTTTGTGAAATCAACGAGGCAGGCAACAAAGACAGGTCCGGAATCCATTGAGCACCTCATCAACAAACGTGCTCAAAAAATTCAAATGGAACGCTATTTATCGTAGCAAGATGTTCTGTCAATAACAGGTCGCTTGTAATTTCCATATTGGCCTGTGGACATTTTATTTTATTAGGAAGCAAACTCGAAGGAAACTGGACAAATTTGGGTATTTAGGAAGACTTTTCTGCGACAAATTGTGAGTCTTATAGTTAGTTAATGGAGTACAGTAAACATAACGATAATTCCTGCATATGAATCAACCATAAACCGAGAAATAAAACTGGTAATACGCTCAATGAGGTATTCATTGATTTTTTAATAGCTGGCCACATGACATATGTGCAATTTGGAGAGCACATTATCTCTAGCCTGAGCGGAATTACGGATCCGGATCCTAACATGCAGGACGCCAGCTACAAAAACTCGTTCATCAGGCCACCAATGTAATAAAGATTTTCCAACGTCGTAGTAGGGCCTATTGTTTCGCAACTTCGGCATCATGTAGATGTGAGTCTGATATGTAATTCTGCAGTCAGTTGACTTTTTCTTGTCACCTACATTAAATATTTTGAAAAATTAACATCATAATATGCTCGTTGTAGTAGTTAACCTTAATTTTGTTTCATACATTAACTACTCCTACTCTCTTTCACGTTGCGAGCAATCTGCCTCAGCTGTGAGTAAATAAATGAGGTAGGGTTTATAGCAGTAATGTCTAGCTTTATAATAGTCACTTTCTGAAAACCTAGCCAATTTAGAAATCGGGGCCGTTTTTTTGCAAAAGCTGAATTTCATCATTTCGTCTCGTTACGTCTTTAATTTATCCGCTTACTGCCAAGCAAAATCATCCGTGCCAACTGTCTCATGGAAACCTCATAGCAGATACTGTAGCCACCTACTTCAAGAATATCAAGTGACATCAGAAACAAAACGAAAGAACATTTTCTTAATTGAATTTATCAATTATTCTAAAATGATGGTAAAATTTTAAATATAGATAAAACAACTTATTTGGAAATCACTTCAAATGTAGTCATCCCATAAAGTAAATAAATTCTGAAGCCATGTCAGCTTTTTTTTTTTTTCTTAAAGAATGTTGCTTTACAGGTCGAAGACCGTTTTAACGTTTTTAAAGGTCCATCATCAGGTGTTAATTTTTTTCATATGAAAATTCATTATAGAGACACAAGGTTCTAATTGCTTTCATCTGTCATGGGAATAAAATTTCATTAATTAGGCTCAGATATATGGAACCCGTCCAACAGAAATCATCACTGTCATTCAGAATAAAAACCAAAGACCTTAAAATGTGGGATAAATAGACGCGTAATTTTGATTACTGTATTTTCAATTAAACCAGTAGATATCCGACGAAGTGAAGGTGTACAAACCAAAGAAAACTGTCCAAAGAATCGAAGAAACCGATAGATGATGGATTTGTATTTCGCTCATCTTTGCATCAAGTATTACAGCAAGGTAATACGAATATGCGCAACCACCCAGATTCTCTGTTTTGTTACAGCTTCATGAGGACTAAATTCATTTAGGTAATATTCCTTGACTGTGCGAGGCGTTTGACAAGACTCAACGTAGATACAGTCCATCTTCGGACAACAGTGCCTAGCATCATTGGAGAAAATGATGGTTCACATTACTTTTTCGTTTTGTTACAAAAAGCTCTCACTGAAAGTTCATGAGGGTAAGTTATCAATTCATCATCATTTCTTCTCAATGCATGGCTAAAAGCCAGTTGAGGCCAGATGCTAGTAGGATTGAGAATATTGTGGGCTGTCGCTTTCAAGATGCGAAATGTTTGAAACCTTACTGTTTAGTGACGGATGATGCAACATTCATTTCCAGTAACTCATAAAAAATTGCTTTTGTAGATATCTAACAAAGTAACTTTTAGTCTTTTGGAGGGGAGGGGGGTGAAACTGAAATCGTGATGAAAGTTTATATATCTCAGACTTTGAACTGCCCTATGTTGCAAGCACAATATCAGTATTTTTAACTTCTCTAGTCATTAGCTGAAATATCATAATGCTGTATAGCTACAAAAAATTTAAACGCTAGTTTCGGCCTCCTTGGACGAATTTAACATCTGCATCGTAAATGTGACGACGGAATCTATCAGGTGATAGCGCCGCATATTAACCGAAATGCGCGACTCCCCTCTAGAAGCTCGCATGAGACTAGCGCGATTTCGCGTCGCTTATCGCTTCACAGGTCTACCTAGTAAGCTAAGAACTGGCAACATCGTTGCTGATATTTGGCAACACTGTGACAGTGCAGTTACTTCCTCAAGTGGTACTGAATTGTCTAAGTTCACTTGACATTCCTTTTCTGCTTTCATGACTAATGATTTGTAATGCCGACGTGAAATGAGAGACAGAAATTTAAATTTTGTACTCAAGGAATGTAATTATTTATGTAGGTGACTTTCAGGTTCTTTCGCGATGCGTTAGAGGCTCAGCATTGAATATGTGAGAGACTGAGGGCAATCTGCGGCAGTGTGTGGTTGGCTGTATGGTTCTGCTTGTGTCTTGTGATGCAGCCCTAGTGTGAGTCGGGAGTTCTAATCCTGGTTGGAGAAAGTGCGTTTGGGGATGGAATTTAATTTAATTTCATTTTATTTTACTTTATACGCTGCAGATTACAAGAAGAAACTCTCTAACGGAATCATAAGAAAAACTTTATACAATAAGTCTTTCAGAAAGGTCGACTTCAAATTATGGAAATGGTATTAGATGTCTTCTTTGCTTCACCATACAAACGCCTTCGAAGAAATTCGAATTCACCTCCATTGAAGTGAAATACCTCCTGTAGAAATGAGACATGAAGACACGAACCTTGCAGTGTGCCTGTATTGCTTTAGAACGTGCACTGAAACGTATTCACATAATTTAGCTCATACATTTACCGTACGGAGTGAAACAACGACACTAAAATATTTTAGTGAGTTACATATTGTCTTGATGAAAACATATGAACTGATGACAATAACAAATTACATGAAAGGCTTTTCTGAAAGGAAAAGGATCGAGATTTAAATCACAACCATCGTAGAGTGCCATTGGATTGGGCAATGACAATTTTTTTGCCCCTCTAATGTATTATATACTCATCATTCAAAATAGGTGGTCTGCTTCGTTATATCCTGTGTGAAATACGAATCGCAACCTTTATTGTTGATCACCACTTAGCAACAGTACAGCATTTTACGTATGCAGGGCGATGAGCGGCGGCAGGCGCTGTGGGCAGAGGGCGAGGCAGCGCTGTGTAGCGCCGCCACCGCTGCTGCCGCCGAGGTATATGGGCCGCGGAGAGCTCTGCCAAGCGCTGCGGCCAGAGGCGGCGATGTTATTGGGCCGGAATGTTATTACCAGTGTACCAAAAAATGAAATACGTTACACATATGCTTCCCTTACACATGGGGCATGAGCATGAACGAGTGACGTGAATTTAAAATTTTAGTCAACAGTCGGTTTCGATCGCTAATACTGAACATGCAAGTCGCGCACTTTAGCGTAAGACCAAGGAGGGAGCTGACCCAGCTATCTTCTAACTGCACACGAGAAGTGCTGTATGAACTCCCGCACTCTGCAGTGTTGCCAGATTGTGCAGATAGCTGGACTTAATGCGAATCAGCGCGGCCACTTTTATTGTCCCATGTCGCGATCGGCTCGGACTTAGGCTCAGCGGCGGCCAGGTTTTTTGTCAAAGAGTGTACCTTCACCCAGGTCCTCGCCTCCCCTCGACCAACTAAGGAGGTAGGCATCCAGACTTGCGATCTAACGTTCTGTGACACTGTCGTCAGGTCGGCTAGCCCGAAAATTGCTCGTTCCACCTCTCCGTTCCATCCCTTCTGCCAGTTCTACAGCTAATTTGTCGACCAGTTAACACACATCCCGGGCACCCAAATCTGCTGCCCGGAGTTCAAAAAAAGAATCAGTCCGTGAGATTTTCTCAAGACTCAGACTTCTCAATCGTCAACCGCATCTTCCACCCATCATACTTCTAAGAAGGCTTCCAGAAAAAACACCCCCCCTTCCCCGCCGAGGCGTGACTCTTCGGTCACGCCATCAAACAGTTGCCGGGCTCGGCCGTCTTCTGTTTCACCGGGACGCTCCGTCTGTCGGGCACCCGGCCGTTTACCGGCGGTGGAAGCTGCCCCTCCTGATCAACTCCGGAAGGTGGCAGACGCGTCGATCGAACCAATGGAACATGACCCTTTGCCACTAGACGGCGATGGCAGTGCTCCCTCGAAGTCCGGTCCTCAGCGGCCGTCGAGGTGACCCCATCTGCTTGTTCCTTTTTATCTTCTCATTTTTTATCATGGCGCTCCTCCAATGGAATATTCGCGGCATTCGTTCCAATCGGGTGGAATTAAAACTACTCCTTCGATTGCACTGCCCGCTTCTAGTCTGCCTCCAAGAAACTAAGTTGCGTCCAAGTGATCGTGCAGACTTTTCACACTACACCTCTGTGCGATTCGACCTGCCACCCGTGGCAGGTATCCCAGCCCGTGGAGGGGTTCTGATGCTCCTTCGAGACGATGTTTATTACCATCCCATTTCATTGCATACTCACCTACAGACAGTTGCCGTCCGCATCACCCTATCCACATTTACTTTTTCCCTCTGTAATATTTATTCGCCATAGTCATCTGCCCTTAATAGGGCAGATGTGCTACACCTTGTTGATCAGCTCCCTTCACCTTTCGTGTTGCTAGGCAACTTTAATGCCCACCACCCCCTATGGGGCTCTCCGGCACCTTGTCCGAGAGGCTCCCTTTTGGTGGACCTTCTCCAACACCTCGATCTTGTCTGCCTCAACACCGGTGCACCGACCTTCCTATCAGAAACACATAGACCTGGCAATATGCACTTCTCAGCTTGCCAGTCGGTTTGAGTGGTATGCACTTTCTGACACGTACTCGAGTGACCATTTCCCCTGTATCATCCACTTTCTGCATCATTCCCCATCTCCTCGTCCCACCAGTTGGAACATCTCTAAAGCCGACTGGTGGTTTATTCTTCAACGTCTGTTTCTCATAATCAGAATTTTTCCAACAGTGACAGTCAGGTCGAATACCTCACAGAGGTTATTCTCACTGCTGCCGAACGTTCTATACCTCGTACATCCTCTTCTCCACGTCATGTCGAGGTCCCTTGGTGGACTGCAGCCTGCCGCGACGCGCTTAGAGCCCGGCGCCGTGCTTTACGCACCTTCCGCCGCCACCCGACTTTGGAGAATTGCATACATTATAAACGTATGAGAGCGCAATGTCGTCGTATCATAAACGACAGCAAGAAAGCGCGCTGGACTGCTTTTACTAGTTCTTTTAACCGTTATGAGCCCTCCACGTTTGTTTGGCGTTGCCTACGCCGTTTATCCGGCATCAAGATCCACTCCCCGATTCCTGGCCTGACCGTGGAGAACGCAGTCCTCGTGGACCCCCCTGGCGTTTCCAACGCATAGGGCCGTTTCTTTGCGGAGGTATCGAGCTCTGCCCATTACCACCCTGCCTTTCTCCCTCGTAAACAGGTAAAGGAGGCACGGCCGCCTTCTTTCCACTCTTTTAATCGGGAAAATTATAACGTCGCCTTCACCATGCAGGAGCTAGACCGTGCTCTCGCCCTGTCCCGATCTTCTGCTCCCGGGCCCGATTCCATTCATATTGAGATGCTGAAGAACCTCTCTCCTGCGGGCAAGTGCATTCTTCTTAGTACCTACAATCGCATATGGACTGAAGGTCATGTTCCCACAAGTTGGCGTGAAGCCATTGTTGTCCCCATCCCCAAACCAGGGAAGGACAAACATCTTCCTTCCAGCTATCGTCCCATTTCTCTGACGAGCTGCGTCTGTAAGGTGATGGAACGCATGGTTAACGCTCGGTTGGTCTGGCTCCTCGAATCTCGCCACCTCCTGACTAATATACCATGCGGTTTTCGTCGACTCCGCTCTGCTGCTGATCACCTCGTTACCTTCTCGACCTTCATTATGAATAACTTTCTAAAGAAGCGTCAAACAGTAGCAGTGTTCTTCGACTTGGTGAAGGCATACGATATCTGTTGGAGAGCGGGCATTCTCCGCACATTGCTCACATGGGGCCTTCGTGGCCGCCTCCCTCATTTTATTCAAGCGTTTTTGGCGGTTCGCAAGTTCCAGGTACGGGTGGGTTCTGTTTTGTCAGATACCTTTCGCCAGGAGAATGGGGTACCACAGGGCTCCGTCTTCAGTGTGGCTCTTTGCCATCGCAATCAATCCGATCGCAGATTGCCTTTCAGCCGTCGTTTCCGGATCCCTTTTTGTAGACGATTTTGCAATTTATTGCAGCGCCCAGCGGACATATCTCTTGGGGCGTTGTCTTCAACGCTGTCTTGACCGTCTAAATTCCTGGAGCATCGCGAACGGCTTCAGATTCTCCACTGAGAAAACGGTGTGTATAAACTTCTGTAGATACAAGGAATTTCTTCCATCATGTCTCCATCTCGGACCCGTTGCTCTCCCTTTCGTGGAAACTACGAAATTCTTGGGGCTAATGTTGGATCGGAAACTTTGCTGGTTCACACACGTGTCCTACCTGGCTGCCCGTTGTGCCTGATCCCTTAACGTTCTTCGTGTCCTCAGTGGCACATCGTGGGGAGCGGATCGTACCGTCCTGCTCCACCTTCATCAGGCCATTGTTCAGTCGAAGCTCGACTATGGAAGCCTTGTAGACTCTTCTGCACGGCCGTTGATTCTCCGCCGTCTCAACTCTATTCACCATCGGGGGTTACGTTTAGCGACGGTGCATTTTATACCAGCCCTGTTGAAAGTCTGTATGGCAAAGCTGCTGTATTACCCTTGACCACTCGGCGTGACACTCTTGTCGGTATGCATGCTGCCTGCGGTCGATGCCCAACCACCCATCTTACCCGTTATTCTTTGACGACTCATTCGATCGCCAATATCAGTTATCTGTGATAGCCTTGCTTCCACCTGGAGTTAGGTTTCGCCGCCTGCTTCAGCGGCTCGATTTTACCCTTCCTTCCACCTTTCGGTTGAGCGACAGCCCATTGCCACCGTGGCATCAGGCCCAGGTTCACACTCACCTTGAACTTAGTTCGCTCCCCAACGAGAGCACCCCGGAATTGGTATACCGCTCGAGGGTTGTCGAACTCCGTTCGCGGTTCGCTAATACCATATTTATTTACACTGACGGTTCCAAGAGCACTGACGGTGTCGGATCTGCCTTTATCGTCGAGGACAACCGTTTCCAATACAAGCTCCCTGACCGGTGCTCGAATTTCACGGCTGAGCTTTTTGCCCTCCACCAGGCTGTTTTGTATACCTGCCGCCACCGCCAACCTTTCTATGCCATCTGTTCTGACTCCATTACTGCCCTGCAGAGTCTCAAGGACCCTTTTTCGACCCATCCTCTCGTGTATCGGATCCAACGCTCCCTCCAGCTGCTAGCAGATGACAGCTGTCACGTTACTTTTCTGTGGGTCTCTGGCCACATGGGTGTGCCCGGGAATGAGACCGCCGACATAGCAGCCAAGGCCGCAGCTATTTTGCCTCGCATGGCTACCTTTTGCGTCCCATCTGACGATGTTCAACGGGCTCTTCGGCGGAGTATCGTGTCGTCATGGCACAGTGCGTGGTTTTCACTGTACAACAATAAATTGAGAACTGTAAAACCGATCCCGATCGCTTGGAGGACCACCTCACGCCCCTCTGGGCGAGAGGTGGTCATCCTGGCCCGGTTACGGATCGGTTACTGCCGTTTCAGCCACCATCACTTGCTATCCGCCGACCATGCACCGCTGTGCTCCTGCGGTGAACTGCTGACAGTGCGACATGTTTTACTGTCTTGTGTTAATTTTCATCATCTCCGTGTAGCCCTTCACTTTCCGTCTACTCTGGAGGAAATTTTAGCTGATGACACACGAGCAGCTGCTCGAGATTTGCGTTTTATCAACTTGGCCAACTTATCGAAGGATATTTAACCTTTTTAATTGTCTTTTATCTTTCGTTTTTAGCCTCTTGTTGATGTTCTGACAGTCACCTTTTTTCTTTGAGATCATAGCGAATCTATGTTCTTGGCTGGGCGCTAATGACCGTAGAAGTTGTGCGCCCTAAAACCACAAAAAAATTTAAGGTTTACAAAAGTGATCACTGTGTTTCTGGTGTTTATCTGGAGAATCATTCTCAAATTCCAGATCTGTTCTATGCAGGATCTTCCCTTGCGAAAACAAGCCTGGTATTTGCGGGCCAGCTTATTCTTCCAGTCTATTCATGAGAACTTTTGGCAGTATTTAATATACCCCTGTAATTATATGGTTTTGTCATCTTCCTTGTGAAGTGGGCGGATGAGTGCGCATTTCCATTCATATCTGTTCCGTTTCTCAAATTTCTAATATTATTTTGTGGAATTTTCCCGTTAATTTTTTATCATTTAGTTTCCACAGTTCTGCAATAATTCCATCTCCTACTGGGGCTCTATTGTTTCTCAGTGTCTTCATAATTTTTTTTTCTATTTCCTTGATGGTTTAGCGTCGTGATTTGATTTGTTGTCGATGCCTAGTAGCGAATATTCCTTGTAGGCCTTTGTAGTAGAGAAGTTTGTTGAAATAGTCAGCGATGATTTGGAAGTTATTATTCGTTTCTAGTTGGCCATCTGCTTTCTTGAAGCAAAGATTGGATGTCTGGTATCGTGCAAGGTGTTCTTTAGAAGTCTTGTAGACATTCCTTGTGTTATTCTTCGTAAAGTCTTGTTCTATGTCATTTAATCACCATTCGTCATAATTCCTTTGTTCATCCGAATTATTTTTATGGATCTCTTGAAAATCATGCCATTTTCATTACTATTGAAGTTTTTCCAGGCATTGATCCTTTCGTCTGTTGCTTGGTCATACATTATATTACACCACCTGTGTTTTCTCCTTCTTGGCGTTGTCCCAATTTCATTGCGGATTTCAAGACGTCCAAAATTTCTGTCCAGGTCCTGATGTTTGACTTTCCTGTAAGATGTTTCCGTCTAGTTATATGTATTCGGGGTCTGGTCTCGACACTTCTAGTTTTCGCTTTTTCGACTGGGTTGCAACCCGGTCCTTATATGTATAAGTCAGTGGTCTAATTGAAAAACGTCCTCGTTTTCACATTCAAAATTTCTGCTGTGCTAGTCTTGGAGATATCCAAATCGTCTATCTGGAATTCAGCCAGCATTGTTAGGTTACTTACAACTTTACAGTTTCTTATTGGGTTTCTAGAATTATTTGGCATAAGGCCAAAATTTTCGCAAAAACTTATCAATCTTTAGTTATTTGTTTTGGCAGCTGCATGGATTCCTGTGAGTTTCCTGTATTTTTTCTCTTTGCCTAATTGTTCATTAAAGTCGACTAATATAATAATTACATGGTGTTTGGAAATTTTGTCATATCTTCCAGGTCATGCCCGAAGTCATGCACTTAGTGGGGGTTCTTATTGTTATTACTATTATTATTATTAGTAGTAGTGGTAGTGGTAGTGGTGGTGGTGGTGGTGGTGGTGGTGGTGGTGGTCGGATGTTCTAATGTATAGTAGTGTTACAGATGTGAAAGTGTTTCGTATTACACACTTTTTCACATATATGGCAAGTACCTTTCCAATTATATACCGGGTGATCAAAAAGTCGGTATAAATTTGAAAACTTAATAAATCACGGAATAATGTAGATAGGTAAAAATTGACACACATGCTTCGAATGACATGGGGTTCTATTAGAACAAAAAAAGAAAAAGAAAAAAGAAAATAAAGTTCCAGAAATATCAGACAGATGGCGCTGAGCAGCAAAACGTCAGTGACTATGAATGAAAATCGTGTATAAAAGGAGCTGTAATGAGAGAGAGAGAATCAGATGCACCAGCAGTCGTAGCATGTTGACGGTACCTGAAAAGGCGCTTTTAGTGAAGCTGTATTATCAAAATGGGGAATGTGCTAGTTCAGCGTTACTATCCTATCGCCATAGGAAGGGGATTCGAATGGGTAAAGGTTCTTTGACAAATGCAGCTGTGACGCGAATTGTTTCGAAGTACGAAGCCACGGTTTGTTTATACGATAGATCTCGTAGTGGCCGACCGAGCACAAGGCGTAATGCTGCTGAGACAGTTCAGGAAGAAATGGAGACTGTAGCGGGTTCGTCTATGCACGGGGAAGACAGCGCTCGTGCAGTCGCACGTCGCACCGGCATTCCGTACACTACTGTTTGGTTGCTATCCTTACAAACTCCATCGGCATCACGAACTGTTACCTGGCGATTTAGTGAAGCGGAAGGCATTTGCGGTGTGGGCGTTTTAAAATATGGCGGAAGATGATTGATTGAGTAACGTGTTGTGGATCGACGAAGCTCATTTTCATGCTCCCAAAGCTGCAGAATTTGGGCTACTGAAATTCTAGAAATGTCGTGAAAACTCCACTGCACGACGAGAAAATCACGGTATGGGTTGGATTTACATCTACCGCTATCGGGCCTTTTTTCTTCGAGGAACTGCGTGATTCTGGTTTTGAAACCGCTACCGTGACGGGTGAGAGGTACGCCGATATGTTAGAGAATCGCATCTTCCACAGCCTGGCTGATAAACGCCTGCTGGAACGCACGATTTTTATGCAGGATGGCGCTCCACCCCATATTGCTAGACGCGTGAAAGATCTCTTGCGCGCGTCGTCGCGTCGTTTGGTGATGATCGTGTGCTCAGCCGCGACATTCGTCATGCTTGGCCTCCCAGGTCCCCAGACCTCAGTCCGTGCGATTATTGGCTTTGTGGTTTACCTGAAGTCGCAAGTGTATAGTTATCGACAGATATCTCTAGGGATGCTGGAAGACAACCTCCGACGCCAATGCCTCACCCTAACTCCGGACATTCTTTACAGTGCTGTTCACATTATTCCTTGACTAAAGCTATTGTTGAGGAATGATGAACATATTGAGCATTTCCTGTAAAGAACATCTTTGCTTTGTCTTAATTTGTTATGCTAATTATTGCTTTTCTGATCAGATGAAGAGACATCTGTCGGACATTTTTTGTTCTATTAAAATCCCATGTCAACTTTTACCTCGCTATCTACATTATTCCGTGATTTATTAAGTTTTCAAATTTGTACTGACTTTTTGATCACCCAGTGTTTCTCTGGCCACGTACTTATGCCACGAGCTGCCATGCAGGCACGGCATGGCGTTCTTATGACGTCAGCCACGAGCGCCGTCTGCTACAATTCCGCTCGTGGCCACCACTGGACTCCATCGTTCACTTGGGACTGAGATAGGAACCAGTTAACACTTGGAAATAAGAGAGGCACCAGTTAAGACTTAACTATCAGATAGGCACTAGAAATCATAAGTAGGCAGGCCTCTTTATATAAACTATGTATCAGCATTCTGCAGTCAAGAACTATGTGAAAGTTTATTACTAAGTCTCTATGAAATATATATCTCGGTCTAATTTACTCTAGTGTTTCTAGTTTCTGCTGTCCCACTGGCTGCTCACATCCATACCTGCACAAGCGTGCATCCTTTATTCCTGTGTGTCTTTCTACTCGGCCACCGACACCCAGGTCTACCGACGGAAACGAGACACAAAAGTTCCCTGCCAGGATTAGTTGTTTGAAATTGTGTGTTGTGTTCCTCAGTCCGGAGACTGGTTTGATTCAGCTCTCCACCCTTTGCAAGCCTTTTCATCTCCTCATAAGAACGGCAACCCACATCTACTTGAATCTGCTTACTATACGCGTCTCTTGGTCTCCCTCTGCGATTTTTACCCCACACACTTCCCTCCAATGCTAAATTTACGCTTCTTGAATGTTTAAGAATGTGTCCTACCAAGCGATCCCTTCTTTTAGTGAGGATATGCCAAAAATTCCTTTTCTCACCAATTCTGTTCAGTACCTCTTCATTAGTTATGCGATCTACCCACCTAATCTTCAGCATTCTTCTGTCGCACCACATTTCAAAAGCCTCTATCCTCTTCCTGTCCTCACTGTTTATCGTCCATGTTTCACTCCCATACAAGGCAACACTCCACACAAATGCCTTCAGGAAAGACTTCATTACACTTAAATTAATATTCTATGATAGCAAAATTGTCTTTTTCAAAAATGCTTTTCTTCCCATTGCCATTCTGCATTTTATATCCTCTGTACTGCGACCATTGCATGTTATTTTACTACCCAAGTAACAAAACTCATCTACCACCTTCATTGTTTCGTTACCTAATATAATTCCTTCAGCATCACCTGATTCTCTAAGACCGCATTCCATTATTTTTGTTTTGCTCTTGTTAATGTTCATTTTATACGCTCTTGAACATGAAATTAACAAACCGCTTTTACCATTACAACACCTGTTTGTCCATAGAGCAAATAATGAAATATAAAAATATAATAGCTCGTGTTGCTCAGTTGACACTTTGGAATGTTTCAGCAATATCCCAGTGATGGCCGCGAAACGTCCATTGGAAGACAGAGGTCGTCTGTCTGGGAACCTGGCTGCGCTGCTGGAGTCTGGGGACGGCGCCGACGTGACGCTGGAGGTGGGCGGGGCGCGGCTGCGCGCGCACAGGGCCATCCTGGCGGCGCGCAGCCCGCTGCTGAGGGCCCGGCTGCGCAAGGGCACGCCGGAGGCCGCCAGCCGCACCCTCCACCTGCCGGACATGGAGGAGGAGGTCGCCAGGCAGTTACTACACTTCATGTACACGGACCGGGTGCCCGGCCTCTCCGCGCACGCAGACAAACTTCTCGTGGCGGCGCACGAGTACGGCCTCCCGCAGCTCAAGCAATTGTGCGAAAATGTGTTGGTCCGTGGGATTCATGTGTATAATGCTTCAGAAATGGCGGTTTTAGCTGTGAAGTGCTCGTGTACCGAACTGAAGGAGGCCAGCATCCATTTCATTAGGTATCACAATGAAGTGTTGGCCACGAGTGGATGGGAGAATGCCATTGTTAGCCACCCCAGACTGGCTGCAAAGATTTGCCGCCTTCTGGTTGCCAGACCGTCGAAAAAGAGGTACAGTCTAAATCACCATCCGTGTGTTTTTGTGGTGTATAAGAGGTGCATTAAAGTTCTAAGGCCTCCGATTTTTTTTCTAATGAACTACTCACCCGAAATCGATAAAACTGGCGTTACTTCTCGACGTAATCGCCCTGCAGACGTACACGTTTCACGACGCTGACACCATGATTCCATGACAGAGGTGGAGGCTTCTATAGGAGTCTGTTTTGACCACTGGAAAATCGCTGAGGCAATAGCAGCACGGCTGGTGAATGTGCGGCCATGGAGAGTGTCTTTCATTGCTAGAAAAATCCATAAGTCACTAGGAGTGAGTAGGCGAGTAGGGAGCATGAGGAATTACTTCAAAATTATCACGAAGAAACTGTTCTGTAATGTTAGCTTGATGTGCGGGTGCGTTGTCTTGGTGAAACAGCACACACGCAGCCTTTCCCGGACGTTTTTGTTGCAGTGCAGGAAGGAATTTGTTCTTCAAAACATTTTCGTTGGATGCACCTGTCACCGTAGTGCCATTTGGAACGCAATGGGCAAGGATTACGCCCTCGCTGTCCTAGAACATGGACACCATGATTTTTTCAGCACTGGCGCTTACCCGAAATTTTTTTGGTGGCGGTGAATCTGTGTGCTTCCATTGAGCTGACTGGCGCTTTGTTTCTGGATTGAAAAATGGTATCCACGTCTCATCCATTGTCACAACCGACGAAAAGAAAGTCCCATTCATGCTGTCGTTGCGCGTCAACATTGCTTGGCAACATGCCACACGGGCTGTCTTGTGGTCGTCCGTCAGCATTTGTGGCACCCACCTGGATGACACTTTTCGCATTTTCAGGTTTTCATTCAGAATTGTGTGCATAGAGCCCGCAGAAATGCCAACTCTGGCGGCGGTCTGTTAAACATTCAATCAGCGAGCCCCAAAACAATTCCCTCCACTTTCTCGATCTTGTCAGACCAGCTTGTGCGTGCCCGAGGTTGTTTAGTTTTGTCACACAATGTTATGCCTTCATTAAACTGTCGCACCCACGAACGCACATTCGACACATCCATAACTCCATCGCCACATGTCTCCTTCAATTGTCGATTAATTTAAATTGGTATCACACCACGCAAATTCAGAAAACGAATGATTGCACGCTGTTCAAGTAAGGAAAACGTCGCCATTTTAAGTATCTAAAACAGTTCTCATTCCATCTGCCGTACGATGCTGCCATCTCTGGGACGTATTGACAATGAACGCGGCCTCATTTTAAAACAATGCGCATGTTTCTATCTCTTTCCAGTCCGGAGAAACTAAACGTGAGGCCTTAGAACTTGGATGCACCTCGTATGTGTGTGAGCGTAGTAGTGTTGTTAGTCCTCTGCTGCTCCTGTGGCGCATTTCCTTTTACTTGACATACATTAAAGCCACATTTTTTTTTCTATACGTAACCTGTTGCAGATGTTCAGTGGTCTCGAAGATCTTGTAGCTCGCCTGCCATTAACACACAATAAAATTGTTATGCTGTCGGGTTCTTGGGTTTTCAGAAAACTACATTTGTGACACTTTCATTTGTAACGTATATTTATTTATCCATTCTTAATGATACACAAAAGAAATGCAAAAGTAAGACTGGTTCACAACACACTTCCATACTAAGATGTTACTCCTCTGTCTGTCTGAAGACTTCCCAGTTCGCGCCAATTCGCGCGTATTAATACATAATAGTATTTCTAGAACACGGAAGTACTACATTTAAATATTTAACAATTTGCTCAATAAACATTAATGAAAATTAATAAAAACATTTCCATATCAAAATGAAATAATAAAAGAGATCGTAAGTAAACAATTAGCGCAGTGTTAATGTTTGCATTATTATTCGACGTTAAGCTTCAATAATTTGTTAGAAGACTCTAGTAATGCAGATAATGCTTAAAATGACTTAACAGAAGCTTATGTAATATAAACATGGAATATTAGGGTACAATACTACGACCAACTATGGTATCGAATACTTCAATATTGCAAATAAACGGGACCCTCCTAGCTAAATACATTACTCCTTATCTACATAAACGATTTGGGAGAAAATTTGAACAGATCTCGTAATCAGTTAGCAGATGACACCGTCATTCATCCTCCGGTAAAGTCACCTGAAGATCAAAACCAACTGCGGAACGATCTAAATACGATACCAGTATGGTGTAAAAATTAGCAATTGAAAATAAGTGTGAAATCGTCCGCATGAGTACAAAAAGAAATCCGTTAACCTTTATTTACAATATTAATCAATCGAATGTGAAGGCTGTAAACTCCAATAAATACCTAGGAATTACTATTACTTCATTTACCTGGAAAAGACACGTAGATGTCGTGGGAAAGGCGAACCAGAGACTGCGTTTTATTGGCAGAACCCTCAAAACATGCAAAAGAACTACTAAAGAAACTGCTTACACCACGCCTCTCAGTCCTCATTTGGAGTATTCGTGCCCAGTGTGGGATCCTTATCAAGTGGGTTTGACGGAAGCCATCGAAAGAGTCCAAAAACAAAGCAGCCCCTTATGTATTGTCACGATACAGGGGAGACAGAGTTACGGAAATGATACAGGATCTGGGTTGGGAATCATTATAACAACGGTCTTTATCGCTGCGGCGTTGGCTACTTAAGATACTCCAATCGCCAAGATTATCCTCCAAATGCGTAAATATATTGACTCCCACCTACATAGGTAGAAATGATCAGAATAAAATACGAGAAATCAGAGCTCGAACGGAGAGATTCATATGTTCTTTCTTCCTGCGCAATATTCGAGAATAATATAGTAGATGAATAGTATAAAGGTTGTTGGATGAAACATCTGCCAGACACTGACATGTGATTTGCAGAATATCCCATGTAAATGTAGTGGTGGTACTGGTCGGATAAAGGTATATCACCCCATTTTTGTTAAAATAACGAATGTGCATTCTTGTAACACTTTTACGGCTGTATAAAAAATAACTATGGTAGTTTAGGACACTTAATAAAATCGTAACCATACTGCCTTCCCTTTGAGGAGCAATGCACATTCGTTTATGTGGCTCGACATATACTTAATGTACCCAGTCATGAATCTCGTTAACTGATTTTGCGTGCCACTTGACACCTTATGTCAGTCGCAGATTAACATGTACAACTAACATTATTTTGACAATGGAGGCTTTTTTTTGCTATGTAGTCCAGGCACAAAACCTCGTGTTACTTGCCATGTCAAATTTGGATAGAATGGTGAACATTTGATGGGAACCTTCACTTACTGTTACGGGGCGCTACCTAAACACGCTCCGTTTCCATTGAGACGTATCCCAGCTAACCAGAAGGCGACCTCCGTTTATAAAATTGGGCGTGGCAGCAGTGGCGGATCCAAGGGGAGGGACACAGGGGTCAAGACCCCACAATTTTTTTTAATTGAAACATTTTTATTTTCAGATACAAATTGTGTACGAATTATTAAGAGAATTTATTTTTGGACTTAACCCTTTCATGGTTTTTACTCTTTTTTTTTAGAATATCTTAAGTTATCTCAGCTGTTACAGAGTCTGATTTGGGTCAGGATTACAAATGACACTCAAAAATTTTTAGCACATTCCATTTTTCCTAAAAAAAAGGTGGGACACATACGTCCCACTGATCATTTCTGGCACCGATTTACCTGAAACTTTTTTAAATAATTTCCTAAGTTATCCTGTCATACGGTCTAAACAAGTATATGATTCAAAAATTTGTAATGCACACCATATTTAAAAAATAAAATAAATAAATGAATAAAAACCGAGAGCTGTCTCGCAGCTCCTATAATAGAAAATGCAGATAATAGTAAACCACATACCGTGTTTTATTAGCGCAAAAATTTACAGAAAAATTGTTTTTCTTTGAAATATGAGTACTATAATATCGCAACATAATGGCACTATAGGGCTACACAATGGTCACTGGGACACATGCGTCCCACTAATTGTAAATTCACTGAAAAAAAAACTTTTGAAGTAAAATGTGTTTTATAAAGCGTAATTGTTGCTTGTAAACTTCTAAGAAACATAAAATAGGAAATATACTTACTTCGGACATTTTCGGTAGCGAGAAAACGACGAAAACTGATTCAAGGCACAATAAACAATGGTTACGGCGCGAAAATTCACGCGGCAGCCCATATAAACAGTCACAGCCTTCTACACTGTAAGAATTTCAGTGCCTCGATTTTTTTCCGCATTCTGAAGGGCCAACAACAGATGGCAGCACTATGCAGAATTACGCAACTCACCACCTAGTTGTACAAATGAGGTTTGAAGTTAGTGGGACGTATATGTCCCAACAACGAAAGGGTTAAATTAATTTATTCTTATACATCAAATTAGCCACTTCAGATATCCTAATAAAATATTATTCACTTATACCAACGCGTTTTTGAACCCATTCCCCCACATAAATAACTGAAATAATCAGCACTGCTCTCCTCATCACACTCGTTTAGCCACATTCTGCATAAAAAGCAGAGTCGTGGTGCTACGTGTAACCTTGAGTGCACACTGCACAAATTATGAGGTGAACCAAGATTCTATCGCAGTTCTTAAATTAACTGCTTGATGGGTGTGGTTCAGAAAACTTTTGGAGATACTTTTTTCAAAAACAGTATTTCATGGAATGTAGATTTACTGATTAGACTAAGATACTGACGAATTGTGCTATTCGCTGACATATTAGTGATTACTATGATTAGCACATTAAAACATCACATATGTTACGGAAAAATAAATTTAAAATATTTATTTTAAGAAGAAAATATTTTACAGATATTAAAATAGTATAATATGTGATAGACTGAAATTAAACGACAAGGTATGTTTTCGGGTGGTATTTGGGGGAGGGGGTAGTGGAAGGATGATAACGATTGAAAAGACACAGTAGCCTGTGACCCGCTCCAGAATCAAACCCTCGATCCGCCCCCGTGTTGCGTCTGACGACGGTGGACGGTCTCAAAAAAGTTAGATTTAATCTAAATTTCACATGGCTTCTAAATCAATAACTTTCTATGCAATTTGCTTTTTTTGGCTACAATTTTGGTAATATACAACACGCAATTCTGATTTTATCCAGAATTCTTTAGCTATCCGTACCTTTTGTGTCCAAATTTGTGCTTCCCTGAGCACCTCTCATGTCCAGGAAAACGGGGTTCCTCAGGGCTCTGTTTTAACGCTTAAATGCATGATTTTTTAATTAAAAAAATAAACATAAAAAATAAAAATATCCGGGTTTTATAAGTTGTACAATAAAAGGGGAAAAAAGTAAGAAAATCCTACGTTCCTAGTTTTCCAAAAAAAAAGCACACATGCAACATACAGAAAGTTGCTATATAATTCTCAAAGTTGGATAGTATAGACAAATTTTTGTGCCTATTATGGTTCTCCATAACTGACCAAATTGGTGTGATTTTTTTTCCTCCTTCCGGAACTGGCTCTTTATACGAAAAACAAAACGTCAAAATCTGAAATATCTGGTATTTTTTTCAAACACAAGCAAAGATGTTAACAGAAAATCACAAAGCAGCCAAACTCAGCCAGACACTTTCTAAAAACGCCACTGCATCTGTTAAATACGTGTTAGTTCACAAAATTCTCACAGACGCGGATAAAAGAATATTACAATCGATGTTGCAGATATGTAACACCATGCATTTAAGAGTTAAGTGTTCCATTATTTTTAGTTGCCATCAACGGTTTAGCGACAGCGGTTGGATCGTCAGTCTCCCCTTCTCTTTATGCTGACGACTTTTGTATTTCAGTTCCTGTAGCACCCAAGTTGCCGAGCACAGGTTGCAAGGCGCTACTCGGAAGGCGCAGACCTGGAAGCTTACCCCAAGGCTTTCAATTTTCTGCCACCATGACCAGAGTGATGCACTTCTGTCAGCGTCGGGCTGTTCATCGTCACACTGAACTTTATCTTAACGACGAACTACTTACCGGAGTAGAAATCCATCGGTTTTTAAGACTGATCTTTGACGCCTGGCTGACGTGGCTTCCCCACATTTGTCAGCTGAAATAGAAGTGCTGGTGCCGTTTCAACCTTCTCCGACACCTGGGTCATACGACCTGGGGTGCTGACTGATCGCCGCTGTTAAGCACTGGTACAGTCATGTCTCGATTTTGGGTGCATTGCTTATGGGTCTGCGGCACCTTTGGTACTGCACCTACTGGACCCCATTCACAACTGTGAGGTTCACATTGCGACGGGTGCCTTCTGCACCAGCCCAGTGAACAGCTTACAAGTGGAGGCTGGAGTCCAGCCTTTGGGGGTCTGCCAACACCGGCTCGCAGCTTATGCAGCCAATATATATATTGCTCCCCAGGCCACACCAACCGTCGCCTTCCATTTTCTGATGTGATCGTCGTCCCCCCATCAGCAACGCCCCAGATCAGGTCATATGATTGCCTCTAGAGTTCGGTGCCTCCTGGAGCTTGAGTCTTTGCCCCTTCCATCCCCATATTGGGTCCATGCACATACACCTCCATGGTGCTTGCCAAGGCCGTCTACTCGACTGAACTTGGCCCATGGGCCCAAAGACTCGGTTCCACTGGAGGCACTGCGCCGTCAGTTCTCGGCTGTCGCTGACCTGATCTGCACCGATGGTTCTCTGGTTGATGGCCATGTGGGATTAGCTTATATTCATGGTGACCATATGGAACAGCACTCTTCTGCATGGCTGCAGTGTTCACACTGCAAAGCTGGTGGCCATTCTCAGAGCTCTCGTGCATGTCCGGTCCTGCTCAGGTGAGTCTTTTGTTATTTGCAGCGCTTCCCTGAGCAGCCTTAGAGCTCTGGACCAGTGTTACCCGCAGTCTCCCCTGGTGTTGGCCATACATTGTGCCATTGCACAGTGAGGGCGATCGGTGGTGTTCATCTGGTCTGTGGTTCATGTGGGTGTCCCAGGCAATGAACGTGTTGACAGGCTTGCCAAGCAAGCTGTCAGTGCGTCCATGCTGGAGATAGGCCTCCCAGCTTCTGATATCCTCTAATTGTTGCGCCAACGGGTACATCGGCTTTGGGATGCTGATTGGCGTAGCCTGAGCACACCCAACAAACTCCGGGTCGTCAAGGACACCACAGCAGTGTGGCATTCCTCCATGCAGACCTCTCGCTGGGACTCAGGGATGCTGTGTCAGCTTGGCATTGGGCATATGTGGCTCACCCATGGACATCTCCCTCCTGGTGAGGACCCGCCCCAATGTCAGTGTGGTTGCCATCTGACAATAGTCCCTATCTTGTTGGACTGTCCGTTTTAGCCACCTTCCGGCGGAATTTTAACCTCCCTGACGTTTTATCAGATGTTTTAGGAAACGATGCTACAATGGCAGATTCCGTTTTAAATTTTATTCGATCAGGGATTTTTATCATTCTCTCTAACTGATGATTTCCTTGTGCTGCCAAGTAGTTGACATTTTTTTATTCTTATGATCAGTAAACCAGTCATCGGCTTCTTCGTTGTAAGGCGTCTTTCTGTGATCGTCTCTTCATTTTGTTTCTTGTTGTTTCTCAAGCTGTTGGATGGACCTGATGGGACTCCTCCCACTTTGCAACTTAAAACTTTGGGCGCATTTCTTTAACGTCCACGGTTTTACTTTTGACGCTTAGAGATGGAATGAGGGACTGATGACCATTGTAGTCATTACTGCAACAAGGGAACGCTACCGGTCATTCAGCACACCAATCTCTAAGACTTTTAGATGAAATCTTCGAATACAGAATAATTACAAAAGGACTCTGGCCCTCTCGTTCACCAGATTTGTTCCCTCCCGATTATTTCCTTTTATGCGGCCAAAACATTTATCAAAATAACCCAATACAATACATGAAGACAGCGATAACTGAATATCTGCATTCGATTACACGTGAAACATTGGTAAAGATATTGGAAAATAAATGTAAACGTCTTGATCTATGCCTTAAAGAAAGAGCAAGTCATTTCCAGTACCTACTGTAATAATGGTGAGTACAGTGTATTCTCTTGTAATTAATACAACTGATGTAATTGTCTTAATTGTAATGATGTTGAATCCCATTTCGTAACGTAACTGCAGCCAGTAGCAATGAAAGCCGGCCGCTAGCTTTTACGACGACATGAATGTTCTGCCACCCTTACACGCCCCCACTAGACGAGACACGCAGAGATCGAAGCTGTGGAGATAGTTTGCGGACACATCATTGGGTCTCAGACCTTCGCAACATGCTCTTATCCCCAGACGTTATGGTCACTTATCTATAAGATACGCCCTGCTTTGGCACAGATAACAGGAAAGAAGCGTCTTCGCATGGGAGCAGTTTAGCCTCGTAAGGTCGACAGAAAGAGTTGGACCCACAACTGCACATGTCACCTTTTTCTCAAATTCCGTTAAGGGGACGACGAACTCCGACGTCTTGTTCAATCATATCTCAGATGTGTTCGGTTAGGTCAGATCCGACGAGCCCCCCAGGGGGCCCACAGCTCTTTTGTGGGTACGTGTGTGGCGCACACGGGGCCCCGAGCCGAAGCAGTTTTTTTCCGCCCCCAGGCTGTTCACTTCCCCTCCCGGTTCATAGCTTCGCCCGGAGACGGGCGTCCTTTGCGAGTGAAGGTGGTTTTTCTTTTTCCTTGGTTTCTTCCTTTCCTAACCTTTGCTTATGTCTTTCTCTCCTTGCTGTACTTTTCTAGCCTTCCTCTCCTACTCATTAGTCTTATCTTCGGCGTTGGAGAGACTTCTTTCTCTTCACTTCCTCCATTCTTCTTCTTTAATACATCTTTACAACCTGCAGCATGTCCTCATAGCAGTAGGCCACAATTAATATGGCTATGAAATAGTGTGGAATACGCTGTTACAAGGTATTGGTCAATGTACCTTCAAGCTATCTCAGGAATATTACATGGGAGAGCTTAGAGCATACATACACTGTGTGTTCATTCATTGTACGTTTATCAATCATGAAGCGTAGAAGTCTGACAGCCTCCATATTATCGTGACAGTCAATGTTGCTAAGGCTGCATATAAGATGCTGTCTTCTTTCTTCAATTTAATTTTATTTTTGAGGAACCATTCTTTTGTGTTTTCGAAGAAGTCACCTGTTGCTTGGAGAGCTTGTGCTGCAGTTTTTCCTTTGGCAAAAAGAGTAGTCATCAGCAAACTGTAACATGTGGTTCTTACAGCCTATATCGTTTATATACATAAGGAACAGGAGAGGACCTATGACGGACCCTTGGTGTACGCCGTGTTCCAACTTTTGTTCTTGTGATAAGGCTCAATGAACTGACACGACCTGCTTTCGGTTTTCCAGATGAGATTGGAGAGTTTCCATAACAGCACCTCCAACACCATAACAGTTTAATTTATTGAGAAGTATCCTACCTGTAGTTAGTGCCTTAATGCCGTTTGGTGGTTACAGCAGAGAAGAGCCGGCACCCCGAGAGGAACGCCGACAGAGGGCTAAACCAGAGGGGGAGGAGATGAAGGCGGCGGCAGCAGTGTGTGGGGAGGCAGTGGGCGCCAAGCCGCAGGCGGGCGCCGCGCCGCTGAGGAAAGAAACATCATCATCAGCAGCAGCAGCATCAGCCGGGGGGCTGGAGCCGAGCGTCATCCACCCCGCGAAGCCAGCGCGCTGTGCGACCGAGAGGGCGCGCATCTGCTCCGTGCCTCCCGTGCACAGGGCAGACCCCGCTGCAGCCATGCCCACCAGGTACGGGTGCCCATCTCGGACATACTGATGCTCCATCTCACTACGAAACATCCCCCCAGGGGGCTCTCAGCGCTTTTGTGGGTACGTGTGTGGCACACACGGGGCTCCAAGCTGAAGCAGTTTTTTTTTTTCCGCCCCCAGGCTGCTTCACTTTCCCTCCCGTTTCATACCTTCGCCTGGAGACGGGCGTCCTTTGCGAGTCGAAGTGGTTTCCTGTCCTAGTTATTCTTTTTACTTGTTTTCTTCCTTTCTTAACCTTTGCTTATATCTTTTTCTCCTTGTTGTACTTTTCTAGCCTTTTTCTCCTCCTCATTAGTCTCCGCTTCGACATTTGAGACACTTCTTTCTCTTCACTCCCTCTATTCTTCTTCTTTCCTCCATGAGCGAGTCTGAAGGCCGACCCACGGATTATCGTGCATAGCAGGTGACGGGGTAATGCGTAATTCCCTGCCCTGGGTAGACGAGTAGGGCATGTACCTACCCCCTGGTAAAGGCCACGCTCAGGCAGGGGGGGATTACCCGAGCTAATACCTTCCGAACATGCCGATTGATCCCTCCGTCTGTGTCAGGTGTGACCTGAGGTGTGAACAATCACCTAAGGCGGGTAAGCCCTCAGAGAAGGCCCCCACTAGGAAGGAGTGCATTATCGGAGACGCCGTTAATCACGGAGGACACTTCCGCAATACTTCCGTCTCTTCTTCTGTGACTTTGACCCAGAAACGAAAGTTAGATTCGCCTCAGCAAAAGAAAACTCTGCCTAATCTTCTGAAATTCCTTGTTGTCTCTCGAACCAACAGTAAAGATTTCACTTCTGTAAATCCTTTCGTCATTCAGAAAGGTGTTGATGCAATTGCTGGCCCTGTTAAAACCTGTACGCATCAGCGCAATGGAACATTGTTGCTGGATGCGGACAGTGCCTTCCAGGTGCAAAAACTAATAAGGGCTACGTTGCTACACACGTTCACTGTCCAGGTAGAAGCGCATCGCACGATCAACTCGTCATGGGGGGGGGGGGTAGTTTTCACGAGATCCCTTGACGGTTCGTCTGACGAAGAAATACAAAACTACATTATTAGTTTCTCCATCGTTGAATGGTTGCTGTTGCCGCAACTGTGGTTCAAATTTAATGAAAGTCCAGCTCCAGTTGCAATTAGTTGTGCTTTATTTAAGCCCACACTACCAGTTTCGGCCTCTGTTAGGCCATTTCAAGTGTGACAGACGTTATGCCATAGAGAAAGCAACGTGGGCTTAAATGAAGCACAACTAATTGCAACTGGAGCTGGACTTTCATTAAATTTAAACAAAACTGCATGTCCGATCGGGGTGTAACAGCCTTGCATAGTGTATTGAAAAAGTCGATAACCAGCTGACACCAACTCGTACTGTATTTTTGAAGTTTGACAGAGTATAACTCCCGTCCAAGGTCAAATCAGGGTATGAAGATATCTCCGTTCGACACACACACACACACACACACACACACACACACACACACACACACACACCAGCCTAGCTGCTTCGTCAGGCAGAAGGAAAGGAGAGGGAAGAGGAAATGGAAATGATGAGGGTTTAAAGGAGTGGGTAAGGAGTCATTCCAATCCCGGGACAGGAAAGACTTAACTGGGGGGGGGGGGGGAAGGAGGGTAAACAAATACACAGACACACACACCCACACATTTACACAGACACAACTACACACCTACGTAGAAATACTGTAGTATGTATTATAATTAAACATTCATATGACATTTCCTATCATGTAAAACAGATAATGGTATTAAAACAACTTTTATAAATGTTAAATATTGAGACACAAAAAATGACTGGCTGAGTCAAAGGTTGGAGGTTTTGCAAAACAGAATGCGATTAGGTTGGTTACACAGGGGCTTGAAATTATCGTTAACCCTAAGCTCCCCAGAGAAAATAGGCAGATCTCAAAAGAATAAAATAAGGGACAGAATCCAACAAGTCTGATTCAAACAACACTCCAGCAAGTGCGTCACCTTACCCACACAGATGATCAGACAGCAGCTTCTCCGGCTCGCAGGCAGCAGGAGGTGGGAGCGGATGACCTGAAATTTTTATCCGACCGTAATTGCTGCGACCTGTTAAGCAGGGTCGACATGTAACTTAACACAGCGTCACTGGCGTCGGCGTCGCTAGGCAGTTGCTGTGCGATTCTATCACGCTAGTAGACTAAGCAATATTTTGCATAGGTGACACAAAGGCTACATGGCACAAATCGATGAGTCACTTGCGTACTAAGATCTGTAAAAACAATGCTCGATTCGCAAAGGCGCGAATGCTCAAATAGACACTTGTAGCAAAACGAAAACTGCAAAACTGCTCTGCAGCAGCTCACGACTATGCCCACGCTACCAAAGCTTCCCGCGGATTTAACCGTTCCCAGGGTGAATGTTCTGCAAGGAATTTCACCTTGCTCCTAGCTTCGGTCACATGACCTAAAAATGTTAACGTTGAGATTATATATATATATATATATATATATATATATATATATATATATATATATATATATATAAATTACAGCCGCTGGAGCCAAAACCTGGGGCGCCAGACAGGCAGAAAGCTTTCCTCTCAACCTAACCATTTGTCACACTAAATGTGTTCAAACTCTGCAGCTTTCTAGGAAGTTGTTTTAGATAACGCCTAAGGGCAATACGTCTCCATAAACCGCCCGGGACCCGGGGCACTCTGCTATTGTTCGGCAAATTACTCTCTTGCGACCCCCCAGAGGACTCACAGCTCTTTTGTGGGTACATGTGTGGCCCCGAGCCATAGCAGCCTTTCTTCTACCCCAGGCTGCTTCACTTTCCCTCCCGGTTTATGCCTTCGCCCGGAGACGGGTAGTTTCTTGTTGTAGTTTCTCTTATTCCTCGGTTCCTTCCATTCCTAACCTTTGCTTCCGTCTTCCTCTCCTTGATGTACTCTCCTCCTCCTCATTAGTCTCCAATTCTTCTATTCTTCTTCTTTCCTCCTTGTGGGTGTCTGAAGGCCGACCCACGCATTATCATGCATAGCAGGGGACGGGGTAACGCGTAATTCCCCGCCCCGGGTAGACAAGTACGGCACGTACGTACCCCCTGGTAAAGGTCAGGCCCAGGGAGGGGAGATTACCCGATCTGGTACCTTCCGAACGTGCCGATTGGTCCCTCCATCAGTTCACGGGAGGTGTGACCTGAGTTGTGAACAATCACCTAAGGCGGGTAAGCCCTCGGAGAGGACCCCCACTAGGGAGGAGCACGCCATCGGAGACGCCGGTAATCACGGGGGACACTTCCGCAATGACTTCCTTCTCTTCTTCTGTGACGTTGACCCAGAAACGTAAGATAGATTCGCCTCAGCAAAAGAAAACTCTGCCTAATCTACCGAAATTTCTTGTTGTCTCTCCAACCGACGGTAAAGATTTCAATTCTGTAAATCCTTTCGTCATTCAGAAAGGTGTTGATGCAATTGCTGGCCCTGTTAAAACCTGTTTGCGTCAGCGCAATGGAACATTATTGCTGGAAGCGGACAGTGCCTTCCAGGCCCAAAAACTGATACGGACCAGGTTGCTACACACGTTTCCAGTCAAGGCAGAAATGCACCACACACTCAACTCGTCACAAGGGGTAGTTTTTACGAGATCCCTTGACGGGTTGTCTGACGAAGACATACAAACCTATATGTCCGATCAGGGTGTAACAGCCGTCCATAGGGTGTTGAAAAAGGAAGATAACCAGCTGACACCGACTCGTACTGTGTTTTTGACGTTCGACAGAGTTAAACTCCCGTCGAAGGTCATAGCAGGGTATGAAGTCATCCCATCCGCCCTTATGTACCTAACCCAACGCGCTGTTTTCAATGCCACAGATACAACCACACCCGTCAATCTTGCCCTAACGCAGCAAAATGTCACCTGTGGTAGGGACGCCCATGAGGGTGATTGCCCACCTCCGTTCCTTCAGCCTTAATGGTGACCATGCGGCTTCCTCTCGAGACCGCCCTGTATATAAGGATGAAAAAGTCATCCAGCAAATTCCGGTTACGGAAAAGGTATTATCTGCCGCTCAAAAGTTGTTAGCGAGTCGAAAGCCCGCTGTTCACCCAGCGGGCACATACAGAAAGGTCCTTGCCTCCACTCGACCTACTAAGGATTAAAGTACCCAGACCTGTGACTTCACTTTCGCTGACAATGTTGTGTGATCCGCCAGCCCGAAGACTGCCCGTTCCACGTCCCCGCTTCCTCCTGCTGCTTCTAAAGTTCAGTCTTCGTCAACCTCTAATAAAGCGCGGGCCCCTAAGCAAGATGCCCGGAGTATGAAAAAGGAACCCGTCCGTGAAGATTTTCTGCGTTCTCTGGCTTCCCAACCGTCAACTGCCTCTTCTCACCGTCACTCTTCCAGAATAGCCAACAAAAAGGAGTTCCTCTCCTTCCCCGACGAGGCGTGACCCATCCTTCACACCGTCCAACAGTAGTCGGCCCCGATCACCTTATGTCTCGCCGGGACGCACTACTGTTAGCCGGGCAATCGGCATTTTACCGGCGGCGGAAGCTGCCCCTCCTGGTAGTCGGGAAGGATGCAGATGTATCGATTGAACCTATGGAACATGACTCTCTGCCTCTAGATGGCGACAGTAGTGCTCCCTCGAAGTCCGGTCCTCAGCGGCCATCGAGGTGACCCCCACCTACTTGTTCCTTTTTATCTTCTTTTCTTTTATTTTTAATCATGGCGCTCCTTCAATGGAATATTTGCGGCTTTCGTTCCAATAGGGAGGAATTAATACTACTCCTTCGATTGCACTGCCCGCTTCTAGTTTTTTTCAAAGAAACAGTTACGTCCACGCGATCGTGCAGACTTCCTCCACTACATCTCTTTGCGTTTCGAGCTGCCACCTATGGAAGGTACCCCAACCCATGGAGGGGTTCTGATGCTCATATGGGACGACGTCTATTACCATCCCAATTCATTGCATACTCTCCTAATAGAAGTTGCCGTCCGCATCACTATCAACCTTTTCCTTTTCCCTCTGTAATATCTATTCGCCATCGTCATGCGCCCTTACTAGGCAGATGTGCTACACCTCGTTGACCAGCTCCCTTCATCTTTCATGTTGGTAGGCAACGTCAATGCACACCACCCCCTATGGGGCTCTCCAGCACCTTGTCCGAGAGGCTCCATTTTGGTGGACCTTCTCAAACACCTCAATCTTGTCTGCCTCAACAATGGTGCACCGACCTTCCTGTCAGACACAACACAGACTTATTTTCATATAGACCTCGCGAAATGCACTCCTCAGCTTGCCGGTCGGTTTTAGTGGTATGCACTTTCTGACACGTACTCGAGTGACATCCACTTCCTGCATCATTCCCCACCTCCTCGTCCCACCAGTAGGAACATCTCTAAAGCCGATTGGGGGCTTTATTCTTCCATGGCAGTTTTTCACAATCAGGACTTTTCCAGCTGTGACGGTCAGGTCAAATACCTCACAGAGGTTATTCTCACAGATGTTGAACATTCCATATCTCGTACATCCTCTTCTCCACGTCGTGTCCCGGTCCCTTGGTGGACTGCAGCCTGTCGCAACGTGCTTAGAGCCCGGCGACGTGCTTCACGCACATTCCACCACCACCCAACTATGGAGAATTGTATAAATTATAAACGAATGTGAGCGCAATGTCGTCTTATTATAAACGACAGCAAAAAAGCTTGCTGGACTGCTTTCAGTAGTTCTTTTAACCGCTTTACTCCCTCCACGGTTGTTCGGGGTGGCCTACGCCATTTATCCGGCATCAAGGTCCACTCCCCGATTCCTGGCCTGACCGTCGAGAACGCAGTCCTCGTGGACCCCACTGATGTTTCCAACACATTGGGCCGTTTCATTGCGGAGGTTTCGAGCTCTGCCCATTACCACCCTGCCTTCCTCCCTCACAAACAGGTAAAGGAGGCACAGCCGCCTTCTTTCCACTCTTTTAATCGTGAAAGTTCTAATGTCTCATTAACCATGCAGGAGCTAGACTGTGCTCTCTCCCTGTCCTGATCTTCTGCAACCTGGCCCGATTCCATCCATATTGAGATGCTGAAGAACATTTCCCCTGCGGGCAAGAGTTTAGTACTTAGCACCTATAATCGCATATGGGTTGAAGGTCAGGTTCTCACAAGATGGTTTCAAGCCATTGTTGTCCCCATCCCCAAACCAGGGAAGGACAAACATCTTCCATCCAGTTATCGCCCCATTTCTCTTACTAGCTGCATCTGTAAGGTGATGGAACGCATGGTTAACTTTCGGTTGGTCTGGCTCCTCGAATCTCGACGCCCCTTACTAATATTCAATGTGGTTTTCATAGACACGGCTCTGCTGCTGATCACCTTGTCACCTTGTCGACCTTTGTTATGAATAACTTTCTAAGGACGCGTCAAACGGTAGTTTTCTTAGACTTGGAGAAGTTTTACAATACCTGTTGGGGAGTGGGCATGCTCCACATATTGCACACATGGGGCCTTCGTGGCTGCCTCCCTCTCTTTATTCAAGCGTTTTTGGCGGATCGCAAGTTCCTGGTAGAGGTGGGCTCTGTTTTGTCAGATACCTTTCGCCAAGAGAATGGGGTGCCCCAGGGCTCGGTCTTGAGTGTGGCTCTTCTTGCCACTGCAATCAATCCGATCGTAGACAGCCTTTCAGCCGTTGTTTCCGGATCCCTTTTTGTAGACGATTTCGCAATTTATTGCAGCGCCCAGCGGACGTGTCTCTTGGAGCGTTGTCTTCAATGCTGTTTTGACCGCCTACATTCCTGTGCATAAACTTGTGGATATACAAGGAATTTCTTCCATCTCTGTCTCGGTCCCGTTCCTCACCCATTCGTGGAGAAAACAAAAGTCTTAGAACTAATGTTGGATCGTAAACTTTGCTGGTCCCCACAAGTGTCTTACCTGGCTGCCCATTGTGCCCTATCCCTTAATGTTCTTTGTGTCCTCATTGGCACATTCCCCGCAGGGGGCCCACAGCTCTTTTGTCGGGTACGTGTGTGGCGCGCACGGGTCCCCGAGCCATTGCAGCCTTTTTTCCTGCTTTCCCCAGGCTGCATTACCCCTCCTAGTTCCCCCCCCCTTCCCATCCATATCGCTCCTTACCACCCTCTCCAACCCCGTCTCTGTGTTTGGTCCCCCCTCGGGGTTTGACCTCCGATAACGTGTGAGCCAATTGGGGAAGAACTCCCGACCTAGCCCCTACAGCACGGGTCCTATCCTTTCCACTTCTTTTCTTGGCTGTAGCTCCCATCCCCCGCTAGGTCCCCAGCACGTGTAGCCAGTCTGTGTGTGTGTGTGTGTGTGTGTGTGTGTGTGGGGGGGGGGGGGGCTGTTATATACCCTTCGGCTGAGCTCCCTGACATCACAGGGATCACACTACTGGTGTCTGAGCTGCGACCTCTCCATGCAAGCCAAGGAGTTGATGCCTGTCTTCGGGGGTATCAGAACTCCCGGCAATGGCCATCGTGCCAGGTGGCCTTTGCTGAGGCTGTGTGTCGCCCATTGAGAGAGCCCCTGTTTCGGAGTGGGTGACACCAGGGCGGATGTCTAGCACTATGAAATGAGTTTTACTCCAAAATGGTCGTGCATCGGCCGTCTCAAGACAGGAAGAGGTCTTCTAATGCTTCTACTGCGGATATGAGGATTTTCCCTCCCTTGCTACCCTTTGGGAGGAAGGCCAGGTACGCCAGTTAGGAGCAAAACCATTTCCTCGCTACCTGGTTTGCACCAGGACTGATGGAGGAACTTTCACTACCACTAAACCGCTGTTCTTTGTTGAGACCATAGAGGACAAGTTCGGTGAAGTGGAGTCTGAGTAAACTCAGATCTGGCTCATTGCTCATTAAAACAGTCTCAGCAGCCCAGTCTGAAGCTTTGCTCGCCTGCACCACCCTTGACGACATTCCAGTAACAATACTCTCACACAAATCCTTGAATATGGTACAGGGTGTGATATTCCACCAGGACCACCTCCTTCAAACTGATGACGAGCTTAGGCCCTACCTCGAGCGGCGTGGTGTACATTTTGTTCGCCGCATTCAGAGGGGACCTCAAGACAACCGCATTGATACTGGGGCCTTTATCTTGGCCTTCGAGGAGGGGGACACTCCCAGAGAAGGTCAAGATAATGATATATCGATGTGAAGTGAAGCCCTACCATCCACCTCCCATGCGATGTTTTCGATGTATGAGGTTTGGTCATATGTCCTCTCGCTGTACAGCAGTCCCAGTATGCGGTGATTGTGGACTCCCAATACATGAGGGGAGCCCCTGTGTTCCTCCACCAGTGTGCATCAACTGTCATCAACACCACTCTTCCCGGTCGCCAGATTGCCCTATGTTAAAGAAAGAAAAGAAAATACAAGAGTACAAATCCCTGGAGCGTTTGACGTACCCTGAGGCCCGCAGTAAATATGAACATCTGCACCCCGTGCAGATGGCGACGACCTTCGCTACAACGTTACCTTCTAGCCTTTCACCCTCGCCTTCCCACTCACATCTCCCCCCTACACCCCGTTCCCACCTATCCCTCACACCTCCCTCTCATGTAGCTCCTGTAGCCCTCCCTTTGTGTCCCACCCCTTCCCAGCCGGAGAAGTGCACCCCTTCTCCGTCACCTGTCGGTGACAGTGCCCCATCTCAGGGCCTTCCGTCCTGGCATTCCCCAGATCGGAGATCTTCGACCTCCAGTCGGCTATCGGACTCCCAGTCAGTGAGTTCAAAGGTCGCCCGATCTTTGTCGGTACCAGACCTAACTGACAAAAGTCGTCTCTCTGGGGCGGGTCCTCCCCATCCCACAAGAGAGAAAGAGGAGGAGAAGAAGAAACAAAAGTTACAAGATAAAGCCCCTCCGGCACCACCAGAGGTGCCAACTGTGCTTTTGCAAGTCGCTCATCCCATTGAGCCTGAGGCTGATTATCTATTGATGTTGTCCCTTCTTCTTTGGTGACAGACGCTGACAAAGCAGCGTGACAGACATTATACCATTCGCTTCCCACCTAGATCCTCATGATGTGATCATCCAATGGAACTGTAATGGCTACTACCATTACCTCTTGGTGATCAAACAGCTAATCTCTCTTTCTTCCGCGGCCTGTGTCGTCCTGCAGGAATCGAGGTTTATGAATGCACATTCACCAACCCTCCGTGGCTTCCATGCTTTTTGTCAGAACCGGGTTGATCCCCTCCAGGCGTCTGGTGGGTTTGTATTTTGGTCCGGACAGATATTGTCAGTACCTGGATTCGTCTCAAAACTCCATTGCAAGCGGTTGCTGTCCGGGTTCACTTGGACACTCCGTTAACCATTTGCAACCTCTACCTTCCCCCTGACAGGCCACGTACACTCGCGTCCCTAGTTGCCCTCCTTCAGCAACCCCCCTCCCCCTCCTTACTTCATCCTTAGGGACTTCAATGCCTCCCATCCTTCGTGGGGCAGTGCTTATACGTCTAGCCGGGGCCGCCTGATAGACCAGTTTCTTGCTGACCACAATCTGAGCCTTATCAACGATGGTTCCCCAACCCACTTTAGTGTCGCTCATGGCACCGTTTCTGCCATAGACCTCTCTCTCACTTCTCCTTCTCTCCTTCCTTCGTTTCACTGGTCAGCATATGACGACCTCTGCGATAGCGACCACTTTCTGTTGATCCTTTCACTTCCCCACACCTACCACGAGCCAGGGTACCCGCTGGATTTTCCGTCATGCTAATTGGCCGCTATATACATCCCAGGTTGTTTTACCATCTTCGCCCTAAGGCTGTATAGATGATATTATATGCCAAATGACCAACATGATTTCCCAAGCTGCCAACGCCACTGTTCCTCGGTTGACAGGCCCTCATACTCGCCGGCACGTCGCTTGGTGTAATGCAGCTGTTGCCACGTCCATTCACAAGCGCCGTGGTGCCTTGCAACATCTTAAGCGCCACCCATCCCTCGCTGGTCTCATAAATTTCAAACGTCTGCGTGCCAGAGCTCGTTACTTAATGAAACAAAGTAAGCGAACATGCTGGGATCATTTTGTCTCCTCGTTGGGCTCTTCTGTCCCTCTGAAAAGTGTGGGCTATGCTCCGATCTATCCAAGGTAGCTGCCGGCTGTCTTCAATCCCTGGTCTTGCCCTGCCTGATGGGGTCTGCACAGAGCCATCTGTTGTTGCAGAACATCTTGCAACTCACTTCGCCAATGTATCAGCGACAACTTCATATCCAGCGACCTTACTCCTTAAGAAACACCAGGCCGAAACCTTCAAATTAGGCTTTGCTTCTCACCAGGTGGAACCATATAACGAAACCTTTTACTGACTGGGAACTACCGCTGGCCCTCTCCTCTTCTCGTGATTCAGCACCTGGCCCTGACGATATCCATAATCAATTGCTGAAACACCTCAACGCCTCACAACGAAAATTCCTCCTAAAAGTTTTTATGGCTTAAAGGGGTCTTCCCCTCCCAGTGGAGGGAGAGTATTGTGGTCCCTGCACTCAAGCCTGGCAAGGAGCCATCGGCGCTGGGCAGTTATCGACCAATAAGCCTGACAAGTGTCCCCTGTAAATTACTTGAATGGATGGTAGCCCACAGATTATGCTGGGTTCTTGAATCCCAGGGACTTCTCTCATCTTACCAGTGTGGGTTCCGGAAGGGACGATCCCCTATTGACCATTTACTTCGACTAGAGACAGCAATCAGCCAGGCCTTCTCTAATCGACATCGTCTTGTAGCAGTGTTCTTCGATCTTCATAAGGCGTACGACACTGCTTGGCGTCATCATATTTTACGTTCTCTTCATGACTGGGGCCTCAGAGGCTCCTTACCAATTTTTATCCGTCAGTTTTTATCCCACCGCCTGTTCCGTGTCAGAGTAGGCTCTTCCTTTAGCTCACCTCGAATACAGGAGAACGGCGTCCCCCAGGGCTCAGTGTTGATTGTTACTTTTTCTAATCGCCATCAATGGGTTGGTGAGCTCTGTTGGGTCGCTCGTAACCCCGGCATTACATGTTGATGACTTTTGCATATGGTACAGCTCTTACTCAGTAGCCTCTACTGAACGTCAGCTCCAGAGCGCCATTTGGCGGGCTTCAATGTGGGCTACGTCCCATGGTTTCCACTTTTCCTCGTCAAAAACGAGGGTGATGCATTTTTCTCATCGTACTACAGTTCACCCTGATCCAGAACTGTTCTTGGGTAATCAGCGCCTGGAAGTTGTAGCACAGCATCGTTTTCTGGGTCTTCTCTTTGACAAAAAATTGAATTGGGTGCCCCATATTCGCCACCTAAAGATTAGTTATATGAGGAACCTTAATGCCCTACGTTTCCTTGCTCATTCATCTTGAGGTGCAGACCGAACAACTATCCTTCGTATCTATCAGGCTCTAATCTTGTCCTGATTGGACTATGGGTGTCAAGTTTATGGCTCGGCAGCTCCTCCTGCCCTGAAATTATAAGACCCGGTTCACCATTATGGTGTCAGCTTGGCTACAGGTGCGTTCCCGACTAGCCCAGTCGACAGTCTCCTTGTTGAGGCGGGAATCTGCCCTCTTCAGGTCAAGCATCATCAGCTTCTGGCATCTTACACCATCGCCATCCGGCAATATCTTGCTCGTCCTGCTTACCAGGTTCTTTTTACATATGAAGGGCTTCGATCCCGTGGGCGGGATTTCCCGTCGGACTGCGGCTTGCCTCTCTTTGCCGAGATTTCCATTTCCCTTCCCTAGATTGCGCCCCCCATTTCACTGCACGCACACCCCCGTAGATGGTGCCATGACCACTAATTCGGGCGGATCTCTTCCAGGGCCCAAAAGCTTTAATTTCCCCCACGGTCTTTCGGCGTTTGGTGCGCCCAGTACTAGAAGTGTTTCAGGGAGCCTCTATCTTCTATACTGATGGCTCTAATACTGTGGGCCACTCCGAATATTCTTTAACATCTCCTGTTGGGCCGGAATGCCATTCTCTGCCAGAGGCATGCAGTGTGTTCACAGCAGAGCTAATGGCGATTTATAGAGCCCTCTGTTTTATTAAACAGGCTGCCGTGGAACGTGGTTTAATCTGTGCTTACTCCATGAGCAGTCTGCAGGCCATTGATCGATGTTTCCCCTCCCCTCAAGACTGTCCCCAGTGCTCCAGTGCGACTTCTCAAGACTATAGGCAGTGGCAGTGAGAATTTGGGCCGGACAGGACATTGTCTGCTCTGTATTCTTCCACCAGATGAGGTAGTGCCATCAAAGGACCATGCTGCCTTCGTTACACAACTTCGCTCACTGTTCCTCCTCCTGTAGGATTTCAATGCCTATAATACTTCTGGATCGGCACTCAGACATCAGAGCACAGTAAGCCCATCAAGGCTTTATTAGTGCAACTGGATTTCTACCTTCTCAATATGGGTGACCCCAAGCACTTAGAGGTGCATGGCATGTATTGACTTTTTCTCTGCAGTTCCAGCCTTCTCCAACGTCTCAGCTGGGAGTCCATGACGACCTTTGTGCCATTGAACAATGTCACATCTGAGTTTGAACCTACAAAATGCCTGCCCCACTGGTCTCTACACAGGGCTAACTGAACGGCTTACATATCGGCCACTGTGGTTAAAGCTATGCTTATTGGGTAAGCTGCTTCATGCCAGGATCACTTGGTTACACCATCTCCATCACCTCCAACTACAATAATGGTGGTGTCGGAACATCCTTCATCGCCTCAGCAACACTGTTTGGGGAGCAGCCCGTCCCACTCTTCTGCAGTTATATACATCCATCATCTACTCCTGCCTTGACTATAGGAACCTGTAGTATGATTCAACAGAGCCTTCTGCATTGCAGATTCTTCACCCAATCCTACATAGTGGTGTCAGACTGGTTATAGCTGCTTTCCGCGCAAGTAGAGTGACAATCCTTGTTACCAAAGCAAAGATCTTCCCCCAGCGGTTCTGCTGTCAAGTTTCTTGCCTCGCTCCACCACAAAAAATACAGGCGTCTTTTTCCAGCTGCTTCCCTTCCTTTCCAACAACCCAGGTCGCGCCTGCCCATCGGCGTTTGGGTTGGTACCCTCCTAACATCACTTGACACCGTACCTCTCCTTCCTGCCATCTCCTGCCAACCCTAGCAACCACCTTGGTCGATGCACAGCTTGCAGCTCCATGTGGAATTGCCCCCACAATTCAATCAGTTTCACTGCTAACTCTCCGTCCCAAGTCCCTGGCCATTCTAGCCACGTTAAACTTTCTAAGGTGTTTATACTGATCGTTTCTTGGTAGATGGCCAAGTTGGGGTATGCCTATGTTCATTGCGGTCACATTGGACTATACTTCCTGCCTCCTGGCTGTAGTGTTTTCACCACAGAGCTTATCGTATGTCTCCAAGGATGCCCCAGGAAGTCATTTAGCATTTGTAGCGACTCAGTGAGTGGCCTACAAGCCCTTGAACTGTGTTTTAACGTCCTTAGAGATCATTTCATTACTCAATCTTTACCTTTGGCAAGTCTGCTTGTTTGGTAGACTTTTTTTGGATGCCAGACCACAATGACACCCCACGCGATTAGTATATCGACCAGCTGATCGAGCAGGCAACCACCTCCCAGCCCCTAGGTATTGGTATCATAGAAAGAGATATCCAATTGAGTTTGCACCCTAAGGTCTCTGTGAATTGGAATTTGGAATGCTCCACCTAGAGCACACGAAACATGCTCCATGCGATCAAGCCCTGTATGATCACATGGAAGTCTTTCGTCAGACACTCGCATAGGGATTCGATTATCCTCTGTTGGCTATGTATTCACCATGGCGCACACATGACCATCTCCTCTCTTGTGAGGACGCACCTAACTGTCGCTGGGACTCGTTCATTAGTGTAGCCCACATCCTGCAGGACTGTCCAGTTTTAGCCTCTTTACTGCAGTATCACAATCAAACGACTGTGCTCTCATTAACTTTTAATGATGATGCATCAATGGGTGGTTGTACCTTACGTTTTAACCCTGAAGTTAAAGTTTTAATCATATGATCCAGTGGTAAGTACTTCATCCTGACTTTTCAGGGTTTTGCACATTCTGAATGTAATGTTTTAGAATTTTATTCGGTCCTTCCATGTTTTGGCTGCCAGTTTCTCTTCTGTTTTATATGAGGCGTGTTTTTAAGTACAATTTTGAAATTAAGACGTGCCAAGATATCTCAATAATTTAACGTGTACTGTGCACCTATACCTGTTGTCTAAATAGACACCATTACAGTCTGATTCTCCCTTGTTTACGTTGTGTACTGAGTGTTTAAGATGCCTCCGATAATCGTGAGTCCCATCGACAGCGAAGTACAGGCTGTTATGATTTCTTATTGCTAAGGGCCTAAAAGCGATCGATATTCATTGAGAGATCTATGGAGTTTACGGAGAAACCATCATGAGTAATGGAATGGTAAGAAATTGGGTGAGAGCATATAAAGATGGCCGCTCAAATGTGCATGATGAATGATGGAGTGGGTGGCCTTCGGTCATTAATGAAACTTTGGTGCAGGAAGTGGATAAGGAGAGAGAAAACAGACGGTTTAAGATTTCTTCCTTCTGGGATGACTTTCGTAATGTTTCTCGTTGTTTTCTATGGCGTTGTGATCGAGCAAGATAATGACGAAGTGAAAGCAATTGTGATGCAGTTAAGTCAGGCGGCAGAGGGTATTCAAAAAGTGGTACAATATTGACAAGTGCCTCAATATTGACTGAAATTTTGTAAAAAGTAGATAAATATACAGGCTTTCATGTAAAAATAAAATTGAGATAACTTAGCACGTCTTTTTTGAATTACATAACGGTACTTACTTATAAAAACACACCTTTTTATAAACCTATTTTGTTGTCACTGCTGTTTCAGCTTATGAAGCGACACTGTACACCTCGGGGTTTTCTTCTCTGGATGCTGAATGTTAGGTCTTAATTCCATCAGCACACAACACTTAGATCTCAGCAGAGGACTGATGACCTCACTGTTTACTCCCCTTAAAACTTGCAACAACAACATACTGTGGATAACCTGTCCACCAAAAACCTCAACCCACAGAAGTTGGTTCTATCCAAACATCTCACCTTTAGTCCTAAAACCCAATTTCTGATACTTATGATGGAGAATGGATCCTTTAATTCTAAAGTTGAATATTCTCTTGAACTTACGTCATTATTATCATAAATTAATCAATCTTGCGGTGAATGATCTCACACAAATAACACATTCATGCATTTAGATTAATCTAACCACATGCATTGATTAACTTTATATATAATTACATGCACATCTCTTCCATAGCAATTAGTGTCTTTGCTAACATTAACAGAGATATTCACAATTGTTCTCCAAAGAATGCATATGCAAAGATATTTACTCCACTTAAATACCATACATCAAGAAAATCATCAGATATTATGCATTTCAGTATTGAATCTGGAGTAGGACCCTGCTCCAGGTTGTGGTTTTGGAAAATAACCAGGTTATCAGGTAAAATTCATTCTGGTCATTATTAAAATTATGCAACTCTCACACACTTCAGAGGTTCGTGGCTGTACAAATAGTTTCCTACAAAACCCGTGAAGTGAGAGATAAGCTTCCACATGGCTTCCACAATGCAGAAATGTTGATTCCGGCTACTAGTGGCAAAATAAAATTGTCTTGGCGTCGCTATAAACAGCCGAATGCCACAAAATTACAACCAATATAAATACTACATCCAAGGCATTTTAAAAGACTTCTTGGAGATAAAAGTTGCATCTTTAACCAATTTTGGAAACACGAAGCCAGCCTCAGCTCACTGTCCTCTCACACTGGTGGTCAAACTCGCACTCTCTCCTCCCTCTAGTCTTTGTACTACACCAACGCACCACTTGGCGCGCTTTCTGCACCTTTTACATCGCACCACCTCTTCTTCCGTCTTTATAATACTGTCACACACCTTTATTTCGACATTTCTAAAACTTTCCTAAGCCAGAGGCTCGCTACATTCCACAATTGCAATACTTAAAACAAAATATCCATATGTTTCACAAAAATTAAATAATTACATTCAATATTATTGATAGATAATATAGTTTGGTTTTACATTACAACACAACGAATTTCAGCACAGTTACCTATCGATAAATCGAACTTTCGAAAAAAATACAGAATTACTTTATTTTTTATTATTAGTATTACTATTTGAGATTTAAAGTGTTAAAATTGTAGTGTCACAACTTCCTTCTTTCAGAATAGAGATCCTAGCTGAGCACTCAGTGCATTAGCTTCGCTACACCTTGATTAGAGGTCTCTCATTATGTTTCCCCCTTGTGATAATACACAACCTTAGTACTACTTGAAGCTGTCCACCTATGCTTTGTTTCTCCTATTTGGCACTGTCTGTTTAAAACAAATTTCCCACTTACATTATTTTCATTTCAGAGGTTATAATCTTCAAACCATAACTCTTACACCCTGCCAGTCTATTGTTTCCAACATGTGACCCATAAATAGTATGAACAACAGTGGTGACAGGTTCCAGCCTTGTTAACCTGAAACTACCCTGAACAATGGACTAAATTTATCTCAACTCTGCTGCCTGACAATATACATAAAGACCTTTAATTGCCTACAGTAGTTTGCCTCCTATTCCCTAATGTTCTATAAATGACAATAGCTTCCTCCTCTGCAAACAGTCATAAGCCTTATTTAGTTCTATGAAGCGTAGATACAATTTCATGTTCCACTCGTAGCACTTCTGCATTATCTACTGCGAGCTAAAGATCTGATCCTGACAGCCTAAATGCCTAAACCCGCACTGTTCTTCGTTCAACTTGTCTTCAACTAAACCTTTAGTTAGAATTCATCAAAGCATGGAATTTTTCTTCTTTTATGGGTTATTCTATAAATTTCAGTATAGATGGAAACACTACTTTGCCACCAGTCCCTCTGATCAAAGCTGACCTAATCCCAACACTTGTCTTCCCAGTTAATACCACCATCCAACCAAGTTACCCCTGCACTCCCACCTTAAGACCCCTGGTCACCTACAACTTGTCCTCACCATCTTTTCCCAAGCCCTTTCCTAAGAACAGGTCTTTTGGCAGAAGAAAGGAAAGTCACACACAACCACAAATCCTGCCAAAAACATCTTCCCTGTAGACAAAGGTTCTGCCACTGTTACGAATCACTAAGACTACTTGGCAAATGGCTGGGCCAACTTTGTGACTCTTCACCTAAAATTTGTGCCTGAATGACCTCATCCCTACAAAGAAGAACTAGAATCACTATTGGAATAATTTGCCACTTTCAGAAGCTCTCTCCTCAGTCCACTTTCCTCCTCACCCCGACAGCACCCACACAAACACCTTCTACATGCACTCCAAACTCGACAAAACAAATAATTCTGGAAGCTCAATTGCAGCTGATTACTATGCTCATGCTAAAAGCATTTCGGCCCTCTTTGACCAACACTTCCACAAATTGCCACAAAGCTAGTCTCCCATATCAAAGATACCAGCCACTTCCCTCAGTGACACTTGCCATCTCCCCACATAATAAAATCCCATGTGTCCGTGGTGTTCTACTCTGTAATGCTACCTCTCCTAACATCCCTCTGAATCCAAACCCAATACCTCATGTCTCGTATCCCTCACTAACTTTATCCTAATAAGCAACTTTTTCCTTGAATGGAAAGTGAAAAACCATAAATCCTGGCCTACAAGAGTAGCCATTGTCATAATTAGGAAAATGTAATGGCAGCTTTTCACTTGAAATGACCATGCTTCATTGTTACATTAATTTTAGTACTTTGACAGATTACAAATTGTTGAATAACAAAGGCATAAAGTACAGTTAGCATAATAAAATCGGGAGTAAAGTACTGAGGAGTTAATAATAATGCCATGTGGCTGTTCTTATGCCATGTCATGAGGTTCATGCCTCTCAAGTATTGTCAAATTGTAACATATTTGAACAAAACAGCGAAATATTTCAGAAAAGGAAGTAAATAATAAATGACTTTCCATCTCCATTGTCACAAAGGAAGAAAAAGGAAACACACCATAAGTGCTCTTAAACCTGCATACTTGTGCCTCTTTCGCTTACTTGCACCAACAGAAAGACATCGAACAATTTTAGTTGATTTTTCTGGTGACAGTACTTCAGAAACTAGATATCTCAACTGATCCCCTAGCTGTTTCGACCATGTAGAATCCATAATGTTTGGGGAACGACATAAATCGAATATTTAAGTAGTAAACTAAACAAATCCTACAGGGTGTGGCATAAGGAATTATCTGATTTGTTAAAAATCGTGACTATAATTTGAGATACAGTGCTTAAACATTGCAATTTTGAAAAGAGTAAACTTGACAGTTCAGAGGTCAGTTGACCTGACTGTATGGGATTATTTCCTGTGAGGGGCTTATAAAGACTCTTGTTCATGTGCATCCATTACAGCTGTGGTTGGAGCTGTTACTCGACATGCTGGCTGCAACACCTGCTATATGTGAATTGCTGTGCCAAGTGTGTGGTGGTATCCAAAACTTGATACATGTGTAACTTTATTTCTTTGTTATTATTACTTTATTAATATTTCTGTGTCGTTTACCAGTCATGCCTAGACGTGTGTGTGTGTGTGTGTGTGTGTGTGTGTGTGTGTGTGTGTGTGTGTGTGTGTGTGTGTGTGTGTGTGTGTAAAGAAAAGAGGGAAAAGTTTACATTTTGGACGCATGCAACATATCATTTTGTCCAGACACTTAGATCACTGTTGAAAAATTCACCAATTGAGTATAGTGGGTGCTCTTTCAGGTCCTGTGCAATTTTCCTTTTGAATGGTTCTGGTGGCAGGGATTGCACTTCTTTTGGCAGCGAGTTAAACATTAGCAGCGCAACCATTGGAAACTGTCTTGTGTTCGTCAGACGACAGCTTGGTATTTCAGTACTCCTCTTGTTACAGGTGTCATGCTTATGTATATCTTGCCTCGTGATGAATTCACCTGTTTTCTTTGATGCTGGTGAGGCATAAAAACACATACTGGTGTAACGTTACTTTTTTCTGGATTTTATCGCTGTTGTTGTCACAAGATCAAAGTGAAAACCGCAATTGAAATTTAACTAACCGTAAGATCAGCAATGAATATTAATTTTTGAAATTGTTAATACACTGAAAGGACTACAAAAGATTCCGCCTTCAGTTCTCAGTAGCAATGTAAGTTAAAAATTACGATAACACCAGAAAGCACCATTACATATGAAACTAGCGGAATCAGTTACCTGGTATGCATTCATTGGTGCAAGCCGTGACACTGTAGTTGAACCTGTATGAATTGATTATCTTAGTTCTCGTAAACTGTTTCTTGGTTTCATGACTAGTAATTGTAAAGTTTTAAGACCGTGTGAAATTTTGATCACTATGGTTTTCGAAAGTTAAAGAAATTATCGGACTTCGCTTTTAACAGAATGAAGATTTCCTGCAGGCATTGAATTCAATGTTTAATATGAAATGAGAGTAAATAAATTTTGCATCGAGAATGTTCTTTTGTCATCATGAGACAATAGGCAACAATGACCAAGCGTCAGTTTTCTAATTGCTGAAAATAAGTCATCAATTAAATGAAAGATGGGGAGAAATAGTCATTATTTAACTTTCATTTGGAATTCCTATTTTATTTAAAGTTTATTACGTAAAGGGTGCTAACAAGAGCTCACACTTACATGATTATGGAGGACGAGTAAAATATGACCGCTCAGTATGAAGGTAGAAAAACGAAAGACGAAAAGCGATTCCGTTTTCTCTACAAATCGTTTGAAATAGTTGAAGGTATAACTTGAAACAAGGATAAACAGAGATTTATTGGGAGAGAGAACGGATGCTTGCGACAAGCGCCGCAGATATAATTTTCAATTAAAAAATATTAATGTATTGCTACATTGGTTGAAGATCGTCATAATACCTAATCGTTTGAATATTGGATTGTTGGATTGCGGTGGTCCAATCTTTTGCTTGTAATTATACTGACACCTTTTTTTTTTTTTACTGTACCATCAAGCCTTCTCAGAAGGAATATTACATGGGAGAGCTTAGAGCATACATACACTGCATGTTCATTCATTGTACGTTTGCTACCAATCATGAAGCGTAGAAGTCTGACAGCCTCCATATTCTCGTTACAGTCAATGTTGCTAAGGCTGCATATAAGATGCTGTCTTTTTCCTTCAGTTTCATTTTATTTTTGAGGAAGCATTCTTGTGTGTCTTTGGAGAGATCACCTGTTGCTTGGGGAGCTTGTGCTGCAGTTTTTCCTTTGGCATAAAGAGTAGTCACCAGCAAACTGTAACATGTGGTTCGTACAGCCCATATCGTTTACATACATAAGGAACAGGAGAGGACCTATGACGGACCGTTGGTGTACGCCATGTTCCAACTTTTGTTCTTGTGATAAGGCTCCATGAACTGACACCACCTGCTTTCGGTTTTCCAGATGAGATTGGACAGTTGCCATAACAACACCTCCAACAACATAACAGTTTAATATATTGAGGGATATCCTACCTGTAGTTAATGCCTTAATCCCGTTTGGTGGTTACAGCAGAGAAGAGCCGGCACCCCGAGAGGAACGCCGACAGAGGGGTAAACCAGAGGGGGAGGAGATGAAGGCGGCAGCAGTGTGTGGGGAGGCAGTGGGCGCCAAGCTGCTGGTGGGCGGCGCGCCGCTGAGAAAAGAAACATCAGCAGCACCACCACCAGCTGGGGGGCTGGAGCCAAGAGTCAACCGCCGTGCGAAGCCAGCGCGCTGTGCGACTGAGAGGGTGTGCACCTGCCCCGAGCCTCCCGTGCACAGGGCAGACGCCGCTGCAGCCACGCCCACCAGGTAGGGGTGCCCATTTCGAACATACTGATGCTCGATCTCACTACGAAACATCCCCCCAGGGGGCCTACAGCTCTTTTGTGGGTATGTGAGTGGCGCACACGGGGCCCCGAGCCGAAGCAGCCTTTTCTCCGCCCCAGGCTGCTTCACTTTCCCTTTGCCATTGTCCTTTTGCGAGTCAAGGTGGTTTCCTGTCCTGGTTTTTCTTTTTCCTTGATTTCTTCCTTTCTTAATCTCTTATAGTCCTTGTTGTACTTTTCTAGCCTTCCTCTCCTCCTCATTAGTCTCCGTCTTGGCGTTTGAGACACTTCTTTCCTTCTTTCTCTCCACTTCCTCTATTCTTCTTCTCTCCTCCCTGTGCGTGTCTGAAGGCCGACCCACGCGTTATCGTGCATAGCAGGTGACGGGGTAACGCGTAATTACCCTCCCCGGGTAGAAGAGACGGGCACATACCCACCGCCTGGTAAAGGCCAGACCCAGGGAGGGTTGATTACCCGAACTGGTACCTTCCAAACATGCCGATTGGTCCCTCTGTCCGTTCTCGGGATGTGTGACCTGCGGGTAAGACCTCAAAGAGGGCCCCCATTAGGAAGGAGCGCGCCATCGGAGACGCCGGTAATAAAGGGGGACACTTCCGCAATGACTTCCTTCTCTTCTTCTCTGACTTCGACCCAAAAGAGACATCGATTCACCTCAGCATAAGAAATCTTTGCCCAATCTTCCGAAATTCCTAGTTGTTTCTCGAACCGACGGTCAAGATATCACTTCTGTAAATCCTTTCGTCATTCAGAAAGGTGTTGATGCGATTGTTGGCCCTGTTAAGACCTCTTTGCATCAGCGCAATGTAAAATTGTTGTTGGAAGCGGACAGTGCCTTCCAGGCGCAAAAACTAATACGGACTACGTTGCTACACACGTTTTCTGTCCAGGTAGAAGCGCATCGCATGCTAAACTCGTCACGGTGTAACAGCCTTGCATAGCGTGTTGAAAAAGGTCGATAACCAGCTGACACCAACTCGTACTGTTTTTGACGTTCGATAGTTGTACTCCTGTCCAAGGTCAGAGCAGGGTATGAAGTTATCTCCATTCGCCCTTATGTACCAAACCCAACGTGCTGTTTAGAATGCCATAGATACAACCACACCCATCAATCTTGCCATAATACAGCAAAACGTTTCACTTGTGGTAGGGACGTCCATGAGAGCGATTACCCACCTCCGTCCCCTCACTGCCTTAATTGCAATGGTGACCATGCGGCTTCCTCTAGGGACTGCCCTGTATATGAGGATGAAAAGGTCATTTAGCAAATTCGGGTTATGGGAAAGGTCTCAATATCTGCCGCTCGAAAGTTGTTGGCACTTACAGTAAGGTCCTCCTACTAAGGATGCAGGTACATTGATTTTACTTTCGCTGACAGTTATGCGATCGGCCAGCCCCAAGATTGCCTGTTCCATGTCCCCGCTTCCTCCTGCTGCTTCTAAAGTTCAGTCTTCGTCAACCTCTAATAAACCACAGGCATCTAAACAAGATGCCCGCACCTCGAAAAAGAAACCCGTTCATAAAGATTTTCTACGGACCAACAACAAAGAGTTTCTCTCCTTCCCCACCGAGGCGTGACTCATCCGTCACGCTGCCCAAAAGTAGTCAGCCCCGATCATCTTCTGTCTCGCCGGGACACACTACTGTTAGCCGGCAACCGGCATTTTACCAGCGGCAGATGCTGCCCCTCCTGATCAACTGGGGAAGGTGGCAGATGCGTCAGTTGAACCCATGGAACACGATTATCTGCCTCTAGATAGTGATAGTAGTGCTCCCTCAAAGTCCGGTCCTCAGCAGCAGTCGAGGTGACCCCGCCTGCGTGTTCCTAAGTTACGCCCATGTGATCATGCAGACTTCCCCCACTACACATCTGTGCGTTTCGAGCTGCTACTTTTGGAAGGTATCCCAGCCCATTGAGAGATTCTAATGCTCATTCAGGATGACGTGTATTACCATCCCATTTCATTGCATACTCACCTAGAGGCAGTTGCCGTCCGCATCACTCTATCCCCTTTTCAAAAAATGTTCAAATATTTGTATAACTTGTGGGACTTAACTGTGGGGGCCATCAGTCCCTAAGCTTACAAACTGCTTATGAACTAGCTAACACTAAGGACGGCACAAATATGCATGCCAGAGGGGGATTCGAACCCCCGACCGTAGTGGCCGTGCAGACCGTGACTGGAGCGCCTCAGTCCCTCGGCCACTGCGGCCGGCTCCACCTTTACCTTTTCCCGCTGTAATATCTATTCGCCATCGTTATCCGCCCGTACTAGGGCAGATGTGCTACACCTTGTTGACCAGCTCCCTTCATCTTTCATGATGGTAGGCAACTTTAATGCCCACCACGCCCTATGGGGCACTCCAGCACCTTGATCGAGAGGCTCCCTTTTGGTGGGCCTTCTCCAACAGCTTAATCTTGTCTGCCCCAACACCGGTGCACCGACCTTCCTTTCTGACACAACACATATTTATTCCCATATCGACCTCGCGATATGCACTCAGCTTGCCTGTCGGTTTGAGTGGTATGCACTTTCTGACACGTACTCAAGTGACAATTTCCCTTGTCATCCACTTCCTGCATCATTCCCCATCTTCTCGTCCCACCAGTTGGAACTTCTCTAAAGCCGACTGGGGGTTTATTCTTCCATGACTCTTTTTCATAATCAGAATTTTGCCAGCTGTGACAGTCAGGTCGAATACCTCACAGAGGTTATTTTCACAGCTGCCGAACATTCCATACCTCGTACATCCTCTTTTTCCACGTCGCATCCCGGTCCCTTGGTGGACTGCAGCCTGCCGCGAAGCTCTAAGAGCCTGGCGCCGTGCTTTACGCACCTTCTGCCTCCACCCAATGTTGGAGAATAGTATCAATTATAAACAGCTGCAAGCGTGTTATAAAAGACAGCAAAAAAGCTTGGACTACTTTTACCAGTTCTTTTAACTACTTTACTCCCTCCTCGACTGTCTGGGTGGTCTACACCGTTTATCCGGCATCAAGGTCCACTCCCCGATTTCTGGCCTGACCGTCGAGAACGCAGTCCTTGTGGACCCCGCTGATGTTTCCAACGCTTTGGGCCATTCCTTTGCGGATGTTTCGAGCTCTGCCCATTACCACCCTGCCTTCCTCCCTCACAAACAGGTAAAGGAGGCACAGCCGCCTTCTTTCCACTCTTTTAATCGTGAAAGTTATAATGTCTCATTCACCATGCAGGAGCTCGACCGTGCTCTCTCCCTGTCCTGATCTTCTGCACCCTGGCCCGATTCCATCCATATTGAGATGCTGAAGAACATTTCCTCTGCGGGCAAGTGTTTAGTACTTAGCACCTATAATCACATTTGGACTGAAGGTCAGGTTCTCAAAAGTTCGCGTGAAGCCATTGTTGCCTTCATCCCCAAACCAGGGAAGGACAAATATCTCCTATCCTGTTATCACCCTATTTCTCTTACTTGTTGCGTCTATAAGGTGATGAAACGCATGGTTAACGATCGGTTGGTCTGGCTCCTCATATCTCGACGCCTCCTGACTAATATTCAATGTGGTTTTCGTAGACAGCTGATCACCTCGTCACCTTGCCGACCTTTGTTATGAATAACTTTCGAAAGAAGCGTCAAACGGTAGCAGTGTTCTTAGACTTGAAGAAGGCTTACGATACCTGTTGAAAAGCGGGAATTCTCCGCAAATTGCACACATGGGGCCTTTGTGGCAGCCTCCCTCTCTTTATTCATGCGTTTTTGGCGGATCTCAGGTTCTGGGTACAGGTGGGCTCTGTTTTGTCAGATACCTTTCGCCAGGAGAATTGGGTGCCCCAGGGCTCTGTCTTGAGCGTGGCTCTTCTTGCCATTGCAATCAATCCGATCGTACACAGCCTTTCAGCCGATGTTTCCGAATCCCTTTTTGTAGATGATTTTGCAATTTATTGCAGTGCCCAGCGGATGTGTGTCTTGGAGCATTGTCTTCAACGCTGTCTTGGCTGCCTACATTCCTGGACCATTGTGAACGGATTCCGCTTCTCCACTGAGAAAACGGTGTGCATAATGGCCTGGAGATACTAGGAATTCCTTTCAACATCTCTACATCTCGGCCCCGTTCCTCTCCCCATTCGTGGGGAGAACGATATTCTTGGGGCTAATGTTGGATCGTAAACTTTGCTAGTTCCCACACGTGTCTTACCTGGCTGCCCATTGTGACCGATCCTTTAATGTTCTTCGTGTCCTCAGTGGCACATCATGAGAAGCGGATCGTACCGTCCTGCTTCACCTTTACCAGGCCATTGTACAGTCGAAGCTCGACTACGGAAGCCTTAAATAATCTACTGCACGGCCGTCGCTTCCCTGCCGTCTCAACTCCATTCACCATCGGGGATTATGCCTTGCCACCGGTGCATTTTATACCAGCCCTGTTGAAAGCCTTTATGCAGAAGCTGCTGTATTACCCTTGACCACTCAGCGTGACATACTCTTGTCGGTATACATGCCGACTGTGGTTGATGCCCAACCATCCATCTTACCCATTATTTTTTGACGACTCACTCGATCGCCAATATCAGTTTTCTGCGATAGTCTTGCTTCCAACTGGAGTATGGCTTCGCCGCCTGCTTCAGTGGCTCGATTTTACCCTTCCTTCGACCTTTCGATTGAGCGACAGCCCATTGCCACCAAGGCACCAGGCCCAGGTTCTCACTCACCTTGAACGTAGTTCGCTCCCCAAGGAGAGCACCCCGGATTTGGTATACCGCTTGAGGCTTGTCGAACTCCGTTCGTGGTTCGATAATGCCATATTTATTTACACTGATGGTTCCAAGAGCACTGACAGTGTCAGATCTGCCTTTGTCATACCTGTTTCAATACAACCTTCCTGACCGGTGCTCGAATTTCACGGTTGAGATTTTTGCTCTCCACCAGGCTTTGTTATACATCCGCCATCGCCGCCATCCCTTTTATGCCATCTGTTGTGACTCCCTTAGTGCCCTGCAGAGCCTTAAGGACCCCTTCTCAACCAATCCTGCCGTGTATCAAATCCAACGCTTACTTCAGTTGCTGGCAGACAACGGCTGTCACGTGTGTTTCCTGTATGTCCCTGGCCACGTGGGTGTGGCTGGGAATGAGACCGTCGATATGGCAGCCAAAGCAGTAGCTTTTTTGCCACACATGGCTAATTTTTGCGTCCCACCAGACGATGTTCAACGGGCTCTTCGCCGGTGTATTGTCGTCCTGGCACAGTTCGTGGTTCTCAATCCATAACAAAAAATTGAGAACCGTAAAACCGATCCCGACCGCTTGGAGGACCACCTCACGTCCCTCTCTGCGAGAGGTGGTTATCCTGGCCCGGTTGCGGATCGGTCACTGCTGGTTCAGCCACCCTCAATTGCTAACCGCTGACCCTGCACCGCTGAGCTCCTTTGGTGAATTGCAGACGGTATGACATGTTTTACTGTTTTGTCCTAATTTTAATCATCTCCGTGTAGCCCTTAACTTGCCGTCTACTCTGGAGGAACTTTGAGCTGTTGACACACAAGCCGCTGCTAGAGTTTTGCGTTTTATCAACATGGCCAATTTATCAAAGGATATTTAACCCTTCGAATTGTTCTTATCTCTCGTTTTTAGCTTTCTCTTGATACTGTCAGTTTTAAATTGTTTAGAGGTCTAGCGAATCTCTGTTCCGATTTGGGCGCTAATGACGTGAGAAGTTGTTAGTTCAGGGACCAGCACATAAGTAGCAACTCGTAACTGTTCAACTCAACCACCCACCAGGCCTTGGGAAACCTGCCACTAGGAAACATAATAATTGTGAATGAGTATACATGTTATGCCATCAAGTTACAATACTTATTGGCCGCCATAGTGCACTGCACAAGCCCCACTGGACCGACAGGCACCTACTTGTGTTCTCCAGAGCATAAGTCACCACCAGTTGTTCTCCATCCCACCGTACATGTGAAAAGGCTTCCCCCGGGAGATCACAGGTTCGCTTCTTCCCATCGGCAAGATGAGGAAGCTACTTGGGTTCATCAAACCAGGCCGCACTCAGCCATTACTCCAGTGTCCAGCGACGATTGACCCATGTCCATTGTATGGAATCCTCACACGTTCCTTGCCCAGCATTAAAATCTTCTGCCAATCTGCCCAGTATAATATAGACAAGTGCGATTATTGGTGGTCAGCCAAAGCGTCTACAAGGTGGATTCCCCTTGGTTTTGACACTTGCTGAAGCTATCACAGCACTCACACTAGACTGTTACAGTTTCCAAAATGCTCATTCCGAGTCTGCAGGTCATCTTGAATCTGCCTTCAAATAGGTCAACACATTCCACAAAAGCAAAGTCTGAGGTGAGGCTGCAGAGTCGCCACAGTACTTGAGGTGATAGCTACTCATGGTGTGCCAGGCACATACATCGCTGTCCACATGCCACACACCAGCATACCATATCATTGCTCGGCCTACACTACAAAGGCTCTTTCACAATTGGCAACAAGCGACTACCCCGTCAGGGATTCATGAGAGGTTTGCCTTCTTTAAATGGGGTTGGCAGGTTTTAATGTTGTACAATGTGGTTGGAGCATGGTTCCCCCTTGTGTTGTCCAGAGGCGCAGACATGTTTTAGATATGACAGTTTCAGGAAAGATGAAACTTCTGATTTTACTTTTCAGTCTGTGTTTTTTCAATGTTTCTAGATAACCACCATGGTTTTACACTGCTGTATACTGATGGCTCCAAGCAAGGGGACTCCGTCGGCTGTTCCCAATCGTATTGTCTGGGTTCGCCTCCCAGAGAGTTAGCCTGTTAAAGGCACTAAAGCTAATATGTTGCATACATGGAAAAAGATTTCTGCATTGCTACGCTTCTTCGCATTCATTCTACATCTACATGGGATACTCTGCAAATTATAATAAAGTGCCTGGAAGCACTGCAACAGCTCTATCCCATCTCAGACTTTGCTGCAACAAAAGTACAACAAACTTTTCTACACCAACGTTTTGGGAAGGAAGTATTGTTTTCATGGGTGCCAGAGCATGTTGGTATTCAGGGGAATGCAGAAGCTGCCAAAGGTGCTTGCAGAGCACTTGAAGTGACGATGTGCCCGATTCCCTTACAGGATGTTACTTTTTTGTTATGGAAGCAGTTCCGGCAATTGTGGGAGGAAGAGGGGCTTTCAGTGGCAAATACCAACTGCGGTTGCTGAAGCCCATTTTCCGTCCATGGCGATCCTCCTCCCAGCCTCTCAGGAGGGATGAAGTAGCCCTTACCTGCCTCCGAATCTGGCACTGCCCATATACACACGGCTTCTTATTCTGACGAGAGGACCCCCAATCTGTGATACCTGTGGCGTGCAGATTACTATCTGTCACATATACAGAGAGGGTTGTGGCGAATCGTGGTGTAGATTTGCCCTCTATTTTAGGTAAGTGCGAAGGGAGTATAAGCAAAGTTTTAAAATCTTGTGATTTGTCTCAACTCTGGCCTAAGCTTTTAGGCTGGAGGTTTTAATATGTTGCAGAATGACTGGCTCACCCTTTCTTATCGCTGTGATCCGCCAGTCATGGTCATCTGCTTAGTTGCTTTAACTATCTCTCCCACCTTTCCCATGGGTACTATTCCCATCTTCACCTCTAACATTTACTTCTTGTATTTTACTCCAGTTGCACATGTTACCAGCTGGATTGCTCTCCTTTGTTTTGTTTGTTCACATACCTTGCTACTTAAATTTGTTCAGGCCCTGAAAACCTAGCAGTCAAGCGCCCAACATCCCCCTATCCATGCATCCATCCACACATCCATCCACACCAGTGCAGTATATTCACTGATAGTACATGTACAATGTGTCTGAATAGTAATTAATCCTTTGCAGGTGATGCGGATATCGTCTGGATGGCATTATATCGATAGATGACTTACCATAATATTGGGCCTGATCAGTGTAACAAATGGCCGCACTCACTTCAGCTCACGAATAACGAGGCTGCAGCCCATACTCGTCTGCAGTCCACAACCTTCACGGGGGTGTTGTGCAATATTGTAATCCCTATTTCCACGATCACTACACCACCCCAGAAATCATTGGTCTGTTCAATAACATAAGCATTGACGACTTCAATTTAGTCAGCTTTCCAGTGCATGCTCCACTACAGGTCTACTTTCTTGGATAGTTAGATAGTATACATAGTCCGACAAATTTAAAACTGAGCTTAAAATATCAGATAATATCCTCACTGAGAACAGTTCATTCATCTGAGTGTAGCCTGGGAAATAGTGATTAGAAACTTGAATTGGCACTGTGTTGTGGTATCAAATCATAACCAGATATACTAAAAACACGAAGGAATTTGACATTAGTATACAGTAGGTGTTAGATTAAATCAATGGAAAAATTTGAAAATCAGTGGGAAGCCTATTGAATGAATATTACTGGCTGGCATTTCGGTAATGCATCAAGCTGGATGTGCTGAACTATCATATTGTAGACATGGGGAATTTTCCAGTCAATCTACAAATGTAAGGACAAAGATAGGAACATGTCTCGTGTGTGTGTGTGTGTGTGTGTGTGTGTGTGTGTGTGTGTGTGTGTGTGTGTGTGTAAAATATGACCATCGAAACTCTAACCCATCCTTTCTAAACAACACAGGCAAGTGTGTATATATGCATGCACACATAAGCTTACCAGTTTCATTCCTCTAAATCCTTCCTACCTCCTTCGGATGCTTGGGCCCCTCATTTCATGTGCTTCGGCAAATCGAGGCCTGCTCTTTCTCGTCTTACGCTCTTGACAACCTCGTACATTTTCCCTTTTCCCTACATCATTTCTGCTACATCTGCCATTGCTAGAAAAGTATCCCTTTCCCTGGCCAAGACCAAATCACACATCCTTTTCCTAAATGGAGTTTTAAAACATGGAGTATGAAAGGTCTAACCATAAATTTTTTTCTGGAGTGCACCCTTCCTTTCACAGATAATTTACAAATTTTCATATTTCATCAGTCATTGCCCTTAGAAAACTAATTCTATAAAAATATAATTGCACGGCACATAAATCACTAACTACACACGTTTCATCTCTTATATCGAATCCCTTGCCCTCCGGCATCTGGAGGAACACGCCAAACACTCTCCACAAATTATCCAGCCTGCTCAAGTCATACTGTCACCTTCGATCTCTACTACCCAATCCCTATCCTACCCACAGTGTTCCTATTTTGTACCTCTCATAGCACTCAAATCATGCCTATCTGAACTTTCGAACTTGCCACATCCCTACCAACATTCCACATCCAAATCCAAAACCACATCCCCCCTCCCCACCCACCCAGAGGGCTCAGATGATGTTTGCTGGTTATGGTCATATTGAATCCTGGGTGCCTGAAGTGGGGCCTGTGCTGTGCCAACAGTCCTCCATACCACAAGCTCTGTGCATGCTTCAGCGACCACCATATGGAACGACAATGGAATGTTGTTTGTTGCAGAGCTCGAGGATCTTGGCTAAATTACCTGGGTTCTGAAGGTGCTACAAACCTCAATAAAAGAAAATCTCAAACTGTGCTGTGTGCCAAGGATATTCATGGTAGTTGAGCTGGAACTGTCGCTAGCGGCCAACGTCTGGGAAAGCTACTGCACTTAATATATCATGCTTGCCAAACAAGTGGAGCTCTGTCTGGGTGGACGTCTGCTTCCCTATCTGCTAGTTGCTACCTTACTACCTTACTAGTAGAGTCAAGCTAACTGACGTAGCCAGGGTACAGGGTATTGTCTTGCAGTGCAGTGGGTAACACGCATAGCTTGACTCACAGGGTGTCCATTTCGTTTGGCACAAACATTGGGGACCTGAAAACAGCATTTGCCACTGGTGCCTTCATCTTGGCCTTTGAAGGTGATACATTACCAGTAAAGGTCAGGATGATAGTCTACTGATGCAACGTAAAGCCATATGTCCATCCCCAATATGCTATGCTTCCAATGCTGGACGTTTGAACATGTCATCTTGCTGTGCTTCCAGCACCACATGCAGGGATTACAGGCATCCATCCCATCTCGATGCCCCTTGCACCACCATCCTGTATGTTAACTGTAGCCAAAACCATCCTCCGTACCACCAAACTCCACCATACTCCATAAAGAGAAAAGGATAATGGAGTTTGAACCTGGACCATCTTACTGTCTCTGAGGCTGGAGTGCTACTAAAAACATAATTTGCCGCAGCTGCATCTTCGCTGCCGTATTTCGAGACAGCATTACCTTTCATTGCACCATCAACTGTCGGCCCTCACGGCCACAAGCTCACTTGCCCCTTTGTTGATTGGGGTCTCCCCATGTTTTGTTGCACCCACCCCACCGCTTTGGGAGCCATGACCCCCTCCCATTGGGGATACTGGTCTCAAACCTCTGTGACACAGAAACGCCAGCTTTGCTCTGGCTCCTCACCAACAAAAAGGAGCCTCTTGGATCCATCCTTCTGTCCCCATCAATGCCACTGTGGCTAAAAAGTGCCACTGACTGATCATAAGGCTTCCGGGTCCTTCTCAGACCATGAGGTGGCATGAGAGAGGCACCCCCAATTTGTGGACCCAAAGGAACAGCGAGACGATTCCGAGGAGGGGTAGGAGAGGGAGGAAGACGAGGGGGAGGGAGATACATGGCATGTATTCACTTTTTGATCTTTCTCTGCAGTTCCAGCGTCTCAGCTGGGAGTCCATGACCACCTTTGTCACATTGAACAATGTCTCATCTGTATTTCTCTCCTTGAGTTTGAACCTACAGATTGCCTGCCCCACTTGTCTCTCCGCAGGGCTAACTGAACGGCTTACATATCGGCCACTGTGGTTAAAGCTATGCTTATTGGATAAGCTGCTTTATGCCAGGATCACTTGGTTACCCCACCTCCATCAGCTCTAACTAAAATAATGGTGGTATCTGAACATCCTTCATTGCCTCAGCAACACTGTTTGGGGAGCAGCCCGTCCCACTCTTCTGCAGCTATATATGTCAATCATCCAATCCTGCCTTCACTACGGGAACCTGTTGTATGATTCAGCAAGAGCCTTCTGCATTGCAGGTTCTTGACCCAATCCTACAGAGTGACAGGTGACAGCTGCGTTCCGCACACGTCCAGTGACAATCCTTGTTACCAAAGCAATTATCTTCCCCCAGCGTTTCTGCTGTCAAGTTTCTTGCCTCCTCTGTTGCCTATGTCCATGCCTCGACCCACCACAAAAAATACAGGCGTCTTCTTCCAGCTGCTACCTTTCCTTTCTGACAACCCAGGTCGTGCCTGCCAATCGACGTTTGGGGTGTGTACCATCCATCACTTGACACCCTACCTCTCCTTCCTGCTATCTCCTGCCGACCCCATAAACCTCTTTGGTCGATCCACAGCTTGCAGCTCCATGTCGAATTGCCCCCACAATTCAATCAGTTTCACTGCTAACTCTCCGTTGCAAGTTCCTGGCCATTCGACCCACATTAAACTTTCTAAGGGGTTTATACTGATCGTTTCTTGGTAGGTGGCCAAGTTGGGTATGCCTATGTTCATGGCGGTCACGTTGAAATATACTTATTGCCTCCTGGCTGTAGTGTTTTCACCACAGAGCTTATCGTATATCTCCAAGGATGCCCCAGTAAGTCATTTATCATTTGTAGCGACTCAGTGAGTGGCCTACAAGCCCTTGAACTATGTTTTCCTTAAAGACCTTAGAGATCATTTCATAACTCAATCTTTACCCTTGGCAAGTCTGGTTGTTTGGTAGACTTGGTTTGGCTGCCAGACCACATTGACATCCCAGACAATTAGTATATTGATCAGCTAACCGATTGATATTGGTATCGTGGAAAGGTATATCCAATTGGGTTTGCACCCTAAGGTCTTTGGAATGGTCTACATACAGCACGCCAAACAAGCTCCATGTGATCAAGCCCTCTATGATCACATGGAAGTCTCTCGTCAGAATCTCGCATAGGGATTCAATTATCCTCTGTTGGCTATGTATTCACCATGGCGCACACATGACCACCTCCTCTCTTGTGAGGACGCACCTAACTGTCGCTGGGACTCTTTCATTAGGATAGTCCACATCCTGCAGGACTGTCCAATTTTACCATCTTTACGGCAGTATCACAATCGACCTACTGTGCTCCCATTAACTCCTAGCGATGCTGCATCAATGGCTGGTTTTACCTTACGTTTTTACCCTGAAGTTAGTTTTAATCATATGATCCAGTGGTAAGTACTTCAGGATAACGTTTCAGGCTTATGCACAGTCTGAATGTAATGTTTTAGAATTTTTTCGGTCCTTCCATGTTTTGGCTGCCAGTTTCCTTTCTGTTCTATACGAGGCGTGTTTAAGTAAGTACCGTTTTCGAATTAAGACATGCTAAGATATCTCAATTTCACGCGCACTGTGTACCTACACCTGTTGTATAAACACTGACTCTATTACAGTCTGATTCTTCCTTGTTTACGTTGTGTACTGAGTGTTTAAAATGCCTCCGATATTCGTGAGTCTCGCCGACAGCGAAGTACAGGCTGTTATGATTTCTTACTGCTAAAGGCCCTAAAGCGATCGATATTCATTGAGAGATCTATGGAGTTTACGGAGAAAGCATCATGAGTAATGAAATGGTAAGAAATTGGGTGAGAGCATATAAAGATGGCCGCTCAAATGTGCATGATGAATGATGGAGTGGGCGGCCTTCGGTCATTAATGAAACTTTGGTGCAGGAAGTGGATAAGGAGAGAGAAAACAGACGGTTTAAGATTTCTTCCTTCTGGGATGACTTTCGTAATGTTTCTCGTTGTTTTCTATGGTGTTGTGACCGAGCAAGATAATGACGAAGTGAAAGCAATTGTGATGCAGTTAAGTCAGGCGGCAGAGGGTATTCAAAAAGTGGTACAATATTGACAAGTGCCTCAATATTGACTGAAATTTTGTAAAAAGTAGATAAATATACAGGCTTTCATGTAAAAATAAAATTGAGATAACTTAGCACGTCTTTTTTGAATTACATAACGGTACTTACTTATAAAAACACACCTTTTTATAAATCTATTTTGTTGTCACTGCTGTTTCAGCTTATGAAGCGACACTGTACACCTCGGGGTTTTCTTCTCTGGATGCTGAATGTTAGGTCTTACTTCCATCAGCACACAACACTTAGATCTCAGCAGAGGACTGATGACCTCACTGTTTACTTCCCTTAAAACTTGCAACAACAACAACATACTGTGGATAACCTGTCCACCAAAAACCTCAACCCACAGAAGTTGGTTCTATCCAAACATCTCACCTTTAGTCCTAAAACCCAATTTCTGATACTTATGATGGAGAATGGATCCTTTAATTCTAAAGTTGAATATTCTCTTGAACTTACGTCATTATTATCATAAATTAATCAATCTTGCGGTGAATTATCTCACACTAATAACACATTCATGCATTTAGGTTAATCTAACCACATGCATTGATTAACTTTATATATAATTACATGCACATCTCTTCCATAGCAGTTACTGTCTGTGCTGATATTAAGAGTCAGAATCGTTCTCCAAAGAGTGCATATGCAAAGATACTTACTCCACTTAAATACCATACATTAAGAAAATCATCACACATTATGCATTTCAGTATTCAATCTGGAGCTTAGTCCCCCCATAAAATTTCTCAGATCTCCTATTCAGTGTTAACACTGACCCCTCATCAGATGTTAAGCCTTTTACTTCAAATTAATTCTGTACTGAATTGCTTTCTCCTTCACCTACTTTGACTCCTCTTACTCTCTACTGCTGCAACCTTGCTTTTCTCATGCGTGTAACATGACCCCACCATCTCAGCCTGTTTGCTCTGCCTGCCGTATCTATGGTGTTCATTCCCATGTTTCCTTTGATTTCCTCATTGTGGATAGTGTCCTGCCATTGTTCTCATGTATTAGTACTGGCAATCATCCTTGCTCCCTTCATATCTGTTACATCAATGGTATTAAGGAAATCTGTATCCACCGAGCTTTTCACTCCCTCACAAAGTTGGTCGAAAGATAGTGGTGTACTTAGTCTTGGTACTGACTTTGCAACACTCCTACTCATGTTAGTGCAGGTCAATAATAAAATGAAGGTAACGGGCAATTACGTCTACTGTGCAGTTCCGACCACATCAAAATACTACTTCACAAAACTAACATAGTTTCAGTGTGCCCCTCTGCGAGGATTTAAAATGACCGTGTGTATACCTAACAGATATGGCATAAGAAGTTCCCCTTCGTTTCCTCAGATATGTAATATTCGGTAAATAAACACAAGTCACAGGAATTGGATTTAACACTGTTTAAACTAAAAGTCAATTGTACTATTATGAAATTTTGGTGGTCGCCAGCCCAATAGGACATAAAAGAAATAGTTGTTGGTTACACTGAACGTAAAAAACCAGTCAAGCAAAAGAAAGAGTAAAATGCAATCCTCAATTCAAACAGAAGCAGCTATAGCGGCACCCACTAGTGGTCATCAAACTGAGCAACACACACATGAATCACAATTGGCATATAACTGTAAGCAGACAAACTTGACAACAAACAGTACTCAGTATTGTTCATCTTTGAAGTGATTATAGTGGCTAATCATTTATACTTGATGTAAATAAACTGTCAATATTGGTGAAAATTTACTTGCAGTGTCAGTGCTCTCAGAAAAAAAATTATTGAACTAAGATCGCAAAACTGACACAAAACCACTGCTCAAACGTTTCTATAACAATTACATAATGCAGATAAGACCGTACATTATTAGGCCTATGATGTCTTTATTTGTAGTTAATAAAAGAATTGAAACAACAGATGAGTGAAAATGGTCTGTTGCCAACATCTACTAACTTTTTCTTTCAAACAGAGAAAACTTAATAGGCTAATAAATCTTATTTTCAGAACTTACAGATTGAATGATCCTACCATGCACAATGCTTTCACTTTCCATTTAAGAATATTTACACAAAATATACACTGATTAGATAAATATTGTACTTACAAGCGAACTTACTAATTTTCATCAGATTCTCTTTAGTGTGGTTGTTTGATTTTTTTCAGTAAGCAAAACTCTCAATTTTAATTAATTGCAGCTAATCTTTGTTACTGTTCATGAAAGTACCAAACTGCTCTGAATGTGAATGTCATAAAGCATATTGCAATCAAAGTACCTTTTATTTTCATTTTAACCTGTATGCAATAAGGCAAGAACTAAATTGGCAAATCTCGTTAAGGTCTTACTTATAATTTTAATGCACTTTAAAATTTACTTGATTTACTATATTTAATTATTGAGCAAAATTGTCACTGAGCATAAAAAAAGTAACTAGTTCTGTCATTGCAAAATTTATGAAACCACACTATTAAAAATGTTCAGGTGATTCTCGGAAACTTCACTGTTAAAGGAGTAACACCCTGCACCAGGTTGTGATTTTGGAAAATAACCAGGTTATCAGGTGAAATTCATTCTGGTCATTATTAAAATTATGCAAATCACACACACACACACACACACACACTTACGAGGTTCGTGGCTGTACAAATAATGTTTCCTACAAAACCTGTGAAGTGAGAGATGAGCTTCCACATGGCTTCCACAAGGCAGAAATGTTGATTCCGGCTACTAGTGGCAAAATACAAATGTCTTGGCGTCGCTATAAACAGCCGAATGCCATAAGATTACAACCAATATAAATACTACATCCAAGGCATTTTTAAAGACTTCTTGGATATGAAAGTTGCATCTTTAGCCAATTTTGGAAACACGAAGCCAGCCTCAGCTCACTGTCCTCTCACACTGGTGGTCAAATTCGCACTCTCTCCTCCCTCTAGTCTTTGTACTACACCAACGCACCACGTAGCGCGCTTTTTGCACCTTTTACATCGCACAACCTCTTCTTCCGTCTTTATAATACTGTCACACACCTTTATTTCGACATTTCTAAAACTTTCCTAAGCCAGAGACTCGCTACATTCCACGATTACAATATTTTAATACAAAATATCCATATGTATCACAACAATTAAATAAAAATTACATTCAATATTATTGATAGATAATAGTTTGGTATTACATTACAACACAACGAATTTTAGCACAGTAACCTATCGATAAATAGAACTTTGGGGAAAAACACAGAATTACTTTAATTTTTGTTATTAGTATTACTATTTGAGATTTAAAGTGTTTAAATTGTGGTGTCACAACTTCGCTCTTTCAGATTAGAGATCCTAGCTGAGCACTCAGTGCATTAGCCTTGATTAGAGGTCTCTCATGTTTCCACCTTGTGAGAATATACAACCTTAGTACTACTTGAAGCTGTCCACCTATGCTTTGTTTCTCCTATTTGGCACTGTCTGTTTAAAACAAATTTCCCACTTACATTATTTTCATTTCAGAGGTGATGATCTTAATACCAAAACCCTTACACCTCTTATCTAGTTCTGAAATATTAGTTTGTAACCTTTCAATCAAATCTGCCATCACAACTAAGTCAACTGCATATGCGAGACTACTTATTCTGTTTACACCTACTTTAATTACACCCTGCCAGTCTACTGTTTCCAACGTGTGGCCCATAAATAGTATGAACAACAGTGGTGACAGGTTCCAGCCTTGTTAACCTGAAACTACCCTGAACAATGGACTCAATTTATCTCAACTCTGCTGCCTGACAATCTACATAAAGACCTTTAATTGCCTACAGAAGTTTGCCTCCTATTCCCTAATGTTCCATAAATGACAATAGCTTCCTCCTCTGCAAACAGTCATAAGCCTTTTTTAGGTCTATAAAACATAGATACAATTTTATGTTCCACTCGTAGCACTTCTTCATTCTGCTGCGAGCTAAAGATCTGATCCTGACAGCCTAAATGCCTAAACCCACAATGTTTTTCATCCAACTTGTCTTCAACTAAACATTTGGTTAGAATTCATCAAAGCATGGAATTTTTCTTCTTTTATGGGTTATTCTATAAATTTCAGTATAGATGGAAACACTACTTTGCCACCAATCCCTCTGATCAAGGCTGACCTAATCCCAACACTTGTCTTCCCAGTTAATACCACCATCCAACCAAGTTACCCCTGCACTCCCACCTTAAGACCCCTGGTCACCTACAACTTGTCCTCACCATCTTTTCCCAAGTCCTTTCCTAAGAACAGGTCTTTCGGCAGAAGAAAGGAAAGTCACACACAACCACAAATCCTGCCAAAAACATCTTTCCTCTAGACAAAGGTTCTGCCACTGTTAAGAATCACTAAGACTACCTGGCAAATGGCTGGGCCAACTTTGTGATTCTTCACCTAAAATTTGTGCCTGAATGACCCCATCCCTACAGTCAAAGAAGAGCTAGAATCACTATCGGAATAACTTGCCACGCCCAGAAGCTCTCTTATCAGTCCACTTTCCTCCTCACCCCGACAGCACCCACACAAACACCTTATACATGCACTCCAAACTCCACAAAACAATTCTGGAAGCTCAATTGTAGCTGATTACTGTGCTCCTGCTGAAAGCATTTCGGCCCTCTTTGACCAACACTTCCACAATTTGCCACAAAGCTAGTCTCCCATATCAAAGATACCAGCCACTTCCCTCAATGACACTTGCCATCTCCCCACATAATAAAATCCCAAGTGTCCGTGGCGTTCTACACTGTAACGCTACCTCTCCTAACATCCCTCTGAATCCAAACCCAATACCTCATGTCTCATATCCCTCACCAGCTTTATCCTAATAAGCAATTTTGTCCTTGAATGGAAAGTGTAAAACCATAAATCTTGGCCTGCAAGAGCAGCCATGTCGTCATTAGTAAAACGTAATGGCAGCTTTTCACTTGAAATGACCATGCTTCATGGTTATTATATTTTAGTACTTTGACATATTACAAATTGTTGAATAACAAAGGCATAAAGTATAGTTAGCATAATAAAATCAGGAGTGAAGTACTGAGGAGTTAATAATAATGCCATGTGGCTGTTCTTATGCCATGTCATGAGGTTCATGCCTCTCACGTATTGTCAAATTGTAACATATTTGAGCAAAACAGCGAAATATTTCAGAAAAGGCAGTAAATAATAAATGACTTTCCATCTCCATTGTCACAAAGGAAGAAAAAGGAAACACACCTTAAGTGCTCTTAAACCTGCATACTTGTGCCTCTTTCGCTTACTTGCGCCAACATAAAGACGTCGAACAATTTTAGTTGATTTTTCTGGTGACAGTACTTCAGAAACTAGATATCTCAACTGATCCCCTAGCTTTTCGACCATGTAGAATCAATAATGTTTGGGGAACGACATAAAGCGAATATTTAAGTAGTAAACTAAACAAATGCTACAGAGTGTAGCATAAGGAATTATCTGATTTGTTAAAAATCGTGACTATAATTTGAGATACAGTGCTGGAACAATGTACTGTTGAAAAGAGTAAACTTGACAGTTCAGAGGTCAGTGGACCTCACTGTATGGGATTATTTCCTGTGAGGGGCTTATAAAGACTCTTGTTCATGTGCATCCATTACAGCTGTGGTTGGAGCTGTTACTCGACATGCTGGCTGCAACATGGTAACGATATGAATATCTCAGTGATATATGCCATACATCCTTAGGGAGTATACTGATTACCTACGAAAAGGTATTATAATACGTTTGGGAGTTCCCCATTCATCAAAAAACAAAATTGATAGTAGTTTTCTTACTTACATAAATACAGATGTGCCAAATTGCACGGTTCCCTTTGATACACCTGCTATATGTGAATTGCTGTGCTGAGTGTGTGGTGGTATCCAAAACTTGATACATATGTAACTTTCTTTGTTATTATTACTTTATTAATGTGTCTGTGTCGTTTACCTGTCATGCCTACACAGACTGCATCATATATATTGTGTGTGTGTGTGTGTGTGTGTGTGTGTGTGTGTGTGTGTGTGTGCGCGCGCGACTGTGCGCGCGTGTAAAGAAAAGAGGGAAAAGGTTACAATTTGGACGCATACAACATATCATTTTGTCCAGTCACTTTCATCACTGTTCTAAAATTCACCAATTTAGAATAGTGGGTGCTCTTTCAGGTCCCGTGCAATTTTCCTATTGAATGGTTCTGGTGGTAGGGATTGCACTTTTTTTGGCAGCGAGTTAAACATTTGCAGTGCAACCATTGGAAAACTGTCTTCTTTTCCAGTCAGACGACAGCTTGGTATTTCAGTACTCCTCTTGTTACGGGTGTCATGGTTATGTATATCTTGCCTCGTGATGAATTCCCCTGGGTTTTCTTTGATGCGGATGAGGCATAAAAACACATACTGGCTGTAGATCGTCATAGTACCTGATCGTTTGAATATTGGCTTGAAGTGGTCCAATCTTTTGCTTGTAATTATACTGACAGCCTTTTTTGTAGCATTAATACATCTTTACAAGCTGCAGCATGTCCTCATAGCAGTAGACCATAATTAATATGGCCATGAAATAGTGCGTAAAATGCTGATACGTAACAAGGTATTGGTCAGTTAATGTACCTTCAAGCCTTCTCAGAAGGAATATTACACGGGAGAGCTTAGAGCATACATACACTGTGTGTTCATTCATTGTACGTTTGCTACCAATCATGAAGCGTAGAAGTCTGACAGCCTCCATATTCTCGTTACAGTCAATGTTGCTAAGGCTGCATATAAGATGCTGTCTTTTTCCTTCAGTTTCATTTTATTTTTGAGGAAGCATTCTTGTGTGTCTTTGGAGAGGTCACATGTTGCTTGGAGAGCTTGTGCTGCAGTTTTTCCTTTGGCACAGAGAGTAGTCACCAGCAAACTGTAACATGTGGTTCTTACAGCCCATATCGTTTACATACATAAGGAACAGGAGAGGACCTATGACGGACCGTTGGTGTACGCCATGTTCCAACTTTTATTCTTGTGATAAGGCTCCATGAACTGACACGACCTGCTATCGGTTTTCCAGATGAGATTGGACAGTTGCCATAACAGCACCCTAACACCATAACAGTTTAATATATTGAGGGATATCCTACCTGTAGTTAATGCCTTAGTCCCGTTTGGTGGTTACAGCAGAGAAGAGCCGGCACCCCGAGAGGAACTCCGACAGAGGGCTAAACCAGAGGGGGAGGAGATGAAATTGGTGGCAGTGTGTGGGGAGGCAGTGGGCGCCAAGCCGCAGGTGGACGGCGCGCTGCTGAGGAAAGAAACAGCTGCAGCAGCATCAACATCAGTAGCACCACCACCAGCTGGGGGGGCCGGAGCCAAGCGTCATCCGTCAAGCGAAGTCTGCACGCTGTGCAACTGAGAGGGCGAGCATCAGCCCTGTGCCTCCCGTGCACAGGGCAGAACCCGCTTCAGCCAAGCCCACCAGGTAGGGGTGCCCATTTCGAACATACTGATGCTCCATCTCACTAAGAAACATCCCCCCAGGGGGCCTACAGCTCTTTTGTGGGTACGTGTGTGGCGCACACGGGGCCCCGAGCCGAAGCAGCCTTTTCTCCGCTGCAGGCTGCTTCACTTTCCTTCCGGTTCGTGCCTTTGTCCTTTTGCGAGTCAAGGTGGTTTCCTTTCCTGCTTTTCTTTTTTCCTTGATTTTTTCCTTTCTTAATCTGTCTTTTTCTCCTTGTTGTACTTTTCTAGCCTTCCTCTCCTCCGCATTACTCTCCGCCTCGGCGTTTGAGACACTTCTTTCCTTCTTTCTCTCCACTTCCTCTATTTTTCTTCTCTCCTCCCTGTGCGTGTCTGAAGGCCGACCCACGCGTTATCGTGCATAGCAGGTGACGGGATAACGCGTAATTCCCCGCCCCGTGTAGACGAGACGGGCACGTACCCACCCCCTGGTACAGGCCAACCCCAGGAAGGGGTGATTACCCGAGCTGGTACCTTCCGAACATGCCGATTGGTCCATCCGTCCGTTCTTGGGGGTGCGACCTGCGGGTATGCCCTCAGAGAGGGCCCCATTAGGAAGGAGTGCGCCATCACTGACGCCGGTAATCGCGGGGACACTTATGCAGTGACTTCCTTCTCTTCTTCTGTGACTTTGTCCCAAAAAAAGAAAGATCGATTCAACTCAGCATAAGATATCTTTGCCCAATCTTCCGAAATTACTAGTTGTTTCTCGAAACGACGGTCAAGATTTCACTTAGTCATTCAGAAAGGTGTTGATGCGATTGCTGGCCCTGTTAAGACCTCTTCGCGTCAGCGCAATGGAACTTTGTTGCTGGAAGCGGACAATGCCTTCCAGGCGCAAAAACTATTACGGACTACGTTGCTACACGTCTTCTGTCCAGGTAGAAGCGCATCGCATGCTAAACTCGTCACGGTGTAACAGCCGTGCATAGTGTGTTGAAAAAGGTTGATAACCAGTTGACACCAACTCAGACTGTGTTTTTAACGTTTGACAGAGTTGAACTCTCGTCCAAGGTCAAAGCAGGGTATGACGTTATCTCCATTTGCCCTTATGTACCAAACCCAAGGTTCTGTTTAGAATGCCATAGATACAACCACACCCATCAATCTTGCCCTAATGCAGCAAAATGTCACTTGTGGTAGGGACGCCCATGAGGGCGATTGCCCACCTCCGTCCCCTCACTGCCTTAATTGCAATGGTGACCATGCGGCTTCCTCTATGGACTGCCCTGTTTATTAGGATGAAAAGGTCATTCAGCAAATTTGGGTTATGGAAAAGGTCTCAACATCTGCCGCTCGAAAGTTGTTGGCACATACAGTAAGGTCCTCACCTGCACTCGACCTACTAAGGATGCAGGTACATAGATTTCAGTTTCGCTGACACAGTTATTCTATCGGCCAGCCCAAAGATTGCCCGTTACATGTCCCCACTTTCTCCTGCTGCTTCTAAAGTTCAATCTTCGTCAACCTCTAATAAACCGCAGGCATCAAAACAAGATGCCAGCACTTCGAAAAAGGAACCCGTTCATGAAGATTTTCTACGTAGTTAAGCTTATCAACCGTCATCTGCCTCTTCTCACCGTCATTCTTCCAGAAGAGCCAACAAAAAGGAGTTTCTCTCCTTCCCCGCCGAGGCGTGACTCATCCGTCACGCCGCCCAACGGTAGTCGGCCCCCATCTTCTGTCTCGCCAGCACGCACTACTGTTAACCGGGCAACAAGCATTTTACCGACGGCGGAAGCTGCCCCTCCTGACCAACTCGGAAAGATGGCAGATGCGTCCGTTGAACCCATGGAACACGATTCTCTGCCTCTAGATAGCGATAGTAGTGCTCCCTCGAAGATCGGTCCTCAGCAGTCGTCCAGGTGACCCGCCTGGTTGTTCCTTTTAACCTCTTTTTCTCTTATTTTTTTATCATGGCGCTCCTTCAATGGAATATTCGCGACATTCGTTCCAATCGGGAGGAATTAAAACTATTCCTTCGATTGCAATGCCCGCTTCTAGTATTTCTCAAAGGAACTAAGTTACGCCCATGTGATCATGCAGACTTCCCCCACTACACCTCTGTGCGTTTCGACCTGCTACCTTTGGAAGGTACCCCAGCCAATGGAGGGGTTCTGATGCTCATTCAGGACGACGTCTATACCATCCCATTTCATTGCATACTCACCTACAGGCAGTTGCCGTCCGCATCACTCTATCCAACTTTTCAAAAAATGTTAAAATGTTTGTAGAACTTGTGGGACTTAACTATGGGGTCATCAGTGCCTAAGCTTACAAACTACTTATGAACTAGCTAACACTGACAGCACAAATATCCATGCCCGACGGGATTCGAATCCCCCCGACCGTAGTGGCTGTGCACACCGTGACTGGAGCGCCTCAGTCCCCTCGGCCACTGCGGCTGGCTCCACCTTTTCCTTTTCCCGCTGTAATATCTATTCGTCATCGTCATCCGCCTGTACTAGGGCAGATGTGCTACACCTCATTGACCAGCTCCCTTCACCTTTCGTGTTGGTAGGCGACTTTAATGCCCACCACGCCCTATGGGGCACTCCTGCACCTTGTCAGAGAGGCTCCCTTTTGGTGGACCTTCTCCAACACCTTAATCTTGTCTGCCCCAACACCAGTGCACCGACCTTCCTTTCCGACACAACACGTATTTATTCCCATATAGACCTCGCGATATGCACTCCTAAGCTTCCCGGTCAGTTTGAGTGCTATGCACTTCCTGACACGTACTCAAGTGACCATTTCCCTTGTGTAATCCACTTCCTGCATCATTCCCCATCGCCTCGTCCCACCAGTTGGAACATCTCTAAAGTGGACTGGGGGTTTATTCTTCCACGTCTTTTTTTCATAATCAGAATTTTCCCAGATGACAGTCGGGTCGAATACCTCACAGAGGTTATTCTCACTGCTGCTGAACATTCCATACCTCGTATATCCTCTTTTCCACGTCGCATCCCGGTCCCTTGGTGGACTGCAGCCTGCCGCGTTGCCCTTGAAGCACAGCGCCGTGCTTTACTCACCTTCTGCCTCCACCCAAGGTTGGAGAATAGTATCAATTATAAACGGCTGCGAACATGTTATAAAATACAGAAAAAAGTTTGCACTGCTTTTACCATTTCTTTTAACCGCTTTACTTCCTCCTCGGCTGTCTGGGGTGGCCTACACCGATTATCTGCCATCAAGGTCCACTCCCCGATTTCTTGCCTGACCGTCGAGAACGCAGTCCTTGTGGACCCCGCTGATGTTTCCAACATTTTGGGCCATTCCTTTGCGGAGGTTTCGAGCTCTGCCCATTACCACCCTGCCTTCCTCCCTCACAAACAGGTAAAGGAGGCACAGCCGTCTTCTTTCCACTCTTTTAATCGTGAAAGTTATAATGTCTCCTTGACCATGCAGGAGCTAGACCGTGCTCTCTCCCTGTCCCGATCTTCTGCTCCCGGGCCCCATTCCATCCATACTGAGGTGCTGAAGAACCTTTCCCCTGCAGGCAAGTGTTCAGTACTTAGCACCTATAATCGCATATGGACTGGAGGTCAGGTTTTCACAAGTTTGCGGAAAGCTATTGTTGTCTCCATCCTCAAACCAGGGAAGGACAAACATCTCCTATGCTGTTAACGCCCCATTTCTCTTACTAGCTGCGTCTGTAAGGTCTGGCTCGGTTGGTCTGGCTCCTGACTAATATTCAATGTGGTTTTCGTAGACACGGCTCTGCTGCTGATCACCTGGTCACCTTGTCGACCTTTGTTATGATTAACTTTCTAAGGACGCGTCAAACGGTAGCAGTGTTCTTAGACTTGAAGAAGGCTTACGATACCTGTTGGAGAGCGCGAATTCTCTGCATATTGCACACATAGAGCCTTCGTGGCAACCTACCTCTCTTTATTCAAGCGTTTTTGGCGGATCGCAAGTTATGGGTACAGGTGGGCTCTGTTTTGTCAGATACCTTTCGCCAGAAGAATGGGGTGCCCCAGGGCTCTGTCTTGAGCGTGGCTCTTCTTGCCATTGCAACCAATCCGATCGTATACAGCCTTTCAGCCGACGTTTCTGGTACCCTTTTTGTAGATGATTTCGCAATTTATTGCAGCACTCAGCGAACGTGTCTCTTGGGACGTTGTCTTCAACGCTGTCTTGACTGCTTACATTCCTTGAACATTGCGAACGGATTCCGCTTCTCCACTGAGAAAACGGTGTGCATAAACGTCTGGAGATACAAGGAATTTCTTCCACCATCTCTGTCTCGGCACCGTTCCTCTCCCATTCGTGGAGAAAACAAAATTCTTGGCGCTAATGTTGGATCGTAAACTTTGCTGGTCCCCACACGTGTCTTACCTGGCTGCCCATTGTGCTCGATCCCTTAACGTTCTTGGTGTCCTCAGTGGCACATCATGGGGAGCGGATCGTATGGTCCTGCTTCACCTTTACAAGGCCATTGTTCAGTTGAAGCTCGACTACGGAAGCTTTATATACTCTACTGCACGGCCGTCGCTTCTCCGCCATCTCAACTCTATTCACCATCGGGTATTACGTCTTGCGACCGGTGCAATTTATACCAGACCTGTTGAAAGCCTTTATGCCGAAGCTGCTGTATTACCCTTGACCACTCGGCGTGACATACTCTTGTATCGGTACGCGTGCCGACTGCCGTCGATGCCCAACCATCTATCTTACCCATTATTTTTTGACGACTCACTCGATCGCCAATATCTGTAGTCTGCGATAGCCTTGCTTCCACCTGGAGTTCGGCTTCGCCGCCTGCGGTTCGATAATGCCATATTTATTTACACTGATGGTTCCAAGAGCACTGACGGTGTCGGATCTGCCTTCGTCGTTGGGGACAACCGTTCCCAATACAAGCTCCCTGACCGGTGCTCGAATTTCACAGCTGAGCTTTTTGCCCTCCACCAAGCTGTTTTATATACCTACCGCCAACCTTTCTATGCCATATGTTCGGACTCCCTTAGTGCCCTGCAGAGTCTTAATGACCCTTTCTCGAACGATCCTCTGGTGCATCGCATCCAACGCTCCCTTCAGTTGCTAGCAGACAACGGCTGTCACGTTTGTTTTCTGTGGGTCCATGGCCACGTGATTGTGCCTGGGAATGAGACCGTCGACATTGCAGCCAAGGCAGCAGCTCTTTTGCCTCGCATGGCTACTTTTTGCGTTCCATCAGACGATGATCGTGTGGCATTTATGACCATTAGACCCCAACTGGGGTCGTGTTCATCCTGCCTGGTGCAAGTCTCTTTATCTGACGCCACTTCGGCGACTTGCATGTCGATGATGATGGAATGATGATGATGATGATGATGATGATGACGACAAAACACCCAGTCCCCGAATGGAGAAAATCTCCTACCCGATCGGGAATCGAACCCGGGCCCCCTGTGTGGCGACCAACCACCCTGTCCACTGAACTACGGAGGCGGACATCAGACGATGTTCAAGGGTTTCTACGCCGCTGTATTGTCCAGCCACAGTTCGTGGTTCTCACGCCATTGAGGACCGTAAAACAAATGCCGACCGTTTGGGGGGGGGGGCCTTCTCACACCCCTCTCTGCGAGAGGTGGTCATCCTGGCCCGGTTGCGGATCGGTCACTGCCGATTCAGCCACCCTCATTTGCTAACCGCTGACCCTGCACCGATGTGATCCTGTGGTGAATTGCTGACGGTATGACATGTTTTACTGTTTTGTCCTAATTTTAATCATCTCAGTGTAGCCCTTAACTTGCCGTCTACTCTGGAGGAACTTTTAGCTGATGACACAAGAGCCGCTGCTAGTGTGTTGCGTATTATCAACATGGCCAATTTATCAAAGGATATTTAACCCTGCTAATTGTTTTTATCTCTCGTCTTTAGCTTTCTCTTGATACTGTCAGTTTTAAATTTTTTAGAGATCTAGCGAATCTCTGTTCCGATTTGGGCGCTAATGACCTGAGAAGTTGTTAATTCAGGGACCAGCACATCAGTAGCAACTCGTAACTGTTCAACTCAACCACCCACCAAGCCTTGGGAAACCTGCCAATAGGAAACATGAAAATTATGAATGGGTATACATGTTATGCCGTCAAGGTACAATACTTCTTGGCCGCCCTACTGGACCGACAGGCACCTACTTGTGTTCTCCAGAGCATATGTCACCACCAGCTGGTCTCCATCCCACTGTACAAGTGTCAAGGCTTCCCCCCGGGATATCACAGATTCGCTTCTTCCCATCGCCAAGATGAGGAAGCTACCTGACTAGCTGACTCTTACAGTTTCCAAAATGCTCATACCGAGTCTGCAGGTCATCTTGAATCTGCCTTCAAATAGGTCACGACCTTCCACATCCCACACAAGCAAAGTCTGAGATGAGGCTGCAGAGTCGCCTCAGTACTTGAGGTGATAGCTACTCATAGTGTGCCAGGCACATACATCGCTGTCCACACTCTTCACACTAGCATATCATATCACTGCTCGGCCTCAATTAGAAAGGGTCTTTCACAATTGGCAACAACCGACTAAGCCGTCTGGGAGTCGTGCGAGGATTGCCCTCTTGAAATGGTGTTGCCTGGTTTTAATGTTGTACAATGTGGTTGGAGCATGGTCCCCCCGTGGGTTCTCCAGAGGCCCAGACGTGTTTTAGATATGACAGTTTCAGCAAAGATGAAACTTCGGATTTTACTTTTCAGTCTGTGTTCTTTCAATGTTTCTAGATAACCACCATGGTTTTACACTGCTGTATACTGATGGCGCCAAGCAAGGGGACTCCGTTGGCTGTTCCCAATCGTATTGTCTGGGTTCGCCTTCCAGAGAGTTATTATGTTTTTTCTACAGAGCAACACGCAATCTTCAAGGCACTAAAGCTAATATGTTGCATACATGGAAAACGATTCCTGCTTCGCTACGCTTCTTTGCACGCATTCCACATCTACATGGGATACTCTGCAAATCATAATAAAGTGCCTGGAAGCATTACAACAGCTCTATACCATCTTAGAATTTGCTGCAACAAAAGTACAACAAACTTTACTACACCAACGTTTTGGGAAGGAGGTATGGTTTTTATGGGAGCCAGGGCATGTTGGTATTCAGGGGAATACAGAAGCTGCCAAAGGTGCTTGCAGAGCACCTGAAGTGACGATGTGCCCGATTCCCTTACAGGATGTTACTTTTTTGTTACGGCAGCGGTTCTGGCAATTGTGGGAGGAGTGGCTTTCAGTGGCAAATGCCAACTGCGGTTGCTGAAGCCCATTTTCCGTCCATGGCGATCCTCCTCCCAGCCTCTCAGGAGGGATGAAGTAGCCCTTACCTGCCTCCGAATCTGGCACTGCCCATATACACACGGCTTCTTTTTCTGACGAGAGGACCCCCCAATCTGTGATACCTGTGGCGTGCAGATTACCATCTGTCACATATCATACAAAGAGGGTTGTGGCGAATCTTGGTGTAGATTTTCCCTCTATTTTAGGCAACGACGAAGGGAGTGAAAGCAAAGTTTTAAATACTTGTGATTTGTCTCAACTCTGGCCTACGCTTTTAGGCTGGAGGTTTTAATATGTTGCAGAATCACTGTGATCCGCCAGTCATGGTCATCTGCTTAGTTGCTTTAACTATCTCTCCGACCTTTCCCATGGGTACTATTCCCATCTTCACCTCTAACGTTTACTTTTTGTATTTTACTCCAGTTGCTCATGTTACCATCTGAATTGCCCTCCTTTGTTTTGTTTGTTCACACCCCTTGCTACTTAAATTTGTTCAGGCCCTGAAAACCTAGCTGTCAAGCGCCCAACATCCCCCTATCCATCCATCCATCCACACATCCATCCACACCAGTGCAGTATATTCACTGATAGTACATGCATAATGTGTCTGAATAGTAATTATTCCTTGGCAGGTGATGCGGATATCGTCTGGATTGCATTATATTGATAGATGACTGACCATAATATTGTGCGTGATCAGTGTAGCAAATGGCCGCAATCACTTCAGCTCACGAATAACAAGGTTGCAGGCCATACTCATCTGCAATCCACAACCTTTATGCGGGTGCTGTGAAATCGTTGGTCTGTTCAATAAGAAAAGCATTGTAGTCTTCAATTTAGTCAGCTTTCCAGTGCATGTTCCACTACAGGTCTACTTTCTTGGATAGTTAGATAGTATACACAGTCCGACAAATATAAAACTGAGCTTAAAATATCAGATAATATCCTCAATGAGAACATTTCATTCAGCTGAGTGTGGCCTGGGAAATAGTGATTAGAAACTTAATTGGCACTGTGTTGTGGTATGCAGTAGGTGTTTGAGTAAATCAATGGGAAAATTTGAAAATTGGTGGGAAACCTAGAGAATGAATATTACTTGCTGCATTTTCGGAAATGGTGGGGGATACGCAGAACATATGAAAATTAGGGCATCTTCCTATGGATTATAGTGTTTGACAATTGACAAGGATAATTTATTCACCTGCTTTGAGGGGGGGCTTGTTGTTGTTGTTGTTGTTGTTGTTGTTGTTTTCCTTTCAACAGGGGAATGGCTCAGTTCTCAAGTAGTTTATTTACATCGTAATAAAAAATAAGCAGGTAAACCATCACTCCGTGTCAATGTTAAAGACTGGAAATGAGGTCATAGTCTGAATGAATAGAAGAAAACTCTCATGAATATGGCTCCAAGGCAAATGGGGAGGGGGGGGGGGTGCGAGGAATTGTTGGAACCCCCTTTCCTGCATCGAGCTGGATGTGACATTAGATTATTTATTTGTTCTGTAGATCCATATTGAGGGGATCCTCGTGGATGTGGAACATGTCAAGAAACAAAATTTACAAGTTGAATAACAAATAATACTAATAATATAAATACAGATACATAATTTTTAAGGGTTTTTTTCCTGATAATATAATAATACTAATATAGTATGAGTGCATGCATCATTTGGTACAATTTAGAAATTCACTAATGGAGTAGAAGGAGTTGGCCACTAAAAAGTCTTTTAGGTTCGTCTTAAACTGATCTTTATTTGTAGCTAAATTTTTTATACTTGATGGTAAATTATTGAAAATGTGTGTTCCTGAGTAGTGGACCCCTTTTTGAACTAAAGTAAGTGCTTTTAAATCCTTGTGTAGATCATTTTTATTTCTAGTATTGTATGTATTAACTGAGCTGTTTGTTGGGAAAAGGGATATATTATTTATGACAAATTTCATTAAGGAATAAATATACTGAGAGGCAGTAGTTAATATACCCAGTTCTTTGAAGAGGCTTCTACAAGACGTCCGTGAATTTACTCCACAAATAATACGTATTACACGTTTTTGGACTCTGAAGACTTTTGACTGACTTGAAGAGTTACCCCAAAATATTATACCATATGACATTAAGGAATGAAAGTAAGCAAAGTATGCAAGCTTTGTTATTTTTATTTCTCCTATGTCTGATAACACTCGTATTGAAAATACAGATTTGTTGAGTCGTTTCTGCAGTTCTGTGGTGTGCTCTTCCCAACTAAATTTATTATCAAGCTGTAATCCCAGGAATTTAATTCTGTCAACCTCTTCTATCTGCTCTTCTTCATATTTAATGCATATGCTGTCAGGAAATCTCTTACATGTTCTGAACTGCATGTAGTGCGTCTTTTCAAAGTTTAATGACAATGAGTTGGCTTTAAACCATTTATTAATGTTCATGAAAATATCATTAGCAGACTTTTCTATCAATATACTTGAATTACTCTTTATTGCAATACTTGTATCATCTGCAAACAAAACGAACTCTGCTTCTGGTAGGGTAACTGATGAGAGATCATTAATGTACACAAGAAAAAGCAATGGCCCTAAGATGGATCCTTGTGGGACACCACATGTAATTTCTTCCCAACCCGATGATGACTGTTGGCCTAATTCACTAGTCACTTGCACTGACACACTTTGTTTCCTGTTAGTGAGGTACGACTTGAACAATTTTGCAGCATTTCCCGTGACCCCATAGAATTCTAATTTACTTAAAAGGATGTTATGGTTCACACAATCAAATGCCTTGACAAATCACAGAAAATACCTGCTGCTTGCAATTTATTATCTAATGAATTAAGTACATTCTCACTGAAAGTGTAAATGGCCTTCTCAATATCGGAACCTTTCAGAAATCCAAACTGTGTTCTAGACAATATGCCATTTGTGGTTAAGTGGTTGAGATGCTGCTTGTACATTACCATTTCTATAATTTTTGAGAATGCTGGCAAAAGTGAAATGGGTCTGTAGTTTGATGGTATCTCTTTATCCCCCTTCTTGAAGAGAGGTTTAATATCTGCATATTTTAGCCAATCAGGAAATGTTCCCGTTATAACAGACTGGTTACATAAATAACTTAAGATTGTGCTAAGTTCACAAGAACACGCTTTAATTAACTTTGTTGATATTTCATCATATCCACTGGAATTCTTTGTTTTTAAAGATTTTATTATGGAAGATATTTCCTGTGGTGAAGTGACTGACATATTCATGTGTGTGAAGTTATTTGTAAATGCTAGTTTCAAATATTCAAGCGCATTATTTACTGACCCAGACAATCCCATACTATCAGTAACGGATATAAAGTACTTGTTAAATAGATTTGCCACACTATGCCCATCAGTTACTAATGTCTCAGCTACTCTTAACCGTACCTGCTCTTGTTCCTTTCTGGTTCTACCAGTCTCTTCTTTCACTATATCCCATATTGTATTTATTTGGTTTCCTGATGTTGCTATCTTCTTTTCATAGTGCATTTGTTTAGATACCTGAATAACTTTTTTTAATATTTTACAGTATTCCTTATATTTAGTTAAATCATCATCATTGCAACTACTCTTGGCTGACAGATACATACTCCTTTTTGTCTTACATGAAATCTTTATTCCTTGTGTAATCCAAGGTTTTATTATAGACTCCAGTTTAATTCGCGTTTCTTTTAGAGGAAAACAGTTTTCATACATGATACTAATATTATTAATGAATACATTATATTTTTCATTCATGCCATTAGCACTATATACATCTCTCCAGTTCATGTCTTTGAGGAGTTTTCTAAAATTTTCAATTTTTGGTGGGTTCACTACTCTCCTGTATGTACATTTTGCAGTCTATATATATATATATTCACTACTCTCCTGTATGTACATTTTGCAGTCTATATATATATTCACTACTCTCCTGTATGTACATTTTGCAGTCTATATATAACTATCATATTGTAATAGCTGTTGTATCTTCCGGGTTATGTGGTCGTGGTCCAAGAAACATATCTGTTCCTGACGTTTCGTCAATAAGACTTTTAATGACCCTCTCTTTTGCTGATTATGATGGTTGGAATCTTTGTGCAAGTATCTGTCCGTATGCGTGACTTTTCGGAAAACCTTATGCTTCAAACTTCCATCTGTCTGTCGCATAACTGAAACATCCAAGAAAGATATTTCATTGTCATTTTCCATCTCCATAGTGAACTGGATCTTTGGATTTACACTATTCAGATAATTAAAGAAGTCTTCCAATGCTTTTTTACCGTGTGACCAAACAACAAATGTGTCATCCACATATCGAAACCAACGATTCGGTTTCTTATTTGCTTTTTCCAGAGCTGACTCTTCGAATTTTTCCAAGTAAAAATTAGCGATTGCAGGACCTAACGGGTTACCCATTGCGACACCGTCAATTTGCTCATAAAACTCATCATTCCATTGAAATTGACTCGAAGTAAGACAGTGTCGAAAGAGAGCGGTCAAATCTCCTGGGAAAAGATCCGTTATATAAACCATAACTTCGTTGATAGGAATCATAGTGAACGACACTATATCAAAACTTACAAGAATGTCTCCAGGAGCCAGGATTAGTCCTTCAATTTTCTCAATAAAATGACGTGAGTCTCTTATATAAGAGTCAGTCTTACCAATGTATGGTTGTAGACGAGTTGCCAGATATCTTGCTACTTCGTATGTTGGTGAATTGATAGCACTGACGATCGGTCTCAGAGGAAAATCAGTTTTATGTATCTTGGGTAGCCCATAAAGTCTGGGACACATTGCTTCAGATTTCAATAGGGCTTTCTTATCCCCTTTCTGAATCGAAGTGGATGACTTTATCAGTGCGTTTGTTTTCTTCAGTACGCTGGCTGTAGGGTCTTTCTTCAGTTTTTTATAGTGTCCTGAGGTTAAATGGATCAAAATTTTGCTACGATAATCCTCCTCATTGAAAACAACAGTAGCGTTGCCCTTGTCAGCGGGAAGAACTACTATCTCTTCATCTGTATTTAAATCTTATAGAGCCTTTCTCTCTCCTTTCGTTAAATTACTGTTCAAAGGTTTACTGTGGCACAGAACTCTAGTGGTTTCGATTCGGATTGCATTAGCAGTTTCTTTGGGGAGGGTTCGAATCCCTGCTTCAACGTTTGCGATAATTTCCTCAACTGGTATTTTCATAGGTGCTATGGCATAGTTTCCTCCTTTTGCAAGGACTGAAATATCGTCTTGAGATAAGGTTCGAGCTGACTTATTAACAACAGTGCTGGACATCACAATATTATTACTACATTGTACCTTAGATTGTAATTTTTCGAACTTTTTCTTATGCCTGTTAGTAGTTGTTTCCATTATGGCTGGAATGTCAATCTTCAAATGTTATTAGTAAGGACAATGATAGGAACATGTCTCATGGGTCAGTGTGTGTGTGTGTGTGTGTGTGTGTGTGTGTGTGTGTGTGTGTGTGTGTGTGTGTGTGTGTGTGTAAAATATATGACCAACGAAACTCTAACCCATCCTTTCTTAACAACACAGGCAAGTGTGTATATATGCATGCACACATAAGCTTACCAGTTTCATTCCTCTAAATCCTTCCTACGTCCACTCGTCTTGGTAAAAATTTACATATATTTACATGATCAAACGTATTTTTTCGTGGTGTTGATGTGCTTGTACGAGACACTGTTTTGCGCATTTGTGCACAATTTTTCCTTATCATAGCATGCACAAGTGTGTGATTTCGCATGCTTGGGCCCCTCATTTCATGTGCTTCGGCAAATCGAGGCCTGCTCTTTCTCGTCTTACGCTCTTGACAACCTCCTAACATTTTCCCTTTTTCCTACATTATTTCTGCTTCATCTGCGCATGCTAGAAAAGTATCCCGTTCCCTGGCCAAGACCCAATCACATATCCTTTTCCTAAAAGGTGTTGTTTTAAAACATGGAATGTGGTCAAACCATAATTTCTTTTCTGGATTGCACACTTCCTTTCACAGATAATTTACAAATTTTCATCAGTCATTGCCCTTAAAAAACTAATTCTATAAAAATATCTTTGCACGGCATATAAATCACTACACACGTTTCATCTCTTATATCGAATCCCTTGCCCTCCGGCATCTGGAGGATCACGCCAAGTATTCTCCACAAATTATCCAGCCTGCTAAATTCATACTGTCACCTTCGATCTCCACTACCCAATCCCTATCCTACCCACAATATTCCCAATTTTGTACCTCTCATAGCACTCAAATCATGCCTATCTGAACTTTTGAACTTGCCACATCCCTACCAACATTCCACATCCAAATCCAAAACATCCTCCCCTCCCCACCCACCCAGAGGGCTCAGAAGATGTTTGCTGGGTATGGTCATAGTGAACCCTGGGTGCCTGAGGTGGGGCCTGTGTCGTGCCAATGGTCCTCCATACCATAAGCTCTGTGCATGCTTCAGCGACCACCATATGGCACAACAATGGAATGTTGTTTGTTGCAGAGCTCGAGGATCTTGGCTAAATTGCCTGGGTTATGAAGGTGCTACAAACCCCAATAAAAGAAAATCTCAAACTGTGCTGTGCCGAGGATATGTATGGTTGTTGAGCTGGAACAGTCGCTAGTGGCCAACGTCTGGGGAAGCTACTGCACCTCATATATCACGCTTACCCAAGCAAGTGCAGCTCTGCCTGGGTGGACTTCTTGCTTCTCTATCTGCTAGTTGACCAACATGAAACGAGTAAAAATCAATGATCCAGATGTACAACCGCTGTCTCTAAGCAGGGAAAAGTTCAGTATGAAATAGTTGTGGCACTAACAAAGAAAGGGAGTGGGTCAGTTATTATCAAAAGAGCGTCCCCTGTCCAATCACATGCCTTACTAGACGTGTCAAGCTGGCTGATGTAGCCAGGGTACAGGGTATTGTCTTGCAGTGCAGTGAGTAACACGCATAGCTTGACTCACAGGGTGTCCATTTCGTTTGGCACAAACATTGAGGACCTGAAAACAGCAGTTGCCACTGGTGCCTTCATCTTGGCCTTTGAAGGTGATACAGTACCAGTAAAGGTCAAGGTCAGGGTGATGGTCTACTGATGCAACTTAAAGCCTTATGTCCCTCCCTATTATGCTGTGATTTCAATGCTGGACGTTTGAACATGTCATCTTGCTGTGCTTCCAGCACCACATGCAGGGATTGCAGGCATCCATTCCATCTCGATGCCCCTTGCACCACCATCCTGTGTGTGTCAACTGTAGCCAAAACCAAACTCCACCATACTCCATAAAGAGAGAAGTATAATGGAGTCTAAACCTGGACCATCTTACTGACTCTGAGGCTGGAGTGCAACTATGAGTGACTAAATCCTGTGCTACTAAAAACATTATTTCCTGTAGTTGCATCTTCGCTGTCATATTTGGAGACAGCATTACCTTTCACTGCACCATCAACTGTGGTCCCGCACAGCCACAAGCTCACTTGCCTCTTTGTTGATTGGGGTCTCCCCACTTTTGTTGCTCCCACCCCACCAATTTTGGAGCAATGACCCCCTCCCATTGGGGATACTGGTCCCCACCTCTGTGCCACAGAAACGCCAGCTTTGCTTTGGCTCCTCCCACCAAAAAGAAGTCCCTTGGATCCATCCTACAGTTTGTCCCCATCAACACCACTGTGGCTGAAAAGTGCCACTGACTGATCATCAGGCATCCGGGTCCTTCTCAGACCATGAGATGGCATCAGAGAGGCACACCCAATTTGTGGAACCAAAGGAAAGTTCCTGGCAGATTAAAATTGTCTGCCGGACCCGGGACTCGAACCTGTGACCTTTGCCAGGAAGTTTCATATCAGCGCACACTCCACAGCCGAGTGAAAGTTTCATTCTGGAAACATCCCTTAGGCTGTGGCTAAGCCATGTCTCCACCATATCCTTTCTTCCTGGAGTGCTAGTCTTGCATGGTTCTCAGGAGAGCTTCTGTGAAGTTTGGAAAGTAGGAGGCGAGGTACTGGTGGAAGTAAACATGTGAGGCGGCATCGTCAGTCGTGTCGGGATAGCACAGTCGGTAGTGCACTTTCCCGCGAAAGGCAAAGGTCCCAGGTTCGAGTCCCGGTTCCGGCACACAATATTAATCTGCCAGGAAGTTTTATAAATGTGTCGTCTACATAACGCCAAAAAATTGTCGGTTTAAATTCTGCTGACTCCAGTACCTTCTCCTCTGATTCCTCCATAAAAAAAGTTTGCCACCAGAGGGGACAAAGGACTTCCCATGGCAACACCGTTAATTTGTTGAAAGTATTCATTATTAAATAAGAAATAAGTAGAGGACAGGCAATGATGAAACAGTGCTGTTATGTCAGCTTTGAACCTCCTGCCAATGAGTGCCAGTGAATCCATCATTGGAACCTTAGTAAATAATAAGACATCAAAACTCACTAATATGTCTGAATTGTGGAGTTGGAGAGACTTCAGTCTACCAATAAAATAGGCAGAGTTACTAATATAGTGTGGACATTTGCCAACAAATGGTCTCAGTAGCGTAGCCAGATGTTGTGCTAAGTTGTAGGTTGGTGAACCGATATTACTGATGAATGGACGTAAAGGTAGTCCCTCTTTGTGAAGCTTCGGAAGCTTCCTAATGTTTCTTGTTGTTTTGTACGGCGTTGTGACTGAGCAAGATAATGACGAAGTGAAAGCAATTGCGATGCACTTAAGTCAGGCGGCAGAGGGTATTCAAAAAGTGCTACAACATTGACAAGTGCTTCAATATTGACGGAAATTTTGTAAAAAGTAGATAAAGATACAGGCTTTCATGTAAAATTAAAATTGAGATAACTTAGCACGTCTTTTGTGAATTTCAAAACGGTACTTACTTCTAAAAACGCACCTATAATACTTTTTTGTTGTCACTGCTGTTTCAGCTTCTGAAGTGACACTGTACACCTCGGGGTTTCCTTCTCTGGATGCTGAATGTTAGGTCTTACTTCCATCAGCACATAGCTTTTAGATCTCAGCAGGGGACTGATGACCTCACTGTTTAGTCCCCTTAAAACTTGCAACAACAACATACTGTGGATAACCTGTCCACTAAAAACCTCAACCCACAAGTTGGATCTATCCAAACATCTCACCTTTAGTCCTACAACCCAATTTCTGATACTTATGATGGAGAATGGATCCTTTCATTCTAAAGTTGAATATTCTTATGATCTGATGTCATTATCATAAATTAATCAATCTTGTGATGCATTATCTCCCACGAAAAACACATTCATGCATTTAGGTTAATCTAACCACATGCATTTATTAACTTTATATATAATTACATCACATTTCTTCCATAGCAATTACTGTATGTGCTAATATTAAGACACATTGAGAATTGTTCTCCGAAGAGTGCATGTGCAAAGATACTCACTCCACTTAAATACCATACATTAAGAAAATCATCAGACATTATGCATTTCGGTATTCAATCTGGAGCTTAGTCCCTCCACAACTTTCTCCATGATCTCCTACTCAGTATTGACCCCTCCCCCCATCAGATGATCAGCCTGTTACTTCAAAGTAATTCTTGACTGAATTGAACTGATTCCTCCTTCGTCTACTTTGACTACTCTTACTCTCTACTGCTGAACCTGAGTCTCTTATGCAACCTTGCTTTTCTGATGCGTGTAACATGACCCCACCATCTCAGCCTGTTTAATCTGCCTGCCGTATCTATGGTGTTCATTCCCAGGTTTCCTTTTATTTCCTCACTGTGGATAGTGTCCTGCCATTGTTCTCATGTATTAGTACTGGCAATCATCCTTGCTCCCTTCATATCTGTTACATCAATGGTATTAAGGAAATCTGTATCCACCGAGCTTTTCACTCCCTCACAAAGTTGGTCGAAAGATAGTGGTGTACTTAGTCTTGGTACTGACTTTGCAACACTCCTACTCATGTTAGTGCAGGTCAATAATAAAATGAAGGTAACGGGCAATTACGTCTACTGTGCAGTTCCGACCACATCAAAATACTACTTCACAAAACTATCATAGTTTCAGTGTGCCCCTCTACCAGGATTTAAAATGTCCGTGTGTATACCTAACAGATATGGCATAAGATGTTCCCCTTCGTTTCCTCAGATATGTAATATTCGGTAAATAAACACCATAAAGTCACAGGAATTGGATTTAACACTGTTTAAACTAAAATTCAATTGTACTAATATGAAATTTTGGTAGTCGCCAGCCCAATAGGACATAAAAGAAATAGTTGTTGGTTACACTGAACGTAAAAAACCACTAAAGCAAAAGGAAGAGTAAAATGTAATCCTCTATTCAAACGGAAGCAGCTACAGCGGCACCCATTAGTGGTCATCAAACTGAGCAACACACACATGAAACACAATTGGCATTTAACTGTAAGCAGAAAAACTTCACAACAAACAGTACTCAGTATTGTTCATCTTTGAAGTGATTATAGTGGCTAATCATTTATACTTGATGTGAATAAACTGTCAATATTGGTGAAAATTTATTTGCAGTGTCAGTGCTCTCAGAAAAAAATTATTGAAATAAGATCGCTAAACTGACACAAAACCACTGCCTAAAAGATTCTAAAACAATTACATAATGCAGATAAGATCGTAAATTATTAGGCCTACATTGTCTTTATTTGTAATTAATAAAAGAATTAAAACAGTAGATGAGTGAAAATGGTCTGTTGCCAACATCTACCAACTTCTTCCTTGAAACAGAAAATTTAATAGGGCACTAAATCTTATTTTCAGAACTTTCAGATTGAATGATCCCACCATGCACAATGCTTTCACTTTCCATTTCAAAATATTTACACAAAATATACACTGAAAATATAACTATTGTACTTACATGCGGAATTAACTAATTTTCATCAGATCCTCTTTAGTGTGGTTGGTTTTTTTTCAGTAAGCAAAACTCTCAATTTTAATTAATTGCAGCTAATCTTTGTTACAGTTCATGAAAAGAACAAAACTGCTCTGAATGTTAACGTCATAAAGCATATTGCAATCAAAGTACCCTTTATTTTCATTTTAACTTGTATGCAGTAAGGCAAGAACTAAATAAGTTCATACTTATAATTTGAATGCACTTTAAAATTTACTTAATTCACTATATTTAATTATTGCGCAAAATTGCCACTGAGCATCAAAAAAGTAACTAGTTCTGTCATTGCAAAATTTATGAAACCACACTATTAAAAATGTTCAGGTGATTCTCGGAAACTTCACTGTTTAAGGAGTAGGACCCTGCTCCAGGTTGTGATTTTGGAAAATAATCAGGTTATCAGGTAAAATTCATTCTGGTCATTATTAAAATTATGCAAATCACACACACACACACACACACACACACACACACACACACACACACACACACACACACACACTTAAGACGTTCGTGGCTGTACAAATAATGTTTCCTACAAAACCCGTGAAGTGAGAGATGAGCCCATGGCTTCCACAATGCAGAAATGTTGATTCCGGCTAGTAGTGGGAAAAGACAATTGTCTTGGCTTCGCTATAAACAGACGAATGCCACAAAAATTACAACCAATATATATATATATATATATATATATATATATATATATATAATTACATCCAAGGCATTTTTAAAGCCTTCTTGGGATTGAAAGTTGCATCTTTAGCCAAGTTTGGAAACACGAAGCCAGCCTCAGCTCACTGTCCTCTCACACTGCTGGTCAAACGCGCACTCTCTCCTCCCTCTAGTCTTTGTACTACAGCAACGCACCACTTGGCGCGCTTTCTGCACCTTTTACATCGCACGACCTCTTCTTCCGTCTTTATAATACTGTCACACACCTTCTACAGTTCGACATTTATACAACTTTGCTTAGCCAGAACCTCGCTACATTCCACAATTACAATATTTTAATGAAAATATCCATATGTTCACAACAATTAAATAAAAATTACATTCAATAATATTGATAGATAATATAGTTTGGTATTACATTACAACACAACGAATTTCAGCACAGTTACCTATAGATAAATCGAACTTTCGAAAAAAAATACAGAATTGCTTTATTTTTTATTATTAGTATTACTATTTGAGATTTAAAGTGTTTAAATTGTGGTGTCACAACTTTCTTCTTTCAGAATAGATATCCTAGCTGAGCACTCAGTGCATTAGCTTTGCTACACCTTGATTAGAGGTCTTTCAGTATGTTTCCATCCTGTGAGAATATACAACCTTAGTACTACTTGAAGCTGTCCACCTGTGCTTTCTTTCTCCTATTTGGCACTGTCTGTTTAAAACAAATTTCCCACTTACATTATTTTCATTTCAGAGGTGATGTTCTTCATACCATAACCCTTACACCTCTTATCTAGTTCTGAAATATTAGTTTGTAACCTTTCAATCAAATCTGCCATTACAACTAAGTCAACTGCATATGTGAGACTACTTACTCTGTTTACACCTACTTTAATATCACCCTGCTAATCTACTGTTTCCAACATGTGACCCATAAATAATATGAACAACAGTGGTGACAGGTTCCAGCCCTGTTAATCTGAAACTACCCTGAACAATGGACTAAATTTATCTCAACTCTGCTGCCTGACAATCTACATAAAGATTGTGCTTGTGCACGCGCATACAACATATAATTTTGTCCAGTCACTTTCATCACTGTTCAAAAATTCACCAATTGTGTATTGTGGGTGCTCTTTTAGGTCCTGTGCAATTTTCCTTTTGAATGGTTCTGGTGGCAGGGATTGCACTTCTTTTGGCAGCGAGTTCAACATTTGCAGTGCAACCATTGGAAATTAATATGGCCATGAAATAGTTCGTAAAATGCTGTTATAAGGTATTGGTCAGTTAATGTACCTTTAAGCCTTCTCAGAAGGAATATTACATGGGAGAGCTTAGAGCATTCATACACTGTGTGTTCATTCATTGTACGTTTGCTATCAATCGTGAAGCCTAGACGTCTGACAGCCTCCATATTCTCGTTATAGTCAAAGTTGCTAACGCTGCATACAAGATGCTGTCTTTTTCCTTCAGTTTCATTTTATTTTTGATGAACCATTCGTTTGTGTTTCAGAAAAGGTCACCTGTTGCTTGGTGAGCTTGTGCTGCAGTTCTTCCTTTGGCAAAAAGAGTAGTCATCAGCAAACTGTAACATGTGTTTCTTACAGCCCATATCGTTTACATACATAAGGAACAGGAGAGGACCTATGATGGACCCTTGGTGTACGCCATGTTCCAACTTTTGTTCTTCTGATAAGGCTCCATGAACTGACACCACTTTCTTTCGGTTTTCCAGATAAGATTGGAGAGTACCTGTAGTTAATGCCTTAATCCCATTTGGTGGTTACAGCAGAAAAGAGCTGGCACCCCGAGAGGAACGCCGATAGAGGGGTAAACCAGAGGGGGAGGAGATGAGGGCGGCGACAGTGTGCGGGGAGGCAGTGGGCGCCAAGCCGCAGGTGGGCGGCGCGCCGCTGAGGAAACAAACAACTTCAGCTGCAGCAGCAGCACCAGCAGTCGGCGCCGCTGCTGGGGGGCCGGAACCGAGCGTCATCGGCCATGCGAAGCGAGTGCGCTCTGTGACTGAGAGGGTGTGCACCTGCCCCGAGCCTCCCGTGCACAGGGCAGACCCCGCTGCAGCCACGCCCTACAGGTAGGGGTGCCCATTTCGAACATACTGATGCTCCATGTCACTACGAAACATCCCACAAGGGGGCCCACAGCTCTTTTGTGGGTACGTGTGGCGTGCACGGTTCCCCAAGCCGAAGCAGCCTTTTCTCCGCCCCAGGCTGCTTCACTTTCCCTTCCGGTTCATGCCTTCGCCCAGAGACGGCGTCCTTTGCCAGTCAAGGTGGTTTTTCTTTTTCCTTGGTTTCTTCCTATCAAATGTTCAAATGTTTGTAAAGTCTATGGGACTTAACTACGGGGTCATCAGTCCCTAAACTTACAAACTACTTATGAACTACTTACAAACTAGGACGGCACAAATATCCATGCCCGAGGGGGGATTCGAACCCCCGACCGTAGTGGCCGTGCTGACCGTGACTGGAGCGCCTCAGTCACCTCGGCCACCGCGGCCGGCCTTCCTATCCTAACATTTGCTTCTGTCTTTCTCTCCTTGCTGTACTTTTCTAGCCTTCCTCTCCTTCCCTATTAGTCACCGCTTCAGCTTTTGAGACACTTGTTTCTCTTCACTCCCTCTATTCTTCTTCTTTCCTCCCTGTGCGTGTTTGAAGCCAGACCCACGCATTATTGTGCGTAGCAGGTGACGGGGTAACGTGTAATTACCCGCCCCGGGTAGAAGAGACGGGCACGTACCCACACTCTGGTAAAGGCCAGGCCCAGGGAGGGGTGATGACCCGAGCTGGTACCTTCCAAACATGCTGATTGGTCCCTCCGTCCGTTCTCGGGAGGTGAGACACGCGGGTTAGCCCTCAAAGAGGGCCCCCATTAGGAAGGAGCTCGCCATCGGAGACGCCGGTAATCAAGGGGACACTTCCGCAATGACTTCCTTCTCTTCTTCTGTGACTTCGACCCAAAAAAAAAAAGATTGATTCACCTCAGCATAAGAAATCTTTGCCCAATCTTCCGAAATTCCTAGTTGTTTCTCGAACCGACGGTCAAGATATCACTTCTGTAGATCCGTCATTCAGATAGGTGTTGATGTGATTGCTGGCTCTCTTAAGACCTTTTAGCGTCAGCGCAATGTAACATTGTTGTTGGAAGCGGACAGTGCCTTCCAGGCGCAAAAACTATTATAGACTACATTGCTACACACGTTTTCTGTCCAGGTAGAAGCGCATCGCATGCTCAACTCGTCACGGTGTAACAGCCGTGCATAGTGTGTTGAGAAAGGTCGATAACCAGCTGACAACTCGTACTGTGTTTTTGACGTTCGATAGTTGTATTCCTGTCCAAGGTCAAAGCAGGGTATGAAGTTATCTCCATTCGCCCTTATGTACCAAACCCAATGTCATAGATACAACCACACCCATCAATCTTGCCCTAATACAGCAAAATGTCACTTGTGGCAGGGACGCCCATGAGGGCGATTGCCCACCTCCGTCCCCTCACTGCCTTAATTGCAATGGTGACCATGCGGCTTCCTCTAGGGACTGCCCTGTTTATAAGTATGAAAAGGTCATTCAGCCAATTCGTGTTATGGGAAAGGTCTCAACATCTGCCGCTCGAAAGTTTTTGGCACAAACACCTGCACTCGACCTACTAAGGATGCAGGTACATACATGTCCCTTTCGCTGACAGTTATGCGATCAGCCAGCCCGAAGATTACCTGTTCCATGTCCCCGCATCCTCCTGCTGCTTCTAAAGTTCAGTCTTCGTCAACCTCTAATGAACCGCGCGCATCTAAACAAGATGCCCGCACTTCGAAAAAGGAACCCGTTCATGAAGATTTTCTACATACTTAAGCTTCTCAATCGTCAACTGCCTCTTCTCACCATCATTCTTCCAGAAGAGCCAACAAAGAGAAGTTTCTCTCCTTCCCCGCCGAGGCCTGACTCATCTGTCACGCCGCCCAACAGTAGTCGGCCTCGATCATCTTATGTCTCGCACTACTGTGAGCCGGGCAACCGGCATTTTACCGGCGGCGGAAGCTGCCCCTCCTGATCAACTCGGGAAGGTGGCAGATGCGTCAGTTGAACCCATGGAACACGATTCTTTGCCTCTAGATAGCGATAGTAGTGCTCCCTCGAAGTCCGGTCCTCAGCAGCAGTTGACGTGACCCCGCCTACTTGTTCCTTTTTTATCGTCTTTTTCTCTCATTTTTGATCATGGCGCTCCTTCAATGGAATATTCGCGGCATTCGTTCCAATCGGGAGGAATTAAAACTACTCCTTCGATTACACTGCCCGCTTCTAGTTTGTCTCCAAGAAACTGTTACGCCCATGTGATCATGCAGACCTCCCCCACTACACCTCTGTGCGTTTCCAGCTGCTACCTTTGGAAGGTACCCTAGCCCATTGAGGGATTCTGATGCTCATTCAGGACGACGTCTATTACCATCCCATTTCATTGCATACTCCCCTACAGGCCGTCCGCATCACTCTATCAAAAGTGTTCCAATGTTTGCAGCTTACAAACTACTTATGAACTAGCTAACACTAAGGACGGCACAAATATGCATGCCAGAGGGGGATTCGAACCCCCGACCGTAGTGGCCGTGCAGACCGTGACTGGAGCGCCTCAGTCCCTCGGCCACTTCGGCCGGCTCTACCTTTTCCTTTTCCCGCTGTAATATCTATTCGCCATCGTCATCCGCCTGTACTATGGCAGATGTGCTACACCTCGTTGCACCCTTCACCTTTCGTGTTGGTAGGCGACTTTAATGCCCACCACCCCCTATGGGGCTCTCCAGCATCTTGTGAGAGGGGCTCCCTTTTCATCGACCTTTTGCAACACCTCAATCATTTCTGCCTCAACACTGGTGCCTCGACCTTCCTTTCCGACACAACACATACTTATTCCCATATACACCTCGTGATATGCACTCCTCAGCTTTCCAGTCGGTTTCAGTGGTATGCACTTTCTGACAGGTACTAAAGTGACCATTTCCCTTGTGTCATCCACTTCCTGCATCACTCCCCATCTTCTCGTCCCACCAGTTCGAACATCTCTAAAGCCGACTGGGGGTTTATTCTTCCATGGCTGTTTTTCATAATCAGAATTTTTCCAGCTGTGACAGTCGGGTCGAATACCTCACAGAGGTTATTTTCACTGCTGCCGAACATTCCGTACCTCGTACAGCCTCTTTTCCACGTCGCATTCCGGTCCCTTGGTGGACTACAGCCTGCCGTGTCGCTCTAAAAGCCCGGTGCTGTGCTTTACGCACCTTCTGCATCCAACCAACGTTGGAGAATAGTATCAATTATAAACGGCTGCGAGCGTGTTATAAAAGACAGCAAAAAAGCTTGGACTGCTTTTACCAGTTCTTTTAACCGCTTTACTCCCTCCTCGGCTGTCTGGGGGTGGCCTACACGGTTTATCTGCCATCAAGGTCCACTCCCCGATTTCTGGCCTGACCGTCGAGAACGCAGTCCTTGTGGACCCCGCTGATGTTTCCAACATTTTGGGCCATTGCTTTGCGGAGGTTTCTAGCTCTGCCCATTACCATCCTGCCTTCCTCCCTCGCAAACAGGAGGAGGAGGCACAGCCGCCTTCTTTCCACTCTTTTAATCGTGAAAGTTATAATGTCTTCTTCACCATGCAGGAGGTAGACCGTGCTCTCTCCCTGTCCAGATCTTCTGCTCCCGGGCCCGATTCCATCCATATTGAGATGCTGAAGAACCTTTCCCCTGCGGGCAAGTGTTCAGTATTTAGCACCTATAATCGCATATGGACTGAAGGTCAGTCTCACAAGTTGGCGTGAAACCGTTGTTGTCCCCATCCCTAAACCAGGGAGGACAAAGATCTTCCACCCAGTTATCGCCTAGTTTATCTTAATAGCTGCGTCTGTAAGGTGATGAAACGCATGGTTAACGATCGGTTGGTCAGGCTCCTCGAACCTCGACGCCCCCTGACCAATATTCAATGTGGTTTTTGTAGACATTACTCTGCTGCTGATCACCTGGTCACCTTGTCGACCTTTGTTATGAATAACTTTAGAAGGAAGTGTCAAACGCTAGCAGTGTTCTTAGACTTACAGAAGGCTTACGATACCTGTTGGAGAGCGGGAATTCTCCGCATATTGCACACATGGGGCCTTTGTGGCAGCTTCCCTCTCTTTATTCAAGCGTTTTTGGCGGATCGCAAGTTCTGGGTACAGGTAGGCTCTGTTTTGTCAGATACCTTTCGCCAGGAGAATGGGGTGCCCCAGGGCTCTGTCTTGAGCGTGGCTCTTCTTGCCATTGCAATCAATTCGATCGTAGACAGCCTTTAAGCCGATGTTTCCGGATCCCTTTTTGTAGATGATTTTGCAATTTATTTCAGTGCCCAGCGGACGTGTCTCTTGGAGCATTGCCTTCAACGCTGTCTTGACTGCCTTCATTCCTGGAGCATTGCGAACGGATTCCGCTTCTCCACTGAGAAAACGGTGTGCATAAACGTCTGGAGATACAAGGAATTTCTTCCAACATCTCTACATCTCGGCCCCGTTCCTCTCGCATTCATGGACACAAAGAAATTCTTGGGGCTAATGTTGGATCATAAACTTTGCTGGTCCCCACATGTGCCTTACCTGGCTGCCCATTGTACCCGATCCCTTAATGTTCTTAGTGTCCTCAGTGGCACATCATGGGGAGCGGATCGTACCGTCCTGCTTCACCTTTACCAGGCCATTGTAAAGTCCAAGCTCGACTACGGAATCCTTATATACTTTACTGCACGGCAGTCGCTACTCCGCCGTCCTAACTGGTGCGTTTTATACCAGCCCTGTTGAAAGCCTTTATGCTGCTGTGTTACCCTTTACCACTCGGCGTGACATACTCTTGTGTCTGTTCGCATGCCGACTGCGGTCGATGCCCAACCATCCATCTTACCCATTATTTTTTGACGACTCACTCGATTGCCAATATCAGTTGTCTGCAATAGCCTTGCTTCCACTTGGAGTTCGGCTTCGCCACCTGCTTCAGTGGCTCGATTTTACCCTTCCTTCCACCTTTAGGTTGAGCGAGAGCCCATGGCCACCATGGCATCAGGCACAGGTTCACACTCACCTTGAACTTAGTTTGCTCCCGAAGGAGAGCACTCCAGATTTTGTATATTGCTCGAGGCTTGTCGAACTCCGTTCACGGCAGGATAATGCCATACTTATCTACACTGATAGTTCCAAGAGCACTGACGGTGTCGGATCTGCCTTCGTTGTAGTGGACAACCTGTTCCAATACAAGCTCCCTGACCAGTGCTCGAATTTCACGGCTGAGCTTTTTGTCCTCCACCAGCCTGTTTTATACATCCGCCATCGCCGCCATCCCTTTTATGCCATCTGACTCCCTTAGTGCCCTGCAGAGTCTTAAGGACCCCTTCTCAATCCTTCCTGTAGTGTATCAAATCCAACGCCCCCTTCAGTTGCTAGCAGACAACGGCTGTCACGTTTATTTTCTGTGGGTCCCTGGCCACGTGGGTGTGTCCGGGAATGATACCACCGACATTGCAGCCAAGGCAGCAGCTCTACCTCTCCTGGCTACTTTTTGCGCCCATCGGACGATGTTCACGGGGTTCTTAGCCGGTGTATTGTCATCCTGGCACAGTACGTGGTTCTCACTCCATGACTAATTGAGAACCTTAAAACCGATCCCGACCGCTTGGAGTACCGCCTCACGCTCCTCTCTGCGAGAGGTGGTCACCCTGGTCCGTTGGCGGCTCGGTGACTGCCGATTCAACCACCGTCATTTACTAACCGCTGACCCGGCACCGCTGTGCTCCTGTGGTGAATTGCTGACGATATGACATGTTTTACTGTTTTGTCCTAATTTTAATCATCTCCGTGTAGCCCTTCATTTGCCGTCTACTCTGGAGGAACTTTAAGCTGTTGACACACAAGCCGCTGCTAGAGTGTTGCGTTTTATAAACATGGCCAATTTATCAAAGGATATTTAACCCTTTTAATTGTTTTTCTTTCGTTTTTAGCTTTCTCTTCATACTGTCAGTTTTAAATTGTTTAGGGATCTAGCGAATCTGTTCCGATTTGGGCGCTAATGACTTGAGAAGTTCAGTTCAAGGACCAGCACATCAGTCGCAGCTCGTAACTGTTCAACTCAACCACCCACCAGGCCTTGGGAAACCTGCCACTAGGAAACGTAAAAATTATCAAAGGGTATACATGTTATGCCATCAAGGTACGATACTTCTTGGCCGCCATAGTGCACTGCACAAGCCCCACTGGACCGACAGGCACCTACTTGTGTTCAAATTTTCAAATGTTTGTAGATCTATCGGACCAAACTGTGTGGTCTTCAGTCCATAGGTTACAAACTACTTAAACCTTCGAACCTCCACACTGGGGAACCGCGCGCTCCGCAGCAAGACACTTCAGACAGCTCGGCTACTCCACCGTGGCACCTACTTCTGTTCTCCGGAGCATAAGTCACCAACAGCTGGACCCCATCCCACCATACATGTGTCAAGGACTTCCCCCCGGGAGATCAGATTCGGTTCTTCCCATTGGCAAGATGAGGAAGCTACTTAGGTTCATCAAACCAGGCCGCACTCAGCCATTGTTCCAGTATCCAGCGACGATTGCCCCATGTCCATTGTATGGATTCTTAACACAGGTCATCTTGAATCTGCCTTCAAACAGGTCACCACATTCCACACAAGCAAAGTCTGAGGTGAGGCTGCAGAGTCGCCACAGTACTTGAGGTGATAGCTACTCATGGTGTGCCAGGCACATAAATCGCTGTCCACACGCCACACACCAGCATACCATATCATTGCTCGGCCTACATTAGAAAGGCTCTTTCACAATTGGCAACAAGCGACTACGTCATCTGGGATTCATGCGAGGATTGCCTTCTTGAAATGGGGTTGGCTGGTTTTAATGTTGTACAATGTGGTTGGAGCATGGTTCCCCCTTGGGTTCTCCACAGGCCTAGACGTGTTTTAGATATGACAGCTTCAGGAAAAATGAAACTTCGAATTTTACTTTTCAGTCTGTGTTGTTTCAATGTCTTAGATAACCATCATGGTTTTACACTGTTGTATACTCATGGCTCCAAGCAAGGGGACTCCATTGGCTGTTCCCAATCGTATTGTCTGGGTTCGCCTTCCAGAGAGTTATTCTGTTTTTTCTACAGAGCAACATGCAATGTTCAAGGCACTAAAGCTAATATGTTGCATACATGAAAAAAGATTTCTCCTTTTCTCTGCTTCTTCGCAATCATTCTACATCTACATGGGATACTCTGCAAATCATAATAAAGTGCCTGGAAGCATTGCAACAGCTCTATCCCATCTTAGACTTCGCTGCAACAAAAGTACAACTAACTTTTCTACACCAACGTTTTGGGAAGGAGGTATTGTTTTCATGGGTGCCAGGGCATGTTGGTATTCAGGGGAATACAAAAGCTACCAAAGGTGCTTGCAGAGCACCTGAAGTAATGATATGCCCGATTCCCTTACAGGATGTTAGTTTTTCGTTATGGCAGCGGTTCCGGCAATTGTGGGAGGAAGAGTGGCTTTCAGTGGCAAATACCAACTGCGGTTGCTGAAGCCAATTTTCCGTCCATGGCGATCCATCCCTCCTGAGAGGCTGGGAGGAGAAGTAGCCCTTACATGCCTCCGAATCTGGCACTGCCCATATACACACGACTTCTTATTCTGACGAAAGGACCCCCAATCTGTGATACCTGTGGCGTCCAGATTACTATCTGTCACATATCATACAGAGAGGGTTGTGGCGAATCTTGGTGTAGATTTGCTCTCTATTTTAGGCAACGACGAAGGGAGTGTAAGCAAAGTTTTAAAATCTTGTGATTTGTCTCAACTCTGGCCTACGCTTTTAGGCTGGAGGTTTTAATATGTTGCAGAATGGCTGGCTCACCCTTTCTTATCACTGTGATCCGCCAGTCATGGTCATCTGCTTAGTTGCTTTAACTATCTCTCCGACCTTTCCCATGGGTACTATTCGCATCGTCACCTCTAACGTTTACTTTTTGTATTTTACTCCAGTTGCTCATGTTACCAGCTGGATTGCTCTCCTTTATTTTGTTTGTTCACACACCTTGCTACTTAAATTTGTTCAGGCCCTGAAAACCTAGCAGTCAAGTGTCCAACATCCCCCTATCCATCCATCCACCCATCCGACCACACCAGTGCAGTATATTTACTGATAGTACATGCACAATGTGTCTGAATAGTAATAATTCCTTTGCAGGTGATGCGGATATCATCTGGATGGCATTATATCGATAGATGACTGACCATAATATTGTGCGTGATCAGTGTAGCAAATGGCCACAATCACTTCAGCTCACGAATAACAAGGTTGCAGGCCATATTCATCTGCAATCCACAACCTTCATGGGGGTGTTGTGCAAAATTGTAATCCCTATTACTACGATCAGTACACCACCCCAGAAATCATTGGTCTGTTCAATAACATAAGCATTGTAAACTTCAATGTAGTCAGCTTTCCAGTGCATGTTCCACTACAGGTCTACGTTCTTGGATAGTTAGATAGTATACACAGTCCGACAAATATAAAACGGAGCTTAAAATATCAGATAATACCCTCAATGAGAACAGTTCATTCAGCTGAGTGTGGCCTGGGAAATAGTGATTAGAAACGTGAATTGGCACTGTGTTGTGGTATCAAATCATAACCATATATACTAAAGGAATTTGGTATGCAGTAGGTGTTAGATTAAATCAATGGAAAAATTTGAAAATTAGTGGGAAACCTAGAGAATGAATATTACTGGCTGCCATTTCGGTAATGAAAATTATGAAAATTAGGGCACCTTCCTATGGTTTATAGTATTTGAACATTGACAAGAATTTATTCACCTGCTTTGAGGGGGTGGTGGTGGTGGTGGTGGTGGTTGTTAAGACTGGAAAACAAGTCATAGTCTGAATGAATAGAAGAAAACTTTCTCATGAATATAGCTCAAAGGCAAAGGAACCCATTTCCTGCATCGAGCTGGATGTGCTGAACTATCATATCGTAGACATGTGGAATTTTCCAGTCAATCTACAAATGTTATTTTTTAAGGACAATTACAGAAACATGTCTCATGGGTCTCTCTCTGTGTGTGTGTGTGTGTGTGTGTGTGTGTGTGTGTGTGTGTGTGTGTGTAAAATATATGACCAACGAAACTCTAACCCATCCTTTCTAAACAACACAGGCAAGTGTGTGTATATATATGCATGCACAACTAAGCTTACCACTTTCATTCCTCTAAATCCTTCCTACGTCCACTCGTCTTGGTAAAAATATACATATATTGTCAATTTTTATTAATTTTTATTATGATGTGCTTGTACACGACACTGTTTTGTGCATTTGTGCACAATTTTTCCTTTTCATAGCATGCTCAAGTGTGTGATTTCGCATGCTTGGGCCCCTCATTTCATGTGCTTCGCCAGCACATCGAGGCCTGATTTTTCTCGTCTTAAGAACCTCCTAACATTTTCCCTTTTCCCTACATCATTTCTGCTTCATCTGCCCATGCTAGAAAAATATCCCTTTCCCTGGCCAAGACCCAATCACATATCCTTTTCCTAAAAGGTGTTTTAAAACATGGAATATGGTCTAACCATTTTTTTTTCTCGATTGCACCCTTCCTTTCACAGATAATTTACAAATTTTCATATTTCACCAGTCATTGCCTCTTAGAAAACTAATTCTATAAAAATATATTTGCACGGCATATAAATCACTAACTACACACGTTTCATCTCTTATATCGAATCCCTTGCCCTCCGGCATCTGGAGGAACACGCCAAACACTCTCCACAAATTATCCAGCCTGCTAAAGTCATACTGTCACCCTCAATCTCTACTACCCAATCCCTATCCTACCCACAGTGTTCCTATTTTGTACCTCTCATAGCACTCAAATCATGCCTATCTGAACTTTTGAACTTGCCACATCCCTACCAACATTCCACATCCAAATCCAAAACAACATCCTCCCCTCCCCACCCACCCTGAGGGCTCAGATGGCTCAGATGTTTGCTGGGTATGGTCATAGTGAATCCTGGGTGCCGGAAGTAGGGCCTGTGTCGTGCCAATAGTCTTCCATACCATAAGCTCCGTGCATGCTTCAGCGACCACCATATGGCACGACAATGGAATGTTGTTTGTTGCAGAGCTCGAGGATCTTGGCTAAATTACCTGGGTTCTGAAGGTGCTACAAACCTCAATAAAAGAAAATAAATCTCAAACTGTCCTGTGCCAAGGATATTCATGGTTTTTGAGCTGGAACAGTCGCTAGCGGCCAACGTATGGGGAAGGTACTGCACCTCATATCACGCTTATCCAAGCAAGTGGAGCTCTGCCTGGATGGACTTCGGCTTCCCTATCTGCTAGTTGACATACATGAAACGAGTAAAAATCAATGTTCCAGATGTACAACCGGTGTCTCTAAGCCGGGAAAATCAGTACGAAGTAGTTGTGGCACTAACAAAGAAAGGGAGTGGGTCAGTTCTTATCAAAACAGCGTCCCCTGCCCAATCACATTCCTTTCTAGGCCTGTCAAGCTGGCTCATATAGCCAGGGTTCAGAGTATTGTCTTGCAGTGCAGTGAGTAACACGCATAGCTTGACTCACAGGGTGTCCATTTCGTTTGGCACAAACATTGGGGACCTGAAAACAGCATTTGCCACTGGTGCCTTCATCTTGGCCTTTGAAGGTGATACATTACCAGTAAAGGTCAAGGTCAGGGTGATGGTTGACTGTGGCCAAAACCATCCTCCTTGCCACCAAACTCCACCATACTCCATAAAGAGAGAAGGATAATGGAGTCTGAACCTGGACCATCTTACTGACTCGAGGGTGGAGTGCAACTATGAGTGACTAAATCCTGTGCAACTAAAAACATTCTTTGCTGCATCTTCACTGCCATTTGGAGACAGCATTACCTTTCATTGCACCACCAACTGTGGGTCCTCACGGCCACAAGCTCACTTGCCACTTAGTTTATTGGGGTCTCCCCATTTTTTGTTGCTCCCACCCCACCGCATTGGGAGGCATGACCCCCTCCCATTGGGGATACTGGTCTCAAACCCCTGTGACACAGAAACGCCAGCTTCGCTCTGGCTCTTTACCACATAAAAGGATCCATCCTTCTACAGTTTCTGTCCCCAGCCACTGTGGCTGAAAACTGCCACTGTGGCTGAAAACTGCCACTGTGGCTGAAAACTGCCACTGTGGCTGAAAACTGCCACTGTGGCTGATCATTAGGCTTCCAGGTCCTTCTCAGACCATGAGGTGGCATGAGAGAGGCACACCCAATTTGTGGAACCAAAGGAACAGCGAGACAATTCCGAGGAGGGGTAGGAGTGGGAGGAAGACGAGGGGGAGGGGCGAGTCCACCTCCACATCTGAGGGTGACGTGGAGCATCTAGCTTCCACTCGGCACCTACATCTTACCACTCCCTCAGATTAGATGGAGAATGACCTGACGATAACCTAACTGCTAGTGGCAAGTACTGTTGAAAACAATTGTCTCCTGTGTGTTTTCATGACTTGCTGGCCCACTAAGTCATCCTGCAGTGGAACTGCAGTGGTTTCTTCCACCACCTAGTGAGTTAAAACTACTATAGACTATTATCTGGTGGAGACTGCCTGTATGTCCTCAAGACTGTCCCCAGTGCTCCAGTGCCACTTCTCAAGACTGTAGGCAGTGGCAGCGAGAATTTGGGCCGGGCAGACATTGTCTGCTCTGTATACTTCCCCAGATGAGGTAGTGCCATCAGAGGACCTTGCTGTCTTCGTTACACCACTTCCCTCACTGTTCCTCCTCCTGTAAGATTTCAATGCCCACAATACTTCTGTGTTGGCACTCAGACCTCAGGGCACGGTAAGCACATCAAGGCTTTATTAGCGCAATTGGATTTCTGCCTACTCAATATGGGTGACCCCAAGCACTTAGAGGTGCATGGCGTGTATTCACTTTTTGATCTTTTTCTCTGCAGTTCCAGCGTTCTCCAGTGTCTCAGCTTGGAGTCCATGACCACCCTTGTGACATTGTTCAATGTCCCATCTGTATTTCTCTCCTTGAGTTTGAACCTACAGACTGGTCTCTCCACAGGGCTAACTGAACGGCTTACATAACGGCCACTGTGGTTAAAGCTATGCTTATTGCGTATGCTGCTTCATGCCAGGATCACCTGGTTACCCAACCTCCATCAGCTCCAACTAAAACAATGGTGGTATCTGAACATCCTTCATTGCCTCAGCAACACTGTTTGGGGAGCAGCCCGTCCCAGTCTGCAGCTACATATGTCAATCATCCAATCCCACCTTTACTACAGGAACCTGTTGTATGATTCAGCAGAGCCTTCAGCATTGCAGATTCTTGACCCAATCCTACAGAGTGACAGGTGACAGCTGCTTTCCGCATAAGTCCAGTGACAATCCTTGTTACCAAAGCAATGATCTTCCCCCAGCGGTTCTGCTGTCAAGTTTCTTGCCGCCTTTGTTGCCTGTTGAACTATACTTCCTGCCTCCTGGCTGTAGTGTTTTCACCACAGAGCTTATCGTAATCTACAAGGATCCCCCAGGAAGTCATTTATTTGTAGCGACTCAGTGAGTGGCCTACAACCCCTTGAACTGTGTTTTCCTTAGAGACCTAAGAGATCATTTCATAACTCAATCTTTACTCTTGGCAAGTCTGGTTGCTTGGCGGACTTGTTTTGGATGCCAGACCACATTGACATCCCAGGCAATTAGTATATCGATCAGCTGACCGATTGGAATTGGTATCATGGAAATGGATATCCAATTGGGTTTGCGCCCTAAGGTCTTTTGTGACTTGGAATTTGGAATGGTCTACATAGATCACGCCAAACAAGTTCCATGCGATCAAGCCCTCTATGATCACATGGAAGTCTTTCATTAGAATCTCGCATAGGGACTCGATTATCCTCTGTTGGCTATGTATTGATCATGGCGCACACATGACCACCTCCTCTCTTGTGAGGACGCACCTAACTGTCGCTGGGACTCTTTCATTAGAATAGTCCACATCTTGCACGACTGTCCAATTTTATCATCTTTACGGCAGTATCACAATCGACCTACTGTGCTCCCATTAACTCTTGGCGATGCTGCATCAACGGCTGGTTTTACCTTACGTTTTAACCCTGAAGTTAGAGTTTTAATCATATGATCCAGTGGTAAGTACTTCAGCCTAACGTTTCAGGCTTATGCACAGTCTGAATGTAATGTTTTAGAATTTTTTCGGTCCTTCCAAGTTTTGGCTGCCGGTTTCCCTTCTGTTCTATACGAGGCGTGTTTAAGTAAGTACTGTTTTCGAATTAAGACATGCTAAGATATCTCAGTAATTTCACGCGCACTGTGTACCTACACCTGTTGTATAAACACTGACTCTATTACAGTCTGATTCTTCCTTGTTTACGTTGTGTACTGAGTGTTTAAGATGCCTCCGATATTCGTGAGTCCCGCCGACAGCGAAGTACAGGCTGTTATAATTTCTTACTGCTAAAGGCCCTAAAGCGATCGATATTCATTGAGAGATCTATGGAGTTTACGGAGAAAACCTCATGAGTAATGGAATGGTAAGAAATTGGATGAGAGCATATGAAGATGGCCGCTCAAATGTGCACAGCCTTCGGTCGTTAATGAAAGTTTGCAGGAAGTGGACAAGGAGAGAGAAAACAGACGGCTTAAGATTTCTTCCTTCTGGGATGACTTTCCTAATGTTTCTCGTTGTTTTGTATGGTGTTGTGACCGAGCAAGATAATGACGAAGTGAAAGCAATTGTGATGCAGTTAAGTCAGGCGGCAGAGGGTATTCAAAACGTGGTACAACATTGACAAGTGCCTCAATATTGACGGAAATTATGTAAAAAGTATATTAAGAAACAGGCTTTCATGTAAAAATAAAATTGAGATAACTTAGCACGTCGTTTTTTAATTACAAAACGGTACTTACGTATAAAAACACACCTTTTATAATCCTTTTTTGTTGTCACTGCTGTTTCAGCTTATGAAGAGACACTGTACACCTCGGGGTTTTCGTCTCTGGATGCTGAATGTTAGGTCTTACTTCCATCAGCACATAGCTTTTAGATCTCAGCAGGGGACTGATGACCTCACTGTTTAGTCCCCTTATAACGTGCAACAGCAACATACTGTGGATAACCAGTCCACCAAAATCCTCAACCCACAGAAGTTGGTTCTATCCAAACATCTCACCTTTAGTCCTACAACTCAATTTCTGATACTTATGATGGAGAATGGATCCTTTCATTCTAAAGTTGAATATTCTCTTGAACTGACGTTATTATTATCATAAATTAATCAATCTTGCGGTGAATTATCTCTCACTAATAACACATTCATGCATTTAGGTTAATCTAACCACATGCATTGATTAACTTTATATATAATTACATGCACATCTCTTCCATAGCAGTTACTGTCTGTGCTGATATTAAGAGTCACAATCGTTCTCCAAAGAGTGCATATGCAAAGATACTTACTCCACTTAAATACCATACATTAAGAAAATCAGACATTATGCATTTCAGTATTCAATCTGGAGCTTAGTCCCTCCATAAAATTACTCCATGATCTCCTACTCAGTGTTAATATTGCCCCCCCCCCCCCCCACCAAACCAGATGTTAAGCATGTTACTTCAAAGTAATTTTTGATTGAATTGAACTGATTTCTCGTTCGGCTACTTCGATTCCTCTTACTCTCTACTGCTGAACCTGAGTCTCTTATGCAACCTTGCTTTTCTGATGCGTGTAACATGACCCCACCACCTCAGCCTGTTTAATCTGCCTGCCGTATCTATGGTGTTCATTCCCAGGTTTCCTTTGATTTCCTCACTGTGGATAGTGTCCTGCCATTGTTCTCATGTATTAGTAATGGCAATCATCCTTGCTTCCTTCATATGATTACATCAATGGTATTAAGGAAATCTGTATCCACCGAGCTTTCACCCCTACTCATGTTAGTGCAGGTCAATAATACAATGAAGGTAACGGGAAATTACGTCTACTGTGCAGTTCCGACCACATCAAAATACTACTTCACAAAACTAACATAGTTTCAGTGTGCCCCTCTGCGAGGATTTAAAATGGCCGTGTGTATACCTAACAGATATGGCATAAAAAGTTCCCCTTCATTTCCTCAGATATGTAATATTCGGTAAATAAACACAAGTCACAGGAATTGGATTTAACACTGTTTAAACTAAAAGTCAATTGTACTACAATGAAATTTTGGTGGTCGCCAGCCCAATAGGACATAAAAGAAATAGTTGTTGGTTACACTGAACGTAAAAAAACCAGTCAAGCAAAATAAAGAGTAAAATGCAATCCTCAATTCAAACAGAAGCAGCTATAGCGGCACTCACTAGTCGTCATTAAACTGAGCAACACACATATGAAACACAACTGGCATCTAACTATAAGCAGACAAATTTCACAACAAACAGTAGTCAGTATTGTTCATCTCTGAAGTGATTATAGTGGCTAATTATTTATACTTGATGTAAATCAACTGTCAATATTGGTGAAAATTTACTTGCAGTATCAGTGCTCTCAGAAAAAATTATTGAACTACATTGACTAAACTGACATAAAACCACTGCTCAAAAGTTTTAAAACAATTACATAATGCAGATAAGATCGTAAATTATTGGGCCTACGCTGCCTTTATTTGTAATTAATAAATGAATTGAAACAACAGATGAGTGAAAATGGTCTGTTGCCAACATCTACTAACTTCTTTTTTGAAACAGAAAATTTAATAGGGCACTAAATGTTATACAATCTGTAAATTCTGAAAATGATTCTACCGTGCACAATGTTTTCACTTCCTATTTCGAAATGTTTACACAAAATATACACTGAAAGATAAATACATTACCTACATGTGAACTTATTAACTAATTTTCATCATATTTTCTTTAGTGTGGATGTTTTTCTTTTTCAGTAAGCAAAACTCTCAATTTTAATTAATTGCAGCTAATCTTTGTTACTGTTCATGAAAGTACCAAACTGCTCTGAATGTGAATGTCATAAAGCATATTGCAATCAAAGTACCTTTTATTTTCATTTTAACTTGTATGCAGTAAGGCAAGAACTAAATTGGCAATTCTAGTCAAGTTCTTACTTATAATTTGAATGCACTTTAAAATTTACTTGATTTACTAGTTTATTGCGCAAAATTGTCACTGAGCATAAAAAAAGTCTCTAGTTCTGTCACTGCAAAATTTATGAAACCACACTATTAAAAATGTTCAGGTGATTCTCGGAAACTTCACTGTTTAAGGAGTAGGACCTTGCTCCAGGTTGTGATTTTGGAAAATAACCAGGTTATCAGGTACAATTCATTCTGGTCATTATTGAAATTATGCAACACATACACTTACGAGGTTCATGGCTGTACAAATGTTTCCTACAAAACCTGTGAAGTGAGAGATAAGCTTCCACAAGGTTTCCACAATGCAGAATTGTTGATTTCGGTTACTAGTGGCAAAATATAATTGTCTTGGCGTCGCTATAAACAGCCCAATGCCACAAAATTGAAACATATATATATATATATATATAATTACATCCAAGGCATTTTAAAAGCCTTCTTGGAGATGAAAGCCGGCCGTGGTGGCCGAAGAGGCTAAGGCACTCCAGTCACGGTCTGCACGGCCACCACGGTCGGGGTTCGAGTCCCCCGTCGGGCATGGATATTTGTGCCGTCCTAGTTCGTAAGTAGTTGTGAGTAGTTTGTAGGTTTAGGGACTGATGACCCCATAGTTAAGTCCCATAGACTGTACAAACATTTGAACATTTTTTAGATGAAAGTTGCATCTTTAGCCAATTTCGGAAACACAAAGCCAGCCTCAGCTCACTGTCCTCTCACACTGGTGGTCAAATTCGCACTCTCTCCTCCCTCTAGTCTTTGTACTCCAGCAACGCACCACTTGGCGCGCTTTTGCACCTTTTACATCGCACCACCTCCTCTTCCGTCTTTATAATACTGTCACACACCTTTTACATTTCGACATTTATACAACTTTCCTTAGCCAGAACCTCGCTACATTCCACAATTACAATATTTTAATACAAAATAGCCATATGTTTCACAACAATTAAATAAAAATTACATTCAATAATATTGATAGATAATATAGTTTGGTATTACATTACAACACAACGAATTTCAGCACAGTTACCTATAGATAAATCGAACTTCGTTAAAAAATACAGAATTACTTTATTTTTTATGATTAGTATTACTATTTGAGATTTAAAGTGTTTAAATTATGGTGTCACAACTTCGTTCTTTCAAACTAGAGATTCTAGCTGAGCACTCAGTGCATTAGCTTTGCTACACCTTGATTAGAGGTCTTTCAGTATGTTTCTACCTTGAGAGAATATACAACCTTAGTACTACTGGAAGCTGTCCACCTATGCTTTGTTTCTCCTATTTGGCACTGTCTTTTTAAAACAAATTTCCCACATACATTACTTTTATTTCAGAGGCGATGATCTTCATACCATAACACTTACCATAACACTAGCTCTGAAATATTAGTTTGTAACCTTTCAATCAAATCTGCCATCACAACTAAGTCAACTGCATATGAGAAACTACTTATTCTGTTTACACCTACTTTAATATCACCCTGCTAATCTACTGTTTCCAACATGTGACCCATAAATAATATGAACAACAATGGTGACAGGTTCCAGCCTTGTTAAGCTGACACTACACTGAACAATGGACTAAATTTATCTCAACTCTGCTGCTTGACAATCTACATAAAGACCTTTAATTGCCTACAGAAGTTTGCCTCCTATTCCCTAATGTTCTATAAATGACAATAGCTTCCTCCTCTGCAAACAGTCATAAGCCTTATTTAGTTCTATGAAACGTAGATACAATTTCATGTTCCACTCGTAGCACTTCTGCATTATCTACTGTGAGCTAAAGATCTGATCCTGACAGCCTAAATGCCTAAACCCGCACTGTTCTTCGTTCAACTTGTCTTCAACTAAACCTTTAGTTAGAATTCATCAAAGCATGGAATTTTTCTTCTTTTATGGGTTATTCTATAAATTTCAGTATAGATGGAAACACTACTTTGCCACCAGTCCCTCTGATCAAAGCTGACCTAATCCCAACACTTGTCTTCCCAGTTAATACCACCATCCAACCAAGTTACCCCTGCACTCCCACCTTAAGACCCCTGGTCACCTACAACTTGTCCTCACCATCTTTTCCCAAGCCCTTTCCTAAGAACAGGTCTTTCGGCAGAAGAAAGGAAAGTCACACACAACCACAAATCCTGCCAAAAACATCTTCCCTGTAGACAAAGGTTCTGCCACTGTTACGAATCACTAAGACTACTTGGCAAATGGCTGGGCCAACTTTGTGACTCTTCACCTAAAATTTGTGCCTGAATGACCTCATCCCTACAAAGAAGAACTAGAATCACTATTGGAATAATTTGCCACTTTCAGAAGCTCTCTCCTCAGTCCACTTTCCTCCTCACCCCGACAGCACCCACACAAACACCTTCTACATGCACTCCAAACTCGACAAAACAAATAATTCTGGAAGCTCAATTGCAGCTGATTACTATGCTCATGCTAAAAGCATTTCGGCCCTCTTTGACCAACACTTCCACAAATTGCCACAAAGCTAGTCTCCCATATCAAAGATACCAGCCACTTCCCTCAGTGACACTTGCCATCTCCCCACATAATAAAATCCCATGTGTCCGTGGTGTTCTACTCTGTAATGCTACCTCTCCTAACATCCCTCTGAATCCAAACCCAATACCTCATGTCTCGTATCCCTCACTAACTTTATCCTAATAAGCAACTTTTTCCTTGAATGGAAAGTGTAAAACCATAAATCCTGGCCTACAAGAGTAGCCATTGTCATAATTAGGAAAATGTAATGGCAGCTTTTCACTTGAAATGACCATGCTTCATTGTTACATTAATTTTAGTACTTTGACAGATTACAAATTGTTGAATAACAAAGGCATAAAGTATAGTTAGCATAATAAAATCGGGAGTAAAGTACTGAGGAGTTAATAATAATGCCATGTGGCTGTTCTTATGCCATGTCATGAGGTTCATGCCTCTCAAGTATTGTCAAATTGTAACATATTTGAACAAAACAGCGAAATATTTCAGAAAAGGAAGTAAATAATAAATGATTTTCCATCTCCATTGTCACAAAGGAAGAAAAAGGAAACACACCATAAGTGCTCTTAAACCTGCATACTTGTGCCTCTTTCGCTTACTTGCACCAACAGAAAGACGTCGAACAATTTTAGTTGATTTTTCTGGTGACAGTACTTCAGAAACTAGATATCTCAACTGATCCCCTAGCTGTTTCGACCATGTAGAATCCATAATGTTTGGGGAACGACATAAAGCGAATATTTAAGTAGTAAGCTAAACAAATGCTACAGGGTGTAACATAAGGAATTATCTGATTTGTTAAAAATCGTGACTATAATTTGAGATACAGTGCTTAAACATTGCAATTTTGAAAAGAGTAAACTTGACAGTTCAGAGGTCAGTTGACCTGACTGTATGGGATTATTTCCTGTGAGGGGCTTATAAAGACTCTTGTTCATGTGCATCCATTACAGCTATGGTTGGAGCTGTTACTCGACATGCTGGCCGCAACATGGTAACGATATGAATATCTCAGTGATATATGCCATGCATCCTTAGGGAGTATACTGATTAACTACGAAAAGGTATTATAATACGTTTGGGAGTTTCCCATTCATCAAAGAACAAATTGATAGTATGTTTCTTATTGTCATAAATACAGATGTGCCAAATTGCAGGGTTCCCTTTGATAAACCCGCTATATGTGAATTGCTGTGCCGAGTGTGTGGTGGTGTTCATAACTTGATACATGTGTAACTTTATTTCTTTGTTATTATTACTTTATTAATATTTCTGTGTCGTTTACCAGTCATGCCTAGACGTGTGTGTGTGTGTGTGTGTGTGTGTGTGTGTGTGTGTGTGTGTGTGTATAAATACAAGAGGGAAAAGTTTACATTTTGGACGCATACAACATATCATTTTGTCCAGTCACTTACATCACTGTTGAAAAATTCACCAATTGAGTATAATGGGTGCTCTTTCAGGTCCTGTCCAATTTTCCTTTTGAATGGTTCTGGTGGCAGGGATTGCACTTCTTTTGGCAGCGAGTTAAACATTAGCAGCGCAACCATTGGAAGACTGTCTTGTGTTCGTCAGACGACAGCTTGGTATTTCAGTACTGCTCTTGTTACAGGTGTCATGCTTATGTATATCTTGCCTCGTGATGAATTCACCTGTTTTCTTTGATGCGGATGAGGCATAAAAACACATGCTGGTGTAACGTTACTTTTTTCTGGATTTTATCGCTGTTGTTGTCACAAGATCAAAGTGAAAACCGCAATTGAAATTTAACTAACCGTAAGATCAGCAATGAATATTAATTTTTGAAATTGTTAATACACTGAAAGGACTACAAAAGATTCCGCCTTCAGTTCTCAGTAGCAATGTAAGTTAAAAATTACAACACCAGAAAGCACCATTACATAAGAAAATAGCGGAATCAGTTACCTGGTATGCATTCATTGGTGCAAGCCGTTACACTGTAGTTGAACCTGTATGAATTGATTATCTTAGTTCTCGTAAACTGATGCTTGGTTTCATGACTATTAATTGTAAAGTTTTAAGACCGTGTGCAATTTTGATTACTATGGTTTTCGAAAGTTAAAGAAATTATCGGACTTCGCTTTTAACAGAATGAAGATTTCCTGCAGGCATTGAATTCAATGTTTAATATGAAATGAGAGTAAATAAATTTTGCATCGAGAATGTTCTTTTTTCATCATGAGACAATAGGCAACAATGACCAAGCATCAATTTTCTAATTGCTGAAAATAAGTCATCAATTAAATGAAAGATGGGGAGAAATAGTCGTTATTTAACTTTCATTGGAATTCCTATTTTATTTAAAGTTTATTACGTAAAGGGTGCTAACAAGAGCTCACACTTAGATGATTATGGAGGACGAGTAAAATATGACCGCTCAGTATGAAGGTAGAAAAACGAAAGACGACAAGCGATTCCGTTTTCTCTCCAGATCGTTTGAAATAGTTGACGGTATAACTTGAAACAAGGATAATCAGAGATTTATTGGGAGAGAGAACGGATGCTTGCGACAAGCGTCGCAGATATAATTTTCAATTAAAAAAAATTAATGTATTGCTACACTGGTTGAAGATCGTCATAATACCTAATCGTTTGAATATTGGCTTGCGGTGGCCCAATGTTTTGCTTGTAATTATAATGACACTTTTTTTTAATGTACCATCAAGCCTTCTCAGAAGGAATATTACATGGGAGAGCTTAGAGCATACATACACTGCATGTTCATTCATTGCACGTTTGCTACCAATCATGAAGCGTAGAAGTCTGACAGCCTCCATATTCTCGTTACAGTCAATGTTGCTAAGGCTGCATATAAGATGCTGTCTTTTTCCTTCAGTTTCATTTTATTTTTGAGGAAGCATTCTTGTGTGTCTTTGGAGAGATCACCTGTTGCTTGGAGAGCTTGTGCTGCAGTTTTTCCTTTGGCATAAAGAGTAGTCACCAGCAAACTGTAACATGTGGTTCTTACAGCCCATATCGTTTACATACATAAGGAACAGGAGAGGACCTATGACGGACCCTTGGTGTACGCCATGTTCCAACTTTTGTTCTTGTGATAAGGCTCCATGAACTGACACCACCTGTTTTCGGTTTTCCAGATGAGATTGGACAGTTGCCATAACAACACCTCCAACAACATAACAGTTTAATATATTGAGGGATATCCTACCTGTAGTTAATGCCTTAATCCCGTTTGGTGGTTACAGCAGAGAAGAGCCGGCACCCCGAGAGGAACGCCGACAGAGGGGTAAACCAGAGGGGGAGGAGATGAAGGCGGCAGCAGTGTGTGGGGAGGCAGTGGGCGCCAAGCCGCTGGTGGGCGGCGCGCCGCTGAGAAAAGAAACATCACCAGCACCACCACCAGCTGGGGGGCCAGAGCCAAGCGTCATCCGCCGTGCGAAGCCAGCACGCTGTGCGACTGAGATGGTGTGCATCTGCCCCGAGCCTCCCGTGCACAGGGCAGACCCCGCTGCAGCCACGTCCACCAGGTAGGGGTGCCCATTTCGAACATACTGATACTCCATCTCACTACGAAACATCCCCCCAGAGGGCCCACAGCTCTTTCGTGGGTACGTGTGTGGCGCACACGGGGCCCCGAGCCGAAGCAGCCTCTTCTCCGCCCCAGGCTGCTTCACTTTCCCTTCCGGTTCGTGCCTTTGTCCTTTTGCGAGTCAAGGTGGTTTCCTGTCCTGGTTTTTCTTTTTCCTTGATTACTTCCTTTCTTAATCTGTCTTTTTCTCCTTATTGTACTTTTCTAGCCTTCCTCTCCTCCTCATTAGTCTCCGTCTCGGCGTTTGAGACACTTCTTTCCTTCTTTCTCTCCACTTCCTCTATTCTTCTTCTCTCCTCTCTGTGCGTGTCTGAAGGCCGACCCACGCGTTATCGTGCATAGCAGGTGACGGGGTAACGCGTAATTACCCTCCCCGGGTAGAAAAGACGGGCCCATACCCACCCCCTGGTAAAGGCCAGACCCAGGGAGGGGTGATTACCCGAGCTGGTACCTTCCAAACATGCCGATTGGTCCCTCAGTCCGTTCTCGGGAGGTGTGACCTGCGGGTAAGACCTCAAAGAGGGCCCCCATTAGGAAGGAGCGCGCCATCGGAGACGCCGGTAATCAAGGGGGACACTTCCGCAATGACTTCCTTCTCTTTCTTCTCAGACTTCGACCCAAAAGAGACATCGATTCACCTCAGCATAAGAAATCTTTGTCCAATCTTCCGAAATTCCTAGTTGTTTCTAGAACCGGCAGTCAAGATATCACTTCTGTAAATCCTTTCGTCATTCAGAAAGGTGTTAATGCGATTGCTGGCCCTGTTAAGACCTCTTTGCGTCAGCGCAATGTAACATTGTTGTTGGAAGCGGACAGTGCCTTCCAGGCACAAAAACTAATACGGACTACGTTGCTACACACGTTTTCCGTCCAGGTAGAAGCGCATCGCATGCTAAACTCGTCACGGTGTAACAGCCAAGCATAGTGTGTTGAAAAAGGTCGATAACCAGTTGACACCAACTCAGACTATGTTTTTAACGTTTGACAGAGTTGAACTCCCGTCCAAGGTCAAAGCAGGGTATGAAGTTATCTCCATTCGCCCTTATGTACCAAACCCAACATGCTGTTTGGAATGCCATAGATACAACCACACCCATCAATCTTGCCATAATACAGCAAAACGTTTCACTTGTGGTAGGGACGTCCATGAGAGCGATTACCCACCTCCGTCCCCTCACTGCCTTAATTGCAATGGTGACCATGCGGCGTCCTCTCGAGACTGCCCTGTATGTAAGGATGAAAAAGTCATCCAGCAAATTCGGGTTACGGAAAAGGTCTCAACATCTGCTGCTCGAAAGTTGTTGGCACATACAGTAAGGTCCTCAACTGCACTCGACCTACTAAGGATGCAGGTACATAGATTTCACTTTCGCTGACACAGTTATGCGATCAGCCAGCCCGAAGATTGCCCGTTTCATGTCCCCGCTTCCTCCTGCTGCTTCTAAAGTTCAGTCTTCGTCAACCTCTAATAAACTGTGGGCATCTAAACAAGATGCCAGCACCTCGAAAAAGGAACCTGTTCATGAAGATTTTCTGTGGACCTAAGCTTATCAACCGTCAACTGCCTCTTCTCACCGTCATTCTTCCAGAAGAGCCAACAACAAGGAGTTTCTCTCCTTCCCCACCGAGGCGTGACTCATCCGTCACGCCGCCCAACAGTAGTCAGACCCGATTATCTTCTGTCTCGCCGGGACGCACTACTGTTAGCCGGGCAACCGGTATTTTACCGGCGGCGGATGCTGCCCCTCCTGATCAACTCGGGAAGGTGGCAGATGCGTCAGTTGAACCCATGGAACACGATTCTCTGCTTCTAGATAGCGATAGTAGTGCTCCCTCGAAGTCCGGTACTTAGAAGCAGTCGAGGTGACTCCGCCTGCTTGTTCCTTTTTATCCTCTTTTTCTCTCATTTTTGATCATGGCGCTCCTTCAATGGAATATTCACGGCATTCGTTCCAATCGGGAGGAATTAAAACTACTACTTAGATTGCAATGCCCGCTTCTAGTTTTCTCCAAGAAACTAAGTTACGCCCATGTGATCATGCAGACTTGCCCCACTACACATCTGTGCGTTTCCAGCTGCTACCTTTGGAAGGTACCCCAGCCCATTGAGGGATTCTGATGCTCATTCAGAATGACGTCTATTACCACCCCATTTCATTGCATACTCACCTAGAGGCAGTTGCCATCCGTATCACTCTATCCACCTTTCCAAAAAATGTTCAAATGTTTGTAGAACTTATGGGACTTAACTATGGGGTCATCAGTCCCTAAGCTTACAAACTACTTATGAACTAGCTAACACTAAGGACGGCACAAATATGCATGCCAAAGGGGGATTCGAACCCCCGACCGTAGTGGCCGTGCAGACCGTGACTGGAGCGCCTCAGTCCCTCGGCCACTGCGGCCGGCTCCACCTTTTCCTTTTCCCTCTGTAATATCTATTCGCCATCGTCATTCGCCCGTACTAGGGCAGATGTGCTACACCTTGTTGACCAGCTCCCTTCACCTTTCATGTTGGTAGGCGACTTTAATGCCCACCACCCCCTATGGGACTCTCCATCGTCTTGTCTGAGAGGCTCCCTTTTGGTGGACCTTCTCCAACACTTTAATCTTGTCTGCGCCAACACCGGTGCACTGACCTTCCTTTCCGACACCACACGTATTTATTCCCATATAGACCTTGCGATATGCACTCCTCAGCTTCCCGGTCTGTTAGAGTGGTATGCATTCTCTCACACGTACTCAAGTGACCATTTCTCTTGTATCATCCACCTCCTGCGTCATTCCCCATCTCCTCGTCCCACCAGTTGGAACATCTCTAAAGCCGACTGGGGGTTTATTCTTCCATGGCTGTTTTTCATAATCAGAATTTTTCCAGCTGTGACAGTCAGGTCGAATACCTCACAGAGGTTATTCTCACTGCTGCCGAATATTCCATACCTCGTACATCCTCTTTTCCACGTCGCATCCCGGTCCCTTGGTGGACTGCAGCCTGCCGCGACACTCTTAGAACCCGGCGCAGTGCTTTACGCACCTTCTGCTTTCACCCAACGTTGGAGAATAGTATCAATTATAAACAGCTGCAAGCGTGTTATAAAAAACAGCAAAAAAGCTTAGACTGCTTTTACCAGTTCTTTTAACCGCTTTACTCCCTACTCGGCTGTATGGGGTGGCCTACACCGTTTATCCGGCATCAAGGTCCACACCCCTATTTCTGGCCTGAATGCAGTCCTTGTGGACCCCGCTGATGTTTCCAACATTTTGGGCCATTCCTTTGCGGAGGTTTCGAGCTCTGCCCATTACCACCCTGCCTTCCTCCCTCACAAACAGGTAAAGGAGGCACAGCCGCCTTCTTTCCACTCTTTTACTCGTGAAAGTTATAATGTCTCCTTCACCATGCAGGAGCTAGACCGTGCTCTCTCCCTGTCCCAATCTTCTGCTCCTGGGCCCGATTCCATCCATATTGAGATGCTGAAGAAACTTTCCCCTGCGGGCAAGTGTTTCCTACTTAGCACATATAATCGCATTTGGACTGAAGGTCAGGTTCTCAAAAGTTCGTGTGAAGCCATTGTTGTCTCCATCCCCAAACCAGAGAAGGACAAACATCTATCGTGTTATCGCCCCCATTACTAGTTGCGTCTGTAAGCTGATGGAACGCATGGTTAACGCTCTGTTTTCTGGCTCCTCGTATCTCGACGCCTCCTGACTAATATTCAATGTGGTTTTCGTAGACAACGCTCTGCTGCTCATCACCTCGTCACCTTGTCGACGATTGTAATGAATAACTTTCGAAGGAAGCGTCAAACGGTAGCAGTGTTCTTAGACTTGGAGAAGGCTTACGATACCTGTTGGAGAGCGGGAATTCTCCGCATATTGCACAAATGGGGCCTTCGTGTCCGCCACCCTCCCTTTATTCAAGCATTTTTGGTGGATCGCAAGTTCCGGGTACAGGTGGGCTTTGTTTTGTCAGATACCTTTCGCCAAGAGAATGGGGTGCCCCAGGGCTGTCTCTTGAGCGTGGCTTGCAATTAATCCGATCGTAGACAGCCTTTCAGCCGATGTTTCCGGATCCCTTTTTTGTAGATGATTTTGCAATTTATTGCAGTGCCCAGCGGACGTGTCTCTTGGAGCGTTGTCTTCAACACTGTCTTGACCGCCTACATTCCTGGAGCATTGCGAACGGCTTCCACTTCTCCACTGAGAAAACGGTGTGCATAAACGTCTGGAGATACAAGGAATTACTTCCACCATCTCTACTTCTCGGTCCGTTCCTCACCCATTCGTGGAGAAAACAAATCTTGGGGCTAATGTTTGATCGTAAACTTTGCTGGTCCCCACACGTGTCTTACCTGGCTGCCCATTGTGCCCGATCCCTTAATGTTCTTCGTGTCTTCAGTGGCACATCATGGGGAGCGGATCGTACTGTCCTGCTTCACCTTTACCAGGCCATGGTAAAGTCCAAGCTCGACTACGGAATCCTTATATACTCTACTGCATTGCCGTCGCTTCTCCGCCGTCTCAACTCTGTTCACCATCGGGGATTACGCCTTGCGACCGGTGCATTTTATACCAGCCCTGTTGAAAGCATTTATGCCAAAGCTGCTGTATTACCCTTGACCACTCAGCGTGACATACTCTTGTCAGTTCACATGCCGTCTGCGGTCGATGCCCAACCATCCATCTTGCCCATTATTTTTTGACGACTCACTCGATCGCCAATATCAGTTGTCTGCGATAGCCTTACTTCCACCTGGAGTTCGGCTTCGCCGCCTGCTTCAGTGGCTCGATTTTACCCTTCCTTCCACCTTTAGGTTGATCAAGAGCCCATTGCCACCATGGCATCAGGCGCAGGTTCACACTCACATTGAAATTAGTTTGCTCCCGAAGGAGATCACTCCAGATTTGGTATATTGCTCGAGGCTTGTCAAACTCCGTCCACGGCTCGATAATGCCACATTTATCTACACTGATAGTTCCAAGAGCACTGACGGTGTCAGATCTGCCTTTGTCGTCGGGGACAACCTGTTTCAATACAAGCTCCCTGACCGGTGCTCGAATTTAATGGTTGAGCTTTATGCTCTCCACCAGGCTGTGTTATACATCCGCCATCGCCGCCATCCCTTTTATGCCATCTGTTGTGATTCCCTTAGTGCCCTGCAGAGTCTTAAGGACCCCTTCTCAACCAATCCTGCCGTGTATCAAATCCAACGCTTCCTTCAGTTGCGAGCAGACAACGGCTGTCACGTTTATTTTCTGTGGGTCCCTGGCCACGCGGGTGTGGCTGGGAATGAGACCGTCGACATGGCAGCCAAGGCAGCAGCTCTTTTGCCTCACATGGTTAATTTTTGCGTCCCACCAGACGATATTCAACGGGCTCTTCGCTGGTGTATTGTCGTCCTGGCACAGTTCGTGGTTCTTATACCATGACAAAAAAATTGAGAACCGTAAAACCGATCCCGACCGCTTGGAGGACCTCCTCACGCACCTCTCTGCAAGAGGTGGTTAACCTGGCCCGGTTGCGGATCGCTCACTGCCGATTCAGCCACTGTCATTTGCTAACCGCTGACCCTGCACCGCTGTGCTCCTGTGGTGAATAGCTGACGGTATGACATGTTTTACTATTTTGTCCTAATTTTAATCAAATCCATGTAACCCTTAACTTGCCGTCTACTCTGGAGGAAATTTAGCTGATGACACACCAGCCGCTGCTAGAGTGTAGTGTTTTATCAACATGGCCAATTTATCAAAGGATATTTAACCCTCCTAATTGTTTTATCTCTCGTTTTTAGCTCTCTCTTCATACTGTCAGTTTTTTTAGAGATACAGCGAATCTCTGTTCAGATTTGGGCGCTAATTACCTGAGATGTTGTGAGTTCAGGGACCAGCACATCAGTAGCAACTCGTAACTGTTCAACTCAACCACCCACCAAGCCTTGGGAAACCTGCCACTAGGAAACGTAAAAATTATGAATGGGTATACATGTTATGCCATCAAGGTACGATACTTCTTGGCCGCCATAGTGCACTGCACAAGTCCCACTGGACTGACAGGCACCTATTTGTGTTAAAATGTTTGTAGATCTATCGGACCAAACTGCATGGTCTTCAGTCCATAGCCTACAAACTACTTAAACCTAAGTAAACTAACCTATGCCCCAGGGAGGACTCGAACCTCCACAGCGAGTAACCACGCGCTCCACAGCGAGACTCTTCAGACAACTCGGCTACTCCACTGTGGCACCTACTTCTATTCTCCAGAGCATAAGTCACTACCAGCTGGTCCCCATCCCACCGTACACGTGTCAAGGACTTCCCCCACGGGAGATCACAGATTCGCTTCTTCCCATCGGCAAGATGAGGAAGCTACTTGGGTTCATCAAACCAGGCCGCACTCAGCCATTGCTCCAGTGTCCAGCGACGATTGACCCATGTCCATTGTATGGAGTTCTCACACGTTCTTTGCCCAGCATTAAATTCTTCTGCTAATCTGCCCAGTATAATATAGACTAGTGCGATTATTGGTGGTCAGCCAAAGCGTCTACAAGGTGGATTCCCCTTGGTTTTGACACTTGCTGAAGCTATCACAGCACTCACACTTGACTCTTACAGTTTCGAAAATGCTCATTCCGAGTCTGCAGGTCATCTTGAATCTGCCTTCAAATAGGTCACCACCTTCCACACAAGCAAAGTCTGAGCTGAGGCTGCAGAGTCGCCACAGTCCTTGAGGTGATAGCTACTGATGGTGTGCCAAGCACATAAATCGCTGTCCACACGCCACACACCAGCATACCATATCATTGCTCGGCCTACATTACAAAGGCTCTTTCACAATAGGCAACAAGAGACTACGCCGTCAGGGATTCATGCGAGGATTGCCTTCTTTAAATGGGGTTGGCTGGTTTTAATTTTGTACAATGTGGTTGGAGCATGGTTCTCCCTTGGATTCTCCAGAGGCCCAGACGTGTTTTAGATATGACAATTTCAGGAAAGATTAAACTTCGGATTTTACTTTTCAGTCTGTGTTCTTTCAATGTCTTAGATAACCACCATGGTTTTACACTGCCGTATACTGATGGCTCCAAGCACGGGGACACCGTCGGCTGTTCCCAATCATATTGTCTGGGTTCGCCTCCCAGAGAGTTCTTCTGTTTTTTCTACAGAGCAACATGCAATGTTCAAGGCACTAAAGCTAATATGTTGCATACATGGAAAAAGATTTCTGCTTTGCTACGCTTCTTCGCATTCGTTCTACATCTACATGGGATACTCTGCAAATCATAAGAAAGTGCCTGGAAGCACTGTAACAGCTCTATCCCATCTCAGACTTTGCTGCGACAAAAGTACAACAAACTTTTCTACACCAACGTTCTGGGAAGGAGGTATTGTTATCATGGGTGCCAGGGCATGTTGGTATTCAGGGGAATACAGAAGCTGCCAAAGGTGTTTGCAGAGCACCTGAAATGACGATGTGCCCGATTCCCTTACAGGATGTTACTTTTTCGTTATGGCAGCGGTTCCGGCAATTGTGGGAGGAAGAGGGGCTTTCAGTGGCAAATACCAACTGCGGTTGCTGAAGCCCATTTTCCGTCCATTGTGACCCTCCTCCCAGGGTCTCAGGAGGGTTGAAGTAGCCCTTACCTGCCTCCGAATCTGGCACTGCCCATATACACACGACTTCTTATTCTGACGAGAGGACCCCCAATCTGTGATACCTTTGGCGTGCAGATTACTATCAGTCACATATCATACAGAGAGGGTTGTGGCGAATCTTGGTGTAGATTTTCCCTCTATTTTAGGCAACGACGAAGGGAGTGTAAGCAAAGTTTTAAAATCTTGTGATTTGTCTCAACTCTGGCCTAAGCTTTTAGGCTGGAGGTTTTGATATGTTGCAGAATGGCTGGCTCGCCCTTTCTTATCGGTGTGATACGCCAGTCATGGTCATCTGCTTAGTTGCTTTAACTATCTCTCCTACCTTTCCCATGAGTACTATTCCCATCTTCACCTCTAACGTTTACTTTTTGTATTTTACTCCAGTTGCTGATGTTACCAGCTGGATTTCTCTCCTTTATTTTGTTTGTTCACACACCTTGCTACTTAAATTTGTTCAGGCCCTGAAAACATGGCAGTCAAGCGCCCAAAATCCCCTATCCATCCACACCAGTGCAGTATATTCACTAATAGTACATGCACAATGTGTCTGAATAGTAATTATTCCTTGGCAGGTGATGCGGATATCGTCTGGATTGCATTATATCGATAGATGACTGACCATAATATTGTGCGTGATCAGTGTAGCAAATGGCCGCACTCACTTCAGCTTACGAATAACAAGGTTGCAGGCCATACTCGTCAGCAATCCACAACCTTCATGGGGGTGTTGTGCAATATTGTAATCCCTATTTTACGATCACTACACCACCCCAGAAATCATTGGTCTGTTCAATAAGAAAAGCATTGTAGACTTCAATTTAGTCAGCTTTTCAGTGCATGTTCCACTACAGGTCTACGTTCTTGGATAGTTAGATAGTATACACAGTCCGACAAATATAAAACGGTGCTTAAAATACCAGATAATATCCTCAATGAGAACAGTTCATTCAGCTGAGTGTGGCCTGGGAAATAGTGATTAGAAACTTGAAGTGGCACTGTGTTGTGGTATCAAATCATAACCATATATACTAAAGACACGAAGGAATTTGACATTGGTATGCAGTAGGTGTTAGATCAAACCAATGGAAAAATTTGAAAATTAGTGGGAAACCTAGAGAATGAATATTACTGGCTGCCATTTCGGTAATGATGGATTTCCAGACCTTATGAAAATTAGGGCACCTTCCTATGGATTATAGTATTTGAACATTGACAAGAATTTATTCACCTGCTTTGAGGGGTGGTGGTGGTGGTGGTGGTTGTTGTTGTTGTTGTTGTTGTTGTTGTTGTTAAGACTGGAAAACAAGTCATAGTCTGAATGAATAGAAGAAAACTTTCTCATGAATATGGCTCCAAGGCAATGGGGGAGGGGGGGGGGGGAGCGAGGAGTGGTTGCAACCCATTTCCTGCATCGAGTTGGATGTGCTGAACTATCATATTGTAGACATGTGGAATTTTCCAGTCAATCTACAAATGTTATTTTTTAAGGACAATGACAGGAATTTGTCTCATGGGTCTGTGTGTGTGTGTGTGTGTGTGTGTGTGTGTGTGTGTGTGTGTGTGTGTGTGAAATATATGACCAACGAAACTCTAACCCATCCTTTCTAAACAACACAGGCAAGTGTGTATATGTGCATGCACACATAAGCTTACAAGTTTCATTCCTCTAAATCCTTCCTACGCCCTTGGTAAAAATTTACATATGTTTACATGATCAAACGTATTTTTTCGTGGTGTTGATGTGCTTGTACGCGAAACTGTTATGCGCATTTGTGCACAATTTTTCTTTAGCATAGCATGCTCAAGTTTGTGATTTCGCATACTAGGGGCCCTCATTTCATGTGCTTCGGCTCATCGAGGTCTGATTTTTCTCGTCTTACGCTCTTGACAACCTCCTAACATTTTCCCTTATCCCTACATCATTTCTGCTACATCTGCCCATGCTAGAAAAGTATCCCTTTCCCTGGCCAAGACCCAATCACATAACCTTTTCCTAAAAGGTGTTTTAAAACATGGAATACGGTCTAACCATAATTTTTTTCTGGATTGCACCCTCCCTTTCACAGATAATTTACAAATTTTCATATTTCACCAGTCATTGCCCTTAGAAAACTAATTCTATAAAAATATATTTGCACGGCACATAAATCACTAACTACACACGTTTCATCTCTTATATCGAATCCCTTGCCCTCCGGCATATGGAGGAACACGCCAAACACTCTCCACAAATTATCCAGCCTGCTAAAGTCATACTGTCACCTTCGATCTCTAATACCCAATCCCTATCGTACCCACAGTGTTCCTATTTTGTACCTCTCATAGCACTCAAATCATGCCTATATGAACTTTTGAACTTGCCACATCCCTCCCACCATTCCACATCCAAATCCAAATCATCCTCCTCCCCTACCCAGCCACCCTGAGGGCTCAGATGGCTCCGATGTTTGCTGGGTATGGTCATAGTGAACTCTGGGTTCCTGAAGTGGGGCCTGTGTCGTGCCAATAGTCCTCCATACCATAAGCTCTGAGCATGCTTCAGTGACGACCATATGGCACGACAATGGAATGTTGTTTGTTGCAGAGCTCGAGGATCTTGGCTAAATTACCTGGGTTCTGAGGGTCTACAAACCTCAATGAAAGAAAATAAATCTCAAACTGTGCTGTGCCTGGTTGTTGAGCTGGAACAGTCGCTAGCGGTCAACGTCTGGGGAAGCTACTGCACCTCATATATTATGCTTACCCAAGCAAGTGCAGCTCTGCCTGGGTGGACTTTTGCTTCCTTATCTGCTAGTTGACCAACATGAAACGAGTAAAAATCAATGTTCCAGATGTACAACCGCTGTCTCTAAGCAGGGAAAATTTCAGTATGAAGAACTTGTCACTAACAAAGAAAGGGAGTGGGTCAGTTCTTAGCAATACAGCGTCCCCTGCCCAATCACATGCCTTAATAGACGTGTCAAGCTGGCTGATGTAGCCAGGGTACAGGGTATTGCAGTGCAGTGAGTAACACGCGTAGCTTGACTGACAGGCTGTCCATTTCGTTTGGCACACACATTGGGGACCTGAAAACAGCATTTGCCACTGGTGCCTTCATCTTAGCCTTTGAAGGTGATACATTACCAGTAAAGGTCAAGGTCAGGGTGATGGTCTACTGATGCAACTTAAAGCCTTATGTCCCTCCCTACTATGCTGTGATTCCAATGCTGGACGTTTGAACATGTCATCTTGCTGTGCTTCCAGCACCTCATGCAGGGATTGCAGGCGTCCATCCCATCTCGATGCCCCTTGCACCACCATCCTGTGTGTGTCAACTGTAGCCAAAACCATCCTCCTTGCAACCAAACTCCACCATACTCCATAAAGAGAGAAGGGTAATGGAGTCTGAACCTGGACCATCTTACTGACTCTGAGGCTGGAGTGCAACTATGAGTGACTAAATCCTGTGCTACTAAAAACGTAATTTGCTGCAGCTGCATCTTCGCTGCCGTATTTGGAGACAGCATTACCTTTCATTGCACCATCAACTGTGGGCCCTCATGGCCACAAGCTCACTTGCCCCTTTGTTGATTGGGGTCTCCCCATTTTTTGTTGCTCCCACTCCACCGCTTTGGGAGACATGACCCCCTCCCATTGGGGATACTGGTCTGAAACCTCTGTGACACAGAACCGCCAGCTTTGCTTTGGCTCCTCGCCAACAAAAAGGAGCCCTTTGGATCCATCCAACAGTTTCTGTCCCCATCAATGCCAGTGTGGCTGAAAGTGCCACTGACTGATCATAAGTCTTCCGGGTCCTTCTCAGACCATGAGGTGGCATGAAAGAGGCACACCCAATTTGTGGAACCAAAGGAACAGCGAGTCGATTCTGAGGAGAGGTAGGAGGGGGAGGAAGACGAGGGGGAGGGAGATACATGGGATATATTCACTTTTTGATCTTTCTCTGCAGTTCCAGCGTCTCAGCTGGGAGTCCATGACCACCTTTGTGACATTGAACAATGTCACATCTGTATTTCTCTCCTTGAGTTTGAACCTACAGATTGCCTGCCCCACTGGTCTCTTCACAGGGCTCACTGAACGGCTTACATATTGGCCACTGTGGTTAAAGCTATGCTTATTGGGTAAGCTGCTTCATGCCAGGATCACTTGGTTACCCCATCTCCATCACCTCCAACTACAATAATGGTGGTGTCGGAACATCCTTCATCGCCTCAGCAACACTATTTGGGGAGCAGCCTGTCCCACTCTTCTGCAGCTAAGTTTCTTGCCTCCTCTGTTGCCCATGTCCATGCTTCGCCCCACCACAAAAAATACAGGTGTCTTTTTCCAGCTGCATCCCTTCCTTTCCAACAACCCAGGTCGTGCCTGCCAATCCAAGTTTGGGTTTGTAACCTCCTTACATCACTTGACACCCTACCTCTCCTACCTGCTATCTCCTGCCAACCCCATAAACGTCCTTGGTCGATCCACAGCTTGCAGCTCCATGTGGAATTGCCCCCACAATTCAGACATTAGTTTCACCGCTAACTCTCCGTCGCAAGTTACTGGCCATTCTAGCCACGTTAAACTTTCTAAGGTGTTTATACTGACCTTTTCTTGGTAGGTGGCCAATTTGGTTACGCCTATGTTCATGGCGGTCACGTTGAAATATACTTCCTGCCTCCTGGCTGTAGTGTTTTCACCACAGAGCTGATCGTATATCTCCAAGGATGCCCCAGGAAGTCATTTAGCATTTGTAGCGACTCAGTGAGTGGCCTATAAGCCCTTGAACTGTTTTCCTTAACGTCCTTAGAGATCATTTCATAACTCAATCTTTACCCTTGGCAAGTCTGGTTGTTTGGTAGACTTGCTTTGGATGCCAGACCACAGTGACATCCCAGGCGATTAGTATATCGACCAGCTGACCGAGCAGGCCACCACCTCCTAGCCCCTAGGTATTGGTATCATTGACAGGGATATCCAATTGGGTTTGCACCCTACATCCACAGGGGATACTCTGCAAATCACATTTAAGTGCCTTAAGGTCTTTGTGACCTGGAATTTGGAATGGTCTACATAGAGCACGCCAAACAAGCTCCATGTGATCAAGCCTTCTATGATCACATGGAAGTCTTTCGTCAGAATCTCGCATAGGGATTCGATTATCCTCTATGTATTCACCATGGCGCACACATGACCCTCTCTTGTGAGGACGTACCCAACTGTCTCTGGGGCTCTTTCATTAGAGTAGCCCACATCCTGCAGGACTGTCCAATTTTAACATCTTTACGGCACTATCACAATCAACCGACTGTGCTCCCATTAACTCTTAGCGATGCTGCATCTATGGCTGGTTGTACCTTACATTTTAACCCTGAAGTTAGTTTTTATCATATGATCCAATGGTAAGTAGTTCAGCCTGACTTTTCAGGCTTATGTCACATTCTGAATGTAATCTGTTTTAGAATTTTATTCGGTCCTTCCATGTTTTGGCTGCCGGTTTCTCTTCTGTTTTATACGAGGCGTATTTATAAGTACAATTTTGAAACTAATACGTGCCAAGATATCTCAATAATTTAACGTTTACTGTGTACCTACACCTGTTGTCTAAACAGACTCCATTACAGTCTCATTCTCCCTTGTTTACGTTGTGTACTGAGTGTTTACGATGCCTCAGATAATCGTGAGTCCCATCGACAGCGAAGTACAGGCTGTTATGATTTCTTACTGCTAAACGCCTAAAAGTGATCGATATTCATTGAGAGATCTATGGAGTTTACGGAGAAAACATGAGTAATGGAATGGTAAGAAATTGGATGAGAGCATATAAAGATGGCCGTTCAAATGTGCATGATAAACGATGGAGTGGGCGGCCTTCGGTTGTTAATGAGAGTTTGGTGCAGGAAGTGGAGAGGGAAAACAGACGGTTTAAGATTTCTTCCTTCTGGGATGACTTTCGTAATGTTTCTCGTTGTTTTGTATGGTGTTGTGACCGAGCAAGATAATGACGAAGTGAAAGCAATTGTGATGCTGTTAAGGCAGGCGGCAGAGGGTATTCAAAACGTGGTACAACATTGACAAGTGCCTCAATATTGACGGAAATTTTGTAAAAAGTAGATAAAGATACAGGCTTTCATGTAAAAATAAAATTGAGATAACTTAGCACGTCTTTTTTCAATTTCAAAACGGTACTTACTCATAAAAACACACCTATAATACTTTTTTTTTTGTTACTGCTGTTTCAGCTTATGAAGCGACACTGTACACCTCGGGGTTTCCTTCTCTGGATGCTGAATGTTAGATCTTACTTCCATCAGCACATAGCTTTTAGATCTCAGCAGGGGACTGATGACCTCACTGTTTAGTCCCCTTAAAACTTGCAACAACATAATACTGTGAATAACCTGTCTACCATAAACCTCAACCCACAGAAGTTGGTTCTATCCAAACATCTCACCTTTAGTCCTACAACCCAATTTCTGATACTTATTATGGAGAATGGATCCTTTCATTCTAAAGTTAAATATTCTCTTGAACTGACGTCATTATTATCATAAATTAATCAATCTTGCGGTGAATTCTCACACTAATAACATATTCATGCATTTAGGTTAATCTAACCACATGCATTTATAAACTTTATATATAATTACATGCACTTCTCTTCCATAGCAATTACTGTCTGTGCTGATATTAAGAGACATTCAGAATTGTTCTCCGAAGAGTGCATATGCAAAGATACTTACTCCACTTAAATACCATACATTAAGAAAATCAGATATTATGCATGTCAGTATTAAATCTGGAGCTTAGTCCCTCCATAATTTTCTCCGTGATCTCCTACTCAGTATTGACTCCCCCCCCCCCCCCATCAGATGTTCAGCCTGTTACTTCAAAGTAATTCTTGACTGAATTGAACTGATTTCTACTTCGTCTACTTTGACTACTCTTACTCTCTACAGCTGAACCTGACTCTCTCATGCAACCTTGCTTTTCTCATGCGTGTAACATGACCGCACCATCTCAGCCTGTTTAATCTGCCTGCCGTATCTATGGTGTTCATTCCCAGGTTTCCTTTGATTTCCTCACTGTGGATAGTCTCCTGCCATTGTTCTCATGTATTAGTACTGGCAATCATCCTTGCTCCCTTCATATCTGTAACATCAATGTTATTAAGGAAATCTGTATCCACCGAGCTTTCACCCCTACTCATGTTAGTGCAGGTCAATAATACAATGAAGGTAACGGGAAATTACGTCTACTGTGCAGTTCCGACCACATCAAAATACTACTTCACAAAACTAACATAGTTTCAGTGTGCCCCTCTGCAAGGATTTAAAATGACTGTATACCTAACAGATATGGCATAAGATGTTCCCCTTCGTTTCCTCAGATATGTAATATTCGGTAAATAAACATCTTAAAGTCACAGGAATTGGATTTAACACTGTTCAAACTAAGTCAATTGTACTACTATGAAATTTTGGTGGTCGCCAGCCCAATAGGACATAAAAGAAATAGTTGTTGGATCCACTGAACCTAAAAAACCAGTCAAGCAAAAGAAAGAGTGAAATGTAATCCTCAATTCAAACGGAAGCAGCTATAGCGGCACCCACTAGTGGTCATTAAACCAAGCAACACACATATCAAACCCAACTGGCATTTAACTGTAAGCAGACAAACTTCACAACAAACAGTAGTCAGTATTGTTCATCTTTGAAGTGATTATAGTGGCTAATCATTTATATTTGATGTAAATCAACTGTCAATATTGGTGAAAATTTACTTGCAGTATCAGTGCTCTAAGAAAAAATTATTGAACTACACTGACTACATTGACTAAACTGACATAAAACCACTGCTCAAAAGTTTTAAAACAATTACATAATGCAGATAAGATCGTAAATTATTATGCCTACGCTGCCTTTATTTGTAATTAATGAAAGAATTGAAACAATAGATGAGTGAAAATGGTCTGTTGCCAACATCTACTAACTTCTTTTTTGAAAAAGAAAATTTAATAGGACACTAAATGTTATTCAATCTGTAAGTTCTGAAAATGATCCTACCGTGCACAATGTTTTCACTTCCTATTTCGTAATGTTTACACAAAATGTACACTGAGAAGATAAATACATTACTTACATGTGAACTTATTAACAAATTTTCATCATATTTTCTTTAGTGTGGATGTTTTTCTTTTTCAGTAAGCAAAACTCTGAATTTAATTAAATTGCAGCTAATCGTTGTTACTGTTCATGAAAAGAACCAAACTGCTCTGAATGTGAATGTCATAAAGCATATTGCATCAAAGTACCTTTTATTTCCATTTTAACTTGTATGCAATAAGGCAAGAACTAAATTGGCAAATGTACTTAAGTTCTTACTTATTATTTGAATGCACTTTAAAATTTACTTGATTTACTATATTTAATTATTGAGCAAAATTGTCACTGAGCATCAAAAAAGTAACTAGTTCTGTCATTGCAAAATTTATGAAACCACACTATTAAAAATGTTCAGGTGATTCTTGGAAACTTCACTGTTTAAGGAGTAAGACTCTGCTCCAGGTTGGGATTTTGGAAAATAACCAGGTTATCAGGTGAAATTCATTCTGGTCATTATTAAAATTATGCAACTCACACACACTTCAGAGGTTCGTGGCTGTACAAATAATGTTTCCTACAAAACCCGTGAAGTGAGAGATGAGCTTCCACATGGCTTCCACAATGCAGAAATGTTGATTCCGGCTACTAGTGGCAAAATAAAATTGTCTTGGCGTCGCTATAAACAGCCGAATGCCACAAAATTACAACCAATATAAATACTACATCCAAGGCATTTTAAAAGACTTCTTGGAGATGAAAGTTGCATTTTTAATCAATTTTGGAAACACGAAGCCAGCCTCAGCTCACTGTCCTCTCACACTGGTGGTCAAAAGAAAAGAGGGTAAAGTTTACAATTTTGACACATATCATTTTGTCCAGTCAGTTTAATCATTGTTGTAAAATTCACCAATTTAGTATAGTGGGTGCTCTTTCAGATCCTGTCCAATTTTCCTTTTGAATGGTTCTGGTGGCAGGGATTGCACTTCTTTTGGCAGTGAGTTAAACATTTGCAGTGCAACCATTGGAAAACTGTCTTGTTCTCCAGTCAGACGACAGCTTGGTATTTCAGTACTCCTCCAGTTATGGGTGTCATGGTTATGTATATTTTGCCTCATGATGAATTCCCCTGGGTTTTCTTTGATGCAGATGAAGCATAAAAACACATACTGGCTGGATATCGTCATAATACCTAATCATTTGAATATTGGCTTGAAGTGGTCCAATATTTTGCTTGTAATTATACTCACAGCTTTTTTGTAGCATAACAACCTGCAGCATGTCCTCATAGCAGTAGGCCATAAAATGGCTGTTATAAGGTATTGGTCAGTCAATGTACCTTTAAGCCTTCTCAGAAGGAATATTACATGGGAGAGCTTAGAGCATACATACACTGTGCGTTCATTCATTGTACGTTTGCTATCAATCGTAAAGCCTAGACGTCTGACATCATCCATATTCTCGTGACAAAGTTGCTAAGGCTGCATACAAGATGCTGTCATTCTTCTCCTTCAGTTTCATTTTATTTTTGATGAACCATTCTTTTGTGTTTTTGAAGAGGTCACCTGTTGCTGGGAGAACTTGTGCTGCAGTAGTCATTAGCAAACTGTAACACGTGGTTCTTACAGCCCATATCGTTTACATATATTAGGAACAGGAGAGGACGTATGACGGACCCTTGGTGTACAACATGTTCCAACTTTTGTTCTTGTGATAAGGCTCCATGAATTGACGCCACCTGCTTTCAGTTTTCCAGATAAGATTGGAGAGTTGCCATAACAGCATCTCCAACAGTTTAATTTATTGAGGGATATCCTACCTGTAGTTAGTGCGTTAATGCCGTTTGGTGGTTACAGCAGAAAAGAGCCGGCACCCCGAGAGGAACGCCGACAGAGGGGTCAACCAGAGGGGGTGGAGATGAAGGCGGCAGCAGTGTGTGGGGAGGCAGTGGGCGCCAAGCCGGAGAAGGGCGGCGCGCCGCTGAGGAAACAAACAACAACATCATCAGCAGCAGCAGCAGCAGCAGCAGTCAGCACCGCTGCTGGGGGGCCGGAGCCGAGCGTCATCGGCCATGCGAAGCGAGTGCGCTCTGTGGCCGAGAGGGTGTGCACCTGCCCCGAGCCTCCCGAGCACAGGGCAGACCCCGCTGCAGCCAGGCCCACCAGGTAGGGGTGCCTATTTCGACCATAATGATGCTCCATCTCACTATGAGACATTCCCCCAGGGGGCCCACAGCTGTTTTGTGGGTACGTGTGTGGCGCACACGGGGCCCCCGAGCCGAAGCAGCCTTTTCTCCGCCCCAGGCTGCTTCACTTTCCCTTCCGGTTCATGCCTTCGCCCGGAGACAGTCTTTCTCTCCTTGCTGTACATCTCTAGCCTTCCTCTCCTACTCATTAGTCTCCGCTTCATCGTTTGAGACACTTTTCTCTTCACTCTTTCTATTCTTCTTGTTTCCTCCCTGTGCGTGTCTGAAGGCCGACCCACGCATTATCGTGCGTAGCAGGTGATGGGGTAACGCGTAATACCCCCCCCCGGTAGAAGAGACGGGCACGTACCCACCCCCCTGCTAAAGGCCAGGCCCAGGGAGGGGTGATTACTCGAGCTGGTACCTTCCAAACATGCCGATTGGTCCCTCAGTCCGTTCTCGGGAGGTGTGACATGCAGGCAACCCTCAAAGAGGGCCCGCATTAGGAAGGAGCGCGCCATCTAATACGCCAGTAATCAAGGGGGACACTTCCTCAATGACTTCCTTCTCTTCTTCTCCGACTTCGACCCAAAAGAGACATCGATTCACCTCAGCATAAGAAATCTTTGTCCAATCTTCCGAAATTCCTAGTTGTTTCTCGAACCGGCAGTCAAGATATCACTTCTGTAAATCCTTTCGTCATTCAGAAAGGTGTTGATGCGATTGCTGGCCCTGTTAAGACCTCTTCGCGTCAGCGCAATGTAACATTGTTGCTGGAAGCGGACAGTGCCTTCCAGGCACAAAAACTATTATGGACTACGTTGCTACACACGTTTTCTGTCCAGGTAGAAGCGCCTCGCATGCTAAACTCGTCACGGTGTAACAGCCGTGCATAGTGTGTTGAAAAAGGTCGATAACCAGTTGACACCAACTCAGACTATGTTTTTAACGTTTGACAGAGTTGAACTCCCGTTCAAGGTCAAAGCAGGGTATGAAGATATCTCCATTCGCCCTTATGTACCAAACCCAACGTGCTGTTTAGAATGCCATAGATACAACCACACCCATCAATCTTGCCATAATACAGCAAAACGTTTCACTTGTGGTAGGGACGTCCATGAGAGCGATTACCCACCTCCGTCCCCTCACTGCCTTAATTGCAATGGTGACCATGCGGCTTCCTCTCGAGACTGCCCTGTATGTAAGGATGAAAAAGTCATCCAGCAAATTCGGGTTACGGTAAAGGTCTCAACATCTGCAGCTCGAAAGTTGTTGGCACTTACAGTAAGGTCCTCACCTGCACTCGACCTACTAAGGATGCAGGTACATAGATTTCACTTTCGCTGACACAGTTATGCGATCGGCCAGCCCGAAGATTGCCCGTTTCATGTCCCCGCTTCCTCCTGCTGCTTCTAAAGTTCAGTCTTCGTCAACCTCTAATAAACTGCGGGCATCTAAACAAGATGCCAGCACCTCGAAAAAGGAACCCGTTCATGAAGATTTTCTATGGACCTAAGCTTATCAACCGTCAACTGCCTCTTCTCACCGTCATTCTTCCAGAAGAGCCAACAACAAGGAGTTTCTCTCCTTCCCCACCGAGGCGTGACTAATCCGTCACGCCGCCCAACGCTAGTCAGCCCCGATCATCTTCTGTCTCGCCGGGGCGCATTACTGTTAGCTGAGCAACCGGCATTTTACCGGCAGCGGATGCTGCCCTTCCTGATCAACTCGGGAAGGTGGCAGATGCGTCAGTTGAACCCATGGAACACGATTCTCTGCCTCTAGATAGCGATAGTAGTGCTCCCTCGAAGTCCGGTCCTAAGCAGCAGTCGAGGTGACCCCGCTTGCTTGTTCCTTTTTTATCCTCTTTTTCTCTCATTTTTGACCATGGCGTTCCTTCAATGGAATATTCGCGGCATTCGTTCCAATCTGGAGGAATTAAAACTACTCCTTAGATTGCAATACCCACTTCTAGTTTGTCTCCAAGAAACTGTTACACCCATGTGATCATGCAGACCTCCCCCACTACACCTCTGTGCGTTTCCAGCTGCTACCTTTGGAAGGTACCCCAGCCCATTGAGGGATTCTGATGCTCATTCAGGAAGACGTCTATTCCCATCCCATTTCATTGCATACTCCCCTACAGGCCGTCCGCATCACTCTATCAAAAATGTTCCAATGTTTGTAGAACTTGGGGCACTTACTAGGGGGTCATCAGTCCCTAAGCTTACAAATTACTTATGAACTAGCTAACACTAATGCATGCCAGAGGGGGATTCGAACCCCCGACCGTAGTGGCCGTGCAGACCGTGACTGGAGCGCCTCAGTCCCTCGGCCACTGCGGCCGGCTCCACCTTTTCCTTTTCCCGCTGTAATATCAATTCGCCATCATCATCCGCCTGTACTAGGGCAGATGTGCTACACCTCGTTGCACCCTTCAACTTTCGTGTTGGTAGGCGACTTTAATGCCCACCACCCACTATGGGGCTCTCCAGCATCTTGTCAGACGTCAGAGAGGCTCCCTTTTCATCGACCTTTTGCAACACCTCAATCTTGTCTGCCTCAACAATGGTGCACCGACCTTTCTGTCAGACACAACACGTACTTATTCCATATCGACCTCGCGATATGCACTCCTCAGCTTGCCGGTCGGTTTCAGTGGTATGCACTTTCTGACACGTACTAAAGTGACCATTTCCCTTGTGTCATCCACTTCCTGCATCATTCCCCATCTCCTCATCCCACCAGTTGGAACATCTCTAAAGCCGACTGGGGGTTTATTCTTCCATGGCTGTTTTTCATAATCAGAATTTTTCCAGCTGTGACAGTCAGGTCGAATACCTCACAGATGTTATTCTCACTGCTGCCGAACATTCCATACCTCGTACATCCTCTTTTCCACGTCGCATCCCAGTCTCTTGGTAGACTGCAGCCTGCCGCGTCACTCTTAAAGCATGGCGCCGTGCTTTACGCACCTTCTGCCTCCACCCAACGTTGGAGAATAGTATCAATTATTAACGGCTGCGAGCGTGTTATAAAAGACAGCAAAAATGCTTGGACTGCTTTTATCAGTTCTTTCAACCGCTTTACTCCCTACTCGGCTGTCTGGGGTGGCCTACACCGTTTATCCGGCATAAAGGTCCACACCCCTATTTCTGGCCTGACCCTTGAGAACGCAATCCTTATGGACCCCGCTGATGTTTCAAACGCTTTGGGCCATTCCTTTGCGGAGGTTTCGAGCTCTGCCCATTACCACTCTGCTTTCCTCCCTCGCAAACAGGTAAAGGAGGCACAGCCGCCTTCTTTACACTCTATAACTTTCACGATTAAAAATGTCCCCTTCACCATGCAGGAGCTAGACCGTGCTAGCTCCCTGTCCCAATCTTCTGCTCCTGGGCCCAATTCCATCCATATTGAGCTGCTGAAGAACCTCACCCCTGCGGGCAAGTGTTTAGTACTTTGCACCTACAATCGCATATGGACTGAAGGTCAGGTTCTCACAAGTTCACGAGAAGCCATTGTTGTCTCCATCCCCAAACCAGAGAAGGACAAACATCTCCTATCGTGTTATCGCCCCCATTACTAGTTGCGTCTGTAAGGTGATGGAACGCATAGTTAACGCTCGGTTGGTCTGGCTCCTCGTATCTCGACGCCTCTTGATTAATATTCAATGTGGTTTTCGTAGCCGTCGCTCTGCTGTAGATGATTTTGCAGATGATTTTGCAATTTATTGCAGTGCCCAGCGGACGTGTCTCTTTGAGAATTGTCTTGACTGCCTACATTCCTGGAGCATTTGCGAACGCTTTCCGCTTCTCCACTGAGAAAACGGTGTGCATAAACGTCTGGAGATACAAGGAATTTCTTCCAACATCTCTACATCTCGACCCCGTTCCTCGCCTATTCGTGGAGACGACGAAATTCTTGGGGCTAATGTTGGATCGTAAACTTTTCTGGTCCCCAAACGTGTCTTACCTGGCTGTCCATTGTGCCCAATCCCTTAATGTTCTTCGTGTCCTCAGTGTCATGTTATGGGGAGCGGATCGTACCACCCTGCTTCACCTTTACCAGGCCATTGTTCAGTCGAAGCTCACTACGGAAGCGTTGTATACTCTACTGCACGGCCATCGCTTCTCTGCCATCTCAACTCCATTCACCATCGGGGATTATGTCTGGCAACCGGTGCATTTTATACCAGCCCTGTTGAAAGTCTGTATGCCGAGGCTGCTATATTACCCTTGACCATTCGGCGTGACATACTCTTGTGTCGGTACGCATGCCGCCTGTGGTATATGCCCAACCATCCATTTTACCCATTATTTTTTGACGACTCACTCGACTGCCAATATCAGTTTTCTGCGATAGCCTTGCTTCCACCTGGAGTTCGGCTTCGCCACCTGCTTCAGTGGCTCGATTTTACCCTTCCTTCCACCTTTAGGTTGATCAAGAGACCATTGCCACCATTGCATCAGGCGCAGGTTCACACTCACATTGAAATTAGTTCGCTCCCGAAGGAGATCACTCCAGATTTGGTATATCGCTCGAGGCTTTTCGAACTCCGTTCACGGCTCGATAATGCCATATTTATCTACACTGATAGTTCCAAGAGCACTGACGGTGTCGGATCTGCCTTTGTCGTCGGAGACAACCTTTTTCAATAAAAGCTCCCTGACCGGTGCTCGAATTTCACGGTTGAGCTTTTTGCTCTCCACCAGGCTGTGTTATACAAACGCCATCGCCGCCATTCCTTTTATGCCATCTGTTCTGACTCCCTTAGTGCGCTGCAGAGTCTTAAGGACCCCTTCTCAACCAATCCTGCGGTGTATCAGATCCAACGCTTCCTTCAGTTGCTAGCAGACAACGGCTGTCACGTTTGTTTTCTGTGGGTCCCTGGCCACGTGGGTGTGGCTGGGGAATGTGATTGTCGACATGACAGCCAAGGCAGCAGCTCTTTTGCCTCACATGGCTAATTTTTGCATCCCACCAGACGATGTTCAACGGGATCTTCTCTGGTGTATTGTCGTCCTGGCACAGTTCGTGGTTCTCACTCCATGACAATAAAATGAGAACCATAAAACCGATCCCGACCGCTTGGAGGACCTCCTCACGCCCCTCTCTGCGAGAGGTGGTTATCCTGGCCCGGTTGCAGATTGGTCACTGCCGATTCAGCCACCGTCATTTGGTAACCGCTGTTTTCCTGTGGTGAATTGCTGATGGTATGACATGTTTTACTGTTTTGTCCTAATTTTAATCATCTCCGTGTAGCCCTTAACTTCCGTCTACTCTGGAGGAACTTTAAGCTGATAACACATGAGCCGCTTCTAGAGTGTTGTATCAACATGGCCAATTTATCAAAGGATATTTAACCCTTATAATTGTTTTTCTCTCTCGTTTTTAGCTATCTCTTCATACTGTCAGTTTTAAATTGTTTAGGGATCTAGCGAATCTGTTCCGATTTGGGCGCTAATGACCTGAGAAGTTCAGTTCAGGGACCAGCACATCAGTCGCAGCTCGTAACTGTTCAACTCAACCACCCACCAGGCCTTGGGAAATCTGCCACTAGGAAACGTAAAAATTATGAATGGGTATAAAAGTTATGCCATCAAGTTACGATACTTCTTGGCCGCCATAGTGCACTGCACAAGCCCCACTGCACCCACAGGCACCTACTTGTGTTCAAATGTTTGTAGATCTATCGGGCCAAACTGCGTGGTCTTCATTCCATAGCTTACAAACTACTTAAACCTAGGTAAACTAACCTACGGACAAAGACACACACCCATGCCCCAGGGAGGACTCGAACCTTAACAGCGAGCAACCGCTCGCTCTGCAGCGAGACACTACAGACAGCTTGGCACCACTGTGGCACCTACTTATGTTCTCCAGAGCATAAGTCACTACCAGCTGGTCCCCATCCCACCGTACACGTGTCAAGGACTTCCCCCCCGGGAGATCACAGATTCGCTTCTTCCCATTGGCAAGATGAGGAAGCTACTTGGGTTCATCAAACCAGGCCACACTCAGCCATTGCTCCAGTATCCAGCGACGATTGACCCATGTCCATTGTATGGAGTTCTCACACGTTATTTTCCCGGCATTAAATTCTTCTGCTAATCTGCCCAGTATAATATAGCCAAGTGCGATTATTGGTGGTCAGCCAAAGCGTCTACAAGGTGGATTCACCTTGGTTTTGACACTTGCTGAAGCTATCACAGCACTCACACTTGACTCTTACAGTTTCCAAAATGCTCATTCCAAGTCTGCAGGTCATCTTGAATCTGCCTTAAATAGGTCACCACCTTCCACATTCCACACAAGCAAAGTTTGAGCTGAAGCTGCAGAGTCGCCACAGTACTTGAGGTGATAGCTACTGATGGTGTGCCAGGCACATAAATGGCTGTCCACACTCTTCACACCAGCAGACCATATCATTGCTCGGCCTACATTACAAAGGGTCTTTCACAATTGGCAACAAGCGACTACGCCATCAGGGATTCGTACGAGGATTGCCCTCTTGAAAAGGGGTTGGCTGGTTTTAATGTTGTACAATATGGTTGGAGCATGGTTCCCCCTTGGGTTCTCCAGAGGCCCAGACGTGTTTTAGATATTGCCGCAAGAGACAACGGACACCAACTGCCGGCGAGGAGCAGGGGATAGTCACGGACTGCGGAGCAAAAGGTCGCCGGTTCAATGCCGCCCACCAGCAAAAATTTATTTCTTTGTAATTTACAATTCCAGAAGGTTCTACATCTTTCTTATGTTCACTTGTAAATTCTACTTGTTTCTTATGTTAACTGTTCTAATTTCTGATAAATATCCTCACTGAGAAAAGTTCATTCAGCTGAATGTGGCTCCGTGTTGTAGTATCAAATTATAACCATATATAATGACACGAGGGAATTTGACTTTAGTATGCTCCGCTCGGCGGAGGAACTGAAGAACCGGGCCCAACGACATGGTGAGCCAACACAATCGTACATACAGAGTGTTTTGGCCTTGTGTAACGTAGTCAATCCGAACATGACTGAGGCGGATAAAATCACGCACCTCATGAAGGGAATTGCAGAAGATATGTACCAAGCTCTTCTGATGAAAGACGTCGCTACGACAGAAGAGTTCATAAAGTGGTGCCAGCGTATTGAAGAGATGCAACAAAGGAGGGTTGGACGCAAGAAGTATGACACTCCCAAATCTAGGCCCTATAGCCGTTGTGGAAGACCAGCAGGACTTGGCTTCTCTCGTACGACAAATCGTGAGAGAATAATTACAACACTGCATGGCAGCCGGGACTATTAGACCGAGCGAGCATCAGATTATGGCCATGGATGTGAGCTCTGTAAGTCACAAGGTAGCCGACGCTACTGAGGACGAGGTATTTCAAACATTAGCTCCTGTCTGCCCCGTCAATTGCACCCGACGTGAAGAATGGCGTCGCCCTGCTATGACTTACGCTGCAGCCGCCAAACGGCAGCCCATGAGCTGACCGACGCGACCACAGCCAACTCCCCCGGTAACTATGACGCCCCGCAGAACAACAGACGTCTGGAGGACAGAAGACAACACACCACTGTGTTTCCACTGTGGACGCCCTGGACATGTCGTACGCTACTGCCGCGAGAGGAGGCGAGTATTCGATGATTACTTTGCCGCAAGACGTCAGCCGTCGGAGCAGTTCTATAAGGCAGTCACCTGCTGATGAGTTCAGTCGACCTATGGGAAGAAGCCCATCACCGTACCCTAGACGAGGTCGCTCCCCGACGCGCCGCAGCCGTTCACCGTTGCCGTACAGGAGGTACCAGCCGCTCCTCTAGCCGCCGCGCCCAGGATAACTAAGCGAGGCGACCATCTACGGAGGTGAGGCCGCCGCAGATGAAAATCCTCCATGGACGACAGTCGCCAAGATGTCGGGAAATTTCATCGACGTCATAATCGACGGCCAACCTGTCCGAGCACTTGTTGATTCAGGAGCCTCTTTTTCTGTATTATCGGATCATTACCGCCGCACACTAAAGAATACAATGTTCTGTGATACGGGAGCAACTGTGCTGAAGGTCGCGAATGGAAAGTACGTCCATCCAGCAGGAACTTGTCGCAAGAATAACCATCAACAACAGGATGCAGCCATTTGAATTTGTCGTGTTAACAGAACGTAGTCACAATGTCATCCTCGGATGAGACTTCCTTCAGGCATCCCAAGCTATCATTGACTGTGGAAGATCTGAGCTGCAAATTGGAGAAGTTGTTCCACCAGGTACACGTAATACAGAATTTTCTGGGAAGTTATTCGTTGTTGACAATGTGACGATACCACCGTTGACAATGAGAAGAGTTGCAGTCACAAACACAGATGACTGGTTAAACTGTGAAGTTCTTGTTGATAGTAAAAAGTTTATCAGGCTCACAAAAGAAATTTACATACCAGTGGCTATCGTAAGCATTACCGGTGGTCAAGGAGAGATTTGGATCACAAATTGTCACGAGCAGTCGCAAGTTATACCCAAAGGAATGTGTATCGGGACAGCTGAACCAATCCAGGACGGTGACCTCAACGTCATCAATGAAGACCCATGCCCTGCTATTAGTACAGACAACACGCTGGAGGAAACAAACGTGGAACTGCCAATAGGGCCTGGACTTATCAAGGAACAACGCTAGCGGGTGTTAGGTATACTACGCCAATTTTCGGGTGCATTCACACCTCAGCAGGGGAAAAGTCAGACGAAACGACCCACGATAAAGCACCGTATCAATACTGGGGACCATCCGCCAATTAGCCAGCGTTCGTATAGTGTGTCGCCAGCTGAAAGACGGATAATTTGGAAGGAAGTGGAGAAGATGTTGTACGATGACATTCAACCTTTGGAGAGTCCTTGGTCGTCTCCGGTGGTCCTCGTAAAGAAGGATGGCACGTGGCGATTATGTGTCGACTATCGGCGGCTGAACAGTATCACAAAGAAAGATGTCTACCCATTGCCGCGTATTGATGACACCTTAGACTGCTTGAAAGGAGCTACATACTTCTCAACTATGTACATGCAGACAGGTTACTGGCAAATCGAGGTTGACGAAGCTGACATGAAGAAGATGGCTTTTATTACACCTGACGGTCTCTATGAATTTAAAGTAATGCCATTTGGATTATGTAATGCTCCAGCCACATTCGAACGCATGATGGACAACTTGCTTCGACACCTAAAGTGGACGACGTGTCTCTGCTATTTAGATGACATTGTCGTTTTCTCGAAAACATTTGAAGAACATCAGAGTCGCCTGTCAACTGTGTTGAAGTGTGTTCACGCTGCGGGTCTCCGCCTCGATCCAAAGAAGTGCTTCTTCGTCACCAAAAGAGATAAAAATCCTGGGGCACCTAGTCAACGGAGATGGTGTCCGTCCTGATCCAGATAAAGTAAGGGCAGTCACAGAATTTCCAATTCCTCAGCACATTCGTGGTGTGAGAATTTTTCTCGGGCTGTGCTCATACTACCGACGTTTCATAAAAGGATTTTGTAACAAGGCACGTCCATTACAAGAACTTCTGCGGGGAGACACCAAATTTTACTGGGATGAGACAAAAGAAAGAGCTTTCGGAGCACTTAAGGAGGCTCTAACTTCCGCACCAGTACTAGCCTTGTACGACGAGAATGCAGAAACGGAACTTCACACAGACGCCAGTGGCTATGGGATTGGTGCAGTGCTTGTACAAGTTCAGGAAGGTGCCGAAAAAGTGATAGCCTATGCGTCAAGAGTACTCTCAAAGTCCGAGATAAACTACTCTACAACTGAAAAAGAATGTCTCGCGGTTATCTGGGCTATCAACAATTTCCGGCCGTATTTATTCGGCAAACCATTCACCGTCGTGACAGATCACCATTCTTTGTGTTGGCTGACTAGCTTGAAGGATCCATCAGGACGACTAGCAAGATGGGCACTAAGACTCCAAGAGTACGATGTCACAGTGGTATTCAAGAACGGGCGCAAACACAAGGATGCCGATTGCCTTTCGAGGAATCCATTAGTGGAACACAACAGCATTAACGAAATTTCAGCTCTCACTGAATTAGATGACGTTACAGCTGAACAGAGGGAAGATCCAACACTATTAACAATGATAGAGGCCTTGGAGAAAGGAGAACCAACCAATGGAGAGTTAAAACTTATAAACGGAACATTGTACAAGAGCAACTACGATCCACTGGGCCCCAAATGGCTACTTGTTGTTCCAGCTCATCTCCAGCCAGCTAGTCTCAAATATTTCCATGATGCTCCAATATCCGGTCATCTGGGATGTGTCAAGACCCTAAACAGAATCAGACGCAGATATTACTGGAAAGGTCTCTACCGATCTGTCAAGCACTATGTGAGTCACTGTAAAGAGTGCCAGCGATGGAAGCATGTGCCGCAATTACCTCCAGGACATCTCGTACCGATTCCGCCGGCAGCAGCTCCATTCCACCGAGTTGGGATCGATCTTTTAGGGAGGTTCCCGAAGTCGACAACCGGTAACCGTTGGATAATAGTCTGCACTGACTACCTCACACGCTACGCTGTCACCAAACCTGTGCCGACTGCAGAAGCTCCAGAGATCGCAAAATTCCTTGTAGAAGAGATTATTTTGAAGCATAGAGCACCACGTGTCATGATATCTGATCGTGGAAAAGTATTCCAGTCAAAACTAGTATCAAAGGTAATGTCACGGTGCAACATTGTTCACAGAATGACAACTGCATACCATCCTCAGACAAATGGCCTTACGGAACGTTTTAACAAGACGTTAGCCAACATGCTGTCGATGTACGTCGATGTTGGGCAGAAGGATTGGGATAAAATTCTGCCAGTCGTGACATTTGCTTACAATACCGCAAGGCAAGACACCACAGGCTTCACTCCGTTTTTCCTGCTTCATGGCCGTGAAGCTGAGACAATGGATACACTGTTCCCGTTCCAACCGGACGACACTCAGGATGACTATGTTAAACAACTCGTCACCAGGGTCAAAGAAGCAAGACAGCTGGCTCGCATACGGACACTGGACGCCCAGTAGAAGGACCGTCAGCGGTATAACGACAAGCACCGACCTGTTGTGTACAGCCCAGGAAATCTGGTATGGATTTTTACCCGTGTACGGAAGGTTGGACTGTCAGAAAAGTTATTGAAGCGATACTTCCGTCCGTATCGTGTCATACGCCGCCTGTCAGACGGCACATACGAAGTTGAGGATTATGAGCCGTCGTCGAAACGTCAAAAACGAAGAGACATTGTTTACATCCTGCGCATGAAGCCTTACTACGATCCTGAAGAGCAGATAGACGACAATGGCTTCTTGTTCAAGGACTTTAAGGACGGTAATGCTCCTGATGAAGCCATGAGAGGAACGTCTGTCGTCGATAATTGCGGAGAAGGGAAGGATTCTCTTGAACTGTCATACAGAGGACCCATGACACGGTCAAGATCCAGGACATTGCAGCTGGCTCCACAGGGATCATAACAGCGGGTCGCTGTTTCTCAAGCAGAGGGAGCAATGCCGCGAGAGACAACGAACACCGTCTGCCGGCGTGGCGCAAGGGATAGCGTCACGGACTGAGGAGCAGAAGGTCGCCGGTTCAATCCCGCCCACGGGCAGAAATTTATTTCTTTGTAATTTACAATTCCAGAAGGTTCTACATCTTTCTTATGTTCACTTGTAAATTCTACATGTTTCTTATGTTAACTGTTCTTCTAATTTCTGGTAAATATCCTCACTGAGAACAGTTCATTCAGCTGAATGTGGCTCCGTGTTATGGTATCAAATTATAACCATATATAATGACACGAGGGAATTTGACTTTAGTATGCAGTAGGTGTTTGATTAAATCAATGGAAAAATTTGAAAATTAGTGGGAAACCTAGAGAATGAATATTACTGGCTGCCATTTCGGTAATGGTGGGGGATGCGAAGAATGTATGAAAATTAGCGCACCTTCCTATGGATTATAGTGTTTGAACATTGACAAGAATTTATTCACCTGCTTTGAGGGATGGTGGTGATGGTTGTTGTTAAGACTGGAAAAAAGGTCATAGTCTGAATGAATAGAAGAAAACTTTCTCATGAATATAGCTCAAAGGCAAAGGGGGAGGCGGTGAGCGTGGAGTGGTTGGAACCCCCTTTCCTGCATCAAGCTGGATGTGCTGAACTATCATATTGTAGACATGGGGAATTTTCCAGTCAATCTACAAATGTTATTTGTAAGGACAATGACAGGAACGTGTCTCATAGGTCTGTGTGTGTGTGTGTGTGTGTGTGTGTGTGTGTGTGTGTGTGTGTGTGTAAAATATGACCAACGAAACTCTAACCCATCCTTTCTAAACAACACAGGCAAGTGTGTGTATATATGCATGCACACATAAGCTTACCAGTTTCATTCCTCTAAATCATTCCTACGTCCACTCGTCTTGGTAAAAATTTACATATTTTTTCATGATCAAACGTATTTTTTCGTGGTGTTGATGTGCTTGTACGCGGCACTGTTTTGTGCATTTGTGCACAATTTTTCCTTTTCATAGCATGCTTAAGTGTGTGATTTCGCATGCTTGGGGCCCTCATTTCATGTACTTCGGCACATCGAGGCTTGATTTTTCTCGTCTTAAGCTCTTGACAACCTCCTAACATTTTCCTTTTTCCTTATATCATTTCTGCTACATCTGCCCATGCTAGAAAAGTATCCCTTTCCCTGGCCAAGACCCAATCACATATCCTTTTCCTAAAAGGTGTTTTAAAACATGGAATATGGTCTAACCATATTTTTTTTCTGGATTGCACCCTTCCTTTCACAGATAATTTACAAATTTTCATATTTCACCAGTCATTGCCCCTTAGAAAACTAATTCTATAAAAATTTATTTGCACGGCACATAAATCACTAACTACACAAGTTTCATCTCTTATATCCAATCCCTTGCCCTCCGGCATATGGAGGAACACGCCAAACACTCTCCACAAATTATCCAGCCTGCTCAAGTCATACTGTCACCTTCGATCTCTACTACCCAATCCCTATCCTACCCACAGTGTTCCTATTTTGTACCTCTCATAGCACTCAAATCATACCTATCTGAACTTTTGAACTTGCCACATCCCTACCAACATTCCACATCCAAAACATCATCCTCCCCTTCCCACCCACCCTGAGCTCTCAGATGGCTTAGATGTTTGCTGGGTATGGTCATAGTGAACCCTGGGTGCCTGAAGTGGGGCCTGTGTCGTGCCAATAGTCCTCCATACCATAAGCTCTGCACGTGCTTCTGCGACCACCATATGGCACGACAATGGAATGTTGTTTGTTGCAGAGCTCGAGGATCTTGGCTAAATTACTTGGGTTCTGAAGGTGCTACAAACCTCAATAAAAGAAAATAAATCTCAAACTGTCCTGTGCCAAGGATATTCATGGTTTTTGAGCTGGAACAGTCGCTAGCGGCCAACGTCTGGGGAAGCTACTGCACCTCATATATCACGCTTATCCAAGCAAGTGGAGCTCTGCCTGGATGGACTTCTGCTTCCCTATCTGCTAGTTGACCTACATGAAACGAGTAAAAATCAATGTTCCAGATGTACAACCGGTGTCTTTAAGCTGGGAAAATCAGTATGAAGTAGTTGTGGCACTAACAAAGAAAGGGAGTGAGTCAGTTCTTATCAAAACAGCGTCCCGTGCCCAATCACAGACTCCAGGAGGATAATGGAGTCTGAACCTGGACCATCTTACTGACTCGAGGCTGGAGTGCAACTATGAGTGACTAAATCCTGTGCTACTAAAAACATTCTTTGCTGCATCTTCGCTGGCGTATTTGGAGACAGCATTACCTTTCATTGCACCATCAACTGTGGGCCCTCACGGCCACAAGCTCACTTGCCCCTTTGTTGATTGGGGTCTCCCCATTTTTTGTTGCTCCCACCCCACCGCTTTGGGAGCCATGACCCCCTCCCATTGGGGATACTAGTCTCAAACCTCTGTGACACAAGAACGCCAGCTTTGCTCTGGCTCCTCACCACATAAAAGGATCCATCCTTCTACAGTTTCTGTCCCCAGCCACTGTGGCTGAAAACTGCCACTGACTGATCATTAGGCTTCCAGGTCCTTCTCAAACCATGAGGTGGCATGAGAGAGGCACACCCAATTTGTGGAACCAAAGGAACAGCGAGACAATTCCGAGGGGGGGGTAGGAGTGGGAGGAAGACGAGGGGGAGGGGCGAGTCCACCTCCACATCTGAGGATGACGTGGAGCATCTAGCTTCCACTCGGCACCTACATCTTACCACTCCCTCAGATTAGATGGAGAATGACCTGACGATAACCTAACTGCTAGTGGCAAGTACTGTTGAAAACAATTGTCTCCTGGGTGTTTTCATGACTTGCTGGCCCACTACGTCATCCTGCAGTGGAACTGCAGTGGTTTCTTCCACCACCTAGTGAGTTAAAACTACTATAGACTATTATCTGGTGGAGACTGCCTGTATGTCCTCAAGACTGTCCCCATTGCTCCAGTGCCAATTCTCAAGACTGTAGTCAGTGGCAGTGAGAATTTGGGCCGGACAGGACATTGTCTGCTCTGTATACTTCCCCAGATGAGGTAGTGCCATCAGAGGACCTTACTACCTTCGTTACACAACTTCCCTTACTGTTTCTCCCCCTGTAAGATTTCAATGCCCACAATACTTCTGTGTTGGCACTCAGACCTCAGGGCACGGTAACCACATCAAGGCTTTATTAGCGCAATTGGATTTCTACCTTCTCAATATGGGTGACCCCAAGCACTTAGAGGTGCATGGCGTGTATTCACTTTTTGATTTTTTTCTCTGCAGTTCCAGCGTTCTCCAGTGTGTTAGCTGGGAGTCCATGACCACCTTTGTGACATTGTTCAATGTCCCATCTGTAATTCTCTCCTTGAGTTTGAACCTACAGACTGGTATCTCCAGAGGGCTAACTGAACGACTTACATATCGGCCACTGTGGTTAAAGCTATGCTTATTGCGTATGCTGCTTCATGCCAGAATCACCTGGTTACCCAACCTCCATCAGCTCCACCTAAAACAATGGTGGTATCTGAACATCCTTCATTGCCTCAGCAACATTGTTTGGGGAGCAGCCCGTCCCACTCTTCTGCAGCTACATATGTCAATCATCCAATCCTGCCTTGACTACAGGAACCTGTTGTATGATTCAGCAGAGCCTTCTGCATTGCAGATTCTTGACCCAATCCAAAAGAGTGACAGGTGACAGCTGCTTTCCGCACAAGTCCAGTGACAATCCTTGTTACCAAAGCAATGATCTTCCCCCAGCGGTTCTCCTGTCAAGTTTCTTGCCTCCTCTGTTGCCTGTTGAACTATACTTCCTGCCTCCTGGCTGTAGTGTTTTCACCACATAGCTTATCGTAATCTACAAGGATGCCCCAGGAAGTCATTTATCATTTGTAGCGACTCAGTGAGTGGCCTACAACCCCTTGAACTGTGTTTTTCTTAGAGACCTTATAGATCATTTCATAACTCAATCTTTACCCTTGGCAAGTCTGGTTGTTTGGTAGACTTGTTTTGGATGCCAGACCACATTGACATCCCAGGCAATTAGTATATCGATCAGCTGACCGATTGGAATTGGTATCACGGAAATGGATATCCAATTGGGTTTGCGCCCTAAGGTCTTTTGTGGCTTGGAATTTGGAATGCTCTACATAGATCACGCCAAACGAGCTCCATGCGATCAAGCCCTCTATGATCACATGGAAGTCTTTCGTTAGATTCTCGCATAGGGATTCGATGATCCTCTGTTGGCTATGTATTGATCATGGCGCACACATGACCACCTCCTCTCTTGTGAGGACGCACCTAACTGTCGCTGGGACTCTTTCATTAGAATAGTCCACATCTTGCACGACTGTCCAATTTTATCATCTTTACGGCAGTATCACAATCAACCGACTGTGCTCCCATTAACTCTTGGCGATGCTGCATCAATGGCTGGTTGTACTTTACGTTTTAACCCTGAAGTTAGTTTTAATCATATGATCCAGTGGTAAGTACTTCAGCCTAACGTTTCAGGATTATGCACATTCTGAATGTAATGTTTTAGAATTTTTTCTGTCCTTCCAAGTTTTGGCTGCCGGTTTCCCTTCTGTTCTATACGAGGCATGTTTAAGTAAGTACCGTTTTCGAATTAAGACATGCTAAGATATCTCAATTTCACGCGCATTGTGTACCTACACCTGTTGTATAAACACTGACTCTATTACAGTCTTATTCTTCCTTGTTTACGTTGTGTACAGAGTGTTTAAGATGCCTCCGATATTCGTGAGTCCTGCCGACAGCTAAGTACAGGCTGTTATGATTTCTTACTGCTAAAGGCCTAAAAGCGATTGATATTCATTGAGAGATCTATGGAGTTTACGGAGAAAACATCATGAGTAATGGAATGGTAAGAAATTGGGTGTGAGCGTATAAAAATTGCCTTCGGTCGTTAATGAAAGTTTGCAGGAAGTAAAGGCCAGGCCCAGGGAGGGGTGATTACCCGAGTTGGTACCTTCCAAACATGCCGATTGGTCCCTCAGTCCGTTCTCGGGAGGTGTGACATGCGGGTAAGCCCTCAAAGAGGGTCCCCATTAGGAAGGAGCGCGCCATCGGAGACGCTGGTAATCAAGGGGGACACTTCCGCAATGACTTCCTTCTCTTTTTCTGTGACTTCGTCCCAAAAAAGAAAGATCGATTCACCTCAGTATAAGCCGGCCGCGGTGGCCGAGGGGACTGAGGCGTTTCAGTCACAGTCTGCACGGCCGCTACGGTCGGGGGTTCGGATCCCCCCTCGGGCATGGATGTTTGTGCCGTCCTTAGTTATAGGTAGTTCATAAGTAGTTTGTAAGTTTAGGGACTGATGGCCCCTGTAGTAAGGTCTCATAAGCTTAACAAACATTCGAACCTCAGCATAAGAAATCTTTGCCCAATCTTCCGAAATTCCTAGTTGTTTCTCGAACCGACGGTCAAGATTTCACTTCTGTAAATCCTTTCGTCATTCCGAAAGGTGTTGATGCGATTGCTGGCCATGTTAAGACCTCTTCGCGTCAGCACAATGGAACATTGTTGCTGGATGCGGACAGTGCCTTCCAGGCGCAAAAACTATTACAGACTACGTTGCTACACACGTTTTCTGTCCAGGTAGAAGCGAATCGCATGCTCAACTCGTCACGGTGTAACAGCCGTGCATAGTGTGTTGAAAACGGTTTATAACCAGCTGACACCAACTCGTACCGTGTTTTTTGACGTTTGACAGAGTTGAACACCCGTCCAAGGTCAAAGCAGGGTATGAAGTTATCTCCGTTCGCCCTTGTGTACCAAACCCAACGTTCTGTTTAGAATGCCATAGATACAAACACACTAGAGCCCGTCAAAACGTCCGCCACTCCCGCTCGGTTCCCGCAGCGCTGGCGCCTCGCTCTCGACAGCTGACGGCGGGTAAAGGGCTGGTAGAGGGGGAGCGATGACGTCACATTTGCGAGAGCGAGACGTTTCGGGCAGAACGAGTCACGATACTCCCGGGTTCACGTCGCTCTCGCCGGGACGAGCTGAGCTCGGCTGAGCCGCCTTAGCCTAGTCGGCGCACGCCGCTGGCTGCGTGTTCACACAACGCGCCGGACGTGCCCGAGACAAAAAAATGGGGGAAAACACTTTTTCGATTTTAACGTTGTAAAAAGTGTTGATGGTCTACACGACCGAACTACATCGTTTTATGAAATTAGTTTTTCCTTACTAGCTTTGCCTGTGAAAAAATAAAAAGGCTAATTTTCATTCCGCACGAGTTTTTAGTTCCGTAACGCTCCTCACTCGGTTTTTATGAAAGTATGCGTTTAAAAAATCTGATTTTTGGACACGTTATAGTAAAACATCTTAGCTTTCGTATAAGACATTCACCTTTTCGTAATTCCTAACAGTCGTTTTCAAATGACGCTATTTCTCAAGTATATGCACTTGATTTACAAATCGTGTATTGAAAAAGTTAGATAGCGGGCAGGTTACTGTTCTATGATTTTTAGACCATATATTACAGCGAGTGAAATGGAGCTAAAAGAACAAAAAAGTTTTTGAAATGGTAATCACACTTATATCTACCTCCTTTCACAAGTAATTGCAAGTTATCTGAGCGCCCTCGGCCCGTGAACACGTCTACGAACTCAGCCTATGTTGAGCGTAGCGTGAAGCACAGCAGTGCCGAAAAATATGAATTGCTGGCTACGTCTGTCGGTCCCTCGTAATGTGTTGAAGATCAATAATGAGAGAACAATAATGAACTAATTTTTCTTGGGTGGCAACCGATTACAATGGATAACCATCTGCTACGGTTTTACAGCAGATCATACTTGACTTTGAGAGGCATACATCTGGTTTTTTCCACATAATACAAGTCATGGAATTTATGTTTCGTGTTTGGAACTAGAAGAGAAGAACAAAGTAATGTAAACTGCGACTACTCCTAAGACACAATATATACCTTTTCGCTTTTGGAAAATGTGTTCCCACAGGGTGAAAATAATTGTATACAGTGTGTCCGACATAAATGCGGTACTTTCACGTCTGAGATGAAAGTAAGAATGAACTGAGTTGCTTTTAGTAACCTGTCGGAGACGAACAACGTTTCTACGAACATTTTGATGTACCGTTTGAAGAAAATTTTCTTTCTCTGCAAGATGGTACTTTCGAATTTTCAACATACGCTGGTTTACTTTAGCCTCAGACACTGCAGGACAGGTTAGTAAAGGATGAGAAGCGTCTGTCACTTTATTTTTTATTTTAATTTTTTTTATTTTCGAGGGAAGGGGAGAGCTTGTCCCCAGCTGTAAGTAATCCTAACACACTGTCAGCAGAAGCTCGATTGCTGGCCACTTCAAGAATCCGGCTAACAGTTCATTGATTTTATTATATTATATATTAAAAGAATCTACGAAAACTAAAGTCAGTCGGACAGACTAAACTACCCAGCTGATTTCCTTCATTTTTGTGTAAAACTAAAGGTATTCATCCACTTTTTCTACACTCAAACGGGATTTCCTTCTGTGTATTTCTTATGGGGATGTCCTGGCTTTAAACTTAAGTCATTCTGTCAGGCCGTTCCATCCGACCCATTTCCTTCATTTTCGCTTTAAACGAAAGGTATTTATTCGCAGATTTGTAATAAAGTATCATAATTAACTCAAGTCTCTCCTTCCTTTACTTTCATTCAATTGCGGGATCCTTCTGTCCTTGCAATGATTATTTTAATCGGCTTGTTTTAGGATATCTTCGGTTCTAAATCAAGTACACAGTTCTCTTTGACCTAACAACGCTCAACGGATCAATATCTTTCATTTGTGCTTTTAAACACTTGCACGGATTGATTCTGAAGAAAGCTATGCGTGAACATTCAACTTTACTTCCATGTCTTCCCAACGTTTTTGTCATTCCACTAACGGTGCGAAGTATTCGCACGGGTCTTATTCGCACGGGTCCTCTAGCTTTCTTATAAATTAAAAGAATCTATTTTATAATTATAATTGATTTTAAATAAGTGTTATGAATTTAAGAAAACACAAGCTTATATAATATTCTGTATACTATCTATAATATATTTCTAAATGATAAATATTTAATTTGACTTATTTCCATTTCACATGACTGGCCACTAATGCTGCAAAGTATTCGCACGGGTCACTTAGTTTTATTACTATTGTTCTCACATTGTAGTGAACCGTCGAATTTTATTAACATAAGAAATAGTTGGTAATGGACTCATCCCATGAATATAGACTAACAATTAGGAGAGTATTTCCTTCCATTAACATTCGATATCTTTAATATTCACGCAGAGAGTCAGCGCCGGCACGAACCGATTGGGCTATGCTGTTGCTTCTGCAGCACAAGTACCACACGTCTCCAGCCTACTTTCAGCAGAAGCTTCTCTGTATGATTTTTTTTTTTTTTTCAATTATACTTATGACAATATGTTTATTTTTCTTCTATTGCTATTAATTCTGTAAGATGAATTTTAAAAAATAAGAAATGTTTAGATTTTTACATAAGGAAAAACTGTCCTAAATGTTAGTCGAAATTAATGGGATGGGTCCATACCACATATTTCTAATGTGCTTATAATTCTATAAGTCACTACAGTGTGCAAACAATAGTAATAAAATTACAAAATCAATTAACAGTGAGCTGGCTCAAAGTAGATGGCAGTGAACAAGTACTGGTCACACCTGTGTTTCCTTCGATCTTCCACTGATAGTGGGTGACGATCCCTTTGTTGCTGGCCACAAGCCCACTAAGAACGAAAAAACAAATCACAACATGAAACAAATGACACCTGCTTCTCATCCTTTACTGATCTGCAGTGTCTGAGGCTAAACTAAATATGTGCGTTTTTCTTTCATTTAAAGTATAAAAATCGATATGAAAGTACCATGGAGACAAGGAAAATAGTGAGATTCAGGAAATGTTCATAGAAACAGCTTCCTAACAAAATAAATAAAAATTCTGAGAACCGTGTAGAGTTCTTTGTAAGTGGAGATGAGCTGAAACATAGTACAGCGTATACCACATAAATCTGGCAAACCTGACGTACCACCCATGGCCATAAGTTGCAGCATCCCTTATCAGGAGATAACTAAACGTCTTTAATTTTAATGTTATGTACTCCTACTTTAGTCTTGGTCTGAGGGATAGCGCTTTTATGTGAAACACTGTATATAAATTGTTTCACCTTGTGGTAGAACATTTTCTGGGAGTTACAAAAGCGAAAATTAAGAGAAGGTTCAAATGTTTCTTAAGCTTAAGGGACTTAACAGCGGGGTCATCAGTCCCTAAACTTACAAACTACTTATGAACTACGTTATACTAAAGACGACACAAATATCCATGCCCGAGGGGGATTCGAACTCCCGACCGTAGCGGCCGTGCAGACTGTGACTGGCGCGCCACAGTCCCCACGGCCACCGCGGCCGGCTTAAGAGAAGGCTAAATAGTGTAATCTTAGGTGTAGATGCATCAATAAATGTAAGTATATTTTCGGGTTTCTTCCGTTTATTATCCTCAACTAGAAAGTCATTGAGTAGAATTTCAGAAATTTTATTTCAGTCCATCAAATTCGCAGTTTACATTGTTTCTTCTCTTTTAGTTTGAAACACGAAATATGTATTCCATTAATTGTACAATCTGGACAACAAACTACTTGTATACCTCTTAAGTATTACCTTACATAAAACCATAGCAGATCCTTGTCCATTGTAATGGGTTGCCACCCAAGAAAAATTAGGGTATAGCTATTTTCTGGTTATGAATTATAAACACATCACGAGGGACCAACATACGTGGCCAGCAAATAATTTTTTCGGCACTGCAGTGCCTTACGCCACGCTCAACACACGCCGAGTTCGTTGGCTTGCGGACGCGACATGATGCCGTTCAGATAACTCACAATTACTTGTGAAAGGAGGTAGATATCAGTGCGACTACCATTTCAAAAACTTTTCTGTTCTTTTAGCTCAATTTCACTCGCTTTAATGTATGGCCTAAAATGCATAGTACAGTAAGCTGCCCGCTATCGAACTTTTTCAATACACGATTTGTAAATCAAGTGCGCATACCTGACAAAAATCATTTCAAAACGATTGTTACGAATTCCGAAAAGATGAATGTTTTATTGGAAAGCTAAGATGTTGTACTATCCTGTGTCCAAAAATCAGGTTTTTTAACCGAATACTTCCATCAAAATCGAGTGAGGAGCTTTACGAAACAGAAAACTGGTGCGGAATGAAAAGTAGACTTTATTTTTTCACAGGCAAGGTAAAGCTTGTAAGGAAAAATTAAGTTCACAAAACGATGCGATGTGGTCTTATATACCGTCAAAATTTCTTACAACTTGAAAATCGAAAAAGTTGTTTTTCCTCCTCTTTTTCGTCTTGGCACATCCCTGCACCGTCGTAGACGTGTGCCGGACGGGCGCAGTAATATCTAACGGCGTCATGAGGGGGGCAGGTCGTGCGCATGCGCACTGCTGTCGGCTGTTCCACATGCCAGCCGGGAGTACCGAGTCTTCTCACTCCCGAGACACTGTTATCGGCACGGCCGGCTCCCGGGTACGGCGGTCTCGCTAGCCGCTCCCTCTGGCAGGAACGAGCGGGAGCCAGGCCGCGTTTAACGGCCTCTAAAACACACCCTTCAATCTTGCCCTAATACAGCAAAATGTCACTTGTGGTAGGGACGCCCAAGAGGGCGATTGCCCACTTCCGTCCACTCACTGCCTTAATTGCAATGGTGACCATGCGGCTTCCTCTAGGGACGGCCCTGTTTATTAGGATGAAAAGGTCATTCAGCAAATTCGGGTTATGGAAAAGGTATCAACATCTGCCGCTCGAAAGTTGTTGGCACATACAGTAAGGTCCTCACCTGCACTCGACCTACTAAGGATGCAGATACATAGATTTCACTTTCGCTGACACAGGTATGTGATCGGCCAGCCCGAAGATTGCCTGTTCCGTGTCCCCACTTCCTCCTGCTGCTTCAGTCTTCGTCAACCTCTAATAAATCGTGGGCATCTAAACAAGATGGCCGCACTTCGAAAAAGGAACCCGTTCATGAAGAGTTTCTACGTACTTAAGCTTCTTAACCGTCAACTGCCTCTTCTCAACGTCATTCTTCCAGAAGAGCCAACAAAAAGGAGTTTCTCTCCTTCCCCGCCGAGGCGTGACTCATCAGTCACGCCGCCCAACAGTAGTCAGCCCCGACCATCTTATGTCTCGCACTACTATTAGCCGGGCAACCAGCATTTTACCGGCGGCGGAAGCTGCCCCTCCTGATCAACTCGGGAAGGTGGCAGATGCGTCAGTTGAACCCATGGAACACGATTCTCTGCCTCTAGATAGCGATAGTAGTGCTCCCTCGAAGATCGGTCCTCAGCAGCCGTCGAGGTGACCCGCCTGCTTCTTCCTTTTAACCTCTTTCTCTCATTATTTATCGTGGCGCTCCTTCAATGGAATATTCGCGGCATTCATTCCAATCGGGTGGAATTAAAACTACTCCTTCGAATGCAATGCCCGCTTCTAGTATTTCTCAAAGGAACTAAGTTACGCCCATGTGATCATGCAGACTTCCCCCACAACACCTCTGTGCGTTTAGACCTGCTACCTTTGGAAGGTACCCCGGCCAATGAAGGGGTTCTGATGCTCATTCAGGATGACGTCTATTACCATCCCATTTCATTGCATACTCACCTACAGGCAGTTGCCGTCCGCATCACTCCATCCACCTTTTCAAAAAATGTTAAAATGTTAGTATAACTTGTGGGACTTACTATGGGGTCATCAGTCCCTAAGCTTACAAACTACTTATGAACTAGCTAACACTAAGGACGGCACAAATATCCATGCCAGAGGGGGGATTCGAACCCCCGACCGTAGTGGCCGTGCAGACCGTGACTGGATCGCCTCAGTCCCTCGGCCACTGCCGCCGGCTCTTTTCCTTTTCTAATATCTATTCGCCATCGTCATCCACCTGTACTAGGGCAGATGTGCTACACCTCGTTGCACCCTTCACCTTTCGTGTTGGTAGGCGACTTTAATGCCCACCACCCCCTATGGGACTCTCCAGCATCTTGTCCGAGAGGCTCCCTTTTGGTGGCCCTTTTCAAACACCTCAATCTTGTCTGCCTCAACCCCGGTGCACCGACCTTTCTTTCCGACACAACACATACTTATTCCCATATCGACCGGATATGCACTCCTCAGCTTCCCGTTCGGTTGGAGTGGTATGCACTTCCTGACACGTACTGAAGTGACTATTTCTCTTGTGTCATCCACTTCCTGCATCATTCCCCATCTCCTCATCCCACCAGTAGGAACATCTCTAAGGCCGACTGGGGGTTTATACTTCCATGGCTGTTTTTCATAATCAGAATTTTTGCAGCTGTGACAGTCAGGTCGAATACCTCACAGTGGTTATTCTCACTGCCGCCAAACATTCCATACCTCGTACATCCTCTTTTCCACGTCGCATCCCGGTCCCTTGGTGGACTGCAGCCTGCCTCGATGCTCTTGGAGCCCGGCGCCGTGCTTCTGCCTCCACCCAACGTTGGAGAATAGTATCAATTATAAACGGCTGCTTTTACCAGTTCTTTTAACCGCTTTACTCCTTACTCGGCTGTCTGGGGTGGCCTACACCGTTTATCCGGCATTAAGGTCCACACCCCTATTTCTGGCCTGATCCTCGAGAACGCAGTCCTTATGAACCCCGCTGATGTTTCCAACGCTTTGGGCCATTCCTTTGCGGAGGTTTCGAGCTCTGCCCATTACCACCCTGCCTTCCTCCCTCGCAAACAGGTAAAGGAGGCACAGCCGCCTTCTTTCCACTCTTTTAATCGTGAAAGTTATTATGTCTCCTTCACCATGCAGGAGCTGGACCTTGCTCTCTCCCTGTCCTGATCTTCTGCACCCTGGCCCGATTCCATCCATATTGAGATGCTGATGAACCTTTCCCCTGCGGGCAAGTGTTCAGTATTTAGCACCATATAATCGCATATGGACTGAAGGTCAGGTTCTCACAAGTTGGCGTGAATTCATTGTTGTCCCCATCCCTAAACCAGGGAAGGACAAATATCTTCCACGCAGTTATCGCCTAATTTATGTTACCAGCTGCGTCTGTAAGGTGATGAAACACATGGTTAACGCTCGGTTGGTCAGGCTCATCGAACCTCGACGCCTCCTGAGTAACATTCAATGTGGTTTTCGTAGACATTACTCTGCTGCTGATCACCTGGTCACCTGGTCACCTTGTCGACCTTTGTTGTGAGTAATTTTCGAAGGAAGTGTCAAACGGTAGCAGTGTTTTTAGACTTGGAGAAGGTTTACGATACATGTTGGAGAGCAGGCATTCTCCGCATATTGCACACATGGGGCTTTCTTGGCCGCCTCCCTCTCTTTATTCAAGCGTTTTTGGCGGATCGCAAGTTCCGGGTACAGGTGGGCTCTGTTTCGTCAGATACCTTTCGCCAGGAGAATGGGGTGCCGCAGGGCTCTGTCTTGACAGTGGCTCTTCTTGCCATTGCAATCAAGTCGATCGTATACTGCCTTTCAGCCGCTGTTTACGGATCCCTTTTTGTAGATAATTTTGCAATTTATTGCAGTGCCCAGCGGACATGTCTTGGAGCATTGTCTTCAACGCTGTCTTGACTGCCTACATTCCTGGAGCATTTGCGGTTTCCGCTTCTCCACTGAGAAAACGGTGTGCATAAACGTCTGGAGATACAAGGAATTTCTTCCAACATCTCTACATCTCGGCCCCGTTCCTCTCCCATTCGTGGAGGCAACTAAATTCTTGGGGCTAATGTTGGAGCGTAAACTTTCCTGGTCCCCACACCTGTCTTACCTGGCTGCCCATTGTGCCCGATCCCTTAATGTTCTTAGTGTCCTCAGTGGCACATCATTAGGAGCGGATCGTACCGTTCTGCTTAACCTTTACCAGGCCATTGTTCAGTCGAAGCTCAACTACGGAATCCTTGTATACTCTTCTGCACGGCCGTCGCTTCTCCGCTGTCTCAACTCTGTTCACCATCAGGGATAAACCTTGCGACCGGTGCATTTTATACCAGCCCTGTTGATAGCCTTTATGCCGAAGCTGCTGTATTACCCTTGACCACTCGGCGTGACATACTCTTGTCTGTTCGCATGCCGACTGCGGTCGATGCCCAACCATCCATCTTACCCATTATTTTTTGACGACTCACTCGATCGCCAATATCAGTTGTCTGCGATAGCCTTGCTTCCACCTGGAGTTCGGCTTCGCCACCTGCTTCAGTGGCTCGATTTTACCCTTCCTTCCACGTTTAGGTTGAGCAAGAGCCTATTGCCACAATGGCATCACGCCCTGGTTCACACTCACCTTGAACTTAGTTCGCTCCCGAAGGAGAGCACTCCAGATTTGGTATATTGCTCGAGGCTTGTCGAACTCCGTTCACGGCTCGATAATGCCACATTTATCTACACTGATAGTTCCAAGAGCACTGACGGTGTCAGATCTGCCTTTGTCGTCTGGGACAACCTGTTTCAATACAAGCTCCCTGACCGGTGCTCGAATTTAACGGTTGAGCTTTATGCTCTCCACCAGGCTGTGTTATACATCCGCCATCGCCGCCATCCCTTTCATGCCATCTGTTCTGACTCCCTTAGTGCCCTGCAGAGTCGTAAGGACCCCTTCTCAACCAATCCTGCCGTGTATCAAATCCAACGCTTCCTTCAGTTGCTAGCAGACAACGGCTGTCACGTTTATTTTCTGTGGGTCCCTGGCCACATGGGTGTGGCTGGGAATGAGACCGTAGACATGGCTGCCAAGGCAGCAGCTCTTTTGCCTCACATGGCTAATTTTTGCGTCCCATCAGACGATGTTCACGGGGTTCTTAGCCGGTGTATTGTCGTCCTGGCACAGTTCGTGGTTCTCACTGAATGACAATAATTGAGGACCGTAAAACCGATCCCGACTGCTTGGAGGACCTCCTCACGCCCCTCTGCGAGAGGTGGTTATCCTGGCCCGGTTGCGGATCGGTCACTGCCAATTCAGCCACCGTCATATGCTAACCACTGACCCTGCACCGCTGTGCTCCTGTGGTGAATTGCTGACGGTATGACGTGTTTTACTGTTTTGTCCTAATTTTAATCATCTCCGTGTTGCCCTTAACTTGCCGTCTACTCTGGAGGAACTTTGAGCTGTTGACACACAAGCCGCTGCTAGAGTGTTGCGTTTTATAAACATGGACAATTTATCAAATGATATTTGACCCTTCTAATTGTTTTTCTCTCTCGTTTTTAGCTTTCTCTTCATACTGTCAGTTTTAAATTGTTTAGGGATCTAGCGAATCTCTGTTCCGATTTGGGCGCTAATGACCTGAGAAGTTCATTTCAGGGACCAGCACATCAGTCGCAGCTCGTAACTGTTCAACTCAACCACCCACCAGGCATTGGGAAACCTGCCACTAGGAAACGTAAAAATTATGAATGGGACATGCCATGTTATGCCATCAAGGTACGATACTTCTTGGCCGCCATAGTGCACTGCACAAGCCCCACTGCACCCACAGGCACATACTTGTGTTCAAATGTTGGTAGATCTATCGGACCAAACTGCGTGGTCTTCAGTCCATAGGTTACAAACTACTTAAACCTAGGTAAACTAAACTAAGGACAAACACACATACCCATGCTCCAGGGAGGATTCGAACCTCTACAGTGAGCAACCGCACACTCCGCAGCGAGACACTTCAGACAGCTTGGCTACTCCACCATGGCACCTACTTATGTTCTCCAGAGCATAAGTCTCCACCAGCTGGTCCCCATCCCACCGTACACGTGTCAAGGACTTCCCCCCGGGTGATCACAGATTCTTCCCATTGGCAAGATGTGGAAGCTACTTGGGTTCATCAAACCAGGCCGCACTCAGCCATTGCTCCAGTGTCCAGCGACGATTGAAGCATGCCCATTGTATGGAGGCCTCACACGTTCTTTGCCCACCATTATATTCTTCTGATAATCTGCCCAGTATAATATAGAAAAGTGCGATTATTGGTGGTCAGCCAAAGTGTCTACAAGTTGGTTTCACCTTGGTTTTGCCAATTGCTGAAGCCATCACAGCACTCGCACTTGACTCTTATAGTTTCCAAAATGCTCATTCCAAGTCTGCAGGTCATCTTGAATCTGCCTTCAAATAGGTCACCACATTCCACACAAGCCATGTTTGAGCTGAGGCTGCAGAGTCACCACAGTAATTAAGGTGATAGCTATTCATGGTGTGCCAGGCACATAAATCGCTGTCCACACTCTTCACACCAGCATACCATATCATTGCTCGGCCTCCATTAGAAAGGGTCTTTCACAATTGGCAACAAGCGACTATGCCGTCTGGGATTCGTGCAAGGATTGCCCTCTTGAAAAGGGGTTGGCTGGTTTTAATGTTGTACAATATGGTTGGAGCATGGTTCCCCCTTGGGTTCTCCAAAGGCCCAGACGTGTTTTAGATTTGACAAATTTCAGGAAAGATGAAACTTCTGATTTTAATTTTCAGTCTGTGTTTTTTTCAATGTTTTAGATAACCACCATGGTTTTACACTGCTGTATACCGATGGCTCCAAGCCAGGGACTCCATCGTTCCCAATTGTATTGTCTGGGTTCGCCTCTCAGAGATTTCTTCTGTTTTTTCTACAGAGCAACATGAAATGTTCAAGGCACTAAAGCTAATATGTTGCATACATGGAAAAAGATTTCTGCTTTGCTACGCTTCTTCGCAGTCATTCTTCATCTACATGGGATACTCTGCAAATCATAATAAAGTGCCTGGAAGCATTGCAACAGCTGTGTCCCATCTTAGACTTTGCTACAACAAAAGTACAACAAACTTTTCTACACCAACGTTTTGGGAAGGAGGTATGGTTTTCATGGGTGCCAGAGCATGTTGGTATTCAGGGGAATACAGAAGCTACCATAGGTGCTTGCAGAGCACCTGAAGTGACGATGTGCCCGATTCCCCTACAGGATGTTACTTTTTTGTTATGGCAGCAGTTCCGGCAATTGTTCAAAATGTTCAAATGTTTGTATAGCTTATGGGACTTAACTACGGGGTCATCAGTCCCTAAACTTACAAAGTACTTATGAACTAGCTAACACTAAGGACGGCACAAATATCCATGCCCGTAGTGGCCGGCCCGGCAATTGTGGGAGGAAGAGTGGCAAATACCAACTGCGGTTGCTGAAGCCAATTTTCCATCCATGGCGATCCTCCTCCCAGCCTCTCAGGAGGGATGAAGTGGCCCTTACCTGCCTCCGAATCTGGTGCTGCCCATATACACACGGCTTCTTATTCTGATGAAAGGACCCCCAATCTGTGATACCTGTGGCGTGCAGATTACTATCTGTCACATATCATACAGAGAGGGTTGTGGCGAATCTTGGTGTAGATTTGCCCTCTATGTTAGGCAACGACGAAGGGAGTGTACGCAAAGTTTTAAAGTCTTGTGATTTGTCTCGACTCTGGCCTAAGCTTTTAGGCTGGAGGTTTTAATATGTTGCAGAAATGCTGGCTCACTCTTTCGTATCGCTATGATCCGCCAGTCATGGTCATCTGCTTAGTTGCTTTAACTATCTTTCCGACCTTTCCCATGGGTAGTATTTCCATCTTCGCCTCTAACGTTTACCTTTTTTTGTATTTTGCTCCAGTTGCTCACTTTACCAGCTGGATTGCTCTCCTTTATTCTGTTTGTTCACACACCTTGCTACTTAAATTTGTTTAGTGCCCAACATCCGCCTATCCATCCATCCACACCAGTGCAGTTTATTCACTGATTGTGCATGTACTATGTGTCTGAATAGTAATTATTGCTTTGCAGGTGATGCGTATATCGTCTGGATGGCATTATATCGATAGATGACTGACCATAATATTGTGCCTGATCAGTGTAGCACATGGCCGGACTCACATCAGCTCACGAATAACAAGGCTGCAGGCCATACTCACCTGCAATCCACACCCTTCATGGGGGTGTTGTGCAATATTGTAATCGCTATTTCTACGATCACTACACCACCCCAGAAATCATTGGTCTGTTAAATAACATAAGCATTGTAGACTTCAGTTTAGTCAGCTTTCCAGTGCATTTTCCACTACAGGTCTACTTTCTTGGATAGTTACAGTATACGCAGTCCGACAAATATAAAACTGAGCTTAAAATATCTGATAATATCCTCAATGTGAACAGTTCATTTAGCTGAGTGTGGCTCCGTGTTGTGGTATCAAATTATAACCATATATAATGACACGAAGGAATTTGACATTAGTATGCAGTAGGTGTTAGATTAAATCAATAGAAAAATTTGAAAATTAGTGGGAAACCTAGAGAAAGAATATTACTGGCTGCCATTTCGGTAATGGTGGGGGATGCGAAGAATGTATGAAAATTAGGGCACCTTCCTATGGATTATAGTGTTTGAACATTGACAAGAATTTATTTACCTGCTTTGAGGGATGGTGGTGATGGTTGTTGTTAAGACTGGAAAACAGGTCATAGTCTGAATGAATAGAAGAAAACTTTCTCATGAATATAGCTCCAAGGCAAAGGGGGAGGGGGTGGGCGTGGAGGGGTTGCAACCCCCCCTTTCCTGCATCAAGCTGGATGTGCTGAACTAACATATTGTAGACATGGGGAATTTTCCAGTCAATCTACAAAATGTTATTTGTAAGGACAATGATAGGAACATGTCTCACGTCTCGTGTGTGTGTGTGTGTGTGTGTGTGTGTGTGTGTGTGTGTGTGTGTAAAATGTATGCCCAACGAAACTCTAACCCATCCTCTCTAAACAACACAGGCAAGTGTGTATATATGCATGCACACATAAGCTTACACGTTTCATTCCTCTAAATCCTTCCTACGTCCACTCGTCTTGGTAAAAATTTACATATATTGCCAATTTTTATTTTTTCGTGGTGTTGATGTGCTTCTACACGACACTGTTCTGTGCATTTGTGCACAATTTTTCATTTTCATAGCATGCTCAAGTGTGTGATTTCGCATGCTTGGGCCCCTCATTTCACAAGATTCGGCAGCACATCGAGGCCTGATTTTTCTGTCTTAAGCTCTTGACAACCTCCTAACATTTTCCCTTTTCCCTACATCATTTCTGCTTCATCTGCCCATGCTAGAAAAGTATCCCTTTCCCTGGCCAAGACCCAATCACATATCCTTTTCCTAAAAGGTGTTTTAAAACATGGAATATGGTCTAACCATTTTTTTCTGGATTGCACCCTCCCTTTCACAGATAATTTACAAATTTTCATATTTCACCAGCCATTGCCCTTAGAAAACTAATTCTATAAAAATATATTTGCACGGCATATAAATCACTAACTACACACGTTTCATCTCTTATATCCAATCCCTTGCCCTCCGGCATCTGGAGGAACACGCCAAACACTCTCCACAAATTATCCAGCCTGCTAAAGTCATACTGTCAGCTTCGATCTCTACTACCCAATCCCTATCCTACCCACAGTGTTCCTATTTTATACCTCTCTTAGCACTCAAATCATGCCTATCTGAACTTTTGAACTTGCCACATCCCTACCAACATTCCACATCAAAATCCAAAACAACATCCTCCCCTCCCCACCAACCCTGAGGGCTCAGATGGCTCAGATGTTTGCTGGGTATGGTCATAGTGAACCCTGGGTGCCTGAAGTAGGGCCTGTGTCGTGCCAGTAGTCCTCCATACCATAAGCTCTGTGCGTGCTTCAGTGACCACCATATGGCACGACAATGGAATGTTGTTTGTTGCAGAGCTCGAGGATCTTGGCTAAATTACCTGGGTTCTGAAGGTGCTACAAACCTCAATAAAAGAAAATAAATATCAAACTGTCCTGTGCCAAGGATATTCATGGTTGTTGAGCTGGAACAGTCGCTAGCGGCCGACCTCTGGGGAAGCTACTGCACCTCATATATCACGCTTATCCAAGCAAGTGGAGCTCCGCCTGGATGGACTTCGGCTTCCCTATCTGCTAGTTGACCTACATGAAACGAGTAAAAATCAATGTTCCAGATGTACAACCGGTGTCTCTAAGCCGGGAAAATCAGTATCAAGTAGTTGTGGCACTAACAAAGAAAGGGAGTGGGTCAGTTCTTATCAAACCAGCGTCCCCTGCCCAATCACATTCCTTTCTAGGCGTGTCAAGCTGGCTGATATAGCCAGGGTACAGGGTATTGTCTTGCAGTGCAGTGAGTAACACGCATAGCTTGACTCACAGGGTGTCCATTTCGTTTGGCACAAACATTGGGGACCTGAAATAGCATTTGCCACTAGTGCCTTCATCTTGGCCTTTGAAGGTGATACATTACCAGTAAAGGTCAAGGTCAGGGTGATGGTCTACTGATGCAACTTAAAGCCTTATGTCCCTCCCCACTATGCTGTGCTTCCAATGCTGGACGTTTGATCATGTAATCTTTCTCTGCTTCCAGCACCACATTTAGGGATTGCAGGCGTCCATCCCATCTCGATGCCCCTTGCACCACCATTCTGTATGTGTTGACTGTGGCCAAAACCATCCTCCTTGCCACCAAACTCCACCATACTCCATAAAGAGAGAAGGATAATGGAGTCTGAACCTGGACCATCTTACTGACTCGAGGCTGGAGTGCAACTATGAGTGACTAAATCCTGTGCTACTAAAAAGATTCTTTGCTGTATCTTTCTGCCGTATTTGGAGACAGCATTACCTTTCATTGCACCACCAAATGTGGGTCCTCACGGCCACAAGCTCACTTGCCACTTTGTTGATTGGGGTCTCCCCATTTTTTGTTGCTCCCACCCCACCGCTTTGGGATCCATGGCCCCCTCCCATTGGGGATACTGGTCTCAAACCTCTGTGACACAGAAACGCCAGCTTCGCTCTCGCTCCTCACCACATAAAAGGATCCATCCTTCTACAGTTTCTGTCCCCAGCCACTGTGGCTGAAAAGTGCTACTGACTGATCATTAGGCTTCCAGGTCCTTCTCAGACGATGAGGCGGCATGAGAGAGGCACACCCAATTTGTGGAAGCAAAGGAACAGCGAGACAATTCCGAGGAGGGGTAGGAGTGGGAGGAAGACGAGGGGGAGGGGAGAGTCCACCTACACATCTGAGGATGACGTGGAGCATCTAGCTTCCACTCGGCACCTACATCTTACCACTCCCTCAGATTAGATGGAGAATGACCTGACGATAACCTAACTGCTAGTGGCAAGTACTGCTGAAAAAAATTGTCTCCTGGGTGTTTTCATGACTTGCTGGCCCACTAAGTCATCCTGCAGTGGAACTGCAGTGGTTTCTTCCACCACCTAGTGAGTTAAAACTACTATAGACTATTATCTGGTGGAGACTGCCTGTATGTCCTCAAGACTGTCCCCAGTGCTCCAGTGCCACTTCTCAAGACTGTAGTCAGTGGCAGTGAGAATTTGGGCTGGACAGGACATTGTCTGCTCTGTATACTTCCCCAGATGAGGTAGTGCCATCAGAGGACCCTGCTGCCTTCGTTACACAACTTCCCTCACTGTTCCTCCTCTTGTAAGATTTCAACGTCCACAATACTTCTGTGTTGGCACTCAGACCTCAGGGCACGGTAAGCACATCAAGGCTTTATTAGCGCAATTGGATTTCTGCCTACTCACTATGGGTGACCCCAAGCACTTAGAGGTGCATGGCATGTATTCACTTTTTGATCTTTTCCTCTGCAGTTCCAGCGTTCTCCAGTGTCTCAGCTGGGAGTCCATGACCACCTTTGTGACATTGTTCAATGTCCCATCTGTATTTCTCTCCTTGAGTTTGAACCTACAGACTGGTCTCTCCGCAGGGCTAACTGAACGGCTTACATATCGGCCACTGTGGTTAAAGCTATGCTTATTGCGTATGCTGATTAATGCCAGGATCACCTTCTGTCACTGTTATGAATCACTAAGACTACCTGGAAAATTTGTGCCTGAATTACCCCATCCCTACAGTTAAAGAAGAGCTAGAATCACTATCGGAATAATTTGCCACTCCCAGAAGCTCTCTCCTCAGTCCAGTTTCCTCCTCACCCCGACAGCACCCACAAAAACACCTACATGCTCTCCAAACTCGACAAAACAAATAATTCTGGACGCTCAATTGTAGCTGATTACTGTGCTCCTGCTGAAAGCATTTCGACCCTCTTTGACCAACACATTCCACCAATTGTCCCAAAGTAGTGTCCCATATCAAAGATACCAGCCACTTCCCCCAATGACACTTGCCATCCCCCGCCCTTTTACCTCCTGAATTCATACTTGGCACAGTTGACACCATCTCCCCACATAATACAATCCCATGTGTCCGTAGCTTTCCACTCTGAAACGCTACCTCTCCTAACGTCCCTCTGAATCCAAGCCCAATACCTCATATCTCATATCCCTCACCAACTTTATCCTAATAAACAATTTTTTCCTGGAATGGAAAGTGTAAAACCATAAATCTTAGCCTGCAAGAGCAGTCATTGTCATAATTAGGAAAATGTAATGGCAGCTTTTCATTTGAAATGACCATGCTTCATGATTATTATATTTATTTTAGTACTTTGACAGATTACAAATTGTTGAATAACAAAGGCATAAAGTAGAGTTAGCAGAAAAAACTCGGGAGTAAGGTAGTGAGGATTTAATGATGCCATGTGGTTGTTCTTATGTCATGTCATGAGGTTCATGCCTCTCAGATATTGTCAAATTGTAACATATTTCAACAAAACAGCGAAATATTTCAGAAAAGGAAGTAAATAATAAATGACCTTCCATCTCAGTTATCACAAAGGAAGAAAAAGGAAACAAACTCACCTTAAGTGCTCTTAAACCTCCATACTTGTGCCTCTTTCGCTTACTTGCACCAACAGCAAGATATCGAAAAATTTTAGTTGAATTATCTGGTGACAGTACTTTAGGAACTAGGTATTTCAACTGATCCCCTAACTGATTCGACCATGCACTATCCATAATGTTTGGGGAACGTCATGAAGAGAATATTTACGTAGTAAACTAAACAAATGCTACACGGTGTAGCATAAAGAATTATCTGATTTGTTAAAAATCGTGACTACAATTTGAGATACAGTGCTTGAACAATGTACTGTTGAAAAGAGTAAACGTAAAAGTTCAGAGGTCAGTGGATCTACCTCTATGGGATTATTTCCTGTGAGGGGCTTATAAAGACTCTTCTTCATGTGCATCCATTACCAACAACACGGAACGAACTGAGATGTCGCATAACAGCTGTGGTTGAAGCTTAACTCGACATGCTCACTGCAACATGGTAACGATCTGAATACCTCAAGTGACATACGCCATGCTTCTCTACGGGTTTGCTGATTACCTACGGAAAGGTATTATAAAAATTAGTATTGTATGTCGTCGAAAATCGACCAATTGTCTAGTGGTCACTGGGGCTAAACGTTTTTACGTATCATGTCGGCGGCCTCGCGTGATTTTTGGCAACATCAACAACACGACAGAAAACCTTTGCCCATTTGTTCGAACCACATAGAATGACTCGTTTCGTGTATCGTACAGACCATGAAGTAAACAAATAATGCTCCTCCTGCTTTATGGTAGACAGGTTCTTGTATGTACCCTCGTCCGATCAGTAAAAATAATTGCCCGCGTAAAGCGAAGATTCCATGAGAAAACATCAATTTTGTCAAGCGTTTGGCAAAAATGAAGACTCACGGGATTCTCACTATTCAGCATACGTTGCCAGCATTATCATAGGAAGCCGCTGGCATATTTGGTAACATTTAACCGGCACTGGGAGGTATGAAACGGTATCTTTTACGTGTTAAGCAAATGCATGACACAGTAACAAATAAAAACGGAAGTGTATACTTCTCGTGCCATTTTCGAATTATATAACTTTCATTGGCCTGATATTTGAAATGGAACTACAATTTCGGTGTTCGTATATTTATACAAAGCCGAGAAATAATGTTATTTCGATACTGCGATATTCAGGATGCCAGAGCGGACATGATGTCGACTTCGTAGTTTCACCCGTGGACCGCTAGATGCCTCTCCCGGCGCATCATCCTTTATATCGGCATTCAGTGGCGTAACTAAGAGGGCGATGAGGGGGATAGAACCCCCCCCCCTCCCGAACCCAAAAAAAATCTTAAAACAGCAATCTGGTAATGATTGGAAACTTGGAGTGTTTTACCATAAGCTTTCATTGGATGGGAGTCAATTAGTTTCTTCAACGGGAGTGGTAGATGGTAGTCTGTCTGGAAACTGACTAAAATTTTGCTCGTCGAGCAGATATATCCCCCCCCCCCTCAAAGCCAAGTTCTAGTTACGCCACTGTCGGTATTCATATGAAAACATCCATTTCCTTTACCCACTCTTAGTCACTGCGAAAATGAAGCATTTGAACGGCACAATAAAGTGAGTTGGGAGTACTCCATGTTTCGATATTCACTTATTTTAATATGTTGTTTTAATACTGCAGATGCGCTGCATTACAGCGTCTGTGGTCGAGGCAAATAGCCAATCAGTGAGCTGATTGTTGGAGAATGTAGAACTTCATCCAAGCTGTAGCTAGGAATATTTCTACTTTCTTTTAGCACTTTTAATGGCTAAATGCACACACGATATCTATATTCGTGATATCTACGGCGAACAATCTTTGGAATTACGTAACATTCATTGGCCTTCTTGTACGAATAAATTAGTAATCCGTACCACAAGTTTCGTGCTAGAGTATTTATATAATGTTTTGGAGTTTCACATTCATCAAAAAACTAAATTGATAGTATATGTTCGTTATTTTAATAAATACAGAAGTGCCAAATTGCACGGTTCTCTTTGATACACCCGGTATATGTGAATTGCTGTGCCGAGTGTGTGGTGGTGTTCCATAACTTGATACCTGTGTAACTTTATTAGCATTTCTGCGTCCTTTACCAGTCATGACTGGACAGACTGCGCCAAGATATATATATTGTGTGTGTGTGTGTGTGTGTGTGTGTGTGTGTGTGTGTGTGTGTGTGTGTGTGTAAAAGAAAAGAAGGAAAAAGTTTACAATTTGGATGTATACAACATATCATTTTGTCCAGTCACACAGCGAGTTAAACAGTTTCCGTGCAACCATTGGAAAACTGTCTTGTGTTCCAGTCAGACGACAGCTTGGTATTTCAGTACTCCTCTTGTTACGGGTGTCTTGGTTATGTATATCTTACCTCGTGTTGAATTCCCCTTGGTTTTCTTTTATGCTGAGGAGGCATAAAACACATACTGGCTGAAGATGGTCACAATACCTAAACGTTTGAATATTGGCTTGCAGTGGTCCAATCTATTGCTTGTAATTATTCTGATAGCCTTTTTTGTAGCTTTAATACATCCTTACACCCTGCAGCATGTCCTCATAGCAGTAGGCCGTAATTAATATTTTATTTACTCTATCCTTTCTGAAGACCATTTGGCCCTTTGAAAAAATTTTGGCCGAACTTCTCAGGCGTCAGCCAGCTTTCAGAACCTATAACGATTTGTGCCTCAGTACTTTCTATCAGCGCTTGGAGCTCTGGAACTTTCCCAGTACAGCGACAATTTACAACTGTTATACCAATGGTTTCTAGATCTGCTTTCTTCCTGTGTCTGACCTGCCCCCTTTGATACTGAAACCCATTTTGTGTGTTCCCGAGGCCCTCTAACCTAAAAAAACCGTCCAGTCCACGCCACACAGCCCCCGCTAACCGTGTAGCCGCTTCCTGAGTGTAGTAGACTCCTGACCTATTTAGCAGAACCCGAAAACCCACCACCCTTTGGCGCAAGTCGAGGAATCTGCAGCCCACACGGTCGCAGAACCGTCTGAGCCTCTGATTCAGACCCTCCACTCGGCTCTGAACCAAAGGTCCGCAGTCAGTCCTGTCGACAATGCTGCAGATGGTGAGCTCCGCTTTCATCTCGCAAGCAAGAACGGCAGTCTTTACCACTTAAACCACTTCAACATTGTGCAGCCCGCCTCTAGTGGTGTCGCGACAGGCGAGTATGGAGGGACGAATGGAGACATGTCGTCTTCAGTGAAGAGTTCGCTTCTGGCTTGGTGCCAATGATGGTCATATGCGTGTTTGGCGCCGTGCAGGTGAGCGCCACAATCAGGACTGCATACACCCGAGGCACACAGGGCCAACACCCGGCATCATGGTGTGGGGAGCGATCTCCTACACTGGTCGTACACCTCTGGTGATCGTCGAGAGGACACTGAACAGTGCACGGTACATTCAAACCGTCATCGAACCCATCGTTGTACCATTCTTAGGCCGGCAAGGGAACATGCTGTTCCAACAGGACGATGCACGTCAACAAGTATCCCGTGCCACCCAACGCACTCTAGAAGGTGTAAGTCACTACCCTGGCCAGCAATATCTCCAGATCTGTCCCTCATTGAGCATGTTGAGCATGTTTGGGACTGGATGAAACGTCGTCTCACGTGGTCCGCACCTCCAGCACGAACACTGGTCCAGCTGAGGCGATAGGTGGAAATGCCGTCCCACAGGACTACATCCAGCACCTCTCCACCGTGGCGAAGCCCCGAAGTCAGTGTTAACTTTGACCTTCATTCTCTTCCAAAGGACTCCACACCTAGTTTAGTTTGCCAGAGAATTTCTCGCACTCTGGTTCAAGTTTGATGACAATTTGTTCATCTACACTGATGGCTCAAAGGCAGACCAGGGTGTTGGGTGTGCCTTTGTACTTGGCAACGTCTCTTTTAAATATCGTCTTCCTGAGTGGAGTTCCATCTTTATAGCTGAGCTCTATGCATTATATCAAGCCACCCAATACGTCCGGCGAAACTCGATCAATAAGACAGTCATTTGCTCGGACTCTCTGAGTGCTCTGTTGAGCCTTCGCATGCTATATCCGGCCCATCCCCTGGTACAAATCATCCGCAATTGCCTTACTTCTTTCAACGAGCGGAACTACTGTTACGTTTCTGTGGGTCCCTGGCCACGTGGGAGTGTTGGGAATGAGTCTGCGGATACGGCTGCCAAGGAGGCAGTTCTCTTTCCTCGGCTATCTACCTTTTCTACTAGCTCTGATGACCTTCGCGCTGATGTCGCCCAGCGTATTATCTCCCGTTGGTATTTATACTGGTCATCCCTGTCAGGGAACAAATTGCGAGCCATTACACCTGTGCCTGATCTCTGGTCAACGTCATCTCGACCCTCCCGCCGAGAGGAGATCTACGTGGTGGTCCTGCTCCCTTATGTGAGCACTGTGATGAACCTTTTACTGTGAACCATCTTTTAGTGCAATGTCTATTTTTTTTTTAATCGTCTCCGTCATGAGCTATGTTTACCATTAGAATTGTCTGATGTTTTAGCTGATAACCCACATTCTGTTAAGAGTTTTACTTTTTATACATCGTGCAAATATGGCGAAAGCCATTTAAGTTCTAACCCAGGTTCTATTTTACTATGGGCAGTGTTGGGCGCTAATGACCACAGCAGTTGTGCGCCCTAAAACGAAGGGGGGGAAAACTACATCCAGCACCTCCACGATCGTCTCCATGGGAGGATTGCAGCCTGTATTTCTGTGAAAGGAGGATATACACGGTACTAGTGCCGACATTATGCATACTTTGTTGCATATGTCTATGTGCCTACGGTTCTGTCTGTGTAATTGTGTTGTATCTTACACCAGAAGTGTCAAGTGTTTCCCTTTTCTGGGACAATGAATTCAGGGTGTTCTTATTTCAATTTCCAGGAGTGTATTAGGAACAGGAGAGAATCTGTGATGGACCCTTGAGGTACGCCATGTTCCAACTTTTGTTCTTGTGATAAGGTTCCATGAACTGACGCCACCTGCTTGCGGTGTTAGAGATGAGATTAGAGTGTTGCCATAACAGCACCTCCAACACCATAAGTTATTAATTTTTTTTTTAAGAGTATCCTACCTGTAGTTCAGTTGGTGCCTTAATGCCGTTTGGTGGTTACAGCAGAGAAGAGCCGGCACCCCGAGAGGAACGCCCCCAGAGGGGTCAGCCAGAGGGGGAGGAGGTGAAGCCGGCGGCAGTGTGTGGGGAGGCAGTGGGCGCCAAGCCGCAGGCGGGCGGCGCGCCGCTGAGGAAAAAAGCAACGTCAGCAGCAGCAGCAGCACCAGCCTGGGGGCCGGAGCCTAGCGTCATCCGCCGCGCGAAGCCAGCGTGCTGTGCGACAGAGAAGGCGCGCATCTGCTCCGTGCCTCCCGTGCACAGGACAGACCCCGCTGCAGCCACTCCCAGCAGGTAGGGCTGTACATCTCGTACATACTGATGCTCCATATGACTACCAAACATACAAGCCCTGTAACAGTACATTGTACTGTATAAATGAATTGATCCATTAATCTTATCTACATATAAAAGGAAGGGTCCTGACTGACTCATCATCGCCCAGCCCAAACCACTGAAGAAACTTAAAATTTGTAGAGTGTGTTGCTCTTACTCTGTAGGCGTCATAGATTGAAGCTTATGGGTACAAAATTTCATAAAGATTTGAACAAAACTGTAGATTTGTATGCAACACACATACGGACAATCTGATTTATATATTTGAAGATGGTCGACTGTTTGAAATATTTATACAATTGTTTCTTCATACAGTTTTTCAGTCTTGAAAGATGAAACTGCAGCTACAGATTGTTAAGTTTCAGTATCAACATTTCCATTATTTTTCTCAAATATTTCTGAAATATATAAGACGACTATTATATAAATGTAATTTGTTAACATTATTACCAAAATCTCGAAATGTTTTCCAATTAGATCCAAACTGTGTGTGTGTGTGTGTGTGTGTGTGTGTGTGTGTGTGTGTGTGTGTGTAACCTTCAAACAGTTAGGATTTATTCTCTTATCTATAAAAGATAATGTGCGAATGTATTTCATTAGTTACTATGTTATATGGAATATGATTCAGCACAATGAGTACCATGCTTAAACAATCATCAGCATGTTTAATCAACACTGTTAAGATAGAAGACCTGAGCGCCATCATTTCACATCACACAGAGCAGGTGACAATCAAGTAACTGATTGGGTGGCTGCTAGGGCACAGGCCACTATATCGTAGTGGCTAGTAAGCCAGGTACGTGATTGTGGCCCACTGTGTGACATGAGTGCACTGAGGTTTTTTGTGTAGTCGGTGTTAATTTAATCCTCTTCCTCATGTAAATATCACACTAACACGTACGTAAGTTTACATTTGGCACTTGGAATGACAGTAGCTCTCGTAGTGGAGAAAGTGAACCGTAGAGGCCCTACCATTACACACTGTAACATGAACGTGGGAACGACACTAGTGAACCATGTGACACCACTGCAATAACAGAACAATGGGATGATAACAAATATTGTTCTTTTTTTATGCTGTTATTTCCGTATTTCTGTTACTGAGGAAGTGGTAATTTTGACATTAGTGTGGGTCGCTGGTGTGTGTTAAAAATGGAAATACAAAGAGTGCAATTTGAAAGCAGAAGATGCACAAATAGGAAAGGAAAGAGGACATGAACTAATAAATTAGAATGGATAAACACCTGTTCAATGCCAGGTTTTAGCTCATTATTTATGCAGCAATAATATATTTCCATAAAGTTATTGCTTTCAGAACAAAAAACTGCTGCTGCTTAAATCCGTAATGACCATCTGTGTCATTACCTGGTCGTAGTTTGTATGTTCTTGATGTTTTCATTGTTGGTCGCTCTCGATAGTGGATGGCTGAAATTTTGTGGGGCAAAACTAATGCACTACAAATAATGTTGGCAACACAATGAATAGCTTGTTTTATTTATTTTATCGTCTGTCTGAAATTGTAATAAAGGAATTTCGAAAATAAAATAATTGAAACTTCATGTTAACACGTTAATTTTCACATCCTGTAACCATTGTGCGGTTTCGTATATAAAAACATTACAGCATATTTAATTTCCAACGTCAAAAATTCTTATTTACATGTAACGCGGCGGTGAGGTTTGGTTACCATTGGCCGACGATACTCTTCTTTGTGCTGTGATTTGCTAGCCACATAATCACGTGGTCTACAACAAATGAACATCGCGTTGCGCAGCCTCCAATTCAGGCGATCGGAAGCAAATGTGCCGTACTTGGTGGATTTTTTATTCATACTTCAATATTACAAAAGCTGGCAGCCTAAATGTAACGGCGCTTGAAAGACATTTGCAAAGCGCGAATTTTAAGGTAAGGTGTGTCGTAATTAAGTACTGAGAAATTATGCCTACGTATATGAAACCTTTACTTATTAAAGACCCATTTGGTGTGTCTTGTGCCTCAGATCGCGACCGAAACAATATTCAGAACTAGCGTGGATTATGCCTCAGACAACGGACGAAACAAATATCAAATAAATGCCACGCACGCATCCTATTGCTAACGCTCAATGAACAGTTAGGTAACGTAATTTTTTTTAATTAACCTTGAACAAAATGTTCGTAGCGTGAGTACCTGTGAGTTAAAAGCATTGCTATTAGATTACTAATATGAAGTCTGTAGTAAGTAAATAACAAATATAAAATATAAATATTTTTATATGAAGTGGATATATACGTGAATCAGTGGACAAATGCACAAGAGTAAAATAGATCACTAAAAATTACTACACCAACGACAATGCTTACTGATTTTTATGATAGTCTAAAAGCACTGATGTTACGTATGCGATAGTAGACATCTAGATTTACTATAAAACCAAATTACTTCTCAGCTGTTTGGCGTAAATACTCACTTTGTTTCTCAAGCTACTGTATAGGTGCCAAGCTTCCCAGTTCCCCAAGTAAGATACTTTATTAGAAATAAAATTATTACTTAAGAAAGAACCAATAAACTGGCCGTAGAGTGTTAAATTTCTTAATGTCCCAATCACAATTCTCTTTGTCAGTCTCATCACATTTTTCTTAATCCTCTTCTTCCCTGCTCTCGTCAGCAGTTGTACACTTTTTTAGTCAAACTGTTAGTACCGTTCAGAGAAACAAGCGATGCGCGGAAAATAACACACCTCGTCGCTACTGACGCTCGATTGGCTTCCGAAGTAGGCAACTATGGGCGCCCAGCGATGCCATTTTCGAGTGTTAGAGAGAGCGCTACGCGACAATAGACCCAAGTGCGGCATCAGAGCGTCAACAGCCACCCGCCTATACTCTGTCCACCGCCACAGACAAAATTATTACTTAGTAAATTAGTGGGATGCACTTTTAATGTGTGTTAAAAATCCGTGTTGCCCCCCCCCCCCCCCCCCCCCAATTTCCATGCGAACTGGCAATAAACCAGCTTAGTTAAATTTTCCCTTGTTCGTAATTTAACCTCAGATCCGTTTTGTGGTTTCCCTCTACTTCCCGGAGGAAACCTCATGTATACTGTTGCGCAAATCTCTTATCTTGGATCCCTTTTGCTAGGACTTGTTAGTTTTAAATAACTGCAGCTTTTATCTGGCAGTTCCCTGCCAGAATCAGTTTTTTAAATTAACAAGCCGCTTTTAATGTTACTGATCTTTCTTCCCAGTTTGTTGTGGTAGAATGTGTCATAATGACCCATTAGGTCAAAGAATACCACCCTGTAATCTACTTTCTCTTATATTCGTTCTCTATATGCCGAGTCAAATTCTAGACCTGCCCATAACATGAGTTTTCTTAGTCAGAATCCTGCTTGCCCTTTAATGAGGATGTGGTCTGCATGTTGGCTTTAATATTTTTGAACATGTAATTGGATCGACTCCTGTAATATAGATAAACTCTAAATGATATTCGTCAGATATTGTGCTAGGTGCAAAAGTAGAACAGGGGTATTAACTTTTGTTTTAAGCTGGTGATTCTAAAGCGTAAAGGATGGCAAATCTGGAAGATTTGGCAAGTAATGGGTACAACCGCTTCAAAGAGTGTCACTCGTAGGTGAAGTGTAAAGCACATTCTGGTAGACTGTCAACAGCCACAAATAAAGTTGTTACTGATCACGTCATGAATTTGGTGATGTTGGCTACACTAATCACGGTCAGAAAATATTGGTATTGGATCAATTAATTCAGTTTTAATGGAACATTTGGACTAAATGGGATCTCATTAGTACTAATAAAATTTATTCTTACATCATATGGGACATATGAGATACAGTGAATTGATATGACAATTTTAAGAGTGATTACTGATGTCGTTCTGGATTTATGACTCCAACTGAGAAACAAACCTCTAGTCATTGGAAAGAAAGCATCAATCATCCCCAACGTCCAGTAAAGTAAGGTAGGTCTTCAGGAATCTGTAAGGTATGCTGACGTTTATTTGACCCCAGTGGTGTGACCAAGACAGGTAGCATAGTTCCAACACACTGAACTTGGATTCTGGAGGGCAGTAGTTCAAACCCCTGTGACCATCCACATTTTCTGTGACTCCCTTAAACTGACCCAGGCAAATGCTGGGATGGTTCCCTTCAAAGGGCATGGCCCATTTTTCCGTCTGCTGGTGCTCGGTCTCTAATCACGTCAGAATTTAAGAGCAGTTGTGTGTAATAGCAAAAGGTGCTGTACAGTGATAGTTCCAGTAGTGGCAACAGCATTGGGAGAGCTGTGCAGAAGCTGAAGGCCAATACGTTAAAGGTAACTCACATAAAACAATTGTATCAGAATGAAGATTGATTTTAGAAATAAATTGGTCTACTTGGACAGCCCTTATAGATTTATAATTAATGGAAACTTCTTCCCACATGTGATGCTTCAGTTTCTCCCGGCGTATTTGATAATGAAAATATCAAATGTTCAAATGTTTGTATAGCTTATGGGACTTAACTACGGGGTCATCAGTCCCTAAACTTGCAAAGTACTTATGAACTAGCTAACACTAAGGACGGCACAAATATCCATGCCCGAGGGGGGATTCGAACCCCCGACCGTAGCGGCCGTGCAGACCGTGACTGGAGCGCCTCAGTCCCCTCGGCCACCGCGGCCGGCAATCAAAATATCCACGGGTGTACTGCCGGTCTATAGTGTCCAATGGGCACAATATTTCGGCGATCTATACATGTCGCCATCATCAGGTGAACTGACGGACTGAGCTCCTGGAAACGCGCCGGCACGGAGATCCGCACGCTACGGCTGCTCGAAGGGAACTGGGTTCTAGTCCGGTAGCGGGCGATTTAAATACCCTCGGCCCGCGGAGCGACCCCTCCGCGGTCCGCGCCCCGCGCCGCGGCCGCGCAGTGGAACCGATTGCGACGGCGTCTGAGATGACGTCGGTGTGAGGGCTCTGGCCGCCGTGGTCGTTCCATATACCGGCGCACTCTGGGAAAGATCGCCCGCATTTTGAAAAAACACCAGGTTGGAACTGTTTTTTTGTCCGCCGAATAAAATTCGTGCACTGGTGGGGAGCGCTAAAGATCTCGGTTTAAGGAAGGCCGGCGTGTACCAGATTCCGTGTCAGTGTGGAAAGTCATATATTGGACAGACGATGCGTACCGTTGAGGATCGATGCGTTGAACACCAGAGGCACACAAGATTGATGTATCCGAGCTAGTCGGCAGTCGCTGAACATTGTTTGTCGGAGAATCATGTGATGGAGTAATGAACGCACTGGGATTCTGGTACAGACGTAGAGATACTGGGACTGTGTCGTTAGAGGCCATTGAAATTAGCACAAGTGACGACCTCATAAACCGTGACTGTGGCTATAATCTTAGCAAAGCTTGGGAACCAGCGATTGGGTTAATTAAGAGTAAATGTAGCAAACGTAACGAAGTGACGACCACGGCGGACAGAGCCCTCACACCGACGTCATCTCAGATGCCGTAGCAATCGGTTCCACGGTGCGGGGCGCGGACCGCGGAGAGGTCGCTCCGCGGGCCGAGGGTATTTAAATCGCCCGCTACCGGGCTAGAACCCAGTTCGCTTCGAGCCGCCGTAGCATGCGGATCTCCTTGCCGGCGCGTTTCCAGGAGCTCAGCTGATGGCGACATGGATGATCGCCGAAATATTGTGCCCGTTGGACACTATAGACCGGCAGTACACCCGTGGATATTGATTATTCTTCCCAAATGTTTTGGCATTTCAGAGTTTTACTTAGATTATTTTTTCTCATTAGAAATATTTTTGTAGTGAAATATTTCACTTTTCTACAGCAAGCAGCTACTATGGACATTGGATAAGATGCTTCTGGAGGCAGCTAAAGATGGAGCAGTGGAGGAGGTTCGCCGGCTAGTGGATGTGGCAGCAGACGTGATGGCCCGGGATAATAACAAGATGACTGCCCTCCACTGGGCAGCAGAGGGAGGGCATGTGGAGGTGGTGCGCTATCTGCTGATCGTTGGGGCTGAAGTGCACTCCAGGGACAGGTGGCATCGGACTCCCCTGCAGAGGGCAGCAGCGCGAGGAAGGCAGGGTGTGGTAGACGTGCTGCTGGAGGCATCGGCACACAAGAAACCCGTAGACCCGGGAAATACCCCTTATATACTTGTAAATCTGGAAGACAATCAGAATATGTAGCATAAGTGACATGTATTAGAGGTTAAGTACTGAGGACAAAGTCCAGTTAAAACTTCTTGTGCACAATAAGTGCTAATTAATCTCCATGTACAAATTATAACATTGTGTAAACCATGATACTCTAGTGATAATGGTAGTAGACCAAACCATCAACTGTGATTACTTTATTCATTTTTATTAGAAAATTTCCTATTAGTAACAAGTTATACAATATGTTATTACTAAAACTAATTAATAGTAGATTAAAAGTGAATTTACTGAATGATAATAAATTAGAAATTATCCAGTCATCTGCTGAACCACTTCTTAGCTTATTTATTTTGTAGCATATTTGAAAACAATATTTGATGATGCAACAAAAATTAAATGTATAAAAACATGTACAACAAATTATGCAAATGTTATTTTATGTAATGAGTACACCTTAAAGAGAATAAAGTTTTATAAAAAGATGAAAGGGAAACATCCAAACTTGATTTTGAACTATTATCTCCCCTCCAGTGCCTTTAACTGTGCCCTAAATGCCACGACAAACACTGCAACTACTGCATCCTCTACAGGGATGGTAATGCTGTAGTTGCAAAGTAAGGTATTTTTTTGTCAAAGAAAATAATCTCCATTTTCTTACTAAATACAATACAACTATTTCTCTTGTTTCATCAATATCCTGATTAGTTAAAAACGCTCCCATTATGAGAAGTTAGATCTGCACAATTGTCGACTGTTACTCACAAGGAAAGTACTTTCTCTCGAACAAACACAAATACGCCAAAATTGTATGAGAGATAATGTAAAGATCCCTTACTGCACTAGTGATACTCCCGCGTCTGCAAAACTCTGCAGTCGCCAGTTAGAGGCCTCTGCGTGTGCCATGCCACATTGCACTTTGACCTGTCGTTTCGCCAGTAGGGACGGTGCAGTGTGCCTCCGAAGTTGCGTTTCGTGGCGTTATTTGTGTGGTGAAGCGTCAGATGGGGCGGCGATTGGTAATCAATCCTGCTAATGTATTGCGATTAGTTGAGATGAAGTTACGAAGAACCCTTCTTCGTGAAGATGGTATTAGTGTAGATGAATCATTCGCATGCTTTCTCGTATCTGTTATGGTACAGAAATATAAGCATAAGTTAGATACTGTTGTTACAGTAACACATAATGGCGATAATAGGGATGATAATGAACAACTCATTGCAAGCGGTAGTGCTACGGTAAGTGCGGGAAGAGGCGATGGAAGCAGTGGCAGTGAATACCAAGTCTTCCGAGAAGGAGGTTAAAGTCGCAACTATCACCACGGCTTTAGATGACAATACGCTAGAGAACACGTACGATGATTATTACATGAGTTATAGTTAAGATATCTGCATTGGGTATGGCGTCTACAATCACATCTACAGTGCTATCTAGAGCATCATTGCAGAGTTTTGCATAAAAAATGACACCCATCAGGACATTGAGGTGAACGTAGAGATTACAGTTATGTTTGTTAGTCCATGTGCTTTCCTTGTCAGTCAAACTCTCAGAGATCCATCTGAGCATTTCACCATGCGTCTAAAAACTGCCTTTATTGGCAACTGTCTATCGACACCATACAGTGCTCGTAATAATTTAGGGCACAATTGTCTTGAGAGAGCACAGCTTGTCATCTACTTCTGTTTTTGCGGAGGAGAAAGAAAACAAGATTGTATTAGTTGCAGAGAGTTCCATGTATTAGTTGCAGAGTGTTCCAAAGTTGAACAGGTGTCCTGCCTAAACAGATATCACTGGAAGGCACTTCTTGAAACGTGCACTTAGTGCTGTGACATTACGACGTACAACACCCATTTGGAGTGCAAAGCGCGCTGGTTTGACAGCGGAGAGCGTCGAAAGTTGGGACGACTGGACAGACAATCGGCCACTGCGAGGAGGTAAGACGCCCATGTTCGTATCGGCGGGCGGAAAGCACGCTGGCGGACGTGACGTCATGTTCAACTGTCATTTTCCCGCCGATAAACGGTGTTGTCATATTACGATATTACGCTAACACTATTAGTTGCAGACTAGCATGGAGAAGCAAATGAAAGAGAACAGCGCAATTCAGATGATCTGCTAGATTAATTTTACTCAAAAGGTACTCAGACAACTTCTGCTTCGTTAGGACCGTTCAGTATCACGGGTGGCTTGTTTATCACGTCTTCTTTCTTCCCAATACCTCTTCATTCTCTCGCTTCTGTTTCTTTCTTCTTCTGTTATGATCACTTTGATTTTGGTGTCCGGCCGCCTGTGACCGTTCACCAACCGTTTATACTTCTCCCTGTCCTGCACCAGTGCCTGCAGATTCCTTTCTTTTATTCCTACAGTCTTCCAATCATCACTGACTTCCTTCGCCCAGTTGTTCGCCGTATGACATGTTGCATTCCATATTTTCTTAGTCAACCTCTCATCGTCCATCCTCATGATGTACCCAACAAATATTGACCTCCTTTTCCGTATCTCGCTCGATATAGGTTCAAAATTTTCGTACAGTTCCTCTCGTGTTCTGTGTATCCAGATATCTCCATTTTTTTAGTGCCCCATATGTCTCTTAAAATTTTCCGCTCCTCTTCCAACTGTATACAATCTCTGTTACTGAGTGTGATCGTTTCTAATGCATACAGTGCAGCATTTCTTACAGTTGCTGTACTGCCTGTTTGGATTACGGATTTTTTTATTCTTTGTATATATACCTCGCAGCTGGCAGCTTGCTACTCGCTGCTGGCACCTTGCTGCTCACTGTGTTCTCCTGCAGCTGTTACATTACAGCTAAGTGCACGACTGCAATGGCGTGAAGCCTCGAACGTGTCCTCATCGTCTGACGACAGTGATTTGTTCGCTACAAAAGTGTTGTTATTGGAAAGGAGAAGGAAGAGGAGGTATCGAGTGCCTCCTTTGAATGCTGAACTTCCTCACCTCGTATACTTTCACAAGTACTACCAACAGCTCAAAAACTATCCAGATCGCTTTTCCAGACATTTACGAATGTGGCAACAAACTTTCCAATAAATCTCATCGAACCAGAAATAATTGAAAAGTTTTTCCAGTATGAAAGGATTGCAATGATCTACGTGGCGCTGGTCCAAGACCGCACTCCGTTCAAAAACGGCTGAAATAATCATCTGCTTCAGATCTTAACTCATTGTTGCCAGTGCTGAAACTATCTCTAACAAATAATATTGTGTGCGATGGGCACGAGGGTTCCATGCGCGCAACAGTCAAATGCCACTCTGCTAGAGTGACCTTGAAGCAACCAATGACAGAGCAAGTTTCAGGCCAGGCGGCGATGGTCGTATCGCGAAACACAAACCAGTTTGATATCATCGCATGGCGAGGATCGTAGCGAGCAGCGAGCTGGGCGATCTGCGATGGTGCACGCTAAATGGGCCGGTAAAGCCCTTTTTAAACGATGAACGAAGGTGAACAAGATAGATAAGTCTACTGAAGAGCTCCTAGCGTACTATCCCCGAACTACAAACTGAAGCAAGATCTTGTAGTGGCGTGTTTAGACGATAAACGTAACCGAACCGTAATACCCGATGTTGAAAGTGACGTTATATAGGAAGTCATAGTTTAATACTGGAATTGAGGAAACAACGCTAAATGTTATTGACAGCCAAGGAAAACCTTGCAATCTATGTTTTTGGTCAACTTAGTGTGGTAAAGTTCTGGGAAGTGAAACATTTCAAAACATTAGCATCTATTTTAAAGCGAAAAAAATAAACCCAGGAACACATCAAGCAATATTTATAAGAGCATAAATAGACCTTCTTTACTTTATCTACTACGATTTGCCCACTGACATTGTTAATAACGTGATGAACAACTGAATTTTTGTCTTTCATTTGGACTGACTTCATTTAAAATGCTATTTACTGAAAATTGCATCATCAAATTACAATCTTATTCAAATAAACAATTGGCTTCAGTTTTTTCTATTATGATATTGCAAAACATAAACAATTTCCCGGTTTCAGTCGTCTTTAAACATTTGCAATTTACCGCTAAATCATAGTATAATAATAAACTAAAGATTAAAAAGATAAATTTGCCTGCAAACCGTGTAATTGTCGACTACAATATGAAAATCGCGTGACGAAAATAGGTTATCTTCCGATGTCAGCAGACGACTGTTCAATCAAAACAATCTTCTCGAGAAAGTTTAACGTGTTGTTGACGTTAGGTGACGGTCTGGTGACGGACAGTGTGAATGCCGTCATTAGAAATACATTTTGTAATACAGTCTGACCATAAACTTCGACATAACGCAAAATATACGTAAATACGAAGGAAAATGGCGGACTAACTGGAGCGGTGACTGCAGTCGACAGCTACTAGCTCGCTAGCTACATAGTGTGTCTTGTGATAGCAATAAACGTGTTCTAAGTGTATAGTGTTGTGCTCAATTAATGACCAGTCTTCAAAATCCGGACCACCTGAAGTTTTCTTTTTAAATACTAGTTGGCTATCTGTCAGACTTTTGATGCAACTTGGTAAGTGACCGAAGACTTTTGTGGCAGCATAATTCTCTCCTTTCTGTGCGAAAGTTAAATTTAACCTTGATTAGTGAATATCACCTGACCCTATGGTCTCAAGTGATAGTAGTGTTTAACATATTATGGACAAGATAAAATTGCTTATCCAACCAATAATAAATATAGATCATTTTCAGATGCAAAAATAACTTATCAAATAACGAAACAGTTAAGAGTGGCTCGTATGTAAAAATTCAAGTGATGCTGTTTATTGTTTTCACTGCAAATCTTTTAATGCTACTTTCAATAACAAATAGGTTACAAAGATTGGCAGCTGTTGTCTATAAGTATATAACGTCACGAAAAAAAAAGAAAAAAGAAAAAAAATCACCTCGACTTAAAAGGAAGATATCCATGCCCGAGGGGGGATTAGAACCCCCGACCGTAGTTGCCGTGCAGACCGTGACTGAAGCGCCTCAGTCTCCTCGGCCACCACGGCCGGCTATTTAGAGTCAACTGCCAATTTTTACACCATAGCGATATCTTATTCAGATCGTTCTGCAGTTGGTTTTGAGCTTCAGATGATTTTACTAGACGGTAATTGACGGCGTCATCTGCAAACAACCGAAGAGAGCTAATTATATTTTCCCCTAAATCGTTTATGTAAATAAGAAACAGCAGAGGACCAATAACACTACCCTGTGGAACGCCCGATATCACTTCTGTTTTAGTCGATGCCTTACCATCGATTACAACGAACTGTGTCCTCTCTGACAGGGAACAGTGTAACATTGGATAGTATCGACACTTTTTCTAAAATGAACACCACCTCCTCATTCTAATCTGATCTCAGTAGTTGGAAGACTTGACCAGAAAGTCGCTTGCACTTAACAAGTTTATGTGACATAGAAGCTGCAACAGGAGCCGATTGAGGAATCGATTCTTTAGGGGGTCACAGGTGTTTGTGTTTGATCGTTGGCATCACCCTCCGACTACCTACCCCCAACCCTAACTGAAAATATACGTTGCCATTACCTTTACTTTCAACATATCACAGATGTGTACGATTTTATCATCTGTAAAATATTTAATTTTCACTATATATATATATATATATTAACTGATTTTTTCCGTAATATATGTGACGTTTTAATGTACTAATCATAGTAATAACGCCCGATATTTATTTACGTAACTAGCACAGTCCATCAGTGTAATACCCTAATCGATAAACTGAAATTCCGTAAAAATTGTTTTGAAAAATATGTATCGAAAACTTGGTGAACTACACCCGTAACTCAGTTAATTTAACCCTTTAATGCATGACCTTTTATTTGAATCTATAAAAACTCCAACGATTAATAGTATAGTGCATATATACTGAGAAAAATATTGACAAAAAAATCCTTACAATTATTATGCACAACGAGCAACAGAAAGTTCACAGCTGGTCAGCTATATAGTGCTTCCATGGTATACACAATATAGTAAATGTCACTATTATGCCTTTCATCTTTCCATAAGTAACTCATAATGCGACAGTAGTATGTGATTGACTACTTTTACATGGCAAAGGAAGAATACTAATGTAAACAAAGGCGCATGTTAGGAGTAACTCAATGCTGCTAACTGTCGAAATTATTCAGTAGCACACTGCAATTTATAATTGTATAGGACGAGCTACTAACATATGTAACAAAATGAATGCAAGCGGCTACAAATGAATTTGTGGTAAAATGTTGATAAGATTTAAAGATAACAAGGTATGTAGCTGATCAGCTACACTATGCATTAAAGGGTTAAGAACTGTGATAGGAGCTTCGATAACCTCACAATCTGCACATTGTGAAGTCGAGGTGTGCACTTATTGTTATACGTAGCATTACAACTGTGCTGTGTACGCCAGCTGTGGCTGTACGACTGTGTGAACGAGAAGAATGCTTATTATTTCAGTCACTTATATGGAGGGTTCGAAAACTCGTTGGTATAAGTGAATAAATTTAATTACGTTATTTCAAGTGGCAAATGTGATGAAGAAAAATAAATGAAATTACTTTCAAAAATAAATACTCCCATATTTTTGTACATATTTCGTATCTAAAAATAAAATGTATCAATTAAAAAGCCATCCATTCACATTGAATGCAAGTTTTCCTGTCTGTACACTGGTCTAAATAAAACTGCGTTTGGAACCAGACATTCAGCGTTTTCTTTTATTGATACATCAGCGTTATTACCAGTGTTGTCCATTATTGGTTTAGTTATACCAAAAATTGTCTTCCTACCCATATAGCTTGCGATTACAGTTGGAAGATCTACATCAAGCTTCTCGTCTTCTATCCCTATATTATTCCCCAGAAAGCCATAAATGCAGATCAATCACCCCATTTATATTTGGGTGTTTCAACTTTTTGTATTAACAAAATTCCGATGAAAACAATGTAGATAAATATAAAGTGATTGGCAGTGAGGTATGTTATAAAGAGACGGTGCACGTCACCCACGCCGCCATAAAAATTGTGGGTTTCGCCTGTATGGAATAATCGAGATACCATACAGCCTTTTGAATACAATAATATCCAGCTAATAGCTACTGAATGATTATGTGCACAAGAGACGTGAAACGCCACCAATCCCTCACCACCAGTCCCTCTCCTTCCCATGCTCGTCATTTCAGAGCAGCACTTACACCCCACGGTCTCAGCTATTTGCAGGATGTGTTCCAGTATTTGTCTCCACCAACAGTTTTTAGTTCCTATACATCCGTCTAGTAACATGCAAATTATTCCCTCACCTCTTACCCCCTGTTCTATCACCCTATTACTTCTTGAAAACTGCGTGAAATTGTTTGGCTCCCTAAGCACTCCACAAAATGCTCTCAAGCATTGAAATTTTAAAGATTAGATTAGTTGGTTCGTTCCATAGATCCGTGTTAAGGTGATCCTCGTGGATGTGGAACATGTCATTTTTTTTACAAGATGGTAATATAATGTTACTGATACAGATACATACACTTTTACAAGGTGATAATATAATAATAGTATGAATACAGATACATGCATTATTTGGTTGTGTTTAAGAATTCGTCAGTGGAGTAGAAGGAGTTGGCCTCTAGAAAGTTTTTTAGACTCCTCTTAAACTGATCTTTATTTGTAGCTAAATTTGTTGGTAAATTATTGAAAATGTCTATTCCTGAGTTCAATAATGCACCTGCTTGCATTTGCAACTACAATGTCGATTCAAAACATTCGTTGAGCATATATAAATGACCTAATATCGAGCGTAACGAATAGTGTGTCACAAAAGACGGAAAATTTTTCTTAAACGAACAAAACCTGAAAAAGCCAGCAGCAGAAACCACGCTCACCTTTCGGTGCCTCCTCTACTTTGGTGCCGAGGAACGGCGTCGTAACTGGTTCTGCTGTAGCGAAGACCTTCAGCGACCTCTAGGAAGCATGAGGCGTGTATGACGTCACAGCACAGCTTTTCCGCTCTGCTCTGCAACAGTACAGTGCCTGCCCTGAATCGTCCTGGGCATATGGACTCACACCCCGTTTACATGGACTCCCAAAACCGGATTTCGTAAACCGATTTCCCAAATCCGTTTTTGGTTGGTTATGTAAACACCCCAAAATCGATTCTGGAAATACACTTCTGTAAAGCGGTTTTCCAGTTCCACAATCGATTTTCGTGCCCATGTAAACGCAACCGTTTTTGAAACGTTGTTGGCTTGTCAGATTGTGTTTTCTTGTTAAGAATTTTCGGCTCGTATGGACGGAGTGACATTTTATATCGTGAAATACAAATATAAATATTAGACTGAGCATATATCTGTATATTTAAGTAAAGAAAAATAGCGATTGTGCTGACTAAATCAGGAACCGAATCAGCTGTTTTTTCAGCCGCCATGTTAAGTGGGATTGGAAATCCGATTCAAGCTGTGGCATGTAAACACGACAGCGAAAAACGGTTTACGAAAATCGGTTTTCGTCTTCCGGAAGATGTGTTGCATGTAAACGTGGTGTCAGACTTCCACAGACGAAGACACTAGGCGACTGCCTTCCCCAAGCTTTTGTAATCAGAGTATGTGATCCGTCTGGCTGCCCAGTAGGCAGGAAGTTATGTCTTCCGCTTAAGTATGTAGTGCCGTCACAGCGTCACAACAACCAAAGAATTTGATTCACTCACAAGGAAACAGAATGGGTATCGGATTTCAGAAATTCTTCATATTTATGCTACGTGAAGTTCAGAATTTAAATAACAATCAGTCAAAGCCATTCGACGCAACTCTCAGAAGTACTCGAGAAAATCTTCTTGACAAGTACACATAACTACCAATAATTAAAGCAGTTGAAGTATCTCTCGGTGTAGCTCACGTGGTAGCAGCGCTGGCGCAAGGATCATGCAGAACACAGCGTTCATGGCGTCTTCAAAATGTTTTGTGTCAAAATTATTTTGGCCGCCTAAAGTCGTGGCCGCCTTTTGCGGGATATAAAATAAATAGCCTATTTCTGTTTAGCCGCCGGCCGCGGTGGCCGAGGGGCTGAGGCGCTCCAGTCACTGTCTGCACGGCCACTACGGTCGGGGGTTCGAATCCCCCCTCGGGCATGGATATCTGTGCCGTCCTTAGGATTAGCTAGTTCATAAGTAGTTTGTACGTTTAGGGACTGATGACCCCGTAGTTAAGTCCCATAAGCTGAGGGAACACTAAGTTATCTGACTAAAAATGGAATTTACCGAACGTATTTATTGCCTTGAGAATTCTTCTTGCGCTCCCAGTCTCAAGTGACTAAGAGAGAAATGAGTTTTTCAAAACACAAAGTGACAAAGAACTACCTGCGTTCAGCCACGTCTCAAGAACGACTTGGTGCGTTGGCAAAACTGGCAACTGAGAACGACATTCTGACTCAATGGTCATTGATGCAATTTTGAGAGACTTTGCCAAGATTAAGGCAAGAAAAGTGCGAATTTAGTGTTACTCTTGAAAGTTGACCACTGCAGATGTAATGTGATATTTAGCTATTTTAGCTGAGTATATTCACTGTATCTGTCTGCTTACTAGAATAATGTACTGCTTAAATACTGTAATCAAATCTGGCATCAACTAATTTAATGAAAAACTCAGTTATAAAAAGTAAATAGAGTCTTGACGAGAGGAGCCAAAACCAAGATCAACATTAATTTAATTAAATGATTCCAGTAGTAGAAAACATAGAAAGATTACTTTTAACAATTATAGTTCTTGGTGTACAAGCCTGTTAAAAGATTCGTGTAAACTACTTTATGTGCAGTTGAAACTTGTTCCCTGGCCCAAATTGAGAACTAGTTTGACCTTAAATTACTCCCACAGCCGCAAGTTAGAAAAGCAGCGGTCATATGAATTGTAGATCACTGGATCACATTTACTATGAAACGAGCCACCACAAATAAATTACTTTTTGAAAGTGGCGGACGAAACAAGAGGCGCAACGGAAATATTAACAATAATCAGCATCTGAATTTGTTCTCAGCACATGTGAAACAATATTTCTAAAGAAAAGGGTAGGTATTCTCCAACTACTGTATTAAAAATATGATAATATTTTACTGAACAAAATGCTTTTATTCAGTGTAAGCACAAGCACTTTGGGGGAACCAATTTAGTTACACGATAAAAATGCATCCCATTGAACTAGCTCACAAGCACTATCATACGTTATGCTAAAAATGCCCATAATAGAAATTTAAATTTATCTACACTGAATAGAATTTTAGCTGGGGGAGGATTTACAAATAACAAGCATTCATCCACACACACACACACACACACACAATGAAAGCGAAACTTACTAAAATCAGCGTGCTGAACAAGGCAGAAACGGCCGTCGATCTCGTAGGGGAAGTTTCAGAGAGCCAAGGCGAAGGACACAACACAATAGAAAAAACTTTCGTACGTGGCTGGTTCTATTCTTTCTTAACTGGAGATGACGCGTATAGCAACAAAATCTGTTTGCATTTGAAGCTAAACCAAGCGCTGGTAAACTAACTGAGGCGCGCACCACGTGGTTCCGAAATCCAGTAAAATGAAGAAAATCAGTTACTAAAATATTACGAAAATTAATTATAGCATGCAACCCATAGAAATGCGTGGAATGTTACAAGGAAACGGAAGAAACACTGTTCCACACGATCGGAGAATTTTCGAGAGATGGATGAGGTCCGCTCTCATAAATCATCAAAGTTTAATACATTCAGATTCGCGGTAAAACAAATACAAAATACGGCATGCAACGCATCGAAATATGTAGAATGTTGTAAGTAAACGAAAGAAACACAGATATACGCGATAGCACGAACTTTACAGAGAAGGATGAAATCCTATCTCAAAAATCATGAAGTTTAATAAATTCGGAGTTGCGGAAGAACAAATATGAAATACGGCATGCAACCTATAGAAATGCGCAGCATTTCATAAGCAAGCAAATGAGAAAGGTTGTACAGGGCTAGTAAAGAATTTACAGACCGCGGTAGGAAACAGAGTACAAGTTTGAGAATAAAACAGCAATTTACAACAGGCGGAAGAGAGAATATCGCGCGTACTACCAAAAAATGGAAAGATACATGCAGTTCTTCTAGCCTGAAGGGCATAGAACAAACACGGGTTCTGCTGAAGGCTTTGTTCTGAGAACACAACATGTGGAGTACGTTACTCGCGGACAGAGAAAACGAACAGTAAAATTGCACATGAGTTACAACAATCAAAAATCCTGCTTAGTAGTCGTGTATCTTTCGATGCATGCTCGGAGAAACTTACTCCGAAAATGAATACAAGTTCTAAATCATAAGTTGAACTAAGTGAACAACGAGTTGCTGCCATCTCCAGGCTGAAAGAGCAGAGCTAACTCACCATTCCGAACGACAGCCACCGCACGAGTGAGGCTTTGGCGGGCCATGTGGGCCTCCGCTCGGAAATCGGCAAGGCTGAGGGAGCCAGGGGTGGTGGGGGAAACGCAGAGATTCTCACAAGGGCGCGTATAGGCTCACACCAGCCTCTTGCCAACCTAACTTGCAACGAAAGGATGTGGAAACCTCTTTTGAGAGCATAGAAAGAGAGGTTGGTAGTAGCCACCTATCGACGCAGGTCCAGAGAGCATCGCCCAAGGCTACATTTCTCATACTTGCAGACACACTAGCACACCAAAGACAAAACATTTTACACTCTTATAGTCACGGTGGCGAGACGGAGAAGCCGTTCATGTTGCCACATTGATTGACACACTAATAAATTAATAACATAAATCTAACGCAAATGAAGTTAAATACGATTACTAATAATAACATTTAAAAACAAGAACTGAAAGGCTACGTTACTCCTCATGCCTCAGAAAACGAATAGAGTGTCGTTACGTGACTTTAAAAATACAAGATTAAAATTTAGGGAAGGCGGCAGACAGCCGTCTTTCACTCTGTTGCATTCAGTTACGCCGCTTTTCATTTATATTTTGAGATATTGTAATGATAGTCTTACAATGATATATTTTGATGTTAAAATTGAAGAAATTTAAAACAAATATTGTAATATGATTAGTTTCGTGTTTTCAGTATTTCACTTCCCACTTTATTTTGCATTTTTACATACCTTTATTTAAGGTCTAAAAGGCTGATTGTATATACGCAGAAAATATTTATATTTACTTTTATTTTCATAATTTTCGTTCAATGTTTTATTTTAATTTGACTGTATATAATATTTATCAAAGCTATACTTATGGGTCTCGAGGGAGTTTCTGCGATCGTCATGTGAATAAAATTCTTGAATATCAGTCTCCAGATCGCTTTTATTTTCTAGAACATGACCGGTTTCGGGACAGCTGCGCATCTTCAGATCAAATTACAGAGTAATGTGTGATTCGTTCATCACAGAACAGGTTACGGTGTAACTTCATAAATTTGATCGGAAGATGGGCAGCTGTCCCGAAACCGGTCATGTTCTAGAAAATAAAAGCGATCTGGAGACTGATATTAAAGAATTTTATGTATATAAAAAGTTGGTGATGGTGGGAGGTCGGGGAGGAGGGGCGCCAAAAATGATTCTCGCATGTTCAGGAAAAAAGCCTTGCACCCGCCCTGCGTGGAGCGTTCTGGCCTCACAACCATGGCGTCCGTAGTTCGAATCACGCTGTGCCAAATATTGATTACGAATTTAGTTATATAAAACATTTTGGAATCTTTAATTACACGTGCAGTTTATGTGTATGTAGACGAGCTGAACAACTTGTTATCTACAACCATGGTTCAGTAGGACCCTAAATGTAGGATCTGTGATGACGGTGATGAAACTGCATCACATCTGATCTTCGAATGCATTGCATTGGAGAGTAAAAGGCACAGAACATTTGGGACAACCAGACCCGAAGAAATTGTGTCTAATAAAGAACTGGTAAAGGGACTCCTTGCACTGTTCAAGGGCATTGGTTGGCTTTACTAGACATACAGGGAGCGATACCGCACAATAAACTTAGTTTCGGTGCGGGCAGTGGCGGGTTAGACCAAGACTGTTTTGGCTTCCCTGAAAGAATCAAATCAAATCAGGTCAGCTGCTTGAAAAGCCATTAGTAGCTATGGAGATAATTTTCCAAAAACAGAGTCGTAGCTCTTTACAAACAGAACAACCAAAAACTACCCTCGTCACCTAATGATTAAAACTATCATTATTAAATCCTTTTATAAAATACAGCGAATTACGAATGAACGAAAATAACTGCATTTTCATAAAAATTACCATTAGATATTAAAACTGTGTAAGTATTCGAACATAAGGAGAAAAAAAATTCACTACAGGATTCGAATCACCGACCCTATGATTGTTAGGCTACACTGCTACCACTTTTTCTCTCTCTATGGGTAGTCCTGTTCCTTGCGGTCGCTGATCGTGTTTGTTCGTTGTTGTTCTGCATGTTCTTGGCTCAGATTTTATTATTATTATTATGTGTGGGCCCAGATATCATCTTTTCTTGTGCCCCCTACATTCTATTTCCGAATCCTTTGAATTTCATTAATGCATTTTGTAGATGCTTTATCATATTAAAAACAGTCTTGATCAAAAAACTATGTGAGAGTGCATTTTTTCACGGTATCATTTAAAATGAGCTTAGGTGTGATGGACGAATAATGAACCTGATTACAACAGACATCAATTACACACATGTGACGCGGCCGCGCATGCTCTGCCGCTCAGTCTGCCTACAGCCTTTGTCATTTCTTAGGCGCGTTTTGTGAAGTCGATGTGAGTGTAAGTAACGAATCTCATTTGTTTAATATTGTCTTACATTTATTTTGTGTTACTGTATTCCATTATTTGTATTGTATTCTAAAGTAACAATAGAAAGTATTTAATAACAAGAAAATCTCAGCTATTTTTTTAACACCGTTCGTGATAACCCGGCAGTTTCACAAACTCGGACAACCTTCAGTCCACATTAGACCGAGTTTTCGTTATTCTACTGTATAAAGAAGAACTTCGTTATGAACCAATACTTACGAATATGTGTATATTTGCCGCTTATTCCGCTGAAAGTAAGTAGAATGTAAACATAAGAGAAACTTAAATTTCTATTATGCTCTGTTCTTACTATGACAAAGAGTTTTTTGACACTTATCATTTCGGTATTGAGTCTAATGATTCGCAAGTTTTTAGGCTTCACTCGCCTTTATTATATGCGCATATTCTTTTGAGTGCGATTACTTTAGCTTAATAAAACAATGTCTTGAAGATTCTTGCGTTTGTGGTTCAGCTGTAGAAACAATTGTGGAATTGAGTTGTTCTTTGTTGACAGCAGTTTGAATGCCTGTTTTCTTGCTGCAGCTGTGGTGGCTGATTCGGTATGTTAAATACTGTAGTTATTACATTCTATATTCGTTTCCTATGGTCCTACGGAAGAGGCAATCAGTGGAGTGGCATCATGCAAATTCACCCAAGAAAAAAAAAATCCAAAACCACACCTTCTGCTGGGAAAGGTATGGCTACAGTTGTTTTCGATTCCGAAGGACTCTTGCTTGTGGACAGCATGCCACGTCGAAGCACCATAAATTCTGATGCATGTGACGACAATGAAGAAACTTCAAACACAGTTCGACTACATCGGCAAAAGCAGGATGTTTTGCTGTTGCTCGACAATGCACTGCAGATGTCTGTGAAAAAACCATGCAAGCGATCACAAAACTCGAATGGACAACACTGAAACACCCGCCTCACAGTCCTGACCTGGCTCCATGTGAAAATCATCTCTTTAGGAAACTGAAAATTTCTCTTCATGGAACAAGGTTCGAAGATAATGACTTCCTTGTGCATGCTGCCAATCAGTGTCTCCAACGTGTTGGTCCAGAATTTTACCGTGAGGGTATACAGGCGCTGGTTCCATGATGGCGTAAGGCAGTAGAGAGGGGTGGGGATTATGTGGAGAAATGAAAATATTGTTCCTAAAGGATGTATCTACACACTGAAAAACTTTCAAACATGTAGAATAAAAACTGTATTTAAAAAAATAGTGTGTATTTCTTTCGGAGTGACCCTCGTAAATCAATCGTCGCGCGATGGGAAAGTTTTTGTAACTCATTGTTTGCGACGTCATATCTCCTGAACTATAGATCTTACGTAGTTTTTAACCCAACAGCAATTGTTGTCTTTTAGTATGCAATGTGTGTACCAAGTTTAGTTAAAATCGGTCCATTATTTTACGAAGAGATGCGGAAAAATATGTATGATGCAGTAGTAATTCCGAAATTTCATTGTTTATGACGTCATATCTCCTGAAATATGTGTCGTACTGTGAAGTAAATTCTAAGGTACATTCAGTGATATATGTACCTAATCTCTGCTAAATAAGTCGTGAATAGTGTTAGTAGTAAAGACGTAATAAATGGAAACCTCATGCGTGATGACGCGGTTTTTCATGAGCCAAATTACTTACGACTTCCTATCTGATTAACTATATGTCGAACTGTGATATACATTACTGGCCATTAAAATAGCTACACCAAGAAGAAATGCAGATGATAAAGGGTATTCATTGGACAAATACATTATAAACTGACATTACATTTTCACGCAATTTGGGTGCATAGATCCTGAGAAATCAGTACCCAGAACAACCACATCTGGCCGTAATAACGGCCTTGATACGCCTGATCATTGAATCAAACAGAGCTTGTATGGAATGTACAGGTACAGATGCCCATTCAGCTTCAACACGATACCACAGTTCATCAAGAGTAGTGACTGGCGTATTGTGACGAGCCAGTTGCTCGGACACCACTGACCAGACGTTTTCAATTGGTGAGATATTTGGAGAATGTGCTGGCCAGGGCAGCAGTCGAACATTTTCCGTGTCCAGAAAGGCCCGTACAGGACCTGCGACAGGCGGTCGTGCATTATCCTGCTGAAATGCAGGGTTTCGCAGGGATCGAATGAAGGGTAGAGCCACGGGTCATAACACATCTGAAATGTAACAGCCACTGTTCAAAGTGCCGTCGATGTGAACAAGAGGTAACCGAGATGTGTAATCAATGCCACTCCATACCACTACGCCGGGTGGTACGCCGGTATGGCGATGACGAATACACGCTTCTCATGTGCGTTCACCGCTATGTCGCCAAACATGGATGCAATCATCATGATGCTGTAAACAGAACCTGGTTTCATCCGAAATAGGGATGTTTTGCCATTCGTGCACCCAGGTTCATCGTTGCGTACACCATCGCAGGCACTCCTGCCTGTGATGCAGCATGAAGGATAACCACAGCCATGGTCTCCAAGTTGACAGTCCATGCTGCTGCAAACGTCGTCGAACTGTCCGTGCAGATGGTTGTTGTCTTGCAAACGTCCCCATCTATTGACTCAGGGATCTAGATGTGCCTGCACGATCCATTATAGCCATGCGGATAATATGCCTGTCATCTCGACTGCTAGTGATACGAGGCCGTTGGGATCTAGCACGGCGTTCCGTATTGCCCTCCAGAACCCACCAATTACATATTCTGCTAACAGTCATTGGATGGCGAGCAACGTGAGCAGCAATGTCGCGATATGATAAACCACAATTGCGATAGGCTACAATCCGACCTTTATCAAAGGCGGAAATGTGATGGTACCCATTTCTCCTCCTTAACGAGGGATCACAACAACATTTCACCAGGCAGCGTCGGTCAACTGCTGTTTGTGAGAAATCTGTTAGAAACTTTCCTAATGTCAGCACATTGTATGTGTCGCCACCTGCACCAACGTTGTGTCAATGCTCTGGAAAGCTAATCATTTGCATATCACAGCATCTTCTTCCTGTCGGTTAAATTTCACGTCTGTAGCACGTCATCTTTGTGGTGTAGCAATTTTAATAGCCAGGAGTGTAGAATCGACAAAACATTCAATGGTATGTATGTGTACTGTCTGTGAATTGTCTTGCGAATACAATTTATGGTGTGGACGTCATGCCAAATGCCGTAGATATACATCATGAACAACGAAAAAATAGTAAGTGATAAACATTTTTCCTTTCATCATTTTGTTGGGTTCTCAGCGAAAAAAAGTTTCGTAAAGATTTGAAATTATGTTCAAAGTTTATCGCAAGTCGCTAAGTGCGCTCATTGTCAGATAGTTCACGAATATAATCACGCTATCACGCGCCTTAAGAAGGAGTAATTTTCATTTTCTATGACGTGATAGCGTATGAACTATATATCATAGGTGGTTTTTGCAACCATAGCAAATGATTCCAGACTGTAAAGAATTTTGTAGAAAATTTGGTTGAAATCGATCCATTAGTTTAGGAGCAGATATAGTATATTATCCCATGATGCGGCCGTTTTTCGCGACTGTCATTGTATATGATGTCATATCTCCTTAAGTATGTGTCGCAGGTGGTTCTTACCCGACAGCGATTGTTGCCTGATAGGAATACGTGTACCAAATTTAGTTGAAATTGGTCCAGTAGTTTATGAGGAGATGTGGAACGTAGATACACACATACAGTCTGTGGTGTCGCACAAGTCTGAAATGCGCGCCACGTACTTTCGCCGCACGCCGCCATGCAAGCACGGCGCGGCGTTCTTACGACGTCGGCCACTAGCGCCCTCTACTGCAACCCCGCTCGTGGCCACCACTGAACTGGATCGGTCACTTGGGAATCGGACAGGCACAAGGAAAGTCTCTCATCAGTAGGCAGGCCATTACCTAGTTCAACTATGTATCAGCATTGTGCAGTCATGATACTTATAAAAGTTAAGTATTGTCATATTGATACGAAATACAAATCTTGTTCTAATCTAGCTTAGTGTTTCTAGTTTCTGGTGTCCCACTGGCTGGTCACCTCTGAATCTGTACCCACACAAGCGGGCATCCTATTTCCCTGTGTCGGTCTCTCTCTACTCGGCCAAAATGTTCAAATGTTTGTACAGCTTATGGGACTTAACTACGGGGTCATCAGTCCCTAAACTTACAAACAACTTATGAACTACTTACGAACTAGGACGGCACAAATATACATGCCAGAGGGGGGATTTGAACCCCCTACCGTAGTGGCCGTGCAGACCGTGAGTGGAGCGCCTTAGTCCCCTCGGCCACCGCGGCCGGCTCTACTCGGCCACCGACACCCAGGACAACCGGCGGAAACAAGACACAAAATAGTCTATTTTATAAGATTTATAGATATAGATTAGAATGCCATCAAGGACATGTTCACCAGCCTCAACCTTGCCCCCGCCCCCTTCACCCCCCCCCCCCTCCCAAAAAAATTCGTATCCGCCACTGGTACTGGCCTGGTAGCAGCTAGTATGTTTACCTGGAAAGATTTTGCTGCTTGGTGAATCGGATCACGTGCTGTGGGAAGACGCGAAGCGCGTGAATGTAGCAGCTTCGTCACGGGTAAGCGGTTGCAACAGGCGCCGGTGAGGGGCAGCACTGTCTTCCACGAACCGGCCGCCCACGTCACAGCGCAGTCGCGCTAGATCGTAGCAGCGGCGGGACGGACAACCCACCAGTACCTCAGCAGGCATGCTGGCGGTCGGACGTGTGGCTACAGCTGCGCTGCTGTGCGCCGTCGGCCTCGCAGCGGGCGACGATGGAAACGTCACGTCGACGTCAGCGTTTCCGGAGGTGCAGACGCCGCTGGGCCGCGTGCGGGGCAGCGTCCTGCGCTCCCTGGACGGCCGGCCGATCTTCTCCTTCAGGGGAGTGCCGTACGCGCGGCCGCCTGTTGGCGAACGGCGTTTCAAGGTACGCAACTGCCGAGATTCGTGCGCTTTCTCTTTGGTTACCGGGGCTTCACTGTCGGTGGCGTACTTTCCTGCCGCATTCAGCCTCATTTAATGCATTCCACAAGGGGTCCCACAAGGTTCGGTCTTGGGTCCCTTGCTGTTCTTAGGGCCGGTTCGTCCATCTCTCGTTAATCTTGTCGTTAGTGATATCTGGCGTTCCACAGGGAAGCGTTATAGGTCCCCTACTCTTCCTCGTGTTTATAAACGATTTAGGAGACAATCTGAATAGCTCCCTTAGAGTGTTCGCGGATGATGCTGTCGTTTATCGGTTCGTGAAGTCAACAGAGGATCAAAAGCAACTGCAAAGCGATTTAGACAAAATTTCTACTTGGTGCGAAGATTGGCAATGGACACTAAATTAAGAAAAGTGTGAAGTAATAAACATGACCACTAAAAGAAATCCGCTGAACTTCAATTACACGATAAATCAGTCAAACCTTAAGGTCGTAAATTCTACCAAATACCTAGGAGTTACAATTACGAACAACTTTGACTGGAAACAACACATATAAAATATTGTGGGGAAGGCGATCAGAGGTTACGTTTCATTGGCAGAACGCTTCGAAGATGCACCAGTCCCACGAAAGAGACTGCCTACATCACACTTGTGCGTCCTCTCCTGGAGTACTGTTGCCCCTTGTGAGACCCTCACCAGGTGGGACTGACGGAAGATATTGAGAAGGTTCAGAGAAGGGCAGCTCGTTTTGTTTTATCACGTTACGTGGGGGGGGGGGGGGGAAGCGTCACGGAAATGTTGCACGAATTGGGGTGGAAATCATTAAAAGAAAGACGTTATTCATTGTGGCGTGATCTGTTTGCGAAGTTTCAATCGCCGACTTTTACTTCTGAATGTCAAAATATTTTGCTAGCGCCCACCTACTTACGGAGACATGACCATCCAAATAAAATAAGAGAAATGTGTTCTTTCTTCCCGCGCGCTATTAGAGAATGGAACGGTAGAGAAAAGTTATGAAAGTGGTTAATGAACCCTCTGCCATGCACTTAAATGTGATTTGCAGAGTATCTATGTAGATGTAGATGTAGAAAACAAGAAGATGCCTTTAACATCTCGTTAAATGTCCTCGTTAAGTGCATTGCGCTTGTCATTGCCACATACACCTCTCGTTTGCTAACCTGGAGAAAACGAGAAGGTACTATATATTTCGACTATGTTGGCAATAGAAACAAATGAAAGTGCAGTCTGAATAAACAGCTGTTCCCCATATTTGACTATCAGGGAAGAAGTTAGCAGACAGTTGTTATTGTATTTGGTGCTATGGCAAACAAACATGAAAGAAGCTCAAATTTTACAAGAAATTAGTGCGAGAGTCTTGTGTCCTTAATAAAGAAATAAGAAACATTGTAAAAAAAAAAAAAAAAAAAAAAAAAAAAAAAAAAAAAAAAAAAAAGGACGCTACGACATGGAACGAAAAGGAAGCGACCTTGCGGCAAATGAATTCAATGCTGTCCGTGGAACATGTAGGACAGCAAAAGTTCTTTGGGCCTAGTACGATAATATACTGCAAAGTGCATAGTACGTTAGTGCAGGTTAAATTCTACGACGCTTCTCGCCGGGCTGCCATGGTTATGTTGGCACCAATGGTAATGATGACAACTCAGATGACCAATAAATGTTTTGGTTTTTTTTTTCGTGAAAACTGCAATTAAAACGAAAATTATTTTTTTATGAACGGACAAGGATACATACAAGAACCTGTCGACCATAGATCAGGTACAATATTAAATTTGCTGCGAGTGAAACGAATAGCAATAACATTTACTCTGTAGCTCGTGAAAAATATTAACGCAGTTCTACACTTCATTGTTCATCTGTTGCCAACATAAGCACTGGAGCCCGGCAAGAAGCGTCGTAAAATTTTACCTTAGTGCAATCAATAAATTGGACGTAGGCGAAAGTGCACTGTTCCTGTAGATCGGAGAACGAAATCACATTTTAGCCCTTACACTATGTGCAACAAGCATAAGTAAATACTGAATTAATAAGTTTGCACACATAGATAATGTAATCTGTTTTTATTACAACAGATAACTTACAAAATTCATAACTATATGTTGGTCTCTTCAGATGGTCGTATAGTTTTTCATGTAGCATTTCCAAAGTGGCTTTTCGAAGACGAAAATGCGTAACAAATTCTGCATCATCCGAGCATTCAAAATGATTTGGACGAACATATATGGTTATTGTTTATGTACAAGGTTCATAAAATGAGAGAAAGGATGTGTTTATAACTTTTAATGATCACTCAAAACATTGTAGACAATAAACAAGAACAGAAAACGAATTAAAAACATTTGAATTAATAAAAATTGAATGAAGTTCAGAGATATAATTTACATAGCTTAACACTCGGGTCCGCCACACACTCCCTCCGCAGTGACAGCGTCCATGTATTTTCGAGGGAAGCTGACCTGTCGACCTGATCTGGTGACCCGTGGAGAAGGTGCATTGGGTTGATTGCTGTCTGTTGTCTTCTGAAGGTTGATAGTCTTTGGGATGGAAGGTGACGGAATGTCCGGAGTGGTTTCTCTTGATGTGTCGTCCATGTTATTCGATGAATAGTCTGTCAGAAGAAAGGCAGGTTTCAATCTGTCAATGCTAATAGTTTGTTTTCCTGTTGGCATCTCTACCTCAAAGTGCTTGTCACTGCGAGACAAGACTGGATATGGCCCGTCATATGTTGGCTGAAGTGGTGTTCGGATAGCATCATGTCGCACAAAAACAAACTTGCTTGTCGTCAGTTGAGGGTGAATAAAGATCTTTTTGTGGGCGTGATGTTCTGTTGGAACTGGTCTTAGGCTTCTCATCTGTTCCTTCAATTTGAATACAAAAGTTGGGATGTCAGTTACTAATTTCTGTTCATTGAGAAATGCTCCTGGTAACCTAATTGCTGAACCATAAGTCATTTCCATTGGTGAGGTATTGACTTGCGGAATTATGTAGGAGCGAAGTCCTAACAAGACCAGAGGAAGCTTCGAAACCCAATCATCTGACATTTGTGCTTTTAAAGCAGATTTTAACTGACGGTGCCAGCGTTCAATTTTTCCATTTGCTGCAGGATGATATGCTGTAGTTTTAATGTGGACAATGCCAAGTGTGCTTGTGAGACATTTGAAAAGTTGACTCTCAAATTGCCTTTCGCGATCAGTAGTTATGATTTGAGGCACACCAAAACGAGATATCCATGTTGAGATGATGGCAAATGAAACTGTTTCTGCTGTGATGTCAGCTAATGGAACTGCTTCTGGCCATCGAGAGAAACGATCAATGATTGTTAGTAAATAGCGACATCCCTGTGATGGAGGTAGGGGTCCAACAATATCTATGTTAATGTGACTGAATCTTGCTGTCGTTGGTGGATAATGTCCCACTGCACTATTGGTGTGTCGCCAGACTTTACTTCTTTGGCAAGGAATACATGTTGAAGTCCAGGTCTTCACGTCCTTTTTTAGTGATGGCCAAATGAAGTGTTTCCTCACTAAATTAATGCTTGCTTGGACACCAGGATGAGCTAGACTGTGCAGTGAGTTGAAAATTGCCTGTCGTAGTTGTTGGGATACGTATGGACGAATCATATCTTCAGACATGTCACAAACAAGTTCTCTACCATTTGGCAACATTATTGTTTGAAGTGCAAGGGATGTCGTATTCTTAATGTGTGGAAGCTCTTCGTCACATTGTTGGCTTTCTGCAATTTGTTCCAAGGTAATAGTTGGAGGTATAGTAATTGAAGCAATTCGTGAACATGCGTCAGCTGCGATGTTCTCCTTCCCCGTAGTGTAACGTATGTCTGTGGTGAACTGTCCAATGAAACTAATGTGTCGGATCTGACGTGGAGAAGCTTTGTCTGGACGTTGCTTGAACATGAAGGTGAGTGGCTTGTGGTCGGTGTAAATCGGAAAATCTCGTCCTTCAAGCATGTACTGAAAGTGCTTCACGGCTGAGTAGGCAGCGAGGAGTTCTCTGTCATAGGTTGAGTAATTCCTTTCTGCCTTTGATAGTTTCTTGGAGAAAAATGCTACTGGTTGCAGATTATTGTCACTAATTTGTTGTAAAGATGCACCAATAGCATAATCTGAGGCGTCAACCATTAAAATTAAAGGTAAACTTGAAGATGGATGAGCCAGAAGTGCTGAATCAACCAAGCTATTTTTCAGGTCATTAAAGGCTTGTCGAAGATTTTCTGTCCAATTAATTTTCCTCTGATCATTTTTCTTCGTCCCATGGAGTAGGTTCAAAAGATCTGCTTGTTTACCGGCTGAATTTGGTAGTGCTCTTCGGTAAAAATTAATGAGGCCAAGAAATCGGCGTAGTTCTTTTATTGTTGTAGGTAGCGGATAGTCAATAATTGTTTGTACTCGCTCTGTTAGTGGTCTGATTCCTCCTGCAGCTACCATATATCCCAGAAAAGGCACTTCTGTTGGACTGAAAATGCATTTATTCAGATTGATTCTGATGTTGAACTTACTGAGGCGTTCGAAAAGCAATTGAAGATGCTTCTTGTGCTCTTCTTCATCTTGTGATGCTACTAGAATGTCATCTATATAACAGTACACAAAATCGAGGTCTCTCAGTATATTGTCGATATATCTTTGAAAAGTTTGAGCCGCGTTTCGGAGTCCAAATGGAAGTCGTAAAAATTCAAACAAACCAAATGGAGTTATCACTGCTGTCTTAGGTACATCGTCTGGATGTACAGGGATGTGATGGTAAGCTCTGACCAGATCTATCTTTGAAAATATTTGTTTTCCATGTAGTTGACTGTTAAAATTTTGAAGGTTAGGAATATGATATCTGTCAGGTTTGGTGATGTTGTTGAGAGCACGGTAATCTCCGCAAGGTCTCCAGGATCCGTCTTTCTTGGGAACTAAATGGAGGGGACTTGACCAGGCGCTCTTTGACGGCTGGCAGATTTTCATATTAATCATTTGTTGGAACTCTGCTTTAGCTGCCTTGAGTTTATGTGGTGGTAGTCGTCGTGCCTTTGCTGCTACAGGATGTCCTTCTGTGACAATCGTATGAAAAACAGTGGTCTCTGGACTGTCAAAATGGATGTTTTCATGAAGCAAGCTGGGAAATTTCTTGAGAATGTCAGCATATTTTTGATCTGGAGGCATTACATGAACTGTTTCTATGCCCGAGACTTTAATCAGTGTGCCAGTTGTTGCTGCTGACGTTAATGGGTCGATTAGACGCCTGTTCTTGAGATCTACTAAAAGATTGTAATGATGAATGAAGTCGGCTCCGATAATCGGCGATTGCACATCTCCAATTACGAAATTCCACGTGAAATTACGCCGTAAACCCAAATTGAGTACTAATAGACGCTCTCCGTAAATATTAATACAAGTGCCGTTTGCCGCATAAAGTTTACGATCTGTTTTTCTTCGGCGGTCACTATCCGAAGGCGGAATCACAGAAATGTCAGCTCCGGTGTCGACTAGGTAACGTCTTCCGCTACTTCTGTCTGTGAGAAATAGGCGGCGTGAAAAATTGCTCCGATCACTTGCCGCCGCTAATGTGGAGCGTTTGAGTTTGACTGCTTGTTGGAATTTTGAGCGAGAGGTGGTTGATACGAGCATGGGCTCTGACATTTCTTTGCCCTGTGGCGATATTTAAAGTGATACCAACATAGTGCGCCATTAGGATTAAAACGCTGGAATGAGCGAAATATGACGATACAATTTACCAATAAAGCTGCTTTCCACACTAGTTTTTCATATATGTAGTGCTTCTGTTATTTTGTTCGATAAATCGGTCTTTTTCAATGTATTTTAGCGCTTTGGAATCCTGCCATTTTGCTACAGATTCTCACTTAACTGGTCGTTAGCCGTGTAACGAGCAGAATTTTACTCGTTAACTTAATGGCCAGTTTGAGGTCCTTTAACCACAGGTTAACTTATGACGAAACATTGACAAACGCAATTCTCCACTAACGATAAGCAAAAATCTTAACTGGAACTTAACGAGACATTGACAAACCGGCCCTTAATATATATTAATATCTTGCCATTCTACATTCATGAAGATGCTAAGCTAGTACTTTTTGCTGATGGTACAAGTAAAGCTATCACCTGACAAACAGGAATTAAAAGATGAAATTGTAAATGATATCTTTCAGAAAGTTGTTAAGTGTTTCCCTACAAATGGACTCTCATTAAACTTTGATAAAACCCAGTATATACAGTTTGATACAGTAAATGGCATGACACCATCAATAAATTTAGACTTTGAACATAAATCTGTAGCTAAGGTAGAATATTCAAAATTTTTAGGTGTTTGCATTGACGAGGGACTGAATTGGAAGAAACATATTGAAGATATCCTGAAACGTCTGAGTTCAGCTACTTATGCTATCAGAGTCATTGCAAAATTTGGTGATATAAATCTCAGTAAATTAGCTTACTACGCCTATTTTCATTCACTGATTTCATATGGGATCATATTCTGGGGCAATTCAACATTGAGTAAAAAAGTATTCATTGCACAATAGCGTGTAATCAGAATAATTGCTGGAGCCCACCCAAGAGCAACCTGCAGACATTTATTAAGGCATCTAGGGACCTCCCTGTAGCTTCAAAATACATATATTCACTCATCAAATTTGTTATTAACAATTCGAGCCAATTCAAAAGTAATAGCAGCGTGCATAGCTGCAACACTAGGAGAAATGATGATATTCACTATTCAATGTTAAATCTAACTTTGCCTCAGAAAGGGGTGAATTATGCTGCCACAAAAGTCTTTGGTCACTTACAAGTACCATCAAAAGTCTGACAGATAGCCAACTAGTATTTAAAAAGAAATTAAAGGAATTTCTGAATGGCAACTCCTTCTACAAAGTAGATGAATTTTTAGATAAAACTTTTAAAAAATTATTAAAAAATAAAAAACAACAAAAAATGTAATAAAAAATCCTTAAAATATTGATTGTCAAGTGTAGACAACATTTACTAGACTGACACGTTCCACATCATTACGAAATGTCGTATATATGATCTATGGAACAAGTATTAATCTAATCGAATCTTCTTTAGAATGTTTTGACGTTGTAGAACTGAAACTTCCCGAAAAGCGATCTAATGAAATCTGTTCCTTGGTCTTGTGTATACTAGTATATTTCGTGATTTTGCTGTACTTTACACGTTACAGTATAGTTCACTTTTTTGTGACAAATTGCGATGATGAGTTGGGTCTTGCTAACAGTATACATCGTAAAACCGACACAAAACCTGAAAGAAGAATGAAATTTAGATTTTGTCGCAATTAATCCGGTAAAAAGGATAAAGAAATAAAATAAAGAAAGCCATGTAAATTTTTATTGTATGAAGACAAGGAAGGATGTGGCTTTTGATTTATTCAAAAATAAAAATGGATAAAAATAAAGTAAATGAGCTGTATTAACTGTGAAACACTACCGCTAAGCCGCGGTGGAGTAGCCGAGCGGTCTAAGGCGCCTCGCTGCGGAGCGCGCGGTTCCTCATCGTCGGAGGTTCGAGTCCTCCCTGGGGCATGGGTGTGTGTGTTGTCCTTAGGTTAGTTTACCTAGGTTTAAGTAGTTTGTAAGTTACGGACTGATGACCACGCAGTTTGGTCTGATAGATTTACAAACTAACACAAATTTCCGCCTAAATCGGTAAACAAAATGCTACTACCGTCAGAACTGATAAATAAAATATGTTTGACTGTGTTGGATAAGGCTGATCAGTACTTTTCGGAAGGTGTTTCTATCGTAGATACAGTTAATTGGGCTGCACAATAATGGCACATTCACGTGACTGTTTGAGGTTGTTGACAACTAGCAAACAAAAATTGCTCTGGTAGAAATATGCATCCATTCTTCCATTAATACAAATGTGAGCTGACATAAAAGTTTTCTCGGTGTTGTACCGCGTCATATGTAAGGATATTACTTAAATAACCGACGTTTCGGCCAACGTTACAGTGGCCTTCATCTTGGTATACTGGTGTGAGGTGGTTGTTACTACACTTTGTATTACTTTCAGTTAGACATTACGTCATAATTTTTAAAAATAAGCTATGTTATTCGTGAATTTTTTGGCGGAAGAATGGAACTTTATTTTGATAGGATGCTGAGGTGCAGGAGTGGGGGTTAGCCGTTGCTTCTTGCATAGCGAGACATGATTGGTGTTCATCGGCGAATGAAGTGAGGGCTTCCGTTTCTCTCCTGCTGGCCGTGGGCCGCGCGGCGGCAGTTGCTTACTAGTGACGCTCGCGTGTTGTGTTGTCAGTGGGACCTATTTCGCTGTGATGGCTGATAGCCAAGAGAGGCCAAGCCTTAGTCCATCTTCTCTATTCATGTTATTAGGGTGTTTTACAATTTCGATGGCTTCCCTTATCTTGCGTTTAACCATACCTACTTGCTTGGCGAATATTCTGGCAGCGTTAAATTTTATCTTTTTGCTGCAATCTTGCTGGTGTTCGGCTACTGCAGATTTATTGTGTTGGCCTAATCGAATGTAGCGTTCATGTTCGCGTATGCGCGTTGCCACTGCCCTCCCTGTCTCACCTATGTATACTTCCCCACACTCGCATTCCACCTTGTATACTTCTGATGCGTGTAGTGCCTCTACGTTGTCCTTTGTGGAACCAAGTACATCCTTGATCTTGTGACTACTATAGAAGAAAGGCTGGACTCCAACCCGGCGAAGATGTTTAGCAATCCGATCTGTGACGTTTTTTACACACGGTAAGCGTGCTGCTGGCTGCTTTTTATTGACTTCCTGCCTACTGCTGTTTCTTTTATAAAGTGCCGGCCGCGGTGGCCGAGGAAACTGCGGCGCTTCAGTCACGGTCTGCAGGGCCACTATGGTCGGGGGTTCGAATCCCCCCTCGGTCATGGATATTTGTGCCGTCCTAGTTCGTAAGTAGTTCATAAGTAGTTTGTAAGTTTAGGGACTGATGACCCCCCAGTTAAGTCCCGTAAGCTTTACAAACATTTGAACATTTTTTATAAAGTAATATAAAGTGTAGTAACAACCAGCTCACATCAGTATACCCAGATGAAGGCCACTGTAACGTTGGCCGAAACGTCGGTTATTTAAGTAATAGCATTACATCATGACGCTGTACAACACCCAGAAAACTTTTATGGCCGGCCGCAGTGGCCGAGGGGACTGAGGCGCTTCAGTCACGGTCTGCACGGCCACTACGGTCGGGGGTTCGAATCCCCCCTCGGGCATGGATATTTGTGCCGTCCTAGTTCGTAAGTAGTTCATAAGTAGTTTGTAAGTTTAGGGACTGATGACCCCGTAGTTAAGTCCCATAAGCTTTACAAACATTTGATTTGAAACTTTTATGTCATCTGACTCTGGCCGCCGAAGCCTACGTAACAAATGTGAGCTGTTCACGGCTTTTGTCGTACATTTCTAGTTACAGTCAACATTTTCACTATATTGTCTGACGTCACTGGTCGCCGTTGTTATCAACTTGGTGTGGTCAAAATTGAAGATACCATACCGGCGGGGTTGTCGCAATTTCCGGTACGCGTAACAGTTTGTACTGAAGTACCAACGATACTGGGGGCCCACTGCGAGTCAGGGACACACACACACACACACACACACACACACACACACACACACACACACACCAGGTGGCACGCTCGGCGCATAAACAATCGACATACTGCACTCGCACTGTCGATAGTAAGAGTTACCTTCGTAAGAGGCGTTGTCCCCTTACAGCTGCCACCCAAAAATGTCTTTCCTCGATGTATACATTCATTACAAAAAATAATTGTGGAAGTTCTAAGGCCGTAAAGTGTTTTGTACAATGCTAATTCACTTGCTTACAGTGAATAGTGTCTTCGTCACATACATCCATTGGAAAATTTACTTTGGAACCATTACACAAAAATTATGATACCAAATTGTGAGTTTTTGTAAGAGTTATGGTGCATTGTTGTCTCAGTTTTCCTGGGCAGTACGATACGATGGTCCACCAAGTGTGAATCAGTGAAACGGCCGCTACTTGATAGGACGTTGCCCTGTGACGCAGTGGCGGACTAAGGCTGTTGGAGGTCTGGGCGGCGGTTAAGCAAAATTAGGCCCCTCGTCCACTTGGAAATACATGTATTACTATAAGAAAGTAACTTTTGAGATTTGGAGGCCCCCCAGGACGAGAAGCACGAGACAATCTAAGAAAAAATAGCTTTCGAGATTTAGAGACTACAGAAAGAGATACAAATGGGGCTAAAAAAATAATAATAATAAAAAAATTTTAAAAATTAAATAAAAGAGGAACTTTTGGGAGGCATTTGGAGCCCCCCTCCCAAGACGGAAGGCCCGGGACGTTCCGCCCCCTCCCCCCGCACCCCCGCAGTCCGCCACTCCTGTGATGTAATATGTGGGACGAGTGGACTGGAATTGTAATGCTGGGCCTGACACAACACCAGACTGTACCCATTGCCCAGCTCCATGGTCAGGTTGGAAAGAAGGGTACGGAATGAAAGCAGCTGCCTCCTGTCCAAATGAAACAGCCTAGCCTAGCGTTTGCTCTAATGGATTGAGGAAAACCATACAGACTGGATAACAATTTTAAACCTGTTCTAATGTCCGTGTTTTCTGAAGCATGAGCGAGATAAATCCGAGGGGAGGAAAAAGACGATACTGTTTCATAATCTGTCTCATCCCGAGTAGTAGTGAGTGTTCTGTTGAGTTCATGAAGTACAGGGCGTCTCACGAAAGACGCCTGCCAGGCGTCCGCAGATCGCATGGTACGGCTCCCGGCCGCCGCCACGGCATCCGCCGACCACAGCAGCACCCGATTCTTGGACTCTATTGAGCCACGGGCGCATACACTGAGTTAAAGTCTAAAAAACATTGCCACCTGAGTAACCTAAGCTTACCTTTATTTACAGTAGATGTTCAAAATAATGTCCGTCTTTGGAAAGAGCCACCTGACATCTCTTGGAAACATTTACGAACACTCGACGAATTTCGGTTGCCGAAATCTGGGAAATGACTAGTCGAATCCTGTCTTTAAACTCTTCGAGTGTATGTGGATTGCTTGCATACACCTTATCTTTTAACATTACCCAAAGATAAAAGTCGTAGGGATTTAGATCTGGAGAAAGAGGAGGCCAGTCAACTATCCTATCATCAAAAACACTTCATATTGCTACCATAATAGGAGCATTGGCAATGAGTGGTCTTGCATTGTCCTGCATGAAACAACCATACAGCTTTTTGTTGGGTGAAAGTTCTTGAAAAAATGGATGCAGCCATGTTTCATCAGAAAAATAAAGCATCTCAGTATCAACTTCCGCATCGTGCACAGACACCAACAGCTAGTTAATGTAACGACGTCGAGCAACAGTATCTGAGATCGTGAGTTGATGCACTACCGTTATTTTGTACAGCTTCAAACTCACTCTGTGAGCAGATGCTCTTGACACACCCATCTGAAGTGCCAAACGGCGAAGAGATTTTCTCGGACTTTTTTCCAAGGCCTCCCCTATCTCGTCTAATTTATTTTCGGATAGAACACTACTTCCTATAGACCTTCGTTCCTCTAACACAGGTCCAGTCTTTTGAAATTTCTACACTAATCTGCGTCTCGTGGATTCTAGCTGACATTTCACATACGATTCTGTTTTTGCATAGTTCAGCACAAGTAACACTCGTTGATCCTTTGTGTATACCTTACTGAAAAGAAACTCGACAGCAAACTCAAAACAAAACACGCGAACACTCTGTCACGCAGTACAGAACACAAGATCACTGTGTTTCTACCTGAGGACAATAGGGCGGGACGCGGCGCTGTTGCCAAGTGTGTCAGAACACGCATAGAGGCGACCGGGAGGCGGAGCGGCAGCAGCCAACAAACGCGCCGCGCAATTCGCGGACCTCTCCCAGGCGTCTTTCGTGAGACACCCTGTAGTACCATGAATCGAAGTCCAAATGGTTACATCCTCTCTCAAGAGACACTACAGATTTGAAGACTAGCGTCCCTCCTCCCATTAATCCACCTCCAATCTGTTTTACTTAGTCTCCATTGTTTTCCTCCTTATTCTTTCTCTCTCCTCTTATTCCCCATCATCCCATGAATCATTTCCTTCACTGTTTTCTCTCCCTTTATCTCCTCCTTTCCTTGTACTTGTCAATCTCCTCTCATTTCTTCCTCTCCATCTTCTCATTTTCCCTGTTACCCCTTACATCCTCCTGCGACTCCCCATGTCCTCTTTCCTCTTCCTCCTCCCATTCCCCCTCTTCCTCTCCTTCTCCTAATTTCCCTTCTGCCATAATCCCCCCTCCTCCTTTGAATTTTCCTTCATTTCTCTCCTTTCCCCACCCACATTCTCTATACTGCCATGTCTCCTGTTCTGTTTCTTCACCTTGTTTTCTGTATCCTCTGATTAATATGTTGCCTTTAAGGCGACCATACTAGATAACCCATGGCTGAACAAATAGAACAATTTGTCCAACAGAGGCTGGGGGGAGTCTCTACGTGCAAAGTAACGTAAAACATTATAGAGGAAAAAAACCTGATAACAAACCTATGTCATCCAAATTGATAATTGAGCATATGGTAAATAGAGTTAGCTATTGAAACAAAACTATTGATTCACAATTAACATATTTGCCTTATATAACGTTAAAAAGAAATGTTGTATAATGCAGAGCATCAACTAAAACACAAACAAGCTCATGGAATTCGATAAAAAATTAGATGTCTGAAGTGTTGCTCAGAAAGAGGAAGAAATCGCAAAAATATTAATTTTGAAGGTTTTACAGTACTGAAACTAAAGAAAATTAAAACTATTACATATGTGCAAAATTATGTCACACCAGAGAGAAGTGAAAGAATGTATGAATGTAGATAAAGGCGGCTGTCCTCTAACAAAATTTTAAAAATCATGTTTACATTAATCAAAAACGTACATCAGTTAAGTTCTGAAATACAAAAGGGCATCTTAAAAGGGCGAAAATGATGAATTCGTAATCGTCACAACAGTCTTTCTATATGTCTAATATGAAACTCTTTGATAAAATAATTTCAACAGTAATAGACAACTGCAAAAGGAATTTGGAAAGAAACGGATACATTCTCTCTAAAGAAAACTGTACACGAATGTATACAAACGGTGTATTTACTCAGATATTTGAAGGAGTATCAGAAGCTGATTTTCATACAGTAATTTTAAACGACATTACGCAAAATGCCGTAAAGAGTCCTTGAGAAAATACGTGCAACAAGAACAGAGAACTGGTGAAAGATTTGTAACTCTCTAGAAGTTCGGAGTGCAACGACCGGAGATGGCGCTTGTGTGCCTGTGAAATGTGATTGTGTGTGTGGTGTCTTTTATGTGGCTGTTGCAGCTTGACATGTGTCTTTGTAAACTATCCTCATTATATTTTTACCTAAAAGTAAATGATACATCTTTATATATAAAGCAGAGTGTCCGTGTGTTTGTGTACAACCGTACAAATCTACGGTTTTGTTCTAATATTCATGAAACTTTGTACACGAAAGCTTCAATCTATGAGTACGGTCACCGTAAGTGTAAGAATCACGTACAACACATAGTTCACGAGTATGGCATCATAAACAATGAGATGCGCGAAAAACTACTGCATTAAGCGTCAATGCTGCTCATTTTCTCCTAAACCATTGGACAGATTTCAACCAAATTTATTACACAAATTCCTTACTGTGAGTTAACAATTGCTGTAGGGGTAAGAATTACATACACACAGAGTCGAAGAGATATGACGTCATGAGAATGAGAGTATTTAGCCATTTGCAACACACGTTAAACATAATTTCAAACCTTTATTACACTTTTTCTCGCTGACAACCATAACATAATGATGGTAGGAAAATGTTTCTCGCTTACTGCTATTCCGCTGTTCATGGACTAAACTACGGCTTTCGGTATGACGTTACAATTTATAATTTCTACACTACCAATTGTAGCCGCAGGAAATTTTACAGACAGTAAACGCACATATAGCTAAATGTTCCTTCGAAATTGTATCCCAGTACGACACCTTGTTCATGAAGTATAACATAAAGAGTAACGTTCATGGAAAACCGCCCCATAACGCGCCAGGTTTTAATCTATTATTTATTTACTAATAACTGCATTCGTAACAGATTTTACCGACATGCAGCTCTTATACAAATGAATATATACCTACAAAATTTTACAACATATAATTCAATAATTAATATGAAACCGTATATGCTGCGATGGGTAAAAAATTTTCACATCTTGCACAACGTTTTAATATATTTACGTAATTACTACTAAGACACTCCTGTATTCCAGTCAGCTGAAAGAAATTCCTGAAAGCTGACAATGGTGTTGACATCTATGAAGGGTACTTGGCTGTAGGCTAAAGCAAGAGACTTCTAAAAGCTACAGGGAAAGGAAGAGAATGAAACGGTGTACATCCAACGAATACCCATTATTTCCGGCAGATCTACCTTTTAACTTCAAGAGACTGTAGTTTCCAGTGAGACTTCCATTTTCTATTACGAATAATAAACCGCAGGCCAACCTATTAAATGCTGCAGAGTGATTTTGACATTTCAGTGTTTTTCACACGCACCAACTACATGTCGTTTGCTCAGGAGTGGTCTTCCTAAAGAATTTATCCATATTAGATTTTGGGCAAATAACCAGAAATATTGTTTATAATGAAGTTTTGAATTGCATGAATATATAAGGTTACATATCGTTTGCATCTTCAAGACTACCTTTCTTTGTTTGGGTACTGCAGTTATTATTTTGGACATTATGGATAACAGCCTTATTTCTTGAATACTCTCCCATAAATATGATATGTTATTTAAAAAGGACTTGGACAGAGAGAGAAGGGATATGGAAAGTGCTAACTCAAAGCTTGAATAAATAAATAAATACCCGGGCAACGCCAGGTTTTCAGCAAGTTCTCTATAAGGAAAGATGTACCAAATATATGTCGTCGACAAGGAGCGATCGGTCAATAGTAAATTTTGTTGTAGTAAATGTTATAATACAAAGACAATCAAATGACACGAATGTATACAAAAGATACAATACAGCATCTGACCATTTCATTATCATCCTCCGCGGTGGAGTGGTAGAGCGCATTGAGGCGCTATGCTCCGATGCATGAGGCCGTTCCCCGTCGGGAGTTCGAATCCCCCCTCGGACAAGGATGTTTGTGCTGTCTTTAGTATAAGCTAGTTTATAAGTAGTTTGTAAGTTTAGGGACTGATGTCCCCGCATTTAAAGTCCCACAAGCTAAACAAACATTTGCTCATTTGAACAACATTATCATCTCATCGAGGTTACACGGAATAGGACAAAAGTCAGAACCATAAAATTGACAAGAATTTGTAAGGTGTATTTACACCAAGCAAAATGCAGAGTCACAACCATGAAATTGACAATAATTGGTAAGGTGTATTTATACCAAGAAAAATGCACCAAGTGCTACTCATGTATCAGAAAAGGTTAATAAAGGAATAATAGAACATCAGTATTCAGGATAATATTGAAGAAAAGTGATAAAACGTTCGAAATGCAGTGACAAAGCAGCTGAAATAGCGTAAAGGGACAAAAATAAAAACTATATATAACGGGATTCGAGTGTTTGGTTGTCGGAAGTTGAAGCAATAACAGAGAGGCAATGATGTGAAATGTAATCATTGTTACGACCAACCTTTATATTCTTAGCAAGGAATTAAAGTATTGAGAAAGACAAGTTCGAGAGCACTGCAATAGCAAGATGGCACTCAGCAACGCCAACTAACAGCATTTAAACCTTTGAATGGCCACAACTAAATGAACAGACTCTGTCCATTTAGGTAACACGGTAAAACCACAGCCAATTAATTGTTAATAAAAGTTGCAGTATCCGCAAGGGCTAGGTGGTGTAAATGTTTCATTTACTGGGCATGAGCCTGTTGTAGGAGGGATGCCTCGGGCTTCCTTTGATCTTAGCTGGATATTGATTCACTTGCGCTTTATTGTCGACCGTGACCCAAAGGTGAGCTTAGCATTTTTTACACTTAACCTACCATTGCCAGAGGGGAAGGACGTAATAAATTATCGTCAACATAAATACCAACTGGCGATCGAAGCCTTGACGTTTGGTTTTTGCTTTATAGTGCTTTTCTACTGGACTACCGATCCTCGTCTGACAGTAAAGGCTAAGGAAACAAGATACTCTTTGCCGTAGCTCAGCTTTTCACCGAGTTTGAGAAGGAACAACGAAGTTAAGAGAGTAACCCAACGTTTGTTCTATAATTTACGTTTGGTATTCAAGAAGTTTATAGAAACAATCACTATGCTTATACTCAAATTTAATTCAACCTGTTTCCTCGAGTTGCGCTGTAGCCGCAATCATTTGTCTGAAGTAACTTGTTGTTATCAGAACGAGACAATGACAAACATTCACAAGAGAGAGCTGCAGATGGCACAACGAGCAGACGATTTGCTATTCTCAGGAAATCCCGCCCACCAGTGGACTAAATGCTGACAGATCGCAAACTTATCCAATAGTCTGATTTTGGCTGACAGGCGTACAACATAGAACGTATGCAGATGCCAATGGATGTAGAAGAAGCGAGAGTGTTAACAATATTGAGAGAGTTGAAAAAGGTTTGCGCTAGTTGGTATTCGAGAATTTTGATGGATGCACACAAAGAAATACACAGAGGTAACAAAATGCATGAGATAGCTATAAGCACAAAAACGGATGGCAGTAGTATCACGTACACAAAGGGCGCTGTATTGACAGAGCTGCTTGTACTCCGGAGATTCACGTGAAAAGATTTCTGAAGTATTTTTTGCCGCTCGACGGGAATTATCAGCCTGAACGCGGAATACTAGTTGCAGGCAGATTCATGGGACTTTTCAATTCGGAAATCGTTAGGTAGTTCACTATTCCGAGGCCGACAGTGTCAAGAGTGCTCCGAGAACAAATTTCAGGCATAACATTTCACACAATCAACGCCATGACTGATTGCAGCAGCATGTGTGTAGAGTTGACCTTGGTTAACAGACGAGGAACACTGAAATATTGTGCGACAAACGTATCCTCTAGGACAGAGCGACACAATTTAGCGTCAATGGGCTATGGCAGCCGATGACCGACTCAGGTACCTTTCCTAACAGCATGACGCCACCGGCCACATCCCTGCTTGGACCATATTTGGTTGGACTGAAGCCAACTGGAAAACTGTGTGTTGGTCGGAAGTGTCCCGGTTGCAGGTGGTAGGAGCTGATGGTAGGGTTCGAGTGCGTTGCAGATCCCACGAAGTCAAAGACTCGAATTGTGAACAAGGCACTGGGAAAGTTGGTGGTGACTACATAATGGTGTAGGCTGCATTTACATAGCATAAACAAATAAACCAATCATTGACTGGAATACAACGTCTGGCATTAATGTTCGGTGAATAGTCCTGTAACATTAACGTGGATCGCTATGAACTACAGTTACCTTCAGTGGCGTAACTACTGGGGGGAGGGGGGATAGAATCCTCCCCCCCCCCCGCCCCAGAACCTTAGCATGGCCAAAAAACCAAGAAAACTTGAGTTTATCCTGTAACTTGTTATGGTACATCGCCTTCATTTTCATACAAACAAATAGAAGTCTTGTAACTTTCTAAAATACATTCATGTTATAAAGCAAAATTTCGAGTCTTATTATTTTTCATTATTTTACCTTAATTATTAGAAGGACAAGGTCTACTAATCTACTACGTTTGTCTTTTTCTAAAAACAGTCAATATGCTTTCGAGTAATATAATTTTCTAAAAGAATTGTATTAAAAAGTTTGTTTTAATTTGACTTCGTTCCACCTGGTCATTGGTTGAATCCACACAGATACGCGCCGATTTACGTATTTCATTCTTCATTTTATAAAATACGCAAATCGTGGCGAAGCTGTGTGAATTCAGTCACTGGCCAGGTGGGACTAACACCATGAAAACCCCAAGACCATGAACGTGAGTAGCCTACATTATTTCGCTTAAAAAATTGAATTGTTTGTAATATTTTGAGGGTACGTCAGTAAGAAAACCAGTAATTTCCAGGTGTAGAATCCACTGACGATGCTCTAAAATAAAGGTCGAAACGCGTATGGAGAAAATAAAAAGATTTTTGCAAGAAAACGGCTGTTTCATTCTGAAAACAAATAGCGGGTGCGGAAGCGTTCATAGCGTAATTTGACTTGCGTAGTAAAATGAAATGATCGAATGGCATTGTTTGCCGGGAGATTCCATACGAGAATGTTCGGCCGCTGTAGTGCAAGTCTTTTAGTTGACGCAGTGTGGGCGACTTGCGTGCCGATGATGATGCTGCTGATGATTAGGACACCACACAACACCCAGTCCTCTGCCGGGAATCGAACCCGGCGGTCAGAGACGCTGCCACTGAGCTACGAAGGCGGACAGTGCAATGACGTACTGCAGGGAGCGCGCCACCTCGTGCCGCATTCGTCTGCTAATGAGCTGCCATGTCGAGTGTGATAGTGATAGGGAGGGGTGGAGTGCACAGCATCGTGCCTTTGCTGTTGAAAGTTATTTCGATAATAAAGACTCTGTTATTGCCTCCCGGCGTCTATTTCGATAACATTTCAACTTGGGACGTCATGTGATTGTTGAAAATGGATGGAACATTGTGAGGTGGGAACCTGCATTTCGAACAACAGGTAAATCGGGAAGAAGTAAAATAACTTTGCGAACACCAGAAGCCATGGAAAATGTTGGTAGTGCGAAATGACGTAGCCCAAAAAGATCTGCTCGTCGCCATGCGCAAACTGTGCATATGTCCGATCGCTCATTCAGGAGAATAGAATATTGCAAGATCTCCGTTTTCACCCACATAAGCTGCAGATTGTTCAGGAAATTAGGCCTCGCGATTGCGTTTCACGCGAAACATTCTGCTTAACCATGCGTGATCTCCGCCAAAATCCACAAATGTTGCACACCATCCTGATGTCAGATTAAGCTCATTTCGAGTTACGTTGAAAAGCCTCGATACGTTTTGATGGATGACAGGAATATCGTCAAATCTCAAGTCTGTTTGTGTGGCCATCTTCCACAGCAAGTACATAAACAAAATATGCGTTCTTCGTTTGTGTGGCCATAATGTCCGTAGTTGCTTTCATAATTATGAATAGCAGTGTTTGTTCGTCTTTGCAAATACAGTAAAAATGCGATTTTTTCTCACCAGACGCGTTTCGTTTTAATGACTAAAACATCTTCAGTGGTCTGTAATAATAGAAATCTACAGTTTGTTTTGTATGTAGATCGAAAACAGTTCTTAAACCGACCATGAAAAGTAGGCCTAATGTTTGTTACTTACGGAAATTTTGTCTTCTATTCGCTTCACATCATGGAATGCCGGTCTGTTTAATGCAATACCGCCGGTTCTTCATGCTGTGTCGTTTTCTCACTACTTTCACTGTCACTTTTTCACTGTTCATAGTTGTTTTCCACAGATCAGAAGTGTGTGTTTTTGTTTTACTGATTCTGCACAGTGTGTTATTGGAGTGTTGCCAACCTCGCAAATGTAGTTCTTTTTCTATGTTTTATAATAAATTATGTTTCAGTGTATTTAGTTTTGATGTAAGCGGATTGGAATACTGGCAAAATAATGTATATATATATATATAATGGGAACGTTATTATTATTTTTTTATTTAATTTTTTAAATTACTATTATATTATTATAATTGTTGTTGATATTGGTGGGGGGTTGAGTAGTAGGGAAAGATGACTGAATGGTGGTTGGATGTGGTAAGGTGTGATGTGAAGTGAGATGGAAGACATAAGTGATGGACATGAGGTAACAAACATTAGGCCTACTTTTCATGGTCCGTGTAAGAACTGTTTTCGATCTAAATACAAAACAAACTTTAGATTTCTATTATTACAGACCACTGAAGATGTTTTACAGCCATTAAAACGAAACGCGTCTGGTGAGAAAAAATCGCATTTTTATTGTAGTTGCAAAGGCGGACAAACACTGCTATTCATAAAAAATATGCGTTATTGTAGTGATCTAAACCTGCATGAACTGTACATCAAGCACTTGCACAGTTCCCGTATCACAGGGTGGTGTGGAGTTGCTTCCTTTGGGATTATTGGCCCTTACCCCTTACTTCTTTGAGGATGGCAGCGGTGTGCCTGTAACTGTCACCAGTGAACGCTACCTAAAGATGCTGCAAGAGTTCGGTCTTCCTCAATTATGTATGGTCGATGTGGATGTGGAACAATTGTAGTTCCAAAAACACGGAGCGACCTCGCATACAGCCAGAATTTGCATGAATTTCTTGCGACAGACATATCCCGATTTCTTGCGACAGACATTTCCCGGTAGAGTAATTTCCCGTTTTGCTGACATTTCCTGGCCGCCTCGCTTACCTGACCTTTCCTGTGCAGACTTTTTCCTTTGGTGCTATCTCAAGCAAGAAGTGTTCCGAACACATGAGTATAAGAATCGCATCGCAACAGAACTTTGGCAATGTCCCAGGGAATACGTCACGCCGAAGCAAGCTCCAACGCCGTCTCGATGAATGTGTTGTGCAGAGGGGACTTCATTTGACAGGAGTCATATTCAAAACGTAATCCACGCAGTGGATAATGACTTACAGATTAGTAAATAGCATACCTTTAACTATTAATTGACATAAGAGATAATAAATAAAACACAGCTGCTGCCTGATAGCGTGTTTTTGATCTCCTACTATGAACGCTGCCGCACCCTGCATTTCTTTCCTTCCTGTAGAAGATAGCCACACAAACAGACTTGAGATTTGACGATATTCTAGTCATCCATCAAAACGAGCCGAGACTTTTGAACACCATCCCAAAGGAAAGTACATACATGTATCGCAGAGCTCAGCCGTGCATAGTTACGGGACGTGACTATTTCCAATGACAATAAGGTAACTGTAATTCATATACGTTAATGTGGAACTTTATTTTCAGGGGTTGTAGATATGTTCGCGATCTTGCAAACCATTTGCAGTCGTTCATGTACTTTATGTTCCCAAATAACTACTGTGGTTTTAATGAGGACAATTCGCTACCTCATCGTCTCACAATCATTCACGATTGCTTTGAAGTACATTCTGGACAGTTCCATCGAACGATTTTACCGCCCACGACGCCAGACACGAGTGCCATTTTACATTTATGGGACATAATCGACAGGCCAGAGCGCCTCGGTTGCACAGTGGTAGAGTGCCAGACTACAAATCCAAAGGTCGCGGGTTCGATCCCCGCCAGGTCCTAGGATTTTTATCTGTCACTTTCCACTTCTTTCACCTCTGGCAGTATTGCTCATGAGAAAATATCGAGTAGCACCGTGGTTCGGAACCCACGTTAAACTGTAGGTCCCCCTATAACTGGCTGGGTAAGTCAGTTCGAAGGTCGAAGGAAGGCAACGGCATACCACTTCCAAACAGGACCATGCCTAGTAAAGCATTGTGTTGTTCAAACCAATCTACGGATTGTTGACTGCTTTACCTTAATCGAGAGGTCTGTTCGTGCACGTCTACAGGGTCAGCTTGGCTCACCATTCCTACAGGAAGGTTGCAGCAACTTGAGTGTCTGCCTCGTCGAGTTGCTGCACTTAGCCAGGCAGTAGGAAGGCCGAAGCCACATCAGGAGGTATCCCACGAGTTCTATCACCCCAGCGTACGTAAGAAAGTCTACAGAAAACTCTTGAAACAATACGAGAATTCTGGAAATGACTTCAAAGCAAGTATTGCGACACGAGGCGAAACCCGGTTGCATGTCACATGTGTGAAGAGCACACGTCTCCAGCACCTACAGATGCCGGTTAAAACACTGGTTTCTTTAGAAGGTGCACCAGTAGATGCCTGTCGTCGGTGCTAGACAGCCTGAAGACGCCGCTACTGAGGCGTCGAAACTGCCACCATAAATACAATGCCGAAAAAGAAAAGATAGTATACCAGGAAAGACGATGTTGATTTTGATCCGATGACGCCAGATGCCACTTAGTGGATAGTATGTGTATTACTGGTTTCAACGTCGTAGTATAACATTCTTTATATTCAACATCATCTTTGCTTGAAAATTAATGTTTATACTAACTATTGCTTTTGTTATCTATAAAGCGTCATATGTTGATCATTTTGTGCAATTTTTTTGCCTTAAATAGAACACCATCTCACTACAAGTATGCGTGTCAATTTTTACCTCTGTGGTTTTATATTTCCACTGACTATGGCGACTTAAAATCTCCGAGATCTATGGTGGGGTGTTGTGAAGCACTTGATACGAACATCTTCTAAACTCAGCAGCAGAAACAATATCCTCCATAAACTCTGCGGTACTAGATGAGAAAGCCGGCCGCGGTGGCCGAGGGGACTGAGGCGCGCCAGTCACGGTCTGCACGGCCACTACGGTCGGGGGTTCGAATCCCCCCTTGGGCATGGATATTTGTGCCGTCCTTAGTGTTAGCTAGTTCATAAGTAGTTTGTAAGTTTAGGGACTGATGACCCTGTAGTTAAGTCCCATAAGCTATAGAAACATTTGAACTAGTTGAGAAAGGAGCGCGCGGTTGCTCGCCGTCCGAGGTTCGATTCCTCCCTGGGACATGGGTGTGTGTGTTTGTCCTGAGGTTAGTTTAACTTAGTTTAAGTAGTTTGTACGCTACGGACTGATGACCACGCAGATTGGCCCGACAGATAATACAAACATTTGAACTAGTTGGGAAACATCTGCAGACACACTCCGAATACCAGCTCCCGGACTGGTGTACTCAACGGCAGAGTACTGTGCACGTGTATGGCTTAGTAGCTCACGTGTAATAAAGGTACTCGCCCAATTTAACGAAGCGATGTACATTGTCAGAGGGGCAATACGATCTACAAGCACATACTAGTTACCCATCTTAAGCCAAATTCCACTTCCTGACATAAGACGGAAGGGCATGTTACTACGAGAATACTAGAACATTATTGATAATCCCGATCTCCTGATATTAAATGATGTGTTTCCCACGGAGCACAAAAGATTAAGATCAGTCATCCCACCCTCATTACAGCCAGCACTCTGGCGCAAAATGGATACAAAGCCATTGATGAATGGAAAAGCAAATGGCAAGATAATTGTCCTCCACAGTGCGCGAAACTACCCTGCATCCAGGAGAAACCACTTAGATTTGAACAACCTCTGACAATTTGGACTAATCTTAACCACATTTTAAATGCAGACATTGTTAATGCGTTGAATTTTAAAGACATTGTACTAATATTTCACTAACTGATTTTTCAAGAGTAAATAGTAACATATTTATCCTGTAAAGTCTAGAAGTTTCGATTCTATAACATGATACTTGTGCGGAGTGTTAAAAACATTTAATCAGCAGAAATAATAATTCATGTAATAACAAACCGTCTAAAAAGCATTATCGACTGGAACCAATTCTCATTTATACCAAAATACTAAATTAACCATTATAAACAAACTTACTACATACTTGTTTTTGGAAGAACGATTTATTATCAAGAATATTGACAGACATTAGTAATAGCTTACTTCATTGCAATTCTGTGGAAATGTTAGCTTATCGAAGCCCTCACTCAGATGTGCAGACGCCCTCCACAAAGTGGGGCAAATCGTCACCATATCCCCGCACGTGCGTACAAGGGTCCTTTTGATATCTTCCTGACAGCGACGAGTGATGCAATACATTGTATAAAAGACGTCGATATACAGCTATATCTCTGTATTATATAGTACTGGAAAGCTGTGTTGAAATGTCGACATATTTTCATTTACCAATTTTTCTTTGTTTCTTAGGATAAGTGTTCATGTCACTAATAATGTATGCCATGTGATAAATCAATAAATAAAGTTTTTACTTTCGGCCACCTTGTATTTTCGCATCATTAAATTATAAAAATTTCCCGTCTCCTACATCTGACCAAGGTTTTCTGGAGTCGGCTGAAGAAATTAAGACTACTTCGGGAATTGGTAATATTCTCCCGAGAATTTCCAATGGTATTTTCCTGCAAGGTCTAATAGTGCAGCTACTAATAGTATCAAAATTTAGGAAAATATGACTGACTGATCATTTTACAGATCTGTTGTCATCACGAGTTTGAGTCGTAGTTGGCAAGAATTACTGTAGTACTTATGTTGCGTCCTTACATTAGCAGGACTAAATCATGTCTTCATGCTTCTGCAGATATTGGGTCTATTAATTAAGTACCGGGTAGATGGAAAATTAATACAAGTCGTTTCAGATCCCTTCCATATTTATTATACAAAGCAGTCGGTACATATTTACTGTACATTTACTTCCACACAGCAGCTCGACTGACATCACAGACTAACCAACCTTACCAGTAATTTTACAGACAAACTTCCTGCAGCCTCGCTGGTTGGGTCAGTGTTTCCCGATTAAGTATTCGAAATTTTCACTTAGCAGACAACGAAATTCCCCAAAGGACACTATTACGTCAATTTTTTGCCAAATATCTGAAACCTATATATTCCTTCAAATTATTGTTTATTTCCAGTGTTGGCAGCTTGAAGAGCCGTAAAATTGTCACACTAGAAATATAGTATATAACTAAAAATTTATTTTGTAAATATAATACAAAACATGACCAGAAAAATTACAAGCACGTATGCTTTGGCGACATCGCATTTGCTTTCTCGTGGTTTTCCATTATTATAATTGATTTACCAATACATGGTAAAGTAAGCTTAAAAATAGATGAAAGAGCTAGGTGGCAAATGTATAATTACGGTGGAATAATGTAAATATGTTTTCAGAATCTTTATACCAATTCGAAATATAAAGTTTCTCTGTCATAAAAATTATAGTTGGATGATGTATATTGTAACCATATTTTGTTACATGGTACAATAAATTATTTTACTGTAATCAATATACTGATGCCAAAAATGTTTATTATCGTTTATATTGAATTAAGACAACAATAAAAACAATATAACCATATTTATTAGGACAGCAGTGACGTGACAGCGAGAGCTCTGGTTATTATATAAATCCTCCCACTTAAATTAGGTAAGCAGCCGTAAACATGAAGACGACAAAACGAACGGTGTATCGATTAATTTGAAGACAGAGCGATAGAGAGAATAACCAGAAACTTAAGTATGTGTTGCTTGAACTGAAGTATCAGATGGCATTAATAATAAACCTAAGCAGATAAAATTGCCTATTAGTGAAAATGTTTTCTCAAAAAATTTCCCCAAGACTTACGTTTGCCCAAAAGTTCACCCCAAAACATATTTTCCCCATAAATTCCACTAATTAATTAATTAAATAAAATAAAAAATCTGTAATCACTGGGTTGTGTTTATACTGATTGTTAATAGTTTAATTCGTTATCAATAATTTTAATGACACTGGGCATAAATATAGGTTACAATTAAAGGCTGCCGAAATAAACGGTGTTACAATCGGGATTTTAAATGTCATTAACTGTGCATAATTTACATATAATTCAAAATACTGAAATTTACGTTACAAATTCCGATAATATGGTTTGTCAATAATACTTTCTACGTAATATAATTTTTTTACTGAGTGAGGGCTTCGATAAGCTAACATTTCCACAGAATTGTAATGAAGTAAGGTATTACTAATGTCTGTTAATATTCTCGTTAATACATCGTTCTTTCAAAAACAAGTACGTAGTAAATTTGTTTATAATGGTTAATTTAGTATTTTGGTATAAATGAGTATTTGTTCCAGTCGATAATGCTTTTAGATGGTTTGTCATTACATGAATTATTATTTCTGCTGATTAAATGTTTTTAACACTCCTCACAACTATTATGTTATAGAATCGAAACTTCTAGAATTTACAAGATAAATATGCTACTATTTACTCTTGAAAAATCAGTTAGTTAAATATTAGTACAATGTTTTTAAAAATTAACGCATTAACAATGTCTGCATTTAAGATATTATAGCGTTAATAATGTCTTCTTTTCTTCGACTGAAAAATGCTTATCATGACTTGTAGAACATCGCCGAGACAACCAAAGGAAAAAGAAAAGAGAAGAAAAACGACGGTCCTTCAGTGGTTCATTTTTCGAATACCCTGCTTCACCTTTTGTGGCAGGGAAGAAAACATAATAAGTTCAATATTCATAGAATATATGACATCAACTGCGATTGGGCAAAGCTGAAAATGTGTACCCAGCCGGGATTCGAACCCGGGTCTCCTGCTTTCTAGGTAGTTTCGCTGACCCCTACACCACTGGGGACACAGTGATCACCGCACCTGCAAGGACTACCTAGGCACGCCTCCCGTCAGATACAAATTCCCAGCTTCGCCCTGCCCACAGTACTCAAACTCGTAGTTATGACTAATTCCCGTAAGAGTAAGGGCTTCAAACTTGCCCACCTCTCCCCACTAACGATAGGATAATTGCCCGTCACCGGCATATTATATATATATATATATATATATATATATATATATATATATATATATATATATATATATAATAAGTTCAATTACTTATATAACTCAGCTCATGCTCTTGCAAGCATAAGGAACTGGTACTGTTTGGTAGCTGCCACTGATTGCGGCTAGAAAGCAATCTTTTCCGATCATGTTAGTCGAGTCCTATCGGTTTAATTGAATCAAGCCACGGTGGAGTGGCCGAGCAATCTAAGACGCCTTCTGCGGAGCGCACAGTTGGTCGCTGCCGCGGTGGAGTAGCCGAGCGGTCTAAAGCGTCTCGCTGCGGAGCGCGCGGTTGCTCGCCGTGGAGGTTGGATTCCTCCCTGGGGCATGGGTGTGTGTGTTGTCCATAGGTTAGTTTACCTAGGTTTAAGTAGTTTGTAAGCTACTGACTAATGACCACGCAGTTTGTTCCGATAGATTTACAAACATTTGAACATTTTGAACAGTTGCTCGCTGTCGGGATTCGAGCCGTGCCTGGGACATGGGTGTATGTGTGTGTGTGTAATCCTTAGGTTAGTTTAAGTAGTAAGTAAGTCTAGGGACTAATGACCATAGGAGTTTGGTCCAATAAGGTTTACAAACTTTTGAAAATTTGAACAATTAAACCAACAGCCTCCTTGCTGTGAGGGTCTTGTTAGCGTTCTTCTACAATACAGAGTTCGAGCACAGTAGTTCGTCGCTTGCATCACGATGAACTGACACCACAGAATGTCACCTCAGGTGTGCAACTTCCGCCTCTCTGTCTCTTTCCTGTCGCACGCACTTCCTACTTACGATACGGCGATTCGACATCATTCAGTCAGGACTGTGACCTTGGTAGTTCGGTTCTTTCAAACCACAAACTATCCAGCTTTCAGTCTGTCACTCGTCACCTAGCTTGCAAGTGCAGAACCGTTTCTCTTCTAATCTCTCTGAACAAGGTACACACGTAAAATGAAACTGGACTGAAGATAGCAAATAAAACGCATGGTTACCGAACAATTCAATGGGCACTCGTTATTGCCATCCTCCTTAAAGTGGTTTTTGAAGATACAAATTTAGGCTTAGTTGTCTTCTCACTGTGATGTGTAGTAGGACGTAACCTGTACCATTTCGGGGGCGGTTTTAAAACACCCTGGCGTACAAATACTAGCCCTAACTTGAAACTTTTGTTGGGCTGTGTACATCCGGCGCCTCCTGTCCCCTTTCCAGGAGCTATGCAGCTTGTGTGCTGAGGTAGCTTCCACGCCTCAGAGACTCAGATAGCCCTGCCGTTGGCCCTAGCTCAGTGACAGGTTTTATGTGGAGAGCCAGAAGAGAGGCAGCAGCCTCCCAGTAATCACGTGGATAACGCGCGGTGGAATAGCGCCTTGCTGTGGAGCGCGCGGTTGCTCGCAGTCAAAGGTTCGAGTCCTCCCTCTTGCATGAGTGTGTACGTTGTCCTTAAGTTAGTTAAATAGTTTGTAAGCTTAGGGGCCGATAACCGCAGTAGTTAAGTCCCATATATTTACAGATATTTGAACATTTCATTTTTACATGGGTAACAGACGGTATTAATCTCTAACATTAGCTGTAACATTACCTTGTTATGTTGGAAATGCAGCATAGCAAACCGTCATCTTCCTGGAGGACATGCAACTCTAATCAAAGTAAAGGTAAGTTATTTTTAGTTTTGACACGCTGATGTTCCCAGCTTCCTCGTATTTTAATCCAGGGCCAACGATTGTTCAATTGAAACTTACACTCTGCAGCGGAGTGCGCGCTGATATAAAACTTCCTGGCAGATTAAAATTGTGTGCCGGAAACGGGACTCGAACCTGTGGCCTTTGCCTTTCGCGGGCAAGCCCTCTACCACTGAGCTATCCCGACACGACTCACGGGCCGTCCTCACAACTTCGCTTCTGTCAGTACATCTCCAACTTTCCACACAGAAGTTCTCCTGCGAAACTTGTAAGACCAGCACTCCTGGAAGAAAGTATTTGGTGGAGACATGGCTAAGCCTCAGCTTAAGGGATGTTTGGAAAGTAGGAGGCGAGGTACTGGCAGAATTGAAGTTGTGACGACGGACCGTGAGTCATGTCGGAATAGCTCAGTGGTAGAGCGCTTTCCCGCGAAAGGCAAAGGTCCCTGGTTTGAGCCCGGTTCCGGCACACAAATTTAATCCCTCAAGAAGTTTAATATCAGCGCACACTCCGCTGCAGAGTCAAAGTTTCATTCTGGAAACATCCTTTAGGCTGTGGCTAAGCCAAATCTTCGCCATATCCTTTCTTCCAGGAGTGCTTGTCTTGCAAGTTTCGCAGGAGAGCTTCTGTGAAGTTTGGTAAGTAAGAGGCGAGATACTGGCAGAATTGAAAATGTGAGGACGGACCGTGAGTCGTGTCGGGACAGCTCAGTGGTAGAGCGCTTGCCCGCGAAAGGCAAAGGTCTCAGATTCGAGTCCCGGTTCCGGTACACAATTTTAATCTGCCGGGAAGTTTCGATTGTTCAAATGTCTCTTAACGCTTTGGGACCAAACTGCAGTCCGTAGACTTACGAACTACTTATCTAACTTTTGCTAAGTGCAACACACATACCCATGCCCGATGGAGGTCTCGAACCTCCGATGGGGAGCACAAGCGCACTCCGAAGCAAGGCGCCTTAGAGGGCACGGCCTTTCCTGCGCGGCTCCAACGGTTCACATTTCATTCATGTTCAATTAACAATATACCAGATCTGTTGAAGGCAGCTTGCGATGTGTCGAAACCGGTAAACAAATAAAGATATTTTAAAGTGATCTTAAAAAAACTATGCTTTTTTTCAATTCTTGCAAAATCTAAGGAAAGAAACAAAATTTTTATATATTATAGTTTGTTTACAAGCTGAAAGATGTGGTAGTGGCTGTAAAGTCGTAATGTGTGTGAAGTGTTTCTTAATTTTACCACTTGAAAGTCGTGGGAGTTGCTGTGGTGTGTTAATGGAAGGGAAGTGTTGTGAAATGCTATCCAAAAGCGGATCAAATATGGACAAATTAAATATGAAACGCATAACTATACAAATGTAATTTGCACTAAATGTATACCATCTGATGATGAGCTGCTAGGCAGCTTGAAACCTGTAATGGTTTAATAAATCTTCATTAAGAAGAAACAAAAGGCGACTGGTTGCAGTAATTTCTGAAATCTATTTCAAGAAACAGTCGCAGGTTCCAACACAATGGATAAAAGTTTTAATTTTATATGTTGTCACTAACACTCTGTTTTTGTCATAGACAGAAAGGCAATCTGAAGACCAATCGGGTGGAATAGATAGTATGTTTAAAAGGCTTCATAGGTCCAGCAAAATTAAATCAAGGCTAACAAAAACAATCAGTACTCAAGGAATTAAAAACTAAATGTAGTGAATGTGCAACAAAAGCTTTAAATTTTTGTCGGGTCTACAGCCGGTTCAAACTGTCATCTGCACACAATATTCCCGCAGTCCAACTGGCCGCCATCATCTGGTGAGGAAAGCTATGCCGCTCTCACCGTTACTGATTTGAACTGTGAACGACGGAAGCTTTGTATGCAGGGGAAATAGAACGCGTGCGCTTGATCATACCAGCTGCCCTTGGCGCAAGAGAAGTTGCAGTGCCCCCACTGCTGAACACAGACGTCCGATGAGATGCCGCTGGTCATTTCCATCTCATAACGTTAACGTTAGGTCCTCTTTTTCGTGTTGGATAACTAGGGTAGGTTAGGGACATGCAAGTTGCCGAAGTAGCGTCCAGTTGAAAGACGCATCAGGCCACTTAGGCACAAGAAATTATAATCATTATTATTATAAAACAGGATTCCAACTTTTACTTCGCGGTCATCCTTTATTACGGTTATGATATTTTCTGTTAGTCTGTTTCGATTTCGACTGACTTTTTTAAAAACAGAATCTGTTAGCAAGTTTCATCTAACTGGGTGTACTACATACATAATCGTAGTAGTAATGTTCACGGACTGTATGAAGACAGCTAAAGATCTTCAAACTAAAGATCTGCTTCACTGTAAATACTTAAGAGCTAATAGAATTTACAAAAAGGAAGTGGAGGAAGCAAAAAAGAAATATAATCAGAAGTTCATCAAAGAGGCTCACAATCCATGTAAAGCAGCTTGGAATCTAGTAAATGAGCACAGGAAGAAGCCTACTTCTGCCTTAAATTCCTGTAGCCCCAATGCCTTCATTAGGATAGTGTAGGATACTGTCAGTGAAATTCCAAACTCAAGCTTACTTCTCACAAGTGATATAAAAAATGAACGCTGTAACAGAATTGTAAACTGCAAGGAAGTTCACCCTAAGGAGATAATAAAAATAGTGAGATCATATAAGCATTCAGAGAGTGCAGATATCTATGGCATGTCTTGCACAGTGCTAAAGAAAATAATTCCAGAGCTTGCCCAACCACTAGTCATAGCAATTAACAAATGTTTATCCTCCGGTGTCTTTCCAGAATTCCTGAAATTGGCAAGGACAGTACCAGTCTACAAAAAAGGTGATCCATGTGAAGTGTCCAGCTTCAGCTCCATTTCAATAATCCCCATCCTAGCTAAAGTTATGGAGTCTGTAATGAAACATCAGTTGCAAAATTATTTTGAAGAAAATAGGCTCTTCCAGGACACACAGCATGGTTTTCGCAAGGGAAAGTCGACATTTACGGCAGCACAGGACTTGACTAGAAAGATAAGACAGTTATTTCAAGATAGAGAAAGTGTGGCACTGACACTCTATGACCTGACTGCATCTCACACAAGATATCCCTCAATAAATTAAACTGTTATGGTGTTGGAGCTGCTGTTCTGGCAACTCTCCAATCTTATCTGGAAAACCGAAAGCAGGTGGTGTCAGTTCATGGAGCCTTATCACAAGAACAAAAGTTGGAACATGGCGTACCCCAAGGGTCCGTCATAGGTCCTCTCCTGTTCCTAATATATGGACTGTAACAACCATATGTTACAGTTTGCTGATGACACCACTCTTTTTGCCAAAGGAAAAACTGTATCACAAGCTCTTCAAGCAACAGGCGACCTCTTCGAAAACACAAAAGAATGGTTCATCAAAAATAAAATGAAATTGAATGAAGGAAAAACACAACATCTTATATGCAGCCTTAGCAAAATTGGCTGTCACAAGAATATGGAGGCTGTTAGACTTCTAGGCTTCATGAGTGACAGCAAACTTACAATGAATGAACACACAGTGTTTGTATGCTCCAAGCTTTCCCGTGTAATATTCCTTCTGAGAAGGCTTAAAGATACATTAACTGACCAATACCCTGTAACAGTATATTATGCACTATTTCATAGCCATTTTAATTATGGCCTACTGCTATGGGGACATGCTGGAAGTTGTAAAGAGGTGTTAATGCTTGTCGCGGTGGAGTAGCTGAGCGGCCTAAAGCGTCTCGCTGCGGAGCGTGCGGTTGCTCGCCGTGGGTGTTCGAGTCCTCCCTGGGGCATGGGTGTGTGTGTTGTCCTTAGGTTAGTTTACCTAGGTTTAAGTCGTTTGTAAGCTACGGACTGATGACCACGCAGTTGGTCCGATAGATTTACAAACATTTGAACATTTTTGTTAATGCTACAAAAAAAGGCTGTCAGAATAATTAGATCTTCAGACAGTATGTGTTTTTATGCCTCATCAGCATAAAAGAAAACCAAGGGGAGTTTAGCATAAGGCAAGATATACATAATCATGACACCCGTAACAACAGGAGCATTGAAATACCAAGCTGTCGTCTGACTGGATCACTGCATTTGCATTTCTGCCAGACGTAAAGTTTTCATGAACGCTGTGATATTGTCGTTCACGTCAACCATCAGATGAACTTTGTGTTGCAATGACAAATTGTGTGTTATAAAGGTGCAGAGTTGTGTCAGCGAGAAATTGTAGGTCTAATCTTTCAGACAGTGCACTTCTAGTCCTTTCGTTTCGATAAAGATAGGTACCGGTATTACAAAGGAATGGCATAGGAAACATAATGCATTTTTTTTTCGGACCAAGGCAACGAGCAGTGCAGGTTCTCCATTTGCTAATCTCTCAGAAATTCTTTGAACTGGCGGTTATTTATACTGCGACAGCGCAAGAAAAACACATACTCGCTGACATCTTTCATTGCAGCACGTTGTTCCATTGCATCAACAGACAGTGACTGTTAGTGAATGGAAGGAAAACAGTGAAAAAACCTTTCCGGAATTCACTTTCGGTTACATTTCTGTGCCTGTCTCATTACTAAACGTGGCTACTGGCCCTTGCGTGTTTCGTCTTTTACCTGCTCGTAATATTTTGTAATGGCGCTGTATGTCTTAGTTACAAACAGAATTACATACTTGTGACACACAAAACAGTAAATAAGAAAATAATCTCATTGACTAATATAAAGGAAGGAGGAAGGTTAAGATTTAACGTCCCGTTGAGAACATAGTCATTAGAGATGGAGCTTACGCTCGGATTTTTTGGATAAGGTTGGGGAGAAAAATCGCCTTGCTCTTTCGAAGCAACGATCCCGGCATTTACCAGGAGTGATTTAGGGAGATCACAGAAAACCTAAATGTGGGTGGCCGGAGGTGGATTTGAACCAACCGTTCCCCCGAATGCGAGGCCAGTGTGTTGGCACTGCGCCACCTTGCTCGGCGACTAACCATAGCTGTTACCGAAAACAAGTTGTTGTATCAGTTACGACTTCATACAACCAAGAGGCTCTGTTTTATTCACCTCGTGGGACACTTTTGGAACAGCCTGTTCGCTAGAGCCTGCTTGCGAGAGCTTGACGTCAAAAATATGCACAGTTGAGAACTTTGAATTTTTCCTAAATTTTTATTTCCCATTTTGTGTGGGTGCTGAGCACACCCAAAAAAATTTATTAGGAAGGAGGGGAGGAGCACCAACGTAATTGGCGCCCCTGCTTTATTGTGAATTAATCTTTTTAGGGCTGCTGGTATGTTATTGAAAACGTATATAGCTGAATAGTGGACGCCTTTCTGAGCCAAAGTAAGTAATGCGCAGCGTGAACTTACTGTTAATGTAACTAAACATTTTTCATTGTTTCTGAACAGATAATGTATTCAACGGAAAACGAGATATATTTAAAAATTGAGCCGCGTGAAATTGAATTTCAGGCCGAATTTCTCTGCAGACGCAGGTGAAACGGTGAAAGAGTGGGGTGGAAGACAATGGAGAAAGGAAGAATAAGGAGATGGAGTAACATAATAATGCAATAAATACTCGCCCGGGCATCGACGCGTACTACTGCTAGTCGAAATACGTTAACTCACTGCACTGCGGTTGTTCATTTCAAAGAACTGACTGACACTCGACATCTGTCGGAATTTCCACGTGTCAGTTCTTTCGCGGCTGGAATACGGAGCTACAAATTTGTCATCGCCGTATCACTTCACTTTTCTTCGCTTTATTTTCATTCTAGCTATTGGGACGAAGCGTGCTTATTTGCCGACTTGCCTACTTTTGAAGTAACAGATCATAAGAAAAATTAATTTTCCTATTCTCCAAAATTCAAGGAGAAGAATTCAACTTATGAGTAACGTGTATGCGCAATACTAATTATACGTTTTATGAAAAGCACTTACCTATTACATCACAAGTTGCAAGAAATTCGGACGCCCAAATCTTCTGTTCTTACAAAACGCAATGAAAGTGCTTCTGGCCAATCTTGACTCCCTCGGCCAACTACCGAAACGAATTCCGTAGTTTTCGTTGTAGAGAACGCAACAATACCTATTGTCTGGAAAGGCGAAGTGGTGACGTGGCAGTGTCAGGAACTAGGTCACGTGACGAGGTACAGCGAGGCTACGGTTAAACTAGAGCCCATGAAGATGAAGCAAGAAGCTCACAAGAAGTACGGTATGTGACCGATGATATGGATAAATGTGTTATGCAGCAATTTCTATGGCATTACGAACGATAGAAAAGAATACGAACTTTGCGTAAACTGAACAGCTTTTGTCAAACAGAAATTAGCTTCAAAGCTAGCAAGGAGACCCTTAGATGCAATGTTCCGTCAATGGATTTTCGTTTTAGAAGGTGTCAAACTTAACGTTTTGTTTTGTGTGGACAGAGGGCATTTTGCTAAAAGACCATATTCTCTCGGGTTTTCATTGGAATCAAAGCGACCAGTAGTTTACTGAAATGAAACATGGATTCACACGCAGTAAATAAATGTTGACAAAGTGATAATGTGCGAGTAATATTGTCGGACAAGAGTGCCGGTCAGAGTTTAATTGTTATTCATGTAGGCGGAGACAGGTGTTTCATGGCTCAAAACCTGAAACGTCCGACTACCACTCAGAAATGGATAGCAAAAATTTTCAAAAATACGTCGAAATCCAACATGCCAGACTTACTATCAATGCCATTGTTGTTGTTGTGGTCTTCAGTCCGGAGACTGGTTTGATGCAACTCTCCACAATAGCCTATCTTGAGCAAGCCTCTTCATCTTCACATAAGAACGGCAACCTACATCTGTCTGAATCTGCTTACTGTATCCATCTCTTGGTCTTCCTCTGCGGTTTTTACCCCACACACTTCCCTCCAACGCTAAATGCACAATCCCTTGATGTCTAAGAATGTGCCCTACCAATCTATCCCTTCTTTTAGTCAAGGTATGCCAGAAATTTCTTTTCTCCCCAATTCTGTTCAGTACCTCCTCATTAGTTACGCGATCCACCCACCTAATCTTCAGCATTCTTCTGTAGCACCATATTTCAAAAGCCTCAATCCTCTTCCTGTCCGCACTGTTTATCGTCCATGTTTCACTCCCATACAAGGCAACACTCCATACAAATGCCTTCAGAAAGGACTTCCTTAGGCTTAAATCAATATTCGATGTTAACAAATTTCTCTTTTTCAAGAACGCTTTTCTACCCATTGCCATTCTGCATTTTATATCCTCTGTATTGCGACCAGTGGCGTAGCTATGTCACGAAGGGCCTCGGGGCAAAAATGACATTGGGGCCCTCTTTACACTAATACTGTACAGATGCAAAACTACTTCATCATCAGCTCCTTACCGCCCACTGGAAGACATAATAAGGCAAACCTAAATACTACTAAGTAAATTATTATGTGTCACGCAGCAGATAATGTTTAATCGTACTCTCTAATATAATTGTGAAAGTTTATTTGTTTGTTATGCTTTCCCGCAAAAATTACTAGGTGATTTGGATGAAATTTTGCAGAGGGATAGAGATAAAGTTGGACCTGGGTAGGACATACAGATGAAAATGCCCCGTGGGAAGTTTTTCGTCAGCGGTGACAGCAAGCGGACTGTTGTGAGTACCGACAACTCACTCTCGCTGAACTACTGCGCCGTCAGCTCATAGCTTCGTACCGATCAACCTAATTTCGTTGATAGCCCAGTCAAAGAAGGAAAATAGGGGAAATATTCGTGTAGGATGGTTTCAGAAAAAGTAAGTTGCCGGATTTTGTTTAATGAAACACTTTGGATTGGGTCGTGTCCCTACCAGGCTTCTTGAAGTCTATGTTAATGTCTAGCCAGGAAAAAGTAATAAGTAAAATCACTAAGTCGATATCGTCACTTATTATCGTGAGAGTGGGGTAGAGGGCAGCGTTTTGATGCACAATTCACTATTGCGACAAAGTAATTATTACATGAAACTTCTGATCCGTGAATGTAATTAAACCCTTAAATGGCATTATAAACAAATAGTGTGCGGGTAGAAACGTACCTTAAAAGATTGCGAGAAGTACTGAATTCTCACCACAGTGATGTTGTTTGTTTTTCACATAGAAGAACTGACCAGATGCGGCGGAGGGTATAGTGTTAGTATGAACGTATATTGAAGAACGAATAGTTCTTCTGGTATGTAAAGCGCCGTTCCCAGAAAATAGCCACAGAATGCCGAATCCATTTCCCGCCTACCATTGCAAGGTAATGTGTAGAAATGTATGTAGATTCTGTTCGGTATTCCTTTCAGTATTAACGCATTTGTGGAAAATAAACATGCCTGTTTCCTGGCACAACGCGTTTTGTGGAAAATGCGCACTCTCCAGGTCTGTCTGCGCAGTACGTTATCTGTGATTTATGAGGTGCCCTGTCGGGTCGGTATAACTTTGTAAAACACCTTGTAATTTCCTTTTGCGACGTAATGGGGTAGACAGAGAGGGGGCTCGCTATTCGTTTTGCAGGCGCACAAATAACGGCAATGCATGACCATTCCAACGGTCTGCCCTTTCCCGCACCTTCTGCCCTCCAACCCCCCACCCCCAGCCCACCGCTTCCTGCTGTCACCTATCACATCCTCACAACAAGTCATATGCCCAATACTGTTCTACTGTACTTAAATATGCTGTATACATTTAATATTTTGTCTTAGTCCATTCTGTTTAACAATACCTATATTAACATATTGGCTGCCAAAGGTATACTTGGGTTACCGACCCCCAGGGTTCATTTAAGGTACTTTTTTTCCATATTCTACTTTAGTTTGCTTGAAGTAAGCTATTTAAGTACAAATAAATAGTACCTTAATTCATGTTTTTCTGTGTGAGTTATATATGACTCACATGGTGCCAGAGTAAAGTGTCAGGTGTGTAATTTGCTATGTCACAATTTTGGGTTGGTACTCCAGTAAGTCTTTCATTCAACAACATTATTTTCGTACAGTCCCATTATTGTTTTTCTGCATTGTTACTACAGTTTTTATTCTGTGTTGTTAGCTCCGTAACACAGTGATATTGTAGCAGGAGAAAGTGTCTCGTAGAACTTATGTAGATGAACAAAGGCATGTACAGAAGCTTTTAGATGAAGTTATGGACATAAGTGAAGAAGATGAAGATACTACTGAAATGGAAAAATAAGGGGAATGTGTTAATGCTGTGTACTGTTCATGGAGAGGAAGAAGCTGAAGTTCAAACCAAAAGGAGCACAAAGAAAAAAAAACAGCAATGATAACTGACTATAATCAGTCATTTGTAGATCTGTCTCACTAAATGAAGTCTAAGGCGGGGTGTGAAATGGTACAGGAAGCATGCAGTTGAACTGTTGACAGGGTCAGCACTGGTAAATGCTCTTGTGATTTACCGATACATCTCAATCACAGAATTCAAAGAGGAAGTGACTTTGAGACTACTCCATGCAACAGATGTCGATGCCCCTAAGAAAACTCTCACCGTGGCCACCGAGCTGCCTGCAGATTGTGCTCTTGTGAACATGGGCCCAGCAAGTCATAGGTGTACGCATGCTAGGAAAAAAGTGAAGAATGAATTTGAACGAGTACAAGCTGCCCAGAAATGCAAACAAACTACATGGAAATGTAAGAAATTGTGACTCATATTTTTGCGAAGAGTGTTTCTTCATAAAGCACAGTGCATGCAGGTGTCAGAGATACAAACTGGAATTGCCTAATTTTTTCAGTCTGTTTCACTGTTGTTGCAATTAGAGTTGGAGAATTTAATTAAAACTGTATGTGATATACAATTTACTGTATAAATAATATGTAACACGAAATAATAAATTATAAAAAAAATAAACTCCAATATGACTGGACCATGTGAGATTCACGATTTCAAGTTGTCAATAACTCCTCTTGAGCTCTTGAAAACTGGAGGCCACGAACATGATTTGTTGCTGGGGACAAAACGTACAGTAACACCAAGTCACAGCACGCTACAGTGAGTTACAAATGCACCACGGAGCTTTAAATAGAAAAATGTCCGTGAGTTGCATTTACTTAACGTGGCCCGAAGAGAAGACTTCCTGTGGCTTATATTTAACTCACGTGGCAGTCAATGTGTTAAAACATTGTTTTCTAAAAGTTGAGAATTTTTGTATTTCTTGTAACACGAATACTATTAGTCATTGAAAAAAAATCATAATTATTTTCCGCACTTCATTGTGTATCGCGAACTTAATGAGCAGCGTTTTTCAAGTCGTGGGGACTCACATTCTAATAATGCATATTTTGTTATAATTTCCTTACATAATTGACGAACTGTCCATGTTGTGGTAAATTTCGGCAGGAGAAAGTAATAACTAAAATGTTATATACAGTATAACGTCTATTATCCGAAATAATTTGGGGACATGGATAATCGGAAAACCGTTTTATTCGGATATTCGAACTGTACACTTCTATTTGCCAATAAGAAGTACTGTACAGTAAATGTATTTACACTGTATTTGGAGGAGCGCGATCCTTCACATTGGGCCGAGCGGGACGCCGCAACAATTTGAAGACGCCGCTGTTGCTGTGAGCAGCTCTGATGCTGCCGCTACTTCTGCAGACTGAAGTGTGCCGATTGTTGGACACATTGGCTGGCAGCTTCGCCTGTCGGCAGCGTGTCTTGTGAAAGCCCAATTAGAAGCATTGTTCCTCCAGCCTGTGGCCCTGTGCGGCTACTGTGGCAAACTTGGTGTGAGGGGATGGGGATATGATGGACGATAGGGTGGGAGGGTGAAAAAAACATTCGACGCTCTACTATAACTTTTTTCGATCGCCGCTCACGAAAAGAGGGGCCCCTGGAGCTCGGGGGCCCCGGGGCACTGCCCCGCCTAGCCCTATGATAGCTACGCCACTGATTGCGACCATCATTTGATATTTTACTGCCCAAGTAACAGAACTCATCTACCTCCTTTATTGCTTCGTTTCCTAATCTAATTCCTTCAGCATCACCTGATTTTCTTAGACTGCACTCCATTACCCTAGTTTTGCTGTTGTTACTGTTCATCTTATATGCACCTTTCAGCACACTGTCCATTCCGTTCAACTGCTCTTCCAGATCCTTTGCTGTTTCTGCCAGTATTACTATGTCGTCGGCAAAACGCAATGTTTTTAATGCCATTATCCTTGGTAATTAGTCGCGGCATATTTACCCATACGGAATACTTCAAGCCATTGTAGGTGTTGGGCATATTTGACTGTAGTGATGTTGAACCACCCCCCCCCCTTCTCCCCATAATGTGGGAGGAATAAAACACTCGGAAACAGCCATTGAAGGGCTCAGCAAAATTGCTTCAGGGTTAACATGTAACCACCAGTAGCGTAACTATTGGGGGGGGGGGATGAGGGGGATAGAACCCCCCCGCCCAGAACCCAAAAAGAAAAGAGAAAAAAGAGAGAGAGAGGGGGGGGGGGGAAAGAAAAGAAATCGTATAACATCAATCTGGTAAAGGTAAAGATTTGGAACTTGAGGTGTTTTACCATACGCTTTCATTGTAAGGGAGTGAATTACTTTCTTCAACTGGAGTGGTAGATGGTAGTCTGTCTGGAAACTGACTAAAATTTAGCTCGCCAAGCAGATCTATCCCCCCCCCCCCAAAGCCAAGTCCTAGTTACTCCACTAGTAACCGCAGTATCGAGCATTGCATTAAAATTTCCAAATTAGATTTCGTCTTCTGCAAAATAAGTTGTGGATAAACACACTGCACATAACAGGCTGTTAGCGCTCCACTCATAGGAATATTGGCGTGTACATCAGCAACCAGGCTGCTTTCCCCTTTCTGCCATGTAAGTCTGTAACTCCATGTTCTTGTACTAATGTAATATGTTATAGCTAAAAGAATTTGCATACTACATTATCCATGATAATTTTAAGAACTAATATTTTCATTAATTTAAACAAGTACTGCTATTTTTCTGGTTATAATTATTTTTGCATATATTTTTCTGCTTATAATTATTATGCATATATTTTTCTGCCATATGTAAGAAAGTCTGTAACTCCATGTCCTTAGCCTTAAATTAATTTTTATAGCACTATTTGCCTTATTGTACAAAGTACAAAAGTGTTTTATTCTTAGTGACTTGTCCTATATTATTGTGTGCTCTACTGTACAAACGTTTGATCTACAGGACAAATAAAACAAATTTACTTACTTACTTACTTAGTTCCTCTGGCGTAAACACGACAGTGCTACCACAGTGGCGAGGAAGAAATTAGTCCTCCTGCCTCCCTTGTTCAACGGGGGCAGCCGGCAGGTATAGTTGGCGTCAAGTAGGAAAGCGCTTCTGCGCATAGAGGCCGAGGAGGTTAGAATAATTCTAACCTCCTTGATAGAGGTGGAGTGATAAGAGAAGCGTGGAGGGAAGGAGCTACGGTCGAGTGTCAACAGTTGAGCCTGGGGGAGAAACATTTTGTACCGGGTAACTTGCGGCCAGCCACGTGCCTAGGAAACGAATATTATTGGCTGCCAGTGCAGTAATGGAGGGGGATGTGCAGAACAACTGAAAATTGGGCCGCCTTCCTACCTGACGCCGATTATAGTTGAGGCTCCATGCCACAGTTCCTGAAGCCGTTTCCTCTGAGGTTTGTTTTCGAATCCCCTCTTGGGCATGAATGTTGTTTGTCCAGCAGATTTACCGCCCCTCGGAAAGTGCCGCCCTGTGCGGCCACACGTTTCACACATGCCTTGCACCGGCCCTATGCTAAAACCTAACCCATAAAAATATTGGATTAAACGTGATTAAAAGTTCGCACACACACACACACACACACACACACACACACATATATATATATATATATATATATATATATATATATATATATATATATATATATATATATATAAAATAGACGAAGATTACTCACCAGGCGAAGGAGCACAGGTGTGACAGCATCACAAATAAATAAATGAATACACACACACACACAATCGCAAGCTTTCGCAACCCAGTTGCGTCTTCAGGCAGTAGGGAAGGAGAGGGAAAAGGAAATGATGAGGGTTTTAAGGAAGGGGGTAAGGAGCCATTCCAATACCGGGAGAGGAAAGACTTACCTTGGGGGAAAAATGGAGGGTAAACAAATGCACACATGCCCACACATTCACACAGACACAAGTACACCTAGGCAGACATACTGTAGAAAGCAAAGAAGTTAAGTTATAGAAGTTAAGAAGTTAGACAGAGATACCACTTGAGGCAGAGGCTCTGTCCAGAGAACTGATGCAAAGATGTTAAGAAGGTGGGTGGGAATTCAAATTTAGCGGAGGTTGAGACCAGGTGGGCAACGGGAAGAGAGAATATGCTGAAGGGCTAGTTCCCATCTCCGGAGTTCTGAAGGATTGGTGTCAGTGGGAAGTATCCAGATAACCCGGACGGTGTAGCACTGTGCCAAGATGTGCTGGCCGTGCACCAATGCGTGTTTAGCCACAGGGTGATCCTCGTTACCAACAAACACTGTCTGCCTGTGTCCATTCATGCGAATGGACAGTTTGTTGCTGGTCATTCCCACATAGAACGCTTCACAGTGCAGGCATGTCAGTTGGTAGATCACGTGGGTACTATCGCAAGTGGCTCTGCCTTTGATCGTGTACACCTTCCGGGTTACGGGACTGGAGTAAGTGGTGGTTGAAGGGTGCATAGGGCAGGTTTTACAACGGGGGCGGTTACAAGGGTAGGAGCCAGAAGGTAGGGAAGGTGGTTTGGGGATTTCATAGGGGTGGACTAGGAGGTTACGGAGGTTAGGTGGGCGGCGGAAAGACACTCTCGGTGGAGTAGGAAGGATGTCATGAAGGACGGATCTCATTTCGGGGCAGGATTTAAGGAAGTCGTATCCTTGCTGGAGAGCCACATTTAGAGTCCGCTCCAGTCCCGGAAAGTATCCGGTGACAAGAGGGGCACTTCTGGGATTCTTCTGTTGAAGGTTCTGAATTTGGGGGGATGAGGTAGTAGCTCTGGCAATTTGTTTCTCTACCAGATTAGGAGGATAGCCGCGGGATGTGAAATCTGTTAATAGGTTGTTGGAGTACTGGTTCAGAGCTTCAGGACTGGAGCAGACTCGTTTGCCACGAAGACCTAAGCTGTAAGGAAGGGAACGTTTGATATGGAATGGATGACAGCTATCATAATGCAGGTACTGTTGTTTATTGGTAGGTTTGATGTGGACGGATGTGTGGAGTTGGCTGTTGGACAGATGGAGGTCGACATCGAGGAATGTGGCATGGGATTTGGAATAGGACCAGGTGAATTTGATGGGACCAAAGGAGTTGAGGTTGAAGAGGAAATTCTGGAGTTCTTCTTCACTGTGTGTCCAGATCATGAAGATATCATCAATGAATCTGTACCACACTTTGGGTTGACAGGCTTGGGTATCCAGGAAGGCTTCCTCTAAGCGTCCCATGAATAAGTTTGCGTACGAGGGGGCCATCCTGGTTCCCATGGCTGTTCCCTTTAGTTGTTGGTATGTCTGGCCCTCAAAAGTGAAGAAGTTGTGGGTTAGGATGAAGCTGGCTAGGGTATTAAGGAAAGAGGTTTTAGGTAGGGAAGTGGGTGGTCGGCGTGAAAGGAAATACTCCATCGCAGCAAGGCCCTGGGTATGTGGGATATTTGTGTATAGGGAAGTGGCATCAATGGTTACAAGGATGGTTTCTGGAGGTAACAGGCTGGGTAAGGATTTCAGGCGATCGAGGAAGTGGTTGGTGTCTTTGATGAAGGATGGGAGACTGCACATGATGGGTTGAAGGTGTTGGTCTATGTAGGCAGAGATTTGTTCTGTAGGGGCTTGGTAACCGGCCACAATGGGGCGGCCGGGATGATTGGGTTTGTGAATCTTGGGAAGTAGGTAGAAGGTGGGAGTGCAGGGTGTCGGCAGGGTCATGAGGTTAATGGAGTTAGGTGAAAGGTTTTGTAGGGGGCCTAAGGTTTTGAGGATTCCTTGAAGCTCTGCCTGGACATCGGGGATGGGATTGCCATGAAAGACTTTATATGTGGTACTGTCTGAGAGCTGACGCAGTCCCTCAGCTACATACTCCCGCCGATCAAGTACCACGGTCGTGGATCCCTTGTCGGCTGGGAGAATGATGATGGAATGGTCAGCCTTCAGATCACGGATAGCTCGGGATTCAGCTGCGGTAATGTTGGGAGTAGGATTAAGGTTTCTCAGGAACGACTGGGAGGCAAGTTGGGAAGTAAGGAATTCCTGGAAGGTTTGAAGAGGGTGGTTTTGAGGAAGAGCAGGTGGGTCTCGCTGTGATGGAGGACGGAACTGTTCTAGGCAGGGTTCAATTGGAATGATGTCTTGGGGAGCTGGGTCATAGGGAGTAGGATTATTCTTCTTCATGGCAAAGTGGTATCTCCAGCAAAGACTACGAGTATAGGAAAGTAGATCTTTGATGAGAGCTGTGTGGTTGAATTTGGGAGTAGGACTAAAGGTGAGGCCTTTGGATAGGACAGAGGTTTCAGATTGGGAGAGAGGTTTGGAGGAGAGGTTGATTACTGAATTAGGATGTTGTGGTTCCGGATTGTGTAGATTGGAGTTTTGAGGTTTAGGGGGGAGAGGAGTTGGGAGTGGGAGATTGAGTAGATGGGAGAGACTGGGTTTGTGTGCAATAAGGGGAGGTTGAGGTTTATTGGAGAGGTTGTTGAGGGAGAGAGTATTGCCTTTCCGGAGGTGGGTGACCAGGAGATTGGATAGTTTTTTGAGGTGGTGGGTGGCATATTGTTCTAATTTGCAGTTGGCCTGAAGGAGGATGTTCTGGACAGTAGGTGTGGATGTGGGAGAGGAAAGGTTGAGGATTTTGATTAGCGATAGGAGTTGACAGATGTGTTCATTAGCGGAGTTGATGTGTAGGTTAAGGATTAGTCGGGTGAGGGCTATTGATTGTTCAGTTTGGAATTGGTATAGGGCGGGATGAAAGGATGGGTTACAGCCAGAGATGGGAACTTTTAGTGTGAGGCCCTTGGGAGTGATTCCAAATGTCAGACAAGCCTGCATAAAAAGAATGTGGGAGCGTAATTTGGCTAGGGAGAAAGCATGTTTTCGGAGGGAATGTACATAAAAATGGATGGGGTTGTTATAGGGATGTTGTGAGGGAGGCATAGTATATGGATGAAGGAGGAGTGGGAAATATGGGCTATGTAATAGGCTGCAATGAACAAATAAAAAATAAAACGTAAAAATAAGTGTAAAAATATATTTACATGTCAGGAGGGAGATGAAAGTGGGCAGAATTTCAGGTATGAGAAAAGAAAGGAAATAGGAAAAGTTTTTAAAATTTGTTGTTGATACTGTGGTCAACTTTAGTTATCAACAACGTAGTATAAAAGGGTTTGGTAGTGGTATGGCGTGAAAAAAGGGTTTAAGGAAGGTGAAAATCGGAAAAAGAACGAGAAAACTGCGTGAAAATGCAAGGAAAACGTCTAAACAGGATTGGTTATATGGTAACAGATTACGATTTTGAGGCTGAAATAGTCTGACGAAGGAAAAGTGCAATCAAAACCAACGGAAAGTTGCTGAAATTGATCGGAAAAGTATTAAACATGAACAGAAATGTGGAAAAACGGGAATGGAAGCAATCGTAAGGTAACTAAGAAATGACGAAAATGGTTATAAACAATAGAGAAACTATTGTTAGGAAAGAGTGTTAACGATTTTAAACGAGAAAATTGAATGAGCGGCGTGTTACAGACGGAAGCAGGAGCAATGAAAGTGGTAAATATCAAAATAAACGTACTAATAGGAAAAGGTTTGGAAGAAAACGTATTGTTGTAAGAATTAGCGGACTATGAACAGTAAACAAAGGAGTGAATGTAGCAATGAACTGATATGTAAAATGTAAAAAAATGAATAAATAATGAATAATAAAAATAAAAAACCAAAGGGAAAGTAAGATGACAGAAAAGATTTCGAAAAGTAACAGAGCAAGGACGGAAGTAATTGTTGAATTCAAATATATGAAACGATTATTAAGACGAAAAATTCCTAGCAGGAAAAATAAAATATAAAAAATAGACGAAGATTACTCACCAGGCGAAGGAGCACAGGTGTGACAGCATCACAAATAAATAAATGAATACACACACACACACACAATCGCAAGCTTTCGCAACCCAGTTGCGTCTTCAGGCAGTAGGGAAGGAGAGGGAAAAGGAAATGATGAGGGTTTTAAGGAAGGGGGTAAGGAGCCATTCCAATCCCGGGAGAGGAAAGACTTACCTTGGGGGAAAAAATGGAGGGTAAACAAATGCACACATGCCCACACACATATATATATACTGACCACTCACCAGTGTCCCATTTTGCAGCCACCAGAGCCAGTAGACCCTTGGGATGACGTATTAGATGCCACGGAGGATGGGGCAAGGTGCCCAGAAGTTGAAAACACTGACAAAACCTCTGAGGACTGTTTGCTTCTTAATGTGTATACAACAAAAGTAAGTAAAACCAATTCTACAACACTAAAATTTCTGTCATTATCCAATAAGTGATTAAATTTAAGAAGTTGGCAGAATTGTTGCTTTCACCTAATAGTCTGTTGCCATATTTCCAGTGTGGCTCTGACATTTTAGTAATTATTTTATGGTTGTCTGAGAAATACCTGGTACTCTTAGCTCCAATAATGGAGCAGGTATTAAAAACTTTGATGAAGATAGAGCATATTGTTGTCTCCTAGAGTGACACAGAAGTTTGGAATTTTGCTCAGATGTGCCTACAATGTTTCTCTGTGATGGTGCAAATGTGCAGCTCCCTGCAACTTCACCTTCAGGCTGGGCGACATTGATGCACAACTGTGTTGACGCATGCAAAAAAAAAAAAAAAAAAAAAAAAAAAAAAAAAAGTACGGATCATATAGGTAGGTTAATGCTATATTGGCTTCAAATGTCACGACAATTTGGTCCACCACAATAGATGTGTCACATGATAAGAAGTTCGTCACACCCTCACTTATCCACATTGCACTCTTTTTGAGGCCTCTGTGATGGAACTCAGAAATATAACACCCAACATTGCAATCATGTGGATTTCTTCTGGTTGGCCGTTGTTACTTCAAATCCATATAAAAAGCCATCAGTAAGTGGTGTCAATGGAAAAAAAATCTTTCTTGAGGTGCTGATTACCATTGTTAAGACAGAACATTATATCCACCTACCAACATAGATGGCAGCGGCGGCATATCTTGTCATGGAAGCAATGAGGCCTTCCTGCATGGAGTTGGAACCACTTATGCACATACAAGTCACTTTATTCTGGCAAATCATATCATTTGCTGGATGTTTCTGACCACCATCAGAGAAGTAACAAAAGAAGGTGTGAAATGCAGGTAGGGGGTGTGATGACTTTCCGAATAAATGACACGTCCATGGTAATGTTGTGCAGAGTGTGATGGAATTTGGTGTCAACTGAACATCACTAACACACCTACATCTGACATGAACATGTGCACTCTGTCGTTTTTAGAACATGTGTCAACATTTTGCCATGTGAAACGTTACTGAGCCAGACTTTTCTGTAACACAGTGTCACACTTTTTGTCTAAAGAGGTCATAGGTACCTTTGAGCCCAATTTTAACTTCTGTGTCCTTCAGCAACATTTGTGGATTTTCCATCTTAAATTACACTGCATATGTACTCTCAGCTATTTACTTGTTCTGATTCATCAACAGCAGCGTACCCAGATTATATTTAACCATTAAGAACAATGTAATTAGTACTATTTTCCAAAAAGTCCCTTTAGCTGCAATAGGTACCATAACAATTTAATAGATATACAATTTGTCTTCTATATTTTTATGACCCAGCTTTATTTCTGCAGTTGGAGTTATACAATTTATGTACTTAAACTACCATTTTTGGACTGTAATAAATGTCTCAGCAAGAGTTTTATTACAGTTATGAAAGACTTATAACCTGCAACACTACATATTTTGTTTGTTACAATAGTATAAAGCTATTCTGAAAACCTTCTGAATATGAATAAACCTGTATGCCTCTTTACTACCTACTAAAATCTGCTGGATCTTATTAATGAACAAAAAAGTGGAGTAACATATAAGTATTTGTGGAATCTATACTGGTGCTCTCATATAAGTTGTCGGGTCCTTCAAAGAGTGATCATACTATAGTATAAAATTATTTGGTACAGTACTCATGTTAGTGTGTTTTCTATATAATCTTAATATTGTTCTGAATTGTGGTGCTGGGCTAATAAGGAACACCTTTGACCTAGAACACTCAGAACTGCACAAAACCATGCTTGGAATAACAGGCAGTTGTGAACTGGACAGTGGTGTGTGTCATGTCCATGCAAAAATTGCATTGTACCTCAAGTAACATTTTAACAAAGAGAACCAAAGTAACAAGATATTGTTACCATAGGAAGGAAATTATATGTAATTTAATGGCGTCAGTGTACCATTACATATTCAATCAGCAGCACCAAAAACTCTCTGCATAAAGTAGTTAAATACACATATACAGCAGTATCAAACACCTGAAATTGCTTATGTTAGTCCGCAGTGTGCAGATGCAGAATTTCATTGAATTGGTTAAAACAAAGTGGGAGAGAACAATGTGCACACATCACTAAAGCCACATCATCACATTCCAAAACTCTTTCTCATTTTTGGAGTCCAGTATCAAAACCCACACTACTTAAATTTTGCAATGATGATGTTGGTATGTCAATATCATACTCTGGCTTTTGCCAAGCATGTTGCAACATAGGCTTATATGCAACTGCAGCAAATTGATTGTAAATCATAGAGTGAAGTTTCATGATGAAATAACAATCATGTAATTTCAGTTGCAATTTCGTACCTTGTAGTTTTACAAAATCTGTAATCCTTCTGTTACAAAGTTTGTGGTGCCATAACTAAAGATCGATTTTTACAAACACTTCTTCTTCTTTAAGTCATCTTCTTTGGAGGCTTCTCCTCCAAAGCTGCTGCCGTGTTGTAATTTATTCAGTCTGTTCTTGTCTGTTGTACTGTTAACAATAAAGTACAGTCTTTATTTGAATGTGGTATTTATTTAGGGATACAACCCTATAAATCCCATAGTGGTGACATCTAGTGTTTAGCATCATGTTTTGTCATTCATTTGGCGAGCATTTCATGACTTCTGCACCTGTTTTTTCCTGGAATATGCCATGCCGCAATTTGACAGTTACAATGACTTTGCCGATCCAACCTCCACTTGATTTTCACAATGGTTGTATCCTGCCTCACCTGTGTCTTACCAGTTGGATCAATGAGTTGGATCAATGGGCTTCTTCCTCACTGCTTCCAGTTTCACAGCTTTCTTAGGACATATTCTCCACACTGCACACCAGAAGTGAGGTTAGGTATTGTCACTATTCTGGTTTTGTGACACCCAATGTGCTTTCCAATCTTTCACCTTTATACAATGGTAATAGACATCAGAACATTTTCCTGTGTGATCCCCAATTACACAATCCAGACAATTCAAATGATCATAATTTGAACACTACACCTCCAACAGTTCCATCATGCATGCAAGGGTTTCAGCCAAGAAGGTGCTAATCCACCGCCACCTCTGAATTTCGTTCTGGCCTCAAAGTACAGTTGCTGTACTCATGTCATTATTTCTCCTTCAAACTCTTTGTTCAACTCTGAACAGTTTTCTTGCACCCCAAGTGCACCTATTTCTGCATGTGCAATGAAAGTTCTATACACCACGGTTTGTCCAACTGCTTTCCACAGGCATGAATAGTGACTTAGAAGTTTTTAACCCCATATTTCATTCTGCAGATGTGTGCCATGTCACATGACGTGGCTGCCGTGCCGCAACTGCAACATTCATTCTCTCTCTCTCTCTATCTCTTTCTCTTTCTCTCTCACTCCCTCCCTCCCTCCTCTCTCTCTCTCTCTCTCTCTCTCTCTCTCTCTCTCTCTCTCTCTCTCTCTCTCTCTCTCTCTCTCTCTCTCACACACACACACACACACACTTCCGATACATTCAGACACTTGCATCCGGTCTCACTTGTGCAGCTGCCCATTTTTTCAGCTCAATCTGCTGCCCCTGCCACGCCGTACTATCGTGATGTTTCATCACATCGGGCCCCTGCACTACTTCTCATCTTTCCAGTTGCAGAAGGGTCTTCTACAACAATTTGTGGGTTTCATGCCTCACCACAACAAGTGTGCAGAGATTCAGCTGTCAGTGAGATGCTGGTCCAGGCACCCTATTACCTTCTCCACCTCCTGGTCGGGTACCTAAACTGCCACCATTCTTTTTCAATGTGCCAACCACATGGTTTTGGTTTGCACTGGTGGAATAAATCTGCACCATTGGATGGTGCAGCCAGGTACGTGTGACTCATCACCCCCCCCCCCCCCATGAACATGTCGACTTGATCTGTGATTTAGTGATCTTCATTGCCAATGACAACATCTTTGAACAAGTTTCTCATACTCCAGCCAGACAATGAGCACGATATGCCTGATTTGAATCTTATGTCAGTTTGGTCTAGCAAGATCCCCTCTAGTCCAAACTCCACTGACATACAACATTATTCAGTCGTCCAGCAAGTGCATCAGGTTTGCAGACAGGGCCTACGAGGCTCACCTCTATGAAGCTCACCTCAAATAATACTAGCGTTCTCTGCATCTCTTAACCTTACCTTCAAGCAATAGTAGGTCGAGGGCGCACCCACAACATAGATGACGCACATAAGACACCTAGTTCTGTTCATCGCCAACTTGCTATCCAAGCTCCAGCTTCATCGCCACCTTCTTCACCAGAGCTAGTGCTGCCAGCCAATAACTCAGGGCTATTTGCATGATGGCTCCTACCACTGATTCCTTTCCCCTGGGATCAGATCCCACACTGCCTGTTCTGCTACTTCCACAGTTGGTTTAGTCATGGCCCCAGAAAGTGCCGCCCTCCATGTCACCACCTAAATGCCAATTGCAGGGTGGTTTAGGTGCCATCTCCTGCGTCAACACGGACAGGCACCCTCTTCACTCTGTTTGCCACTTATATCTTCAAGACTCTGCTTCAGGTACACATTTTCTTGCGGTGTGTCACTTTCCCCATTGTCCATGTCCACAGGCTGGCTCTGCTGACATCTCACACTTCTTTGAGCTGTCAACACATTTCAGCTGACTCCTATGCAGATGCTTGCAAACAAAACTCAGTTTCCATGTTTCCATGTTTGGACATGCTGGCAATGCTCCCCTAGCCCCTTGCACCTGCTCCTCACACTGCTAGCATTCTAAGTCCACCTTCATGGCGATCTTGCATTTTGTGTCTGTCACTGGTCATTCCCGTGCCTCAAACTTCCACTTCTCCACCTTGCACACACGTCAGTGTCTCCCTCACCTGAGCTGGCAGCCCGTGGTGCTACTATCTCCATGCCTCTGCACCTTTGGCTTCCCCCAAACACTGTTGAGTCTTCTAAGTGCACTACACAACAACTGTCAGTTTCACCTTGAGTGCCATCTGTTACAACACCACCTCGGAAAACCTCTAGACTATGCCCCCTCCATGTGACTTTACTTTACCTTGTCTTGCACTACTACAAAACACCAATATTCTGTACGTAAACAAACCCATGCTTCTGTGCACATAGGCATCTCAATCATCACTAACGGCACTGTACACAAGCTTTCCCTTACAGATGGCCATCCAATTTTCAGTAAATGGAGGCCGGTGTAATTGATCCTTCCTCCAGTAACTGGTCTTCACCCACAGAAGGGGCTGCCCATGGTGACACCATCAGTTTGTTCAAAATATTCAAAATGTTTAACCAAAAATATTTTGAACAAACTGAGTGTCACCATGGGCAGCTCCTTGTCTCCTCTGGTGGGCAACTTTTTTTATGGAGGACTTTGAAGGTGTGTTTGCATGTGTATATGTGTGGGTGTGTGTGTATTTGTTTACCTTCTTTTTTTTCCCCCCTAAGGTAAGTCCTTCCAGTTCCGAGATTGGAATGACCCCTCATCCACTCCCTTAAAACCCGCATCCTTTCCTTTTTTCCCTCCTTCCTTCCTCTTTTCCTGATGAAGCAACCAACAGTTGCGAAAGCTTGAATGTTTTTGTGTGTTTTTATTTGTGTTTTTTGTGTCTATCAGCGAGACTGTGAATTGGTTAAGCCAAACAATCTTTATGTTTATACATATTTTAAAACTAAATAAGTTATACAAACTATCCATCTTGTCATAATTACTTAGTATTATTATTTATTAAGAAGAATATCAATATATTTCATATATGAATCATTATGTCAGTTGTCAGATAGCACAGTCAATCCTAAGAGACCAGTGATGATTTTCCTTCACCCTGGTGGTTTTTACATCTACAGAGGCACCAGTGACTTGTTTGGCCCACAGTATCTCATGGATGAAGATATAGTTCTGGTGACATTGAACTACAGACTAGGAGCTTTGGGTATGTATAGCAACACTAATGGTGGAGAAAAAATGTGATAGATAATTCTTTAAACAGACATATGTTCTTAACAGATATATAAACCTAATTTTTCAGAAATCTGGAATTTAACAGAGAAACACACCCATGCAATAATATGTATAGAAATAAGTATCTTAGGTCAGATTATGATTGGGCAGAAAGATTAAAGAGGTGATTAATTTCATGTGAAGAGTATGTGGAAAGGGGAAGACAATAGAGACAGTGACAAGCAAGAAGTCTGATGACAAGGGACAGGTAACATTTTAAGGAACAGCTATAAGAACAGAGTGGACACTTGACTGGAGATGCTGTTAACATCATTAAAAAATAAATAAAATAATAAAAAAACATTAGGCCACCAAACAACCTCAGTCAGTGTCTCCCAGGTGATAATGCCGTAGGATCACTTCATTTCGTCGGCCATGGCGAAGAGGTAGAGGGGGGGGGGGTTTAAGATTGTAGGTATAGAGGTCAGTAAAAAGTAAGCCTGTTGCAAGAGGAAGAGAAGGTTACTTATGTGTGTTGTAGGGAGTTGTTTGGGGGACGGGGGGGGGGGGGGGAAGAGTAGGGTCATCATATCCTGCATTAAGGTGTTATGTTGGGAGCCACATGTATCACCACAGATGGAGCATTTGTTAGTGATTAGAATGTTATAAGAATTTGTTTTATGGCTGTGAAGAACTATAATGTTTCAGTTATTTAGAGGGATTTATGGAAGGAAGATGAAATCTCACTGTGAATGAAAATTTCATGTAATTTTACTCTCAGAGCTGTCATCAACCTATCTTCAATTGTGTTTAGAGAACAGTGAGGTCTAGTTCATCTGTTCCTGTAAGCATAGATAATCATAAAAATTAATTTTTCTATCTGTTAATTTGTACTGTGATCTATAACTCAATCATGTAGTGTATATATCACATGCTGCAAATCTTAAGCAATTTAATAATTTGGTTTCTATAGTATATCTGCCTAGGTGTGTTTGTGTCTGTGTGAATGTATGAGTTTGTGTGTATTTGTTCACCTTCCTTTTCTTCCCCCAAGGTAAGTCTTTCCTCTCCCGGGATTGGAATGGCTCCTTACTCCCTTCCTTAAAATGCCTCATCATTTCCTTTTCCCTCTCCTTCCCTTCTGCCTGAAGAAGCAACTGGGTTGCGAAAGCTTGTGTTTGTGTGTGTTTGTGTATTTATTTATTTATTTATTTGTGATGCTGTCACACCTGTGCTCCTTCACCTGGTGAGTAATCTTCGTCTATTTTTTATTTAATAATTATATAATTATGCTGCAGGGTTCTTAAGTACTGGAGACTCAGTTCTTCCTGGAAATAATGGATTCAAAGACCAAGTAATGGCTCTCAGATGGGTGCAGCAAAATATTGCCTCATTTGGTGGGGATCCAGATAGTGTGACGCTTGCTGGTTATAGTGCTGGTGCTGTCAGTGTGTGTTTACACATGTTGTCTCCAATGTCTAAAGGTATGTACTGAGAAGTCACAAAAATATATGCAGTACTGTAAACAAATGACTGCACAAACATAGTTTAACATATCAAATGATGACATTAAAAATTTAATTTGAGTATTTGATTCTTTAAGCAGAATCATGGTCAAGAAATTGATTTACTAATACCATGCAAAGTCATTATTTCACTTTCTGTGTTTTGAGAATGTCTCATACTGTCAGAGTTGTGTTTATTTTATTATTTTTATTTTTTTCCTGAAAAATCTTGAATTCTCATGGAATTAAATCGCACCTTGATAAATCAGATCAATGTCAAGACATGTTCTACATCCACAGGTCATTCTGTGTTTTAAGTGATCATTTTAATTTTATTTTATTGAGCTTTATAAATCACAAATACTTAAAAGTTAAATATAGGAATATTATTCCATATATATCATTATTGTATAATGAAAAGGTTTTAAACTGCTTTAAAAATGCATATTACCAACCATCAGCTGTTCATTATTTTAAACTGCTACTAACTGACTATTTGTGTCAGCTGAGAGGAAAGAAAAATTGTAATTGTAATATGAGATTTTAATTAGGTGTCCATGTCTGTTCCTGGTATTGCATCATTCGTTTCTCTGCTACCGTAGCTAATATTGTCTACTTGAATTTACACAATTACTTAAGCACAACTTGTGCCAATCTACAGCAGCAGGAGATGGCAGCCACATGTACATGAGCTGTGTGCGAGGGATTGTGTGAATGGTTGTATGCTCTTTTTCTGATGAAGGTATAAGTTGTGTGAATGTGATTGTATTTCTATTTGCCTGTCTGCAGCTCAGAGATTGTCTTCATGGTGTGTTGCAGACTATCCTCATTACATTATTCTCATTTCAACCTTTACTTTCCGATTTTAGATATTTTACATGTACATCTATTTACATTGCATCATAATCTCATACTTACAAATTATTATCAAGCAAGATGCTGAGAATTTTTACTGTAATAAATTCATGTATTGAAATGTCATTAATGTATATTGTTGGAGTTGCATACTATTTGTATATTATTGATTTTTGTATTTATTATGTTTTAAAGTACGAGTTTTTGTCTGCTTATATCTCACTTTATACTTTCATTAATAGTGGTATCTATTGAAGGTGTTGTATGTCACTACAAAGATTAATGTCAAGCCATGACAGACAAATAAAAACTACGCTCCTATGTATGTGTAACACCTCTCCTCCATTGCATTCCTAGGCTAGATTATTTCTACTCTCTCTCTCTTTCAAACCATCTAGTACCCACTGCATTCATCTCCAATTCCACCTTCAGGCCTCCCTGTTTCCCCTCCCTTCCTCTCTCATCCAATCAGTGCAGAGCCTTACTCAGAATGCAACAGCCAGATATGATGGTTGTGTGTCTGTGTCATGTGGCTGTGTGATTTTTTTCATATTTTATTTTATTTTTTCCCATGACAAAGGCTAACAGGAAAGCCAAGATGCATGTGTATGCCTGTCTTTTATGTGCCTGTAATGGTTCAATGTAAGCTTTTTGCAATGAGTTTCAAACTACCTTTATTATATTGTTGAATTCCAACCTGAACTTTCAGTTGTTGAACATGGTGTATATGTGTGTATAAATATACCTTCATTAGTTTATAAGTCTTAAATGTATTTCATAAAATGTGATAGCATAAAAATTCTTAATTAACAAATAATTGTGATAATAGGAAAATCTTGCTTCATCTATTAAGACCGATAAGAAAAAAAAAAAAAAAAAAAACAAATATCATGCTATAAATATGTATAAAAAGTAGAAATCAGATAACTTACCCAAAGCACAGGTTCATTGACACATACAAATAAAAACACACACATACAATCTTTCGCAACTGTTGGTCAGTTCTTCAGGAAAAGAGGAAGGAAGGATGGGAGAAAGGGAAGGATACGGGTTTTAAGGAAGTGGAAAAGGAGTCATTCCAATCCCAGGAGTGGAAGGACTTACCTTAAAGGGAAAAAAAGAAAGGTAAACAAGCGCACACACACCCACACACATACACACACAAACAAAATCAGTAACACAGTTTTATGTTAGCATCATTTCTTAGTTATGATATGTTAATTATGTCCATTGATCATGGCACCCCCCCCCCCCCACACACATTTGATTACAGGCCCTGGACCCAGGTACTGAGATAGCCCCCCCCCCCCCACCCCTCCTATTTTACCATGTTGTGTTTGCGAGTGTAGGTGTGTGGGTGTGTGCGTGCTTGTTTACCTTTCCTTTTTTCCCTTTAAGGTAAGTCCTTCCACTCCTGGGATTGGAATGACTCCTTTTCCTTAAAACTTATATCCTTCTCTTTCTCCCCTCCTTCCTTCCTCTTTTCCTGAAGAAGCGACCAACGGTTGCGAAAGCTTGTATGTGTGTTTGTGTGTTTTTATTTGTATCTGTCGATGAGCCTGTGCTTTGGGTAAGTTATCTGATTTCTGTTTTTATACATATTTATCCCACCAGGAAAGTTTCCTTCTATAATATAAATATCATGCTATAAATTGACAAATTAAAGGTACCAATTCTAAAAAGGGATAATTTATTTCTTCAGGTTTGTTTCATAAGGGGATCATAATGAGTGGAGCTGATCTGACAAGTACTGACCCTGAGCCAATACAGAAAGCCAGAAAGCAAGCAAGACTGTTGAACTGCCCAGATACTTCATCAGAGGAAATAATTCGTTGCTTAAGAAAGAAGGATGCTTTGGATATTGCAAAATCAGTAACACAGTTTTATGTAAGCATCATTTCTTAGTTATAATATGTTAATTATGTCCATTGATCATGGCTCCCCCCACATTTGATTACAGGCCCTAGATCCAGGTCCTGAGATAGCCCCCCTCCACCCCTCCTATTTTAAAGTAGGGAGCTACATTAAAATTGAATGGATATTTCTTTTTCATACTCTTTTTAGATGATAGAAGCTTTTGAAATGTGGTGCTACAGGCGAATGATGAAAATTAGATGAGTAGATCACATAACTAATGAGGAGGTGCTTAACCGAATCGGGGAGAAAAGGAGTTTGTGACATATCCTGACTAAGAGAAGGGATAGACATCAAGGAATTGTCAACTTGGCATTAGAAGGAAGCGTATGGGGTACAAGTTGTAGAGGGAGACCGAGAGACAAATACAGTAAGCAGATTCAAAAGGATGTAGGTTGCCGAACGTATTCTCAGATGAAAAGACTTGCACAGGACAGGGTAGCGTGGAGAGCTGCATCAAACCAGTCTGCGGACTGAAGACCACAACAACAACAACAACAACTTTTCTTAGAATGGAATGTATCATGAAATTGCAGAGTAAAATTAGTTACTGTTTTATAAGTCTTAACTAAACTTGATTCATAAAAATATTTTACTTAAAAGTGACCACAGCATCTATAGTTATTTAACTCATATAACTAAAATTAGGATCTAAATTGCCATGAATGTTCTGATGGAACGCTTGGTGCAGTGGTTAGCATCACAGATTGCTGTGTTTGCAGGCCCCAATTCAAATCCTGCCACAGGCAGAAAAAAATCATTTCTTTGTATTTACTATTTCTAGAATGTTCTATATGTTTCTTATGTTTGATGTACTTGTAAGTTCCAGATAATTCTTTCTGTGTATAAATAGTGGAGTTCTCCAAGTAGGAGTCAGTCTGTCCTGAGTGTATGCTGCTGTTAGCAATAAACGTAGTCTAAGTGTAAAGTGTTGTGCTCTATTAATGACCAGCCTTCAAATTCTGGACCAACTGCAGTTTGCAATGTGACAATATTAGTCATACACACTCGCTACAATTTACCTTAGAAAAGTCAAGAGTTTCGGGCATTAATTCTCACTTCCTAAAATATCTAAATGGTTAGGGCAGCTTTAGCTTGTGAGCTCCTTTGCCAAGATTTTACAGCTTAGACACTGTTTCTGGAATGGCAAAAAAAGTGTAATTGCAGTATACAGGTTAAAAAATAGATTGAAGGTGTTTATCATATACAGAGTTGAAAAGCTTTATTGGATATCTACAAATGCTCCTGATGTACAGAAGTTCTTCAACTAAACTCTCTGTTAAGGCTGAAGGATATTTTGAGACAAATTTGGTGGTTTTAACTTTCATCATTTTCTAGGTGCATGAAAGCTGAAATTCGCAAAAACAGGCCTCAAATTTGTCACAGCTGATAAATATTATTATCAAATCTGTAATGACAAAATCCAAAACAAGAATGATGACAGAACATTTAAATTAATTTGAGGCTTGCAGTTGAAGTTGTTCAGGTGTCTTTTCATCTGTGGTGTGATTTATTTTGATAATAAACTCTGGGGAAATCTCAAGGGCCTACTTCTGTGTCATTCAAAGTGATTCAGAAAATACCCTTCTTATGAAACACAGTTAGCTCTTCACTCACTTAAAGTGATGCTGTCGACAAATGTTTTCAAATTGATTCTATGTTTCTAGATTTCTGGAAGGATTCTGACACAGTTTCTCACTAGAAGCTCTTATTCAGATTGTGTGCTTGTGTAATAGTGTGACAGTTGTGTGAATGGATTTTTTTATAATTTTTTTTTCTGTCATAAATGACACAATACATAGTAATTGATGGAAATTCATAGAATGAAACAGAAGTGATATCTGGCATTCCCCAGAGAAGTGTTGTAGGGTCCCTACTTTTACTTATCCTTATTGACAATTTAGGAGACAATTTGAGTAGCTCTCTTAAGACTTCCCATATAATTTTATTGTTTATCAGTTAGCAGAATCACCAGAAGATCCAAAATGATTTAGGTAATATAGCTGAATGGTGTGAAAATTGTCAGTTGACCTAAATAATGACAAGTGTTAAACCATCCAAATGAGCACTAAAAACATCCATTTAACTTTATTTACATGGTAAATCAGTCAAATCTATAGACAATTATTCAACTAAATACCTAAACAATTACAAACAATTTTCATTGTAGAGAACAAACAGTAAATATTGTGGGGAAGGCAAACCAAAAAGTGCATTTCATTGCCAGAACAATTACAAGATAAAATAGTTCTACTAAAGAAACTGCATACAGTACACGATGGCACCTTATTATGGAGTATTGCAGCACATATGGGATCCTCACCAGTTGGGACTGATAAAGGACATAGATGAGGTTCTGAGAAGGGTAGCACATTTTGTATTATCAAGATACAAGGGAGAGAGTCTCACAGAAATGATGCATGAGTTGGGATGGCAATCTTTAAAAGAAAAGTATTTTTCATCACAGCAGGATCAATTTGTGAAATTTCTTTCTCCACTTTTCTCCTCCAAATGCAAACATACAGTAGACAATTATGGGCTCAGTTGAAATATCTAGTTTCTAAATTATTGTCGTTGGCCGAATGAACTAAAATGGTTCAACATCTTTCTTTTGGCTCTGAGGAGTGGAGACAACAACATTACATCAGCCAAGTGAGTGATAATAACAGAAAGTTGCTACAGAGGAGGTTGGTGTTGACTAGTGTCTACCAAATGAATTACACAAGCAGTTGGGTTCAGATATTGTAGTGAGAAGGTAGTGCAATGCAGCAACAATGTGACTTGCCCAAAGCTATGGTATGGAGAGCCACAGAGGAAGGTGGGAAGTGGACAGACACAGAGGGAGGTGGCTGCAGCTATTGAAGTCTCCCAGACTGTAATTTACAGGACCTGGATGCAATTTCAGACAACAGTCCACTTCCATCTATAGTTACAATACATATATGTATATTCAGACCATTGGACAGACTATGAGAAGTGGCTTTAACAACACTTCATAGCTTTTGATGTTGTTGATGCTAATCTCTGTAAGTCACTGTTTCTCTCATGGATTTCTCCAAAGTTCTAACAATTTTTGCCTCAATTACTGCCTCTCAAAGAACTTTCTTCACTGTCATTTGATGAAATGTGCTCACTTCTCACTTCATTTTATAAGAAGCAAACACACAAAGTTGCAGCACGCATAGCATTTTATAAGTGCAAAAAACAGCCCCGTCAGTCATACTGAGCATGGGCTACAGAACTGCAAGGCATTAGTAGAAAGTGCAAATTCATTACTACTGTTCACAAAGAATCTTACACCGATTATATGGTCAGGGATGCAATTTTGAGGTCCACTCCCAACAAAGAAGTTTGTCAGAAGGCTCTTGAAATAAATGTCCCATCCTTATCTGAAGTATTGGCCATAGCAGAGTCTTTTGAAATTACTCATGCTGCAGGTGCGCAACTGGATGCTTAGGGTGACATAGGGGAAGTCACGGCAGATAGGGCATTTGTTGATGTGTCAGGCAGTGTTGTGAATGAGGAAGTAGTGGCAGTGTACTCTCACACACAACCAAAACAAAGTAAGCAGTGCACTAGTTCTAAACAGAAGCAATCTCTTGCTGCGTTACCATCTTGTCCCAGCATTCACAAGATGCAAAGTGTAACTCTGAGATCATAAAAAAGTATATCCCTTTATTTGTTCCTAATGATATTATGACATTACCTGTTGTAAATACTATGATACCTATGAATTTTATAGCATGTTATTATGTGGCAGCATCACATTCATCAGACCACATTAAAGGAACATTTTTTTTGAGCAAATTGAAAAGGAGGCTCTTGCCATTGCTTATGGTCTCAAGAAGTTTGGTGTCTTTCTCTATGGTAATAAGTTCCATCTTATTACAGACCACAAGCCATTGGTCTCTTTATTTCATCCATCTGCTTCCATTTCTGACAAGGCGGCACCCAAGCTCCAAATATTGGCCCGTACCTTTAAATCCCAAATGAAGAAACATCTCACATACTCTTCCACTGATGACACACTCCTGCAATTCCTAGCATAATGTCTCCTCCACCTCCTCACACAGCCTTCTAAAGGACTTTCATCACTCAAGGGAGACTTGCAGGGGGTGCTCCTGTGTGGGTGCGAGGGTATGGAAAGCAACCACGGGGCCATGTTGTCACACGGAAGGGCCAGCGGTTGTACACCGTCAGTACTCCTGCGGGGAAGGTGTCTTGCCATGTCAACAAACTTCACCTGAGAGTCAGCACATTACCGGTACTGCCCATCAAGGAGAACTTGAAGGTGGATGTGGACAAGGACCTTCCTACAATGAGAAATTTGACACTTCCGACATCCTAGTGGATTGGACATTACCACAACAGATGGAACAAGACAACCATGAAGCCACCAATAAGCAGATACCTCCAGTCTTCCCTAAGTTTTTCACACATGCACCTCACAACCTATGTCACCCATCATGTCATTACGAGCCCGAACAGGACATTATTGGCCATATGGGAAGGTGCCTACTAGATCATTTGCAAATAGTGACGAAGAAAAGATTATGTAGGCTTACTACAACTAGCGAGTGAAAAACAAAAAGGGGGGAGAAATGTTGTATATCAAGTGCTTGAATTCAAATGTTTCGCCATGCCCGTTGGCGCCTGTAGTACGAGTGTGAAAGTTTGCGAGCGCCACCTGGCCAGCTGGTGGCGAAAGGACTGAAAGCAGTATGTGGAAAGGCAGCTCAGATTCAGACTTGTAAGAGGAATGGCACAAGAGTGCGTTAACTCTTGAGTGTTCATGTAGTTATAACAACGGTCTTCCAAAAAGTGCAAGGGAGGATGGAAAATTATTAGACTAGATGAAGCTTCCAGTCAGATGTCACAAACTTAACCCAAGTGAATTGTATGTCTACTTTGTCACTTCATTCAAAGAACTCGGAGATAAAATGAAGGCCTTAGACTCCTCCGCAAAGGATCTGCTTGGGCCCCAGCTACCTAAGTGGCCCTTATTTCACTCAAATAAAACCATTATCCAAAAGCATGGACTACCACAGGTTGTCTTAATTATGTTGTGAAACCGCCAGGTTACTTGATGAGCATGCCACTGAGTTATATTTTTAATAAATGTCTAGTGCATGGTGCCTTCTTGCATTCACTAAAAATGTCAAAAGGTTATCCCTGTATTAAAACAAGTTGATAGACAACTCCCACAGAACTACCGTCCAATTTATGTTGTATTTGAATTACTTATGTACATTCAATTAAGCAACTATTTTGAGAAGCATAATCTTCTTTGTAATAATCAATATGGATTTTGACCAGGTAGAAATACCACGACAGCTGTCTCAGAAATTGTATATCAGACATTAACAGCTTTTGAAAATAAGGAAACAGTGTCACTTGACCTAAGTAAATCATTCGACTGCATTCCATTTAACATATTACAAACAAACTTAGAATATTATGGTGTTTACAAAACCATATTAGCTGCAATATCCTTCTACCTGAACAACAGAAGACAATATGTCACAATTGGAAATAGACAATCCCACCTGGTAAAAATTAGTACAGTCACCCGACAGAGTTTGGTCCTTGGTCCCTTCCTCTATGTTGCAGCTATCAATGACCTGCCCCATTGTGCCAATAATACTACTTTACTTATTTTACATAATGACATCCCAACCCTTGATAAGAATATGTGAGAAGCTCTAGACTCAACGTTAAAGTGGTCTGCAGTCAGTAAACTTGTGTGGAATCCTAGTTTTGGTTGTACTTATCGATGCAAAACTCAACCAGGAAGAAGACATTAACCAAGTCTGCAATAGGATCTTACAAGTGTCCTATCTCATATGGAAATTGGGAAATATGATCAGTATTTATAGCGAGTCTTTAATTCAGCGCAAAGTTCCTAGTGATTGGAAAAAAGCGCAGGTGACTCCCGTGTATAAGAAAGGAAAGAGAACTGACCCATACAATTACAGGCCAATATCGTTGACATCGTTTTCATGTAGAATTTTGGAGCATATTCTCAGTTCAAATATAGTAAATTTCCTTGAAACGGAAAAGCTTCTTTCCATGAATCAGCACGGGTTTAGGAAACATCGTTCATGTGAAACTCAGCTTGCCCTTTTCTCACATGACATCTTGCGAGTCATGGACGAAGGGCAACAGGCGGATTGTGTTTTTCTCGACTTCAAAAAGGCGTTCGACACGGTGCCACACTGCAGACTGCTAACGAAGATACGAGCTTATGGAATAGGTTCACAGATTTGTGACTGGCTGGAAGACTTCCTAAGTAATAGAATGCAGTACGTTGTTCTCGACGGCGAGTGTTCATCAGAGACGAGTGTATCGTCAGGCGTGCCCCAGGGGAGTGTGATAGGACCGCTATTATTTTCTATCTATATAAATGATCTGATGGACAGAGTAAGTTGTAATTTGCGGCTGTTTGCTGATGATGCTGTGGTGTATGGGAGGGTGTCGTCTGTAACTGACTGTAATAGCATACAGGTTGACTTAGACAAAATTTCTAGTTGGTGCGAAGAATGGCAGCTAGCTCTCAATGTAGAAAAATGTAAGGTGATGCGCATGAGTAGAAAAAACAATCCTATAATGTTTGAATACAGCATCAGTAGTGAGCTTCTTGATGCGGTCGCGTCTTTCAAATATCTAGGCGTAACATTGCAGAGCGATATGAAATGGAACGAGCATGTAAGGACAGTTGTGAGTAAGGCGGACAGCAGACTTCGGTTTATTGGGAGAATTTTGGGAAGATGTACTTCACCTGTAAAGGAGACCGCGTATAAAACGCTTGTACGACCACGTCTTGAGTATTGCTCAAGTATTTGGGACCCGCAGCAGATCGGTTTGAAGGAAGACATAGAGGCGGTTCAGAGGCGAGCAGCTAGATTTGTTACCGGTAGGTTCGACCAATGCGCGAGTGTCACAGAAATGCTCCGGCAACTCAATTGGGGATTGCTGGAAGAAAGACGACGTTCTTTTCGTGAATTTCTGTTAAGTAAATTTAGAGGGCCGGAATTTGAAGCTGAGTGTAGTACGATCTTGCTGCCGCCTACTTACATTTCGCGTAAAGATCACAAAGACAAGATAAGAGAAATTAGGGCTCGTACGAAGGCATATAGGCATTCTTTTTTTCCTCATTCAATTTGGGAGTGGAATAGGAAAGGAAATGCCTAGTAGTGGTACAGTGTACCCTCCGCCACGCACCTTACGGTGAATTGCGGAGTATGTATGTAGATGTAGATGTAGATGTATTAATTATCTTCATGTGATATATTGTCGTGTCCTATATAGGAAAGTGGGAAGAGGTAGCAAGGTCAGTCTGTATATCCCGAGCAGAAAGGAGTGATTGCAGAGAGACAGTACAGGCATCTACTAGAGATGCGGATTTCGGGACTCGAGAGGATACTTGTTTAGGAAACTTTATGTAACTCCTAGGTACCTTGCATTGAATTTATTGCATCCCATTCTAAGTCTACTACACTGGGGTTAGTTATTTTAAAAAACAAGAAGTAGAAATCGTTTGCCACAACAGAAGCCAGTAATTACATTCCCTAGCAGCATCCCCTAGACAGATGCACTCCCCGCGAGAAACAGACTGTCATGGAGCACCCCGAGGCCAACGGCGATAGTCACAGGCTGGCGCCCAACTCGTCTGACTGAGAACTCCCCTCTTGATCCAAAAACCCGGGGTTTTAATTGCCGGTGTGGGCGCACCTCTTTTCCCCACTTTCCAACAGTTAACAATTTCCTATTGGCCACTGCTTGGTTCAATCAATCTAAATTGTGGCTTGCCCTCTCTCTGAGTCCTTTAGCGAACCACGTTTCAGCTCTGTCCTTTCTGCCATTCCCTGGGTGGGGAGGTGGCTTGTTTGTGCACTAACAAAATCCATACTTGGTAGCAACATTGTTCAGCTGAAAGTAAAATGTCACGATGCTACCCAATATGGGCAACAACAACAATGTTTTACGTCAGTTGGCCACACCTTAGGCTCCACCTTAGGCCACGCCTCAGGGGAGCTGCTAACTTCCAGTTTTTCTTCTTTACCCTCTCACTCTAGCCTCGTGGAACCACTGACATTGCTGTTCCCAAGTGACTGATATCAACTTTGCTACGTACATTAAAACGTGCCTGTTGGCCATCAAGTACTAATGTAATGTCTTACAACAGCGTCTAGACGCTATATGAAGTTACGTCCATCTTTTCCGAAAGGTAACCTCCACCCTGGGACGGTGGCCGAGGGCATCAGCAGTTCGCTAGGAGATTTCTTTAGTGCCTACATCTCGTAAGAAATACATGCCTGTTTTAGCCTGTTATCTGCAATGGTCTCTATTTCTCAGCCTGGATGTCTCTATGGCTCACACAGCCTCTCAACAATTCCAACAGTAAAATCAATGTATGACAACATTCCAATCTCATTTGGCCTACTCTTCTGGGGACATACACCTCATATTGATAATATTCTTAAAGTACAAAAAACAATTATCTGTACAAATAAGGACTGTTTACAGCTCACTTCAAAGACGTGATGATGGGCTGCTGTGACAGGCACATAAAAAAGACACACACACACAACACTTCAGCTATCAGCCATGGGCTTCTTCAGAAAATAGAACATTCATACAATCACACAGGCACGCAATACAGTCTCACTACTGTCATCTCTGCCACTTGCACTCCGAATCACACTTTGTCATGTGGAAATAGGGGATATGAGGGGAAATAGGAAGATTGTGTCATGGTGGTGAGGATGGATACAGCACAGCCTTGCAGTGCAAGTACATATTAGATGGGAAGAATGAGATGCAGCTCAAGAATCAAGTGGGAAGGCAGGCAAGGGGAGGAAAGTAAAAGGAAACAAAATAAAACAAATGTTTGTGCACCACACACACACACCATTCGAAACAGGAGATGTTTAGGATAGAGAGGTGCATGTATTCTGTGAACATTAATTATAATTTTTATAACAAATGTACCATAACTATGTAAACTTTGTTTTAACATTAATTGCAATGTTTACAGCAATTAACTTACTATAACAGCCTATTCAACTGTATGTTGTCAATGGCAATAAAGAATCTGAATCTGAAATGTAGCAATGAATCCTTGCAGACAGTCCACTCTTTTACAAACAAAATCAGTTTGTACAAGTGTACACAGCTTGTTGCTCAATGGACAGAGTTTGTTGTGATATGGTTCATGTAGTGGCAGAGCAATCACACCCATGCACACATTATTTATATCATCATATGTAATGGTGCAACAAAATGAGTGCAGTCTCTCCTGTCAGTCAGTCTCTCCTTTCTGCATGTGGCGATCACTGATCCATATCACAGTTGCTTGAAAACATTCAGCTAGGCCACTGATTTTTTCTGAAAGTTAATATGCAATACTGATAGGTAACAAGTCCTGCTTAATCCAACTCAAAAACCTGCTCAAAAGACAGTCACTGTCTTCTCTGAGGTCTACTGAAGCTACTTATGCAAAGAACAATACTAGTATTCCACACAGATGTCTGAACCTCTTTATATAATGCTTGAAGGGGGCTCTATGTGATGTGTACCTGTGCTGAAATGATCTTCATATGCATTTCTTGTTACCATAATCACATAGTATAAAATTCACCCAGTTTGGATGTTTTCTTTGCGTCTCTTTTTCTGATGAAGGTCATGGCCGAAAATTTAAATTGTGTGTATGTGATTATCTATTTTTGTGTCTGTCAGCATTTCAGCAAGTCTCTTTATGGCGAGTTGTTATCTATCCTCCATTATTGACATTCCTGTCAGATTTTATGTCTTTTCACAGGCAGATCCATATCATATGGTCATGCTACATCAACATGTTTTTGACTCTGTACTTCATAGGTATCATAGTATTTACAATAGGTAATGTCATAATATCATTAGGAACAAATAAAGGGATATACTTTTCTATGATCTCAGAGTTAGACTTTGCATAAAAGAATGCAAATCTAAAACTCCTGGACACTTCACTTCATTCTTATATATTGCTATTATCAAGAATCTATTCATTTGAGTTATACTTCTGCCTCTAACACTTGTAGGCTGTGATTGGCATATACATAGAAATTATGATGTGTATGATGATATGTAACAGGCAAGACCTGTAACAATATTTAAATACAGTTACTACTTCATTTTCTCAGTTAAACAGACAAAATTAAATCTGTATTGTTTTGTCATACTAGTGGAAATCATAAACACAATATATCAAAGTACACAGTGGATCATGTAAGTATTATTATTATTAGCAATATAAAATATCCTATCCATTGGTAAGAACATAAACTATGGAATAGTGTGATGTAAATCTTCAAATATAGAGGAGCACATGGCTGACTAAATACACATCATGTATTTTAGATTGAATATCAATTTAATGTTATGCAAAGTAAAGAAGAATATATGTGAGCATGTACACTTTTATTTAAAATCAATTTTAGATTAGCTTTTGACAGGATAATGAAAAAGTCATAACAGGCAAATCCACTGTGTAGATAAACACGACAATACACTAATCTTTGCAGTCAGTATTGTTATATAATTCATCATACTTATGAATAATAGTCACACAAATGTTCAGAACAGTTTCCTATTAATATTTTTCATGTTATTACAATGAATGTGTTATCCATTGTTACTTTCCATATTTAGGTATATTTTCAGACATTAGAAATAGTTACAAGGGTTTAAATGTTATTAAAATATGTACCGGTAGTCATATTTAAGCTTGATTTGCAGAATGTGAAATGTTATTATGATTAAGGTAAATGATTTTAAATTTAATATTGCTTGTTTTTAACCATTCCAATAGTGCTGGACACTGTTGGGAATGGTATATAAGGGTGGCCCATAGAGAGTTCTTATTCAAATTTCGAGGTACTCACTATGCCCATCAGCACACTGATATTAAATTTAAAGTGTGTAATTAAAGTTCTGATTCAAACTTACCTGATGTTGCTCTTTGTAATTCCAATCCAGTAGCATACACAATAAATGAGTTCAGCTGCTATATTCAATGTAATCCAGATGTTGCTGCAGTATTGTTCATCCAGATGCTGAGTTACCAGAAGTGACAACATACCCTAAGATACCAAGGTAACAACCCAAGGTAACTTTGTGGTGAAGCGAGCAAGGCAGAGAGGCTCATTGTGAAATGAGCTGTCAGGCTAGCTGTCACATTTTAGTCAGTATAGAAAACTAGCATGTTATTTATTGATGTTGTTTCATAGTGTGGTTCTGTTCATTTCTAGTTATTCTGTTCAATATTTTCACTGTCTAATTTTATTTCATTTTTCTGAGTCAAATATTCACTAAACTTTCATTTGTTGTACAAATATTGATGAGTACAGTACAGAATTTATTTTAAGGAGTTATCTTTGTTACAGGAATGGGGCTTTGATCCAATGGTTTCATTTGGTTCTGTCACTGAGAAAGATTTTGGAGATGGAGCTGAAAGATTTTTGACAGGTGATGTTACAGAACTACTTCTTTCGGGGAATTTCAGTCATATTCCATTGATAATAGGAACAACCAAAGATGAAATCTCATGGAAAGGTTTGGGTATGTCCTTTATTTTATGTACAAATTATATTTTTATTTTCAATTTATCATACTTCCTTAGAAAAATTAGAAACACCCAGAAGGATCAATCTCAGCGTAACTTAATACATTTATACACCAATGACGGATTTGTATCTGAGATACAATTCTCTGTGTTAGGTGGAACAGCCACCAGAGTACATTAGCATTGTCCATGTTGCGAACTGTAGCCAATTCTAGAAAGTGTATGTAAGGGACATAAACAGTGTCAGATGAGAGATCACTGCAAATGACAATGGCACATATTACTGTGAGTCAGCATTATGAGCATCTGACTAAATTTGAAAGGGGAGCCTATGGCTCTCTGTGTGGCTGGATGGTAGAATCCTGATTTGTAGAGCATTCCTAAGTGATAGTGAGCCACTGATAGCTTGCATGGAATGTGAAGGTGGGCATTCTGATTGTCAAGGTTCTGATTGACTACCTCAGTCAACCATGGAGGAAGGTCATCAAATGGAGCATGGACTGTTTATAAATGATATTGCATTGTTTCACTGATGAATTGCATGTCCATGCTACCCAGCTACTGTATTGGTAGTGACTTAGGGGGGTTTCCCAATCTTCAAATGATTTGAAGAAGACAATAATTTCAACCCTCGGTGTTATGGTGTGGAGAGCCATCAATTATGATTAAGATCATGGTTGGTAGTGACTGGGTGGTACACCACAAGTGTTACCTCTCCTGTGACAGTAGCCTGTTGCCATCTTTCAACAGGACAATACTCTTCCACAGATGGAACCTGCCTCTATGAACTGTCTTGCCAGCAAGATCCTAGATCTGTGTCTGAGGAAACAAGTGTAATCAGCTTGTATGTCAGCCCTGTCCAGGAACATCTGCAGCCGAGCTTTCCTTAGGAGAAAATGCAATAACTTCAGGATATTTTTCCCAACTCCATCAGTGCATCCATGCCAGTCAGAGGGCAATGGCAGATTCTGTGAAGTTGTGTGTAAATTTAACTCAGTTTTGTAATCACTTATATAACATCACACAGTCTCTAAGTCATCAGTTTAATTCCATTTTCTCCTCCCCTTTATCTGTTAGGTAGCTCATACACACTGCAGTCTCAGAGTAAAATTAATATAGATAGTATAGGTCACACATGTTTGTATCTTCATGTGTTGTCTGTTATTGGTTAATGTTTTTAAAGTAAGTTTCCAATGCCAGGATCACTAATATTTTATTATTACTACTGTTCTCACATGATCAGTTTTGACATACTTGCTTTCATCATCATATCTTCACAAATTTACGTTTTATGAATAAGGATGTTGAATACATTTATACCTCAATAACAGACACATTGCATTGTCAAAAGAACTAAAGAGTCAAGGGGGGAAAAGCCTGAAAAGTTAGCATTCTCTCTCTCTCTCTCTCTCTCTTTTTTTCTGAGATGAAATTTTTATCACAATAGCTCATACCACAGAGGCACATGCCTCCCACCGTCCACAGATAACCCAAAAAAAAAAAAAAAAAAAAAAAAAAAAAAAAAAAAAAAACTTTTTGCTCCCTTTCTGGCAGTAATGTACGATAAAACTAAATAAAATATGAAGCCATTTATTGTTTCATGATTGCATGGGAGCTATTGTATGTGTTCCATTCCTACTTAAATAAAGTTTAAAGGATTTATCTATGTGAAAAAATCGTGCATTTCTAAGGCTGCATTCAGGCTGGCGCATTCAGGTGTTTTCAGTAAACAGTTTGTCTCTCTGTATTATTTTCTTGGACACTAAAAATTAGTATTGTCACCCATTGTAAACAGTTTTATTTGAGACTACAGATTTCAATAGTCCAGTTATTGGATCAAATTAGAAATTTCATCTGCATTTTTCCGCATATCAGGTACAAAGGATTTTCATACTTGTCAGAATCACAGTCAAGTGTAATTTTGTTGATCAGAAAAGCTTTCTTGGAAACTCATCAAGTTCTGTGTAGCAACTTTACAAAGCATGCATAAGAAATTGAACCAATATGTGGAGAGGTATCCACATCAATTTAGACAAATGTAAATCTTTGGGCCAATATTTTTGGAGCCAGCTTCTCCGAGCTTCGTCGGCTGTGTAGTCAGTCTGGATCTGTACTTGAAGCTATCAACAATAAAGTGCATTTCTAGCTCATATATGTGGTTTTGCTGGGGCTCAAACCCCTCACAATCCCCATAAATACAATGTAAGACAGGAAATCTGATTTTAGTTGTGAGGGAATATCAAACTTAGCGCAACATATCTACTGGCTGTTTGATTCTGACTCGTAATTGGATGACCTTTAAGGATACGCTGTTTTTCACTATCTGCATTGTTGTTTAGTGCATTGTTTGATAATGGCACAGATAATATTTTGTGTCTAGGGGCAGTGTAATGTTGAAATAAATGAATGTCCTTCAACTATTTATGCTCCTGGTAGCACCAAGTAAAATTATCTTCACTTGTCAAATTACATAGTACTGCAGTTTTGTGTGACAGTGTACAATTACTATAACTATTAAAAGTACTGTACTATTTTGGTACATTGATACTATCATGACTGACAAATATATCGGTATAAATAAGTTTATCTTTATAAAATAAATAAATAATTGAATAAAAATTTTAAAAAATTAAAAACATAAAAATAACGCGGAGAAAGCCCTTCAACACACACAACCACAGAAATCATTATGTGTTGATGAGACACCATAATGTTCATCTATGGGCAATAAAGGATGAAATAAGTGTGCCCACAGCTGAATACAGGGCATTCAGGCTCTGAATTTAACCCTTTCGCGGCTACAGGGACGAGCGCCCTGGCTGCCCGCCTGGCTGACGGCGCGAGACCAGCTGTGGGCTGAGCGGCGGCGGCTGACCCGGCCCCACGGCCGCTGTGGGCTACGGCCGCTGCAGCTTCACGCTAGTCGCGCGCTGCGGTGACCACACAGCTGCCCCCGATAACACTGTCTATAAAATCAGTATCGCACTGCTCTGCCACAGCACTTGAAGTTTGTGATGCGAAGCAGCCATTCAAATCTAAACCACACTTTTAGAAGATTATCCTCGGCTGAGAACAAAAAGATTTAAGTAAATTCTAATACATTTTTTTATTTATTATTGAAAAAAAACTATAACTTGAGATATACGTCACCAAAATATGTTACTACAATGTATTAAAGTTTCATTAACATCAGTCGAGTATGTTTCGCAACATTTAGTTTTAAAGTGAGTTGTTCATAGGGAAGACCTACAAAACTCCAACAATTCTAGCTATAATTGTAAATATAAAATATTTATTGAAATTTATGTTGGGCCATGTAACATAATGGAGAATTAAACAAGAAAAATAATGATGTAATAACGAAAAGGAAATAATAAAATAAAAATATTGATACGCCGATTGCTTCGTTTGAAATAAAAGCCTAAATTCGATTCACTATGCTAAATAATCCGATAATAAACATCTACAAGCTTTCTGCTATTGGATTTTTTTTTCAGATGTTCACGGAGTAGTAGAGTTTTCTTTTGTGGTTTCCCATCCTCATTTATGACGCACGCATTCGACTGCCGCTGGCTGAGTTAAAAGCTTTTTGCATTATTTCTATTGCTTTTTTTGTTATCTTATGTCTACATTTTCTTTTCTTTCAACATTCAATGTACCTGAAGAAACTAATACTTCCTTAGTTTGTGGTATGTCTCAAAACATGGCACCATACAAAGAGCAACAATACATTTTTTGCGTCTCATTCGGACAGTACACACTACACAACGTCTCTGTGGTATCTCCATTCGCTCCGTTGCTCCGAAGAACCAGGTATAATGTTATTTTTCCTTTTCCAGTCAAAAAGGGCTGTCCATTTTGCTGTCAGTGGCATCTAGGCTTTAGATGTTTATGAATGATACTTATCCAATAACTAACGGATTAGTTCCAAGTGGAATTTCGCTGGTGGCTTCTTCTGTTTATTTTGCATTTGAAAATTAGTTTTTGCGTTGAGGATACTCAAGTCAGTTAAATGAAAGAATACTTTATTGTACCATTCCACTGTTTTTCGTATGCACTGTACGGAACTTAACATCACGTCAGTCCTATCAATTGCACCCATTGACTAATTGTAACTAACTACACAAGAAGGTTTCACTTTAGTTTCTCCCGTTTTATGATTCTTTTTTCTCTCTGAACAAACTTTGGTCCATTTACAGTGGAAAGCATCCAGACTTATTTACTGTCCATCCCAGACTTCGATTGTATTTACCTTTCTTCAGTTTATTAGGTAAAGGTAGTAAATTTTTCCTGTTTTTACGCACTATACCAATGGCATTGGAGCACTTCGCAAGGAGCCAACAATTCAGGACTCAAATACCAATTGTCTAAATAAATGTTGTGACCTTTATTGAGGTATCGTAAGAACAAACCGACAACATCATCTGATTTGCCCCACTCAGCATTTCCGGATTCTACTTCAGTAACGGTACCAGTGTAGACAATATAATTCAGAATTGAATTGGTCTATACGCCAGAAAGCACGAAAATTTTAATTCCAAAACGGATACGTTTGTTTGGAGTATACTCTTTGAACCGTAGCCTTCCTCTGAAAAGTAGCAACTTACGTGTTACTAAGTTCTCAAATAGGACTAAAGCCTCTCGGAATCTCATTTTGGCGTGTTCCAAAGCATTCGTATTTTGACAAGAATATCTCGTGTTGCAGACAAATTATTACTAAAGTGTAATAAAAGCAGTATAGAGGGACCAATCGCGCTGAGGCGCTATGCTTCGATGCGCGAGGCCGTTCCCCGTCGGGGGTTCGAATCCTCCCTCGGGCATGGATATTTGTGCTGTCTTCAGTAAAAGTTAGTTTATAAGTAGTTTGTAAGTTTATGGACTGATGAACCCGCAGTTAAGTCCCATAAGCTTAACAAACACTTTAAGAAACGCAGTATCAACTTATACCTGGCCATTATGTCAGAAAATACTGCTGCTTGCAGTAAGAAATTTTGACGAATGTTTATTCACTGCTAACTGTCTGAACCTTGGCATAAGAAGAGAACAAGCCAAAAAGCAATAAAATTCTGGAGGGTCTATAGGTTTCTGTTTTGTTTATCTGCTGGGCGCAGTCGTCAATTTTTTGGTGAGAAATGTGTAATACTTGTTCCTAGCTGAAACAAATTCATGGGAGATAAAGTAGAAAAGAAAATCTAAATTCATCGAAATCTACCTTTAAACCAGTAAGTGTTCGCGAATTTGTGGCGATTCGTCGCAGGACGATTATCTGACCAGTCATATAAACTTTTTCGTGTCGAAATTTCACTTAACACATCATCTTTATCCTCTTAAGAGGAATCTCCTGCAGACGTTCTTCATTGTGTTGAATAAATACCAGTAGTTCTATACACATCCAGCTATTCATCTAAAGAAAAGTCTGCAGTAGCAGTATCGTCATCGTCACTACTATTCACGAGGGTGTCCATTATTTACTTGTTTGATAAACTACATTCCGAAATTGCAACGACAGTACAGTGAAACGCCGTTGTGTCGCCAAACAAAAAATACAGGACGGGCCCGATGGATAGCAAGTGAGCAGGAAGGCCCGGAAGTGAAAACTGTAGTGCTTACCGACATAACAAAGAAGACCTGTTAATGGAAGTGACACCAGGAATGTTGAGCCGCGGGTAAAACCGATTCGCCGCCGCTCCATTGTGCGCCCGGGTCCCTGGCGTACATGAATGCCCTTAGCCTTCAGGCCGCTCTACCTGCTGGGCGTATATGAATGCCCGTAGCCGTCTGGGCCTCTCGCCGGCCGGGCGTATATGTACGCCCGTAGCCGTCTGGGCCTTCTAACTGCTGGGCATACATGTATGCCCGTAGCCGCAAAAGGGTTAATTTGATTTGTAACTGTTCTCAGCTTGGCAATGGATATTTGGGAATGCCTATACAGACGAAGCCATGCAAAATTAGCATAGGTTTCTCTACACATTTACAAATTTGGAATAATTGGACTTTAGGGTTGAATAAGATTGACCACCCAAAAACTCAAACAGTTGTACAATATGGTAAAAAATAACTGTTTTGCACAATGATGCCCACAGGATTATAGTATTAAATGAGGCAAATGAATTAATGGTAATTATACAAAAACCAAGGGCACAGGGTTCAGTTATCACTTTGATCATTTTTGGTAAATGTAGGGTTTCACACTTCAGATTTTCTGTTGTTTTTTTAATTTTATTATTAATTTTTATTTATTTATTTTTTTAACTTTCCACTGTTTAATATGATTGGATCATTGTAATATTTTATATTTTTGTAATCATATAATTGAAAAAAAAAACTCCAAAGTGCACAGAAACTAATAAGTGCACTGGTAGTTAGATGGAAGGATAGAAAAAAGTTTCTTCTAAGAAGCGACTGTGGCTTCACAATGTATTTTGTATGTTGTTGACCCTCCTCTGCCTTGTACTTTTTGCCCCCCCCCCCCTCCCGCCCCCCACCCCCCCTGGAAAAACATTGTTTCTGCCACTGACATCTTGTAGTCCCATGTGTTGCCATGTTGTGGTTTGAATAGCTTGTTGTTGTGGTTTGAGTAGCTGGTTTAGTCACTTTTGTTTGACATAGTGTGACCGCACTGCATTAAAGCATGATGCTTTTGATTGATTGACTTATTTATTTGTATAATGACATGCCAACAATAATGTTTGTGAATAAGAATGTTTTTAAAAGTTTTTCTTTGTGATGTGTTGAATGAAATAAAATATCTAAAGATGGTGGTTTAATCTGCCAAAACTGATCATCTTAATAAAGATCATAAGTGATCTTGGCTGTTTTCCATTATAAAAATATATTTATGGTAAAAATCATAATGAATGAAGTTGTCATTGTACTTTTTCACTTATAGACAGTGAGAGTACAGAAAATTATGCAACTCTTATGCTGATGGAAAAATTCTTGAATTTTATTCAGTCAAATTTGGTATACTCTTAAAGAAAGTGTTGAAAAATCCATAAAAAGGTGCAGAAAGAAAGAAATAAAAATAATTATATGAAACAGTCAATTGTAATTTAATTATTTTTTGCAGATGTTGTTCATGATAATTTGGTAGAAAATATGTCGAAGAACTATGAGACAGTATTCCCAATTGCCTTTTTCTACGAGCGTAATACTCCACGTTCACGAGAAATTAGTAAAGAGATACGGAAATTTTATTTTAATGATGAACCACTAACAAATGATTCTATGATTAATCTTGGACAGGTAAGTAATTTTTTGTTCTTTAAATGACATTGAGTAAGGCTCATAGTGAAAGAAGTGTGCTATATTTTATTTCTATGGTGTACAGAAATAAATTATCACATAATTTGATAAATAAGTTATGAAGTTGCTATCTTGTCAATAGCTAGCATTCAGCTTCAACTATAAATTTAATAATTTGCTATTTGCAGTAACTGGACTGTATGCTGCTGAGAAAAATGTCTTTTGATCTAGAGTGTTTTATGAAAATAAGAAATGGAAGTGAAAACTGAATTACAGGACACCAATAGCATAATGAGGTTATTCTCTAAATATTACAAGTGTTCAGTTTGATGTTTCCTGCTGACTGTAATAAGAAATGTGGAAATATCTCACTTGGTTTCTGAAGACAAGAAACCATTCATATAAATTCAAGTTAAAAGAAAACAGTAGATACATATTGGCAACTAATATGGATAGACAGAATTGTGCAGGTAGGGGAAGGCTCATGTGGCTGTAATTACAGTATGATAAATAGCACTATGATTTCAATATTACTGTTTATTACATAGATATACCAGAGCCAAAGCAAAGTCTAGGTGGACATAACAGACATTGAAGGTCCCAATCATTGAGAGAAAGTTTCTTTTCAGTTCTGCCTGAGTCTCAGAGTCTCCACAAAACATGATCCCTCCTTTCTTCTTCTGCCATAGTGGAGCAATGGAAGGGGGAGCACAGTTATGTCTGAGTAATTGTGTGAATGTAATTTTTTTTCCTTCTGATGAATGCCATGGTCAAAAATTTAAGTTGTGTGACTGTGATTTTCTATTTTATGTGCTTGTCAATGGCACAGTGATCACCTTATCTGTGAGTTGTTTTCTATCCTCCGTTATTGATATAGGTACATTTGTCATCTCACCTAACTATTTAGTATCGTGGTCCCAGAAAGACATTTTTTTGCAGCTAAAATCTGAACACTGCACATACAGAAGGAAAACAATTATTGAATGTAAGATTCAAATAATATCTGAATAATGAACATAATGCTGCCATTATCTGAGTATTATAGTCGGGCTAAAATACGATGATCCCTGGCTCCACCTACTGGACTGGGAGACCGCAGCCAAATGAGCACATGTGCAGAGCAAATTCGCATTTGACTTACTCCAATGGTCTGCTACCGCAGCCGGTGCTCAAAGCCAATTGTCGCAAGCATCAGGGATCATCGTATTTCAGCTCGACTATAGTTTCAGCTGAATGAACATTATTTGCTAAACGAATTACTCAATTTGTATAATTTTCCTGGATGCCAGGCCAGGTTCTTTGTTCAAACTTTGCTTATTAACTGTATGATAGCTGTAGGAAGACAGATATTCCTAATGGACCATGCAAATGGGCAATGGTCGGAGCTAAATCAGAAACTTATCAGACCATAATCTTAGATGAAATAGAAATTGAGCACCAAGCCCACAAAATATGTGTTTCTGCACTCATCATTTTCAAACATTTTTACAGCACTACTGCACAGTAATGATTAGGCCTGAAGAATATTCTTTTTATGTATGTTCCAATTGTTCCAAGTAAATGTAAATAAATTGTAAAAAATGTTAAGCTTTCGCAACCATTTGTTGCTTCTTCAGACAAAGAGCAGGGAAGGAGAGGGAAAAGGAAAGGATGCAGGTTTAATGAAGCGAGTGAGGACTCATTCCAATCCCAGGAGAGGAAATACTTACCTTTGGGGAAAAAGCATAGGCAAAATTCAAAGAAGTTGGACAGATATGCCAGTTGAGGCGGAGGCTCTGTTCAGAGATTGGAGGCAAAGATGTTGTAGAATGGTGGGCGGGAATTTAAAACTAACGAAGGTTGAGACCAGGTGAGCAAAGGGAAGAGACAGTATGTTGAAGGGCAAGTTCCCATCTCCGAGGTTCTGAAAGGTTGGTGTTAGTGGGAAGTATCCATATAACCCGGACAGTGTAACACTGTGCCAAGATGTGCTGGCCATGCACCAAGGCATGCTTAGCCACAGGGTGATTCTCATTACCAACAAACACCGTCTGCTTGTGACCATTCCTGCGAATGGATATTTTGTTGCTGGTCATTCCCACACAGAAGGCCTCACAGTGCATGCATGTCAGCTGGTAAATCACGTGGGTGCTGTCGTAAGTGGCTCTGCCCTTAATTTTGTACACCTTCTGGGTTACAGGACTGGAAAAAGTGGTGGTGGGAGGATGCATAGGGCAGGTTTTACACTGGGGGCAGTTACATGGGTAGGAGCCAGAGGGTAGGGAAGGTGGTTTGGGGATTTCATAGTGATGGACAATAGGTTACCAAGGTTAGGTGGGTGGCAGAAAGACAATCTTGGTGGAGTGGGAAGGATGTGATGAAGGATGAATCTCATTTTGGGACAGGATTTAAGGAAGTCGTATCCTTGCCAGAGTGCCACATTTAGAGTCTGCTCCAGTCCCAGAAAGTAACCGGTGACAAGAGAGGCACTTTTAGGGTCCCTCTGTGGGAGATTCCGGGTTTTGGGGGAAGAGGAAGTGGCCCTGGCTACTTGCTTTTGTACCAGATCAGGAGGGTAGTTGCGGGATGTGAAAGCTCTCATATGCTTATTATTTGTTACTATTATCATAGAGAATGTTTGCATCATTGTTGCTTCCATCATCCACAGCACCATCAGTTCTTGTCTATCCAATCTCCTTCTTCTAATCCTTGTTTCTTCATTTCCCTTGAATATTACTTATCCACTTTTTACATTGTCTCCCTCACTCAATTCTTTTTAGTGGAATCCAATTCCATGCCTGTAATGGTATTCTTCCCTGTTCCATATAAATGTCATAAATATCTGTGCCATATCAATATTTTATCATTATTTGTATTTATAATAGTGCTTGTTGCTGTCATCCTTCTTTTAACTGTATCATTTCTCATGTGATTAAATAATGTTAAGCTGCAGCATTTTTTCCTGAACAACACCTCAGCAGCAAGTAGTTTCTGTTCTCTATGTCTACCTATAACCCACACTTCTTCCCATATGTCATGACTGGTTACATTATTGCCTTAAATGTATTCCTCTTTGTCTGATTAGGCAAGCTGTTACTCTACAATATCAGTTGTAGAGCCTTAACCATATTCTTACCTTTTTCTATCTTCTTCCTTATGTCCTTCTTTTTCTTCCCATCTTCACAAAATAGAACACCTAGATATTCATATTATCTAACATATTTTTTTCCTCCCCCTCTACTGTTCTACATCTTGTCTCTTACCTCCCAATACCATATATTTTTATGTCTCAGTATTAACTTCCAGACCCATTTACCATATTCTTCCAATAACTTTTTTAAGCATTTAAGTCACACCCTGCTGAAGTTCTGCTATTATTTTCTGGTCATCTGTAAAGAGAATAATATGCAGATGCATATTTCTGAGATGTATACCAAACAGTTTACATTTTCTATCCAATCTTTCAGAGCTGCATTCAAATGTATTTTAAATAAATTTGGTGAAAGACAGCATCGTTTCCTCATCCCAGGTCAGAGGTACAATTTCTGATATGAACTATGGTCTTATTGTTTGTGGCAAAAATTGGGACCTGAGCCCCAAGGGTATGCACTGGATATACACCACAGTGATTAGACCCAGGATCACCTATGGACGGTCATGTGGTGGAAGAAGGTAGAACAGCAGGTTGCTGCTAAGGAGCTTGGTAAGGTGCAGAGATTAGCCTGCTTAGTCATAACAGGCGGAATTAGCAGCACACCAACTGCTGGAATGGAAACCATGTTGGATATGCCCCCATTACACCTTTGGGTCAAGATGGATGCAACGGCTGGTGCATACAGACTCAAAACTGGCAAAAACTGGAACTCTTTGGGATATCCAGAATCGCACACTAAAATAGTGAGTGAGGTAAATATAGGAAAGGTTGGGGAAATGCCAGCCGACTATATTATAACCCCATACTGCTTCAACAAGCCTTTCAATACAACAATTGGAAGTAGGGAGCAGTGGGAGAAAATAGTTAGACACCGTACAGGGGATATTGTCTGGTTCACTGACGGGTCAAAATCAGACCAAGGCATTGTGGCCGAGGTATACAGGGTGCAGCCAAGACATGGAGGGCGTCATCTCTCTAGGGAAACTGGCCTCAGTATTCCAGGCCGAAATCACTGCCATCAGGACGTGTGTGGAGGAGAATTTGCATAGGTGCTACAAAGACCGTAGCATCTATATCTATTCAGACAGACAGGAAGCCCTGACATCATTGTCAGCTCCTGCAACAAGATCTAAAATTGTTGCAGAATGTCACAGGGTTCTGGTGGAGCTAGGGGAAAGCAATAGAGTAAACCTATTGTGGGTTCCTGGCGACTCGGGGATCAGTGGCAACGAACATGCCGACAGATTAGCCAGGATGGGGGCAGAGACTCCATTTATTGGACCGGAACCTGTCCTGACAATCACCAAGGCAATGATAAAATTGGAGCTATGTAACTGGCTCAGAAGACAGCATGTAGAATATTGGACCAAAGACTATCACCAAAAAAATGCAAGGTAATGATGCCAAAGCCATGTTTTAAAAGAAGCTCTGCAATCCTGGGCCTGAACAGGAGAGAGATTAGACTCATGGTTGGATTGCTGACAGGCCATGGGAATTTCAAGAAACACCAACATACAGTGGGAGTAACAGAAGATGACCCTAAATGTAGGATCTGTGATGACGGTGATGAAACTGCATCACATCTAATCTTCGAATGCATTGCATTGGAGAGTAAAAGGCACAGAACATTTGGGACAACCAGACCCAAAGAAATTGTGTCTAATAAAGAACTGGTAAAGGAACTCCTTGCACTGTTCAAGGGCATTGGTTGGCTTCACTAGATATACAAGGAGCGATACCGCACAATAAACTCAGTTTCAGTGCGGGCAGTGGCGGATTGGACCAAGACTGTTTTGGCTTCCCTGAGAAAATCAAATCAAATCAATATGGTCTTATTATTTGTATACATGATTATTATTGCATTTATGTATCTCTTACTTACATCCAATTTCTTTGAATTGAGGACCAAGTCAAAAGCCTTTCACAAATCTACAAAAGTTATATTACCTTTGATATATGTTTCTCTGCTCATTGCATTATTAAAATAAATGTTATTTATTTATTTATTTATCTTAGAAAAACACTTAAAATAAATTAGATATATCTCTACCGACATAAAACAGTAAATTAAAAGGAAAAATGATATGGGTAATACATTAACACAATTAAACAGGAAGTCATAAAAACACAAGGCAAAAAAAAGACAATCATTGTTTTGTATGCAGATACTCATCTAAAGAATAAAAAGACTTTTCCATAAGATATTCTTTTAACTTATGTTTAAATGTAGGCAAGGCATTAATGTGAACTTTGATGTTTGATGGTTGTTGTTGTGGTCTTCAGTCCACAGACTGCTTTGATGCAGCTCTCCATGCTATCCTGTCCTATGCAAGTCTCTTCATCTGAGAATACATTCGGCAACCTACATCCTTTTCAATCTACTTACTGTATTCGTCCCTCGGTCTCCCTCTACAATTTTTACCCCACACACTTCCTTCTAATGCTAAGTTGACAATTCCTTGATGTTTCAGAATGTGTCCCACCAATCTATCCCTTCTCTTAGTCAGGATATGCCAGAAAACCATTTTCTCCCCAATTCAATTAAGCACCTCCTCATTAGTTCTGTGATGTACCCATCTAATTTTCATCATTTGTCTGTAGCACCACATTTCAAAAGCTTCTATCATCTTTTTACCTGAACTCCTTATCGTCCACGTTTCACTCTCATACAATGCTACTCTCCAGACAAATGCTTTCAGAAAGGACTTCCTAACATTTAAATTAATATTGGATGTTAACAAGTTTCGCTTCTTTAGAAACGCTTTACTTCCCATAGCCATTCTGCATTTTATATCTTCTTTACTTCAGCCATCAGAAGTTATCTTGCTACCCAAATAACAAAATTCATCTACTACTTTTATTGTCTCATTACCTAATCTAATTCCTTCAGCATCGCCTGATTTTCTGACATTGCATTCCATTACCTTTGTTTTACTCTTGTTAATGTTCATCTTATATCTTCCTTTCAAGACACTGCCCATCCCATTCAATTGCTCCTCCAGATCTTTTGCGGTCTCTGGCAGAATTACTGTCATCGGCAAACCACAAAGTTTTTATTTCTTCTCCCTGCACATTAATGCCCTCTCCAAATTTCTCCTTCCATTCCTTCAGTGCCTGGTCAATGTACAGATTGAACAACATTGGGGAAAGGTTACAACCCTGTCTTCCTCCCTTCCCAACCTCTGCCTCTGTTTCTTCCCTTCAACTCTAATAACTGCCGTCTGGTTTTTGTATAGGTTCAATATAACTCTTCGCTCCCTATATTTTAGGCCTGATACCTTCAGAATTTAAAAGAGTGTATTCCAGTCGACATTGTCAAAAGCTTTCTCCAAATTGACAAATGCTAAAAACGTTGGTTTTCCTTTCCTTAGCCTATCTTCTAAGATAAGTCGTAATGTGAGTGTTGGAAGAGAGCTGAAAATTTTTGTGGCAGAATAATGGACACCTTTTTGCACAAGACATTAATGTTTAAGTTCCTTATGTAGATCATTTTTAGACCTAATATTGTGGTCATGATATTCACCATTGGTTTTAAAAAGAGAAGAGTTATTTACAGCAAAAATCATTATAGAATGTATGTATTGAGAAGTAGTGGTTGATATTTTTAACTTGCGGAATAGGTTTCTACAAGAAAATCTATGGTGGACACCACTCATTATACTAATTGCTCTCTTTTGTGCAGTAAATATTATTTTGGTTGATTACCCTGAAATAGGACATTATTGAGTGAAAATAACCATAGTGTAGTGTTGAAATGGAAACAGGCTTGACTTTGAAGGCAACTGAACACAGCACTTATACTGAAAACTGGTTTATTACGAACTTAACAAACACACAGCACTAACTGCCTCTCGGGCAGGGTGCTCTGCTATTTATATTCAGTCAGAATGTACCAGAAATTAGAAGAACAGTTAATATAAGAAACAAGTAGAATTTAGAAGTGAACATAAGAAAGATGTAGAGCATACTGGAATTGTTAATTACAAAGAAATAAATTTTTGCCGGTGGGTGGGATTGAACCGGCGACCTTCATCACCGCAGTCGGTGATGCTATCCTCTGCACCATGCGGGCAGTTGGTGTACGTGGTGTCTCGTGGCAACAGTATGCAGTTTTGATGGTATCTATGTCACCAACAGTGGAAATAATGCAGAGGGCATAAGTTGCTACACTAAGTCTTTTGTGGAAGTCTATAATATGCTCAGACCAGTTCAATTTTCATCAATTAGAATGCCCAAGAATTTTGAAGAATCACACTGCAATACATTATGGTTATCACAACTCAAGTCGACTACTTCGTTCCCTTGCTGGGTCGTATGAAATTGTATAAATTAAGATTCTTCAATATTCAGAGTTAGTCCATTGGCCTTAAATCAGTATAAAACATCAACAAGTGCAGACTTACATTTATTTTCTAGGTTGCTGTGTCTTCGACCTTCAAGCAGAATACCATAGTTGTATCGATTGCAAAGAGAGTAAATTTGGTGTCAATTTTAATGCACAGTGAGAGGTAACTGATGAAGCACTTCGCACTTTAATGTGCCTCAGTAAGATGAAATGGGACAGCCATCGGCACAATTAATTATTACCTTTTGTTTTCTTTGTTGTAAATATGACTTTATCCACTTACCAAAACTATCCCTCAGGCCATAAAAATTGGCCTTTTGTAAAAGAATCTTGTGGTCAACACAATCTAAGGTCTTTGACAAGTCACAGAATATGCTAATAGGTGACATTTTCTTATTTATTGAGTCAAGAATTTCATTTGCAAGAGAAAATATAGCCTGCTCTGTTGATCTACCTTTCTGAAAACCAAACTGGTTCCTGTTAAGGATGTTATGGTTGCTGAGATGGTCTACAATTATTTTATATATTACTTCCTCTAATACTTTTGAGAAGCTACTTAATAGAGATATTGGGTGGTAGTTGGATAAGTTAGTTTTGTCACCCTTCTTAAAGAGTGCTTTGATGATGGCAAGTTTTAATTTATCTGGGACAACACCTTGCTGAATAGATTCAGTAAAAATGTGACATAGGGCTTGGCAAATATTGTCACTACAGTGCTTCAGAACTTTCGATGAAAAGTTGTAAGTACCTCTGGATGTAGCCTTGATGACATTTTTTACTTCATTAATAGTGACTGGAGTTATGAAAATTCGGTCATATACATTGGGATCTTATAATAAATAGTTCTTTGTAATAAATCCATAGCATCATTTAAGATGCCTATACAACCTACATGTTCTGCTGCAGTTAAGAAGTGATTATTGAATATATTAGATACTGTTACAGGATTATGAATAACCTTGTCATTATGATTTATTTCCATGGTATTAACAGACTTAATGTTCATGCCACACTCTCTCTTTATTACTTTCCAAACAGTTTTTATTTATTTATTGGAGTTATCAATTTCAGATTTAATGTATAAGCTTTTAAGCTTTTGAGCCTTTTAAAAATTTTACTGTTTAGTTTTTAATGAGATGTTGCAACAGGATTATTTGATTCTCTGTGTGAGATATGTAATTCCCGCTTAGTCCTGCAAGAAGTTCTGATACTTTCAGTGATCCATGGGTTTACTGGAAGAGACCACAATGTTCTTTCTGACAGTGGCTTTTTTTTTTTTTTTTTTTTTTTTTTTTTTTTACGTTATTTCAAATACAGCAATGATTTCATTTTAAAATAGGTGTGGGCCATTTTTTTGCATAAGTTTATGTCACTGAGTTTAAGCAGCTGGCAATCATGATCGCATGATCAGATACACCAAACATAACTTTCTTTACATTTACATTGTTGATTCTCTCCTTCAATGTTCAAATGTTTGTTAAGCTTATGGGACTTAACTACGGGGTCATCAGTCCCTAAACTTACAAACTACTTATGAACTACTTACGAACTAGGACGGCACAAATATCCATGCCCGAGGGGGGATTCGAACCCCCGACCGTAGTGGCCGTGCTGACCGTGACTGGAGCGCCTCAGTCACCTCGGCCACCGCGGCCGGCGATTCTCTCCTTGCAAACGAATATATTCTCTAGAAGGCTCTTGCAATTTTCTCTAAGTCTAGTCGGCTAGTTAACTGTAGCAACTAAATTTTAGGAATCTATTAAATGCTCCAAGTATGTGTAAATGTAAAGAAAGTCATGTTTGGTGTATTTGACCATGATGGCCACCTGCTTAAATTCATTGACATAAACTTATGCAAAATAATCGCCAAAACCTACTTTAATAGATAGCACAGTTTTACTAGCAGTTGAACAATGCAGTAGGCTATGCTTTGTTTAAGATTTCAATATTTCTGGAATTTTGGTAAATGGAAATGCTTTTTTCTATTAATATTTAGCACCGAGATAAGATTTTGGACTTTATGTTTATATCATCACTAGATTTAGATTTATTTTTAAATGTATCATAAAGAAAATATTTGGGGGGGGGGGGGGGAGGGGAAGCAAATTATATGTTATTTGCATGGGAAAATGTTTTCGGGAGCCAGTAGTACATAAATAACGAGAATCATGTATGTTATGTATTCCTGTAAGCTATTTTTTTATTTATGTAAATATGCCCTATAAATGATATTAAAAAAAACTATTTACATTTCTTGGACTGTGTGCTACAGATTATCTTTGTTTCATTGCATTAATATTATTGTCTTCCTTCAATTTCACGTGTATCTAATTTATCTTTATAGGTTTATTCTGACATTGCTGTAATATTCCCAGTGGAACGTGTAGCCAAGTTAGTATCACAGCAGAGCACTGAACCAGTTTATTATTACCAGTTTACTTACCAAGGCAGGTACAGCTGGGCGTACAAACCAGGAACCTTGACTCCTGTTGGTAAGTACTTACTATTCTCCATCTGTAAATGGCAGTTCATGTATACAGCACTTTCAAAAAGAAATTGAAGGAAAAGTTAAATGATGATAGATTACTGCAGTGACAAAGCAGAAATTTAATAGCGAGAAAAAGCTATTGTGAAAGAAACCGAGAAGTAGGCTATACTGTTTCTTTATTTGTGTCAAACTAAGGTTAAGTGGAACAGAGACTTGACTGACAGTGAAATGTTATTAAATTCCCATTTCAAAGTACACAATTATATCCAAAATGAAATCATGCTATTTTCATAAATATATTCTCAAAAATAGAAATTCCAGGAAGAATACAACAATATTTTTGAGAAAGATATATTGCTACTTCCACAGAGACATCTGGATGAGGCACAGAAAGGCACACATAAAGGATTACAGCTTATTAAAAAGCTTTCAGCTATTTTGGCCTTCATCAAACAGAGAAACACACACACAAACAAACAAGACTGTGTCTGTGGCTGCTGTGGCCATACTGCGACTCTTAAGCCCTTTTTATACGAGAGGTGCAACACGCACAAGGAAGTTGTTGTCAGCTGCAGCACCCCTTACAATAGACCGTCGAACTACAAAGAAGTGTTCAAACGGTACGCATTTGTCGAGTCATCTGCTTCACGCGTCTACTTCGTTTGTTGTCAAGTTACAGCAAATGAATCACCGTGTTAACATCACTTTTCAAAACTGTAAGATATATTGTGATGATTAAAATATTTATTTGTGTTTTAGACTGCCACTGTGAAACTGTATTTAATTGTTTTCGTGCAGTTCATGCATAACTATGTTGCTCACATGTGTTAACGTCCTCATTATAAAATTCGATTACATACTTGCAGCCCCTCCAGTTTGAGGTGCCTATGTATATGATGAACAAGCTCAAGTGTCTATACATAGACCTTTCACTTTGATAAAGCTTCAAATAATGCTCACCAAAAACAAATATTTCATCTGTTAACTACAGCATATTTTAGGAAAAACAGCAAATATTTTAGAAGATGGTAATAAAGACAATTTGCAATTAAAATTTCATATTACGTGTGTCCAGTTTTTATTGGGTACAGAGATACAGCTCTTGGTATGTACAACAACCTGATTTGGATATTTTGACTGATTCTTTTGTCGGTTATTCGTAGATCACCATATTGACTTTTTTATTTAAATAACTGGTTTTGAAGTAGTTTAAAGTCAATATGTCCTAGTAAGCTGAAAACTGGGTAACTAAGTGGAAATGAACATGTAGAACATACACAAAATTCTACTTCCAAGTAAGTGTGTTGTTGTACTACCAAGAACCGATGGATGAATCAGTGAAAATTTATTGATTTATATTTGCTCTATGTTTGTTTGGTTTTCATATTAACAACTATATATCTGTATTCAATAAAAATTGTACACATGTTATATTAAATTTTTAATGTAATTGCTCTACAGTATCACCTCCTAAAATATGACTTAGTCGAAAAACTACATTCCTCTGAGCAGGAGACAAGTACACATTCTCAAACCAATTCCCGACTTGGCTTCGTTTGTCAGCTGCGTTTCCAATGTTGGCCTCTGTGCATGTGTGAAGCATTTTGATACACGTGAGAATAGTATCCATCCTATTCCATCTACTAGCAATCGTATGCATGCATCTTGTGCAAGTGGACATGTCTACACTGAACATGGACGGTGTGACCGGTGTGTCATGGGTAATCTCGTAAGCTCTCACTTCCCGTGTAGAAAGGGCTTCAGGATGGCTGAGGTGAAAGAAACCAGTGGTGAGGGTGAGGAGGCAGCATTGAGAGGTAAGCAGGAAGGGAGACAATGGATGCATGACAAGGGTGGGGGAATATGCCAGTGCTGTCTGACAGACAGGGAGGATGTGGAGGGGAGAGACTGGAGTGTGTGGCAGAATGGAAGATGTATGTGAGGCTGAGAAACTAGTGAAAGTTAAGGCCTGGATTATTGCAGGAGTTTATGATATATTGTGGGGAGAGTTCCCACCTGAGCATTTAAAAAAAGCTGGTGCTTGTGGGAAGCATCCATATGGCACAGGATGTGTAGCAGTCATTTAAGTGTGCCACATCAGCAGGGATGCATGCCCTGCAACAGGATGGTCCAGCTGCTTTTTGGTGGGACTGGAGTAGGTGATGGTGGGGTGAATGATAGGGCAGGTTTTGCATCTAGGCCTATTGTAAGGATATGAATGATGGAGCAAGGGGTTGGGAACAGGGATGGAAGAGGACATGATGTAGGTTTGGTGGACGGTGGAATACCACTGTATTGGATATTGGATAGGGTTTTCTCATTTAAGGGCAGGATGGAAGATAGTTGAAACCTTGGTTCAGAATGTGGTTTAACTGCTACAGTTGCACTGGGTAGCAAGAGGTGCACTCCTTTGTGGCAGGATGATGGGTGAGATGGAGGTAGTGGGTGACTGGACAAATAGGGCACATGAGATACGTTTCTGAACAAGGTTGGAAGGGTGATTATAGTCAATAAAGGCCTACTCAGTAGCATCCCCATCCTTCCTACAATGGTATTCAGTCGCCCACCAGACCTACATAATATCCTTACTTCATCTTCCTCTCAACCCCTTGCCCCACAGCACACATTCCTACAACAGATCTAGGTACAAAACCTGTCCTATCCACCATCCCACCACCGTCTGATTCAGTTCAATCACATGCATTTCCTATACCATAAAAGGCAGAGCAACATGTGAAAGCAGTCATGTGATCTACAAACTCAGCTGCAAACACAGTACAGCTTTCTATGAGGGCATTACCAATAATAAGCTGTCTATGCACATGAATAGCAATCATCAGACTGTGACCAAGAAGTGGCTGGACCATCCTGATGCAGAGCATGCAGCCCTGCTGATGTGGCTCACATCACCCTTTCAGGCCATGAAAGCACAGTTGTGCGGTTCTCGTTTTGCTTGTTTTATTTCTTTGTGATTCACACTAGGAACTTTCTATCCAATGGGCCCACAACACAGAATATATCTATCTCTAAGAGACATCATGTAATTATACCAATATGCTGCTTTAAATTTTTTATTATAATGTTGTTATGGATCCATTTCGGCACAGATGGCCATCGTCAGACAATTTTGTGTATTTCACAGATTGTCTGATGCTGGTTAATTGTGCCAAAATGGATCCATAACAACATTATAATAAAAAGCTTTGAAGCAGCATATTGGTACAATTACATGATGTCTCACACTAGGAAGTTCGGGCCTGCATCACACAATTGTGGATGGACTGTGGTAACATGTGCAACATGTTTTTGTTCCATGTTTCTAAAATATGTGGTACCAGAAGTTAGCAAACTTCCAGTACACTTACAATGGCATCAAAATGGACTTGTTGACAAGGTGTTGATATTCTTGTTTTAACATGTGAAACTATCATATCTGACAGCCAGTTGATTTTATATGATCCTGTGATGTTATTTTGTCATTTCTTTCAAAGGCATGTACTGTAAGATGTTGCAGATCATAAACATTTGTAATGAAGTCCCAAAACAAACAATTGTGTGGGTACAAACTTTTTGAAAATATTTTTTTTTTTTTTTTTTTTTTTTTTTTTTTTTTTTTTTTTTTTTGTAATAGACTACTATATGCATTTTGTATCTTACATGTCCCTCTCTACATTAATGTCATGTCACCTACACCCTTGGGTCTGAAAGGGTTAAATGACTGCTACACAGCATGTGCCATATGGATCCTTCCCACAAACACCAGCTTTTCTTAATTGATCAAGTGGGAACTCTCCCTACAACATATCCTACACCCCTGCAGTAACCCAGGCCTTAACCTTCACTAGTTCATATCCCCACCTCCCTTCCTTGCCCACACTCTAGCCTAATGTACTTCTTCCACACACTCCAGTCTCTCCTCTGCCCTCCCTCCCTAACTGTGAGACAGCCCTGGCATATTCCTCCCATCCTCACTGTGCATCCACCCCCTCACATCTTGATTCCCTCTCCATGCCGCTTCGTCACCTCCACCACTGATTGCTTTAGTCTTGGCCATCCTAAGAGTTGCATTGTGGCCACAACAGCTGGAGAAAGTGGTTTTGTTTGTGTTTTCAGTAAGTTGTTTTCTATTATGTGTTCCATCCTGTGGTACATACATGTGCCTTTATGGCAAGTAGCAACCTATCCTTCTCAAAAATATTATATCTTAATTGCAATTATACAACTACTGTACATTATTTATTGAAGCTTTCATGATATACATGTCCTACCTGTATCTACGTTTATCATTTTCATAGGTGTTTCTCACCAGGATGACTTGATATACTTATTCTCCATCTCAGCAATGTTTCCAAAAATTTTGAAGACTGATCCTGAATATAAAACAGTCAAAATATTGACAAAAATGTGGGCAAATTTTGTTAAAAATGGGTAAGTGCACATGAATACTTGTAGTGTATATTAAATGCTAATCATTTCATTTAATTATTATTTATCACCAGCATACAGTAGCTAACAGAAATAATGTGCAAAAAGTATACAAATCACTGACAAGAGGTTAGCCTGATATCAATATAAAAAGCACACTCAAAACTTTTCCACTTGAGGGCACTTCTGCATTATATATGCAATGTAGCATGACTCAGGTTCAAGAATAAAAGCACCCACATGTAGGAAACTGATTACTGTGGCAATCTTGTCTTTCTGATGCATGTATCGTAAATGTGAATTAATGGTGTCATTATAATCATTTGCATTCAAACAGCACTAACATTCTGTTATTCATTTCCTGGCTGCTGCATGACAAACACTGGCAGATGTTCAACAGAGAATGAAGATTTGTATTGGACAGCATGTCTTTCAAACACCACCCATGTGAAAAGATAAGCTTCATGATAATTCACATATACTTCTTGCAAATGCTGTAATACATCAGTTTCACTGACTTAAGTAGGGTACATCTAAGCACACACCCTGTAGTCCTGATCTCTTCCCATGCAGTTATAATTGGTTTGGTCCCTAAAAAAAGTCCTTGACGGGTTGATGATTCTTGTTGTACAGGCAGTTATTAACTTTTTTTACACAACAGGACACTTTGTTTTACCAAATTTTGATTTTCAACCTGGTTCATCAGTGGGATGATAACCTAAATACTCACACCAATTTTCCGTGTTGTCATACTAAATCAAGGCTGGATGGCATTTGAATGAAAACTTTTTGATTGATCCTTATAGTTGTAATTTAAGACATAGATATCATCAGTCTGTGTGAGAATTATTAGAACAGTGGTATTTGAGCTCCAGGTAGAATTAACATTACTATCACATGCCAATGTTATCAGGCCTTACAGAATACATAATGGATGTGCACTATGGTAGATATTTAGTGACTATTGTGAAGTACCTTGGAGGAAGGTGTGATTGTGTGAACAGCATTACTAGTACTTAACAGAGTTTAAAAGGATTGCGTTCTGGTTCTGTATGTGACCAGCTGTTCTGAGTCATGCAAGATGTCTGTATGTAACACTTGTATGATTCTGAGCTGAATGGAAAACTGAGATAACCACACATGACATCAAGGTTTGGATTGACAAAGACTGACAACATTAATGGAGGATCATTGAAGTACACAGAAAGTACTTCATGAACCAGTCACTATCCAAGCACAAGTAATGGACTGACTAGAGAACTCTCTATCATGTAACATCTTTGCTCAGAAACTAGTTAACAAGAAATCACAATCTAAAACATGGGCAGTTGTTAACACTACAGCACAGGTAGTTGCTGTTGGAGTGGTGCTTTACTAATGAAACATGGTCTGTTGATGAGGACAGTAATTGATCAAGGTTCTGAATTACATCAATTTCGATTGCATCAAGGGGGAAGAACCCAAGCTGTTAAATTGTTTGGTCACACACATTCACACATTTGAGGTATGATGTGCGAGCATCAAGTATCACTTGTAGTCAGTTCATCAAGAGTTTCAGAGACTGCTGATGACATGGAAATTTCTCACAGATATCCTGAGTCTTAGTGTGGTTTTGACCATGTTAGAGGGATAGAAAAGAAATTCAAATATCTCAACATAGGAAAGGCTACTAGACCTGATGGGATACCAAGTAAATTTTACACAGTGTGTTAGGGAATTTGCTCACCTTCTAGCAGCAGAGTATCAAAGGAATCTAGAGGAGTGAAGCATTCCTAAGGATTCAAGAAAGGCACAGTTCATTTCCAATTTCAAGAAGTGTCAGTGATCAGATGCACACAGCTGTAGACCTATATCTCTGACATTGGACAGTAGCAGAGTTTTGGAACACATATTATGTCGAGTATTATGACATTTTTGGAGATCAGAAATCTTGTTTATAGGAAACAAAGTGATTTCTGAAAGCAACAATCATGTGAAAGCCAGTTCTTGCTTTATTCTAAGACATCTGGAGAACAGTAGATACAGTACCCCAAGTAGATGCCACATTTCTTGATTTCTGCAAGGTGTTCAGTACCATTCTGCATTGCCTGTTGAACAAAGTGTGAGCATATCAAATATCAGAAAAATTGTGTGGTTGGATTGTAAAATGTTTGGCTAACAGAATGCAGCATGCCATTTTCAACAGAGCAGAGTCTTCAGATGTTAAAGTGATTTCAAGTGTGCCCCATTGGGGGTGTTATAAGACCTTTGCTTTTGACAACATTGGAATCTCAGTGAGGCATTCTATGGATGATGCTGTAGTTTATCGAGAAGTCACAGCAGTGGAAAAGGGTAGTGAAATGCATTGGGATCTGCAGTGTATTGATGTATGGTGCAGGAAATGGCAATAGAGCCTCAATTTAAAGAAGTGGAAAGCATTGCATTTACATGGAAAGAAAGATCTGTTAGTACATCACTATGCAACAGCAGAGCAAAGCAGTTACTTCCATAAAATATCTGACAATAGACGTAAGGAGAGATTTGAAAAGGAACAACAAACTAAATCAATTCTGAGAAAGATGCCAGACTGAGATTCATTAGAAAAATCCTAGGAAGTGTATACTGAAAACAGATGAAGTAGGTTACACAACTTTCTGTACCAGGGAGGGTTAATATAAAACATAGAAAAAATCCAGTGGAGAACAGCACACCTTGTTATGGACTTATTTAGTAAATGCAAAAATGTCATAGAGATGATATGAAACTCCTGTGGCAGACACTAAAGAGAGATGTTCTGTTTCACAGTATGGCCTTCTGTCAAAGTACTGAGAGCATACATTTCATGAAAAGTCAACCAATATATGCTTGCTCCTACGTATATCTTGCAAAGTGACCACAAGGATAAAATTAGAGAGACTTTGGCCCTCACAGAGACATAACAGCAATCATTTTTCCTGTGAACCATATGCGACTGGAATGGGAGGAGGAAGTGACAATGGTACACAAGTACCCTCCGGTACACACCATTAGGTGGGTTGCGGAGTATGGATGTAGGTGTAGAATATTATATGTGGAAGAAGTTGGCCACAAGCTTCAACAAATGAGAATTCAGACAGAAACACAGCAAGGTGGAACTATTTCCACTTTTCTTTGAAGGCTTCACTTATAAATTAAATTTATTAATGGACTCCTGTAAGACACCACATTATGCCAATTTATTTAAGGGCATGAAAGGGATGCAGTGGTTGGGAAGGGAGTAAGACAGGGTTGTAGCCTTTCTCCAATGCTATTCAATTTGTACCTTGAGCAAGCTATAATGGAAAGCAAGGAGAAATTTGGAGAAGAAATTAAAGTTCAGGGTGAAGAATTAAAAACATTGTGTTTTGGCGACAACATAGTAATTCTGTCAGAGACAGCAAAGGGCCTGGAAGAGCAGTTGAACAGAATGGACAGTATGCTGAAAGTTGCATATAAGATGAACATTAACAAGAGCAAAACTAGGGTAATGGAGTGCAGTCTAAGAAAATCAGGTGATGATGAAGGAATTAGATTAGGTAACGAAACAATAAAGCAGATAGATGAGTTTGTTTACTTGGGCAGTAAAATAACAAAAGATGGTCATAGTACAGAAGATATAAAATCCAGAATGGCAATAGGTAGAAAAGCATTCTTGAAAAAAAAGAAATTTGTTAACATTGAATATTGATTTAAGCCTAAGGAAGTCCTTTCTAAAGGCATTTGTGTGGAATGTTGCCTTCTATGAGAGTGAAACATGGACAATAAACAGTGCAGACAAGACGAGGACAGAGGCTTATGTGGTGCTACAGAAGAATGCTGAAAATTGGGTGGGTGGGTCACGTAACGTATGAGGAGGTACTGAACAGAATTGGGGAGAAAAGGAATTTCTGGCATACCTTGACGAAAAGAAAGGATCGATTGGTAGGACACATTCTTAGACATCAAGGAATTATGAATTTATGGTTGGAGGGAACTGTGTGGGGTAAAAACCGCAGAGGAAGGCCAAGAGATGGATGCAGTAAGCAGATTCAGACAGATGTATGTTGCTGTTCTTATGTGGAGTTGAAGAGGCTTGCTCAGTATAGGGTATTGTGGAGAGCTGCATTAAACCAGTCTCCAGAATCAAGACCACAACAACAACATTGATGGTCTCTCTAGAAAACTCTTTCTTAACTATGTAGAAACCCAACCCTTCATTTGGTTTAAATTCATTGATGGCATCTTCATAATCTGGCTTGAAGGTGAGCAATCCCTACCCACATTCTGCCACTACCTCAACACCTTCTCCCCCAATCACTTTACCTGGTCCTCCTCAACCCAACAAGCAACTTCCTCAACATTGATCACCCTTATACCCCCATCTATCAAATCTGCCAACCACCAACAATACAATTTTGACAGTCCTTCCCCACCTCCCCCCCCCCCCCCACACACACACACACTCCACCCCTAGATGTTCCTTCCACACAGCCTCAACACCCATTGTCCTTGCACTTGCAGTGATAAGTGCCCATTTTCCGAATGTTCCAATGCTCTAAGTGAGGCCTTCATAAACATAAATTAGCCTTCCAACCTACAGAAAAAGATCTCATGTGTCTTGTCTTTTTATCTGTCCATCACCTCCCTCACACCCACCATCCAGCCACTAAGGAGCACCCCTCTTGTGAGCCAGTACCACCCAGGACGGGAGCAATTGAATCACATTCTCATACAGGGTTTTGACTACCCCTTGTCCTGCCCTGAAATGAGGAACATTACTACCAACTATCCTCCCACAACTCCCACATGGATATCCTTGCTCATGCTCTAGTCCTAAGCCCTTGCCCCCTCGCTCCTTGTATCTCATTATAGGCAGAGTAATGTGTGAAAACAGTCATGTGATCTACTATCTGATCTGCACCCACTGTGCAGCTCTTGTTGTAGGAATGACAACTGACATGCTGTCTGTCTTTATGAATGACCCATTGACAAACTATGGCTAAGACACAGCTGGACCACCCAGTTGCTGAAAAGGAGGCTTTACTTGATATTGTTCACTTTAATAACTGTTTCTCAGCCTGTGTCATTTCAATCCTTTCCATCACCACCAGCTTTTCTGAACTGAAAGGGTGGGAACTCTCCCCACAGTATATTTTACATTCCCACAACTTAAAGAACTCCTTGATTTTTGTTAAACTTGCACTTTCTCATTCACAAAAATAACATGCAAAAGTTAAGCCATGATTACATTACTTTATTCAGAATAAAATTGAAAAACCAAGCTCTGAAAAATGGCAAATAGTGCTCTTTAAAAATGGCAAAGAGTGCACTTCTGGTTATGAATTGCAGTGACTTCCTGGCAGAGAATATCCACCAACTCTCTGACTTTTCCACCTACAAGCTGTGCTGGAATGACCCCATCCCAAATGTCCAACAAGATCTCCAGTCCCTGATAAAATCATATGGATTCTCCCAGAGCTCTCTCCTGAATCCATCTCCCTTCTCATCCCAACAGCACCCTACACAAGCACCTTTTACATGCTGACCAAAATCCATATCCCAAATAATCCTGGATGCCTGATTGTGGTTGGTTTCTGTGCTCCTACCCAAAAGAATTTCAGCTTCTTGACCAACACCTTCAACCAATTATCCAAAATCTATCCTCCCATATCAAGGATACCAATGACTTCCTTCACTGACTCTCCAACATCGCCACCCCTTTACCTCCTGGATCCTTACATGTCACCAGGGATGCCACCTCCCTATACACCAACATCCCACATGCCCGTGGCCTTGCCACTTTCGAACACTACCTCCCCCAAACCGGCCGCGGTGGCCGAGGAGACTGAGGCGCTTCAGTCACGGTCTGCACGGCCCCTACGGTCGGGGGTTCGAATCCCCCCTCGGGCATGGATATTTGTGCCGTCCTTAGTTGTAGGTAGTTCATAAATAGTTTGTATGTTTAGGGACTGATGACCCCGTAGTTAAGTCCCTTAAGCTTAACAAACATTTGACCATTTGACCTCTCCTAACGGCCCTCTGAATTCAAGCCTCATTCCTCATAACCTTCATAACATTATCCTAACAAACAGGTACTTTTCCTTTGAGGGGAAAGTTTACCATCAAATCTGGGGCACATTCATGGGCACCTGCATGGCATCCTCCTATGCCAACCTGTTTATGGAACATTTGGAGGAATCCTTCCTAGCATCCCAAAACCCCAAACCTCTGGTCTGGTTCAGGTTTGTTGATGATATTTTCAGGGCAAGGACACCTTATCCTCCTTCCTTCATAATATCAACTCCTTCTCCCCGTCTATTTCAACTATTCTTCCTCAACCCACCATGCCACATTCCTGGATATTAACCTCCATTTACTGAACACCAACAGTACCTACACTTTGACAGTTGCTATTCCTATCACATCAAAACATCTCTCCCTTACAGCCTTGCCACTTGTGAATGGCATATCTGCATTGACAAGAACAAAGGGTTTCACAGACAGAAACTACCAAAAAGACCTAGTCCATAAACTTTGACAGTTGCTATTCCAATCACATGAAAACATCTCTCCCTTACAGCCTTGCCACTTGTGAATGGCATGTCTGCAGTGACAAGAAGTCCCTTTTCCCAAAGGCCTTCACAGACAGAAACTACCAAAAAGACCTAGTCCATAAACAGATCTCCCATGCCATATCCCCACACACCTCAAATCCTCACTCTACCATCAATAAACATTCACAAGAGCACTCCCATTGTAACCCAGTACTACCCTCAATTCGAACAACTGAAATGCATCCTTCACCAAGGTTTTGATTTTCTGTCCTCATTACCAGAAATGAGAGATATCCTACCCAAGATCCTTCCCACCCCTCCTAAAGTGGTGTTCTGTCACCATCCCAACCTTCACTAACATCCTAGTCCACTCCTATGCCACCCTGAAACCCAACCCACTGCCACTGGGATCATATCCCTGTGGATGACCTCACTGCAAAACCTGTTCAATTGACACACACAGCACTTCCTATTTCAGTCTCATCACAGGCTTTCCTGCCCAATCAGAGACCAGGCCACCTGTGAAAGTAGCCATGTAATTTACTAACTGTGGTGCAATCACTGCACAGCTTTCTATATTGGCATGGCCACTAACCAGCTGTCCATTAGGAGAATAGCCACTGCTAAACTGAGGCCAAATTTAGGTAAACCACTCTGTGGCACAACATGCAGCAGTGCATGTGCTTGATTTCAATGACTGTTTCACAACTTGGGCTATCTGGATCCTTCCACACACCACCAACTTTTCTGACCTGCACAGATGGGAGTTATCCTTACATTACATTGTCCGATCTCAAAATTATCCAGGACTCACCCTTTTTTCTACACTCAACAGTTCCTACAGTTCCTATCCCCTCTCTCCCTATGTGCCTGACACAGCTCGTCGTTACGTCTTTGTGATGAGTTGTAAACTGTCCTTATTATATTGTTGAATTCAAACCTGGATTTCCATTATTAGTGTCTAGAACACTGCCATAAATAAATCTTTAAACTGCACTCTTAATACCTCTCCCTACAATTTTAACACAAAAGAAGCAAATCAGACAACAATTTACAAAAGTCAAATTAAATCCAACAAGCTTCTTGAACTGATAAATCTAAGACCTGGTAATCCTTAAGTAAAGATGTCACAGTCTGGTACTCTGAACATAAATTCTAGACAATGATGTCTTTGCAGTTGTGGAGTAGATGCACAAAGTTATTTTTAATGCTGACGTGCCTCAACTGACAATGTTCCCATTTTTCCAATATCCGTATAGAAAACAGATTGTGCTCAAGTATAGGAATTGGTATATGGAGCCTTACTCCAATATCATCAAGCAAATATTTATCCACAGTAGCTCTGTAGCAACTGTTATTAGAGAGACATATTCTGCCTCTATAGAGGACAAAGCATGACTTGTCTGTTTCTTTGCTGCCCAACAGATGTTGTTTCCAAAAACTTGCAGAAAATGCCTAAGGTAGATCTTGCATCTTCCTTTTTATCTCAGTTAGCATCAGCATATGCTATAAGAACATCTTGATTTCCTTTGTGATCACATTGTTTTATATGGATGATTCCTTTGAAGTATGTGAAAACCCTTTTCATCTCCAGCGTTCTTTTGCTGGATTGTTTTGGTATCTGCTCAAGAAGTTGACTACAGCACACAAATATCCTATTAACTCTCTGCTTGATTTCCAGATTAACTTCCATAGATGTCTTGACCAGTTTACAATCTTGCTTGTTGAATTGTTGTAGCAAACTCTTCAAATATGATGTTTGACTCGGATACATGTCTCCTTCATTCCTTGAAATCTCTGTTCCCAAGAATGATTCTGCTTTAACTTAAATTTCACTATTTCCTACCATCAGAATATCTTCAATGTGGAGCACACTGTAAATAACAAATTCCTTTAAAATCATGTAGTAAAGACATTTATCTGCTTCTGACTGAGTGAATCTTGTAGACACAAGAAATGTATCAATACAGTTATTCCATGCTAGCAGTGCTTGCTTCAATCCACATAAAAACCTTTGTAATCTGCAAACCAAAGCAGTTGTGTCTTTCAAATCTTCAGAAATGGCCTTCTTCAGGAATAGCCATGTATATTTCCTCCTTGAGAACCACGAAGAAAAACATTGGCAACATCATATTGTCCCAGAAACAGCCCTTGTTAACTGCTATTGTAAGCATTATTCTAACAGTTCTAAGCTGAGCCACTGATGCATATGTTTCCTCATAGTCAAATCCCTTTTTCTGTGCACATCCTTTAGCCACAAGTCTATTCTGGTGTATTATGATATTTCCATCTTGTCCTCCTTCAGTTTGAAAACCCACTTACTGCTGATGGCCTTCCTTCATGGGGGTAGTTCAACAAGACTCAATTTCATCCTATACAGCTTGATACTAGAGTTGCAGTTTCATTGTACATTTTTGGTAAATCATCAACAAATGGGCTCAGCATTCAGTGCAAGAACTGCATAGTCATCCAGATATTTAGGAGGGTTCCTCTGCCTTTGACTTGACATCATTTTCATTAATGTCTTTGTGTTGCTTCAGTGAAGGTTCCTGTACAGATTTCATTACTGAGTCTTCCACCCTTGTGCTTTCAAAGTCAAATTTTCCTTCATAGAAAACAACATTTCTTCCTGTAACTGTTTTTCTTTTCTCTGGACACCAGAGTCCTGTGGCCATTTAGACAATACCCTCTGATGTAGCACTTCAAGGACTTGCTGTCAAACTTCCCTATTGGTACTAGCATATTAGAAGATAAGCAATACAGCTAAATATTTTTAGCTTACTCAAATTAGTTTTCCACTGTACCACAAAGTCATGGGGCACTTTCCTTCCAAAGCTACAGTAGGGCTTCTGTTTAATAGAGATATGGCAGTGCAAAGAGCTTCTGATCAGCATGTCTTATCTAATTTACACTGAATAATTAGTATTAAGAGTTCTATTTATTCACTCCAAGACACCATTTTTGTGAGGAGTGTACCTGATTGTAAACTCAGACTGTGTATTTTTTTCATCAAAAAATTGCTTCATCTCATTTGACAAGTATTCTTGATCATTGTAACAGAAAAATCTGTTGATCTTCAAACTGAAATGAGCTGTAGCCATCACGTGAAACATCTTCGCATAGCAAGTTACCTCTGACTTCATTTCCAGTGTGCAGGCCACTGTGAAATGTGTAAAGTCATCAAAAAAATGTGTGCACCTATTTTTTTCCATCAAATGATTACAGCGAGACTGGCCCACAAAAGTTACTGTGGATCAATTCAGGAGGTCTGGTGGCACGTTTCTTTGTGTGATTGTTTGCCAGCTGTGATTTTTTCTTTCAACACAATATGAGCATTGTTCCATGGGGATGGTTGAAGTATACAGTTCCATACCAGCAACCAGTGATTGGAGATGTTTAATACTGCCATAACTCAAACAACATAATCTGCTGTGCAACAGTTTTACATTAGTTTCAGTTGAAGCAGCTGTAAAAAGTTTAAAACACATAGCTGAAATTTATTTCGCTTTGCAATGGCAATGGTACCATTTTCATTTTTAATTAAACTTTGACCCTTTTCAAATGTGACACTAAAGCCATTCAATCCCAATTTGCTAACTGACAGCAAATTATAATTAAGTTCAGGCACAAATAAAACATCTGTAGTTTTTACCTTGTTCCTTTCCTTTTACAACACTAGTGACTTTAAATTCCCGTTTTTCTTTAACTTCAAGAAAAGTTCCTGACTTATCTACTTGGACTCTAATGGGTTGTCCCAATTTCTTCACATTACTGAGAGGTATCTTACTATTAATCAAGTGTTCTGTTCCTTCAGATTCCAAGAACCAGTTTATGTTTGATGATTGATTTATGCCTCTTTAATGTTAGCCACATTCATTGAGTTGCTGTCTCTTACATTCTTGTTTTGTAATTTAACTCTGCAGTTGATCCTTTTGTTAACAGGCTTTCCACAATGACATGTAAAGTTGAACAAGTTCCCTAAAGTCCCTTTCTGGTCCCCCCCCCCCCCTCTCTGGTGAGCCTTTTTTGTGATACTTTTGAATCTGAAATGCTGTAGAAGGCAATGTATCATTTTTAATTTTTCCTGACTAGTCCTTTCTGTTTCAACTTCATCCAGCAGCCTATTTTTCACTAAGTCCAGAGTTTAATCTATCATTGAGAGTGTTTTGATAACAGTTACAACTACATTGTATTCCTCAGGCATTGTTATAAGCATACAGCACACAATGTCAATTTTTTCAATTGTAGCACCATTATAACATAAGTCTTGTGTTAATTTGTTAACCTTCAAAAAGTGAATGACTAGCATATCATTTGTTGCATAAAATTTTTGTAGTTAACAGTTGTTTTCTCAGCAAAAGTTGACTAACAATTCCATTTCTCTTAAACGTAATGCACAGAGATGCCCTTAAATCAAAAGAAGATACCTTTTCTTTTGTGTATTCCAGGTGTCTGTTGGCAATGCATTGTAGAAGATAGTAGTTGCATTTCTGATCTTTCGTTATCAGTTCAGCCAATTGTGTTTTCTTTGCAGTACACTGTCTCTCCACTGACTAATACCATCTTTGTGAGATAGGTTTCCTTCACAAATGGTTAAAGTCCAGTTTTTTAGAAGAGTTTCCATTCTCAATTTCCATTTTCTGAAACTGGTTCCATCGAACAAAGGGATATGATACTTCCCACTGCAATTTCACTTTTACGGCCTATGAGAAAGTTCACTCGTGACTGCATATTACATCATAATTCCATTTTAAAACATTCTAGGGCCGAATATCCTGTTAATTCGCACGTCATCATTCATAAAATAACACGCAAAAGTTTAGGCATTATTACAGTACTGTATTCAGAACAAAATTGAAATAAGCTGAACTCTGAAAAATGGCAAAGAGTGCTCTTCAAGAACACTGTCATAAATAAAATCTTTACTGTACTTTCAACAATTTTATTCTGTGATTTCTTTGCACTCTTGATTCCTGAATATATAGAAGAGAAAGAAGTATGTAGTTCAACTGACAGAGGCTGATGTGTTTAATTTGTTTGCAGCAATCCAACATCAGAGAAGAGTGAGCTGATTAACACTGACTGGCAGCCACTTAACCTTTCAAGTCCAACATACCTGGAGATAGGCTCAGACCTGACAATGAAGCAAGGCTTGTACTACCAAGACAGGATGCAGCTATGGGACAGATTGTTCCCACTCTATCGAACTACCTCTGTTGGCACAAAGCAAACAGGGCCAACAATGCAAGATGTTCTTTTAGTCTTACTTCTTTTCCAATATTTTCAACTAAAATTGCTTTCTTAGAATGACAGAAGGCTGTTAATACATACCTCATGAAGGTTGAATATTAATGATGTGTTTTATTCTTAAAATGTGCTGTGTGAGTAAGTTTATACTGAATGGCTTGCATGAAAAACATATTGATTATAGTGTTGTATCATTATTTTAGTAGACATTTATTTTATGATTAGGCATAGTTTTCTGTTTAATTTAGAAATTACATACTATCTAACAACTTTTCTGTGAAGCTTGCATGTAACTTTTATGATTTGTGAAAAATATGTAAATATTTATAATTTTTAAATTGGACTTCATATGCATTATGACCACCAACCTAATAGCTGTTTTGCCCACTTATGAAATTAAGAATACCAGCACAATATAATAAGGACAGTTTACAACTCACCACAAAGACATAATGATGATACAAGTTATTTTATAATTGGGGCATCCGCAGCTGAGTAAATACATTTTCTTATATGAATTTATCAATTGTTTTAAAAAATTGATTGTATGACTTTATATAATAAAAGAAACTATTTTGGAAATTGAAATAGAAATGTCCTCTTATGAAACAATCAATAAATTCTGGAGCCGCTTCAGCTGTTTTTATTGAGATCCTTTTATGTACAGGTCCACAACCGGTTCCGCGTCAGTAGAGACGCATCTTCAGGTGTTACTGTGTTAAATAACAAAACAATAATTAAAATTACAGGACCAATGCGCAAGTTTGTTTTCCTCCATCACGCCGCACCACAGCCCGCGTTCAGTTTACTTCGCCGCTTCGCAGTGCACTCCTCTACGCCTCCATAGGTCTGCTACAACTTGATGTTTCTAATTATAGACTTTCAGTTTATTTTTACAATGGCCACCTTCACTCCATTGCCAATCTACGGGTAAGTCATTTTAACAAGTTTTAATGCTCCCCATTCCTAACGATTACTTATTTTTGTCAACTGACATAGGTGCAACCCTCCCCCCCCCCCCATCAACTACTCTTCCCCTATGATTTATTTTATGACTATAGACACAAATTTGTCACGTGTCTTTCTTTTTACCTTCAGGTTTTATCGAAAATACGGTGGTCAAAATCACGCGACTACATGTCCCACATTTTAACATCCATGTTTTTTATCCTGAAAGACAACCATTTGATTTTGGACTTGGACCCATGTATTTGGCCCTATTGAATTTTAACCAATTGACGGATGAAACCAACTAGAATGTTGGGACTCAGTAGCGAATTATGACGAGAGAATAAAAAGTTGTAAGTAATACCTTGTTCAATTCATGTATCGCGTTTATTAAGTTATTGGTCCTGTAATTTTAATTATTGTTTTGTTATTTAACACAGTAACACCTGAAGATGCGTCTCTACTGACGCGAAACCGCTTGTGGACCTGTACATAAAAGGATCTCAATAAAAACAGCTGAAGCGGCTCCAGAATTTATTGATTGTTTCATAAGAGGACATTTCTATTTCAATTTCCAAAATAGTTTCTTTTATTATATAAAGTCATACAATCAATTTTTTAAAACAATTGATAAATTCATATAAGAAAACATAATGATGAGCTGTGACAGGCACATAATTAACACATACACATACAGCACTTAAGCTATCGGCTATGGTCTTTTCAGAATATAGAACATTCATGCAATCACACATGCACACAACACAGTCACACAACCATCATCTCTGGCTGCCGCACTTTAGAACCTGATTCAGAGTGTGGCAGCTGGAGATGATGTGTGACTGGAGATAACAGTTGTGTGACTGTGTCGTTTGTCTGTGTGAATATTATAGATTCTGAAGAAGGCCATGACCGATAGCTTAAGTGTTGTATGTGTGTGTCAATTTATGTGCCTGTTGCAGCTCATCATTATGTCTTTGCAGTGAGTGGTAAACTGCCCTTATTATATTGTTTAATTCCAACCTGGAGTTACCATTATTAGATAACAGCAGCAAACATTTCCATGTGGAACCAATGAGGCCTTGGTAAAAGGCTGGAGGGAGATGACACATTTGGACACAGAAATAAATAACCTACTCCCTGTAAAATCTGGGCACAGGGCTTTGATACCTTGTACAGTTTCATTCCAGATATGTTCAACCGAGTTCAGATCTGGCGAGCTGCAGAGCCTCAATTGCAACTCACCATCACACTCTTCACCTTCTGACATGCTTCATTATCTTGTTGAAAAATATCACTGCCACAGGGAAGCATGATCATCACAAAGGAGTGTACATCTTTTGTAACCAATGTATAATACTTTTGGACCATAATTGTGCATTGCATGAGCTCCACTAGACCCATGGATGTCTTCTTTAATTCTGTGTCTGATCACACAATGCACTCGTTGTTGTTGTTGTGGTCTTCAGTCCGTAGACTGGTTTGATGCAGCTCTCCGCACTACCCTATCCTATGCAAGTCTCTTCATCTGAGAATATGTTCAGCAGCCTACATCGTTTTGAATCTGCTTACTGTATTTGGCCCTCGGTCTCCCTCTACGGTTTATACCCCACATGCGTCCTTCTAATGCTAAGTTGACAATTCCTTGATGTCTCAGAATGTGTCCAACCAATCTATCCCTTCTCTTAGTCAGTATATGCCAGAAACTCCTTTTATCCCTGATTCGGTTAAGCACCTCCTCATTAGTTACGTGATCTACCCATCTAATTTTCATCATTCATCTGTAGCACCACATTTCAATAGTTTCTATCATCTTTTTATCTGAACTCCTTATCATCCACGTTTCAATCCCATACAATGCTACTCTCCAGACAAATGCTTTCAAAAAGGACTTCCTAACATTTAAATTAATATTGGATGTTAACAAGTTTCACTTCTTTAGAAACGCTTTCCTTCCCATAGCCATTCTGTATTTTATATCTTCTTTACTTCGGCCATCAGAAGTTATCTTGCTACCCAAATAACAACATTCATCTATGACTTTTATTGTCTCATTACCTAATCTAATTCCTTGTGCATCACCTGATTTTCTGACATTACATTCCATTACCTTCATTTTACTCTTGTTAATGTTCATCTTATATCTTCCTTTCAAGACATTGTTCATCCCATTCAATTGCTCTTCCAGATCTTTTGTGGTCTCTGACAGAATTACTATGTCATCTGCTAACCACAATGTTTTTATTTCTTCTCCCTGCACTTTAATGCCGTCTCCAAATTTCTCCTTCCATTCCTTCAGCGCCTGCTCATTGTACAGATTGAACAACATTGGGGAAAGGCTACAACCCTGTCTTACTCCTTTCCCAACCTCTGCGTCCCTTTCTTGCCCTTAGATTCTAATAACCGCTAGCTGGTTTTTATATAGGTTGAATATAACTCTTTGCTCCCTATATTTTACCCCTGATACCTTCAGAAATTGGAAGAGTGTATTCCAGTCGACATTGTCAAAAGCTTTCTCCAAATCGACAAACGCTAAAAACGAAGGTTTCCCTTTCCTTAGCCTATCTTCTAAGATAAGTCGTAATGTGAGTATTGCCTCTCATGTTCCTAAATCCAAACTGATCTTTCCTGAGGTTGGATTCCACAAGTTTTCTATTCGTCTGTAAATAATTCACCCATGACTTATTAAACTGATAGTTCTGTAATTTTCACACTTGTCTGCACTTGCTTTCTTTGGAATTGGAATTACAATATTCTTCTTGAAGTTGGAGGCTATTTCCCCTGTCTCATACATCTTGCATACCAGGTGATACAATTTTTTCATGAGTGGCTCTCCTAACGATATCAGCAGTTCAGGCGGAATATCATCTAATCCAGGGGCCTTGTTTCGACTCAAGTCCTTCAGCGCTCTGTCAAATTCTTCTCGCAGTATCATATCTCCTATCTCATCTTCCTCCACTTCGTCTTCCATTTCTAGAATACTGCTTTCAAGTTTATTTCCTTTGTATAGGCCCTCTATATATTCCTTCCACAGTTCAGCCTTCCCCTCTTTCCTTAGTATTGGTTTTCTGTCTGAGTTCTTGATATTCACACAGCTGCTTTTCTTGTCTCCCAATATCTCTTTTATTTTCCTGTAGGCGGTATCTATCTTTCCCCTAGTTATGCATTCTTCTACGGTTCTGTGTTTGACCTCTAGCCACTACTGCTTAGCCAGTCTGCACTTCCCGTCAATCTCATTTTTCATATGTTTGTACTCCCTTTTTCCTGTTTCACTTGCTGAATTTTTATATTTTCTCCTCTTGTCAATTAAGTTCAGTATATCCTGTGTTATCCAGGGATTTCTATTAGCCCTTGTTCTTCTGCCTATATGATCCTCTGCAGCCTTCACTATCCTATCTCTGAGCTACCAATTCTTCTTCTATTGTATTACTTTCGCCCGTTTCAGCCAATCCTTGCCTAATGCTCCCTCTGAAACTCTCAACCACCTCTGGTTCCTTCAATTTGTCCAGGTTCCATCTCCTAACCTTTCTACCTTTCTGCAGTCTCTTAAGTTTTAACCTGCAGTTCATAACCAATAAGTTATGGTCAGAGTCTATATCTGCCCCTGGATATGTCTTACAGTTTAGAACCTGGTTTCTAAATCTATCCGTTACCATTATAAAGTCAATCTGGTAACTTCCAGTGTCTCCTGGTCTCTTCCACATATACAGTCTTCTTTGATGATGATTAAACCAAGTGTGGTGATCATTCAATTGCGCTCTGCGCAAAATTCTATCAAGCGATCTCCTCTTTCATTCCTTTTTCCCAGTCCATATTCACCTACTACATATCCTTTTCTTCCCTTTCCTACTAACGAGTTCCAGTCCCCCATCACAGTCAAGTTTTCATCTCCCTTAACTTTCTGAATGATTTCTTTTATCTCCTCATACATTTTTTCGATATACTCATCATCGGCCGTGCTAGTTGGCATATAAACTTGCACTACTGTGGTTGGTGTTGGCTTCATGTCTATCTTTACTATGATAATGCATTCACTATGCTGTTCATAGTAACTTACCCACATTCCTATTTTCTTATTCATTATCAGACCTACTCCTGCATTACCACCAACTGATTTTGTATTGATAAATTAATCCTGTTCATCCTGCCACCGAACTTCACTAATCCCTACCATATCTAACTTTAACCTATCCATTTATCTTTTCAAATTTTCTAGCTTACCTACATGATTAAGGGTTAGAACATTCCATGCTCCGACCCGTAGAAAGCCTGTTTTGTTTTTCTTGATGACGACATCCTCCTGAGTAGTCCCCGCCCGGAGATCTGAATGGGGGACTATTTTACCTCAGGAATATTTAACCCAAGAAGACGCCATCATCGTATAGTCATACAGTAGAGCTGCATGTCCTCAGGAGAAATAACGGCTGTAGTTTCCCCTTGCTTTCAGCCATTCACAGTAACTGAATGGCAAAGCCATGTAAGCTGATGTTACAAGGCCAGCTCAGTCAATCATCCAGACTGTTGCCCCTGTAACTACTGAAAAGGCTGCTGCCCCTCTTGAGGAACCACATGTTTGTCTGGCCTCTCCACAGATACCTCTCCACTGTGCATCGTTGAGGCATGCAAGCCACCCCACCTCGGCAATGTCTGTGTTTCATGGGGGTGGACAATGCACTCAACACCACTAATAATGGGCCTTTTAAGATGACAACCCATTTATGGGCAAATGTTAACAGCATGATGTTGTTGTTATGGTCTTCAGTCCGGAGACTGGTTTGATGCAGCTCTCCACCCTACTCTATCCTGAGCAAGCCTTTTCATCTCCTCGTAAGAACAGCAACCCACATCCACTTGAATCTGCTTACTATACGCGTCTCTTGGTCTCCCTCTGCGATTTTTACCCCACACACTTCCCTCCAATGCTAAATTTACGATTCCCCGATGTCTAAGAATGTGTCCTACCAAGCGATCCCTTCTTTTAGTCAGGGTATGCCAAAAATTCCTTCGCTCACCAATTCTGTTCAGTACCTCTTCATTAGTTATGTGATCTACCCACCTAATCTTCAGCATTCTTCTGTAGCACCACATTTCAAAAGCCTCTATTCTCTTCCTGTCAGCACTGCTTATCGTCCATGTTTCACTCCCATACAAGGCAACACTCCACACAAATGCCTTCAGAAAAGACTTCCTTACCCTTAAATTAATATTCGATGTTAGCAAATTTCTCTTTTTCAAAAATGCTTTTCTTCGCATTGCCATTCTGCATTTTATATCCTCTGTACTGCGACCATCGCATGTTATTTTACTACCCAAGTAACAAAACTCATCTACCACCTTCATTGTTTCGTTACCTAATCTAATTCCTTCAGCATCGCCTGATTTTCTAAGACTGCATTCCATTATTTTTGTTTTGCTCTTGTTAATGTTCATTTTATATGCTCTCTTCAACACGCTTTCCATTCCATTCAACTGCTCTTCCAGGTCCTTTGCTGTCTCTGACAGAATTACAATGTCATCAGCAAAACACAATGTTTTTATTTCTTCCCCCTGAACATTAATCCCTATTCCAAATTTTTCCTTGCTTTCCTTCACCGCCTGCTCGATGTACAAATTGAATAACTTCGGAGAAAGGCTACAACCCTGTCTTACTCCCTTCCCAACTGATGCTTCCCTTTCATGCCCTTCGAGTCTAATAACTGCGGTCTGGCTTTTGTACAAGTTGTAAATAACTCTCCTTTCCCTGTATTTTACCCCTGCTGATTTCAGAATTTGGAAGAGTGTATTCCAGTCAACATTGTCAAATGCTTTCTCCAAATCTACAAAAGCTAAAAATGTTGGTTTGCCTTTCCTTAATCTGTCTTCTAAGATTAGACGTAAAGTGAGTATTACCTCCCGGGTTCCTACGTTCCTCCTGAATCCAAACTGATCTTCCCCGAGGTCAGCTTCTACCAGCTTTTCCATTCTCCTGTAGATAATTCGTGTTAAAATTTTGCAACCATGACTTAACCAACTGATGGTTCTGTAATTTTCACACCTGTCTGCACCTGATTTCTTTGGAATGGGGATTATTACATTTTTCTTAAAGTCTGAGGGCATTTCGCCTGTCTCATACATCCTACACACCAGTTCAAATAGTCTCGTCATGGCTGGCTCTCCCAGAGACTTTAGTAGCTCTGAGGGTATTTCATCTACTCCTGGGGCCTTGTTCCGACCTAGGTCTTTCAAGGCTCTGTCAAATTCATCTCTCAGTATAGTATCTCCTATTTCATCTTGATCGACTTCCTCTTCCCTTCCTACAACATCGTCTCTAAGTTCATTTCCTTTGTAGAGCTGCTCTATGTACTCTTTCCACCTTTCAGCTTTCGCTTCTATGCTGAGAACTGGTTTCCCATCTGAGTTCTTGATATTCGTCGAGTTGCTTTTCTTGTCCCCAAATGTCTCTTTTATTTTCCTGTAGGCAGTATCTACTTTTCCCCTTGCTATACATTCTTCTACAGATTTACATTTGGCTTCTAGCCATTTTGCACTTCCTGTCAATCTCATTTTTTAGACGTCTGTACTCCATTTTGCCTGTTTCATTTACTGCATTTTTATATTTTCTCCTTTCATCAATTAAATTTAGTATTTCCTGTGATATCCAAGGATTTTTTGTAGGTCTTGCCTTTCTACCTATTTTGTCCTCCGCTGCCTTCAATATTTCATCTCTCAATGCTACCCATTCCTCTTCTACTGTTTTATTTCCCCGTTTCTGCCAATTGTTGCCTAAATCTCCTTCTGAAATTCTCCAGTACATCAGTTTCCTTCAATCTATCTAAGTCCCATCTCCTTATTTTCCTACCTTTCTGCAGTTTTTTCAGCTTCAGCCTACAGTTCATGATTAACAAGTTATGGTCAGAGTCTATATCTGCCCCTGGGTATGTCCTGCAGTTTGTAACCTGGTTCCGGTACCTATGTCTTACCATTATAAAATCTATCTGATATCTTCCGGTGTCTCCTGGTCTCTTCCACGTATACAACCTTCTTTTGTGATTCATAAACCATGTGTTTGTTACGATTAAATCATGTTCCGTGCAAAATTCTACCAGGCGACTTCCTCTTTCATTCCTCCTGCCCAGTCCATATTCACCTATTATTTTTCCTTCTCTTCCTTTTCCAACTACCGAATTCCAGTCTCCCATCACAATTAAGTTTTCCTCTCCCTTAACTGTCTGAATAATTTCCTTTAGCTCCTCATATATTTCTTCGATCTCCTCATCATCGGCAGAGCTAGTTGGCATATAAACCTGTACTACTGTTGTCGCTGTTGGCTTCGTATCTATCTTGACAATGATAATGCGATCACTGTGCTGCTCATAGTAGTTTACCCGCATTCCTATGATCTTATTCATTATCAGTCCTACTCCTGTGATACCCCCAACTGATTTTGTATTTATAATCCTGTACTCACCTGACCAGAAATCCTGTTCATCCTGCCACCGAACTTCACTAATCCCCACTATATCTAACTTCAACCTATCCATTTCCCTTTTTAAATTTTCTAATTTTCCTACCCAATTAAGGGATCTAACATTCCACGCTCCGATCCGTAGAATGCCAGTATTGTCTTTCCTGATGACAACATCCTCCTGAGAGTCCCCGCCCGGAGATCCGAATGGGGGACTATTTTACCTCCGGAATATTTTACCCGAGAGGATGCCATCATCATATGTTCATACAGTAGAGCTGCATGTCCTCAGGAAAGATAACGGCTGTAGTTTCCCCTTGCTTTCAGCCGTTCGCAGTAGCTGTGTGGCAAAGCCACATTAGCTGATGTTACAAGGCCAGCTCAGTCAATCATCCAGACTGTTGCCCCTGTAACTACTGAAAAGGCTGCTGCCCCTCTTCAGGAACCACACGTTTGTCTGGCCTCTCCACAGATACCCCTCCGCTGTGGTTGCACCTACGGTACGGCTATGTCTGTGGTTCATGGGGATGATATCCATAGATATTACTGAAAGGTCTCATGACCATCATCACGTGTATATACGTGTGTGTGTGTTTCACTCTAGTTTGTTGAAGGATATATTCTGAAACCTAACATCTCCTCCTTCCTGCTGTGTACCTGTCAACAGCTCGATGACTTTACTTTTTGGAGAATCGTCTCCTTTACACCACAAATTATTTACATTCAGCAATCTGTTAGTTACATCATTATTTGTTTTAAAATTGTCTGTTAAGTTACCTAATAATCTATGAACATTGGTTGAAGCGTATGTTTTTCTGAGGTGAGCTGGGTCATGTTGTTTAGACTATCAGACATTGCAGTATTTTTGTAATTCAGTAGTACTGTAAAGTGTTATTTGATTTCTTGTGATAAAATATTCAAGTAATACTACATATGTAGAATGCAATAAAAGCTTTCAGTGTTCTAGATTTTCCCTGATCACTCTAGTCTCAGTATTAAGTGTTTACTGTACAATATTGATATGGTATATTTGTGACCAATTTATTCAATAAAAGTGATTTGTTAATACCTCAGATTTGACTCTCAAATTCAGTTATTTACTTTTCAAGATGAATAGCAGAGGAAAGTATCTGTCAAGGTCAAAACAAAGGAAAATCATCAGGGCACACTACTTATATTAACATATTGGAGTTAAAACAACCCCCCTTCTACTTAAATGTTCACAGAATTTCTTTATAAACCAAAATTCATGTTTTGTCTATATAAATATTTCAAAGATTAATGGAATCATTGTATTTGGTGGTATGATGAATGGCCCCAAGTTTGTTGGTATGAAATTAAATAAAACAATATGGTTTTACATTGTCATAAACACATTTATTTCATGTAATCAGATTACACGACTGTCACAGAACATGTCATCCATCTTGCCTTCTCTCTCTCTCTCTCTCTCTCTCTCTCTCTCTCTCTCTCTCTCTCTCTCTCTCTCTGCCCCTCTGTTTCACACGCACACGCACACACACACACACACACACACACACACACACACACACACAAGAAAAACACACAAAACATCACCAGGATCAAAACTAATCAAAATTTGTGTGGTATGACACAATGTAAGTGTCATAAATAAATTAGGACTAATATATCCAACAATGTTGTGAAATCAGTGTATAACTAAATTCTGTAATATGTATTCTAGAAAATAAAAACAAAAAACCCATGGAAGATGGTATAATAAGTGCCGAAACATGTTTGGGTACAAAAACAAACCAAGGTATCTTGCATATGGCAGATTTAACCACAAATCTAAACTATGATTGGTTTTTGGAATTCGGACACCTATGTAGGCTGCTCCAGTGCGTCCCTGCTGTGAGATGTCATATCACCAATGGCCAAGAGTTGCCTCTGGTCAGCGAGGAGCGTGATAGTGTTTCATTTGCAGTTTTTCATGGCCATTTACGTTTTTATTTGTTAAAAATCTTGCCCACAATTTGTTGCATGGGTGCAATTTTATTTGGAAGACCGGATTGATCCTTGACTTTGCTAGTCGCACCTTCTCATTCAAGTTTTCACCTGGTGAGAAGGTAGCACTCTGCTCCTGTCATTCCCTGAGTTTTGAGGAATCTGTGAATTGTAGTATTAGTAAATATGATGTAGCCTATCTTCAAGCTGATCACGCCACTCAGTTGTTGAATTTATTAGGGGAATTTCCTGAGGTACTTTTTGATACATTGGGAATGACTAATGCACGGACTGATGACCACGCAGTTTGGTCCGATAGATTTACAAACATTTGAAAATTTGGAATGACTAATTGTTACAAAATACCATATTTGGTTAGTTTATGATGTTCCAGTGTGACAGTCTCCTTATGGGCTCTCGTCCCCAAAAATGAAAATTTTGAGGCAGAAACTAGCCAGTATGTTGCAAGATGGGGTTGTGAGGTCATCTACCTCTCCTTGTGCATTCCGGACATATCTTGTTCCAATAAACCAAAGAAATGACTACAGTCTCCTCAATAAAAAGATTATTTTGGAATCCGTCCCCTTGCATGATCTTCACAACTACTTCATCTGGTTTTTGGGCACTAGTGGTTCACTGAGCTGACCTCAATGAAGCTTATCACCAGATCCCTCTTGCTGAAGATTCTATGCATGTCTCTGCTTTTAGCACCAATTGGAACCTTTATGAATTTGACACGGTACCATTTGGATTATCCGCTGGTGCAGCTGCCCTTTCTCGGTTTCTAGATCATATCTTGGGTGAGTCGAAGTCCCACTGCCTCTTTAATTAATTGGAAAATGTGGTCATTTATAGTAGGTCTTTTGAGAAACATCTTTCTCATGTGAGACAGGATGCTGGCTTAACTGTCAAATCATCTAAAGTTACTCTCACTAGGAAGCAGGTATCACTCTTGTGTCATTTGGAATGGGGGATGGCATTGCCATTGATCAGGAGCAAGCCAAGGCTATCTAGAAATTCCCCCAACCTAGGAATTGCAAGGAAATATCTAGGTTCGCCTGTATGGCAAATCATTTCCGGTGTTTTATATTGAACTTTGCTACATAATTTATTTAGAGGGGCAGCAAGTTAAGCGAAGGGGAGAAGTTCATCTGGGTGAAGAGCCAGCTGGGGCCTTGTGAAGCTATTAAGACCTCCATCACTAACTTGCCAGTCTTGTCTGTGCCTAATTTCCAAAACAGGTGCATTGTACAAATCGATGACTCAAATGCAGCAGGAGCAAGGTGTAAGACGCCCCCTGGCATTCGTGTCAAGAAGACTGTCTGGTCCCCAGTTGAGCTATTCTGTTAATGAATGTGAGGCATTAGCCATACTGTTCACTCTATAAAAATTCCAGTTTTACCTTAAACATAGAAAATTCGATCTTGAGACCGATAATAAGGCCGTAAGTTGGGTACTGGCCTGGCCCAGAGTGGGAATGGTTGCCAGGTGGGCAGTTAGGATCTCCCCATTTCATTTCAAGGTGTGACATATTAAGGGATCTGATAATCAAGTGGCTGACGCACTCAGTCAAATGCTTCAGGAGGAAGAGTCAGTATATAACGTAATTTATTTCTCAGAAAGATGGCAAAAAAAAAGAAAAATCTTACATCAAGAAAGCAACATTTCATATGTGCCAGCTGGACTGACAAAGAAACTGGCAGAAAGAGATGCTACTCCACCACAGCAGTTTGTGATGTGAGGAGACCCTGTCATTGTCAAGTAAATTATATGCAGTGTTGATAGTAGCTAAGGCAGCGCACAATTGGAAGTTATTATTATCTGCTATCTTGAAATATGACAATCATAATACCCTTTTTAACACCATGATGAAGATTTATGACTAAGAAATATTACAAATATTTGATAATATTTCTTTGTCAAAGATTTGATCGAGAATGTTATCATGTAATATCAGCCTAAAGGCATCTGTTTTTTTAAAGCGGAGTAACACCTGCCTAATATGTTTTGTTGTTGCAGATGGAGTAATACCAACCTAAATTCGAGTAATCCGCACACCCCTGTGTTTTGTTCATAAATTTGGGAGAAAATGTGCACAAATTACTTGAGTATATACAGTATAAGGGGAGAGAGATAAAGGTGAATTGACAGCAAAAGGAATTGACATCCCTATGAAATCCCTAAACCACCTTCCCTACCCTCTGGCTCCTACCCATGTAATCACCCCCGGTGTAAAACCTGCTCTATGCACTCTCCCACCACCACTTATTCCAGTCCTGTAACCCAGAAGTTGTACACAATTAAGGGCAGAGCCACTTGCGGCAGCACACTTGTGATTTACTAGCTGACATGCCTGCACTGTAAAGCCTTCTGTGTGGGAATGATCAGCAACAAACTGTCCATTCACATGAACGGACACAGGCAGACAGTGTTTGTTGGTAATGAGGATCATCCTATGGCTAAGCATGCCAAAATAATATAGCTTCCTATAAAAATGTTTTTGAGTGGTATTAGCTCATGAATCATGTAATTTAGGAAGAAGACTAAATTTTCTTTACTTTGTAGATAAAAAGACCTTTGAAATGAGGTAAGTCAACCCTATTGATAATTGTTCTGAATTCAATCATTCATTGTTTACCTGAATCTTAAATTTTGAGCATTTTATTAAATAAAATGTTCCTGTACATTAATAATTATAAAAATTAGCATGTAAGAGAATAATTTATATACATGTTATGTAAATGAATGAAGATAGAAAAACCACATGACATAAAAATACACTCACACATACTTGGCCATTAGCCTTAGTCAGAAAAAAAGAGCACTCACACAGTCATATTTCACAGACACACAGCTTTCATCTACAGCTGCCGCTCTCCGCATCGCGCTCTATGGTGAGGGATTAGGAGGAGATGGAAGGGGTGTGGTGGGGAGACAGGAAGGCTGCAAAGTGGTGACGGAGATGGATACAGCATGGCCTCATGGAGTATCTAAGTACTAAATTGGTGGAACACGTTGCGGCTTAGGAATGGAATGGGAAGATGGAGGGTCCTCACTCCATAACTAAGCTGTATCTTGTTCTACCCATTTAGTACTTAAATGCTCTGTAAGGCCACGTCGTATCCATCTTAAAATCTCCCTGTCCCTTTTACCTTTCCCTATCCCCTTCCCCTACCCACTTATCCACCTATCTTCTCACTAAAGAGTGTGACTTGGATTGCAGCAGCCGGAGATGATGGTTGTGTGTCTATGAAGTGTCCCTCTATGAGTTCTCCCTTTTATGAATGATAGCTAATGACTGATAGCAAGTGTTGTATGTGGAGTGTCTTTTTTATGTGCCCGTCACAGCTCTCTGTATGACTTTGTGGTAAATTGTAAATTATCTTCAGTATATTATTGAATTCCAGGCTGGACTTTCCATTATTAAAGATAGAGAAAAAGTTATTATTGTTAGTAGTGATATCAAAGTAAGCAGTAAGTAGTGATATCATTTGAAAAAAACTATGATAATAACTATGAGAATATAAATAATATATTTCAAGAACAAAATCGGCAACATTTCAATTTTCTTTATGGAGTGAGGGCAGGGTTGGAATCTCCAATAATCAACACCATATATCAGTCTTCACATCATGATATGTCATATATCAGAAGTGCGACAGCCTCCGCATTAGCTGGGTTGAGTTTAGGCATGATGACAACTGACAGCTCCGTGGCGTCAGCTAGCAGAGGAGTCAGAGGCTGTTGTCAATGAATTGTGGGTCCTCCAAAGGCGAAGTCCTGAAGGTGGCATGAGTGTAGCACTAATCAGGTGAGGTGAGTGTAGCTGGGCTGATTAGCGTAGGGGGCAGACACCAGCACTTCACCCGAAGGCAACTCAAACACATGCACACTCATGATACCAACCTGCTTGGGTGCAGTTTAATAGTTGGAACTCGAGTAGAGAAGTGGAGGGCGACAGATTTGCATTCATACACAAAATAAAATTGGAGTGGTCTTGCAGGATGACTGATAAATCCGTGGATAGGGCAGGGGGTATGGGATGGTGTACTCTAGATCTGGGGCTTGAGGAATGGATAAGTGACTTAAACCTCAGAAGGGAGGAGGGGATTGGAGGGGAGGGGGTGTTAAACACATCAGAAATTCCTACACGAGCATGTGTGGCTCGCCGAGTGAGCGGGGGTCTGTTGGCCCTGAGTTTTGTGGCTTGATTGGGATCAAGGGGAGTTCTTGCTAGAGGTAGTTTTTGTATCCAACGGAGAGTTATATGCATGTAAGTCGTGCGTGACAATTGACATTTGCGAATCCTTGAGAAGAAGGGGGACAGTAGAGGGCTCTATATGGACAGGCTTAACACACTGCGATTGGAGAACTTAATGACCATAGTACTTTGTGAGTGTCTGAAGACATGATGGGGGATGACTGTAGCAGTGACCGAGTCATATCGTCTCAAAGTATTATGAAACTGCAAGAGTTGAGGATGCACGGTTAGTGTGGGCATGGTGATGGAAGACTCACCAGGGGAGGTGGTTGATCCTTGAGCAATGAAGTCACACGTGGTCGAGGAAGAAAGGTATCTCTGCAGTTGTTGGTTGTGGAATGGGGTTGACTAGCTCATCAGGTAGGACCAAAGATTGTCCATAGACGAACTCTGCATCTGTGCATTAAAGGCCCTCTTTGTAAGTAGTGCAGAGTCTGAGAAATACAAAAGGTAAATCATCAGTCTAGAGAGTATCATGGAAGGGAGGGCTGTTTTAAGTGTCCTATGCCACTGCTCGACCAGGCCATTACTCTGAGGGTGGTAATCAGTCGTATGGATTTGTCAGATGCCACAAAGTGCACAGATGCAGTTTAATAGGGCCAACTCAAAAGGTCTATCCTGGTCTGTTTTGATGAAAGCGGGGCAACCAAAATATCAATCCAATAGTGAATGGAAGCACGTGCCACCGTTTTGGCCGTGATGTTCAGTAACAGGGTAGGCCTGCACCCACCGAGTCATCAGGTTGATAGCAGAGAGAATGCATCCGTAGACAACAGCAGGGGTGGGGGGTATAGTGTGTCAAGCTGTTTTGCTCTGCTGTCATGAGATGCGAGCTCATGCACAAGCTTGGCAGTTGCATTTCACATCATTCCATACGAAATGTTCTGTCACTAGACTTCTGGATTTGCTAAGTTATGTAGTTTGCCGAAAACTTCCCATCGGAGTGAGAAGGAAATGAAAGGACGAAGTGTGCCCTTGGACACATCACACCAAACTTCACCCATAGCACCTGATAAGGATGGTTTGTTGTCACCTATGTGCTCCTTGTACAGAATGTACCTCATTGTCTCATCGGGTGTATGGAAGATGCATTCTAGGGTAATGCATTTGGCCATGATTTAGTGGATGGAGACTGGTGGTTAGCTGACCAAGTCACAGATGAAATTGGTGTGTATGTATAGATGTGTGATGGCACACAAGTATGTTGTAATGTAAGTAGTGATCAAAAATCTTTTCAAACAATGCAAAGGAGGAAGCAGGCCCATCAAATGAAAAGGCTGGCAGCTTCAGGAGTCAACCAGGCAGTGGAGATGGTGGACCAAGTATGAGCGTGTGGGGCTTGTCCAACATCGGAACATAAGCAGCATCATGCAACACCTGTTGTGGCACAGCATGATACTTGCGCGGCAACGGTTGAGGAACACACGTCATGGCAGACGTATCATGTGACGTGGCACATTGGAAATATAGTCACTTGAAACAGTATCACTATGCACAAAGTCACAAGAGCAGTAGCATGAGGCTACACAATGAATACTTGAGGTGAGTGACAGTTCAGACTTTGTCACACCAACATTACCAATGACATCCACAGTATATGCTAAAATAAGTGCACCTGAGGCGCAATAAATCTGTTCGGAACTATGAGGTAAATCAGTAGGTGGAGTCATGTTAACATTAGAAGTACTGTTTATGCTTGACGAAGCAAGAATAAGAATTCTGTGGCGGCTGTGATCAACACTTTGTAGACTGGCCACGAGGGTCACAGAGTGGTATCTACACATGCCCAGTAGGGCTGTTATAGATGTCTGTCTTCAAAATTTGAAAGTTTGGCTGCTCAACAAAGGCAGCAGGTAACTTTGAAACACTCATGAATGAAATTAAGACTCCATTAGGAGCCGTGTGCACCACAACCATAAAATGTTAAATATCCAAAGAAAATTCACCATTGGTCGTAAATTTGTTTATTTATTATTACAGATTGACTGATTATGACTTTGATAACATCATTTGTATTGGCTTGTAGTTACGCCTTGTGGCTGGATTAGTAAGATCAGTAATGTTTGTAGTCTATTGTGCAAGTTGCACTGAAGATGGCTTCTCGGTAGCCAAAATTGATCTGTAATAATAAATAAGCAAATTTACGACCAATGCTGAATTTTCTTTGGATACTCCTGAAAGAGTTTGTTTGTATGAAAACACTGTTCAGGACATACCATATAGGCAAAGCATTTGTAATTACACTCAGTGTATCGAAACCAGACTCACTGTATCAGTACCTAATCTTGTACACACTCCGCAGTGTGGAGAATAATTCTTGTGATTGCTGTGAGGCTGTAAACAGTGAAGAATTGTACAATGCAATAGAAGATCTTGTAGGTTAGGCACTAGTAGCTCAAGTTGAGGTGTGAAGCAGAATCCTGGTGGCAGTGGAACTGGCAAAGCCATTGTTTCTGGTGGACTGTTGGTTGTCATATTTGAGGATTGGAATCCAGCATGGTAGCCAAGAAACACTGTCAACATACAAAAACTGTGTACAAACCATGGGGGTCACCACTATGGACTGAGGATGGGGTTGGAATCCTCAATAATATCACCATCTATCAATTTTCACTTTATTCAACTAGCTAATCAGTGGTGGCACGTCCTATGTGTTCACTGGTTCAGTGAAAAAAGCTCATACTAAAAAAAAGTAAATAAATAAAATAATAAGTGTTTTTAAACTATCATTCTTCATTTTGTTCTTCTATCAGATCATTTTACATTCACATTCACAATATTTTTATCACCTAAGAAACATTTTATGTTGTGGAGACAGCATGTATAAGTGTTGGAGCATGGCCACGTAATATAGGCGCCAATGCGCATGCACGTCTGAGGTTCAAATTCTCTTCTGAAGCCTCTGAAGGCAGCATATGGGTGCTCCCGTGGCAGGATGGGGCAAGGGGAAATGCTGTGTTTAAAATTGGTGTTGGAGCTGGTAGAGATGCCAGCTCCTGGCTACTCGAGCTCTGGCAGTTGTGCACGAATAGTCCTGAAGCAAGGAATGAAGTTACTGCACACTTCACCTTGCACATGTGCAAATCCTCCAGGAAGGCAATATCTGCCTTTCATATTTGTTTTTGGTGCATTGAAGATTTATCAAAAACACATCATATTCGGTAAAATTTCTTATACCTGTAAATTAAAGAGACATCAATTGTAAAAGCCATCAGATCTGATCATGAATAATAATGAAGTCACTAGTTTGTCACTTTCCACTTCTTTCACCTCTGGCAGTGTTGCTCATGTGAAAAATACCGAGTAGCACCGTGGTTCGGAACCCACGTTAAACTGTAGGTCCCCCTATAATTGGCTGGGTAAGTCAGTTCTGAAGGTCGGAGGAAGGCAACGGCATACCACCTCCAAATAGGACCATGCCTAGTAAAGCACTGTGGTGTTCAAACCAATCTTCGGATTGTTGACTGCTTTACCTTTTAGTGTCCAACTAGCAAGAATAGTCGTGTTGTTAGTGGCATTGCACTGTGGTGTCAAAGGTAGTGGGTTTGAGACTGCATGCGATTATATTTAAACCCTACCTTCTTTTTAACAGATATGGGAAAAGTAATAACTTTTATATTGTTACTTGTCACATAAGTTTGGACATTTTTGTGAATGTCATGATTTTGAGTGTAAATGACATTTATACTCTTGGTTGTAACAAATATTTAACTGTTTGAAAAGAGGTTGGAGAGAGCAGCCTTTATGCATGCCTAAGGTGAGGAGGGGAGCTACTTACAGTGTCCCGTGACCAGACGTTAGCTTGTATCTTTATCGTAACAGATTCATTTTGTTACAGTCACTTAATATTGTAATCAGTTACTTACTGTGTTTTGGTGTTCTGTTCATGGTGTTTATTATCAAAGAAAAATTACATTCTGCAGATCTTTTAACAAAAACATATCTGAAGGGGAAAAGGGAGGGGGGAGGGGCAAACCATGGCACTTTTCCCAGCGCCACTCACAGAGGTGCGCCAAATTGTCTCTTTGGACACCAAGAGGGGTCAAGATCCAGCACTGGCACTGATAGAAGAGAACCCAAAGTCATCTGAAGCACCAGCCACCACTGTAGCTAGTTCAGACCACGACTAAAGAAAAAAATGGCGGCAACATTCAAACATGTTGTGTGCTACCAAAGAATGTGAGTCATACAGATATAAATACGCTTTGTGCAGGTGGATATTATTGTTTATATACATGCATTGCCACACCTTGTATGTATGTGAAACAGCTTTTGTGTCTCTTGATGACTTTCTTGTCAGAATAATGGACTTCCAGATCCACACATTTCTGAAAATCATGAATGACATTTGTTAATATTGGTCCACACATAAAAAGAACCTCAGATAAATATGAGCATTGTTTGCGCAGTTGCTACAGATTAGAATGAGGAGAGAAGAGTAATCGCAATATAACTTTCAAGTATATATATGCTGTGAATACTTTAGAGTATTTTATTTATTTAAGACAGTCTTTATGTAACATAAGTATAAGTTATATGTATGGATATGATTAAATTATTATATCTATTTTCAGTTAAATAATGAACTGTGTTCTAGTCAATATCTGATTTGGTTTTGGAATCCTACATTAAAAACCTTCTTCATTGTAATGATCACAGTAAGTATAAATCTTATTCAGCATCGCTTTTGGCTCCTGATGAAATTCTTGTCAGTGGGAACAGCCTGTCCAATAACTGCATGCGGTCCTGCTGGTAGAAGCCTTGCCTCATAATAAGCTGTGAGCCTATGTCAAGGTACCTTGGAGAATGAGGCTTCAGGCACTGCCAGTTGACATTAACTAATGCTGTCTTTTCTGATGTTGGATCTCTGCAAAAAAGAATATGACAGATGGTTCTTAGTATGTTAACCACAAAAGACAAGTTAACACCCTTTCTAATTCATATTTATCAACAATTACTTGCATAGTGAACGGTGTATGTGAATGGAGAGGAGCAAAGGTCACTCTTGTTTACAAAAAACAGAGCTACATATCAGTGTTGTTGATGTAGTCTGTTGACATATGCTAAGCTCAAACATAATTTAATTTCATTTCCAAAGTATCAATAATGCTGAAACTTATTGGCATGTAAGGCTATTGCTCAGTTATTTTCTGAGTGTAAATTTACATCTGCATCTATACACGGTGCAAGTCACTGTACATCAAATAGTGGAAAGTACCTTGTACAAATATTACGGATTACACATCCTTCTCCATATTACAGAAAAGCAAAACAGCTATTGTGCAAAAAAGGTTTGTAAATTTAGAGAATTAGTATTGAAAGAATACTGTGAGACCTTTCAGCTGCCAGCATCATATAAATCATGTAGGTATCATAGTAATAAGTGCATGTACAGTGGCACATGTAAGCTGTTGACATAGCATTAGTAGTGTGCTGTTTGGCACATTCATATCAGTTAAATATCTAGGTATAACTCTGCAGAGTGACATGAAATGAAACCAGCATCTAAGGTCAGTCTTGATAAAGGTGGATGCTTGATTTTGCACTATTGGCAGATTTTTGGAAAGATGTGGTTCATCTGTAAAAGAGACAGCATTTAGAACACCTGTGCAAGCCCTTCTCATGTTATGCTCTAGTGTTTGGGACCCCACCAGATCAGTTTAAAGGAAGACATAGAAGTAATTCACAGGCAGGCTGCTAGGTTTGTTACTGGTAGGTTTGATCAACATGCAACTGTTAAAGATATACTAAGAACTCAAATAGGAATCACAGGAGAGAAGGTGACATTCTTTTCAAGTAAATTTTGAGGGCCTGAATTTGTAGCTGACTGCAGAACGATTCTTCTGCCACCATCTTATATATTGCATGAAGACCACAAAGATAAGAGAAATTAGGGATCATACAGAGGCATAAATGAATTTGTTTTTTCCTCGTTCTATCTCGGAGTGGAAGAGAAAAATAAATACTAGTGCTACAAGGAACCCTCCACCACACACATTATGTTGTATTGTGGAGTACAATCATAACTGTAGATATAATGGGTAATTTTTTAATTTGGCAGCTTTACACATCCAATTTAGATTTTTTCTTTCATCTAGTTAGTACCCATGTCCCTTGTGTATCTTTGTTTTTTCAGTTGTATTTAATGTTTTATTTATTGTTGATGGAATATAATATGTATTTTAAGTGCTCTGTGAATTTTTGATTTATAAAAAGATGGATCAAAGAATTTGCATTAAATTTCATATGGAAAACAGAAAAAGTACAGCACTTCATTTAAAATACTGACTGTGGCTTTGGGCAAATCTGCTATGAATAAGAGAAGCATTTATCGGCGGTACAAGTGTTTCAGAGAGGATCAATTAGAAGTTGACATTGATTACTTCCTTTGATTTCCAAGCACATCAATTACTCATCACAAATCACAATGTGGAAGAAAACTCAGCATCAGAGAGGTTGCTGATGATGCCAGCATATCCTTTGCTCCATGACAATCTCCACCAGAAATGGTGTCATGTATACATCAAAAATCGACAATGATACAGAATTTCTAAAAAGGAGTTTAATAGCTGTCAATACAAAGACTCAGTTGTGCTAATGAAAACTGCCTCGAGTTACAATAATGGACAAAATTTGACAATCTAGATTATGTGTTAAGGTATTTTCACTGTCTTCTTCAATTGGAAGTGGGTAAGATGTTATAGCATCTAGAGTTCCAGCCTTATGTTATTGTGACAAAACCATCCATGGAACTTGCCTAACAAAATGATCCCACTCAGTCCTCAATGCCTGTTCATGACTTTTTGGCAAAATACAAAACCACTGTGTTGCCTCTGCTTTCTTGGAGTTGAAGACAATGATGAAAGAACATTGTTTTCCCACAATTTATGAGATAGAAACATAATTGCTGAAGGAGCTGAACACTACAATAAAAAGATGAATAAATAATGATATTTCAACGAAAACAAAAATTAAGCTCAGAAGCAGTTAGTTTTTCTTCACTAAATATGCAAATCGGAAAATAGACATTACCGAGGTGGAGTGGCTTGTGAGCCTCAACAATACAGATAGCCGAAACATAGGTGCCACCACAGCAGAGGCGTATCTGTGGAGAGGCCATACAAATGTGTGGTTCCTGATGAGGGGCAGCAGCCTTTTCAGTAGTTACAGGGGCAGCAGTCTGGATGAATGACTGAGCTGGCCTTGTAACATCAACTAATGTGGCTTTGCCACACAGTTACTGCGAACGGATGAAAACAAGGGGAAACTACAGTCGTTAATTTTTCCGAGGACATGCAGCTGTACTATATGAATATATAATGATGGCATCCTCTTGGGTGACTACTGAGGAGGATGTGATCATCAGGGAAGACAATACTGGCATTCTATGGATCAGAGTGTGGAATGTTAGATCCCTTAATTAGGTATGGAAGTTAGAAAATTTAAAAAAGGAAATGGATAGGTTGAAGTTAGATATAGTGGGGATTAGTGATGTTCAGTGGAAAGAGGAACAGGGATTCTGGTCAGATGAATACAGGATTATAAATACAAAATCAGCTGGGGGTATTACAGATGTACGTCTGATAATGAATAGAAAATAAGAATGCAGGTAAACTACTATGAGCAGTGCAATGGTCACATTATCATAGTCAAGATAGACACAAAGCCAACACTGACCACAGTAGTAAAAGTTTATATGCCCACTAGCTCTGCCGATGATGATGAGATTAAAGAAATGTATGAGGAGGTAAAGGAAATTATTCAGACAATTAATGGAGAGGAAAACTTAATTGTGATGGGAGACTGGAATTCGGTAGTAGGAAAAGGAAGAGAAGGAAAAATAGTAGGTGAATATGGACTGGGCAGGAGGAATGAAAGAGGAAGTCGCCTGGTAGAATTTTGCACGGAACATGATTTAATCGTAACAAAAACCTGGTTTAAGAATCACGAAAGAAGGTTGTATATGTGGAAGAAACCAGCAGATACCGGAAGGTACCAGATAGATTTTATAATGGTAAGACATAGATTTCGGAACCAGGTTTTAAACTGTATGACATGTCCAGGGGCAGATGTAGACTCTGACCATAACTTGTTGGTCATGAATTGTAAGCTAAAACTGAAAAAACTGCAGAAAGGTAGGAAAATAAAGAGATGGGACCTGGTTAAAGTGAAGGAACCTGAAGTTCCTGAGGATTTCAGAGGGAGCTTTAGTGCATAATTGACAGAAACAGGGGGAAATAAAACAGTAGAAGAAGAATGGGTAGCATTGACAAATGAAATAGTATAGGCAGCAGAGGATAAAATAAATAGAAAGGCAGGACCTAAAAAAATACTTGGGTATCACAGGAAATACTCAATTTAATTGATGAAAGGAGAAAATGTAAAAATGTAGTAAATGAAGCAGGCAAAATGAGGCACAGACAACTAAGAAATGAGATTGTCAGGAAGTGCAAAATAGCTAAGCACGATTGGCTAGAAAGCAAATGCAAGTCTGTAGAAGAATGTATAAATAAGGGAAAAATTGATACCGCTTACAGGAAAATAGAAGAAACATTTGGAGACAAGAAAAGCAGCTGTATGAATATAAAGAACTCAGATGGAAACCTAGCTGAAAGGTGGAAAGAGTATATAGAGGGGCTCTACAAAGAAAATTAACTTAGAGACAATATTGTAGTCAGTTTAATAAGTCATGGCTGCAAAATTTTAACACGAATTATTTACACAAGGATGGAAAAGCTGGTAGAAGCTGACCTTGGGGAGGACCAGTTTGGATTCAGAGAAATGTAGGAACAAAGAAGGCAATACTCACCTTATGGCTTATCTTAGAAGGTAGACAAAGGAATGCAAACCTACATTTCTAGCTTTTGTAGATTTGACAATGTTGAATGGAATACTCTATTTCAAATTTTGAAATCAGCAGGAGTAAAATGTTGTTGTTGTTGTGGTCTTCAGTCCGGAGACTGGTTTGATGCAGCTCTCCACAATACCCTATCCTGAGCAAGCCTCTTCATCTCCACATAAGAACGGCAACCTACATCTGTCTGAATCTGCTTACTGTATCCATCTCTTGGTCTTCCTCTGCGATTTTTACCCCACACACTTCCCTCCAACGCTAAATTCGCTATTCCTTTATGTCTAAGAATGTGTCCTACCAATCTATCCCTTCTTTTAGTCAAGGTATGCCAGAAATTTCTTTTCTCCCCAATCCTGTTCAGTACGTCCTCATTAGTTACGTGATCCACCCATCTAATCTTCAGCATTCTTCTGTAGCACCATATTTCAAAAGCCTCTATCCTCTTCCTGTCCGCACTGTTTATCGTCCATGTCTCACTCCCATACAAGGCAACACTCCATACAAATGCCTTAAGAAAGGACTTCCTTAGGCTTAAATCAATATTCGATGTTAACAAATTTCTCTTTTTCAAGAACGCTTTTCTACCCATTGCCATTCTGCATTTTATATCCTCTGTACTACGACCATCATTTGTTATTTTACTGCCCAAGTAACAAAACTCATCTACCTCCTTTATTGCTTTGTTTCCCAATCTAATTCCTTCAGCATCACCTGATTTCCTTACACTGCACTCCATTACCCTAGTCTTGCTCTTGTTAATGTTCATCTTATATGCAACTTTCAGCACACTGTCCATTCCGTTCAATTGCTCTTCCAGGTCCTTTGCTGTATCTGACAGAATTACTATGTCGTCGGCAAAACGCAAGGTTTTCAATTCTTCACCCTGAACTTTAATTCCTTCTCCAAATTTCTCCTTGCTTTCCTTTATAGCTTGCTCAATGTACAAATTGAATAACATTGGAGAAAGGCTACAACCCTGTCTTACCCCCTTTCCAACCACTGCATCCCTTTCATGCCCTTCAACTCTGACAACCGCTGTCTGGTTTTTGTACAAGTTGTAAATAACCTTACGCTCCCTATATTTTACTCCTGCTTGCTTCAGAACTTGAAAGAGTTTATTCCAATCAACATTGTCAAAAGCCTTCTCCAAATCTACAAAAGCTAGAAATGTGGGTTTGCCTTTTCTTAATCTATCTTCTAGGATAAGCCGTAAAGTGAGTATTGCCTCCCGAGTTCCTACATTTCTCCTGAACCCAAACTGATCTTCCCCAAGGTCGGCTTCTACCAGCTTCTCCATCCTTCTGTATATAATTCGCGTTAATATTTTGCAACCATGACTTATTAAACTGATGGTTCTGTAGTTTTCACACCTGTCTGCACCTGCTTTCTTAGGGATGGGGATTATAACATTTTTCTTAAAGTCTGAGGGTATTTCACCTGTCTCATACATCTTACACACCAGGTGAAACAATTTTGTCATGGCTGGTTCTCCCAGAGACTTCAGTAGCTCTGAGGGAATATCATCTACTCCAGGGGCCTTGTTTCGACTTAGGTCTTTCAGGGCTCTGTCAAATTCTTCTCTCAGTACAGTATCTCCTATTTCATCTTCATCTACATCCTCTTCCCTTCCTACAATATTGCCTCGAAGTTCATTTCCTTTGTAGAGCCCCTCTATATACTCTTTCCACCTTTCAGCTTTCCCTTCTTTCCTGAGAACTGGTTTTCCATCAGTGTCCTTGATATTCATAGAGCTGTTTTTCTTATCTCCAAATGTTTCTTTTATTTTCCTGTAGGCTGTATCTATTTTTCCCCTATTTATACATTCTTCTACATCCTTGCATTTGCCTTCAAGCCACTCCTGCTTAGCTACTTTGCACCTCCTGTCAATCTCATTTCTTAGTCGTCTATACTCCATTTTGCCTGTTTCATTGACTGCATTTTTATATTTTCTCCTTTCATCGATTAAATTTAGTATCTCCTGTGATATCCAAGGATTTTTTGTAGGTCTTGCCTTCCTACCTATTTGGTCCTCTGCTACCTGCACTATTTCATCTCTCAATTTTACCCATTCCTCCTCTACTGTTTTATTTTCCCCTGTTTCTGTCAATTGTTGCCTAAAGCTCCCTCTGAAATTCTTAAGAACCTCAGGTTCCTTCAATTTATCCAGGTCCCATCTCCTTATTTTCCTACCTTTTTGTAGTTTCTTTAGTTTCAGCCTACAGTTCATAACCAACAAGTTATGGTCAGAGTCTATATCTGCCCCTGGGTATGTCTTACTCTGTAAAACCTGGTTCCGAAATCTATGTCTTACCATTATAAAATCTATCTGGTATCTCCCGGTGTCCCCTGGTCTCTTCCACGTATACAACCTTCTTTTGTGATTCTTGAACCAGGTGTTTGTTATAACTAAATTATGTTCCGTGCAAAATTCTACCAGGCGGCTTCCTCTTTCATTCCTTTTGCCCAGTCCATATTCACCTACTATCTTCCCTTCCCTTCCTTGTCCTACTACCGAATTCCAGTCTCCCATAACAATTAAGTTTTCCTCTCCCTTAATTGTCTGAATAATTTCCTTTAGCTCCTCATATATTTCTTCGATTTCCTCATCATCGGCAGAGCTAGTTGGCATATAAACCTGTACTACTGTTGTCGGTGTTGGCTTCGTATCTATCTTGACAATGATAATGCGATCACTGTGCTGCTCATAGTAGTTTACCCGCATTCCTATTTTCTTATTCATTATCAATCCTACTCCTGTGATACCCCCAATTGATTTTGTATTTATAATCCTGTACTCACCTGACCAGAAATCCTGTTCATCCTGCCACCGAACTTCACTAATCCCCACTATATCTAACCTCAACCTATCCATTTCCCTTTTTAAATTTTCTAATTTTCCTACTCTATTAAGGGATCTAACATTCCACGCTCCGACCCGTAGAATGCCAGTATTGTCTTTCCTGATGATCGCATCCTCCTGAGTAGTCCCCGCCCGGAGATCCGAATGGGGGACTATTTTACCTCCGGAATATTTTACCCGAGAGGATGCCATCATCATATGTTCATACAGTAGAGCTGCATGTCCTCGGGAAAGATAACGGCTGTAGTTTCCCCTTGCTTTCAGCCGTTCGCAGTAGCTTTGTGGCAAAGCCACATTAGCTGATGTTACAAGGCCAGCTCAGTCAATCATACAGACTGTTGCCCCTGTAACTACTGAAAAGGCTGCTGCCCCTCTTCAGGAACCACACGTTTGTCTGGCCTCTCCACAGATACCCCTCCGCTGTGGTTGCACCTACGGTACGGCTATCTGTATCGTTGAGGCACGCAAGCCACCCCACCTCGGCAATGTCTGTGGTTCATGGGAGTAAAATATAGAGAACAAAAGGTTATTTACAAAAATGAGGATGCAGTTATCAGAATTGAAGGGCATGAAAGGGATGCAGACGTTGGGAAGGGTGTAAGACATGGTTGTAGCCTTTCTCCAATGTTGTTCAATTTGTACACTGAGCAAGCTATAAAGGCAAGCAAAAACAAACTTGGAGAAGGAATTAAAGTTCATGGTGAATTGTAATTCTGGCAGAGACAGGAAAGGACCTGGAGGAGCAATTGAACAGAATGGACAGTGTGTTGAAAGGAGCATATAAGATGAACATTAACAAGAGCAAAACAAAGTAATGGAAAATCAAGTGACACTGAAGGAATTAAAGGAAGGAAGCTTAGGGTTTAATGTCCCGTCAACAGTGTGGTCATTCGAGACGGAGCTCATGGTTGGAGTTTTAGGTAAGGATGAGGAAGGAAATCGGCCATGCCCTCTGAAAGGAATCATCCCAGCATTTGCCTGGAGTGATTTAGGGAGATCACGGAAAACCTAAATCTGGTTGGCCGGAGGAGGATTTGAATCACCATCCTTCCGAATGTGAGTCCAGTGTGTTACCACTGTGCCAGCCTGCTCAGTCTGAAGGAATTAGATTAGGTAATGAAACAATAAAGATGGTAGATGAATTTTGTTACTTAGGCAGTAAAATAACATATGATGGTCGCAGTACTGAAGATATAAAATGCAGAATGGCAATGGGAAGAAAAGCATTTTTGAAAAAAGATAAATTTGTTAACATTGAATATTAATTTAAGCATAAGGAAGTCCTTTCTGAAGGCATTTGTGTGGAGTGTTGCCTTGTATGGGAGTGAAACATGATGATAAATAGTTCGGACAAGAAGAGGATTGAGTATTTTGAAATGTGGTGCTACAGAAGAATGCTGAAGATTAGGTGGGGTGGATCGCATAACTAATGAGGAGGTCATTGGGGAGAAAAGGAATTTCTGGCATACCTTGACCAAAAGAAGGAATTGATTCGTAGGACACATTCTTAGACATCAAGGAATTGTGAATTTAGCATTGGAGGGAAGTATGTGAGGTAAAAACCAGCACTGGAGGGAAGTGTTCGAGGGTAAAAAAAAAAAAAAAAAAAAAAAAAAAAAAAAAAAAAAAAAAAAAAAAAAAAATCGCAAAGGAAGACCAAGAGATAGATATAGTAAGCAGATTCAAATGGATGTAGGTTGTCGTTCTTATGAGGAGATGAAGAGGCTTGCTCAGGATAGAGTAGGGTAGAGAGCTGCATCAAACAAGTCTCTGGACTGAAGACCACAACACACAACACAAAGAATGCCTAGTATGTTTGGGATAATCTCCACTATGCACTGTGCAATGGCTTGCAGAGCATATATGTTGATGTCAATTTACACTCAGCAAATAACTAACAAATAGCCTCACATCCCTGATTAAAAGTGGAAGACTACAACCATGGAATCAACTGGAAATGTCTCAAATTGTTCAGAAACTGTATGTAAAGGCAATGTTAAGGAAATTACTGATAAAGTATTATTTACTTGAGGAGATATCACTATGCTCATGAACTATAAGGGAATTTATTTTCATGTTCAGAGGAGCGGTTAATTTTCTATTTTTTTTTTTTTATTTTTTTATTTATTTATTTATTTATTTATTTTTTTTGCTGCTTAATTGGATGATTAGTGAATTTTATCCAACTTGTCAATAATACAATGTGTATAAATTGCAACTCACCATAAAGATGATTACTGAGCTACAAACAACTATATACTGAAGACAATGACACTCAAATAACAATTGTTGCATAGATTTTTATATTGGTAAGAGTACAAAACAGCCACAGCCAATCTGTGGTCAAGAACAAGATGACACACCTTGTTGCACAACATGCAGCTGAACATTACACCGTGTCCTACACGAGCGACAAAAGGAAGTGACAAGCACAACAGCTTCAAGCAAAAAATCTCAACCGCATGTATGGTTACAGATCTGTACTACATGAGCTACATCTGCAGTGCTGCGCAACAGATGCAACTTTGTGTGATGTTTCAGATTCAAATCTGTTTGAATCTTGTCGCTGTCGCACATGCTACAAAGTGTAGAGGCACATTGAGATCCATCTGTTTGTAGAGGTTATAAAGGATGTCACAAGAATTCTGTGAGCTAAATATCCTTGAGGTTTATGAAACTACAACTGTTTCTGAAATAACCAAATATAAAATTAAAGTTGTGCATATAATGAAGAATTTTGATTTAGATAAGAAGTATCCTAAAAGAAGTAGCCCGTAAAATTTCTTTTGGACTTTATAGACGACTGAAATCAAATTTTTAAATTGTTTCTAATATGTCAGTATTCTGTACTTTTATTCTGAGTGGTGAAGGTGTTTTGGACAATTATTCATTATTTGTGTGCTTCATGCATTTGCAAATCTTTGACAGTACAAACAAAACTTAATCTTAAGAGAGAGAACACTATGATGTCAAATAGATGGACATAAAATTATGTTTCTGAGTAAAATATCTTTATATATTATTTCATTGGAAATTGAATGTTTGTGGTACAATGGGATACATGTGTTTGCAATTAAAGAGAATATATAAAACTTTGCACAAATAGCAAGGAACTGGTTGTGGTTACAGGAATTAAAATATAAGCTGGAATGGAAATTGGACTAGTGACCACAAAATTTACATCTCCTTAGCCCACAACGCTAACAAAATTCTGTCGACTACTATCAAAATTTACAAGTATTGAATAATTTAATTTCCTCCTTGCAATAAGATTCACTTTGTACTTTTTCAGTTGTAGTCATGAAATATCTCACTGACAACATAGTCGAAATTATCTGTATTGGTCAAAGCATTTTTGAAGAATTTGGTTGGTGATCTTCAGTATATGTTAGTATTTGCAGTTATGAATGAAACAGTCCATAAAGATTCATTGATTTGTAAATTTAATGAACAGCACTCTTTCTTCATCATTTTTCCTAAAGCAAATAAAACTTTATTGCCTTACTCTGGAGCTATCAGTATTTTATGGTTTATGGGTGCCAAATTTTAGAAACAGCTGATTGGTTCTAGCAGCCATCTTATAGCGAGAATCTGTCGCACTCACATAGGACACAAAGCCATGTCACCTAATGTCACCACTGCAGTGTCGCATAGCTGGATGTCACACTCTGTCACTCACTTTTGTCGCTCATGTAGGACACGGCCTAAATGTTTGATTTCAGTGCTGCTTCACAACTAAGGCCATTCGGATCCCCACTCCACCACCAGCTTTTCTGCACTGCAAAGTTGGGGAGTTATTCTTACATATTATACTATAGTCTCAATTAGCCTGACCTCAAACTACGGTAATCTACTGTCCATACATCAACAGTTCTCACACTCTCTATCCTACAGTTCCTCCCAGTTCATGTCTCTGCTCCTTTCCAATCCACCTTTCCACTTCTCCCCTCTCCTCCACTCATCACTTCAGCTATGTTCAAGAGCTGCATCTCCATATAGTACCTGCACACTCCATTGGACAGTGGTTATATACCCCCACCACTCTTGTCTTGCATTCTTCCCACTCCCCCTTCTCGCCCTTCTTCTACCCATTGCACACACTGTCGAAGCAACACTTGTGGCATGGTGACCAAAGATGGTGGTCATGTGTCTGTGAGTTGTGGAGTTATGTCCGTGTGTGGTATGACTGTATGTGTGTTCTTTTATGATGAAAGTTGCAGGTAACAGCTCTAGTTATGAGGGTGTGACTGTCTTTTCAAAATTTATGTATGTAACTCAGCAATCATCTTTTTGCTTATTGCAACCTATACATTGTCCAAAGCATACTGCATTTAACTGCTTTATGTTTTCCCAGCGAGATCTTCAAAGATTATGGAGACACAGAACACACTGTTGGACTTAAATATGCTCAGAAAGCTGAAATTTTAAAAGTTTCATGTAGTTTTATGAGTCTTCACAGCATATGATGATGTGTTGAGTGCTGAAAGATGGAACTTAACACATAATATTGTGCCTTGGGTCATACTATTCATTCATTAGGTTTTTATGCCTCTTCTTAAAAGTACCAACTTCATTTTATGTGCATAAAAATTTGGGACATCCTATTATGATTCATATAAACAGGCTTTTAACAAACAAGTCATTTTAGATGAAATGCAGTGGAATGACTGTATTCATTTCGCACCCAACTTCAGCAGCTTACATCGAAACAAGTACAATAAAGTAGATACTGAATTTCTTTCAACAATAACAACATTGAGAAACTTTACAAACTCAGTAAGCTCCTTACAAAAGTGTTAGAAACATTAGTTTCATTGAAAATCATAAAAATTATGCAAATAAGTACAAAATTCTGTGTGCATTAATGCAAAATTATGTCTTTTCATAATCTCTATAAAGAAGCTCCTCTGATTAACTGAAGAAAATTCATTTTTCAGGAACATGATATAACTAGCTTTTACATGCAGCTACGCTTGCATTGATGTCCTTGCATAAATATCAAAGACCATCAACAGTACAACAACTTTTCAACTGTGTTCTTACATTATGGGCAGGATCATCAGGATAAAATAAAAGTTTTCAATCTGCTGGTTTAAATACAAACCACGCATAGAATGGTGGTAAATACTATCCTTCTTTATCGAGATGAAAATAAAGATATCATTAAATACAAGAAGAAACTCTGTTTGTTACATTGTGACTAAACCATTGTCTGAAGAAGCTATATGTTATACAATGTGTAAATTATGCAGGATTCAAATGTCATTGAAATCAGTTTGGAGGTTTGAAGGTGATGTCTTGTGTAAGGTTGTATTCAGTATGTGGAATCATTTTATGTACAATGTAACAATCGTTAAAAGTATTTTAATAAATGTGATAAATTTCAAATGTCAAATAAACAGCACTTACCTTTGTGCTGCACCGCCGATAGAGACACGAGAGAGGACAAGCTTTGGGAACACAGTTCCTTCCTCAGGTGGGAGAGAAGGGAAGAAAAAAGGATGGGAACGGAAGGGAAAGGTAACTCACGATCTAGGTCATGAGGAAGGAACTGTGTTCCAAAAGCTTGTCCTTTTTTCTTTTTCTTCATTTGTGTCTCTATCAGTGGTACAGCACAAAGGTCAGTATTGGCCAGCCAATCTACCTCTTCTGAGAAAAAAATTATCATCTCTGAGGAGATTTTCCATCATTAATCGAATAAACAGCATTTTTAAGGAGTCTTCAAGTGTCTCAGAAGCTGCAAGAGAAATAATGATACACATATGTACCATATTTCGAGTTACATACTTAAAATCAACAAATATCTTTATTTATTCTGAAGTAGCCTATGTTCTTCTTCAGCATTCTTGCTGTCTCCACACCCAATATCATCAAAATCAGTTAAGCTGCAAGACCTTTACTTCTGAAGAAAACTTCAATTTCTTCTCATAATTATTGTTCACAACTACACACTCATTACACAAAGCCACTTTTACAATATGGTATTCTATAAAATTGATGTTTAGACTATAAGATTTATTAATCTGTTAGCTTATTATAAAGTATGTTTCTTTTCTACAACATTTGTAATGCTTTGCGGCATGTACAAGTTATTATATGTCAATCAACGAATAAATTTTGTTATAATTTTTTATCCATTGCAATAACTTTTAATCTTATATTTAGTACCACATTATTTAATATCTTTCTTTGAACTTATTAATAGAAGCATGTATTTCTTAAAGAAAATTTTACAGCATTTAGAATTTTCAGAAATAATGATGATATTTCAGACTTTTCCAGCAATCTGTTGTCATGATGCATGAACGGGTCTTCTGCTGGATGTTTGTGTCACTTTGGCACAATATTTTGGCTGCATAACTTGCTGCCTTCTTCAGGTGCTACTTGAGACAGCTGATTTGGCGAAATGTGTCTAGCATTTATGCCCAGAGGCCCTATGGTTGGCATAAATTCTGGACACGTTCCACCAAATCAGCAGTCTCAGGTAGCACCTGAAGAAGGCAGTGAGGTATGCAGCCAAAATATTGTGCTAGAGTGACACAAACATCCGGAAGAAGACCCATTCATGCATCATGTCAATGATGACATTATTTGTACAATGAAAATTTCAAAGTAAATTAAATAATTATCAATTATTATCATTATTTATTTGAAACTTACCCTGTTTTTACAAAATTTGCCCACATTTTTGTCATTCTTTTCATTGTTGTATATTCAGGAAAAGTTTTATCAAATTCTGGGAACATTGTTGAGGTGTAGAATAAATACAGGAGGTCATCAGTATGTGAAACACCTTTAGAAAAAAGAAGACAAAACATAAATAATAAATTCACTGTTCCTGTAGAAATACTCGATTATTATTGTACAATGATTAGATAAAATGTAAATTCCTCTCAGCAAGCCAAGTAAAAAGAAATTTCTTTTTACAAAACGTACTACTGGAAGTATCTTTAAGCTCTTCTGTCAAAAGACTGAATATATATCTCTTCATACTTTCCTATTCTGTGTGTTGTTTTTTTCTATATATGTAGATAATAGTTTTGTTGTTTCACCTCATGGTAGTGAGAAATTGAAAGGCTTGTCAGAGGTTGGTCAGGAAGCCTACTCACACTGACTTGTAACTGCAGGCTGATAGTTATCACTATCTGGCTTAGCATGAAGGGATTTATCATATCGGAGCTCACATCATGTCAGACCTTGTCAGCTGAGTTGGGCCATCTTGAGGTCATGTTTCATCAGATGGTTATTGTGAAAGATTAAGTCACATGTTGCACTATTGATTAACCATGTCCTGAATGAGTGGTAATCAAGTCTACTGTATTTTTCCCTTATACATGGAGTATTTCTAAGAGGAGTGTAAGATGATTGCTCAGATGATGCAAAAAGAGTTTATTTGACCATTATTGAAGACAACATTTTTATGCCTTGAGTTCTGTGTCCCTGTATTCATTTGTTTCTTAGATGCTAAAAAAGGGCCTTCAGTTGTTTAATGTGGAGCAAGTTCTGGCATATATTTGAGGTTTAAAAATATTTATTATCATTACTAAACGTATTTTACAACAGTCACACTGCAACCAGAAAGGTAGGTGGTGAATACATACAGTTTTTTGGTGGAAACATTAAGTTTTTTGATGTGACGAGAGTAAAACAAGTTACCCCATTCTGATGATGGTGATGAAACACCATCTAGACTATCTAGTACAATTTTCTGTTTTCTGTCTGAAAGGTAAGACTGAAGCCACTTCCCACTGCACCACTTACACTGAGGTATGTAGCTTTGTGTAAAACTATATTGGGACTGACACAGTCAAATGTGTTTGCCTGGTCACAAAATATACCAACAACTTTCATTTTTATTGATGGAACCAAAAATATTGGCAGCAAATGCAAAGATTGCATCAGTTCTGTTAGCTACTCAGTCTGTCTATCACATATTTATCAGTCTTCTGCAACATCTCCTTTCAAAAGCTATTTTGTTCTTTCTGTAACTGTATTTCAATTTCATATAAGGAAGACTTAATTCTCTATAAAGTAATAACATATTGTCTCATGCTATTCAACAAAACATTAACAACTTAAAGGTATCTAACATAAAAATGAAAATATTCCATTTTGGTCATGCACTCTAAAATTGGCCAGACTGAATTTTAGTGGGTATCATTAATTAAGAAGTCTTAAGTTTCAATAGTAAGTTGTATTGTAGTAACATTGTATTGCCTCAATATATTTCATTTAACAAGTGTAATTAATTGAACAAAGGTTATAAATACCACTGAGAGGGCACTTACCATCAGGAGTCTGTGTTCCTGGTATGTACGTCCAGCTGTACCTGCCCAGGTAAGTGAAATGGTAATAATAGACAGGTGCTGTGTTCAATTGTGACAATAGTTTGACTGTACTGTACACAGGAAAGTTTATAATGATGTCAGAATAAAACTGGAAAAAAGACAACAAAATTAAGTTAATCAATGAAACCAGCATGTAGCCATAAAATATGGGTAGAATATAACAGATTAACTAGGTATTTATGACATTATTTCTGAAGAGCTACTGGAAACCGTAGCTGTGCATTATTCTCTGGCTGTATCACAACTATAAAAGCTACTATAAACAAATATAAGGCACATGAATATAATTTATAATGTTTATTAGCTTGAATAAAGTATTATGAGGTTAAGCTTCTACATACCAAAAAATAGTTTCTGTACATACTTTGAAGTGACACTTGTAGTACAGTTGCTTCTATTTTAATTAATTAGATCATATTGTATCAATTGGAAAGTTCCTTTGACTGTTTACTTTGAGATATTAAAACACGGTTAAAGCAATAGAACACTATCAAGAGATATGTTTAATGTTTTAACAGTTAGCAGAACATGTCATTCCTTGGGATACGCTACTGTTATTTTAGTTCTAAAGAAACAACATGGTCATGTTATGAAACAGAATAATGCCATTTATTTTTGTTTAGACTGTTAGATCAATAATGACAAACCTGAAGCCTGCAAAAATAAATAAATAAAATAAAAATGGAACATACACAACATTGCACATACCTACCACACTAAATATACATTTTCTAGTAGAAGCAGTCATTCTAAAGATACTGAATAAACTGAGCAACTCAAAAGTGCATAAAATAACGTTTAATTAACTGTGTCACATTTTAATCTGAGAAACTGGAAGGAAGTATGTAGAAAGATATCGAGAACACTTCTATGGTGGGAGAATTAATAACCTGATACACATATAAAAACAGAGATACACTGATTATGTCAAATAAGTGAAAGTGTAAAAGTGTTCCACAGTGCCCATAAAAATGCATACTGGAATACATTGAATTTTTTACACATAAATACAGATTTACACAATTTTGAAAAAGAAAACAGACAAAATTAGCTTCTTTATATGAAGTACACTTACCAGGCGAAGGGGCACAGGCAGTAATAGCAACAAATAAACACACAGACACACACACACACAAAGTGTGTTTATTTGATGCTATTACTGCCTGTGCCCCTTCGCCTGGTAAGTGTACTTCATCTATTTTTTTCGTATATTTTTCCTGTTAGGAATTTTTCCTCTATAATATATATATATATATATATATATATATATATATATATATATATATATATATATATATATTATTGAGGGAAACTTTCCCGGTGGGATAAACAAAAATAAAAATAGAAAAGAGATGACTTACCAAAAGGACCGGCTCGTCGAGAGAAACAAATAAAAAACAAATAAAATCACACACAAACACACATACAAGCTTTCGCCACCACTGGCAGCTTCTTCAGGAAAAAGAGGGAAAAAGGGGAGGAAAAGGGAAGGATATGGGTTTTAAGGAAGTGGAAAAGGAGTCATTCCAATCCCAGGAGTGGAAGGACTTACCTTAGGGGACAAAGAGGAAGGTAAACAAATACACACACACTCAGACATATCGAAACGCAAACACACCTAGACAGACATTTGTGAAAAGCTTTGTTGCTGGTCATTCCCACATAGAACGCTTCACAGTGCAGGCATGTCAGTTGGTAGATCACGTGGGTACTATCGCAAGTGGCTCTGCCTTTGATCGTGTACACCTTCCGGGTTACGGGACTGGAGTAAGTGGTGGTGGAAGGGTGCATAGGGCAGGTTTTACAACGGGGGCGGTTACAAGGGTAGGAGCCAGAAGGTAGGGAAGGTGGTTTGGGGATTTCATAGGGGTGGACTAGGAGGTTACGGAGGTTAGGTGGGCGGCGGAAAGACACTCTCGGTGGAGTAGGAAGGATGTCATGAAGGATGGATCTCATTTCGGGGCAGGATTTTAGGAAGTCGTATCCTTGCTGGAGAGCCACATTCAGAGTCCGCTCCAGTCCTGGAAAGTATCCGGTGACAAGAGGGGCACTTCTGGGGTTTTGTGGAAGGTTCTTAAATTGGGGAGATGAGGAAGTGGCTCTGGCAATTTGCTTCTGTACCAGACCAGGAGGATAGCTGCGGGATGTGAAGGCTGTTATCAGGTTATTGGTGTATTGGTTCAGGGATTCAGGACTGGAGCAGACTCGTTTGCCACGAAGACCTAAGCTGTAGGGAAGGGAACGTTTGATGTGGAAAGGATGGCAGCTGTCATAATGCAGGTACTGTTGTTTATTGCTAGGTTTGATGTGGACGGATGTGTGTAGTTGGCCGTTGGATAGATGGAGGTCGACATCGAGGAAAGTGGCATGGGATTTGGAATAGGACCAGGTGAATTTGATGGGACCAAAGGAGTTGAGGTTGGAGAGGAAATTCTGGAGTTCTTCTTCACTGTGAGTCCAGATCATGAAGATGTCGTCAATGAATCTATACCAAACTTTGGGTTGACAGGCTTGGGTGTCCAGGAAGGCTTCCTCTAAGCGTCCCATAAATAAGTTCACGTACGAGGGGGCCATCCTGGTCCCCATGGCTGTTCCCTTTAGTTGTTGGTATGTCCGGCCCCTTTAAAGTGAAGAAGTTTTGGGTTAGGATGAAGCTGGCTAGGGTATTAAGGAAAGAGGTTTTAGGTAAGGAAGTGGGTGGTCGGCGTGAAAGGAAATATTCCATCGCAGCGAGGCCCTGGGCATGTGGGATATTAGTGTATAAGGAAGTGGCATCGATGGTTACAAGGATGGTTTCAGGAGGTAACAGGATGGGTAAGGATTTCAGGCGATCAAGGAAGTGGTTGGTGTCTTTGATGAAGGATGGGAGGCTGCACATGATGGGCTGAAGGTGTTGGTCTATGTAGGCAGAGATTCGTTCTGTTGGGGCTTGGTAACCGGCCACAATGGGGCGGCCGGGATGATTGGGTTTGTGAATCTTGGGAAGTAGGTAGAAGGTGGGGGTGCGGGGTGTCGGTGGAGTCATGAGGTTAATAGAGTCAGGTGAAAGGTTTTGTAGGGGGCCTAAGGTTTTGAGGATTCCTTGAAGCTCTGCCTGGACATCAGGAATGGGATCGCCTTGAAAAACTTTATATGTGGTATTATCTGAAAGCTGACGCACTCCCTCTGCCACATACTCCCGCCGATCAAGTATCACTGTCTTGGAGCCCTTGTCGGCAGGGAGAATGACGATGGAATGGTCAGCCTTCAGATCACGGATAGCTCGGGATTCAGCTGCGGTAATGTTGGGAGTAGGATTAAGGTTTCTCAGGAAGGACTGGGAGGCAAGGTTGGAAGTAAGGAATTCCTGGAAGGTTTGAAGAGGGTGATTTTGAGGAAGAGCAGGTGGGTCTCGCTGTGACGGAGGACGGAACTGTTCTAGGCAGGGTTCGATTGGAATGATGTCTTGGGGAGCTGGATCATTAGGAAGAGGATTATTTTTCTTCGTGGCAAAGTGATATCTCCAGCAAAGACTGCGAGTATAGGATAGTAAATCTTTCACAAGGGCTATTTGGTTGAATTTGGGAGTAGGGCTAAAGGTCAGCCCTTTGGATAGGACAGAGGTTTCAGATTGGGAGAGAGGTTTAGAGGAGAGGTTGACCACTGAATTGGGATGTTGTGGTTCCGGAATGTGTGGATTGGAATTTTGAGGTGTGGGAGGGAGAGGAGTTGGGAGTGGGAGATTGAGTAGATGGGAGAGACTGGGTTTGTGTGCAATCAGAGGAGGTTGAGGTTTACTGGAGAGGTTGTTGAGGGAGAGAGTATTGCCTTTCCAGAGGTGGGTGACCAGGAGATTGGATAGTTTTTTGAGGTGCTGGGTGGCATGTTGTTCTATTTGTGGTTGGCCTGAAGGAGGATATTCTGAACTGCAGGTGTAGATGTAGGAGAGGAAAGGTTGAGGATTTTGATTAGGGATAGGAGTTGACAGGTGTGTTCATTGGCGGAGTTGATGTGTAGGTTAAGGATTAGGCGGGTGAGGGATATGGATTGTTCAGTTTGGAATTGGTATAGGGCGGGATGAAAGGATGGATTACAGCCAGAGATGGGAACTTTCAGTGTGAGGCCCTTGGGAGTGATTCCAAATGTCAGACAAGCCTGCATAAAAAGAATGTGGGAGCGTAATCTGACTAGGGAAAAAGCATGTTTACGGAGGGAATGTAAATAAAACTGGATGGGGTTGTTGTAGGGATGTTGTAAGGAAGGCATAATATATGGATGAAGGAAAAGTGAGAAATATGGGCTATGTAACAGGTTGCAATGAACGAATAAAATAATGTAATAAAAAAGTATATATATATATATATATAAATTTAAAAAAAAATGAATGTGAAAAGTAATTCAGATCAGCAAAAAGGAAGGAAATAGAAAAAAGAAAAAGTCGTTAAAAGTCGTTAAAATAAGTGGTCAACCACGTAGTATTAATGGTTAGGTAGTGGTATGGCGGGCAAACGAGGTTTAAGGATGGTGAAAATCGGAAAAAAGTACGAGAAAATCGCGTGAGAAAGCAAGGAAAACGTCTAAATAGGATTGGTGGAGTGGTAGCAGATTACGATATTGAGGCTAAGAATAGTCTGACGATGGAATAGTAGAGTCAAGACCAACGTAAAGTAGCTGAAATACGATCGGAAAAGTAGGAAAAACGAACGGAAATGTGGAAAAACGGGAATGGAAACAAACGTGAGGTGACTAGGAAATGCCGAAAATGGTTATAAACAATATGAGAAACTACAGTTGTGAATTAATGTTTTCGTTATATAGCGAGAAAATTTAATGAGCAGCGTATTTCAGTCGGAAGAAGGAGTAATGGAAGTGGTAAAAATCATATAAAAGTACTCAAAGGTTAGGTTAGGAAGTGGACGTATTGTTGTAAGTATTGGCGAAAAGTGAACAGTAAGATAAGAAGGGAATGTAGAATGGAACTGCTATATAAAATATATAAATAAAAATAAAAACAAAAACGCAAAAACAAGGGAAAGTTAGAAGACAGAAAAGATTTCGAAAGATAACAGAACAATGACGGAAGTAATTGTTGAATTCAAATTTATGATATGAATATTATAGAGGAAAAATTCCTAAAAGGAAAAATATACGTAAAAAATAGATGAAGTACACTTACCAGGCGAAAGGGCACAGGCAGTAATAGCAACAAATAAACACACAGACACACACACACACACAAAAATGCTAGCTTTCGCAGCCTAGCTGCTTCATCAGGCAGAAGGGAGGAGAGGGAAAAGGAAATGATGAGGGTTTTAAGGAAGGGGGTAAGCAGCCATTCCAATCCCGGGACAGGAAAGACTTACCTTGGGGGAAAAAATGGAAGGTAAATAAATGCACATACACCCACACATTTACACAGACACAAGTACACTTAGGCAGACATACTGTAGAACTGTAGAAAGCAAAGAAGTTAGAAGTCAGACAGAGATGCCACTTGAGGCAGAGGCTCTATCCAGAGAACCAAGGCAAAGATGTTAAGATGGTGGGTGGGAATTCGAATTTAGCGGAGGTTAAGACCAGGTGGGCAACGGGAAGAGAGAATATGCTGAAGGGCTAGTTCACATCTCCGGAGTTCTGAAGGATTGGTGTCAGTGGGAAGTATCCAGATAACCCGGACGGTGTAGCACTGTGCCAAGATGTGCTGGCCATGCACCAAGGCATGTTTAGCCACAGGGTGATCCTCGTTACCAACAAACACTGTCTGCCTGTGTCCATTCATGCGAATGGACAGTTTGTTGCTGGTCATTCCCACATAGAACGCTTCACAGTGCAGGCATGTCAGTTGGTAGATCACGTGGGTACTATCGCAAATGGCTCTGCCTTTGATCGTGTACACCTTCCGGGTTACGGGACTGGAGTAAGTGGTGGTGGAAGGGTGCATAGGGCAGGTTTTACAACGGGGGCGGTTACAAGGGTAGGAGCCAGAAGGTAGGGAAGGTGGTTTGGGGATTTCATAGGGGTGGACTAGGAGGTTACGGAGGTTAGGTGGGCGGCGGAAAGACACTCTCGGTGGAGTAGGAAGGATGTCATGAAGGATGGATCTCATTTCGGGGCAGGATTTTAGGAAGTCGTATCCTTGCTGGAGAGCCACATTCAGAGTCCGCTCCAGTCCCGGAAAGTATCCGGTGACAAGAGGGGCACTTCTGGGGTTTTGTGGAAGGTTCTTAAATTGGGAGATGAGGAAGTGGCTCTGGAAATTTGCTTCTGTACCAGACCAGGAGGATAGCTGCGGGATGTGAAGGCTGTTATCAGGTTATTGGTGTATTGGTTCAGGGATTCAGGACTGGAGCAGACTCGTTTGCCACGAAGACCTAAGCTGTAGGGAAGGGAACGTTTGATGTGGAAAGGATGGCAGCTGTCATAATGCAGGTACTGTTGTTTATTGCTAGGTTTGATGTGGACGGATGTGTGTAGTTGGCCGTTGGATAGATGGAGGTCGACATCGAGGAAAGTGGCATGGGATTTGGAATAGGACCAGGTGAATTTGATGGGACCAAAGGAGTTGAGGTTGGAGAGGAAATTCTGGAGTTCTTCTTCACTGTGAGTCCAGATCATGAAGATGTCGTCAATGAATCTATACCAAACTTTGGGTTGACAGGCTTGGGTGTCCAGGAAGACTTCCTCTAAGCGTCCCATAAATAAGTTCGCGTACGCACACATCAACTCCGCCAATGAACACACCTGTCAACTCCTATCCCTAATCAAAATCCTCAACCTTTCCTCTCCTACATCTACACCTGCAGTTCAGAATATCCTCCTTCAGGCCAACCACAAATTAGAACAGCATGCCACCCAGCACCTCAAAAAACTATCCAATCTCCTGGTCACCCACCTCCGGAAAGGCAATACTCTCTCCCTCAACAACCTCTCCAGTAAACCTCAACCTCCTGATTGCACACAAACCCAGTCTCTCCCATCTACTCAATCTCCCACTCCCAACTCCTCTCCCTCCCACACCTCAAAATTCCAATCCACACAATCCGGAACCACTACATCCCAATTCAGTGATCAACCTCTCCTCTAAACCTCTCTCCCAATCTGAAACCTCTGTCCTATCCAAAGGGCTGACCTTTAGCCCTACTCCCAAATTCAACCAAACAGCCCTTGTGAAAGATTTACTATCCTATACTCGCAGTCTTTGCTGGAGATATCACTTTACCACAAAGAAAAATAATCCTCTTCCTAATGATCCAGCTCCCCAAACATCATTCAAATCGAACCCTGCCTAGAACAGTTCCGTCCTCCGTCACAGCGAGACCCACCTGCTCTTCCTCAAAATCACCCTCTTCAAACCTTCCAGGAATTCCTTACTTCCAACCTTGCCTCCCAGTCCTTCCTGAGAAACCTTAATCCTACTCCCAACATTACCGCAGCTGAATCATCCCGGCCGCCCCATTGTGGCCGGTTACCAAGCCCCAACAGAACGAATCTCTGCCTACATAGACCAACACCTTCAACCCATCATGTGCAGTCTCCCATCCTTCATCAAAGACACCAATCACTTCCTTGATCACCTGAAATCCTTACCCATCCTGTTACCTCCTGAAACCATCCTTGTAACCATCGATGCCAGTTCCTTATACACTAATATCCCACATGCCCAGGGCCTCGCTGCGATGGAATATTTCCTTTCACGCCGACCACCCACTTCCTTACCTAAAACCTCTTTCCTTAATACCCTAGCCAGCTTCATCCTAACCCACAACTTCTTCACTTTTGAGGGCCGGACATACCAACAACTAAAGGGAACAGCGATGGGGACCAGGATGGCCCCCTCGTACGCGAACTTATTTATGGGACGCTTAGAGGAAGCCTTCCTGGACACCCAAGCCTGTCAACCCAAAGTTTGGTATAGATTCATTGACGACATCTTCATGATCTGGACTCACAGTGAAGAAGAACTCCAGAATTTCCTCTCCAACCTCAACTCCTTTGGTCCCATCAAATTCACCTGGTCCTATTCCAAATCCCATGCCACTTTCCTCGATGTCGACCTCCATCTATCCAACGGCCAACTACACACATCGGTCCACATCAAACCTAGCAATAAACAACAGTACCTGCATTATGACAGCTGCCATCCTTTCCACATCAAACGGTCACTTCCCTACAGCTTAGGTCTTCGTGGCAAACGGGTCTGCTCCAGTCCTGAATCCCTGAACCAATACACCAATAACCTGATGACAGCCTTCACATCCCGCAGCTATGCTCCTGGTCTGGTACAGAAGCAAATTTCCAGAGCCACTTCCTCATCTTCCCCAATTTAAGAACCTTCCACAAAACCCCAGAAGTGCCCCTCTTGTCACCGGATACTTTCCGGGACTGGAGCGGACTCTGAATGTGGCTCTCCAGCAAGGATACGACTTCCTAAAATCCTGCCCCGAAATGAGATCCATCCTTCATGACATCCTTCCTACTCCACCGAGAGTGTCTTTCCACCGCCCTCCTAACCTCCGTAACCTCCTAGTCCACCCCTATGAAATCCCCAAACCACCTTCCCTACCTTCTGGCTCCTACCCTTGTAACCGCCCCCGTTGTAAAACCTGCCCTATGCACCCTTCCACCACCACTTACTCCAGTCCCGTAACCCGGAAGGTGTACACGATCAAAGGCAGAGCCACTTGCGATAGTACCCACGTGATCTACCAACTGACATGCCTGCACTGTGAAGCGTTCTATGTGGGAATGACCAGCAACAAACTGTCCATTCGCATGAATGGAGACAGGCAGACAGTGTTTGTTGGTAACGAGGATCACCCTGTGGCTAAACATGCCTTGGTGCATGGCCAGCACATCTTGGCACAGTGCTACACCGTCCGGGTTATCTGGATACTTCCCACTGACACCAATCCTTCAGAACTCCGGAGATGGGAACTAGCCCTTCAGCATATTCTCTCTTCCCGTTGCCCACCTGGTCTTAACCTCCGCTAAATTCGAATTCCCACCCACCATCTTAACATCTTTGCCTTGGTTCTCTGGACAGAGCCTCTGCCTCAAGTGGCATCTCTGTCTGACTTCTAACTTCTTTGCTTTCTACAGTTCTACAGTATGTCTGCCTAAGTGTACTTGTGTCTGTGTAAATGTGTGGGTGTATGTGCATTTATTTACCTTCCATTTTTCCCCCAAGGTAAGTCTTTCCTGTCCCGGGATTGGAATGGCTCCTTACCCCTTCCTTAAAACCCTCATCATTTCCTTTTCCCTCTCCTCCCTTCTACCTGATGAAGCAGCTAGGCTGCGAAAGCTAGCATTTTTGTGTGTGTGTGTGTCTGTGTGTTTATTTGTTGCTATTACTGCCTGTGACCTTTCGCCTGGTAAGTGTACTTCATCTATTTTTTACGTATATTTTTCCTTTTAGGAATTTTTCCTATATAATTCTTTGGTACATGCTGAGTCATAAAGGATGGTTTTAAAAAAGATAGTACTCAAATGATGTCACTATTTTATAAAATTAATGCTTGAAAACAACATGTCCCAAGTGATGGCCATTTTCTGCAATGCACTTCTCAAGCCACTCTCAGAAGTTGCCTTTCTCTCTCTCTCTCTCTCTCTCTCTCTCTCTCTCTCTCTCTCTCTCCCCAACATTTCTCTATCATTCCACATGAAATGCTTCCTTCAGTTCGTCAAGTGTATGTGCTTTAAGCTGATAAACACAACACTTGAGATAACCCTACATAAATGCGTATGTGGACTGGTGTGGGGAGCAAAGAGACCACAATAAACAATCCAAATACATTCGTACTGTTTCAGATGTGGGTCCATTCTGCTAAAAGGAAGGAAGGAAGGGTAGCTTAGAGTTTAACATCCCATTGACAGTGTGGTCATTAGAGACAGAGCTTATGCTTGGAGTGTTTGGGTAAGGATGTGGAAGCAAATCAGCCATGCCCTTTCAAAGGAACCATCCCAGCATTTGCCTTTAGTGATTTAGGAAAATCACAGAATACCTAAATCTGGATGGCCAGAGGTGGATTTGAACCACCATCCTTCCGATTCCGAGTCCAGTGTGTTACCACTGCACCACCTCGCTCGGTGTCCTGCTAAAACCAAACTTTGTTGATATGAATATTTTTTCTTATTTCTTTAAGTAGAAAGAATTCAATGATTATCAGTCTATGATTCCAAACCTACAGTTAATGTTCCTATTGTATTCTTGGAAAAAGTATGCTCCAGTAACATCTGTACCAGTTACAACAGCCCAAACTGTCACTGGAACTATATAATTGTCTCTCATGCATTAGTTTTGGATTTTGACTGGCTGAATAGTCACAGTTCTGTTGATTTAGCATACTGTTTAAAATAAGCTTAATCATTCAAGTATGGCGTCCATTACTGAGTAAAAAAATTAGATGTTGTACACAAAACACAAATGCTGTACTTGCCTTTTTCATTTCTGAATGTTGTTATATCCACTGAACAATTAATCTGGATATGATTAAATAGTGACCACAGCAAAATATTTTTGGACTCCATATTAAAGAATGGAAATAAATCACAAAACATCTGATGAATTGTGAGAGTGGTGACAACTGGTAACCAACCAGAAGATCACAAGGGGACGGGCACACTTTTTACAGCTTCATTTAGTAAGTGCGAAAGCATAATGGAGATAATCAGCAAATACCTGTGGCAGACATTGCTAAACAGTTGTTCTGCATCACAGTAAGTGGTTTTGTCAAAGTTCCGAGAGAATACATTTCTTGAACAGTCAGCTAATATATTGCTACCTCCTACATCTACCTCTGAAAGGGACCAAGTCGATAAAATCAGAAAGATTAAAAGCCAGCATGCAGGCATAGCTACAGTCCTTTCTCTTGTGAATTATATGTGAATGTAATAGGAAAAGGATGGAGTGACAGAGATACACAAAGTACTCCCCTCTGCTCCCCCCCCCCCCCCCCCCCCCACACACACACACCCCACACACTCTTAGGTGGCTTATGAAGTATAGATGTACATGTAAAAGATGACTGAAATTCTATTCTGCCTAGAAAGCAGGAGACCCAAGTTCGAATCCCGGCTGGGTACACATTTTCAGCTTTGCCAATTCGCAATTGATGTCATATAGTCTGTGAATATGAAATTCTATTTGCTGGAAAAATTTTGAAATTCTCAGTTAACTATATGACATGGTGAATAACTATGACTGCACCACCTACGTAAAATGAGACAATTGTGAAGTATTATACAGGTCTGAAAATAGTCAATGTTAATTGCTATTGATTACTGTTGTTGTTCTATGACTGAATTTATAATAAATATATAATATTTATTGGACTGATGGAATACATTCATGACTCATGAATTTGTGTTACAATGAATTTTTTTCAACAAGCTGTGAGGCAAATTAGTGGGCTACAATATAATGAGGATAGTTTACAACTCACCACAGGCACATACAAAAAGACACACATATAGAACTTAAGCTATTGGTTAAATAAATGTGGAGTGCGAAGGCTGGAGATTATGGTTGTGCAACTGTGGGGTTTGCCTGTGTGAATGCTCTTTTACTTGACAAAGGCTAATGGCCAATAGCTTAATGTTTTGTGTGTGAGTGTCTTTTTCATTTGCCTGTTGCAGCTCATTGTATGTCTTTGCAGTGAGCTGTAAACTATTTTATATTGTTGAATTCCAACCTGGACTATCAATTATTAAACTAGAGACCTATTAATAAATGAGACCAATCTGCTCCTCAACTCTGATTACAATTTTCACGTTCATTGTAACAAAATATTCTCCAAAGATTAATAAAAGGGACTTTATCAGTTACATTGTTTGTTTTTTGGCTATACAGCATTATGCAGACAGAGTGACCATTTTGCCGACAGAGTGAAGTTGTCAGGTAGAAATACTAGTAACTCATATTTTAAATGTTGAAAGACATCCATTCTAAGCCTTTGTGAAACAGCTATATGTATACACGTTATTTGGTATAGTGTTGGTTGATTACACAAAGAAGAGATAACAATATAAAATTACATGAATTATCACAGACACTGTTCATAAAGTACTGGCTTCAAGATATCTACTTCTTAACTTACTTTGCCAAGGGCATTCCCTGAAGCATTTGTTATTGGTTCATCATTAAGGTAAAATTTCTTGATTGCTTTGGCAATTTCATTTGATCCTGGAGCATTGATCTCTTGGAGGAAATAGTTTAAAGCTATTGTCACAAAATTCTCCTTCAAATCTTCTGACACATTACTGCGAAGAAATTCTGGAATAAACAGTTCAGTTATAATCAAACATTAGATGTAGTGGTTGTAACAGAATCACTCTGAATTGGTATCTATTGTTCTCTAACTATATCACTGTTGTCCTATTTTCTGTACATACCAGTGAATGTCCGAAATTGAATAGTCGTCATATCTTCGTGTAAGCTTTTTGTTTATCCCCTCCTCCCTATACACTCTCTCTCTCTCTCTCTCTGTGTGTGTGTTTGTGTGTGTGTGTGTGTGTGTGTGTGCATGTGTGTGTGTGTGTGCGAGTGCGTGTGTATGTGTGTGTATGTTTCATCAAAAGGAAAGACAACAATCTTTAGATTACAGATCTACATCTCCAAATAAACTATTCTAAATTATATCTATTAAGTTGCCTTGCATAATCTTTTATAAGGTGTCAGGTGTCATAGTAATCATGTGGTCCAATGCACTTTTGCTGTAATATTTGGCAGGTATCTAATGGAATGAGCCATTCATCCTGTTAGTCACTGTGTTCCATAAAAATAAACATTCTAGAGTTGTGGAACAGTGTAAAGCAAAAATAACTCCTCATCCACTCCCTTAAAGAGAGAGGTTTAGAGAAGAGTTGGCTACTGAATTGGGATGTTGTGGTTCAGGATTGTGTGGATTAGGATTGTGAGGTTTGGGGGGGGGGGGGAGTGGAGCTGGAAGTGGGAGATTGAGTAGATAGGAGAGACTGGGTTTCTGTGCAATAAGAGGAGCTTGCGGTTAATTGGAGAGGTTGTTGAGGAGAGTGTATTGCCTTTCTGGAGGTGGGCGACCAGGAGTTTGGATAGTTTTTTTAGGTGGAGGGTGGCATGCTGTTCCAATTTGTGGTTGGCCTGTAAAAGGCTGTTCTGAACTGTAGGTGTGGATGTGGGAGTGGAAAGGTTGAGGATTTTGATCAGGAATAGGAATTGACAGGTGTGTTCATTGGCGGAGTTGAGGTATAGGTTAAGGATCAGGTGGGTGAGGGCTGTGGATTGTTCTGTTTGGAATTGGTATAAGGCAGAATGAAAGGATGGGTTACAACCAGAGATGGGAACTTTTAGTGTGAGGCCCTTGGGGGTGATGCCAAATGTTAAACAAGCCTGAATGAATAGAATGTGTGACCTCAATCTGGCTAGGGCAAAGGCATGCTTGCGGGGGGGGGGGGGGGGGAGGGGGAGTGTAGATAAATTTGACGGGGTCCATGTAGGGTGACATGTGTAGTATGGAAAAAAGAGAAACTGTACTGAATGGTAATGAAATAAAAAATAAATTAATGAATAAATAAAATTATATATGGGAGAGATATAAAGGTGATCAGATAGCAAAAGGAAGTATTCATATAGGAAAAAATAGAAAAACTTGTTTCAAGAGAGTAGTAGAAGAGAAACGTTGTTGAAACTGTATCCATCACAGTTAGTCACAAAGTGATGCACAGGGGTGTGGTGGTTGTATGGGCGTCCAAACAGGTTATGGGGTGAAGAAAATCTGGAAAAGTTTTTGCAGACCGTGTGAGGATGAAAGAAAAGTGTACTATAAGGATTCATTCTGTAGTGGCAGAATATGGTTGGAGGGTAAAAAAAAAATTGGTGTCAGTGGAAAGTATCCAGATAACCCGGACGGTGTAACACTGTGCCAAGATGTGCTGGCCGTGCCCCAAGGTGTGTTTAGCCACAGGGTGATCCTCATTACCAACCAAACACTGTCTTCCTGTGACCATTCATGCGAATGGACAGTTTGTTGCTGGTCATTCCTACATAGAACGCTTCACAGTGCAGGCATGTCAGTTGGTAGATCACGTGGGTGCTGTCGCAAGTGGCTCTGCCCTTGATCGTGTACACTCTCCAGGTTACGGGACTGGAGTAAGTGGTGGTGGAAGGGTGCATAGGGCAGGTTTTACAACGGGGGTGGTTACAAGGGTAGGAGCCAGAAGGTAGGGAATGTGGTTTTGGGGATTTCATATGGATGGACTAGGAGGTTACGGAGGTTAGGTGGGCGGCGGAAAGACAATCTTGGTGGAGTGGGGAGGATGTCATGAAGGATGGATCTCATTTTGGGCAGGATTTAAGGAAGTTGTATCCTTGCTGGAGAGCCACATTCAGAGTCCGCTCAGTCCCGGAAAGTATCTGGTGACAAGAGTGGCACTTCTGGGGTTCTGTTGAAGGTTCTGAATTTGGGGGGGGGGGGGGGGGGGGGGGGATGAGGAAGTGGCTCTGCCAATTTGCTTCTGCACCAGATCAGGAGGATAGCTGCAGGATGTGAAAGCTGTCATCAGGTTATTGGTGTATTGGTTCAGGGATTCAGGACTGGAGCAGACCCGTTTGCCACGAAGACCTAAGCTGTAGGGAAGTGACCGTTTGATGTGGAAAGGATGGCAGCTCTCATAATGCAGGTAATGTTGTTTATTGGTAGGTTTGATGTGGACGGATGTGTGTAGTTGGCCGTTGGATAGATGGAGATCGACATCGAGGAAAGTGGCATGGGATTGGGAATAAGACCAGGTGAATTTGATGGGACCAAAGGAGTTGGGGTTGGAGAGGAAATTCTGGAGTTGTTCTTCACTGTGAGTCCAGATCATGAAGATGTAATCAATGAATTTATACCAAACTTTACGTTGACAGACTTGGGTGTCCAGGAAGGCTTCCTCTAATTGTCCCATAAATAAGTTTGCGTATGAGGGGGCCATCCTGGTCCTCATGGCTATTCCCTTTAGTTGTTGGTATGTCTGGCCCTCAAAAGTGAAGAAGTTGTGAGTAAGGATGAAACTGGCTAGGCTATTAAGGAAAGAGGTTTTAGGTAGGGAAGTGGGTGGTCGGCGTGAAAGGAAATATTTCATCGCAGCGAGGCCCTGGGCATGTGGATATTTGTGTATAAGGAAGTGGCATCAATGGTTACAAGGATGGTTTCAGGAGGTAACAGGCTGGGTAAGGATTTCAGGCGATCAAGGAAGTGGTTGGTGTCTTGATGAAGGATGGGAGACTGCACATGATGGGTTGAAGGTGTTTGGTCTATGTAGGCAGAGATTCGTTCTGTTGGGGCTTGGTAACCGGCCACAATGGGGCGGCCCGGGATGATTGGGTTTGTGAATATTCGGAAGTAGGTAGAAGGTGGGGGTGCGGGGTGTCGGTGGGGTCATGAAGTTAATGGAGTCAGGTGAAAGGTTTTGTAGGGGGCCTAAGATTTGAGGATTCCTTGAAGCTCTGCCTGGACATCAGGAATGGGATCGCCTTGAAAAACTTTATATGTGGTATTATCTGAAAGCTGACGCACTCCCTCTGCCACATACTCCCACCGGTCAAGTACCACTGTCATGGAGCCCTTGTCGGCAGGGAGAATGATGATGGAATGGTCAGCCACAGCTAGGCTACGAAAGCTAGCATCTGTGTGTGTGTGTTTATTTGTTACGATCACTGCCTGCGCTCCTTCGCCTGGTAAGTAGACTTCATCTATTTTTTTCATATATTTTTCCTGTTAGGAATATATATATATAATACGAATATTAAGACGAAAAATTCCTAGCAGAAAAAATTAAATATAAAAAACAAACGAAGCTTACTCACCAGGCAAAGGAGCACAGGTGTGACAGCATCACAAATAAATAAATGAATACACACACAAATGCAAGCTTTCCCAACCCAGTTGCTTCTTCAGGCAGAAGGAGAGGAGAGGGAAAAGGAAATGATGAGGTTTTTAAGGAAGGGGGTAAGGAGCCATTCCAATCCCAGGAGAGGAAAGACTTACCTCAGGGGAAAAATGGAGGGTAAACAAATGTGTGTGCATTTGTTTACCCTCCATTTTTCCCCCAAGATAAGTCTTTCCTCTCCTGGGGTTGGAATGGCTCCTTACCCCCTTCCTTAAAACCCTTTCCTTTTCCCTCTCCTCCCCTTCTGCCCCAAGAAGCAACTGGGTTGCAAAAGCTTGCGTTTGTGTGTGTGTGTATTCATTTATTTATTTGTGATGCTGTCACACCTGTGCTCCTTCGCCTGGTGAGTAATCTTCGTCTATTATATATATATATATATATATATATATATATATATATATATATATATATATATATATATATATATATATATTTTTCTCATTTTTTCCATACCATACATGTCACCCTACATCAACCCCATAAAATTTTATCTACATTCCCTCCGCAAGCACGTTTTTCCCTAGCCAGATTGAGGTTACACATCTATTCATTCAGGCTTGTTTAATATTTGGCATCACCCCCAAAGGCCTCACAGTAAAAGTTCCCATCTCTGGCTGTAGCCCATCCTTTCATCCTGCCTTATACCAATTCCACAGCCCTCACCCACCTGATCCTTAACATATACCTCAACTCCGCCAATGAACACACCTGTCAACTCCTATCCCTGATCAAAATCCTCAACCTTCGTCGATTGCCTGAAATCCTTACCCAGCCTGTTATCTCCTGAAACCATCCTTGTAACCATTGATGCCACTGCCTTATACACAAATATTCCACATGCCCAGGGCCTTGCTGTGATGGAGTATTTCCTTTCACGCGGACCACTCACTTCCCTACCTAAAACCTCTTTTCTTAATACCATAGCCAGCTTCATCCTAACCCACAACTTCTTTGCCTTTGAGGGCCAGACATACCAACAACTAAAGGGAACAGCCATGGGAACCAGGATGGCCCCCCCTCGTACGCAAAATTATTTATGGGACAATTAGAGGAAGCCTTCCTGGATACCCAAGCCTGTCAATCCAAAGTTTGGTACAAATTCATTGATGACATCTTCATGATCTGGACATACAGTGAAGAAGAACTCCAGAATTTCCTCTCCAACCTCAACTCCTAAATCACGTGGGTGCTGTCGCAAGTGGCTCTGTCCTTGATCGTGTACACCCTCCAGGTTACGGGACTGGAGTAAGTGGTGGTGGAAGGGTGCATAGGGCAGGTTATACAACGGGGGTGGTTACAAGGATAGGAGCCAGAAGGTAGGGAAGGTGGTTTGGGGATTTCATAGGGATGGACTAGGAGGTTATGGAGGTTAGGTGGGCGGCGAAAAGACACTCTCGGAGTAATAATATAATGCATCTTAAATTACGGAATAACTTAAACTAAGAGACTGATAAATATGACAAAGCAGTGGTTTATAAGATACAGTGTAATATTTGGAATGCCAACTAGATTGGTCAAACCTGTAGATCGTTTAATGTTGGGTACAAGGAACATATGGATGCCTTCCGACTTAATAATTTTGACAAGTCCGCTGTAGCTATGCATTTCCGCGAAACTGGCCACCCATTAAAGCGGATTGAAGATGACCTTAAGATTTTGCATAAACAGGATAAGGAAAGAGTTACATCTGCTAGAACAGCTGGAGATTACAATACATAATGATAAAAGCGACGTTTCATTAAATGAACGAGTTCAAGGCAATACATACAGCTTTTTTAAAAACTTTGTGGACCTATTATAACAAAAGTCATTTATTTTAAATTTCAACCTGTGTCTTGCAGTGCAAACGATTTCGTGAAACCTGAATGTACCCACTACCTTATGGATGATCTTTGGTATTTAGAGGTCTCTGTTTTCTTGTGCATACGTGCGTCCCACTTGTGTTGTTGACTCCATGCATTTCACTAGTGTTATGCATCGCCAGTGCTGGAGTCTGTTTTGAATCTTGACGAAGCACAGTATGCTGAGGACCTTTCTGCATAGACACGGTTACAAGGGAAGTAACCAAGTTTTCTTGTATTACGTTTTAGATTTTTATTGTCTCAGGTTTTAAGATTCTTGTACAGTTTATCTGATGATGAGAGCTTGACCCTTGAAACGCATCATACTTTAGTGTTTATACATGATCTCTGTGGTTGAGCTTACTTGACAAAATAATTGAATTGTAGAGTTGCATTACCAAAAGGAGTGTGTTTTTTTATTATTACTTGAATTTAATTATTTACCTTTGGGTATGTAAGCAAGTTCATCTTTGGTTGTTCCAGTCATCACAGGAACATGGGCAAACTTTCTTTCGAGAAACTGTTCTGCAACATCAGCTGGTAAGAATTTTTCAGCCTTATTTCCTGAATCTCGCTCAATAACAAAACCAAATGAGTCTGTTAAATTACTAGTAAAGTCCTGCAAAAACAAAGCAGTAAGTAATGACTGACATGTAAACATTTTCAATTGGGTTACTGATTTTTAAAACGAATGTTAAACCATACATATAAACTATGACAGCATGTGCTCAAATTTCTAACTAGCATTACAAGTGATACCTTAATAAATATGCACAAAGTTCTTTTATGAAAATGAGGAAGCGTAAATACATGCATAGCGTATTCCAGCACTGAATAAAAACTTTTATTTTACATTAAAAAAAAAGCGAATTATGTCCAATTTCAACAGAAAGAAATAGAAGCTTCCAGGCAGTGAAACCAAACACAAATCATAAATAAAGATGGACATTGCAGAGAGGTGCTAAAGTTACATACTCTAGCTGCCAGACAGTGTTGTCAATCTTAATAACAGAAGACTTTGGGAACTCAACAAATATGATTTTAATACAAAAGAATATGATGAGTTAACAAAAACGAAATATATTGTTTCAAATGTGTGACTTTACAAACAGCTAAGAGGAACAAAAGTAAACATTAACCATGCCAACAGCAACAAAGATAATCCTTCATTCTGTTAAAAAATAATAATAATAATAATAATAATAATAATAATAATAATAAAAACTATTCATTTGTTGTAGTGAATCATGTGATCAATAGTGCATCAGTCTACCCCCCCCCCCCCCCCCCCCCTGTTTTTAAAGCCTGGTGCCTATTATTTACAAAAATTACACCTTACATGATGCCAAGTCCTAGTGAAAACAGTAAATGTAGGCAAGGGCTGTTCCTGTCTGGCAGCTGTCATGACAAATCTGATGTCTTGTCACTTGTCCCATGAGCAGATCTGATCAGCTTCATCTTGGGAGAATGATGTCCTACGATAAGTGAGTCTCTTCAATGTTCGCTGCTTTGAGTCTCTCATTGGAAACAGTTTCCAAACTCCAATTCTTTTTGTTTTTAATGATCTTGCTTCCTCTTTCTCCAGTTTTATATAATGGCCAGCATATGACAAACTACATCATTTAGAAGCTGCCTAGGACACTGTTGCTAAATCCTTGTCCATGAATACTTTCTGTCTACAATGTCTTGTGGAGTTGGTTAATTGTATGTTCCTCATCCAATTACTTAGTTGTGCAAACTACATAAAAAAACTGCTGTTCTGTTTGCTGCATAGAGTCTGGGAAGATTAGTTCTCCTGTAAACCTGAAATTTTCACCAGAATGCACTGACTGACCTAAATAATTGCCATTTGTGATCCCAATAAGATGAGGTGCTGCAATTCTGTCCATTCTGACAAACTACATGTTAGTGCCATCTTTAATATTTGTTGGAAACTATCGTGTCATTACTGGTAGGATGGTAGCTCATCATTCAGAGATGCTTACAACCACATAATAACACAAGCTCATTGAATAACCTGCTTTACAAATGTCTTCAGCAATTGGTGATAGCATCAAGTGCTATGCCAAATCTGGAGAACCATGTGTGTACCAATTCTTTCCCCATTAATTCTGCTGATAACTAGTATGTACTGTGACTTGGGACCACCTTGTAAAGTGGTTGGTGATCATTGACAAAGACTATTCTAAGTTATATATTTGGACACCACACACACACACACACACACACACACACACACACACACACAATAGGTTACTACTTACCACAGAGATGTCGGATGAGCCACGGAAAGACACAAATAATAGAAAATAATTGCAAAGCTTTCAGTCGATATGGCCCTCATCAAATAAAAAATCACACACACACACACACACACACACACACACACACACACACACACACACACATGCTGAGCTTATGCAACCCTAGGTTGCTTCTTCAGAAAAAGAGCAGGGAAGGAGAGGGAAAAGGAAAGAATACGGGTTTAAAGGAACGGTTGAAGAGTCATTACAACCCCAGGAGAGGTTCTGAATTTGGGGGTATGAGGAATTGGCTCTGGCAATTTGTTTCTGCACCAGATCAGGAGGATACCTGTGGGGGGATACCTTAGGGGACAAGGTAAGTCCTTCCACTCCTGGGATTGGAATGGCTCCTTTTCCACTTCCTTGAAACCCGTATCCTTCCCTTTCTCCTCTCCTTCCTTCCTCTTTTTCCCGAAGAAGCCACCACTGGTGGCGAAAGCTTAAGTGTTTGTGTGTGTGTTTGGTGTTTCTGTCGACGAGCCTGTACTTTAGGTAAGTCAAAAATCTTTATTTTATACCTATTTTCCCACCTGGAAAGTCTCCTTCTAATATATATATACAGTAAAACCTCGTTTTTACATTCTCGGTTTTTACGTTTTCCCGCCATTTACACCATTTTTTGTCGGTCCCATCAAATTTCCTATGTTTACAATGTTAATTCGCCCTCGTTTTTGCGTTAACATATTTACATTTTTCCCGCGTTTTACGATTTTTGGAAGAATTTTTGTGAAGAAAAATGACGTAATGTACATAAATTGACGCTAGCATGACTTTTCCCATAAAGTATAGCGCTTAAAAATTATTCGCAATCGAGTTTATTGACACTTTGCATTTATTCAAACGTATATTTCGCCTTTCGTTGATGACTTACGACAAGCCGATTTGTGGCGATGTAGTTCCTCTTTCAACCAGCTTCTTTGCCATAGTGCTTGGCGTGAGAATAACGCTGATTTGTGGCGGTGCAGTTCCTCTTTCCGCTAGCTTCTTTGCCAAAGCGGCTGGCATCTACTCAAACAATCAGAACCAGTTGCTTTGTTGGTGTGAGAATAAAGAGTTGCATTGTTTTTATGATACATATTTCTGATTAATAAAGAACGATATATGTCAAAGTTGGGTGTCATAATACCCACAGCCTCAAAAAAGCGATAATAGTGAGAGGTGCCGATCCTATGCAAACGTCACAAAAACAGCCTACTTATGCATATTTTTGTACTCGAAAACGCGAATAAATTCCCTAATATCATCGTGTGAAACATCTAAAGTACAAAAATAACGGAACTTTGAGTTTTACTACGTACATAATTACGTAATTCCGGAAAAAGGCAGTAATTTTGGGGATGAGTTACATAGCCTGGCAGCAGCGTCCAAACAATATCGAAGTCGTTCAGGTAATTTTGAAGATGTGTTACATAGCCTAGCAGTGGCGTCCTCGATTATAATGAATGAAATTACGTCAAATTTCTACTTCCCATAAAATTACCAATTCTGCCTGGCGCTTAAAATAGCGGCATCCGATTATAATGAATGAAATTACGTCAAAAAATTCTACATCCTGTAAAATTATATTTTACCTGGCGCTTAAAATAGTAAAAATTTGGATAACCTTTATTGTATAATAAACTTCCTGGCGATTATTTAGATGCCTATTATGTACATATATCACAAATAAATTACGAAAATGCAAGGCTCATGCAGTAAGCATTTTTTTACCACTTAAAACAGAATTTCCTGCATTTTACATTTTCCTGCATTTTACACCATTTTACTTAAGTCCCTTGAAAGCGTAAAAACGAGGTTCTACTGTGTATATATATATATATACGTAAAAATAGATGAAGTACACTTACCAGGCGAAGGGGAACAGGCAGTAATAGCAACAAATAAACACACAGACACACACACACACACACACACACACACACACACACACACAAATGCTAGCTTTCGCAGCCTAGCTGCTTCATCAGGCAGAAGGGAGGAGAGGGAAAAGGAAATGATGAGGGTTTTAAGGAAGGGGGTAAGGAGCCATTCACTTCCCGGGACAGGAAAGACTTACCTTGGGGGGGAAAATGGAGGGTAAATAAATGCACACACACCCACACATTTACACAGCTGTGTAAATGTGTGGGTGTGTGACCCCACTGACACCCCGCACCCCTACCTTCTACCTACTTCCTAAGATTCACAAACCTAATCATCCAGGCCGGCCAATTGTGGCCGGTTACCAAGCCCCCACAGAACGAATCTCTGCCTACATAGACCAACACCTTCAACCCATCATGTGCAGTCTCCCATCCTTCATCAAAGACACCAACCACTTCCTCGATCACCTGAAATCCTTACCCAGCCTGTTACCTCCTGAAACCATCCTTGTAACCATTGATGCCACCTCCTTATACACAAATATCCCACATGCCCAGGGCCTTGCTGCGATGGAGTATTTCCTTTCACGCCGACCACCCACTTCCCTACCTAAAACCTCTTTCCTTAATACCCTAGCCAGCTTCATCCTAACCCACAACTTCTTCACCTTTGAGGGCCGGACATACCAACAACTAAAGGGAACAGCCATGGGAACCAGGATGGCCCCCTCGTATGCAAACTTATTTATGGGACGCTTAGAGGAAGCCTTCCTGGAAACCCAAGCCTGTCAACCCAAAGTTTGGTACAGATTCATTGACGACATCTTCATGATCTGGACCAACAGTGAAGAAGAACTCCAGAATTTCCTCTCCAACCTCAACTCCTTTGGTCCCATCAAATTCACCTGGTCCTACTCCAAATCCCATGCCACTTTCCTTGATGTCGACCTCTATCTGTCCAACGGCCAACTTCACACATCCGTCCACATCAAACCTACCAACAAACAACAGTACCTCCATTATGACAGCTGCCATCCATTCCATATCAAACGTTCCCTTCCCTACAGCTTAGGTCTTCGTGGCAAAAGAGTCTGCTCCAGTCCCGAATCCCTGAACCAGTACACCAATAACCTAATAACAGCTTTCACATCCCGCAGCTATCCTCCTGATCTGGTTCAGAAGCAAATTACCAGAGCCACCTCCTCATTCCTCCAAATCCAGAACCTTCCACCGAAGAATCCCAGAAGTGCCCCTTTTGTCACCGGATACTTTCCGGGACTGGAGCGGACTCTGAATGTGGCTCTCCAGCAAGAATACGACTTCCTAAAATCCTGCCCCGAAAGGAGATCCATCATTAATGACATCCTCCCCACTCCTCCGAGAGTGTCTTTCCGCCGCCCACCTAACCTTCGTAACCTCCTAGTCCATCCCTATGAAACCCCCAAACCACCTTCCCTACCCTCTGGCTCCTACCCATGCAACCGCCCCCGTTGTAAAACCTGCCCTATGCACCCTTCTACCACCACTTACTCCAGTCCAGTAACCCGGAAGGTGTACACGATCAAGGGCAGAGCCACTTGCGATAGCACCCACGTGATTTACCAACTAACATGCCTGCACTGTGAAGCGTTCTATGTGGGAATGACCAGCAACAAACTGTCCATTCGCATGAACGGTCACAGGCAGACAGTGTTTGTTGGTAATGAGGATCACCCTGTGGCTAAACATGCCTTGGTGCACGGCCAGCACATCTTGGCGCAGTGTTACACCGTCCGGGTTATCTGGATACTTCCCACCGACACCAACCTTTCAAAACTCCGGAGATGGGAACTTGCCCTTCAGCTTATTCTCTCCTCCCGTTGCCCACCTGGTCTCAATCTCCGCTAACTCAAATTCCCGCCCACTATCTTTAGCATCTTTGCCTTGGTTCTGTGGACAGAGCCTCTGCCTCAATTGGTATCTCTGTCCAACTTCTTTGCTTTTCACAAATGTCTGTCTAGGTGTGTTTGCGTTTCGATATGTCTGAGTGTGTGTGTATTTGTTTACCTTCTTTTTTTCCCCCTAAGGTAAGTCCTTCCACTCCTGGGATTGGAATGACTCCTTTTCCACTTCCTTAAAACCCATATCCTTCACTTTTCCTCCCCTTTTTTCCTCTTTTTCCTGAAGAAGCTGCCAGTGGTGGCGAAAGCTTGTATGTGTGTTTGTGTGTGATTTTATTTGTTTCTCTCGACGAGCCGGTCCTTTTGGTAAGTCATCTCTTTTCTATTTTTATATATGTGTGTGATTATTTGTGCCTTTCGATGAGCCGATCCTTTTGGTAAGTCATCCGATTTCTATTTTTTATATTTGTTTATCCCACCAGGAAAGTCTCCTTTTATAATTTTCGTTTTATATAGGAGGAGACCTTCCTGATGCTGTCCTTTCTTTGCTGAGAACTGGTTTTCCATCTGTGTCTTTGATATTCATAGAGCTGTTTTTCTTATCTCCAAATATCTCTTTTATTTTCCTGTAGGCTGTATCTATTTTTCCCATATTTATACATTCTTCTACATCCTTGCATTTGCCTTCTAGCCACTCCTGATTAGCCATTTTGTACTTGTATACCCGCATTCCTATTTTCTTATTCATTATCTGACCTACTCCTGTAATACCCCCAACTGATTTTGTATTTATAATCCTGTACTCACCTGACCAGAAATCCTGTTCCTCTTTCCACTGAACTTCACTAATCCCCACTACATCTAACTTCAACCTATTCATTTCTCTTTTTAAATTTTCTAGCTTCCCTACCTGATTAAGGGATCTAACATTCCAGACTCCGATCCGTAGAATGCCAGGGTTGCCTTTCCTGATGATCACATCCTCCTGAGTAGTCCCCGCCCAGAGTTCTGTTGGGGCACTATTTTACTTCTGGAATATTTTACCTGAGAGGATGTCATCATTCCCCAGCAAGCCATCCTGGATCCATCTCTGCCAGTCCCACGGACTGGTTTTATTAACTTTTATTCTGTTACTTAATGGTGGTGTAAAACTGGATGCTTTTAACATTTCTAATAGTGTAAGAGAAGATCTAGAGTTAATAAATTATGCTACTTAAAGAAGCGAAGATCTAAACCACAACATACATCTTTTTGCTGTATGTAACTTGCTATTTTACAAAATTACAGAATGATTATCTTGTGATGGTTGTCTTGGTAGGCTTTTCAAATGTTCAAATGTTTATGAAGCTTGAGGGACTAACCTGAGGGGTCATCAGTCCCTAAACTTGAAACTACTTATGAACTACCTTATACTAAAGATGACACAAACATCCATGCCCAAGGGGGGTATTCGAACCCCCGATGGGGAACAGTCTCACACATCGGAGAATAGCGCTTCAATGTACTTGGCCACTCTGCCGCGGCGGTGGGCTTTTAACCTCTGCAAACAAAATATTAGTAATTTTAGAGATGTCTATTCATTCTAGCCTTTTTTGCTACAAAAAGCCTTTTTTATGAAGCTATCTACCCACTTTTTGAAAGTAAGCGTTGGCAACACTGGGTCAATATGAGCTTTCAGAACCGAAAGCCCGCTAGTGTACCCTTTCTGAATGCACAACAAAAACCTTTATGCCTTGCCTGGGCCCATCAACACTGACCTTGGCCTCCTGATGACTGGAAACATGTTGCCTGGTCTGACAAGTCTTGTTTCCAATTTTATTGAGTGGATGGGCGTATATGGGTATGGAGACAACCTCATGAATCCATGGACTCTGCATGTCAGCAGGAGATTATTGAAGCTGGTGGAGGCTCTGCAATGGTGTGGGGCATGTGCAGTTGGGATGACGTGGGACTCCTGATATGTCTAGATATGGCTCTGACAGTTGACACATATGTATACTTCCCGACTGATCATCTGCATCCATTCATGGCCAAAGGTGCATTCCAACAGACTTGGGCAATTCTAGCAGGACAATGCAACACCCTACACATCCAGAATTGCTACAGAGTAGCTCCAGGAACACTCTTCTGAGTTTAAACGTCTTCGCTGGCCACCAAACTCCCCAGACATGAACATTATGAGCATATCTGGGATGCCTTGCAGATCTCCACCTCCTCATACCCATGCAGATGTATGGACAGATGGACAGCCCTGAAGGATGCATGGTGTCATTTTCCTCCAGCACTACTTCAGACACTACTTAAATCCATACCATGTCATGCTGTGGCACTTCTGCTTGCTTACAGGTCCCACATGATATTAGACAGTTTTTTTGTATCTTCAGGGTATCTTACTAAGTTCTTGGTAGGTGAATTGTCAAAACTATAAAAGAAAATCTCCCTCTACCCCAAACACACATCAATAGTGTAATGTGATGTGCTAATTACAGTGAGATAATTAGATTTGTAGGAACTAAAAGCAAGCAAAAGCTGTGGCAATTACAGAAACTTTCAATACCTGATTTTTCTCCATCAATGCTGTTGAACAAACTTCTTTAAATAAAAACTATGTATTTGTCTATAATAAAATTACATTATTAGAGATGGATATCATGATCATAAGTGAAAAATTCCACTTCATATACTCAGAAATAGGTATAGCATAGTCTAAAAGTAGTTTGGCATATCAAACAATACAAAAACAACTTTGATAGTTGTCATCCATCACACATCAAAAAATCCCTCCCACACAGCCTTTCCGACCATGGATGGCAAAACAGCAGTGATGAAAAGTGCCTTATCTCATATCCTGACGGCTTCAGAAAGGTTTTTCTAAACTGAAATTATCCTCCTGACCAAGTCCACAAACAGATAACCTGTGCTATATCTGCAAACACCACCAGGAATAATATCCCTATGGAAGACTCCAAAGCAACGTGCGGCCAATCCATGAACCCAGCACCCCCATCAGAGACCGGGCTACTAGTAAAATCAACCATGTGGTTTACCAACTCTGCTACAATCACTGGACAGCCCTTTTTACACTGGTCTGACAACTAAACAAATGTCCATCAGGGTGAATGGCCATCATCAAAAACTTTGGTAAATAAAAATATGGACTACTTTGTGGCAAAGAATATGACTGAACACAACACACTTAATTTTGATGACTGCTTTACAACCCAGGCCATCTGGACCCTCCCCTCCACCAACAGCTCTTATAAACTGTGCAGCTGGAAGTTTCCTGTAAAACACATTCTACAGTCTTGCAATAATCCCTACACCCCATATCTAACAGCCCTCCTCCCACTCCTATCCACTATCACAAGCTCGTTCCAATTCATGCCTTTTCCAACTGTGTGACAGCTTTTTTATTTACTTATTAAAATATTTAAATATCCCTTTAGTTAATTTATTTTCATTTTCATCATTTTACAGTCTTCCCCTCCCCACCATACATACATCACCCATCCCTTCCCTTTACTGCATTCCCAGCACCATCTTGCATTCTCACCTATCAGACTCTTTACAAACCATTACGCAATGCAGAACTTTACATGCCCACGCTCTCCCGGCATCTTTCTCCCTCCACTCCCCTCACCTCTCACTTTCACGATTCTTCTTGTGCTAGAGTAGCCAGAGATGGTTATCGTGTGTGCTTCAGTAGTGTATAAGTGATGTGTGAATGTCTGTGTATCTTTTTTTGATGAAGGCAAGGATCAGAATTTTTTTAGGTACCGGTATTTTAATGTCATCATCATCATCATTACAGATTGATTATGCCTTTCAGTTTTCAGTCTGGAGCATAGTCCCCCTAATAAAATTCCTCCATGATCCCCTATTCAATGCTAACACTGATACCTTGTCTGATGAAGCCAGTTACTTTCTAAATCATTAAGTCTCTTAGGTAACCTGCTTCTTCCATGTATCTTACATGGCACCAGCATCTCAGCCTATTAACTCTAACTGCCTCAATTTTGGTGTGCATTCCTAGTTTTTCCTTGGTGTCCTCATTATAGACACTCTCCTAGCAATGTTCCAATCTACTAGTACCTGCAATCATCCTTGCTACTTCCATATCTGTAATCTCAACCTTATTAATAAGGTTACCTGTATCTACCTAGCTTTCACTCCCATACAACAAAGTTGGTCAAAAGATAGAATTGTGCACTGCTAACCCAGTCTTTGTGCTAACTTCTTTCTTGCAGAAGGTTTGAATCCCAACTAGGGAACATATTTCAGTTTAGTGCCTCTCCTTCAGTTTGATATCTCTGATAATATATTGAGACAAAATATGTATCTGGTCAGTGATTTATTATTTGATATTTAGATATATCACCTGTGCCTGAGCAACATGGCAAGACCATTCCCATTAACATTTATTGCTGGGGTGCTATTTCACTATTGGAGAGCCTTGACAACATTAATATGTATTACATAGGGAAACATAAGGCAGAATTGAAGATTGTGTTGTGCGCAGAAACTTCAGTTGAAGAGCTTCACAGCCTGTAAAACAGAGTAAGTTGATATTGGTAATTGTTCCTTAGTTGTGTATCATATTAATGTTTATGTAAATTGCTAAGCAAAACTATTGTGCAGTTATAGAGCTTTATATGGAATGTTGTCTTGTTATAGGATAACAGCAACCATGGTGAGAACATGTCAAGAAGCTTGGGTCTGGTGAAAGGTGCAAATGTAACTGCATTTTCATAGAAAACGCGGTAAAGGCCATGCATCAGGGGAAAAAGAGCATAAGGACAGTTTGCTGTGCCATACGCTTTTGTGTCCCAACTTCGTCGCCGCTTTTGTGTCCCAGCCTCGTCGTAGGTGTCGGTGGCCGAGTGGAATGAGACCGACGCAGGAACAAAAATAGCACGCTGGTGCAGGTACGGAGGGGAGCAGCCAGAAACTATAAACACTCGAGTAAATTAGAAAGAGATATATATTGCACAGAATGTAACAATACTTAACTTTTACATAGTACTGCAGAATGTTGATACATAGTTGTTAGAGGCCTGCCTAGTGCCTGTACGATAGCAAAGTCTTCACTGGTGCCTATCTGATTACGAAGGTCCTAACTGGTTGCTATCTCCGTCCGAAGTGCCCGATGTCTTTCCGTGGTGGCCACGAGCGGGGTTGCAGCAGAGGGCGCTTGTGGCTGTCCTGAGAACGCCGCGCCGTGTGTGCATGGCGGCGCGCGGCGAAAGTCGGTGGCGCGCACTTTGTACTTGTGCGACACCACACCCCTCCCCCCCAAACCGCCGCGCCGTCGTGGCATAGGGCTGAGGGCCACGGCGACGGCACTGGGAGGAGGGCCTGGGCGGGGGCGTTACTGGTGGGACGGACGTCGTAGCTGAGGCTGGGATCGAGACGCCGTCCGCGCCCCGGCATCCGCCTTGCGATCCTCCAGGGAACCCACCGAAACCTGGGGAAGGGCGCACCCTGCCGCCTAGATTGAGCAGGTCATCTTCTTCTGAGGTGCGTGGCCCAAGCTGGGGGGGCCCGCACGGTCCCGGAGTCCCTCTCGGTGATGCTGTCAGCTGCGGCGGCGACGGAGGCGGAGAGGCGGACTGCGTAGGAGGCGCGTCCACCTCCATAGGGATCTCGTAGTCCGGGGACGAACGATGTGGTTGTGCTCCCTGGCGGTGAACTGGGTCTGGAATCAAGAAACCCGAGACAGGATCGCGCAGCCTGTGCAAGCGCAATTGGTTTGCGTGGCACCGCAGCTCCGACCCTGTGGAAGAACGTACAATATACATATTGCGACCGAGCACGCGCTGAATGGTGCCCGGCATCCATGTCTTCTTGTTGCCAGCAAACACCCTGTACAGCAGCGGCATGGAAACCTGAAAACGCATAGCGCCATACGAACCGACTCAGTGTGTGGGAGGCTGCAGCAGGTGAAGGAGAGTGCGGTGACGGCGGCCGTGTAGCAGCTCGGCAGGAGACGGGCCGTCACGTGGCATGCATCGATACGTAGACAGGAAAATTTGAAGAGCTTGCTGCCTGGAGTGCTGACCTTTCATCTTCTCCATGTGAGACTTGAATGTTCGAACGAAACGTTCTGCTTCACTATTGGACTGAGGGTGAAAAGGTGCAGTGGGAATATACTGAATGCCATTCACACGGCAAAACTGTTGAAATTCCGCACTAACAAACTGAGGTCCATTGTCACTGACGATAGTTTCAGGCAAGCCTTCGATGCAAAACACTGATGTTAAGGCACTGATAGTACTAGAAGCTGTCGTTGAGTTCATGGCAATCACAAAAGGAAACTTGCTGAAAGCGTCTACAACAATTAACCAGCGCGTATTCCAGAAAGGTCCGGCAAAGTCAATATGTAAACGTTGCCATGGTCCCTTGGGGCGTGGTCAGTCTGAGAAACGCTGTGGAGGAGCCGCCTGATGCTCCGCACCAAACTGTACACTGTGATGTCATGCTCTCTATCTGAGCGTCCATACCAACCCAGGTACAATGACGTCTGGCCAGTTGCTTTGTCCTAACAATGCCCCAATGTCCTTGATGCAGGAGGCGTAACACTTCTCGTTGCAGGGAACAAGGAACAATCACTCTTGCTTGGTCGTTGTCGGTATGCAACAACAGAACACCCTGACTTAAAGATAATGCATGACGTTGTGCAAAATAACGTCGAACCAGAGGCCGATCAATGTCTTTGGCTCTGGCAGGCCACCCTGAGCGAACAAAACGTGCTACCACACTTAGGTCTGCATCCGCAGCTGTTTCCTGTGCAACCCGACGAGAGTTCAAAGGAAAGTCTGCGACAGCGGAAGCATCTCTGGAGTCTATCTGACAACATGCCATTTCTGAAGAATCAAATGATACATCCTGGCCAACCGGAAGTCGGGAAAGTGTGTCCGCGTTAGCATGTTTAGTGGTAGGTCGGTACAAAATCTCATACTGATAATTAGACAATATCAAGGACCATCTCTGAAGCTTTTGTGCCGTACGTGGCGGAATCGGCTTTGTGGGTGAGAACAACGACGTGAGAGGCTTGTGGTCTGTCAACAAATAGAATTTTCTGCCATAGAGATAATGATGAAACTTTGTGACGCCGTAAATGATTGCTAAGGCCTCCTTTTCTATCTGACTGTAATTCTGTTGCGTCGGCGTCAGTAGCTTGGATGCAAAGGCAATAGGACGATCGTGACATCCAATACGATGCGACAGAACGGCACCCAGACCGTACGACGAGGCGTCAACTGCTAACACTACAGGCTTCTGTGGGTCAAAGGGAATCAAACATGCATCACTGAGTAGTGCACACTTTAAGTTGGTAAAGGCAACTTGGCAATCTTTAGACCACACAAAAGGAACATTCTTCCTACGTAAGTGATGCAGTGGAGCTGCAATCTGAGAGGCATTGGGAATAAATCTAAAATAATAGTTAAGCTTTCCCATTACTGCTTGCAATTCATGCACATTCTTAGGAGGAGGCAAGTCTTTGATTGTTCGAAGATGTGACTGTAAGGGATGAATTCCTTGGGCATTAATCACATGGCCTAGGTACTCTATTTCAGTTTGAAAAAACGAACAATTTGCTTTATTACAACGTAGACCTGCTGCAGTCAACACTTTGAAAAGGCACTCCAGGTTTGCTAAATGTTCTTCAACTGTACGTCCGGATACCACAATATCATCTAAATAGTTCGAACAACACGGTACAGAAACTATCAGCTGTTCCAAAAAACGCTGAAAAATAGCGGGGGCGGAAGAACTGCCAAAGGGTAGGCGTTGAAATTGAAAAAGGCCCATGTGAGTATCAATGACGAAAAACTTTTTTGACTCGTCATCAAGTGGAATCTGTAAGTATGCCTCTGCTAAATCAATCTTAGAAAAGAAGCGAGACTGTCCCAATTTGTCCATTAGTTCGTCAGGTCTGGGCAGGGGATAAGTGTCTACAATTGTTTGACTGTTCACTGTTGATTTGAAGTCCGCACAGAGACGAAGTTTTCCTGACGGCTTGGGTATAATTACTATAGGCGAGGCCCACTGACTCGCAGAAACAGGAGAAATCACCCCACTATCTTGCCAACGTTTAAGTTCTTCGGCAACTGTATCACGCAAGGCGATAGGCACTGGTCTAGCTTTACGAAATTTTGGAAGTGCAGATTCTTTTAAAGTTACATGTGCCACGAAGTCTTTTTCACAACCTAGTTCCGGCGAAAACAAGTCACTATATTTGTCACACAATGCATTGATTTTATCCTGAGGCACTATTGACGAAATTTGAAGCACATCTCTTTGAATTGATAAACCAAATAAATCGAATGCATCTAGTCCAAAAATGTTCTGCGTAGTTTTGGCCTGAAGAACAACAAAAGCAACCGTCTTTGTAACACCTTGAAAAGAGGCAGGCAGGCTACACATTCCTAGCACGGGAATATTTTGACCCGTATACGCCGTTAGCACATGTTGACACGGCGACAAATTTGGCGAACCCAGAAGTTCATAACTGTCTTTATTAATTAATGTAACAGTGGAACCAGTATCAAGCTGAAATTGCACCGTCTTATTTTCTATAGAGAGAGTAACAAACAGCTTGTGCTTCTGGCGCACGACCGGTGCGCGAATGTGGGCAACGTCTAATACATATTGTTTTCTGCGCTTGCGCGGGTTGCGTGCGGTAGGAAGCGGCGCATACTCGGCACACAGCGGATTAACCACACTGTCACTAGATGACACTACCGCCGGATCGGCGTCCACGCAACGCGAGGCTACTGCACTAATATTACTTTGAGTAGCTACCTGATGTCTACTGTCACTAGCTACACAGTACTGGGCACTATTACAAGGAGCAGTTGCAGAAGGCACTATTTTCACTACAGGAATGCACTGTTCATAGTCATTTTGCTTGTCACGAACCCTTTTCCGTTGCACTGTTTTACGCGCCCGTCGGCGCTTGCTACGTGGTGCTCTATATAGTTTTGCCATAGGCGCAGAACTACTTTCTTGCAATTGAGATCCGAGGAAAGCACTGTTCAATTCCACAGCCCGTATAACATTTACAGAATGAACTGCTCTCGCACTCTGCGAAGCACTGTTTCTAACGGTACTGTTCCTTGAGTTTTTAATTTGCATACACACAGACTGTACATGTCCTGATTTGCCACATTGATAACAGGTTACGTTGCGACTAGGGCAATGAGCACGCTTGTGGCGAGACACACACTGGGGGCAAGATTTACGTACATTTTTCTGAAATGAGCGTTGGCGCCCGTTATTCAAATCACTGTTTCTAACACGACGGGGTGACCTTTGTGTCGCACTTTTACACTGGCTACTGTTCACTGTCTGTTCAGCACGGCCGGTAGAAAAATAAGAATCACTAGTGCTATACTGAGAACTATGGCTAGGAAAGCGTCCGTTACGGCGCACTGAATTAACACTGTGGCTTTGCATTTCTACCTCTGCTAAGTCAAAAGTATCATGCACTTCTATAAGCTGAGGTACACTGTCTAATGAAGGGTCTGACTGTTTTAGAATTGCTGCCCGAATTCTGGGATCCTGAATATTCTGCGTAATCGCATCCCTCAACATCACGTCACTATACGAAAGTCCACAAGAGCAAGTAAATTTACATTGGCGGGTTAAGCCCTTCAATTCCGTAATCCACTCTTGGTGTGACTGCTGCGGTAATTTTTTAAGTCTGAAAAATCGGTACCGAGCCGCAGCTACGAGAACTTTTCTCTCGTAATAAGCATTCAATGCATCTACAATTTGTTCAAAGTCTACATCACGAGGAGATGCGTGAGGGAAAAGTTTTTGCAATAATGCGAAGGTCTGGGGGCCCACAATCGCTAAGAAAAGGTTCTTCACTCTCTGACCTGTAATTTGATGAGCCGCGACGAGTTCTTGAAACTGTGCGAAGTAGTCGCTCCATTCTTCCTCATGTTCGTTGTACTGGCGAAATGTAGGAAGCGGTGCAGCGGCAGGTGTGGGCTGCTGATGTGACGGCTGTTGTTGAGTTGTCGTCAACTGCGCCACTGCCTGGAGAAGTTGTGTTATTTGCGCCGTCTGTAACTGAATAATTTCCATTAAGTTTGGGTTCGGGGTAGTGGCCATGCTGACAGATTAGGCGCCGCGTATACAAGTAAATTAGGACAAAACGCAAATGCAAGATAAATGAGGACGCTCTGCAACAAAAAAAGTCCACAAAACACGTAACTGAAAACGTTCCCCCAAAAATTCTTATAATAAGGGTGGGTGGGCGGGAGCAATTTCTGCGTGCTCCGACTACTGCTGTCTGGCTGCTGCAAGCAGGCTGGTCCTCGGTTCTATCACTCCTCGTCACCACTTTTGTGTCCCAACTTCGTCGCCACTTTTGTATCCCATCCTCGTCGCCACTTTTGTGTCCCAACTTCGTCGCCGCTTTTGTGTCCCAGCCTCGTCGTAGGTGTTGGTGGCCGAGTGGAATGAGACCGACGCAGGAACAAAAATAGCACGCTGGTGCAGGTACGGAGGGGAGCAGCCAGAAACTATAAACACTCGAGTAAATTAGAAAGAGATATATATTGCACAGAATGTAACAATACTTAACTTTTACATAGTACTGCAGAATGTTGATACATAGTTGTTAGAGGCCTGCCTAGTGCCTGTACGATAGCAAAGTCTTCACTGGTGCCTATCTGATTACGAAGGTCCTAACTGGTTGCTATCTCCGTCCGAAGTGCCCAATGTCTTTCCGTGGTGGCCACGAGCGGGGTTGTTGCAGCAGAGGGCGCTCGTGGCTGTCCTGAGAACGCCGCGCCGTGTGTGCATGGCGGCGCGAGGCGAAAGTCGGTGGCACGCACTTTGTACTTGTGCGACACCACATACGCTACCCTTATCAATAAGTTAAAGAATAAATATAAACACAAGGTGGGTGCACCAACAGTGTTAAACAAGGAAGAGGAGAAAATGCTTGCTGAGCATTTATTGGTAGGTGCCAAGTGGAGTTTTCTGCTGAGGAACAAAAATATACATAACATCTTAGAGAGCTATCTTAACCATGCAGGGGAAGTAGAAAAGAGATTTAAAGACAATCATTCAGGATTAATAAGAAACTCTGAACTGACCGTGAGAATTGGAGAGAACACAAAAAGAAAAACATAAAAGTTTGATCGTTGTAACCCCTGAAAAAATGTAAAGTTGTTATAAGGCAAAATAAACCCCATCGGATAACACCAATCAATGATTTCTTTTTTGTATTCACATTTCATTTCATTTTGTATTTCATGTTTGTATTATTATTAAACAGACAAGAAAGAGTCATAAATTTTAAATGTAAAATTATGCAAATAAATTGTTAATGCTCTGTGAAATGTCATTAAAAAAAACAGCCAAAAATTTTTGTTATTAACCTGTTTTATGGTACTGTTTGTGTTTTGTCACTAGTATACTTTTCATATGACCAGAAGCTCTTCTTTTAGTCTGCCAGAACACTTTATAACATTGTACACTCCACTGCTTGGTGAACAATTCTGTCAAGAAGTAATGTGATGTTTTAACAGAACTTCATGTTCATTAACATGTGTCACTCATCATAAATTTTAATGGAACCTTTAGGCAGGTAACCATGTTGAAAGTGAACAACAGTACTATAAACAGGCTGAATTGTTGACTAGTACAAAAACAGAATGACCGTATTGTTTGTAATGTAACAATAAAATCATTCTATTTTTGAAGTATGACATTTTGCAATATTGCTGGGTAGTTACTTTTTTGTTTCCATTTATAATTCAAAACTTACATAAAAGGCTTCTCCTGTCCCTGCAATTTCGAAAGGATCTTTTCCTTTCAGGCAGTTAACTATCTCCTCTGATGTTGTATCTGGGCAGTTCACCAGTCTTGCTTGCTTTCTTGCTTGTTCCAATGGGTGTTTAACACCATTCGTCAGATCAGCTCCACTCATTGCAATTACTTTGTGAAACAAGCCTGAAATAAAATTTTAAAAGAACATGGTTAGCAATTTAATGAGAGAGACTTTTATAATTACAAAAGCATCATTTATAGACTTCTTTATCATAGCTGTCCTCAGCCATCAATTTTATTTTTTTATATTTCTTAGAGAACATTGGCATTGTGGGATAATACATTATTATTATTATTATTATTATTATTTTCTTAAAGGGACAAAAGCGCATAATTTTTCTAAAGAAATATCAAGATATGATTATCTGATGGCAGCCATCATTATTCTTCAGAAAAGCTTATTTTAGTATTTTCAATTTCCATTGCTATTTTTATTTTACTTAGGAACTTTTCTAATTTCGTATAAGGTTAAAACCTGCATCCTTTCCTTTTTCACTTCCTCCTAAAGCTCAGCTTTTGTGTGTGTGTGTGAGAGAGAGAGAGTTTTTATTTATGTCGGTATAATGAACTGGTGCCTTTTTGCCTGGTAAGTTAAGCCTTTCTTATTTATATATATTATTATCATCTTTCTTTTTATCTCCACATACTGCTGCCCATTGCATCATTGTGATTTAATACAAATGTATTATTTTAAATATCCGGCACTTAAAAGTTCCATCAAGTTAAAAAAAAAATCCTGTGTGGTGTTAAGATTGCTGAAATCAAGTCCTAGTTTGTAAGTAAAATGTGTGACAACAACAAAGCAGTCAATGGATTTAGTGACACAACCAGTAAGAAATACTTAGTAAACATCAACTGATTGATGATCATTCCACAAACATCTCTCTCTTACAAGAACATGGTGCTCCTTTTTAAATACCATGGGTAATCATGAAGCAGTCAATAACACTGTTTACTAACTTCCAGTTTATTTATTTATTTTCAGCTATCAGAGAAAACAGCATTTGTCATACCTTTACTTTTAATTTGCTGATTATATTAATGTCATCTGGTATAAAATTGTATTTAAATACCAATTTTTTACACAGTTTTGACTTACCTCTAGACATAGGAGATATCATGTGTAGATATGCACTAACACCACCAGCACTATAACCAGCAACTGTAACACTGCCAGGATTCCCACCAAAAGAGGCAATATTTTGCTGCACCCATCTGAGAGCCATTACTTGATCTTTGAATCCATTATTACCTGGAAGAACTGAGTCACCAGTACTTAGAAAACCTGAAAAATAATCATAACATGGTTATTTATTTTAATTAACAGTACATTGTAAATCTTAGACCCTATTTTATAAAATTACACTCCTATGAATGTGTTCTGATATATGTAGCACAATAAGCCACAGATCAAATTTATTGACACATTATTAGTCTACTACTCTACAAAGGCAAACATTTTTCAAGGATGCAGCTCCATACATATTGTGACTGCACATGAAAACAAACATACACACACATTTCTATAAATAAAAATTAATTTGTGTGTTTTACACTCACTAAAACTCTGAAATGGCTTGACCGGTTTCAATAATTCTTATTTTGTTTTTATTGCTTTCGTACAGGGATGGTTTGTATAAAATAGAAGAAAAATTGAAACCCAAAGAAATAGTTGGGGGAAAACAAAGAAAGAAAAAAAAGGGGGGGGGGGGGAATTTCATATGTGCATCACCACTTCAGATTAGATTAGTATTTTATGCACTTCCATATTTTTCATACAATTATGATGAAATTTTGCTGAATTGATCTGCAAAACAATAAGAAGGTCACTGTCTACATAAGCTTTTCTACAGTGCTTATGGGAGGGTACTTTACAACAGATTCAACAACAATCTAGATTTTTATCCTGACCTTGATTAAATGTCACACACTTCACCTTCAGCTAAAATACAGATATGGTTTACCCAATTTTAATAATTCTTTCTCACTATATGGTTTAGAAAAAAATAGGGATAAAAACAGTTGAAAAGTTGAAGAAATCTAAATCAACTGCCGTGCCTAAGTTTCACTAAAACATAAAAATTTCTTGACCAACGTGAAATAAAGCAATGGTTTAGTCAAATAAACAAAATAGGGAAAACCCAAAGAAATAGATTTAAAAAATCATATATACTGGTTGTTTCAGAAGCAAATCACCATATCGGATTACTTTCAATACATGGCATTTATGGTGGACCTATAGCTTAACACTGAGGGGAAATATGTCACTTGGTAATAAGTGATCTGTCACTACCCCTAACACTTTCCGATGAAGATTTGTAATGATATTGTATAGCTATTATTTTTCCCTTTTGTTAACTATGTTGTTTTGAAGGCACATATTGTGCCAGAAAATTTCTTTTCATTGATTTATGTAACAATAGTGGAAGTGGAGGGGTTAGTCAACATTGGTATTCCTGTGTTTGGAACAGCTGCTGTTCATGGAAATTGCTATTGAATAACACCATCCCACCTCAAATAATAGGTGTGGAAGAAAAAAGAAATGAAGATGCAAATAGAATCATAAAGAAGATGAAACCGATTTGATTTCCCATAAATGAAGTGTGTGCAAGTTTACATCTGGTCCTATCTTCGCAACTTATAAGATGGAGCTGTTGCCTTGAAAAGAGGTAAACTGACATTTCTACATCTAATTCAAAGTGAACAGTTTCCACTATTAATGGTGACCTTAAAAAACAGAAATACTGCATTTTCATACATCACCACAGTAATCAAATAATGGGCACCCGCATGGCACCCTCCTATGCCAACCTGTTTATGGGCTGTCTGGAGGAATCCTTCCTAGCATCCCAAAACCTCAAACCTCTGGCCTGATTCAGGTTCATTGATGATATTTTCATGATCTGGACTCAGGGCCAGGACACACTAGCCTCCTTTCTTCAGAACCTCAATTCCTTCTCTCCCATCCACTTCACCTGGTCTTCCTCAACCTACCATGCCACATTCCTGGATGTCAACCTCCACCTCACTGATAGCTCCATCCACACTTCTGTCCATATTAAACCTACCAACCACCAACAGTACCTACACTTTGACAGTTGCCATCCCTTCCACATCAAAAAATCCCTCCCTTACAGCCTGGCCACCCGTGGACGGCATATCTGCAGTAGCAAGAACTCCCTTTCTGAATTTGTTGAGGGTCTCACAAAGGCCTTCACAGACAGAAACTAACCCACAGACCTAGTCCACAAACAGATCTCTCATGCCATATCCTCACACATCCCAAATTCTCCTCCTAATACCAGTAACCATCCACAAAAGAGCACTCCCCTTGTCATCCAATGCTACCCTGGACCCAAACTACTAAATTATATCCTTCACCAATGTTTTGATTTTCTAACCCTCATGCCCAGAAATTAGAGACATCCTGCACAAGATCCTTCCCACCCCTCCGACAAAGGTGTTCCATCTCCCTCCCAACCTCCACAACATCCTAGTTCATCCCGAAACCCAGCTCACTGCCACAAGGATCATATCCTTGTGGAAGACCCTGCTGCAAGACTTGTCCAATCCACCCACCCAGCACTTCCTATTTCAGTCCTGTCACAGGCTTATCCTATCCTATCAGAGGCCGGGCCACCTGTGAAAGCAGCCACGTAATTTACCAACTGTGCTGCAAACATTGTACAGCTTTCTATATTGGCATGACCACCAACCAGCTATCCATTAGGATGAATGGCCACCGCCAAACTGTGGCCAAAAACAAGGTGGACCACCCTGTGGCACAGCATGCAGTGGAGCATATGCTTGATTTCAATGGCTGCTTCACAACCCGGCCCATCTGGATCCTCCCATCCACCACCAGCTTTTCTAAATTGTACAGATGGGAGTTATCCCTACAATATATTCTCTGATACCAAAATCAACCAGGCCTCAACGTACGATAACTTCCCTATTTTCCCCCATACCTTACAGTTCCTACCTCTCTATCCTAAACCTCATCTATTTTGAGTGGTGGGTGGATGTGCGATTGTGTGTGTCTGTGTGTGTTGTGTGTGTGTGTGTGTGTGTGTGTGTGTGTGTGTGTGTGTGTGCTGTGTGTGTGTGCTCGCGCACGTGTGCGTCCATGTGTGTGTGTGTGTGTGTGTGTGTGTGTGTGTGTGGTGTACTTACAGTGTGCACGCATTTTGTATATTTATATTTATCTTACTTTTTTTCCCCTCCCCTCACACGCTTCCCCACTCCATTCCTAAGCTGCATCTCATTATTCCCATGTAACCCATCCCCACCACCATGACGTAACCTTCCTATCCCCTCTCCCCTACCCTCCCGTCCCGTCCCTGATTCGACGCAGAGCGTCATTCGAAGTGTGGCAGCCAGAGGTGATGGTTTTATGACTGTGTTGTGTGCCTGTGTGACAGCGTGAGTGTTCTATTTTCTGAAGAAGACCATGTCCGATAGCTGAAAGTGTTGTAAGTGTGTGTCTTTTGTATGTGCCTGTTGCAGCTCGTCACCAGGTCTTTACGGTGAGTTGTAAACTGTCCTTACTATATTATTATATTTCAGTTTTTGTGATCAAGGAGAGGACACGGAAAGGGGGGGGGGGCAACGAAAGGAACAACTGAAAAATCAAAATGGTAATATTGAATTTGCATTGTCATTTCAGATTAGATTCATATTCTATGCACTGGCATACCATTCATCCAAATGTGTGACAATTCTGCACACTTGACCTTCAAAACAAGAGGAGGGTCACTGCCTACTTTACATTACATACAGAGCATGGCATGGTAGAGGAATTTTTACAACAGACTTTGACATCAATCTACATCTGAACAACATTTTTGATTTTGACTGAGATTTTTTTACAACAATTAGACCCCTCCGCCCCCAAATTTTGCAACAAATAAGAAGGTTGGTTTTCTGAATTTTTTTATTTGGGTGGTTATGGGCTGATTGGATATTGCTCCAGAGCATCTTGCAAAAACAACACATTATTATGTGAAAAAATAATATTTAAATTTTTTCTTCATTAATAGAAATGTTACCAACCACAGTGGTGGCACATAAAGACTGAAGAGAAGTACCACACATGTTTCTTTTTTATTTTGTTTCTCTTCTATGTAAAAAATTTCTTTTTACATGTGCTTCAAAGTTTTACCTTGTGACATTTTATGTGCAATCATGGCCACTAACTCTGAATTAATTGAGCAATTAGAAGTGTGGGAGGGTGGTGATGTAAGTTATGACAATATTTGTGACGATGTTAACAGAAAACACACTGATAATGAAAACTGAATGGAATGAAGGGGGAGGATGCTGGACAATGGTGGGCCCAGAACTTTCCATGCTGCAAGGCAGAGCTCTGCCTGGTAGGAATGTGAGATGCAACTTGGAATGCAGCAAAGATAAGAGGCATGGGAGCGAAAAAGGAGAGGTGTCGAGGTGTGTGTGTGTGTTTGTGTGTGAGAGAGAGAGAGAGAGAGAGAGAGAGAGAGAGAGAGAGAGAGAGAGAGAGAGGAGAGAGAGAGAGAGAGAAGAAGAAGGAGGAGGGAGGGAGACAAAGAGGGAGGGAGTGAAAAAATTAAAACAATAACAATAAAAATATGTGGAGGATCCTAATGGCTTGGATGGTAAAGCAGCCACTGAAAAAATCAACCATGCTGTGTTCAGGCACATTTTGACAGACAGGAGACAGAATCTTCAAGAAGATGCAATCATGTTCTTTTGGTTTTTGCTGGACGTTCTTCCTGACTTAGACTAAAAAATTTAGAATTATGACACCACAATACTGTTCATGTATTTTCATATTCTGCCAGCAGTCAAAATATCAACAGCTTTATGATGGTGTTGTTTACAGTGTTCTTGGAAAAAGAGCTAAAAAGTGAATAATATTTCCTTTTTGCTTCTTCAAGGCCATAGCTACTGGCTTCCAAATCATGTGTTCGATATTTAAAGAGAACAATGACTCTCAAAGTTCTCAATAGAAACTGAACTGTCAAAAGTCTACAAGATAATGCAGAGAAAATACTAAAGTCAAAGCTACCATTCAAAATGAATAGCCAATGTGTCATTTCAGAAAGAAAGCAAAGAAAATTGTTAATGTGTTAGTTAGAAATAAATGTCTGGAGTTAAAAAAGATGTCCTATACAAATAATGTACAGATGTAAGAGGGAACACTAGACAATAATAATGTGGTTGTAACACACAATACTTTTAGTGTTACTCACAATCAAACAATGGAAATTCCAGAAAGGGGTCAACAATATTTTTGAGAAGGATAGGTTGCTATTCACCACAGAGATGCACAATGAGCTGCAGAAAGGCACAAATAATAGAATACACTTTAATAGCTTTCGGTGTTATGGCCTTCATTGGTTAGAGAAACGCACACACACACACACACACACACAACACACACACACACACACACACACACACACACACAAACTCACACAGACACAACCATGGGAGTCCGGCAGACTGACCACAGTGGCCGGAGACAGCAGTCATGACTGTGTGAGTGTGTGTGTTTCTCTAAGCGATGAAGGCCATAACGCCAAAACTATTAAATTGTATTCTATTATTTGTGCCTTTCCACGGCTCATTGGATGACTCTGTGGTAGCAACCTATCCTTCTCAAAAATATTTTAGTGTTAAATTATTTTTCAAAAGAGATAGATAGGCTGGCCAGTACTTACCTTTGTGCAGTACCATCGATAGTTACACAAATGAAGAAACAGAAAAAAGGGGACGAAAAAGGACAAACTTTCTTCTGTTTCTTCATTTGTGTGACTATTGGCGGTACAGCACAAAGGTAAGTATTGGCCAGCCAATCTATCTCTTTTGAAAAATGATTTATCATCTCTGAGGATAATTTTCATCATTAATCAAATATTTTAGTGTTACTCATTTTTATACTTTCTGTAGAATGATAAGAATAATCCAAGCTTAACAATTAGGTATGTTGAAATAATCCTTATTCCTTTTATTGTAATTTGCCACTGTCTTTTTTATTATTTTTTTATTTTTTTAATGTTGGTATTCTCAATAAAGTAACAAACAATCATCGTCATTTTAGACTGATTGTGCCCTTCAGTATTCAGTCTGGAGCATAGTCCCACGAATAAAATTCCTCCATGATCCCCTATTCAATGCTAACATTGATGCCTCATCTGATGTTAAGTCTGTTACTTCAAAATCATTCTTGACCGAATCTCAGTACTTTCTCCGTGTTCTACCTCACCTCCTCCTACCCTCTATTGCCACATCTATGAGTCTCTTAGGCAACCTAGCTTTTCCCAAGTATGTAACAAGACCCTACCATCTGAGCTTGTTTGCTCTAACTGCTTCATCTATGGTGTTCATTCCCAGTTTTTCTTTAATTTTCTCATTATGGACACTTTCCTGTCATTGTTCCCTTCCCATCTAATAGTACATGCAATAATCCTTGTTATTTTTAGATCTGTAATCTCTTATTAATAAGGTAACCTATATCCACTCAGCTTTCACTCCAATACAATGCAGTTGGTGAAAATACTGAACAATGTGCTGCCAACTTAGCCTTGGTTCTGGCTTACTTCTTGCAGAATAGAGTAGATTGTAGTTGACTGCTCACTGCATTAGCTTTGCTACACCTTGATTCCAGATCTTTCACTATGTTGCCAGCCTGTGAGAAAATATATCCTAAGAACTTGAAACTGTCCACCTATTCTAACTTTGTTCCTCCTATTTGACACACTGATCTTCATACCATAAACCTTACATCTTTGATCTGCCTGCACCATTAAGTCATCGGCATATGCGAGACTGTTTATTTTGTTTTCACCTATTTTAATCTTCACCCTACCAGCCTATTGTTTCAACATATTATCCATAAATAATATGAACAATGGTGGTGACAAGTTACAACCTTGCCTTAGTCGTGAAACTACCCTTAAACATAAAATCAATTTACCATGAAATCTGATTGCTGTCTGACTATATACATAAATATATATAAAAACAGAGATTTGCCTAACAGGAAAGTTCCCATCTATAATATTTATAAACATAAAGACCTTTATTTAAGCATTTTCTAGATCTATAAAACAAAGATACAATTCCTTATTCCAGTCATAGCAGTTCTCCATTACCTGCCATAACGATTTAGTCCTACCTGTCTTCAACTGATACTTGCACTCTCCTTTCAACAATAACTGAGAATATTTTGCTCACATGTTTAATTAAAGAGATACCTCTGTAGTTGATATAATCTTTCCTATTTTCTTGCCTGAAAATTGGCATGATTATTGCCTTTGTCCAGTCAGATGGAACCTGTCCTGACTCCCTCGTCATATCAGTTATTATGTGTAGCCATAAGAGATCTGATGTTTCACTATATTTGATGAGTTTTTCTTAATTTCATTTATCCCAACTGATTTACTACACTGCAATCTATATTGAACATTCTATCCACTTCCCACAATGTGATCTTGTTTCCATTGTCATTCCTATCCCATTGTACATTTAAGTCTGAAAGACAACTGACATGTTTGCCCTTGCATTGAGCAACTCTTCAAAATATTACATCCATAAGCCCAAGACACCCACTGAGTTTACTAGCAGCTTTCCTGATCTGTCCAAAACAATTTTCAATTCCTTCTTTCTTCCTCTTTGAAGACTGCTAATTACTCTCCAGAAAGATTTTCAGTGGCTCGACAGAAAGTTTCCAACCTGTTTCCAAAGTTTTCCCATGATTTCTGCTTGGATGCTGCAATTTTCTGTCTGAGTTTGTTTCTTTCTTTAACATAATTTTATCTGTCTGCCTAAGTCCTAGTATGGAGACATTTTTGAAAAGCTTTCGTTTTCCTTTTACTTGATGCCTCAACTGTGTCATTCCACCACTCTGTCTGCTTCTTCCTGCCTTTACACACTACTGTTCCTAGATATTTCAATTCTTTTTCCAATGACTGTAAATGACTACATTCAAGTAACTGGTACCTTTGTGAGATCATTGTTATGTAAGTGTGCCTGATATCTTTGTCCTAAAGCTTCTCCATTTTTATCCTCCTACACATGGACATGACTTCCTGTGATTTTGGCCTCACTAAATGAATTTTACTGGAGATTAGATCATGGTCAGCACAATCAAAGGACCATCTGTATACATGTGTGGCTTGATCTGTTATTATATAACCAATGACAGATCTGGATCCTGTGAGGTTTCCCATCATTTTTGGTTTACGTTTTTTGTGTTTAATCTGGAACCCCCATCTCTTCCAAAGTGAGTCTTCTTTATTTGGAAGCTCAACTTCTACTAAAGTAGAAACATATTACTTCAATTATTTAATTAAGTTTTCATTTATTTCCTTCATTATTAAAAACAGAGTTTTATTAGAGTACAGTACAACCTTTCCTTTTACTAAAAATTAAAATATGCTTTCATATATTCCATAATACTGTAAATAATAAATTATCCGTTCTCCTAAGAAAGAAAGAAAACCACACTTGTTCATCATAATCATGTACCCTCACAGTCCCCTGCCTTCCCAAGTATACCAGTGAATGGTCTTATTCTTAAAAAAGGAGTTTGTGATGACCTAGTCCATACTGGCATAGAAATCCAAGAGCTGTTTTCATTCCTGATGGCCTCTATATTCCCTTCAAACTTATCCATGACCTTTTCATGCCCTTCTGTTTGATTTCTAACCTTCCACTGAAGTCATCCACGAGCAAAACATTCTCCTTCCTTTATTCTAACAACTACATCACTGAGTGTGTCATAAAATTTGTCCATCACTTCTTAATAGGTGCCTTCACAGGGGAATAAACTGAACAATCCTGGGTTCCTTTCTGGAGACTGCTAAATATAACCAAATCAGTAGTTTGTTTACATACCTTACTTCAAATATGATGTGTTCAATTGCTTTGCTGAAGTGAGCCATACACCCCACTGTGCTCATTCTGCTTTGAGTCCAGATAAGTAGATCTTGTATTCTCCAACTTCATGTTCTTTCTCTTCCTTTACCTCAACGTCACTAACTAATAAAAATCTTACCCCCATCTTACTTGCAGCCTTTGCCAGCTCTAACTTCTTCCCAACATAGCCCCCACTGATATCAATAGCTCCTCATCTCATTCCAAATCATTCACCAAATCACATAAGAGGAGTCCCTGGATTGTTTATCAGAGGCGAGACTCTGTCACCTACAAAGATCCAAAGCATTTTGTTCTGATTGTTGCCTGCATTAAGATCAAAGTACCTAGGAAGCAGGTTTCTAACTTTACTTGCCCAGGATGCCAATGACTATTACCGATAACGGTTGAGGGACCAACCATTGGGTTCGGTAATCTTTGCTGTATGACAACAACTTAGAATATGTATGAGATGCCCAACCTTATTCCAAAGTAACTGGTATCCAAATTATCAGGACCATTCATTTGACCAGACATTGCTGTCCATGGTTTTTGAACTAGGAGATGAATCCACAGCATGAATCAAAGTAAACAAACATAATTAAAATACTACGTGTAAAATATATGCATCTTACAACATTTAGACATATAATAAACACAACAGTAAATGAAAAATGAAATATGGGAGAAAATATACAGAATTAAAGAAGGCAACATAAGCATTTATTGACAGTTGAAAAAAAGGACAAGGCCTAGAAAAATCACAACTTAATATACTGTTATAAAAATTAAATTTTAATATATTTTATTAAAATGCATTATTAAATTCAGTGAGTTCTGATGGTCGTGTAAACAACCACATCCTCAAGGATATTGTTGTAACCTCCAAACTTTATCCTATGAAGTTTAACACAAATGGCCTGCGTTGACCATTAAGTATATAGCTGAATATGACAACGTAACAGTTCAGAATTCACTATGCAAGTGCCAGCGCTACTCCACACTACACCCACCTTCATTCATAGAGGGAACGCTGCTTGTCTCTAGTCTCACATGCCTCTGGTGGTGGCCACTGCAATTACATAGTCAGCGCACTCAATTAGAATTAAGCACGCACTACGCTACAGCACATCTCCTTCATCAGAGAAAAACTAAACTCTTACACATGATACATCCATTTCATCCTCCTGTCCAAAGCGCATAGCTGGCACCAAGAAGTACAGGCGTGCAGACTGAGAGCGCCGTGCAACACAGCTTGCCCTTCCCGTTGGTGGCCAGAGAGATCTAACCGGAGAAGGTGGGTCATAGTGCATGATGCTGTCGTCACTCTCGCCGTAGGCGGCGTAACTGCAAGCAGCGATGGTGGCAGATGCAGAGGTGTCAGACGTATTGACGGCGACAATGGATGTGGAGCTAGTACCACGGGAGGGGATGACGCCAGCCAAATCGTAGATGTTGCTGGATGCTGTGACGTGTCAGCCGGGAGGAGGCTGGGTTTGGTGGTCGGCCTCGTCAGGTGATAGGCGAACCCTTGGGTGTGTCAGGATATCCTCCCACTTCCGACCTGCCAACCTAGGATACAGTTGATCCACATGATGAAATGTGAGGCTGTCCTCCGTGTGGTCCTCAAAGAGATGGCAACCAGAACAACACGTGACAACTGCTGGGTCCATTTGGGGCGGTGGCCGAACCTGCAGGTCCAAACCACAGTGTCCAGATAGAAACGGGCCAGCAGCGCCGTGCGGAGGTGGCCTGGCATGGACCGCAGCAGGTGAAGCAGCGTCCGAGGCTGTCGGCTATGTAAGAGTTCTGCTGGGCTCTTATCACCGATCAGCGTAAAATGGTAGGAAGCCATGAATTTCTCTAATGCCATGTCGGGTGAAGATTGAACTAAGTACTTCTTCCAGAACAAAACTTTCACTCTGCAGCAGAGTGTGTGCTGATATGAAACTTTTTGGCAGATTAAAAGTGTGTGCCGGAACGGGGACTCGAACCTGGGACCTTTGCCTTAGGCGGGCAACTGCTCTACCAACTCAGCTATCTCAACACGACTCATGATACCACGTCACAACTTTACTTCCCCCAGTACCTTGCCTCCTACTTTCCAAACTTCACAGAAGCTCTCCTGCGGACCTTGCAAGACTAGCACTCCTGGAAGAAAGGATATGGTGGAGACATGGCTTAGCCACAGTCTAAGGGATGTTTCCAGAATGAAACTTTCACTCTGCAAAAGAGTGTGCACTGATATGAAACTTCCTGGCAGATTAAAATTGTCTGCCGGAACCGGGACTCAAACCTGGGACTTTTACCATTCGCGGGCAAGCGCTCTACCGACTGAGCTATCCCAACACAACTCACAATGCTGCCTCATAACTAATCTGCCAGGAAGTTTCATATCAGCGCACACTCCGCTGCAAAGTGAAAGTTTCATTCTGGAAACATCACTTAAGCTGTGGCTAAGCCATGTCTCCACCATATCCTTTCTTCCAGGAGTACTAGTCTTGCAAGGTTCGCAGGAGAGCTTCTGTTAAGTTTGGAAAGTAGGACGCGAGGTGCTGGTGGAAGTAAAGTTGTGAGGCGGCATTGTGGGTCATCTCGGGTTAGCTCAGTCAGTAGTGCGCATGCCTACAAAAGGCAAAGGTCCCAGGTTCGAGTCCCAGTTCCAGCACACAATTTTAATCTGCTAGGAAGTTTCATAAGTACTTCTTCATCTGGGTCTTAACCATTCTGACAAGACGTTCGACCTCCCCATTAGATTGGGAGTGAAATGGGGGTGCCAACACGTGACGGATGCCCCACCAGGCACCGAAGTCAGCAAATTCTTGAGAAGAAAACTGTGGGCTGTTATAGGTAACTAAAGTAATAGGCAGGCCTTTGAGAGCAAAGATATTAAATAATGCTGAAACCAATACTGCTGTTGACATAGAAGTGCAATGTACTATGTATGGGAACTTGAAAAATGTGTCTAACACCAAGAGTCAGAAGGAATTCAAGTAGAGACCCACAAAGTCTATATGAACTCATTCCCAAGCCTGTTCCGGATCTGGCCAAGGTTAAAGGGATGCACACGGAGCAGCCTGGTGAGTTGCGCATTTCGAGCAGGCAGAAACAAGTCTGACAATATCCCCATCCAGGCCTTTCCAGAACATGTGGTGGCAGGCTAATGCTTTTGTACGGGACACACCCCAGTGGTCCACATGCAGAAGACGAAGGACCTCGCGATGGAGAGATGAGGGAATGACCACCCGAGGTGGTGCGCCTGCTGTGGACAATAAGAGGTTTCCATCCCTGACTGAAAACTGATACTGGAAGGAAAAGTAATTGCGAAATGGATCCAAAACATGGCCCAGAGGCCTCTCCAGCCAGCCGTGTTGCACAAAAGAGACCACCTGTCTTAATACAAAATTGGCTGTGACCACGGCTGCAATATGTGATGCGGTAAGGGGAAAACCAGCCACTACCTGTTGTTCCACCGTGTTCAGATGAAAACAGAGCAATTCGTCATTGTCAAAACAGGATCGGGACCCACTGGAGGACAAGAGAGCGCGTCAGCATTAGCATGTTTGGCCATAGGGCAAAAATGGATTTCATAGTTGAACCTCGACAAAAACAGGGCCCATCACTAAAGGCGGTGTGCTATTTTATCTGGCAGGGATGTGGAAGTGTTGAACAGGAAAACCAATGGTTTATGGTCTGTGATCAAATGGAATTTTGTGCCATACAGAAAAACATAGAATTTATGCAATGCATAGATGATGGCAAGGGCCTCTTTTTCTATCTGTGAATATTTGAGTTGTGCAGAGTTCAATGTCTTCAATGCGTAAGCTATGGGCCTCTCAGTATCATATTCGTACCTATGGGTTAGGACTGCTCCCACCCCATGTTGGGATGCATCTGTGGCCAAAACTAATTGTTGCCTGGGGGGCAGACTGTAACTTTTGTTTCAAACGAGAAAATGCCTTTTCACATGCCGGCGACGATTGAAAACACATGCCTTTGTGCAAAAGGGCGTGTAATGGTTGCACTATGGATGCCGCATCGGGAGGAAATTTGTAGTAATATGCGATCTTTCCAAGAAAAACCTTAACTCCTGCACCGACGTAGGGTGAGGTAAGGCCGAAATGGCCGTGACACGCTGGTGTAAAGGGGTGACACCCTCGCGTCAAATTTCAAAACCTAGATAGACAATAGCAGGTTGGAAGAAGCTGCACTTGTCTAAATTGCATTTGAGTCCAGCGGCCTGGAGTGTCAAAAAAAGAGACTTTAGGTTCTACAGGTGGTCTTCGGCAGATGTGCCTGACACCACAATGCCGTCCAGATAATTTATACAGCCTGGAATATGGCTTGGGCGATGGCAACCACAAATGGTAGGCATAAATACTGGTATAGGCCAACAGACGCTGTGACTCCTCATCCAAGGAAAGCTGAAGATAGGCCTCTGCCAAATCCACCTTTGAAAAGAAATGTCCTCCTGACAACTTTGTGAGCAATTCCTCACGGCGAGACAAGGGATAACTGTCAATGACTGACTGTGTGTTGACTGTGGCGTTAAAATCGCCATAGAGCCAGAACTTGCCTGTTGGCTTTATTACGATGACCAAAGGCGAAGGCCACTCACTCGAGGAAATATGACGAATGACCCCCTGGGATGTGAGGTGAACTAATTCCGTTTTGACGGAATCGTGGAGGGCCACTGGTGTCTGGCGTGCCTGAAAAAAACATGGGCGCGTGGAAGGTTTCATAGATATGTGTGCCTGAGCAGATGTGGCTCAACCCAAACCCAGTGTAAACAGAGAAGAAAATTTCGAGCAGAGCTCGTCCAGTTGCGGGTAGGGTACCTCGTTCGATACTAGGTTGACATCATCTAAAATACTGAAATGTGCCCATACCAAAAAGATTCTCTGTGGTTGCGTTGTCCACTACAAGAAAGGTTAAGGGCCAAATGACAGCGCGATATGCTGCCTGAGCGGTAAATTGGCTAAGCACTGGAATCCATTGTTTGTTACAACAGAGCAACTCGTGAGTGACTGGCAGCAGGGGAGAGGAGCCCAACTCGACATACGTTAGTGAGTTTAACAGAGTAACGGCTGCACACATATCGACCTGCATACGCAGGACATTGTTGCTGTTGTTGCAGGTCGCGCACCCACGGCTTCTACTGTTACATAGGACGCCTACCACTCGACTGTATAGATTGTTGGGTAACTGCAGCAATTTCCTCCTCAGGTGGCTCGTCTTCCTGTGGGTGGCGAGAGGGGGAAGGCTGAACAGCCAATACGTCACACCAAGCCTCAATTTGATCTCCCGCCATCCTCAACACTTCGAAAGCTTGGGCAACTTTTAAGACCTCTGACAACGAAGGGTTTTCATGTTGTAAGGCACGCTCTGTCACTTCCCTGTTGGGTGGCAGGCGAATAATCACATCCCTGACCATCTGATCTGCATAAGACTCCTTGTGCACCTCTGAAACAAAAATGGCGACTAAGACCGTGTAATTCAGCCACCCACACCTGATAAAACTGGTGTGGTTGTTTATGGCATCTATAAAACTCCACTCTAGCAGTTACACGTGAGTTCACTTGCAGTAGTAGGAAGATAGTAATTGACACATCTGGTCGAAGGTAAGAGACGTGGGGTCCTGCAGGGTGGGGGGGGGGGGGGGGGAAATTGACACAATGAATTATAAATCTTAGGAGAAATCCATGAAAGAAAAGGGTGCAACACAGCCGGGAGTCCCAGACATCAAACGCCTGAAAATGTTGCCGTAGACGCTTTTCGTACAACTCCCACTCTTCTGTGGCCACGTCAAATGTGGGAAAAGGCGGCGGGTATGAGACAGGGGTATATGCGGCCGGCACTGCGGGACAGGGCGTGCACAGACAGTGCCGAAACCAAAAACTGAAATATCTGGGTAAGATTCTCCAAAGCTGTTGTGAAGACCTGAGTCTGGTTTTGCAACACTGCGCAAAGGGCTGTCTATTGATCAATGAGACGGTGAAGGACCTCATTGAGTGTAACTTCCATCAAGTCAAACGGCCGCTCTTGAACCGACGTGAAAACAGAACGCATGGAATCGAACACACTCATCACCAATGAGTGTTGTAATCTCCAAACTTTATCCTATGAATTTTAACATAAATGGTCCACGTCAGCCGTTAAGTATATAGCTGAACATGATAACGTAACAGTGTGGCATTTACTATGCAACTGCCAGCACTACTCCGCACTATATCTGCCTTCATTCAACACCACCTAGAAGACAAGGCCTTACAACAGACCGTGCCTACGTCACGCTTAGAGGCCCCGGCCGCCATCTGACTGGCCGGCCGCTGCGCGGCGGTGGGCGTGCCCCAGCCAGCAGCCAGTGAGGTGGCGGCCGGGGCCTCTAAGTGTGACGTAGGCACGGCCTGTTGTAAGGCCTTGTCTTCTAGGTGGTGTTGCTTCATTCATAGAGGGCATGCTGGCTTGTCTCTGGTCTCGCACGCCTCTGGTAGCAGGCACTGCATTTACATAGTCAGCATGCTCGATCAGAATTATGTGTGCATTATGCTACAGCAGATATCTATCTAGCTTAAAATTGAAACACTGTATATCTGTTGCATTATCGTGTTTTAAAAAATTTGCTCTTCATTTGACTGTAAGGAATGTTTGAACTCAAAGTTCTAGTCATTAAAATAAATTATGATTAAAACAGTGAATAAGTAACAGTCTCAGTAAAAAATATTTCTTAATTTGATATGATTATAATAAACTATGTTCACATCACTGCAACTAATTACAGATAAACTAATTAACAGCTGCTTAAAAAATATAATAAAAAAGCAGATATCATCATCTCTAGTTGTGTAGAGAATATGTAATATAACAACAGTGCTTTTTTCCACTCCTTTGATTTTCTTGATTACTATCACTATAGCAAAAAGGATCTAAATAACAACAACTTTGTTATCTCTTTTTAATTAAGGTGTCTAGTTATGAAAAATCCAGGTTGGAATTCAAGAATATAATAAGGACAGTTTACAACTCACCAAAAGACCTATCAACAACCTGTGACAGGCACATAAAAAAGACACACACATACAACACTTAAGCTATCAGTCATGGTCTTCTTCAGAAAATAGAACAATCACACAGACACACTACACAGTCACACAACCATCAAGCTCTGCCATACTCTGAATCATGCTCTACAGTGAATAAATAGGGGAGGAGATGGGGGGATAGGGGGGGGGGGGGGTTGTGTGATGGCGGTGGGGATGAATGCAGCATGACCTCATGGAGCATGTACATAATAGATGGATAGTACAAGATGCAGCTTATTAATGGAGAGGGGTGTGAGTGAGGGGAGGAAAGCAAAACCAAAAAGCAAACAAAAACCACTTGCACATGTGCATTTCCATGCTCACTCATTCTCTCTCTCTCTCTCTCTCTCTCTCTCTCTCTCTCTCTCTCTCTCTCTCTCTCTCTCTCTCTCTCTCTCTCATGCACACACACACACACACACACACACACACACACACACACACACCATATAAAAAGGGAGAGGTGTAAGATAGAGGGGGTAGGAACTGTTTGGTGTGGAACAAAGGGAGTTATCATAGGCTGAGGTCTGCATAATTTCAGAATCAGAGAATGTGCTACAAGGATAGCTCCCATTTGCATAGTTCAGGAAAGCTGTGGTAGGTTGGAAGCCCCAGATGGCCTGGATTGTGAAGCAGCCATTGCAATTAAGCATATACTCTGCTGCATGTTGTGCTATAGGGTGGTCTAGCTTGTTTTTGGCCGCAGTTTGACAGTGGCCATCATCCTAAGCTCAACTGGTTAGGGGTCATATCAATATAGAACGTTGCACAGTGATTGCAGCACAGTTGGTAAATTACATTGCTGCTTCCACAGGTGGCCCGGCCTCTGATTGGATAGGATAAGCCTGTAATGGGACTTGAATAGGAAGTACTGGGTGGGAGGATTAGACAGGCCTTGCAGTGGGGTCTTCCACAGGGATATAATCCCTGTGTCAGTGGGCTGGGTTTCCTTCCCACAGCTCACCCACCTCCCCACTCCATTCATAAGTTGCATCTTGTTCCATCTAAAACATATGTGGTCCATAAGGCCATGCTGTATCCATCCCCACTACTGTGACATAACCTTCCTATCCTCTCCCTCTCCCCCACCTATTCCCTCACTGCAGAGTGTAGTTCGGATTCCAGCAGCCAGAGATGACGGTTTTATGACTATGAAGATGACTGATATCTTAAATGTTGTGTGTGTGTGTATTTCTTTTATTTATTTATTTATTTTTATTTATTTATTTATTTATTTATTTATTTATTTATTTTTTTTTTTTTTTTTTTTTTTTTTGGCATGTCACGGCTCATCATTAGGTCCTTGCAGTGAGTTATAAACCATTAATTAAGGTATCTGTAATTAGAAGTCAATGGATGGAAATCACTAAAACATACCTAAAGCTCCAAGCCTGTGGTTGAGTGTCACCAGAACAATGTCTTCATCCATCAAATACTGAGGACCATACAAGTCACTTTTACCACTGAAGACATAATAAGCACTTGGATGAAGAAACACCATCACTGACCGCAGAGGGTTTCCATGTCTATCTGGTAACTGTCACCACAGAAAACATGTTATTATTCATGCTGACTGGTATGCAAATATAATGCTCTTAAATATCTTCTATGCAAATGCTTCTCACATTTACTGGTGTCCAAAATTAAATCAACAAATAGAAATTTTACAAGGCTGCATTAATTTGTCACAAGACACTATAAAAAGGTGATAATAAATAAGAAACAGCATACACAATACTGAATGGAAACAACTGCAACATGCATAAAGACACAAGGCAATTTTTTCTTCACTTTTTCCAACTTAACAGGTGTTTAGTATGAAATGGGGCCACCTCTGATAGCAATACAGGCCTGACAATGATGGGACAAGCTGTGATTAATGTATGAATAATAATAATTTATTGCCTGTAGATCACATTTTATAATGATATTAGAGCTTTGATATATCATAAAACATGTCAGTGTTTTCAGTTTTACGTATAGCAAGTGAATTCTTAGAAGTTTAACATCTATATACAATTTCAGACAATTTCATAAAATTTCACTAGACCACACACTACGTCACTTTTTCCCTCTTTTTGGTAATTTGTAAGTGTTGTGCTCCATTACCTGTTGTGAAATCAACTTTCTGTTAAGTACTGATTTATATTATACCAACATCCCGCAATAAGGTGTCCCTTCAATTTCCATTTGGAGATACTGTACTTAGTTCCTTTATGTCATTTATACTAATAAGCAGTCTGCTATATAATAGGCATCCAGCATTTGTTATTGTTGTTGTGTTATTCAGTCTGGAGACTGGTTTGATGCAGCTCTCCACAATACCCTATCCTGAGCAAGCCTCTTCAACTCCACATAAGAACGGCAACATACATCTGTCTGAATATGCTTACTATATCTATCTCTTGGTCTTCCTTTGCGTTTTTTACCCCCAAACACTTCCCTCCAATTCTAAATTCATGATTCCTTGAAGTCTAAGAATGTGTTCTACCAATCAATCCCTTCTTTTAGTCAAGGTGTGCCAGAAATTCCTTTTCTCCCCAATTCTGTTCAGTACCTCCTCATTAGTTACGCAATCCACCCACCTAATCTTCAGCATTCTTCTGTAGCACCACATTTCAAAAGCCTCTATCCTCTACCTGTCCGCACTGTTTATCGTCCATGTTTCACTCCCATACAAGGCAACACTCCACTCCTCCACAAAGGTCTTCCTTAGGCTTAAATCAATATTCGATGTAAAAAAAATTCTCTTTTTCAAGTACGCTTTTCTACCTATTGCCATTCTGCATTTTATATTCTCTGTATCTCAACCATCATTTGTTATTTTACTGCCCAAGTAAAAGAACTCATCTACCTCCTTTATTGTTTCGTTACCTAATTTAATTCCTTCAGCATCATCAGATTTTCTTAGACTGCACTCCATTACCCTTGTTTTGCTCTTGTTAATCTTCATCTTATATGCACCTTTCAGCACACTGTCCATTCCATTCAGCTGCTCTTACAGGTCCTTTGCTGTCTCTGACAGAATCACTATGTTGTCGGCAAAATGAAAGGTTTTTATTTCTTCACCCTGAACTTTAATCTCTATTCCGAATTTTTCCTTGCTCAATGTACAACTGTACAAATTGAATGACATTGGGGAAAGGCTACAACCCTGTCTTATACCCTTCCCAACCTCTGCATCCCTTTCATGCCCTTCAACTCTGACAACTGCTGTCTGGTTTTTGTACAAGTTGTAAACAACCTTTCGTTCCCTATATTTTACTCATACTGATTTCAGAATTTGAAAGATTGTATTCCAATCAACATTGTCAAAAGACTTCTCCAAATCTACATAAGCTAAAAATGTAGGTTTGCTTTTCCTTAATCTATCTTCTAAGATAAGTCGTAAAGTGAGTATTACCTCCCGCGTCCCTACATTTCTCCTGAACCAAACTGATCTTCCCCGAGGTCAGCTTCTACCAGCTTTTCTATCCTTTTGTAAATAATTCGTGTTAATATCTTGCAACCATGACTTATTAAACTGATGGTTCTGTAGTTTTCACACCTGTCTGTGCCTGCTTTCTTTGGAATGGGGATTATTACATTTTCCTTAAAATCTGAGGGTATTTCACCTTTCTCATACATGTTATGCACCAGGTGAGACAGTTTTGTCATGGCTGGTTCTCCCAGAGACTTCAGTAGCCCTGAGGGAATGTCATGTACTCTAGGGGTCTTGTTTTGACTTAGGTCTTTCAGTGCTCTGTGAAATTCATCTTTCAGTATACTATCGCCGATTTCATCCTCAGCTACACCTTTTCCCCTTCCTACAATATTGTCTCTAAGTTCATTTCCTTTGTAGAGCCTCTCTATATACTCTTTGCACCTTTCAGCTTTCCTTTCTTTCTTGAGAACTAGTTTTCCATCTGTGTTCTTCATATTCATAGAGCTGTTTTTCTTATCTCCAAATATCTCTTTTATTTTCCTGTAGGCTGTATCTATTTTTCCCCTATTTATACATTATTAATTTGGTTTATCTCTTGTAAGTGTGCAAAATTAACCCTTTAAAACTGAGGCATTCTATAGGATTGTGACTGGAAAATGATGTAGCTTTGTTAATAAATATGTAGTTGTGGAACTACATAGCTAAAACTTCCCCATTTGAAAGCCGCCCTGCCTTCATTATTGCATGGTTGTAAGATGACCTGAATGCTATTTTATGTGTAGATCACAACTGTGTGGACATCTGTTGGCAGTTTGTATAATTATATTGTGGATTCAGCACAGCACTATGAAATTGCTGTTTGTTTCTTTCCTTTTGGACAGTAGTGTATGCCTATATCAGATGAATACACAAATGAGCACAAGTACTAATAATACAACCATGTCTAAGGAAGCAAATGCAAAATTTCAAATCATTACCACCATCATCTTGTACATTTTCCTACTAATGGCAAAGTCAGCTTGCAACACATGCTTTTTCACCTTTTTCTGCCTTCCCAACCCCTTCTGTTGTAACCATGAACAAGTCATCTTGCCTCTTCCAATTGCTTTCTTCCACTTCTTTTGGTCACCTTCTCTCTTGGTCTGTTCCTTCCATCCCCATCTTGTGCAGCTTTCTAGGCACATTATCTTACCATTTTAAATCATCTCACTTCTGTTTTCTCTTTCAAGGATTCCTCTAGTGATTTATTTCTCATATTTTCCAGTTTTTCACTCCCAAATTCTTGATAACTTTATTCCATGTTCTTGCATCTTATTTTCCTTGCCTTGGTGACAAACATTCTGCAGCATCAGTCAGATTTGGCACTTCTCTGTGAGACTGATTTGTTCTCTATTATTCGTAACACACTCATACATGTATCAGCTTGCAGTGTTAATACATTTCTCTCTCTTTGTGAGTTTCTTGATTTTCCTCAGGTAGTTGAAACATTTCAAAGTACATAGCTGTTACCCACAAAGGGCCAGTTTTGCTAGACACATACTTCTTTCATGCCGTGAGCATCAGTTTCCTCTTCTCTGCATTAAATTTTAGGCCATTTATTATTACCTAACATCTATTAAGTTTATTCCAGTAACTGTTATTACCCATGATAGAATGCACGATTTCAAATGCGATAAACAATTGTTCGTCTAATAATGGAAAGTCCAGGTTAGAATTAACAATATAATAATAGGACAGTTTACAACTCACCGCAAAGAGGTGATGACGAGCCACGACAGGAACACAAAAAAGACACACACATACCACACTCTCAGCTATCGGCCAAGGCCTTCTTCAGAAATGGGAACATTCACATTTAAGTGCGGCAGCCGGACATGATGGTTGTGAGACCTTGTTGCGTGTCTGTGTAATTAAGTGAATGTTCCTATTTCTGAAGAAGGCCATTGCCGATAGCTGAAAGTGTTGTATGTGTGTGTCTTTTTTGTGTTCTGTCATGGCTCGTCATCACGTCTTTGTGGTGAGCGGTGAGTTGTAAGCTGTCCTATTATTACTTAAAAAAAGAAAAAAAAATAGCTTGAATGTAGTAAATGGAATTTTCATGATAAATTCATAGTTTATCAAATCTTGGAATCTTCTTACTCACTTTTGTTGTATACACGTTGAGAAACAAACAGTCTTCTGATGTGTCATTGGTCTTTTGTGGTGTAGGGCACCCTGAACCATCCTTTGTAGCATCCTTTACACCATCCCATGGTCCAATAGGCACTGGTGGCTGAAAATTGATAGTGTCACGTGAAAAAAAAATATTTTATCTGCTTACTGATGTATACATTATTTATAATGCTTCCTTTCATCAAGTGTAGTTTATTTTATGAATAGCATTTTCAGTGTAGGAATATTTGAGAGCTAATACAGATGTGATGTTCATAAGATCAGTGTATCATTTGACTCATTATCCTTCTTGATAACTATAACAAAAATTATGAATGAATAAATTAATAAAATTATGATCAGTCAAAATTGACAGACCTTTGATTCAGTGAAGGTGTTTTTATATCACAACCCACATGAGTTAGAACTTATCTTTCAATGAAATGACTTATAAGATATGTGTGAGACTATTTATTCACTCATTAACATATTCTGCTCTGCGAGTTCCTTATCAAAAAGATCATTCACAGATTTGGAAGATGTGATCTTCAAGTGGCATATGCAAAAGACTACATGTGCAAAGATCTATAAAATAATAATAAAGAAAATTTATTATCTCGATACTAATAGTGGCAGACAAATAGCTACCAGTCTCTCAAAAAAGTCTCTGCTCTTCCTCTAACACCGTGTAACTGCTGTTTGTATTAATAATGCAAAGTAAGTATGTAGGACAATGTAATTTTACATAAAATGATATAGCTACTTACACAGTTAAATATCTGTTTAATGTGAGCATTAGAGATACCAGTAATTGGAATTCAGTGTAAATATTTCCATAAATAAGAGAGTCTAAGAAGTGCTTCTTAAGTTTAATTTTAAATAGCTACCTATTATTTAATGATTTCCAATTTCTTGTCTTGCCTTTACTAGTAAACTACTGAAGATATCTATAACACCAATATTTTAAACATGACTGTGTCTCAGCAATGGTTATACGATACCAAATTAATAACAGACAACCAGTTGCAATATAGTTGTTTAATAAACTTTTGACCACGGTTTCGGCAGATATAAACCCGTCTTCTTCAGAAATACGTGTATAAATATTGTTGAAATGAGATAGAATGGCTGGCCAGTACTTACCATTGTGCTGTACTGCCGATAGTAACACAAAATGAAAAAACAGAAAAAAAGGGACAAAGGGAAAAGCTTTCAGAACAGAGTTCCTTCGTCAGGTGGGAGAGAAGGGAAGAATAAAGGATGGGAATAGAAGGGAAAGGTGGTTCACGACCTAGGTCATGAAGGTGGTGTTTCCGAAACACCACCTTCATGACCTAGGTCGTGAACCACCTTTCCCTTCTATTCCCATCCTTTATTCTTCCCTTCTCTCCCACCTGACGAAGGAACTCTGTTCCGAAAGCTTGTCCCTTTGTCCCTTTTTTTCTGTTTTTTCATTTTGTGTTACTATCGGCGGTACAGCACAATGGTAAGTACTGGCCAGCCATTCATCTCATTTCAACAATATTTATTATCTCTGAGGAGAATTTTCATCATTAATGAAATACATGTATACCTGTGGAGGTTTATAGGATCGGGTCGGATAAGACACCAGACACTCCAACTTTCATACACTGACTTTATTATAACACGTTTACACTATACAAATGTCAGGCGGGAACTGGTGTTTCCGCTTCCTTACAGCAAAGACCTTTCGTAACACAGAAAGATATTACACTTGTCCAAAGTTGTTAGGTATCGATCCCCACATAGCCCCCCCCGGCAGTATGGAGTACATGAAAAAAAAAAAAAAAAACTTAAAAGATTAAAATTACACAGCTGGTAGGGGATGCAGAAAGGTGACTGGCAGCTCTTGTGCATCCTCAGGTAGGGGGCGGTTGGTGGGTGACCGTGGGGCAAAACCCGGCACGGTAGTCTCGAAGTCCTCGAGGGTGGATGGTGGGCGAAGCCGACGTCCAAATCTTGTCGATTGTTGTGGGGGGCCTCGATGATCAGCTGGGAACCGCACAATGACGGTTCCGTTCGGGCGGACGAACGCACGTAGATTGCCTGCGGAGGCGAGGTGGGAAGCTGTGATTCGTCGAACCACACGTTGCACTACACCACCTTCCTGATCACTTTTATCGTCACACGCGAGCATGATGAACACTGAAACACCCTGCACTAACACGCTGAGGTTACAGATATGATCTGGGTCAACCCTAGTTTTGAATTCTACCTCGGTAGCAGTGGAGGGAGACGTACGGCTGCAAGTGGGGGTGGCAAAACCCCGACATAAGGAGGGTGATGCATCCGAGGCGGGTGTGGTAGGAGTAGTTGTGGCAGGCAAACGGCCAGGGGAAACAGGTGTGGAGGACCGATGTGGACACAATTTCTTGCCACTTGATGGGCGCAACGAACTTGTGCAGGAAGAAGGGGTTGAAAGGGTGAAGTTTTGTGAGGAGGGAGTCATGCGAGGTGAAAATCCTCGGAAAGGATGGGGATCAGAGGGCTGACTCGAATGTTGTGGACCACCAGAAAGGTAGTTGTTCGAAGAATGGGTGAGGGGTTGTGAAGAAGAATGACTCCGATTGCCTGAGTCGTTCGAAGAGGGTGGGGGTGAGGGTGTGGGGGAGTCATTGGAAGCGGGCTCAACTAGAGCCGGTTTCACTCGGTTCAGTGAAACGGTAGTTTTGGAACCGTGCAGGAGAATGTCCATGGTGTTTGCCGCACGACGGAGCACCTTGTGAGGACCAGTATAAGGCGGCTGAAGGGGGGCCTTAATGGTGTCGTCACGCAGGAAAACATATGTGCACGAACTAAGTGCAACGGGTACATAAGTACGAGGTGGTGTGTGGTGTGCCGGAGGTTGTGGGCGAAGTTTGCTACAATGTAGTTTGACGCGTTCTACCAGGGATGGAAGCTCTGAAGGCGAAGCCACTGGCGTGGGGGCAACTAGTTCACCTGGTAAAACAAGGGGTTGACCATAGACAAATTCAGCTACTGAACCTTTTAAATCTTCTTTAAAAGTGGTGCGTAACCCCAAAAGTACGAAGGGCAGGGCCTCAGTCCAAAGAGGGCCATGGCAGCGTAAGGCAGTTTTAAGAGTCCTATGCCATCTCTCGACGAGTCCGTTGCTCTGAGGATGGTAGGCAGTTGTATGGATCTTGGAAATGCCGCACAACCTACAAATGTCAGAAAACAGAGCGGATTCGAATTGGCGCCCCTGATCGGTTGTCAACACTGCCGGGCACCCGAAGCGTGCTATCCAAGTGTCTATAAAGGCACGAGCAACGGTCTCAGAAGTGATGTTCGGGAGTGGGGTGGCTTCGAACCAACGTGTAGTCCTATCTATGATGGAGAGTACGTATCTGAACCCCTCAGAAGGAGTGAGTGGGCCTACCAAGTCTATGTGTAGGTGTTGGAAACGTTTGTGTGGTTGGGAGAAAGTACCCAGCGGGGGGGTGGTGTGCCTGGAAACTTTGTTTTGCTGACATGGAATGCACGATCGGGCCCAGACTTGGCAATCGCGTCGCATGTCACGCCACACAAAACGCTCAGTAACTAGTCTGGTGGAGGCTCGCACTCCAGGATGGGCTAGGCTATGCAGTTTGTCAAAAACTTGTCTCTGTAGGTCCTTGGGAATGAAAGGTCGCAGAGAACCGGTAGATTCGTCACACCACACTTCTCCGGTCACACCTGGGAAAGTTGTTTTGACAGGTTTAAGGGAAGAGTCGTGGTCATTGATGAGCTGCATTATGTTTGGGTCAGCTGACTGCCGCTGCGGGAGGTCTGATAGGTCGAGAACCGAAGTGACAGCTCCGACACGGGACAGGAAATCTGCTACAATATTGTCTGCACCTTTAATGTATCTGACGTCACTTGTAAATTGTAGGATGTAATCAAGATGACGGAAACATCGTGGCGGAGGGTCAGACGGAGGTTTCTGGATGGCGGCCACAAGGGGTTTGTGATCCGTGAGGATATAAAAGCCACGTCCCTCAACTTCCGTACGAAAATGTTTCACTGCCTCATAGACAGCCAGCAATTCTCTGTCAAAGGCAGAATATTTCTTTTGTGCGTTATTCAGCTTCTTTGAGAAGAACTGGAGGGGGGATGTAACGTCTCCGACAGATTGACTCAAAACAGCACCTATAGCACAGTCACTTGCATCTGTTGTAATAAAGAGGGTGGCATCTGGATGCGGGTGAGCCACAGTTACAGCATTTGCTAATAGATGCTTCAGTTTCTCGAAGGCTGTTTCCATTACTGGGGTCCACGGAACCTGCCGGATGCCGGTAGTGTTTTGGCCTGCCAAGGCATCTGTGAGAGGTGCCTGAACCTCAGCAGCAGCTGGCAAATGTTTCCTATAATAGTTAACTGTTCCTAGGAAACGACGTAATTCTTTATAAGTGTCAGGTCGTGGTAATTCTAAAACAGGTTTGACCTTGTCAACAGGGGGTGTGAGGCCCTCAGCTGAAACAACATATCCCAAAAACAGAACTGAAGGTTTGTGAAGTTGCAGCTTCTTATTATTAAGCTCTACACCAGCTGCAACGAGAGTGTCCTTAACTATCTGCAAATGTTCCTTATTCTTTTCCGCAGTAGGGCTGAAAATCAAAATAACATCGAGGTAGACGAAACAAAAGTCTAAGTGGAACAGTACCTCGTTGATAAACCTTTGCCAGGTTTGAGCAGCATTCCGCAACCCGAAAGGCATGAATCTGTATTGGAACAGTCCGAAAGGTGTGGTGATTGCCGTTTTTTCTATGTCCTCCGGGGCCATAGGAATCTGGTGATAGGCACGTTTACAGTCTATCACCGAGAAACACCGGGCGCCGGCCAAAGCGTGGTTAAAGTCTGACACGTTGGGGACGGGATATTTATCGATGATGGTACGAGAATTAAGCTTCGTATAGTCTCCTACCATGCGCCAAGTGCCGTCTTTCTTTGCGACGAAATGAATCGGACTCGACCAACATCCCGAAGAGGGTTCAATAATTCCACCTTTTATTAGTTCGTCGATCTGTTCGCGAGCAACGGGCATAAGTTCGGGTTTGAGACGACGAGGGCGGCACGAAATAGGCGGTCCGTCAATCAGGCGTAGTCTATGAACGGTTCCGTTAGTCACTAAGGCAACGCGGGGCGCCGTGTGCGAGGGAACAGTTTGTATAGGCGCGAGCGTATCGGCCTCCGAGCGAAGCTGCGGCGCTGGCGTCGAGAGTTTACACGATTGCCAACTGCCCGTAGGTAGAGAGTTGCAAACAGGCGAGCCGCGTTGGGTTGAGTTGGTACACTGAGTAATAGTTGCGGAAGGCGCCGCTGGCGAGGCTGAGGGCAGCAGCGGGCGCATAGAAACAGCTGATTGCTGTGAGTTATTGACACTAGCCTGCGCGCGGGAATTTGACTGTCCGGGTAGGCGGGGAGGAGGGGTAGCACTCGTAATAACACTGTCAGAATGAGGACGAGCGCAAACGCAGTTACAGGTAGAGGAATCCCTGTCACAGTTGCGCGCGGGCGCAGGATCACTAGAACACTGACTAACCTGTAGTACTGAAGGCGGGCAGGATGCTTGAAGACTGTTGAGCTGTTCGCGGACAGATGACAGCTCTGAGCTTAAATCCTGCAGCCGACGATGAAGTTCGTGATTCGTAGATTCGATTCGCTCTGCGAGCCACTTGTTTGACCACTCGAGAGACTCGCCGGGGAGATTAGCGCTTTTGGTAGCTAGGCGAACGTTATCTTCGTCCTTAGTTAGAACACTGGCAGGCACACAAGAAATATACAAGTTGCACGCCGGATAGAACACGCGATCGCTTGCTAAATCTATTGTTATTTTGTAATGCCTAAGAAAATCTATACCTATTATAGGTTCTTCGACTTGCGCAACTAAAAATCTCCACTCTAACTCGCACTTGGGGGCGAGGGTGACATTAAAAGAGGTTAGGCCGGTGCACTGGAGATGCGATGCGTTGACTGCTCGAAGTGTAGTCTTCTGCCGGTGAATCTTCCTGTTAGCGAGGCGAGCAGGGAGCAGTGACACGTCGGCTCCGGTGTCCACTAGAAAATTTGTTCCAGAGGAGAGATCTTTCACGTACACCCGGCCATGGTTTCTAGTGGCGTGTGACACAGAATGTAAAGTTGGGTGGCGCTCGTTTAGTTTGCAGGAGGTTGCGCCGCTGCCTACCTGCGATTGTAGTTTGGGTAGGAGCACGGTGGTTTGCAATTGCGTGCTTGCTCTCCAAATCTATAATGGAAGAAACAGTATGTCATTGCTGGGGGCGGAGGAAGCTGCGACCCATGATCTTCCGCGGCGTCAGAAGCGCCGTCGCTGCGTCGTGATGAAGGTGCCGGTAGAGCAACTGACTTGACAGGTCTTGTATTAGACGGTCTAGAAGCGCTGGCGCGGAGTTCGCGTAGCCGGGCAGAATGGACTCTATCGGCGGCGCGTAAGAGTTCGTTAACTGACCTGTCCTCGTACGCGGAGATTGCAGTCTGTACAGGCAGAGGCAGTTTTTCTGTCCAAATCTCGGTGAGTGTATCGTTTGGCAAGTCGTGTTCGCTGACAAGTAAACGGAGGCATCGCCACAACTGTGATGGAGACCTGTCGCCGAGACGCTCTTCATATATTAGTTGTCTGACATTCTCTCTCCTTGTTTTGGACACACGTTGCAGAATCGTCTGCTTGGCTGCCGTGTACTTCCCTGTCGAGGGAGGGTTCTTGACAAGGTCGTAGATTAATTCGACGCGCTCGTGGAGATGGTTCACAAGGCAGTAAAAACGCGCGTCGTCGTCAAGCCCGTAAACATTGAAAGTTTGCTCTACCAAGTTAAACCAAAACTCTGGGTGAGCAGGTTTGAAAGGAGGTAGCGTGGGCATGTTCTCCAACCGTCGAACAACAGTCTGTGCGAGCGAATTGTCCTTGTGAGCAGGCGATGGATTCTGGAGAAACTGCGGCGACATATTATAAAATTGGTGAAAAGGGTTCGCGTGCAGAGCCTCAGAGGCAACATCGTGTGTCGGAAGTCGGGTAGATGGGTCCCATTGGCGTGGCGGATGAATATTGCACTGCTGACGATTAGGAGTTTGAACGCCGGCTGCCGCATTGTTCGTGTTCAAAACATTTCCGACCGACGCAGGAACACTGAAGTTATGGTCGTAAACGTTCGAGGCACCCTCATGAACTCTATTACACACGTTGTTTACACCCGGTGTGGCGAAAAAGGTGTCCTGCACACGAGGTTCAACAGGCGCGGAATGATATGTAACGGGCGGCCTTTCAAATGCCGTAGCGTTCTGTTGAGTAGAGTTCAGCCTTAAAAATTCCGCTGCATTAGCGGGAGCGGAAGGAAACCTCGGCGTAGAGGAGAGAACCTCTCCAGCACTGCTGTCCCTTGTAAGAGTACATTTTGGCGGGCTAACAAAGCCGGAGTCCATAGTAGGCACGGGTATACTGACGAAGTTTGCACACGGAGTAGCATTCCCGGAGCTGTAAGAAATTTGCTGTCCTTGTCGGTATTCGGCAGGTGGAGGCACACTCACGGGACGGCAGAATCCGGGCGGCGGAGGTCCGTTAGGTGAAGCCATTGTGCACAGTACGGACAATAGGCGGCATGCGAACGCGGGAGCGCGAATATCGCGGTAGACGCGGATGGAAAGCACTTCGGGCGGTAACTCGAAAGCGACACTTGATCGGGGTCACCAATGTGGAGGTTTATAGGATCGGGTCGGATAAGACACCAGACACTCCAACTTTCATACACTGACTTTATTATAACACGTTTACACTATACAAATGTCAGGCGGGAACTGGTGTTTCCGCTTCCTTACAGCAAAGACCTTTCGTAACACAGAAAGATATTACACTTGTCCAAAGTTGTTAGGTATCGATCCCCACATACCTATAGACAATGTGACATCATAAATTACAAATTCAAAATCATTGTGCCTGAAATATGTGTCATACCAAGCTTATTGTCTGATTTGTTCACAATGCTTATTGCCTGATTTGTTCACAATTTTTTAGACAATAAGCTTGGTATGGCGCATATTTCAGGCATAACAATTTTGAATTTGTAAGTTATGATGTCACATTGTCTATAGGTATACATGTATTTCTGAAAAGGACGGGTTTATATCTGTCAAAACTGTGGTCAAAAGTTTGTTAAATAACTATATTGCAACTGGTTGGCTGTTTTTAATTGGCTATATCTATAACAGATTTAAAAACTTATACTGTGTTTAAAAACGTTTTTCGTTATTTTGCTGTATCAATTTTTCATTTTTTAATGTTAGCAAGTTCTGATGATTTTTATTGTCTTTTTATTTATCCAGTATGTGGTTTAGTAGTCAACATGTCCCATTTATATAAAAGAACACATACAGTTATTAGTCATAATTAAAAAAAAGGGGGGGGATAGGCCCTAACTATGATGAAGAAATAAAGCCTAAATATTGTGTGTCAACAAAGTTTCTGAACCTCTAGTGGTGAATATTTCAGCAAAAATAATATTTGTATCTGAAACCCAGTCTATGAGGAAATTATTTGAACCTTTGGTAATGTGGCTACAAACTACTCATTTCATCTAAAATTCACTAATTTTATTAAAAACAAATACTGGTACCATTAGGGCATAAAATTATTGACATGTTAATGTTAAGTGGAGAATTTTGCAATACCTGAGCTGTTTACAGAGAGTTCTCTTTCACATCTTGATTAACAATGCAAGAGTGTGCCCAGATTCTGATGAATTTTCCTTTTTCTTTTCTTTTTTATTTGATTTTTGTTAGCTTTGCAGTGAACTGATAAAATCTCCATCAAAATTCATTAAGTCCTGCTTTGATCCTGTAAAAGTGACACTGTGCCACATATTTAATTCATCATTAAAACAAAGAATTTTTCCAGATAGACTTTAATATGCCTGTATAAACAATGTGACAAAATGGAAGTAAATGTTTCAGAAGGGAGCACATTAAACAAGCACGAAAGTGTTCAATGCCCCATCTCCTCAAATCAAATCTAGTGTTAGTGATTCATCAAAATTTAAACACACTTTGTAACAGTTCTATGGGATAAATCTATATATGCTTTAGATGAATACTTTAACAAGCAGTGCTAATCTCAAACAGTTAGTGTAAATCTGTGGCTCCTGGTGATCCACATCTCTAATGTCGATGAACTATGTTCTTGATCAGCTAAACAGAAATATTCTGTACAGTATTATTCAGCACAATGTATCAGTTAAATATTTATGCTCAAGGATACTGCTTATTTTTGTGAATTCTCTCTCTCTCTCTCTCTTTTTAAATACCGTATGTGTTACTATCAAGTTTTTTGTGTGTCTTATATTATTGAATAGCATAGTGTCAGGTTTAACCTTTTGTACACTACTTTGTTTATTGAAAATCCATATTTGTAATTTTTTTTTTAATATGTCTACTTGTTAGTAACATTTATATAATGTATGTAGGCCTAAATTTCATTTTCTTGATTCGTCCTACATCCAAATGAATCACTCGCCAAATGGATACAGGGTAAGTGGTATTTGAAATAAATAAATAACAAAATAATACAGTAATACAGTTTCATAACAAACTATTCCGTGAGCATTGGCAGGTCGGCTGACTTCATGTTTCTTAAAGTTTACGCATGATGCCGACACTTACGTAACAGTATTGTCCACTGCAACAATAAATTGCCTTAGTGATAGCAGTGTTGACGCCATGTAATAGTTGATATTATTTACAAAAATGGGCAGTGAGTACTTGGTTATTATAGCGACTCAATATCAATTTTCGCCTCACTCCTTTGACGCATGAATCTAATAAAATGTCATTTCTTCAATAAGCTATTAACTGACTGCTCTGGGAGAACGAGATCTGTCATTCTGTCTCAACAGCCAGTACGGTAAGTGCAGATAAAACGGCGCATTCTCCGGTTATAGACCAAGTTCTTAGTACAAGGATAGGATACGAGTGCGATTTGCGAAGACCATTTTCTCATTTGCCCTCCTTTGCTTTATGCTGACTTTACTCTCGAAATTTGTCCTTCTGCGTTAAGTAAGGTCACAAGATACTATCGTTCCGGATATTAGCCAATCTTCCTGTGGTCTCCAGTGTCTTCGACACACATAAACGGATACTGTAACTGGATCCATCAACAAAGCTCATTGGGATTCATACAGCAGTTAGCGCTCTTATCATCCAGTGCTGGCAACGTAAACTGAGAAACAATACTTGTGTACATTCATTCATTAATCAACCAGGTCAACTATAGTTTTAAACCTACCAATCAGAGATAACGCACGCTTAAATAGTATACGCTGAGTCCTTATAATACCATGTGGGAACGCCTCAAGACAAGAGTCAACAATACACAATACATGTCTACCGTAGGGTGACCAGACGTCCCGTTTTTTACGGCATCCTTCTTTATTTGGCCTAAGTGTCCCGTTGTCCGGACAAAACATACGGGACGCATTTTGTCCCGTTTTGCGTTAACCGTCCCGTACTTTTGAAACTTTATGATTCTAAGTGACATGTAGGCCTACCATAACAAAAGGGAAAATTCGATATGTTATCTTGACCAAAGGATAAATTAAATTACACTTTTTGACTACAGCAAAGTGTACGAGGAACAATTTATGAAGTTCTTTATTTAGTACCATGTACTTTGACACGAAGAGCAGTTGTGTATTGGTATTGCTTCAAGACGAATTTAAAAAAATTTGTCATTAGTTGCCCTACTTTTTCTCATAAATACCGACAAGAATGTGTAATTTTAATGACGAAATCAAACTGAGTTTTTATTTCCAAAATTACAACACCGAGAAATTAGTTTCACGTTGAATATAGGCCTAAGTAATTTTTCTGTCGACAGTAGAGGTCGGTTGGACAGTGTCCAACACACACGACCTAGCTCTCTGGAGCAAAAGTATGATGTATTTTGTTTCAAAACGTGAGAATAGTGCCATAATAAATAATGAAGTAAGCGTCTTACTTCTAAGAAGGCTTCAAAGGCTTTCCATGCAACGGAACATACTGTTACCGGTACCTCAAGTCAATGGAGTGCACCAAGTGAATAATGTTAAGCATGAAGCGATACCCTAAAGCACGAATTTAGAAATACTGTCTAAGAGATAAATATCTCTTTCAACTTCATGTCGTGATACTTCTGCAAAAATTTGCACGCGTCTATCTGACGCCAATGCTTAAGGACTGATGAAAACAAGACGTTTGGTATTGAAAGTTAAGGATATAATTACAGTTAATACTCATGTTAAGAATACGTCATGTGTTAAATTTCAAAAAACTGTGTTTGAAATTATCATACTCATAAATGACATGCTGTCTTCTGAAAAGTATCGTCGAGAGAGTGAGATATAATAGCTGTCATCCATAACGAAATATGTAGTTATCACAAGGTCTTTGGTCGTTATATGAAATTGACATATAGTGTTTTTCATGTGACAAGAATAAAATAATTACGCCACTAGTAACGCAACGCATTTTTCGTTTTTTAGCCTGGAGTGTCTCAACAAAAACGTATAGACCATATATTCGAACTCACATCTATTTTGCTGCAATACAGTATTTACGAAATGTTTCACAAAAAGTGGCTTCATTTCTATCTTTAATTTGTGATCCGTATTTTTATTTTGCAAATCTGGTCATCCTAGCCTACTGGTAACTACAAAAATTCTCATACTCCATCAACGCACTGTTTTTTCCGTAGGTTGGCTAAACCTAAATCGTTAATCTCGTATACAGTTTTACTAAGAGACATGTTGTCTTTTGTCGCTTCTGATCTAGTAATGGGGATGGACGATTATGAGAATGAGTCGATTAATCGATATTTTAGATTATGTAAATGGATCGATCAATTATACCGAATATTTTTATCCTAATAATCGATTATTCGATGAATTGTTGAGTTTATAAATATTCCCGATTTATTGTTTATGCTAAAGAGGTTTGATACACAAAAAATAAAGCGATGCTATCACACATATTATATTTAAATAATTACAAATAATTAACTGGATTTGCTCAGTTTCATGAAATGCAGAATTACGAGTTTTTATTTTTAGCAGAACTACATACCTATTTCGCAATTATTAAGAAGCCTAATTAATACCATTACTTTACACACATATGTTGCAGAAAATATGTTTACAAGCACTAAAAGTTTTCATGAAGTGAACCAAGAAACACTAATTTATGTAGTCTTTGAAAAGAGGATCAAGAATTGTGCACAATGTCAACAGTGTAGTCACCTTTCTAAAAATATTTCCACATTACACTTGGCTTCTTTGGTGCCATGATTTTAACTTAGTCCTTGACTCCACAAGATAGGTCGGAAAATGGATACAACAATAAGACTCTTTATCCACTTAGGCTGAGGGATACATTGTTTCCAAAAGAATGGCCAAAGGAAGTGACGTTAAGCTCATTCATTGTTGATCGGTGTGTACAAGATTGGTGCCAACCGTAGGGACATGTCCCTTTGTGTAGGGACTTTTGACTATTTTTTTCAAAACTGTTGGGACGGATTTCCGATCTCTTTGCAAAATGTAGGGACTTTTCTCAAGGACGATGAAGAATGAAAGTATCTTTTTTAATTTAAAATAGTAGCAATTCATTGTACAATAATGTTAATGAAAGGGGAATATTGCTACCCAATAGGTAAGTAGATGATTTTTATTTATTCATTTTTTTTAACAGTTTGGTCCGTAGGGACTTTCATGGTGAACGTAGGGATTTTTGACATGTCACGTAGGAACATAGATGGAAACGAGTTGGCAACACTGGTGTACAAGTCGAGATGATACGGCAGTTACACATGTTGCGATTTCAAAGGCACTGACATAATTAAACGAAAGGATAATCGATTTCGTAAAATTAAATGACGTTAAAGAAATATCGATTATTCCATAATCGTTTACCGAAATATTCACGATTAATCGATTAAATGCGATTAATCGCCCATTCGTATCTAGTAATCGAAAGAGAAAAAGGAACAAATAGTACCTTGAAGCGCAGTTGGCCGACGGGCGGCTGTGCGTAACGCACGCCGCGGAAGGAAAATATCGCTTTTCCCTCTACGGACTGGAGAAGGCTTCCCCGCAGACGGCCCAGAGGCGTCCGAACCTCGGGAAACTGCGACGCTGACGTCGACGCCCCATTGCTCTGGGATGGCCCTCGCCGGCCGCTGGCGACGGCCGCGGCGCACAGCAGCAGAGCGTACAGTGCGTCTGCCCTCATGGTTCCTGAAGCACTGAGCTACGGCCGTCGTTGCCAACTGCTGCATACTTTAAGTGGCCGGCGCATTTCCAGGAACAGCGCGCAACACTTCCGCGAGTTTTCTCCTGGCGAACTTAACGTCGTTTACATACAAAATCCGCCTTGCTTTCATGTAAGACCAGCAAAATTTGATTCCTGTACAGTATAAGTTGCAGGTAGCAGCTGATATAATTGTACCATAATACTTGCGCTGCGACTTGCATATCTTTCTGGCCGTTTCCGCGAATTCATTCGGGCGCGATGGTGGCAGTTATTATATTCCTTTCGGACTTAAGCAACAGATATACCTTCAGCTATTTTCTGTTACCTTTGCCGAGTGATAGCGTTTTTGCAAGTCGGAAAGGCAAATATTTCATCACGACATGTTCAGTTCATTTATCCTAAGCAAGTAATAAGTACACTACACTCATGATATGTTTCAAGTTGTACAATTATACTTCAATGTTACTGCTATACTAGTAACACTCCAGCGTCTGAAGAAGGCCACAAGTCTGCTTGCCAAAATATCGCGGCTTTTGAACAACACCAATCGGCTGAGTACCCGAGAAATTTTCATTTGTCAGAAAAACCTAAAATCACACCATAAACTTAATTTGAAGGTTATAGTAAAAGTCTTCATTCCGTATCTTTCCCTTGCCACGACTTTTAAGACACCTTCTACTCTAAAAGGCTGAGCATAATGTCCTGGCAGTAAGGTCAGACCGGTCAGTCTTTCTTACCCATTCTATTCTGCAATTAAGACCCGTTTCATTGTGAAAAATTTTGTCTAAATCGCTTAGCAGTTACTTTTGATCCTCTGTTGACTTCACTAACCGATAAACGACAGCATCATCCGCGAACAGTGTAACAGACCTATTCAGATTGTCTCCTAAATCGTGTATAAACACAAGAGTAGGGGACCTATAACGCTTCCCTGGGAAACGCCAGATATCACGTCTGTTTTACTCGATGACTTACCGTCAATTCCTACGAACTGTGTCCTTTCTGGTAAGAAATCGCACAATTGAGGTGATATTCCATAAGCACGCAATTTCATCAGAAGCCGCTTGTGAGGTACAGTGTGAAAAGCCTTCTGGAAATCCAGAAATATGGGATCGAGAGACCACGTACACCGACTGCCGGCGTGGCGCAGAGGATAGCGTCACCAACTGCGGTGCTGAAGGTCGCCGGTTCAATCTCGCCCACCCGCGAAAATTTATTTCTCTGTAATTAACAATTCCAGAGTGTTCTATATCTTTCTTATGTTCACTTGTAAATTCTAGTTGTTTCTTATGTCGATTGTTCTTCCAATTTCTGGTAAATTCTGTCTGTGTATAAATAGCAGAGCACTCTGCCTGAAAGGCAGTCAGTGCTGCGTGCATGTTAAGTTCGTAATAAACGTGCGTTCAGTATAAGTGCTGTGTTCAGTTGCCTGCCTGCTTCCATTTAAACGTGACAATATGAGATCCCTTGTCGGTGGCACTTATCACTTCATGTGAATAAAGGGCAAGCTGTGTTTCGCAAGAGCGATACTTCCTGAATCCGGGTTGACTATTGGTTAATAGGTCGTTCTCTTCGAGGTAGTTCATAATGTTCGAACAAAGTATATGCTCCAAAATCCTACTGCAAATCGACGTCAATGAGATTGGTCTGTAATTTTGGGGATCACTCATATTGCCTTTCTTGAATATTGGAGTGACTGGGCTAGTTTCCGGTCTTTGGGTACGGATCTTTCGCTGAGTGATCGGTTGCATATGATAGCTAAGTATGGAGCTATTGCATCAGCATAATCTGAGAGGAATCTAGTTGGTATACAATCTGGAAGATTTGTTTATGTTTAGTGATTTAAGTTGTTTTACTACTCCAGGAACATTTCCTTCTAAATTTCGCATGCTAGCAGCTGTTCTTGGTTTGAATTGTGGAGTGTTCACTTCGTCATCTTTGGTGAACGAATTTCGGAAAGCTGTGTTTAGCAATTCTACATGTGTGTATACCGTCTGTAAAATATCCTGAGGCTACAATGTGTAGTGTAGAAATTATAAATTGTAACGTCATACCGAATGCCGTAGTTTTAGTCCATGAACAGCGGAAAAGTAGTAAACGAGAAAATTTTTCCCTTTTAATTTTGCTATAGTTGTCAGCGAGAAAAATTGCAATAAATGTTTGAAATTATGTTTAAAGTTGGTTGCACGTTGCTAAGTACTGTCATTCTCATACAGTGTGTGAATAAAGTCGTCGCATTGTATGGCAGTTTCTTGCAACTACATTATGACAATATGTTTCCTGAACAGTAAGGAATATGTGCACCTAATTTGATTGAAATCGGTCCTGTGGTTTAGGAGGAAATGTGAAACATTATCGTTTGATGCAGCAGTTTTCCGCGCATCTCATTGTTTCTGACGTCATATCTCGCGAACAATGTGTTGTACGTGATGTTAACACTTAGACGACCGTCCGCATGGATTGAAGCTTACGTGTGCAAAATTGGAAGAAAACTGTAGATTTGTATACAATACGTACACACGGACCCTCTGCTTTATATACAGGATGGTCCATTGATTGTGAACGAGCCAAATATCTCACGAAATAAGCATCAAACGAAAAAACTACAAAGAACAAAACTATTCTACCTTGAAGGGGGAAAACAAATGACGCCGTGGTTGGCCTGCTAGATGGCGCTGCCGTAGGTCAAACGGACGTCAACTGAATTTTTTTAAATACGTACCCCAATTGTTTATTACATATTCGGCTAGTACGTAAATCAATATGAATGTTTTATTTGGAACACTTTTGTCGCTTTCTGATAGATGGCGCTGTAATATTCACAAACATATTGCTAACAATTTAAGACGAACAGTGGGTAACAGTTAGGTTTTTATTATTATTATTATTATTATTATTATTATTATTATTATTTATTTATTTATTTTACTTAAAACCCAGAACGTAGGTACGTTATAACTTAATTTGGTTGTTCCAATGTGATACATGTACTTTTGTGAAATTATCATGCATTGATAACGCTTGCTGTTACTGCGTGATTTACCTTCAATAAATGCTCAAAGTGATGTCCAATTTCAATGCATTTGGCAATACGCGTAACGTAATTCCTCTCAATAACGAGAAGTTCGCCTTCAGTAATGTTCTCACATGCATTGACAATGCGCTGACGCATTTTTTCAGGCGCCGTCGGTGAAACACGATAACAAATATCCTTCAGTTTTCCCCATAGAAAGAAATTCGGGGATGTAAGATCCGGTGAACGTACGGGCTATGGTACATGGTGCTTCTACAACCAATCCACCTGTCATTAAATATTTCATTTAAGACCGTTTCAAATGCAGGCGAGCCATGTGCCGGACATCCATCATATTGAAAGTACATCGCCATTCTGTCATGCAGTGAAACATCTTGTCCTAAAATCGGTAGAGCATTACGTAAGAAATCAGCTACATTGCACCATTTAGATTAGCATCCATAAAATAGGGGCCAATTATCCTACCTCCCATAATGCCGCACCATACATTAACCCGCTAAGGTCCCTGATGTTCTACTTGTCACAGCCATCGTGGATTTTCCGTTGCCCAATAGTGCATCATATCATGCCGGTTTACGTTACGTCTGTATGTGAATGACGCTTCGTCACTAAACAGTGCGCGTGAAAAAAATCTATTCTCGTCCCGTAATTTATTTTGTGCCCAGTGGCAAAACTGTACAGGATGTTCAAAGTCTTCGCCATGCAAATCCTGGTGCATAGAAATATGGTACGGGTGAAATTTATGTTGATGTAGAATTCTCAACACCGACGTTTTCGAGATTCCCGCTTGCTCAATTTGTCTGCTACTGATGTGCGGATTAGCCCCACCTGCAGCTAAAACACTTATTTAGGCATCATCATTTGTTGCAGGTCGTGGTTGACGTTTCACTTGCGGCTGAACACTTCCTGTCTCTTTGAATAACGTGACTATCCCACGAAAGGTCTGGACATTTGGATGATGTCTTCCAGGATAACGATCAACATACATAACACAGGCCCGCTGGGCATATTGATCACAATAGCCATACATAAATACCATATCGACCTTTTATGCAATTGGTAAACGCTCCATTTTAACACGAAGCAAATACCGTCCGCACTGGTGAAATGTTACGCGATACCACGTACTTATACGTTTATGACTGTTACAGCGCTATCTAACACAAAGAGAAAAAATTGTTCCAAATAAAACATTCATATTTATTTACGTACTAGACGAATATGTAATAAAAATGGGGGTACCTATTTTAAAAAATGCAGTTGGTATCCGTTTGACCTATGGCAGCGCTATCTAGCGGGCCAACCATGGCGTCATTTGTTTTCCCCCTTAAGGCTAGAAAAAATTTGTACGTAGTAGTTTTTTCGTTTGATGCTTATTTCGTGAGATATTTGGTTCGGTCACTATCAATGGACCATCCTGTATAAAGAAGAAGAAAAGCTGAAAACGATAATGCGAAACAAAGCAGTGAATATATTTCCGGATCTCCTTTAAGCCGAACCCAGGCCCTCTACCTCATGTTGTCCACTAGGGCAGTCTGTTAAATTTTTGCCGCGGCGGAGCGCATTGAGGCGCTATGGTACGATGCGCGAGGCCGTTCCCCGTCGGGGGTTCGAATCCCTCCTCGGACATCGATGTTTATGCCGTCTTTAGTATAAGCTAGTTCATAAGTAGTCTGTAAGTTTAGGGACTGCTGACCCCGCAGTTAAGTAGCATAAGCTTTACAAAAATTACAACATTATAAGTTAAATTTTTGCACTCTCTTATACAAAACCCCCTGTATTTCTTAACATGTTTACTTGTTAATCTCACCCTTTGTGATTTAGCTGTTAATGTCATTCAGGCTTGGTTGTCATGGTGGAAAAATACTCTTTGCAACTCGAAAGAGAAGTCGGGAGATAATTTTAGAGATTGTTTAATCAGTGCGTTAAAAGGAACCCGCAAGGTTTTGACGCACCCTTTACTTGCCCGTTTTATCGTTTCGCAGTATGACACCGTCTAAGGATTCTTAGTATTCACACAACAGGCCTGGGGTTTTTTCACAATACGGTCGAAGCGATTGCTGGTCATTAGTAAAACGATTGCTGCTTGTACGCAGTAAAGTTATGACAATTGGGTAAACACGGTCGTAAGTTTACTTTCTGACATGCCGAGGCAATTTATCACTCAGACAGCTCATGGTTAATTAATAATGACATATTTCCCTAATGTGTGCCGCAGATAGTGTTCGACGATACGGTGTGGACTTCGCCTACTCGCTTCTATCAGCACGCAGACGTCATTCTATAACGCGTACCGACAATGAGTCTGCATTCGGGAAGAGGAAATGAATGACATTGAGTGTGGTAAGCGAGGTGCAGTTTAGCACCGGCGATAACGGTTACCGAGAAAGTTTCCAGGGCAGTGAAGTCACGTCGCGACTGCGCAATAAAGTGCCGAGTGGCAATTGCAGCCAATCTGCCACTTCCTGCGTGACATTCGCTACTGACTAACGTCCAGCTGACAGTCGTCAATAGCGATTCTCCTGTCTTTCGTCACTATAGTTTCCTTGAACATCCTCAACCACAAGTTGCCTGTTCCCGTTTTCAAGGAAAAAAAAAATCGCACTGCCCACTTTAGATTTGTAGTTTTATAAGTTTTTGCAAACATTTTGGACCAAAATAATAAAAAAATAATTAATAAGTGTGTCTGAAGCCCTTTTAGGAAACAAAAAGTTAGGTAGTACGGGATCCGAACCTCAGACCTCCAGCGTCAGAGTCCAACGCATCCCCACTACGCTACGTCATTAGTTAGTAGTTCAGTTCTTTAATTTCATACTATTGATGGCCTTTGTTAACTGATGCTAATATGGTATTTGTAGACACTAGATTATCATTTATCGTACGAAGAACGACGTGTTTTTGTTAATTCTTCAGTGCGCCATTGCTTTGAAATGACAGCGTGTCAGTTACAACAAGAAAATCATCAAATAGGCAACGTAAGATGGCGTATGTCACAAAGAGAGCCGCCGTGGAGTAGCCGAGCGATTTAAAGCACCTCGCTGCGGAGCGCGCGGTTGCTCGCCGTGGAGGTTCGAGTCCTCCCTGGGGCATGGGTGTGTGTGTTGTTCTTAGGTTACTTTACCTAGGTTTAAGTAGTTTGTAAGCTACGGACTGATGACCACGCAGTCCGATAGATTTACAAACAATGGAACATTTTTTGAGCCACAAAGAGTTCTGGGCAAGGAATGTCAAGTGACAACTGCGAACGGCTGGTTTTCGTTAATTCAATGGAGGGTGTCAAAACTAAATTATTTTTGCAAATATCTCGAGATATGAAAAAAAAAGAGAACAAAGCTGTAGAGAATTTTCTCCTGTACAAATTCGTTTATTCAATTTTCGCGTCAGATGAACGGTTTGTTTGAAATTAAAATCACATTACAAACGGCATTTTTTTTATTACTAACCAATTTCTCGTCCGAAATATTTCAAAAAGCGAGGTTCTGGTCTCTGGGAGTCAACAATTAAGTCTGTAAAATTTGGTGCCGATCGGTTGAACGGTTCGACCTAAGGAGTGGGAACACATTACAGTCAGACAGACATCGTCAAATCGCCGTTATTTTTGCAAATATCTCTGCACCGATGCAAGATATGAAAAAAATGATAGAGCGAAGTTGTAGAGAATTTTCCCCTACACCAATTAGGCTATTCAATTTTAGTGTCAGATGAACGGTTCGTTTGCAATTACAATTATATTACAAACGGCGTTTTTTGGTGTTACTACCGTATTTTGTGTCCGAAACATTTGAAAAAGGGAGGTTCTGGTCCCTGGCGGCCTACAATTATGTCTGTAAAATTTGGTGCTGATCGCTTGAACGGTTCGTCTTAAAAATAGGGAACACGTTACGGACAGACAGACAGACAGACAGCCATCCCAAAATCGCCGTTATTTTTGCAAATATCTCTGAAACGATACGAGATATGAAAATTGCTGAATTGTGTGAAGAGAATACATGATTATGCAACATCTTATTATTTAACTAATATATGTAAACAGATAAAAACCTGGAGATCTTCTGTGGTCATTGCGAAATCAAATATGGACCTTTACAACTGTGACTCGAGAAAGAGTAAGGAGGAGCTGCAATAACAGTCAAGAAACGAGCTAAATTGATAGCACTTGTATTATAGTCTCTCGCATCTTCAAGCTTAAGATAGCTGAAGAGTTCTGATTTTGAACTCATTCATATGTAATGATACATTTCGAAAATTATCATCATTCATAGTGTTTTAGTACATTATTTAACGAGGACTAGAGGTGAAAATGCTTTCAGCAACCCAGGTGACCTCTGGATATGTAGCTCTGCTCTCTGTGAATAGAACTGCAATATGTCTGCAGATTCATTTGTTTCACGTTGTCCGCCATGTTGTAATTAGGCAAACTTTCTGTAAGTGACAAAGAATCTGTTGTGGGTAGATATTGCTTAGTGCGGGAAGCCAACGGACAGCAGTTGGTCTGCTTGATACCTGTAAACATGTGTATCGTGTTAATGATTTGCATTGATCAGGCTGGTATGAAAACAGTTACACAACACACAGGCACAATTCACTGTGACGAAAAAACCTATGGAGGAGCCGATCATGAATTGAAGCTCCCAAATTGTACCACACTGCTTCTGAATGATGTCATTTCCAGTTTTTATTCTGCTGAAGTTTTACAGAGTGCAGTCAAGAGTAATGCGAAGATATTTGGTTCAGCTCTTTATTTCGGAAAGTATGTAATAAAATTGTAGCATGATCTCAGGGTTAAGTAAATCGCAAAGACATCGCTCTTACTGGTACTGGGCTTAAATCTCAATTCACGTGATAAAACGTAAGGGGCATTAAGTCCTCTGTTAGTGTTCCCTCTGACTGACCAAGCTCTTTTCACTAACAAGCCAAATATTTCTTCTGCATAGCAGAAGTTCCTTTACGAACGTTCTGGAAGGTCAGAAAAATTGAGCCTGAGTAGGAAAGGAACGAGAACTGAGTCCTGTGGTAGGCCATTATTTAGTTTTCTTATCTAGTTGGAACAGGAAATATTGTAATAACTATCGAGGTATCTCTTTAATTTGCGTTGTAGGCAAAATATTCTCAGGTATTGCTGAAAGGAGAGTGCGGGTATTAATTGAGGACTAGTTAGATGAAAATCAGCGTGGGTTTAGGCCTCTTAGAGGCTGTCAGGACCAGATCTTTAGCTTACGGCAGGTAATGGAAAAGTACTATGAGTGGAACAGGGAATTGTATCTATGTTTCATAGATCTAGAAAAGGCTTATGACCGTGTCCCTAGGAGGAAGCTACTGTCATTTCTACAAGATTATGGTATAGGAGGCAAACTTCTGCAGGCAATTAAAGAGCTCTACGTAGACTGTCAGGCAGCAGTTGGAGTAGATGGCAAATTAAGCTCATGGTTCAGGGTAGTTTCACCACTGTTGTTCATACTATTCATGGATCATACGTTGAAAACAGTAGACTGGCAGGGCGAGATTAAAATAGGTGAAAACAAAATAAGCAGTCTCGCATATGCGGATGACTTAGTTGTAATGGCCGATTCAATTGAAAGGTTGCAAACTAATATTTCAGAGCTCGATCAGAGGTGCAAGAATTATTATATGAAGATCAGCACCTCCAAAACGAAAGTAATGTCAGTGGGAAAGAGATTTAAACAGATTGAGTGCCAAATAGGAGGAACAAAGTTAGAACAGGTAGACAGTTTCAAGTACCTGGGATGTATTTTCTCACAGGATGGCAACATAGTGAAAGAACTGGAATCGAGGTGCAGCAAAGCTAATGCAGTGAGTGCTCAGCTAAGATCTACTTTCTTCTGCAAAAGGAAGTAAGTACCAAGGCTAAGCTAGCAGTGCACCGTTATATCTTTCGACCAACTTTGTTGTATGGGAGTGAAAGTTGGGTGGATACAGGTTACCTTATTCATAAGGTAGAGGCTACAGATATGAAAGTAGCAAGAACGATTGCAGGCACTAATAGATGGGAACAATGGCAGGAGGGTGTCCACAATGAGGAAATCAAGGAAAAACTGGGTATGAACACCATAGATGAAGCAGTTAGAGCGAACAGCCTGAGATGATGGGGTCATGTTACACGCATGGGAGAAGCAAGGTTACCTAAGAGACTCATGAGCTCGGCAGCGGAGGGTAAGAGGAGTCGAGGTAGACCAAGCAGAAAGTACTTAGATTCGGTGCAGAATGATTTTGAAGTAAAAGGCATAACATCAGATGAGGCATCAATTTTAGCATTGAATAGGAGATCATGGAGGAATTTTATTAGAGGTACTATACTCCAGAATGAACGCTGAAAGGTATAATCAGTCTCTAATGATGATGATGATGATCTAGTTATTAATAAGACATGCTACTGTCTACTGCGCATCCACCTCGTTATCCCTACCTTGTTTCTACCAACCGTGGCTTCACCGACAACAAGTACGAGGTATTCGTATGCTCTGGCTCACAAATCCAACTTCAGGAGTGGTTGGCTTAACATTCGCAACTGACGGATGGAAAGTTCAGGCCAGTAAATCTGCGAGCCTCCCATGTCATCTTCTACGGACTCTTGGTTAGGATCACGCACACGCAATAGGGCATAGTACAGGCAGGGGATCTTGCAAAATGTGGGAAAACCAGTGATTTGCGGTATAACATAAATATACTGAAATTTTAATTACGTGATTTTCTGTTTTTGTTCGACCGAAATCAGAAGAGGAGCCGAATATTCGGTTACTGTTTCGGTTGCAAATGATGTTTCCGTCAGACTCTAACTGAACAGCTCATTAAAAAACAAAGAAATCGTAAATATAAAACACTCGATTAATTTTAAGGAAGAATCAATTTCACTAACAAAACTATATAATAATCGAACACTTATTATTACAATAATAATAATACTACTAATAATAATAATCTACGATTAATTACATTAATAGCAGTAGTTAAAATTACCAACATCAAGTTAGTCAATCAGTCTGCCGAGGAAACAGCTTAATATAGATGGATAGGGAGCAGCCTGTTAACGTATTCAGGGGGAATTTGCCGTCGTCTGTAACCAGCTGGAAACCGCGGCCGACAGGCTGCTGATCTGGCCTGCAGTGTCCCTGGGGCGCCTACATCTACATCTACGTGGGATAGTCCACAAATCACATTTAAGTGCCTGGCAGAGGGTTCATCGAACCACCTTTATACTATTTATCTCCCATTCCATTCTCGAATAGCGTTCGGCAAGAAAGAATACCTGAATTTTTCCTGTCGAGCTTTGATTTCTCGTATGTTATTCTGATATCATTTCTACCTATGTAAGTGGGAGTCAACAATATATTTCAGCGATAAACGCCGTTGTTATAATGATTCCCATACCAGATCCTGTATCATTTCCGTGACGCTATCTCCCCTGTATCGTGACAATACAAAATGGGCTGATCTTCTTTGGACTCTTTCGATGTCTACCTGATAAGGATCCCAAACTGGGCAGCAATACTCTAAAATGGACGGACAAGCGTAGTGTATGCAGTTTCTTTTGCAGTTATGTTACATCTTTTAATGGTTCTGCCAATAAAACGCCCTCTCTGGATCGCCTTTCCTACGACGTTATCTACGTGTTCTTTCCAGTTTAAGTCTGAAGTAATAGTAATTCCTAGTTATTTTGTGGAGCTTACGGCCTTCACTTGAGATTGATTTATCTTGTAAACAAACTTTAACGGATTTCTTTTCGTACTCATGTGGACGACTTCACACTTCTCATTATTTAGAGTCAATTGCCAATTTCTGCACAATAGTGATATCTTATTCAGATCGTTCTGCACTTGGTTTTGATCTTCAGATGATTTCACTAGACGGTAGATGACGGCATCATCTGCAAAGAACCAAAGACAGCCACTTAGATTTTCCCCTAAAACGTTTATGTAAATAAGGGAACAGCAGAGGACCAATAGCACTACCCTGTGGAACGCCCGATATCACCTCTGTTGTAGTCGATGCCTTAACATCGATTACTACAAACTGTGTCCTCTCTGACAGGAAATCCCATATCCAGTCGCAAATTTGGGGCGATATACCGTAACCACGCAATTTGATTAAAAGCCGTTTGTGAGGTACGGCCTTGTGGAAATCAAGAAATACGGAATCAATTTGTGAACCCTTGCCAATATCACACATCACTTCGTGTGAGAAAAGAGCTAGTTGTGTTTCGCATGAACGATATTTTGTAAATCCATGTTGACCTTGGGCCAATAGAACATTCTGTTCGAGATAATTCATAATATTTGAATACAGGATATGTTCCAAAACCCTGCTGCAAATTGAAGTCAATTAAATAGGCCTGTAGTTTAGTGGGTTACTCCTACTGCCTTTCTTGAATATAGGTGTGACCTGTGCAACTGTCCAATCTTTTGGTACAGATCCTTCTTTGAGAGAGCGGTTGTATATGGCTGTTAAGTAAGGATCTATCGCTTCAGCGTAATCTCTGAGGCGAATCATGTGGTACCTCTGGAGCCTTTAGCGGCGCCTTGAGAATTGGTGGCAGCTGCCTGAAGGTGATTGGCAAACTGTTGCGGGATCACGAACTTCTGAGCAGAAGGCGAAACCTCCGTAAGGCTGTCTCTTTCACCTCTTTAAGTGGTTCGAGGTGCTGCCTACCGCTGATGGAGCGTGCTGCCTTGCCTGTAGGGTTCCGGACAAGCATGCAGTGTGGGTTTGCCTGTCATCGGGAACTCCGATGTTAGAACAGACACCACACCAATCTCTAATACGTTAAACTGGAAAGAACACGTAGATAATGTCGTGGGAAAGGCGAACCAGAGACTGCGTTTTATTGGCAGACCCTTAAAAGATGCAGCAGAACTACTAAAGCAGCGGTCGGCAACTGGCGGACCGCGGAAAGCAAAAAACTGCACCGCCAAAAGTATTTTTATTTAAAAAATAAAAAATAAAAACAAAAAAATAAAACAATTTTTTCTGAAGATAACAACACCGAGCTAAAAGGAAATGGGAAATTAAAATGTGATTTCGTTCCAAGGGTTTCATCATTCCGTCGCAAGCTGGTTCTTTGAAAGAGACATTTTAAGTCAAGAATTTCTTCATTTCGTTACAATTTTTAATATAAAAATAATCCTGGACTTTTCCATATTATCAAATTTCTTGGCAGTTCTTAAGAAGGAATTTGCAGTAAGACTGAAAGACTTTTCAGAAATAGACAAGTTGTCACGATTTTTAAAATCACCTTTTGAGGTTTCTCCTACAGCAGAATGGACGGTTGTGGCTGCGAAGTTGTTCCACCTTTCCAAGCCTTTACTCTAAATTGAGATAATAGACTTGCAAGAAGACATTTTCTTGCAAAAGTATAAAACTGTATCTACAGAAGAATTTTGGAGTCAACATGTCCCTGAAAAACATGAAAATTGCAAAAAATTTGCGATCTGCCTTGCTGCTATGTTTGGGTCCAAATATACTCGTATTCGTGAAATTTCATTTTCAAAAATGAAATTTTGGAGAATAATTTTCGCTCAAGACCGCGCACTTTGAAGATACTATTCGCATAAGCAGCTCCGCATGTGAACATAAAAGGTAAAGCAGTCAACAATCCGAAGATTGGTTTGAACACCACAGTGCTTTATGAACCTCCTATTTGGAGGTGGTACGCTGTTGCTTTCCTCCGACCTTCGAACTGACTTACCCAGCCAGTTATAGGGGGGCCTACAGTTTAACGTGGGTTCCGAACCACGGTGCTGCTCGGTATTTTTCACATGAGCAATACTGCCAGAAGTTAAAGAATCTGCTCAAGACCGCAAATGTAATTTTTCCCATGGAATTTTTAAATACATATACGCACATTTTATTGTATTGCCTACTTTCTTAAAGAAAATTTTAAAAAAAGTATCTATAATGTATGACCTGTTTCTGGACTTCCATTTCATTTCATACTTTTGTGGCTGATAATAAAAATAAATAGCAAATAATATTTTTCTGTATTGTTTATACTTGATTATTTTACATCTATTGTATTTCATATTATTTTGTGAGTTAAAATTAAAATAAAAAATTCATAAGGAATATGCGGTTCTATATCTGGACTTCGATAAAAATTTTCAAAAGTATCCGGACCCCATCTAAGATTACTTGTCGACCTCTGTACTAAAGAAACTGCATACACTACGCTTGTCCGTCCCTTTTTGGAGTATTGCTGCCCAGTGTGGGATCTTTATCAGGTAAATTTGACAGGGGACATCGAAAGAGTCCAAAGAAGAGCAGCTCGTTTTGTATTGTTGTGATACAGGGGAGACAGCGTCACGGAAATGATACAGGATCTGGGATGGGAATCATTAGAACAAAGGCGTTTATCGCTGCGATGAGGGCTACTTACGAAACTCCAATCCAAAATTCTCCTCCGAATGCGAAAATATATTGTTGACTCCCACTTACATAGGTAAAAATGATCATCAGAATAAAATACGAGAAGTCAGAACTTGAAAGGAAAGATTGAGGTGTTCTTTCTTGCCGCGCACTATTCGAGAATGGAATGGGAGATAAATAGTATAAAGGTGGTTCGATGAACCCTCTGCCAGGCACTTAAATGTGATTTGCAGAGTATCCCATGTAGGTGTAGATTCACACGCGAAGACGGCGTCTGGTTCATTTACTTCCCCGCAAATGCGGTCATACGTTGGACCTCGCAAGGGAATCCGTAATGGCGAGTGTAAGAGGGTATAGATGATGAGGGCGCTAAAGCACAGACAAATATATACAGACGGGAAACCTCCGTAAGGGCCCGGTCCTACGCTCAGGAGTGCGGCGAGGGAGGGTTTCCAGCAGTTCCGTAAGATGTTCCATGATGGCGCTGCGGTCAGAAGCAGCCCTTTAAAACTGTCCAGAGCAGGCGGCAGGTAGCGGCTGTCCCCACCACCATCTCCCCTCAAACGCCGGCACACCGGACACAGCTGTGGCCTCGTGGCAGGAGGCACGAGCTCTCCCCACACTACCCTCTGACGTGCGAGAGGCACCCTAAGCCAGGGAACTGCGTGACACCTGCTAGTATCTTACGGAACTACGAGGGCAGCGTAGGACAGTGGTTTAGGGGGGGCTTCTCCTCTGTATATGTTACTCTGTGGCTAAAGCCATAGCGTTCTACTTGAGCAAGTCGGGAGGCGAGCGCGGGTAGCCAAGTGGTTCAGGCGACCGCTGCAGCGCGCTGGCCTGGTGCGGGAGACGCGGGTTCCATTCCCGGAACGACTCACATTTTCACTTGTCGCCAATGTTAAATTCAATGCCCTAATGTCAATCTTTTCCTTCCTAATATTTCTTCCTTTTGCAAATAGAAAAGTTACAAACATACAGTCATCTTGTGGCTATATAAAACATGCATGTGTTGCATGATGGAGCTCCGGCACATTTTCCTTCTGCTGAGAGACGGCATCTAACGCTCAGATACAGGCAAAGATGGATAGGTCGAGGCGTTCCTTGGCCTCCAAGATAACCTGATCTAAATCCTTTGGATTTTTGTGTTGGGGTCACCTCAAAACCGAAGTATAACACGGCTAAAGAACTGGAGCAGAGAGTTGTACACTACTGTACAGAATTCCGAAATGATCCAGGGGCTTTCGAAAGAATTCGAAAATCGTTGCAGAGACGAGCTCAGTATTGCATCCAGATGCAAGGAAGACACTTCGAACACCTCCTTTAACGGGTAACCCATATGATGAACGTGAACTATACACAATGTAAATCTTAATAGTAAAGTCTAAATTTCAAGTTAATGTGCAGTAACTAGGACGATGTTTACAATGACTTCAGTGACGGCTTGGAACCACACATTTATAAGTAACTCGCAAACGGCTCGTTTGGGGAGCCATGTTTACTGGGACATTTGTGCTTCTGTTATCGTGTACTTTCAACCGTGTAAGTTTGCGCCATTCTTTTTGATACACCCTTTTTTTGAACTAAATTAATTCCTTTCTATACCTTGTGTAGATCGTTTTTTTCTTTTATCTCATAGTGTATGTATGAACTGAGCTGTTTGTTGGAAAAAGGGATATATTATTTACAACAAATTTCATTCGTTAATAAATATGCTAAGAGGCAGTAGTTAGTATACATACCCAGTTCTTTGAAGAGGCTTCTACAGGATGTCTGAATTTCTCCGCAAATAACTACTTATGAACTTGCTTATACTAAAGACAGCCAAACATCCATGTCCGAGGGGGGATTCGAACCCTCGACGGGGAACGGCATCATGCATCGTAGCATAGCGCTTCCATTTATTTGACACTGAATAGAACAATAACATTACCTGGCAGATTAAAATTGTGTGCCGAAACCAGGACTCGAACCTGGGACCTTTGCCTTTCGCGGGCAAGCGCTCTACCATTGAGCTACCCCGACACGACTCACGGTGCCGCCCCACAACTTCAATTCTGCCAGTGCCTCGCCTCCTACTTTCCAAACTTCACAGAAGTTCACCTGCAATACTTGCAAGACTAGCACTCCTGGAAGAAAGGATATAGTGGAGACATGGCTTAACCACAGCCTAAGGGATGTTTCTAGAATGAAACTTTCACTCTGCAGCGGAGTGTGCGCTGATATGAAACTCCCTAGCAGTTAAAATTGTGTGCCGGAACCGGGACCTTTGCCTTTCGCAGGCAAGCGCTCTACCACTGAGCTATCCCGACACGACTCACGGTGCCGCTGCAGAGTGAAAGTTTCATTCTGACAACAATAACAGTTAATCATCACTATCGCTACTTGAACTACAGTCCACCCACGACACACTGAAATTGACATGTGGCTCACACTAAGGCACATTGAACGCCATTTCTGCTACTATCCGCAAACAGTATTGAAGTTAGCACACCATCTCAACAACTGAGCAAAAACGAAGTGGGATAGAAAACGTAGCTCTTAATACGTAACTTTCGGTATGAAGGATCTCTAGTCAGGATACGTGCTACGTAGTGCGACCTCTTCCGAAGATGTAGCTCGAAATACGCTACCCCGGTGTGAAATGATCTTTTAAGGAAACATTCATAGAATATATGACAGCAACTGCGATTGGGCAAAGCTGATAATTTGTACCCAGCCGGGATTCGAACCCGGGTCTGCTGCTTTCTAGGCAGTTGCGCTGACACCTACACCACTGCACCGGCATATTATATGCCGGTGACGGGCAATGATCCTATCGTTAGTGGGGAGGGGTGGGCAAAGTTTGAAGCCCTTACTCTTACGCGAATTAGTTCATAACTACGAGTTTCAGTACTGTGGGCAGGGCGAAGCTGGCAATTTGTATCTGACGGGAGGCGTGCTTAGGTAGTCTTTGCAGGTGCGGTGATCACTGTGTCCCCAGTGGTGTAGGGGTCAGCGCAACTGCCTAGAAAGCAGGAGACCCGGGTTCGAATCCCGGCTGGGTACACATTTTCAGCTTTGCCCAGTCGCAGTTGATGTCATATATTCTATGAATGTTGAATAATAACAACTGCAGGATCAGAAGTGACGTCTGTTCTCTCGGAACAGACGCCACATGTATACAGATCTTTGAAAAGGCCTGCACCGTCACGTGCTAGGGACGCACGCCCGGGCCCGTATACCTCGCGGACTAGACTTGCGCATAATAGTTCGCGATTGGAAACGCTCACTGAAGTTCGCGGTTCTGCCGCGAACTAATTTGTTCTTTTCGTTCGTCCGCTCCCAGTGACGGCTGAGCGGCTTGGTCTGCGCATGCAGGTGGAGAGGGAAGTTCCCCCGCCTAGCTGCTTCATGCGCTTGCTGCTTGAGCCGCTAAAGATATCACGCAAACCAAAAGAAAGATAGAATGAAACTTCACTCTGCAGCGGAGTGTGCGCTGATATGAAACTTCCTGGCAGATTAAAATTGTGTGCCGGAACCGGGACTCGAACCTGGGACCTTTGCCTTTCGCAGGCAAGCGCACTACCGACTGTGCCATCCCGACACGACTCACGATGCCGCCTCACAACTTTACTTCCGCCAGAACCTCGCCTCCTAGTTTCCAAACATCCCTTAGGCTGTGGCTAAGCCATGTCTCCACCATATCCTTTCTTCCAGGAGTGCTAGTCTTGCGAGTTTGCAGGAGAGCTTCTGTGAAGTTTGGAAAGTAGGAGGCGAGGTACTGGCGGAAGTAAAGTTGTGAGGCGGCATCGTGAGTCGTGTCGGGATGGCACAGTAGGTAGTGCGCTTGCCCGCGAAAGGCAAAGGTCCCAGGTTCGAGTCCCGGTTCCGGCACACAATTTTAATCTGCCAGGAAGTTTCAGTTTGTGGATAATTTCTCGCGTTTTAGTTTAGAATTATCTCTTTACATTCGCATTATGGAATTTATTAGTCAGATATTGTAGAGTGCAGAATACTTCAAAGCAGAAATTTTGTAGCACTGGACTATGTAATCTAGCAGGCAGACGCTAACCTCGAAATGGCTCTCATCAACGTAAGGCAAACACGTGATTTTTAATTCTGTTCGCGACCTATCGGGCATATTATAGTTCGCGACCTATCACGCATCTTTTAGTTCGTGACCTATCGCGCATATTATAGTTCGCGACCTATCACGCATATTTTAGTTCGCGACCTAACGCGCATATTATAGTTCGCGATCTATCGCGCATATTTTAGTTCGCGACCGGTAGCTCTCCATTTAGTTCGCAGTTCGGCCGCGAAGTAGGTCGCTCTTTTTAGTTCGTCCGCTCTTTTTAGCTTTTGCTACCGCTACTAAAACTACAGCTGAGCTGCATCTCAGCTCGAAATGACGGCAACTGGCAGATGGGAATCACTCAATTCTGCGCGCTCTCTCGTCCTCTCGCTGTTCCCGTCAGTCTTCGGAAAAAGAACGGACGAACTATCTGCGAACTAGTTCGCGTAGTTCGCCTGTGGGAGCGCTCTCCCGAACTACACAAGACTGCCGCGGACCCCCGCTGAAGGCTAGCGACCTGCCAGGCATCAGCCGTGCCGTGCCGCCCTGCTCCCTCCCCTGGCCGCTGCCGGGTTCATCGACCCTCAGTCCGGCTGGCGGTCGCTTGCTCTGCGAGCAGCAGCCAACCACACACCAGCGGCTCTCAGGCTGACCTCCAATGTGAACGACGCCAGCTGTCAGGACTCGCTATTCCAGCGCCGCTCTCCATTCTGCGACAGGTGTGCGGCTTAGCCTTGAAAGGCCAGCGGAGAGCGAGTTCAGTTCGTCCCAGTCATCCGGCGCAAATTCTCAGCGGTAAAGACGGGCGGTATAGCACGTGTGTCGAGGTCTTCCCGCGGTCAGTTGCCGGAGAGCTGTGAGGAAGTCCGTGCTGTGGCGGGAACGAAGCAAATTGTCGTTGCGTTGTTTTAACAACGCAGCAAAAATTGTCGTGTCCTCCCGCACCACAGCATGGTGAAGAAATCGGCGCAGCAGAAAAAACCTGCAGTGAAGGGGCCGTCGGTCACGCAACTCATCGAGGCTGCAGATCACGGTAAGAAGACCGAAGAAGATCGTACACCTCCCCCGCCCTTGTACATCTCGTGCAGTGGCGCGTGGGTCGAGGTGTACGATATTATAGTCGGCTGCTGCAAGAAAGAGGTCGGCATCGAGCTGGTCAACTCGAACGCGACCATTTCGCTACAAGCAGCAACGAAGTCGGACCACAGGGCACTGAAGAGCGCTGTGGCCGCCTTCATCGTCGACGCTCCTCCCTTGAAGACTACGTCTGAAGGGAAGCGCGCGAAGTACACCAGGGCGCTCCTGAAGGGCCTGCCATGGTGCTGCGACGAAGCAGCAGTCCGGGAAGGGTTGCGGCGAGCAGGGTTCGGTGGTGTAACTGCTAAGTTGCACAACCGGACCAACAGGACGAGGCCGCCACTCTACGTTGTCGCCGTGCAAACGGTCGATGATGGGGGCGACGTCTTCGCCCTGCGGAAGCTCTAGGGCTTCCCAGTGACGGTGGAAGCTCTCCCCGCCGACATGGACCCTCTCCCTCAGTGCTTCAGATGCCAGGGGGTAGGCCATGTGGCCAAATACTGCCGCAACGCAGCGCGGTGCGTCAAATGCTCTGGCGAGCATGACACACGAGACTGCGTGCGCGGCAGGGAAGAGACGCCGACTTGCGCCCGTTGTGGCGGTCCTCACGTTGCCAACTGGCGAGGCTGCCCGGCTTTTTCAAGCCGGAGCCAACCCGGAGGCGGCGCGGCGGCCGCTGCGGCGGCGCCGCATGGTCGGCGGAAACGGCGGCGACGACGACGACGAGGGGACGGCGCGGCAGCCGCGCCCCCTGACCGCGACCGGCCGGAAAACACCGCCAACGGCGGCGCGGACCGGCCGAGAGCGGAAAGAGGGCCGGCGCCATCCGCCCCAAAGAAGACGACGCGGCCCGGGGACGACCTGCGCGTTGCCGCGGAGGAGGCGACGGCGGCATTCAAAGCCGCCATGGCAGCAGAGAGGGTGGCCTTCCAGGCCCAACTTGCTGCGGAGAGGGACGAGGTCTGCCGACAAATTCGGCAGCTGCACGCCGAACTGGCGCGCGACCTCTACGACGACGACGCTGACGACGACGACGCTGAGGACGCTACAGAGCCCGCCCCTGTGGCGCAGAGCTCTGGCGCGCCCACTGCTGTGACGACCGGCGCTCCTGTGGTTTTGCAACCGCAGTCGACAGCTGCCCAGATGTGGACGCCTGCCCAACAGCGGGCGATTGATCAGTTCAACGCCAAACTGAAGGCCTCACTGGAGGGGCAATCACTGGAGGAGTCGCTGAAGAAATCGTGCGCCACCCAGTAAGGTTGCGGCCCAGACGACCGGCGGCAGGAACCTCTCGGCGCAGGCATTTGCGCGCAGAGGTACCGTGACGAATGGACGCCACCGCCGGAGAGAGGACGCAGAAACATCGCGGCTCGCTGCCGCACTTGACCAGCCGGTCGAGAGTGGCAGTGCAGCCCAACGCAGCAGGTTCTGCTGCAGCACTAACGGATTGATGTCTTTATGACGGCCTTAGCTCTGACACGGTAATCGATGCACGATACCCGCTACTAACTTAACCTACCCTTGCATGAACTATCGCAGCTAGCAAGGAATCCGCTACTGCCCTTACTACCCGCACCTGACTGTCGCAGAGGTTTTTTCCCCTTGGCGCTTGCCTTGGCACTTTTTTCCCTCTGCCCTTAAAACCGCTCTTCTTTCGAAGTTTTCGACCAATACTATCTCCCGATATGGACCGTATTAATGGGTAATCTTATCCACACGTACGGAACACATCACAGTACCCGCTCCTGTGACGCCTACATTAACTTACTAACACATGCAGAGGTGACAGTAGAACTCTTGAGTTGGTCACCATGCTAGTGCGAGCGTGGAGGGGCTCCACTCTAAAAAAAAAAAAAAAAAAAAAAAAAAAAAAAAAAAAAAAAAAAAAAAAAAAGTCTTCCCGCGCCTCACAGTGAATATGAACTGGCACACTCCCACGTGTAACACTGTCGGCAATCCCTGCAACGATGGCATAATCACATCGCTGTGACATGTAACAGTCAGTTACATCAATAATAAAAAGATAAAATATATACAGGGCAATGCAAAAGTCACTGGGCGCTGGGCATTGCCGCAGCGGATTAGCCGCGCGTACTAGAGCGCCGTGTTAACGTGCGCACGGCCGTCCACTGTCGGGGGTTCGAATCCCCCCCCCCCCTTGGGCATGGATGTTTGTGTCGTCTTTAGTATAAGGTAGTTCATATGTACTTTGTAAGTTTAAGGACTGATGACCCCGCAGTTAAGTCCCTTAAAAGCTTTACAATCATTTGAACATTTTTGCGCTGGGCACTGAAGTAAACAAAACACTTGTGACGTACTGTGGGTACTTTTTATTTATTTATTTTCGTCGTAGGCGACGGTTATATGATGTGCAAGGCTTCCGTCGTCGTCGATGTATTGGTTTACTAGTCTCTCAAAATTTTAGTTGCGTCGTACATCAGGAATTTAGGTTGTTAAGCCTGTCAATTCTTAGTATATTCAATTACGGCTTTTTGTTTTTAACGTAGGTACAAACTGAACCACATCTTTTTTTAACCTAATAAAGTCTTTAGATAACGTTTAGAACGATTGAGCATAAGAATTCTGTCTCTCAGGGCTTTTAGTTAAATTTCAAAGTTGTTTCTTTCTTCCTTTTATTTTTTAACGTTTATCTTATTTGTCCCGGTAGTTCATTTTATAGAAGCACGTCACATAAGAAGTTAATTACTAATTCTTTCGTGAAAAATAGTCTTTGCTAATTGGCCTTAACCTTGATTTTTTTTTTACTGAATAATGTTTTCAATAAATTTATCCTCCATATTCCTATCTCAAATACAGTCAAGGATGTTTTTTAAAAGTAATTTTCAAATATCATCGATTTGATGAAAGGGTACTACCTACGTAAGAAGGTTTTCGAGAAACTTTTTTAAAACACAATTCCTGTTATATTTTCACTTTAAAAGCACACAGTTACAACATACAATGAACAAAGTCACACGTTATTTGAGACACAATTCTAAAAATATATGTCTTCACGTTGATAGTTCATTATATCTCTGGTACTATCAAAGTTCAGAATATTCTCCCAAAGCCAAATTAAAGTTCATTAATACACTCTATCCTTTCTCAATGAAATTAATTGTCGTTTTTTTTTTTTTCTTTTAAAGTCCCCTTGAATATTAACTATCTCAACGGGAGGCAGAATTTTTCTACTTTCCGTAGCCTAATCCCGAATTAAAGTCCATAGATAATGTACCTACGCAATCGCGTAACCCTTCTAACATTCATTGTTAACTATCAAAGTCTTTAATTTCTGTAGGAATAATTTAAACGCGAATTAAAAGGTTCCGAAATCTTTCCGTACATGATTCCAGACTATTTTGCAAGACAATTATGCGAGACGCTTACAGAGAGAACCTTGCACACCGTAAAACAATGACTGAGAGAGAGAGAGAGAGAGAGAGAGAGAGAGCAATGCTACTGCGGTTACTATTTATACTATATTTACAACGAATGATAACTGTGATTGCAGTGTTTTCACCCGATTACCCTATGACTTTACCTGTTCTGACATTACAAATATATAACAGATTTCTTTAAAATTTTGAAAAAATACGTAAATTCTGCCTCTTACAAAAATTAATAAAAATTAAAATGTACTGAAATGGATATTCCAGTGCGATGACTGCTGTGTAGTGTTACAGAGAATTGATGTGGAATTACAAATACAAATAAAACCTACATGTTATGCTCAAAATGTTTATCCGACTTTATTAATATATCTAATAAGTGTTTTTTGGAACTCTGTACCGTACACTCTGGCGTAGTGTGCTATCACTGTCCAAACCATGAAATGCGCCCTGTATATTTCTGGCATACCTTGACTAAAAGCAGGTATCGTTTGGGAGGACATATTCTGAGACATCAACAAATCGTCAGTAGGTATAGTATTGGAGCGATACAAGGCATTAGGTGGCAAGTTGTTGGGGCGTTTTGGAGCCATTCTTTTCTCCAGAGGTTGTTGTCAGCCTCAGTGAGGCTGTCGAAAGAAATAGGAGGATGTCTTGAACGGAGCCTCTTGATTCTCAGATCAGGTATATCTGAGTGTATCGGTAGTTCAGGGTTTGCTTCGATCCTGTTGTATTCCCTGAGCGAAGCTGTTTCTCGTCGCATTTTTGGTGGTAGTATATCACTCAGCACAGGAAGCCATATGTTAGGTGTAGATCTAATGGTTCCCAATAGAATACGCATTGTATTATTCAATTCAACATCGATTTTTTTCACATGGCTACTGCTGAACCATACTGGTGCACAGTACTCCGCCGCCGAGCATACCAGACTCAGCACAGGCGTCCTCAGAGTTGTTGCTGTTGACCCCCAGGTGGTTCCACAGAATTTTTATATCTTGTATCATAGTGGTGCCAATCTGAGTTGGTGTCTAGCTTGCTAATGTTTTTCTCAGTGCAACAAATTAGGTATAGTATGAAGGTAATACATTGAGTTTCTGAAACAGCGATTTACGGGAGTCTGTATGCTTTTTGAACAACATTTATCTGGCAGGGTTTTCTAGAGATTAAACAACTTCACTTTCTCTGCACTATGGCTCCAAAAGATAATTGAATACATCCCTGGAATAAGGATGTAACCCACAAATTTTCGAAAAGTGCGATTTCAGTGGAAATAGGATGTACCTGCATGCCTCTATGCTGTGGTGACATCTTGTGTCATATATTTGAATGTCAAACTGGTTTACAACCAGCTGAACTTTTCCCTCCATGGAATAAGGATGGAACATCAGTCAAGATGGCGGATAGTGCTTGTATTGGTTCATCACCATGTGTAATAATTCAATTAAATAAAGGCCGTAGGCGAAAAATAAATATAGATGAATGGAAACATGTGAAAAGGAAGTGTCTAAAGCAAAGTGGAAAAGAATATACAACACGGAAAAGCACTGTAAAAGCTGTCAAGTAGCCAAAAACAGAGGTAAGTGGAATAAGTATGTAACATCTTCAAACTATGTTTTAGAAGCTTTAGTTTTATCCCTGTAAGACCCTAAAGAGAATAACTACATCTGGGAGAAGCAATATATATATATATATCGTCTATGAGTATGAAAATAACCGGGCTAAGTAGCAAATAAGCTGATAGTTAACTGTGTATAATTTTGTTTGCAGGAAAAAGCATGCAAGTGTAAATATGAAGGATACACAATACTTGAAGGAAAGGAACGTCTGTTCGTCGAGTTTTATTCTAAGACACTCAATGAACAATCGTCATTCTTGGTTCAACAATGCATAGAGATTTGTGATAGTCAAAGACGTTACACTGAGGAAACTATCTCTCACAAGCAGTGCAGCTTCAAATACTTCTTAATGTGCAATAGGAAAAAAGTGCAAGTATGCTTTAACTCCAAAACGCATGTAGGTACTGCAGTCAAAAATTAAGAATGGTGAATCGCTTGAGGGTCATAGAGGGAAACACTTCAATAGGCCTCATAGAATCACAGCAGAAGTTGTAGATATGATTATGCAGCATATCAGTTCATTTCCTACACAAGAGAGCCACTACAGTAGAAGAAGAAGTAACTGTGATACTTGCCACCGAACTTGAATATACAGAAAATGTACCATCTATTTAACGAACAATATCCTGATGTGTGTGTTTCACTTCACCAATATAAGGATGTGTTTAGAGGAAAGGTCAACCTGAAATTTGGTCTTCCACGTTCTGACACTTGTCAGAAATGTGATAGGTATTATCTTGAACTTCTAAATGCAAAAACGGCTCAAGAATCAAGAAAGGTAGCGCTAGAGACAGAATTACAGAAAAGCTGAAAAAGTTTATGCATCACTAAAGGAGGACACAGAAATAGCCAAGAAAGATAATAATTTTACAGTGTTATGCAGGGACATGCAACAAGTTTTATTTTCTCGTGTGTTAAGTCACTCAAATGTGTTCTACCAACACCAGCTTAGTACATATAACTATTGTGTGAATGACGTTGCGTCTGATGAAGCGACTATGCATCTCGTGCATGAGGCAGTTGCAAAGCCAGGAGCACCCGAGGTTGTTTCCTGTCTATTTAATTACATAATAAATAGATCCCAACAGTTATCCGGCGGTGACATAAGGCATCTAATTCTTTTGTCTGATCGATGTGTTGTTCAAAATAATAACCACCTATTGCTTACTTTTGAGATATTTTGTTATTTGGGGATACTTTCCTTCAGCAGAACAAAAATTTATATGCAGTGGACACAGTTTACTTCCCTGCGATAGACAGTTTGCACGTATTCAAAAACAGAAAAAGAACTTTCTGGTTTATGTACCTTTTCAGTGGGTCGAATTGATTGCAAATGCGAGGCCTCAAAAACCTTTTCATGTGAATCACATGGAAACAAAGGACTTCAAAAACTTTAATCTTTTGCAAAATAATGTCTTTAGTCCAAAAGAATTCCAAATAACCAAGGCTAAGTGGCTTAAAACTACAAAAGATGATTTTCTGTTCACATGAAGAAGGTATTTTACAGCCACGGTGTGTATATACTTTACGTCATAAGAAACCACGAGGACAATCTGTCTCTGCCTCTATAAGTATTATTCCTGAATCACTGGTGCCTTTATATGAGGATTCCCAATTACCGATGAAAAGAAGAAAGATCTTCTACACATGTGCAGCTACATCCCAGATGCTCAGTACCATCAGTTCTACTTGAATTTTTAGACTTACAACCAGCAGTTGACAGACAGCATTAGAGTTTAAGAATGTGATTTTTTTAATGTGGTTTCAGCATACCAATGCCACTTCGAAATACGTTAAATAATGAGAACTGCAAACCATAATAACATTGTAAAATCAAGCTTAAAATGAAGTTTCAAATCACATCTATAATGTGAAATCTTTTGTTGTCATAGTATTTTGTTGATATATTCATTCACATTGTTATTTTCTTTTTTATTCTAATATTACTTTCTTTAACTTGAATACTAAGTGAATGTACAATATGTCTTATGTTACATGAAAGAAGTAGTCCAAAATATATTGTTGATCATACATCCTTTTTCCATTGTATCACTTCCAATTATTATGTCTTTGGCAAAACCTTAAGTTACAACAATAAAATATTGCTTTTAATAGCTGAACACATTTGTACACTTACATATGCAACGAGTTCCAATAGGGTATGTCACGAAATAGGCCCCACAAATAATTTTCCTCTCTCCTGAAAACTACTGATTTGATGGTTACATCCTTATTCCAGGGAGGTATTCAATTGTATTAGTACTGAATGCAAAAGTTCATAGTACATTGATGAAAGGGTACTGGCATTTACAACATTTCTTACATGTCTAATCATAAAAAACACTTAACTCATTTTGGTGCTGGATATGTCAATGTGACTTTTCCATGTAAGTGCACCTGTGATGGCAATCCCTAAGAAGTTGATGGTTAATCAGTGATATAGTCAGGATTGGTGGATTTTTATACTGAAACATGTGAAAATAAATGCCAACTGTCTTCATTATATGAGGAGTGGTCCGTTTGCTTCAAGCCATGAGTTTAGTTGGGTCGTACTTCTGTTCACTGCATCCTGTTCAAATGTTTGTTAAGCTTATGGGACTGAACTACGGGGTCATCAGTCCCTAAACTTACAAACTACTTATCAACTACCTTATACTAAGGACGGCACAAATATCCATGCCCGAGGGGGGATTCGAACCCCCCGACCGTAGTGGCCGTGCAGACCGTGACTGTAGCGCCTCAGTCCCCTCGGCCACCGTGGCCGGCACTGCATCCTGGACATGATCCTTGGAGTCATACATCGAAATGGGGGATGGTGTTATTCGCGACTGCAGCATTCCTCATGCTGCACATATCAACTGGGTAGTGCCAAACGAATAACAATTTAGGTAGCTGGACTGTCACACAAGTGATCTCCCAGCAATGTGAGCTACCCACCAAAATCCAGATGGACCTTCTCAGGAACAACATAATTTTAAGAATACAGGTCCAGTTCTCAGTGTTTGTCATTTTAACGCCGACGGTTTGAGCTTTACAAAATGCGAGTATCTAACTAAGGTCATGCATCAACACAAAGTCGATATCCTTGCACTTCAAGAAACACATAGTGAAGAACCTCTAAACAATGCAAGAGGCAATATCCCTGTGTATAGACTAGTGGTGGCTATAGGCCACAGGGCATACTGGGTGTCGACTTACGTCAGACAAGGTCTGGACGACATAACAGTAACGCACAGGAGCTGTAATGGCGATACTTTCATCCTGGCAGTTAAAGTGTCTGGAATCTCCATAGTAAATGTCTACAAACGTCCTAATACTCAGTGAACACACACAGTTCTTCCAGTTATTGAACACCCTGTTCTCTATGTAGGGGACTTCAATAGCCGCCACAGCCAATGGGGTTACCTTGCAGATGATGAGAACGGCAGGATACTAACCAGTTGGGCTGAAAATAAGAACTTTTCTCTTATCTTTGATGCTAAGGAAAACAGCACATTTTACTCTGTTCGATGGTGCCTTGGTTATTCTTCAGACTATGCTTCTGCTCAGTTGAACGGTCTTTAAAGCCCATTACAGCTGGGAGAAGGGTCCTTGGCGCTTTCCCTCACTCTCAGCATAGGCCCATTATAATTTCTGTGGGAAACAAAATCCCAGTAATTCGAGCATTTCCAAGATCTAGATGGAATTTTAGCAAAGCCGATTGGGAGACCTTTACTTTAAAGGTTGAGCAGACCATCAGGTATATCCCTCCCATAATAACTACTTATGACCGTTTCGCGAATCTCCTCCTGGTTATTGCTAAACAGTGTATCTCCAGGAGCTTCGGGAAAAAATACGTGCCGGGATGGAGTCGAGAATGCGACGGCCTTTACAAGGAGTTTCAAGACACCGAAAGCCCTGACACTGCAGACCATCTGCTACAGTCTCTTGACACTGCCAGGAAAGAGAAGTGGATAAAAACTGTGGAAAACTTAAACTTCACGCACAGCAGCCAGAGAACCTGGTATTCATTAAATAAACATTCCTCCGGCAAGCCAACGATAATTGTACAGTGACACGCCCAAAATCCTGTGACATAGCTAAACGGATTGTTAGCTCAACAAAATCAGCTCGTCTACCCTCAGACAAACGTGTTGCATACAAACTAAGCACAACATTTAGGATGCAATAAACACCCTTGGAAGTTTCAAAACCCTTCTGAAGATAAGCTACAGGCTGCAATCATTATCCTGCAAACTGGGAAACCGGCAGGACTAGATAAATCTTTCCAGAGTTCCTTAAACACATTGGCCCTAAAACAAAATTCTGGCTCTTAACAGTCTATAACGCCATACTACCCAGTGTTAATCTGCCAAAGACATTTAAAAGATCAAAAATAGTAACCATTATAACCAGGTAAAAGCCCAGAACAAGGTGAGAGCTGATCTATCGCCCTATAGCCCTACTAAGTGTCTGCTATAAGCTGCTGGAGAGGTTAATCTATAACCGGATATTACAGATCATTGATGTTAGCATCCCCGTCGAACAAGCTAGCTGGTTTCAGGCCAGGTCGAAGTTGCTGTGACCAGGACCTTTCTCTGACATCGTTCATTGAGAAAGTTTATGAAATGAAAAAGAAAACATCAACAACTTTTATTGACCTCTCCAGAGCTTACGACACGGTCTGGAGAAAAGGATTGTTACTGAAATTTTACAATATCATCCCATGCCCCCTTCTCCTGGGCTTTTTGAATTCCACCCTCAGGCTGATCAAAGTTTACCTGGGTCATAAGGAAAGTGCTATTAGGCAGCTTGGCCTCCCCTGGGGGCCTGTTTTTGCTCCTCTCCTGCCCGATGTATACATTGCTGACATCCCTGCAACACAGTTTAACAAATTCATTTATGCCGATGGCATCGCTTTAGCAACCCAGCATACTGATCTACCCACCACAGAAGCAACACTCACGAATGATCTCGCCACCCTCCAAGAATATTTTACAAGCTGGAAGTTAAAACCAAATCCAAACAAAACAGAGATATCCTGCTTCCATTCGAATAATAAACTAGTCAACCAGAAACTTAACATCTATCTCGACGGTGTGAAGCTCACACATGATAACCACTCAAAATATCTGGGAAACATTGGATCGCTCTCTTATTTTTAAAAGCCACCTTCCAAAAACAGCTGCCAAAGTTAAGACCACAGCTAACTTCAGAAAGCCACCTCTAAGCTTAGCTTCCCAGTTGATAGCAGAGTATTTCTCGCCCAACACCACCTGGGCAGCCTCATGGGACATGTTTGAAGGGCGAAACAAACACCACATCCCCAGCCCTTCCACTAAAGTCAGCGACATGAAACTCCCTCTCAGGGAGTGGACTTTACTGAATCGTTTTCGCACAGGAGTGGGTAGATGCAATTACTGGAAGTATAAATGGGGAATGACACTAGATTAGTCATGTGATTGCGGAGCAGACGCCCGAACCATGGCTCACAAAGCAATAGAATGCCCCCTGCGTTCTTTTGCTGAGGGGCTGGATGGTGTTCACAATATACATGAAGCAGGACTTGAATGGCTTAAATCACTGGACCTGGCTCTGTGACGGGAGATCCTATTCTCAGATACTTTTTTATCCCCTGAACGCAAGTACTATGTACTGTAGTAACAATAGTTTGATAAGGTGGCTTACAAGAACCATAGATAATAATAATATTATATCAAAATTGTGGCTGGATAGGCAATAAGATATTTATTTTACTCAAAAAATGAATTTAGTGTCTGCCATAGCGTGTTCAAATATGTCTTTGAATACCAAGAGTACTGTAATTGGTCAGTAATTGCTAGTATCGTCTTTGCTTTCTTTCTTAAGTAGGGGTATTATTTTGCTTTTGAGTTTGGAAGCATGCCATCAAGGAGGAAGTTTCTGTCGGTGGATCAATAAAGTAAGAACAAGAAGGGTCCTAACACTGAGCCAAGGGCAACCCCATGTTTTACGGTTTGGATAGATGACTAGTATTAGAAATTTGTGACCGATTACTTTCATTTACTTCGACGTATTGTTCAGTCAGGGCCAGTGCCTCTTCTTCCATAGGAATAAATTTTATGCAGCAGTATAGTGTGATTAACGATATCGAAGTCCTTTGTTAAGAAAAATGCCTATGGCTAGAAACTTCTTGTCCACTACAGTTAGAGTAATATCTGGGAGTCGATGTATTCTATCAGTACTAGTTTTTTTCCCCTTGAAAACCAAACTGGGCAGGCAGTAAGATATTTCTGTTTCTCAAGAATGAATTTAATCTGTCTGCCACAGTGTACTCAAATATTTTTCTGAATACAAAGAGTACTGCCATTCGCCGGTAACTGCTAGTATCTTCTTTATTTCCTGTTTTGATTATGGGTATGATTTTTGGTTTTGAGTTTGTTTGGAAATATGCCACCAAGAAATGAATAATTTATTGTGTGGGACTACTGTTTACTAATGAGCTTACTGCAGTTATGGGGAAGGAAGCAAGGTATCTGATCTTATTCTGCAGAGGATTTGTTTCTTAATTTTAGTTTGAATAATTTTCTCTACCTCTGCCTCTATGGCTGCTAATAAGAACAGTGTGTTAGTGCATGTATTTGGATCCAATTTTGGGGCATGATTGTTTTTTAAGTGCTCTGTATTCAACAGTTTTAATGAAATATGAGTTAAATTTATCTGCTATTCAGTTTTTATTTGAGATTTATTTCACAATTACTTTTAAGTTAATATTACTTGTGAGCAGTTGACAGGTTTTATTAAAACAAATTCTAAAAAAAAAGTGTATGATAGATGTTTCATAATCTCAAAATGGCTGTGCCATTTCCATAGAAAATCTAAAAAAATGCCTACTGCGCATCCATCTCGTGATCCCTACCTTATTTCTACCAACCGTGGCTTCACCAATAACAAAATGTTCAAATGTTTGTAGATCTATCGGACCAAACTGCGTGGTCATCAGTCCGTAGCTTACAAACTACTTAAACTAAGGTAAACTAACCTAAGGACAACACACACACACACACATACACACACACACACACACACACACACATGCCCCAGGAAGAACTCGAACCTCCGACGGCGAGCTACCGCGCGCTCCGCAGCGAGGCGCCTTAGACCGCTCGGCTACTCCACCGCGGCATAGAAAATCTTACCTTCTACAAAATGTTCAAAAGTTTGTAATTCTATGGGACCAAACTACGTTGGTCATCAGTCCCTAGACTTACAAACTACTTGCACTAAATTAAACTAACCTATTTCTGCAATCCATGTCCGAAGGAGGATTCGAACCTCCGGCGTGGGAGTCCGTGCGATCCGCTCGGCTACTTAAGTCTACCACATATGGCATTTTAACAGAAATAAGGACTTAAAGAAGTGATATTATACGTAATTCACTAGCGTTAGTGTATCATTATATTTTCAGTTAACACTGCCAATTACATTCTGTTTAGTTGCAATACCGCAAAACACACAATATATTCTACACATCTTATAGTGCCTGTATTAATCCTCAAAATGCACATGTGGGGTTTTTATTAAGTGTTTGTTCTGTGATTTAAATTCAATTTTCTGCACCAAAATATAAGCCTATGTAGCTATATGATTGGCGAAAGGAAGGCTATGACATTGACACGCCCACATCATCATTTGAAAATGCTATTAATGTGGGTTTTGATATTGGACTTCTTCAATGTGAAAGTGAATTTGAATGTGTAAAGTGGCTTTAGAGAGGCTGGCGCATTTTCCTCTTCCACTTTGTTTTAAGCACTCTATCGAAATCCCACATCTGCACTCGAGAACTAGTATAAGCACTATCATATGTTTAGGATGTATGTGTATTAAATTAGTTCAACCAGAGGGTTTTTGACACAGTTGGTTCAATTTTTAATGTTACTCTGATTTCACTGAGTTACTGTACTTATAAATGTCCTCTTATGGTACTGACATCTTGTTACTTTACTTCACTCTATTAAAACGTCATGTGTGGTGCAATGTTTTGCGTGGAAATACCACAAAACAGTGTTTTTTATATTATTATTTTTATTTTATTTTGGACAGAGTGTTATTCTAAGCATGGTTACGCTCATTTCCCGGAGTTAAAAGGTCAGAGGTGCTTTTCGTAATGGGTAATGGTATGAGAGAGATTGGCGACCACCGCTGTCGGGGGAGTCCCTGGTTCCCGGCCGTCAGGGACGCCTATTGAGAACGAGGCCTCCGGGCTGGATTCTCGCGTCACGCGCGTGACTGGGTTTCTGCCGCTGCCGCTGCCGATTGCCAAACGTGTAGCGGCCGGGGAACCACTGGCGAACCAGGCGGTAGCGAGAAATGAGTACACGGTTCTCCAGGAAGCGGAGCTGAGCACTGTTCCCAACTTTGACACGAGTATTTCGGTAATCAGGCTATCAAAATCTGCTAGAAATCGGTCAGAAAACCATACCTTTATAAGGAACATTTTTCCCTATTGCACAATGTAGGCAAACATTTTATTTGCATAATCTTTCCTCTCTCAGACTACTGAACATTCACATCTCATATCACGATAATTGTCTTCTAGAATAGACGAAGATTACTCACCAGGCGAAGGAGCTCAGGTGTGACAGCATCACAAATAAATAAATGAACACACACACACACAAACGCAAGCTTTCGCAGCCTAGCTGCTTCGTCACGCAGAAGGGAAGGAGAGGGAAAAGGAAATAATGAGGGTTTTAAGGAAGGGGTAAGGAGCCATTCCAATCCCGGGAGAGGAAAGACTTACCTTGGGGGACAAAATGGAGGGTAAACAAATGCACACACACCCACACAGACACAAGTACTGACGAAGCAGCTAGGCTGCGAAAGCTTGCGTTTCTGTGTGTGTGTGTGTATTCATTTATTTATTTGTGATGCTGTCACACCTGTGATCCTTCGCCTGGTGAGTAATCTTCGTCTATTTTTTATATTTAATTTTTCCTTCTGGGAATTTTATATATATATATATATATATATAGTGAGTGAGAGAGAGAGAGAGAGAGAGAGAGAGAGAGAGAGAGAAAGAGAGAGAGATTTCTCAAGATGTAAAACAAGGCATACATGTAGGCCTACATAAGGTCTTGCATGTTAGGTAAATTGTAAACGTGGTGTTCCTACTGTAAATACTTTTTATGTTGTCGAACATAACTTCAAAGCTCACTGAAACTGCTGCGAAACATGTTTGAGTAACAAGAAGGGGGAAAAAGTACACTTGACAGAGAAAAATGTGGATCACTGCTGAATGCCACCCAACTAACGTAGCTGTGTTACGGGTACTCTACACACAAAACCCCCGTGGAATACAATCCTTCGACTATTCACATTGGGCACCATCAGCTGCAGTATAGAACATTACTCCTTGTGGCAGTCAGTCCACATGTAATTGAATACCACCATACAAAAAACATTAGAATACAAGTTATTAGAGACGAGAAAGCAACGTAAATTCAATTTCATTACAATAAGTGACAAATCGGATACCTTATCAAACTCATTCAATGACATGATGAGTTTTTGTAAGTGCTCTGAATCTGAAAGCACCGTTAACCAAAAAAAGCTTGCGTTTCTGTTCGATACTCGATTAGGCTTAGAGAGAGACGTAAAACATTGACGTTTTCATTATAAGGCCAATGTCCGAACCCAGAAATGTATGGTTAACATTAGCATTGCTCCAGGAATTACATGAAATTCAAATTGTTGCTGAGAGGTAACCACTAAAGGTATATAATACAGTGCAACTCACAGGTGACAAACGTCATAAAATTGTGGAATATAACGCAGAACCTATATGAGTCGTTAACTAAGCATGATCACGTGTCAGATATTAAATAAATTCACAAACAGCGCTATATTAGAACTTGAAACGACGATACAGTTAACTTCTTTCCCAGCAGGGACTCAAACTCGGAACTATTGCATGGACATAAAATATTTACTGTTTTCTCACCATTAGCGGGATTTACACATGTTCGACTAGAAGTAGCGCAATAAATAACTTTGTGCTGATAGTAACCTCGCGCCTATCGTCACCGTTGACTTCACACTACAATATAATAACTCTCCCATTCTCGTTCACTAGTAATTAGGATCGCGCCGTTCGTAGAGATCTGGAAGGGTTTGGCATTTTGTAGAAACAACGAAAACTAATCCAACTTTGTTCTAGTCAGTAGCGAATGGACATGTGTAATGTGATTTGATACACACCACAGTCCTAAATTCTTTACTGAGCGCTACTGGAGGTGGAGAAGGGGATGTTTGCGATTGTTAAAAGCTGTTTTTCCAGCAAGAATCAAACCATATCTTAGCCATTACAAGATGGCACCAGCCTGGCCAACTACCGATTTTCAGATGTGGTAGTATAATGTTTTTTGTCAAAATGGAGTGCAGAACACATGGTACAATAGTTCGGCTGTATCTGTCTACGTAACAGTAATTTCTTGGCCTCGCGGTCTGAATCGTCTTGTCGCGGATTTGCGGTCGCTCCAGCCAGAGGTTCGACTCCTTCCTCGGGCATGTGTAATTGTGTGTGTGTGTGTGTGTGTGTGTGTGTGTGTGTGTATTCCTTAGCGTAAATTAATTAAAGTAGAATGTAAGGCTAGGTAGGGGCTAATGACCTCAGGCGTTTTGTCCATTAGGACTACAACAAAAAGTTATACACAGATTCTAGAATTATGTTGCATTACGTATAATAGTATATTACGTTTCAGCATGCTCCGTGGTGGTTTTGTACGACATGTTGCTATAAGCTTATTTAACTAGAGTCTCGTTTTGCTCAAGTTTGTACGAAAAATGTGTGTGAAATCTTATAGGACTTAACTGCTAAGATCATCAGTCCCTACACACTACTTAAACTATCTAAACCTAAGGACAACACAGACACCCAAGACCGAGGAAGGACTCGAACCACCGACGCGAGCAGACGCCCGATACAAGACATGATACCTCAAGTTTGTGACATAGCTCTTACCATAATAAATGGAATATTACGGATCTTAAAAGTTGCGAGGAGCGTCGTTTACACATTAGAAACCGGTTTCGAAAACGGGAAATATATACCATGTGTAACAATATAGTCTGTTGGGATGAAAGCAGAGGAGGTCAATCGAAACATCAGAGCTCTGTATTTCACAGAACGAAGAATTTATTATAAGTAAGGGGGTATGAAAGAACACGGTCTCATAAAGAGGACTGATAGTAACGAAAGCTGCTGTCAACGGAAACCAATAGATTTGATCATAAAGTTTTGAGTGAACCGACCAGGTTATTATGTAAGAGCGGCGACAGCGAGTGAGAGAGAGAGAAGAGAAATTAACAATGAATAAATGCAAGACAAATCATTTGCAGTTTTTGTGATGGACAGAGGTTGAATTAAAGGATGGAGGGGAGGAGAGAGACGTATTTGAAATAACAAAAATTGCTTTGACAGCGTCCATCTAAACGGATTACTCTGTATGCATGGAGGCTGGGTATAAATGTTTTAAAAATAGGGTATTGAGTGAAAGGAGAAGCATTGAATTAAAATTTGTACCACGAGCAGGAATCGACCTAGACTTCCATACTTATTTTAATTCAATGCTTCTCCCTTCACTCAATGCTTTGACATATTGATATGGAAAACGCATTAAAACTTGTGCCACGGGCGGGAATCGAATCCAGACTTCCATACTTACTTTAATTCAATACTTATCCACCGCGCTGGAGTAGCCGAGCGGTCTAAGGTGCCTCGCTGCGGAGCGCGCGGTTGCTCGCCGTCGGATGTTCGAGTCCTCCCTGGGGCATGGTTGTGTGTGTTATCCTTAGGTTAGTTTACTTTAGTTTAAGTAGTTTGTAAGCTACGGACTGATGACCTCGCAGTTTGGTCCGATAGATTTACAAACATTTGAATACTGTTCCTATCACTCAATGTCTTTGACATATTGACACGGAAAACAGTCACTAGGTATGTCTTGTCTTTCTATCTGTTTTTCCTCTTCTTCCTTTACTATTTCATTTCTCAAAGTTACCCACTGCTCTTCTACTGTTTTATTTTCCCCCCGTTTATGTTATTTGTTGCCTAAAGCTTCAGCTGAAATTCTCAAGAACTTCGGTTTCCTTCGATTTTCCTAGGTTCAAAAATGTTCAAATGTTTTTTAAGCTTAAGGGACTTAACTGCTGTGTCATCAGTCCCTAAACTTGCAAACTACTTTATACTAAAGACGACACAAACATCAATGCCCGAGGGGGAATTCGAACCCCCGACCGTAGCGGCCGTGGAGACTGTGACCGGCGCGCCGCAGACCGCTAGGTCACTGCGGCCGGCCTAGGTCCTATGTCCTTATTTCCCTACCTTTCTGCAGTTTTTTCAGTATCAGCCTACAATTGATGACCAATAAGATATTGTCAGAGTCTATGTTCAAATGTTCAAATGTTTGTTAAGCTTATGGGACTTAACTACGGGGTCATCAGTGCCTAAACTTACAAACTGCTTATGAACTACCTACAACTAAGGACGGTACAGATATCCATGCCCGAGGGGGGATTCGAACCCCCGACCGTAGTGGCCGTGCAGACCGTGACTGAAGCGCCTCAGTCCCCTAGGCCACCGCGGCCGGCCCAGAGTCTATGTCTGGCCCTGGTTATGTACTACAATTTAAAACCTGTTTCCGACATCTGCGTCTTACCATTATAAAATGTACCTTGTCCTTTCCGGTGTCTCCTGATCCCTTCCATGTATACAACCCGAGTTTTCACTCGATGATACTGGTGATGAAACATTATACGGGTTGATTTTGATAACTGTAGTTTACCGTCTTTTGCCTCTGTACTACCATAACTTTCATTTTAATTTTTTTCTGGTTGTTGTTGTGGTCTTCAGTCCAGAGACTGGTTTGATGCAGCTCTCCAACCTACTCTACCCTGAGCAAGCCTTTCCATCTCCTCATAAGAACGACAACCCACATCCACTTGAATCTGCTTACTATACTCATCTCTTGGTCTCCCTCTGCGATTTTTACCCCACACACTTCCCTCCAACGCTAAATTCACAATTCCTTGATGTCTAAGAATGTGTCCTACCAATCTATCCCTTCTTTTAGTCAAGGTATGCCAGAAATTTCTTTTCTCCCCAATTCGGTTCAGTACCTCCTCATTAGTTACGCGATCCACCCACCTAATCTTCAGCATTATTCTGTAGCACCATATTTCAAAAGCCTCTATCCTCTTTCTGTCCACACTGCTTATTGTCCATGTTTCACTCCCATACAAGGCAACACTCCATACAAATGCCTTCAGAAAGGACTTCCTTAGGCTTAAATCAATATTCGATGTTAACAAATTTCTCTTTTTCAAAAACGCCTTTCTACCCATTGCCATTCTGCATTTTATATCATCTGTACTACGACCATCATTTGTTATTTTACTGCCCAAGTAACAAAACTCATCTACCTCCTTTATTGCTTCGTTTCCCAATCTAATTCCTTCAGCATCACCTGATTTTTTTACACTGCACTCCATTACCCTAGTTTTGCTCTTGTTAATGTTCATCTTATATGCGCCTTTCAGCACACTGTCCATTCCGTTCAATTGCTCTTCCAGGTCCTTTGCTGTATCTGACAGAATTACTATGTCGTCGGCAAAACGCAATGTTTTTAATTCTTCACCATGAACTTTAATTCCTTCTCCAAATTTCTCCTTGATTTCCTTTATAGCTTGCTCAATGTACAAATTGAACAACATTGGGGAAAGGCTACAACCCTGTCTTACTCCCTTTCCAACAACTGCATCCCTTTCATGCCCTTCAACTCTGACAACCGCTGTCTGGTTTTTATACAAGTTGTAAATAACCTTACGCTCCCTATATTTTACTCCTGCTTGCTTCAGAACTTGAAAGAGTTTATTCCAATCAACATTGTCAAAAGCCTTCTCCAAATCTACAAAAGCTAGAAATGTTGGTTTGCCTTTTCTTAACCTATCTTCTAGGATAAGCCGTAAAGTGAGTATTGCCTCCCGTGTTCCTACATTTCTCCTGAACCCAAACTGATCTTCCCCGAGGTCGGCTTCTACCAGCTTTTCCATCCTTCTGTGTATAATTCGTGTTAATATTTTGCAACCATGACTTATTAAACTGATGGTTCTGTAGTTTTCACACCTGTCTGCACCCGCTTTCTTTGGAATGGGGATTATAACATTTTTCTTAAAGTCTGAGGGTACTTCACCTGTCTCATACATCTTACACACAATGTGAAACAATTTTGTCATGGCTGGTTCTCCCAGAGACTTCAGTAGCTCTGACGGGATATCATCTACTCCAGGGGCCTTGTTTCGACTTAGATCTTTCAGTGCTCTGTCAAATTCAACTCTCAGTATAGTATCTCCTATTTCATCATCATCTACATCCTCTTCCCTTCCTACAATAGTGTTTCGAAGTTCATTTCCTTTGTAGAGCCCCTCTATATACTCTTTCCACCTTTCAGCTTTCCCTTCTTTGCTGAGAACTGGTTTTCCATCAGTGTCCTTGATATTCATAGAGCTGTTTTTCTTATCACCAAATGTTTCTTTTATTTTCCGGTAGGCTGTATCTATTTTTCCCCTATTTATACATTCTTCTACATCCTTGCATTTGCCTTTTAGCCATTCCTGCTTAGCCATTTTGCACTTCCTGTCAATCTCATTTCTTAGTCGTCTGTACTCCATTTTGCCTGTTTCATTTACTGCATTTTTATACTTTCTCCTTTCATCGATTAAATTTAGTATCTCCTGTGATATCCAAGGATTCTTTGTAGGTCTTGCCTTCCTACCTATTTTGTCCTCTGCTGCCTTCACTATTTCATCTCTCAATTTTACCCATTCCTCCTCAACTGTTTTATTTTCCCCTGTTTCTGTCAATTGTTGCCTGAAGCTCCCTCTGAAATTCTTAAGAACTTCAGGTTCCTTCAATTTATCTAGGTCCCATCTCCTTATTTTCCTACCTTTCTGTAGTTTCTTCAGTTTCAGCCTACAGTTCATAACCAACAAGTTATGGTCAGAGTCTATGTCTGCCCATGGGTATGTCCTACAATTCAAAACCTGGTTCCGAAATCTATGTCTTACCATTATAAAATCTATCTGGTATCTCCCGGTGTCTCCTGGTCTCTTCCACGTATACAACCTTCTTTTGTGATTCTTAAACCAGGTGTTTGTTATAACTAAATTATGTTCCATGCAAAATTCTACCAGGCGGCTTCCTCTTTCATTCCTTTTTCTGGTATGAGAAATAAAATAAGTAATTTCCATAACTCTGCATAGAGACACTCACTGTGCCGCAACAGTATCGTAGAATAGACAATCACACTCACACAACTTAAATTCTGGGCCACGGGCTGCATCAGAAAAAGCTACGCAGATATTCACACAATCACTCAGACATAACGGAAGCAAACATGTGACTGACTGTGTTAATGAAAGCTGTGGTCAAAATATTAAGCTGTGTGCATGGATTGTCTATTCTGCGTGCCTGTCTGCGGCTCAGTGATCGTCTTTATGGTGATTTGCTATATATCTTCTATTATCAAAAAATAATTGTAGTGTCATTCATATTTACAGATGGAATCTCATGGGCACCAACATGTATTTCATTAATATATTGCACTAGATAATCCGTACAACGTTTTGTTGGTGCGACAAGCACGCCCGAAGATAAAATTGTGTAATTTCGAAATAGATTATTCTAAATAAATACTGGCAATAAAACAGAAGAATCGGTTAGCTAATAACAGTGTACCAGAAGGTAATTCATAATTAATTATAACTAATTTTTGCTCCATTATATTCCAGAAGACGAAATCTCAGGTTTGCAGCATATAATTTTAAGTTGTTGCCAAAAGTGGTACCGGTAACAAATAGCCCAGACTTAAAACTACTTTTCCCTGCAAGCAGTGGCGTATTTAGGGTATGCGACGCCTCTGTGCAGTAATTTATTTTACTCTCCTCCCTCCCCAAGGCATCTGAAATTCAAACTGATTTCTAAGGGGGAAACAAAAAGAACATCTCTCTGGATACGCCACTACTATCAACACAAAAACATGAATTTTAAAATTTATTACTGTAGTCGAAACTCTTAACAAAAATATTTTTAATCAATTATTTAGGTAACATATACCATAACACTAAGTACATGTACAAATTTAAAGTTAAAACATATTAAAACTACAGAATGAAACACTGTGATAGAAACATTAAACTACATTACACTTGGACTCAATACACGGTAAATATACGAGGCACGTCCAGAAAGTAAGTTCCGTTTGGTAATAAAATGAAAATGTACACAGATACAGAAGAAATTTTTATTGCAAAAAATTCTACAACTCTTAAACTACTTTTCCACATAACTGCCGAAATTTTGCAGGCATTTGTCATAGCGTGGCACCAGGTTTTGTACACTTTCTTCATAGAAATCTGCCGCCTGTGTCTTCAACCAGTTGGAAACAGTTTCTTTTAGCTCGTCGTCATTGGTGAAGTGATGAGCACTAATAGCACTAATTGTAAACCTACGGTTTTCCTGGATCTTGTCATCAATCGCGTGAACCAGTTCTTCTGTAACCAAAGGTAGACGCCTACTTCGTTCTTCATCGTGCACATCAGTACGCCCGCCATTGAACTGTCGGACCCACCTGCTCACCATCGAATCACTCGTCGCATATGGTCCGTAAACATCGCAAATTTGCCGATAAATTTCACTTAGTTTCACTTTCCTCGCATTCAGAAACCAAATCACCGACCTGATTTCGCAGGCGGCGGAATTTTCAATCAACGCCGACATTTCAAACAAGCACAACAAAGCGTACGTAACTGACAGCGATCTCCAAATGGCGCAAGTTCTTCTCCTTGATACACATCGTCTTCAGCGCATGTGCGGAACTGCAATCGCAGCGCTGCATCGGAGATAAATTGAAACGGAACTTACTTTCTGGACGCGCCTCGTACAATGATAATCACCACATTTAAATACCACATACCAAAATTTAATGTGAAATTTAGTCAATCTGTTGTTGTTGTTGTGGTCTTCAGTCCGGAGACTGGTTTGATGCAGCTCTCCACAATACCCTATCCTGAGCAAGCCTCTTCATCTCCACATAAGAACGACAACCTACATCTGTCTGAATCTGCTTACTGTATCCATCTCTTGGTCTTCCCCTGCGATTTTTTCCCCATACACTTCCCTCCAACGCTAAATTCACAATTCCTTGATGTCTAAGAATGTGTCCTACCAATCTATCCCTTCTTTTAGTCAAGGTATGCCAGAAATTCCTTTTCTCCCCAATTCTGTTCAGTACCTCCTCATTAGTTACGCGATCCACCCACCTAATCTTCAGCATTCTTCTGTAGCACCATATTTCAAAAGCCTCAATCCTCTTCCTGTCCGCACTGTTTATCGTCCATGTCTCACTCCCATACAAGGCAACACTCCATACAAATGCCCTCAGAAAGGACTTCCTTAGGCTTAAATCAATATTCGAGGTTAACAAATTTCTCTTTTTCAAGAACGCTTTTCTACCCATTGCCATTCTGCATTTTATATCCTCTGTACTGCGACCATCATTTGTTATTTTACTGCCCAAGTAACAAAACTCATCTACCTCTTTTATTGCTTCGTTTCCCAATCTAATTCCTTGAGCATCACCTGATTTTCTTACACTGCACTCCATTACCCTAGTTTTGCTCTTGTTAATGTTCATCTTATATGCACCTCTCAGCACACTGTCCATTCCGTTCAATTGCTCTTCCAGGTCCTTTGCTGTATCTGACAGAATTACTATGTCGTCGGCAAAACGCAATGTTTTTAATTCTTCACCCTGAACTTTAATTCCTTCACCAAATTTCTCCTTGCTTTCCTTTATAGCTTGCTCAATATACAAATTGAACAACGTTGGAGAAAGGCTACAACCCTGTCTTACTCCCTTCCCAACTGATGCTTCCCTTTCATGCCCTTCGAGTCTAATAACTGCGGTCTGGCTTTTGTACAAGTTGTAAATAACTCTCCTTTCCCTATATTTTACTCCTGCTTGCTTCAGAACTTGAAAGAGTTCATTCCAATTAACATTGTCAAAAGCCTTCTCCAAATCTACAAAAGCTAGAAATGTAGGTTTGCCTTTTCTTAATCTATCTTCTAGGATAAGCCGTAAAGTGAGTATTGCCTCCCGTGTACCTACATTTCTCCTGAACCCAAACTGATCTTCCCCGAGGTCGGCTTCTACCAGCTTTTCCATCCTTCTGTATATAATTCGCGTTAATATTTTGCAACCATGACTTATTAAACTGATGGTTCTGTAGTTTTCACACCTGTCTGCACCTGCTTTCTTAGGGATGGGGATTATAACATTTTTCTTAAAGTCTGATGGTACTTCACCTGTCTCATACATCTTACACACAATGTGAAACAATTTTGTCATGGCTGGTTCTCCCAGAGACTTCAGTAGCTCTGAGGGAATATCATCTACTCCAGGGGCCTTGTTTCGACTTAGGTCTTTCAGGGCTCTGTCAAATTCTTCTCTCAGTACAGTATCTCCTATTTCAGCATCATCTACACCCTCTTCCCTTCCTACAATATTGTCTCCAAGTTCATTTCCTTTGTAGAGCCGCTCTATATACTCTTGCCACCTTTCAGCTTTCCCTTGTTTGCTGAGAACTGGTTTTCCATCAGTGTCCTTGATATTCATAGAGCTGTTTTTCTTATCTCCAAATGTTTCTTTTATTTTCCTGTAGGCTGTATCTATTTTTCCCCTATTTATACATTCTTCTACATCCTTGCATTTGCCTTCTAGCCACTCCTGCTTAGCCATTTTGCATTTCCTGTCAATCTCATTTCTTAGTCGTCTGTACTCCATTTTGCCTGTTTCATTTACTGCATTTTTATATTTTCTCCTTTCATCGATTAAATTTAGTATCTCCTGTGATATCCAAGGATTTTTTGTAGGTCTTGCCTTCCTACCTATTTTGTCCTCTGCTACCTTCACTATTCCGTCTCTCAATTTTACCCATTCCTCCTCTACTGTTTTATTTTCCCCTGTTTCTGTCAATTGTTGCCTAAAGCTCCTTCTGAAATTCTTAAGAACCTCAGGTTCCTTCAATTTATCCAGGTCCCATCTCCTTATTTTCCTACCTTTCTGTAGTTTCTTTAGTTTCAGCCTACAGTTCATAACCAACAAGTTATGGTCAGAGTCTATATCTGCCCCTGGGTATGTCTTACACTGTAGAACCTGGTTCCGAAATCTATGTCTTACCATTATAAAATCTATCTGGTATCTCCCGGTGTCTCCTGGTCTCTTCCACGTATACAACCTTCTTTTGTGATTCTTGAACCAGGTGTTTGTTATAACTAAATTATGTTCTGTGCAAAATTCTACCAGGTGGCTTCCTCTTTCATTCCTTTTGCCCAGACCATATTCACCTACTATCCTCCCTTCCCTTCCTTGTCCTACAACCGAATTCCAGTCTCCCATAACAATTAAGTTTTCCTCTCCCTTAATTGTCTGAATAATTTCCTTTAGCTCCTCATATATTTCTTCGATTTCTTCGTCGTCGGCAGAGCTAGTTGGCATATAAACCTGTACTACTGTTGTTGGTGTTGGCTTCGTATCTATCTTGACAATGATAATGCGATCACTGTGCTTGTCATAGTAGTTTACCCGCATTCCTATTTTCTTATTCATTATCAATCCTACTCCTGTGATACCCCCAATTGATTTTGTATTTATAATCCTGTACTCACCTGACCAGAAATCCTGTTCATCCTGCCACCGAACTTCACTAATCCCCACTATATCTAATTTCAACCTATCCATTTCCCTTTTTAAATTTTCTAATTTTCCTACTCGATTAAGGGATCTAACATTCCACGCTCCGACCCGTAGAATGCCAGTATTGTCTTTCCTGATGATCACATCCTCCTGAGTAGTCCCCGCCCGGAGATCCGAATGGGGGACTATTTTACCTCCGGAATATTTTACCCGAGAGGATGCCATCATCATATGTTCATACAGTAGAGCTGCATGTCCTGGGGAAAGGTAACGGCTGTAGTTTCCCCTTGCTTTCAGCCGTTCGCAGTAGCTGTGTGGCAAAGCCACATTAGCTGATGTTACAAGGCCAGCTCAGTCAATCATCCAGACTGTTGCCCCTGTAACTACTGAAAAGGCTGCTGCCCCTCTTCAGGAACCACACGTTTGTCTGGCCTCTCCACAGATACCCCTCCGGTGTGGCTGCACCTACGGTACGGCTATCTGTATCGTTGAGGCACGCAAGCCACCCCACCTCGGCAATGTCTGTGGTTCATAGTCAATCTATAAAACATATTACAGTACCATGTAGCTGACCTTTTGCAAAATATAGCAAAGTCACAAAAAGGACTTCCCTCTCACTTCTGTATTTGCGAATTCGTTTATCGCTTCTTCAAAATCCGGGCTGACTGTCATGTCTGATTCAAAGGCTAGGACTCCAAGATTGACCAGTCGTTATTTATTCTCTGCAGTCCGTAGGTAGTTCCTAATTCGCTTTAGAACAGAAAAAGATGTTTCAGCAGAACAGTTGGTTGTTGGCGTGCAGTTGTCCACCTGACAGTTCCGATAACAACCATCTGGGCCTTAATTTGTAGCCACTTCGATGAAGCGAAGCAAATGTAACACCAATCGACAAGATTTCATACTTAATACCTCAATATGTCTCTATCACTGTAATTCGGTATATTCGCTTAAAAGGACGAATATTTTCAAGGGTCATAGACGTAGGTACAACAGGATATTGCAGATGTCATAGCAGCTTGTTTTATTTATACCTACGTTGATTTTCTTTCTTATTTCCACATTTCAATAACATTTTTATAATAACAGTGTTGTATATCTCACAAAAAATACAGTTGCACTCGGCAAGAGATTGACGGAGTGGCTATGGGCAGTCCACTGAGTCCAGCGGTGGCCAACCTGTTTATAGTCGTTCGAACAACAGGCGTTGCAGACTGCTAATAAAAAGCCAGTCAGATGGTGTCGATATGTCGATGACACTTTTGTGGTATGGACACACGGTGCAAAGGAATCAGATGCCTTCTTAACGCATCTCAATGGTATCAAACCCAGAATACAATTTACGATGGAAACAGAGAGGAAGGGGCAACTGAATTTTCTCGGTGTGTCTGTAATCAAGCACGTGGACGGGACGTTGGGCCACAAGGTCTACAGGAAGGCTACTCATACTGATTGTTACCTGCATAAAGACTCTAACCACCATCCCAGACAAAAAAGAGGTGTGGTTAAAACTTTGGTTGACAGGACGTATAAAATTTGTGAACCTACTTATTTAAAAGATGAGATGGAGCATTCTAGAAGAACGGCTATTCTACCAAAAAAAATAGACAGATGCCTCCGTCCCAGGGAGAAAGTCAATGTCAACAAGGAACAACAACAGCCCAAGGGGCGTTCATAAATAAGGTTATAGACCGTATTGGAAAAGTGCTGGACAAGCATGGGGAAGAAACCATTTTCAGACCTACTAGAAAGATAAAAGAATATTTAAGATCTGCAAAAGATTTGAATACACCAGGTGTATATAAAATTCCCTGCAGCTGTGGTTCAGTCTACATTGGAACTACAAAAAGAAGCGTCAATACTCGTCTGGTCGAACATAAAAGGAATTGCCGCTTGGGGCACACGGAGACATCGGCCGTAGCGGAACATGTATACCAAGAAGGCAAACACGAAATTAAATTTAATGAGACAAGTGTCATCTCGAAAACTTCGCACTATCATGCGCGCACATATAGAGAAGCAATCGAGATCTATAAAAATCGCAATAACTTTAACAGGAAAGAGGAAGCTGTTAAATTAGACAGAATTTCGACTTCTGCTTTACACCAGCGGAATGACAATCGATTCTTCTCTGCTAAGAATGTTGGCAGTACCAGAGACAGTGTCGTAGCCGACGTCACGTGATATCTTGTGGTGCCCTCTGCATCGCCTATACATACGGCGCTCCTTCAAGTTCTCATCGCAGTTCGCCACTCTACCTCTGAAGATGTCTTCCGCAGCCGAAGATGAAACGTTAGGGGAAAGTTGACCACGGCTTATGAGCCCGGAGGTTTTAAATGTAGTTGACGTCGGCGGTGAAAGCTTACAGTGTATGATTGAGAGTGTGTTTATGTCTCTCCGCCCCCTTTTTGCGCGCACTTGTCCGCCGTGGTCTCTGTAGAAAATCCCAAGCAGCCGGCAGCCGGATGAACACCGCGGAAGCCACTCAAGCTGCTCGCACCCCTTCTGACCGAGACGTGAGACGTTTGCACATGGATGAGATTAAGCATGTTTACGAGTGGTAAAGAAAGAGTTTAATGACAAGTAGAAATATCTGTGAACACTTTGCCAATAAATTAGGAAATGACGAGTCAATTAAGATTAAAATAATATATTTTTTAAAATATTTCGATGGCAAAACTTTGCCGCCCTTTGCAGCTGCACATGTTGCACCTGCCTAAATACGGCCCTGTCTGTAATACTCTTTTAAGGGTGACCGGAAGCAGATGGTCAACTGTAGGCCCGTGTCACTCTTGTCAGGCTTTTCAAAAATTAATTTTGTCACAATTAACTGACTTTTTTAAAAGAAAGGAAGCTTTGGGTTTAAGGTCCCGTCGACAGTTTGGTCATTAGAGACGGAGCTAACGCTCGGAGTTTTGGGTAAGGATGGGGAAGGAAATCGGCCGTGCCCTTTGAAAGGAACCATCCCGGCATTTGCCTGGAGTAATTTAGGGAAATCCCGGAAAACCTAAATTTGGATGGCCGGTGGTGGATTTGAACCACCATCCTTCCGAATGCGAGTCCAGTGTCTTCCCCCTACGCCACCTCGCTTGGTCTTTTTCAACAACAAAAAATATTATCACAGAATGCCAGCATGGCTTCAGGCCTCAGAGCAGTACCGAAACAGCCACTTTTAACCTCATAAATCGTATCCTAAATGCAGTGGATAACCATAGTAATGTTTCAATAATTTTTCTCGATCTAACAAAAGCTTTTGATTTGATAGATCATGACAGTCTTCTGAAAAAAGTTAGAGTGCTATGATGTAGGCTTGGCAAATGCATGGATAATATCATACTTAGAAAATCGCTCACAGATAACAGAGATCAAACATATGGAAAAAATGAACTCTAAGCTTATCACTCAGTGCCATCAAAATTAACCCATGGTGTACCACAATGCTCAATTCTAGACCCCTTTCTTTTATTAGTTTTCATAAATGACTTCCCTCTGAACCAGTCCTATTTGCTGATGACACCAGTGTGTTGATTGAAAGTGACAATGAAAAGGCTCTTAGCCTATCTGCTAAAGACACAAATGAAAATATTTTGGAATGGTTTATGAGGAGTAAGCTACTGATAAATCCTCAAAAATAAGTTACCATACACTTCCACACACAACAAAATGGAAACCAATTAAAACCAAATACGTATATGGAAAACCAAAAGATTAAAATTGTCTCTGAAACAAAATTTCTTGGCATTTACATATAGAAGAAAATCTGAAATGGAATTCCCACATCACCTTCTTAAATACCAGACTATCAAAAATGGCATATGCAATGAGAATCATATGAAACAACACGAGTGCTGAAACAGTTAGAGCAGTTTATTTTGCTCGCGTACGCTCCATTTGAGATATGGCATCATATTTTGGGGAAATTCTCCTCACAGTATTACAACTTTCAGGAAGCATAAAAAGATAGTGAGAATAATGAAAAATGTGACTAGTAATAAATCTTGCAAACCGCTTTTTAAAGCATTTAGGATTCTACCCTTGCCATGTATCTATATACTTGAGGTAGTCATGTTTGTGAAATAGATCATTCTAAAAAAAGAAGATGTATTCATTCAAAACAAAACAGTACATGAACACCATTGATTTGATTTTTCCAGGGAAGCCAAAACAGTCTTGGTCCAACCCGCCACTGTCCGCGCCGAAACTAAATTTATTGTGCGGTATTGCTCCCTGTATATCTAGTAAAGCCAACCAATGCCCTTGAACAGTGCAAGGAGTCCCTTTCCCAGTTCTTTATTAGACACAATTTCTTCGGGTCTAGTTGTCCCAAATGTTCTGTGCCTTCTACTCTCCAATGCAATGCATTCGAAGATTAGATATGATGCAGTTTCATCACCGTCATCACAGATCCTAGATTTAGGGTATTCTTCTGTTATTCCCATTGTATGAACACCATACGAGGTCATGTAGTGACGTACACAGACACCATTGCCATGCCACCCTGTACGAAAAAGGTGCATACCACTCAGGGTCACAACTATTTAATAAGTTGCCCAGTCACTTAAAAGATATAAGCATAGTACACATATTTTAAAAAATCTATGACCTCCTATCTTTTGGAAAACTGCTTTTACTCAGTACAACAGTATCTCGAAAACTAAGTGTTGCAAATATTCAGAACATCTCCCGAATAATAAGTATATAATAAAAAAGAACTGTTAAAATGAGAGTGAAAGAATGGCTGATCCTATTAAGTGTATTTATTGTATGTAAAACATGTAAAATGAGTTTAAAAGTTCCAAATTGTACCAAGTTTATTGTATTGTGTATACATAGTATGTCAAGTGTGTAAAATTGCATCAAGATTATTGTTTTGTGTGTCTATTGTATTGTAAGCTAAGCATGTACAAATTATAACTGTGTTAAAGTACCATACTGTAACAAGTTTATGATACTGTGTTGTATGCATGTCCAACATCTATGGTGTAATATATGTACCTCAAAGATTTAAGGACGTAAATAAATAAAGGCATAACAAGTAGATCACAGACAAGGCTGCTAGCAAGAAGGGTGGAGTGTGGATAAAAAATTAAAAAAACATCAGATTAGCTTACGCAACGACGTAGCTTCGCCATTGACAAGTATTTCTATTGTCAACTGTAGAGTGGTGTGAGCACCTTTTCCGTAATGTATGCATTTTACACGCGTTCAAGATGAATCTGGTACAGAGTTTTCAGTCTTCACACAATGCTGACAAACGAGCCTTTATTCGCAGAACCGTTTCCGACTGTTACCTCGGTTCTTGCCTCGGGTGTATCGTATAATAAGGCCTAATGTCAGATATTTGTAGAAAAGGGTGAAATACTTTAGACAAGCTAGTTTGTAGATGCCATCGCTGTTTGTTCCCAAGCAACAATTTAAGCGGTACTCTTAGGTTCCTGCTTAACCACATCCTTTAACATCAAATGTTTGTTAAGCTTATGGGACTTAACTGCGGGGTCATCAATCCCCAAACTTACACACTACTTACAAACTACTTTATACTAAAGACAACACAAACATCCATGCCCCAGGGAGGATTCGAACCTCCGACGCGGGAGGCTGCGCGATTCCGCAACGTGGCGCTGCAGACCGCTCGGTTACTAAAAAAAAAAGTAATGTACTTTTGTCAATCAAAATAGACATATACAGTGTAGCTTGTCTAAAGTACTCTGCCGTTTTCTACCGAATATGTGATATTAGGCCGCATTACACGATACGACTGAGACGAGAGCCGCAGTACCACTCGAAAACGGTTCTACAAATAAAGGCTCGTTGCTGACAAGTGATACGATTCTATGAGCGGTGTGAATGTTTTCTTTCTCCACGTTGCGTTGTCGGCCTCGTTCATGTGAGTCACGCACTCTGGAAACACATTGGAAACGTACCGACAGCACGCAATATACCGCTTGCAGTAGGAAACAGTCCACCGTCAGTAGCTCCAAGAAGACCTTCGGTAGGACACAGCTGTGGAATGTTCAGCCATAGTTGCAGAAGCCGGAAACACTCGGCAACATTGTTTGATATGTTGCATCGTATGAGCAACGTCATTCATCCAGACTGGTTCTGTAGTTCACTGCTGCGCTCTATTCATAATGTCCAACAACCAATGAATTTTTGCAGAGCACGTTTTAATTACTACCGTTAAGTCAACACATTGATGATAACTAAACTATATTGGCATTTTGTAACCGTCTGAACCAAACGTCGCTTTTTCTGCTCCAAAGTATTGGCTGTAAGATGCCTGCCCCATACGGAGCGCAGTTTTTGACTGTCATTTTTGATATCTCCAGGAGAAAGTCTGCTGAGAAGACACACTGCTTTGATGCTGACTTCTCGTGTATTATCAGCCCGAATTTGTGTGATATACATTCTTACGGACCTCAATCTAACTCTCGAAACAGGTAGACATCAGTTTCATATGCACCACTGCATCGCCAGGAAATAAATTATGCAAAAACACTTACTAGATTAATCCTCGCATTGGCAAATACAATTGCTTCCACTTGACTGACTACATTCTCAGAAAAGAAAGAAAAACAGGCACGAAAACTAGCCACAAACTAATACTGATGGAAAATTTAAAAAAAATCCTATACTTTTGCGTAAGATGAATGAATTTGTGACTCTGCTGCACTCTTTTACTACGTAGTTCTCAATGATAGTAAACAACGAAAATATCGATACCAGGTATAAATTTGCAAATTTCATTTGGTGTGTTCAGTTGGATTAAAATGTGCGTCGCAGTTACCTGAGTAAACAATGCACTCAGATTTCAGCATTTGACAGAGGACGTTGTAATGGGATTAGACCTTCCAGGGCCCACTTCTTGTGGAACTGGAATACACGATACCATTTATTATTACTGAATAAACTTCCCCGGAATCAAATAATTCAGTTTTAAACATCTAGCTACTACACAAAAATCTATAACTGATTTTCTTCCTCAGCAAGTTTTTTACTAGTGTATAGACTACCGTGTCAATTTCTAAAGTACTGTACACATGTTTGTTCTTGCTGTCTCCAGTCCGAAGACTCGTTTGAGGCACCTTCCACTCTATCCTGAGCTGGGCTCTTCATATCTTGATAAGAACCGCACTCCACATCCATTTGAATCTGTCTACTGAATCCCTGTCTCCCCCGCGATTTTTACCCCACACATTTCCCTTCAATGGTAAATTCACGATTCTTTGATGTCTAATAATGCCAGTGTAGCCAGTAGACAATCTGTCTCTTCTTTTAGGAAAGGTATGCCAAAAATTCCTTTTCTCTCCAGCTGTTCAATACCTCCTCATTAGTTATGCGTTCTACCCAACTAATCATCAGTATTGTTCTATAGCACCACATTTCAAAAAGCCTCTATCCTCTGACTGTCAGAACTATTTATCGTCCATATTCCACTACTGTACAAGGCAACATTCCACACAAATGCCTTTAGAAAAGACTTCCTTCCACTTAAATTAATATACGATGCAAGCAAATTTCTCTTTGTAAAAAACGCTTTTCTTTCCATTGCTGTTCTGAATTTTATACCTTGTGTACCGGAACTATCAAATTTTATTTTACTGACGAAGTAACAAAACTCATCTACCACTATTATTGTTTCGTTACCTAAACTAATTCCTTCAGCATCACTCGATTTTCTTATACTGATTTCGTACCTTCTGATTACCTTTTCTTTTGCTCTTGTTATTGTTCATCTTTCCACACTCTGACCATTCCGTTCAATTGCTCTTCCAGGTTCTTTGCTGTCTCTGATACAATTACGTCATCAGCAAAATGCAATACTTTTATTTCTTCGCCATAAACTTTAATTCCTTCTTCAAATTTCAACTTACTTTTCTTCACAGCTTGCCTGATGTACAAACTGAGTAGCATTGGAGAAAGGTTACAACCCTGTCTTACTACTTTCCAACCAATGCAACCTTTCATGCCCTTCGAATCTAATAATTTCTGTCTGGTTTTTCTACAAGTTGTAAATAACCCACCATTCAGTATATTTTACTCCTGCTGATTTGAGAGAGTTTATTCCAATCAAAAGCTTTCTCCAAATCTACAAAAGCTACAAAAGGAAGATAGCTTAGGGTTTAACGTCCCGTTGACAGCGTGGTCATTAGAGACGGAAAAGCTACAAATGTAGGTTTGCCTTTCCTTAATCTATCTGGCGTCGATGACAAACGAAAGACGGGCGAATCTCAGTGGGGCCGTACCGCCACTGCCCTACTACTAATAACTTTCTCACATGTCCAAAGCTATTGTTGTTTACAACCCTACTTTGATTATTGTCTTCTGCAGACCCAGTGTCTTTTTGCTCAAGTGGTGCAGTTAGTGTAGTCCACAATTCAGTTGTTTCGTAAGTGATGAAGAAATCGTTAAATACTTGATGTCACTGTCAGCTGATGAATCCGAAAGAGAAGATTCTCGTGATGTTTGTGAAGTTGATGAATTACGAGACGATCGCACTGCAAGCGCTATTGATGACGAGAAATATATCCCTCCCATCGATGAAGCAGTGACTCTTCAGACAGAAATGTTGCAACTGCGGGACAAGAGCAGGCCGAGAAGTTGCAAACCACCGTTGCTTTACTTATAGCAGATACGTTTGTATAGCCATTGTGGCTTACTACAATAACACCAAGTATGGCGCTGATGTAATCGACCAAATCTCTCGCTTTACACTGTGAAGTATGGATGCCGCAGGTGACCATGCACTTTTTTTCAGTGTCTCGCACTTAGAAGCTATAAATGCTTGTGTACTCTATCAGGAAGTAACATGAGAAAAAGTAGGCAGACGTCAGTTTATATACAAATCGTTAGAGGAGTTGGCTTTGGCATATAAAGACACAACGGTACAAAACACTCTTCCTAATACACTATCACAACATTGCAACATTCGGAAGACTTGTCAAATTGGAGGGTGTAGAAGCAACAAGTAAGCATTTGTGTATAAAGTGTGGCAAGTATGTCTGGAGAGCATGTTTAGGCAATGCTGAATACACCTGTGTGAGGTGTCATATTCCATTGAAAGTGAATAATAACTTAGAAAAATCAGGTACTTTGTTGCAATGTGTATACTTCCATTTCACTAAGGAACGATAGTTGCCACAGAAATCTAGGACTCCATTTATGTATGAAACTACCAGTAAATGCACGTTGTTTAGAATATTCATTATCATTGTATCCTCCCAGTTGTTGTTGCAAATGCTTCAGAAGTCCAGTGTTCAATACGTTGTTACGTATTACAAGGCACGTTAACGTAATCTACATCTACATAGCCGGTCGCGGTGGCAGAGGGGACTGAGGCGCTCCAGTCACTGTCTGCACGTCCAGTACGGTCGGGGGTTCGATTCCCCCCTCGGGCAAGGATATTTGTGCCGTCCTTAGTGTTCGCTAGTTCATAAGTAGTTTGTAAGTTTAGGGACTGATGACCCCGTAGTTAAGACCCATAAGCTACAGAAACATTTAAACATTTCATCTACATAGTTACTCTGCCAATCACATTTAAGAGCCTGACAGAGGGTTCATTAACCACTTTCATAACCTTTCTCTACCGTTCGATTCTCTAATAGCGCGCGGGAAGAAAGAACACCAAAATCGTTCCGTTTTCGATATGATTTCTCTTATTTTATTGGGATGGTCATGTCTCCCTATGTAGGTGGGTGCTAGCAAAATATTTTCACAATCAGAAGTAAAAGTCGGTGAATAACGTCATTCTTTTAATGATTTCCACCTCTAATCTTGCAACATTTCCGTGACGCTTTTCCCCCTGTAACGTGATAAAACAAAACGAGTTGCCCTTCTCTGAACCTTCTCAATGTCTTCCGTCAGTCCCACCAGGTGAGGGTCCCACACTGGGCCACAGTACTCTAAGAGAGGACGTACAAGTGTGATGCAGTCAGTCTGTTTGGTGTAGCTGTTGCATCTTCGAAGCGTTCTGCAAAAGAAACGCAACGTTTCGTTCGCCTTCCCCACAATATTTTCTACGTGTTCTCTCCACTCTAAGTTGTTCGTAATTGTAACTCATAGGTATTTGGTAGACCTTAAGACCTTGAGGTTTTATTGATTTATCGTGTAATTGAAGTTCGGCGGATTTATTTAGTGTTGACTGCCAGTTTTTACATCATGTATAAATTTTGTCTAAATCGATTTGCTCTTGCTTTAGATACTCTGTTGACTTCACTAACCGATAAACGACAGCATCATCCGCGAACAGTGTAACAGAGCTATTCAGATTGTCTCCTAAATCGTTTATAAACACAATGAAGAGTATGGGACCTATAACGCTTCCCTGGGGAACGCCAGATATCACTTCTGTTTTATTCGATGTCTTACCATCAATTACTTTGAACTGTGTCCTTTCTGATAGGAAATCGTGAATCCAATGGCACAACTGATACGATATTCCATAAGCACGCAATTTCATTAGAAGCCACTTGTGAGTTACAGTGTCAAAAGCCTTCCGGAAATCCAGAAATATGAAATCGATTTGAGATCCCTTATCACTTCATGTGAATAAAGGGCAAGATGTGTTTCGTAAGAGCTATACTTTCTGAATCCGTGTTGACTATTGGTTAATAGGTCGATCTCTTCGAGGTAGTTCATGATGTTCGAACAGCGTATATATTCCAGAATGCTACTGCAAATAGACGTAAATGAGATTGGTCTGTAATTTTGGGGATCACTCATATTGCCTTTCTTGAATACTGGAGTGACTGGGTAACTTTCCAGTAGTTGGGTACGGATCTTTCATTGAGTGATCGGTTGTATATGATAGCTAAGTATGGAGCTATTGCATCGGCATACTCTGAGACGAATGCAGTTGGTATACAATCTGGCCCAGAATTTTTTTTTTTTTTTTTTTTTTTTTTTTTTTTTTTTTTTTTTTTTTTTTTTTTTTTTTAGTGACTTAAGTTGTTTTACTACTCCAGGAATACCTACTTCTAAATTTCGCATTCTGGCAGCTGTTCTTCGTTCGAATTCTGGAGCGTTTACTTCGTCTTCTTTGGCGAAAGAATTTCGGAAAGCTGTGTTTAGCACTTCTGCTTTAGCAGTACTGTCATCGGTAGTATTACCATTACCATGCCGCTAGTGCATTTCACATATGACCAGAATTTCTGTGGATTTTCTTCTAGATTACGAGACAAGATTTCGTTATGGAAACTATTATAAGCTTCTCGCATTGAAGTCCGCCGTGGATTGCGAGTTTCTGTAAAAGATTGCCAGTCTTGGAGATTCTGTGTCTTTTTAAATTTTGCATGCGTTTTTCTTTGCTTCTGCAACAGTGATCTGACCTGCTTTGTGTACCACTGGGGGGGGGAGGGGGTTAGCCCCCTCTATTATTAATTTATTTGGTATAAATCTCTCGATTGCTACTGATATTATGTCTTTGAAAGTACACCACAACTGATCTACACTCGCATTTTTAGTTTTGAAAGACTGGAGGCTATTACTCAGGAAAGTGTGAAGCGAATTTTTATCTGTTCTTTTGAATAGATATATTTTTCGTTTATTTTTGGTGCTTTTGGGAATCTCGATATTCTGTCTCGGTACTACAACAGTATGTTCGCTAATCACTGTATCTGTTTTGAGGCTCTTTACTAGCTGAGGATTGTTGCTAGGAGATCAAGGGTATTTTCGCAACCATTTACTATTCTGTTGAGTTCATGAACTAACTGTTTGAAGTAGTTTTCAGAAAGACGACTGCAGTGGCCGTGCGGTCTGTGGCGCACCAGTCACAGTCTGCACGGCCGCTACGGTCGGGGGTTCGAATCCCCCCTCGGGCATGGATATTTGTGCCGTCCTTAGTTGTAGGTAGTTCATAAGTAGTTTGTAAGTTTAGGGACTGATGGTCCCGCAATTAAGGTCCCTTATGCTTAACAAACATTTGAACATTTGATTTTTCAGAAAAAGCATTCATAACCAGTTCGGAGCATGTTTTATTTTTGCCTCCGGTTTTGAATACGTATTTATGCCAACATATCGAGGATAAATTAAATTCGCCACCGATTATAACAGTATGCTTCGGGTACCTGTCTGAAATGTGGTTGAAGCTTTCTTTGAACATTCCGGCAATTACATCGTCTGAGTCAGGCGGCCGATAAAAAGATCCAATTATTAATTTATTCCGGTTGTCAGGTATAGCCTCTACCAATACCAACTCACAGGACGTATTTCCCTCAATTTCGCTGCAGGATAAACCGTTTGTGACAGCAATAAACACGCCACCCCCTTTTTTATTTAATCTATCCTTTCTGAAGACCATATGGCCCTTTGATAAAAATTCGGCCGAACTTATCTCTGGCGTCAGCCAGCTTTCAGAATCTATAATGATTTGTGCCTCAGTACTTTCTATCAGCTCTTGGAGCTCTGGAACGTTCCCAACACAGCTACGACAATTTACAACTGGTACGCCTATGGTTCCGACATCTGCATTCGTCCTATGTCTGACCTGCACCCTTTAAGACTGAAACCCATTTTGTGTGTTCCCGAGGCCCTCTAACCAAACGAAAAAATCGCACTGACGTGTTTTACGGCCCACTTTAGATTTATAATTTTATAAGTTTTTTCAAACATATTGGACCAAAATAATAATCTAAATAATAAAAAATTAATTAATAAGTGTGTCTGAAACCCTTTTAGGAAAAAAATTAGGTAGTGCCGGGTTCCTATGCAACGACCTTGAGCGTCATAGTCGAACGCCTTGCTCACTGCGCTACTCTTTAGACATTGCGTCAATGATACCGGCTAAACTTCGGTAGAATGCTGGGGAAATGTAATCTACCTACACAAGTTAGCACAAATGTTTTCAAATATCATGGATGTGTGGGAGAGTGTCACAGAGATGAACTCAGCTCACAGACTCTTGAAGATAGACGTAAACTACCTCATGTACCCTACTTAAGATGGTTCAAGAACAGGCTTTAAACGATATCTTGAAGTATACTACAACACCGTATGTATGACTCCCGGTGAGAACATGAGGATAAGATTATATAAACTACAGCATGTAAGGAGGCATTTAAAAAGTAATTTTTTCCGCGTTTCATACGTCAATACAACAGAAATTCGTAATAACTTGCTACTGTGAAGCGAGCCCTTAGCTACGCACTTCACAACAATGGTTTGCAGAGTATAAATGTCGATGGAGAACACGCGGTGATTTCCCAGTCGTTCTCATGGCTGATTTTTCAGTGTGTCATAACGCATTATTCCGAATTAAAGTCCACCTCACCTCAAAGTATGGATTGCTCAGTGCATTACTATAAATTACCTCACCTCAAAATGTTGTAATGATTTTATGTGTATTAAAGAAATGTTTGAAAGATTCAATAACTCTATTTAACATCTGTAAATATTTGTTTTTATGAAGATGTAAGTGATTGGTAAATCGGACCTATGCATGAGAACATCCCTTGTGTAAGTTTGATAGAGTGATTATTGAACAGTTTTGCGTTGTAATTATTATAAGTTATGAAATTAATAAATGTGATAGTTAAATGTAACTGAATGTCTAGAGTGTCTCTATTATATTAACAATGTGACAATATTTTAACTGGCCTCATTGTTAGTTGGTGGTTTGTCTGGGTTCAGATAAATGTTTCTGTGAAGTATGAGTTTCCTTGGAAAGTTGTCTGATGTCTGTGAATGTGAGAGTGCCACAGTTTGCGTTACTTTTTACTCAGTAACTAGCTTACTCCCTGAATTTCAGGATTATTGTTGTCGAGTAACATGCCACAATTACCATAGCATAATAATGTTAACAGATTAAAGGTAGTAATATTTGGCTATTTTTATTGATAAAAAGATGGCGATATTTTGGCTACTTTTTGTTTAAAATTTGGCGACTGAGCAATAGAAAAACCTGGCAACTCTGCTGGCGTGCTCCAGCGTCGTGCGCCGCGCTACCTCCTCTGATTCACGCGAACCTCGGCAGCTGCAGGGTGCCGTAGTGAGTCGACTCACTGCTTAGGCACTCGAAACACTTGACGTGCCTGCTACCTCCGCTGATTCACGAGAGCCGAGAAAGCTGCAGTAGTGTGATACAGCTAATACGAAACATCTATGGAATATCGACATGGTCTTAATACGTCATTCATTAGACTTAATTGAACGGCACAGGATTTATTTGCTACTACGATTTTACAACCGTGTTAAAGCGTAAACGTTTCCTAAATGACTCGTATTTTCATACAAACAAATATTGTAACAAAGGAAGCACAAATGCATAATGTTCAAATTCCAAAGTCATGAACATTTTTCCAACCTTCAAAATTCCATAATAAAGTTTAAATAAAACAAGAAAGATCATGGTTCAAATGTCTACGTGCATCCAGAAATGAATAACTTTTCTAGCCAGTCAATATAAACAGAATATTTAAGATTTGTTCCTGTGACATATTTAATGCAATCAACAAATATTACTGCAAGTATTAACACATTTCACAATTTATGTGACGAAATCGCAAAACTGACCTAAATTTTTTCAGTGTCCAGTTAGGTATTCTAATAATAAGATTTATCTTAAGTCAGTAAAATAAGAGAGAATCAGTTACAGTTTTATTTGAATTGAAATTAAAAAAAACGTTATTTTTGACATCTTATTCAGATTGCGGTTTCGTCTCACTGAAATTATTTGCCCTTGCTTCGAAAAGATACGTTCATCTGGCACAGATGTAGCAACAATGCATAAAAATGCTTAGTTCACGCGATATTGCCTCAAAACACCAAAGGACCTCACAACTTTTCTCGGTGGTATCCCAGTTTTCAAACCTCACTTGAAGGCTACCGGTAGCATAATTCAAAATCTCGCGTTGCGCATTAGGGGAAAACTTCAAACCCGTTGAACGCTGTGTCGAACTCACCCAGGCAGACGGACAGCAAAACGGTATCTAGCGTCCGATACATGAATCACAGGATTCACTGTTTCGAAACAGTGACGATTCAAGTTTCGACTCAGTCGAACAGTTCGCTGACTCGATTCACTGAGTCGAAACATCAACTCAGTAGCCAACTCTACTGTACAGTACAAGCAGAACAATCCGCCATTTTGAATCCCGCGTTGAAGGCGCGCATTTACAGACTACGGAGCAATTACGCTTTTTACTATATTTCTAAAGCCATTAAATATATTTTCCTAACGCAGAAAATATTACAACATAGTACATTTATTGACTGTAAGAGGCAAGCAACTTAAAGATCGTGATTAGATGGATATTTAGAGATATGAAACATTCTCTTACATTCCACATTAAGATAAATGTTGTTGTTCTAAATATTGACCAAATACAATTAAAATACATAAAAATTATCGTGTTTTCTGGTTTATATATGGTACATCCTCATACGTTTACGGCAACTAAGAGTTGCATTCGAAAACAGTTAATAATAATGTTAAATGGCGATACTGTACTTCCCGTATTTCCCCCTTAATGTTTTACACACACCATAATTCAGAATATTTTTACATAAAAATGTGTTTAATAACTTCTAACGTCTGGTTTCGTTAGATAACTACTAAATAAAGTCTCTCTTGTAGCATGCACTTTGAAATAAAGTCATTGTTGCATGCTAAGATTTGAAATCAACGCCTTTCATTTACGACTTCTTTCCTGTTCTCTATCGTTGCGAAGTTCAGTTTAGTACTATTTCAGACCTCCTGTTCACAGCTTGGGTTACACCTACATATTCCAATGTTGAGAGTCACATTTAAACCCTGAACTAATAAATGCGCCATAATATAATTACAAAACCATAAGCAGGGCAAAGCCAGCTGCACTCATGAAACACTTAAAATACAATTAACAGCCCATAGAAAAAGTCCTTAGTTGCTCTAAAAAAGTGAAGAAATGTAGTTTATTTTCAATACACTGAATGTCGAGTTAAGAATCTTAAGCAAAATTAAAATAAACCATTGCTTACAAGTGTAGGCCAATATTTTCATTACTACCTCTCTGAGAGCATAACAGTTTCTAGTACAAATAAAAATAGTTTTGTTCTTAACTGAACACAGATAGTTACTCGATTTAGCGTATATACGTGGCGTCTGGAATTTAAAGAAATGTTCAAATGTTTGTAAAGCTTATGGGACTTACTGACTTATCAGCCCCTAAACTAACAAACTACTTATGAACTACCTTATACTAAAGACAGCACAAACATCCATGCCCGAGGGGAGATTAGAACTCCCGACGGGGAACGGCCTCGCGCATCGTAGCATAGCGCCTCAATGCGCTCGGCCGCTCCGCCGCGGTTCTGGAATTTACAAGCTACCTTTTACGCCGATCTATAATTTGAAGGAAACCGATAAAACTTACAGCAACCATGTCTGCTATTATTTGATCAGTTTGAAGCTGTACAACCGACCATTTCACACGGTGAAACAATAAAATCAGAAAATATTCTCTGATTCACTTCGCTACACCACACAAAGCTTAAAACACTGTCGCCGGAGTGGGATTCAAACTGGCGGATTGTTCAGCTCGGTATCTAGTAGAGTTGGCTACTGAGTTGATGTTTCGACTTAGTGAATCGAGTCAGCGAACTGTTCGACTGAGTCGAAACTTGAATCGTCACTGTTTCGAAACAGTGAATCCTGTGATTCATGTATCGGACGCTAGATACCGTTTTGCTGTCCGTCTGCCTGGGTGAGTTCGACACAGCGTCCAGGCGTGCAACGGGTTTGAAGTTGTTCCCCTATCGCGCCACGCGAGATTTTGAATTATGCTACCCTTCAACTGAGTTTTTGATGACTGGGATACCACCGAGAAAAGTTGTGAAGGCTTTCAGTGTTTTGAGGTAGTTTCGCGTGAACTAAGCGTCGTTATGTATTGTTGCTACATCTGTGCCATGTAAGCGCATCTTTTCAAAGTAAGGGCAGGTAATTTCAGTGAGACGAAACCGCATTCTCAGTAAGGAGTTGTCAAAAATAACGTTTTTGAATTTCAATTAAAGAAACTATAATTGAATCTCTTTTATTTGACTGACTGAAGATGAATCTGATTATCAGAATACCTATATAGACATTGTAAGATTGTAATTCAGTTTTGAGGTTTTGTCACGTAAATTGTGAAATGAGTTTCTTGGTGTTGATACTTGTAGTAATATCTTTTGATTGCATTAAATATGTCCTTGGAACAAATCTTAAAAATTTTCTTAATGTTGATTGGTTAGAAAAGTTATTCATTTCTGGATCCACGTAGACATTTGAACCATGATCTTTCTTGTTTTATTTAAACTTTAATTGTGGGATGTTGAAGACTGGAAAAAGTTTCAAGACTTGGCATTTGAAAATTACTATTTTGTGCTTCCTTTGTTACAGTACTTAGTAAAAGTTTATGCTTAAATTCTATACCATGGCGTCATTGCCCCAGTTGAAAAGTATGGCTAAGAATGTCAATTTAAAGCCAAAGATTTTGCGAAACAATTAGGTTAGAGAGACACAAAATCGAAACTAAATATCTACAGATTACGTTAATACGAGTATTAAAAAGCACTGACAACCTATAGAGGCTTATTTCAATAAAATACAGGCTTGAAAATTAAATCCAAAACGTGGAAACTAACAATATTTCATAGATGTTTCGTCTTTGCTGAATCGCTCTACTGTACCGTGCCCTGCAGCTTTCTCGCCTCCCGCGAATCAGCGGAGGTAGCGGGACGCTAAGCCGCTGCACCGTCTCTGGCATGTGATTAAAAATGTGAAAGCAAATGTTCATAATGGACACCTCATTAAGAACCCGGCTGATCGTGTTCCTGGTTTCAATCTCCCTCGAAGAACCTGGGTGGCATTAAACAAAATGAAAACCGGTGTTGGACGGTGGGCTAAGTGGGGGCTACGTAGACGATCCTCACTATGACTGCGGAGAAATACAGAAGATGCAGCACATATTTGATTGTAAAATTCATTGTTTTCGGGACGGTTCGCTGGAGTATCTGCATAGACTTACAAACACGGCCATTTCTTGGCTTTGTAATTAAAAGGTGCGTATAAGATGAACATTAACAAGAGCAAAACCAGGGTAATGAAGTGCAGTCTAAGAAAATCAGGCGATGCTGAAGGTATTAGATTAGGTAACGAAACAATAAAGGAGGTAGATGAGTTTTGCTACTTGGGCAGTAAAATAACAAATGATGGTCGCAATACAAATGATATAAAATGCGGAATGGCAATGGGTAGAAAAGCGTTCTTAAAAAAGAGAAATTTGCTAATATCGAATATTAATTTAAGCATAAGGAAGTCCTTTCTAAAGGCATTTGTGTGGAGTGCTGCCTTGTATGGGAGTGAAACATGGACGATAAACAGTGCGGACAGGAAGAGGATAGAGGCTTTTGAAATGTGGTGTTACAGAAGAATGCTGAAGATTAGGTTGGTGGATCGTGTAACTAATGAGGAGGTACTGAACAGAATTGGGGAGAAAAGGAATTTCTGGCATACCTTGACTAAAAAAAGGGATCGACTGGTAGGACACATTCTTAGACATCAAGGAATTGTGAATTTAGCGCTGTAGGGAAGTGTGTGGGGTAAAAACCGCAGTGTAACTAATGAGGAGGTATTGAACAGAATTGGGGAGAAAAGAAATTTTTGGCATATCTTGACTAAAAGAAGGGATCGACTGGTAGGACACATTCTTAGACATCAAGGAATTGTGAATTTAGCGTTGGAGGGAAGTGTGTGGGGTAAAAACCGCAGAGGAAGACCAAGAGATGGATACAGTAAGTAGATTCAGACAGATGTAGGTTGCCGTTCTTATGTGGAATTGAAGAGGCTTGCTCAGGATAGGGCATTGTGGACAAATGCAGTCTCCGGACTGAAGACCACCACAACAACAACGTAATTTAAGAGTTTCCGTTTAGTTGTAAATTATTTTGACAAATTAGTGTTCCCTTTAATTCTTAATTTATAAGCATTGTAATAAGTATAACTCATTTCATAATGAATAATGTTTTGTTAGATTTGTTTGTTAATTTAGTTTCTCGTTTTGTGTCTAATACTGTAAGGCATCTGGCGTAACGAACGCAAAATAAATAAATAATAAATGTGAAAGCACAATTCTTTCTGTTTCTTTGTTTTGAATAAACACGTAATATTATTTATTAACCACAGGGATATAACTATATCCCAACGCACCTCAAAGATAACAATACGCAGGCGACTAAATTATTGTTATAGAGTAAAATAATACAAAACTAGATTACTTCATAATTCAATAATCCTCGTTTGCGATTATCCAAATTTTCAAAAAAAAAAAAAAAAAAAAAAAAATGTTCAAATGTTTGTAGAGTCTACGGGACTTAACTACGGGGTCATCAGTCCCTAAACTTACAAACTACTTATGAACTACTTACAACTAAGGACGGCACAAATATCCATGCCCGAGGGGGGATTCGAACCCCCGACCGTAGTGGCCGTGCAGACCGTGACTGGAGCGCCTCAGTCCCCTCGGCCACCGCGGCCGGCTATCCAATTTTTTTTTTCTTTTTTTATGACAGTAATTACTCTGGTTAATCGAGTTTTCACTGTATTCCGTTTTCGCTGGTACATGCTCTGGGTTACTCACTAATAAGGAATGGTATTGTAATAATCGTAGGCATCTTTTTTGATAAATATAAACATTTAACCTGGACAGAGCACATCAGGAAAACAAAATGAAATGTATAGTTTTAACGATGTCCATATGAAAGTTTAACAGCGAATGACATGCAACTTACCACTTTTTATGTCTGTTTCCGTGGCTACTTCCTCCCACTTATCAGCTTTCAGCTTCGTTTGCAAGTAATCTTCATGACTTGTATCATACAGAATGCTGCGAACACGTACGGCTTCAATTAGTTTTATCCACCATAATGAAACTTCACTCTGCAGCGGAGTGTGCACTGATATGAAACTTCCTGACAGATTAAAATTTTGTGCCGGAACCGGGACTCGAACCTGGGACCTTTGCCTTTCGCGGGCAAGCGCATTACCGACTGTGCTATCCCGACACGACTCACGATGCCGCCTCACAACTTCACTTCTGCCAGTACCTCGCCTCCTACTTTCCAAACTTCACAGAAGCTCTCTTGCAAACATGCAAGACTAGCACTCCTGGAAGAAAGGATATGGTGGAGACATGGCTTAGCCACAGCCTAAGGGATGTTTCCAGAATGGCGAGGTACTGGCAGAAGTGAAGTTGTGAGTCGGCATCGTGAGTCGTGTCGGGATAGCACAGTCGGTAGTGCGCTTGCCCGCGAAAGGCAAAGGTCCCAGGTTCGAGTCCCGGTTCCGGCACACAATTTTAATCTGCCAAGAAGTTTTATCCTCCATTGCGAAGTAGCAAACAATAGCAACAGCCAGAGTCACCGTGACTCCCGCAGGAAACTGCGTACGGGAGGCTGCGCTCCGCAGGCTCACCGCGTGCAGCGGCTGCGTCACGTCTACATCTACATCTACAACCATACTCCACAAGCCACCTGACGGTGTGCGGCGGAGGGTACCTTGAGTACCACTATCGATTTTCCCTCCTATTCCAATCACGTATTCTTCGCGGAAAGAAGGATTGTCGGTATGCCTCTGTGTGGGCTCTAATCTCTCTGATTTTATCCTCACGGTCTCTTCGCGAGATATATGTAGGAGGGAGCAATATACTGCTAGACTGCTCCGTAAACGTATGTTCTCAACACTTCGATAAAAGCCCGTACCGAGCGACAGAGCGTCTCTCCTGCAGAGTCTTCCACTGGAGTTTATCGATCATCTCCGTAACGCTTTCACGATTACTAAATGATCCTGTAATGAAGCCCGCTGCTCTCCGCTGGATCTTTTCTACCTCCTCTATCAATCCCGCCTGGTACGAATCCCACACCGGTGAGCAGTATTCAAGCTGTGGGCGAACAAGTGTACTGTAACCTACTTCTTTTGTTTTCGGACTGCATTTCCTTAGTATTCTTCCAATGAATCTAAGTCTGGCATCTGCTTTACCGACGATTGATTTTATATGGTCGCTCCATTTTAAATCCCTCCTAATGACTACTCCCAGATACTTTATGGAATTAACTGCTTCCAGTTGCTGGCCTGCTATAGTGTAGCTAAATGATAAAGGATCATTCTTTCTATGTATTCGCAGCACATTACACTTGTCTACATTGAGATTTAATTGCCATTCCCTGCACCATGCGTCAATTCTATGCAGATCCTCCTGCATCTTAGTACAATTTTCCATTGTTACAACCTCTCTATATACTACAGCATCATCCGCAAAAAGCCTCAGTGAACTTGCGATGTTATCCGCAAGGTCATTTATATATATCGTGAACAGCAACGGACCCACGACATTCCCCTGTGGCACACCTGACATAACTCCTACTTCGGAACACCTCTCTCCATTGAGAATGACCTGCTGCTTTCTGTTATCTAGGAATTCCTAAATCCAATCACACAATTGGTCTGATAGACCATATGCTCTTAATTTGTTCATTAAACGTTTGTGGGGAACTGTATCAAACGCCTTGCGGAAGTCGAGAAACACAGCATCTACCTGAGAATCCGTGTCTATTGCCCTCTGAGTCTCGTGTACGAATAGCGCGAGCTGGGTTTCACCCGAACGCCTCTTTCGAAACCCATGCTGATTCCTACAGAGCAGATTCCTAGTCTCGAGAAATGTCATTACATTCAAACATAATACATGTTCCAAAATTCTACAACTGACCGACGTTAGAGATATAGGCATATAGTTCTGCACATCTGTTCGAGGACCCTTCTTGAAAACGGGGATGACCTGAGCCATTTTCCAATCTTTCGGAACGATATGCTGTTCTAGAGACCCACGATACACCACTGCGAGAAGGGGGCCAGTTCCTTCGCGTACTCTGTGTAAAAACGAACTGCTATCCCATCAGGCCCTGCGGACTTTCCTCTTTTGAGCGATTTTAATTGTTTTTCTATCCCACTGTCAGTTATTTCTATATCTGCCATTTTGTAATCTGTGCGGCAATCTATGGAAGGAACTACAGTGCAATCTTCCTCTGTGAAACAGCTTTGGAAAAATACATTTAGTAATTCTGCCTTTAGAGTGTCATCCTCTGTTTCAATGCCATTTACGTCACAGAGTGTCTGGACACTTTGTTTTGATCCACCTACCGCTTTGACATAAGTCCAAGACGTCACGTCACGCTGCGCTCCAACGGGCACGGCTCCAGTCAGCTGTGTGGTTCGCAGAAACTCACCGTGACTCATCCTGCGTCACGTCACGGACCTGCGTCCTACGTTGCGGCTCCCTGCTAGCTGCTCGGCCGCTCAACTCGCAGCGGTCGGACCGCGCGCGCTGCAACGGCGCGATGGCAGCTGGTGGCGGCCACAGTGCGCAGCCAACCGCGCGCCGGCTAATGCCAATACATTACCAAAATTACTTTTCCATTTTCTCGCTGAAAAAAATACTGCATGTGTATGAAACAAAGCTACATCGAACTCCGGTGTCAGTTTTTCGATAAAAATTCTCCTTCTGCTGTAAAAAAAAAAAAAAAAAAAAAAAAAAAAAACCACACATCTCCCGGTTTTGTGCGTTTTCCTTGACGTAGGATACTTCTCACTCGATTCACAGGAAACTAATTGTCGTACCTCACTGAGTTTTGCACATCTTGCACGCTAACATAACAGCTTCATAACGGAGTGTCTATTTTTCCGGTATTCGCCATAGTTATTACGATACTTAATTTCCAGTTAACATATCGCATAACATTTGAAGCTTTTGCAGTGAAAAATATAGTCGCTGACTACTTTTCGTTTGGTTAACTTTAGGTTATACATTACTGCGTACGAAATGTAGCCAACATTGTGAAATTGTTTTTAAACCTGAATAGAAAGCGATACATCGCTCCAGTATAGCGAACTGGGTGTTGAAACTTGAGCGCGCTCTCCTTCGGCGCGCCATGTGCACAACTACTGAGCCTCTAGCCTACACCTCAGTCAGTCAACCTTCGAAATAAAGCACATGCCCGAGCCAACAGAAAATGACTAAAAAATAGCAAAGTTTATCTGGGACAGATGCCAATTCTCTACCTCGTTTTAAAATATTGGTGGCATACAAATTCGGATTAAAAAAAAAAAAAAAAAGACAGTAAATCTAGTTCTAAGTCTTAAAGTTACAAATGTTCGATTGCTAGCTGTCACTGACGGAAAATTGCAAGTTCATAATGGGGACTGTAGAAGTCTAAGGGCCGGCCGGGGTGGCCGAGGTGACTGAGACGCTCCAGTCACGGTCAGCACGGCCACTACGGTCGGGGGTTCGAATCCCCCCTCGGGCATGGATATTTGTGCCGTCCTAGTTCGTAAGTAGTTCATAAGTAGTTTGTAAGTTTAGGGACTGATGACCCCGTAGTTAAGTCCCATAAGCTTAACAAACATTTGAACATTTTGTAGAAGTCTAAGGAAAAGAGAATGCAACTGTTTTTTGTTGAATGCCCCTTCCGACATGCAATAGAAATGGGAAGACTAAAATTACCAGAAGAATTTTTGACAGGCTCCAATAATAAGCGTATAAATGTTATCCAAGGCGCTACAGCATTTTTCCCCTGAATCAATATTTAATTAGACTTTCTCCACAAAAAATAACAGCGGGGGGACATTAAAGATGTTTTCAACGGCACTGTTAAGTTGGAATATGCAGTTCATATGTGCAGCTTAAGTGCATCTTCTTTCTAGTTGAGTTTAATGCAAGGAAATCAGTTGTGCTATAATATAACTGCTGTTATAACTTGGCACCATCCACGGATGTTGATGACGAAAAAAAATGTTTTGATCGCAAATTGAATAAAATGACAAAACTGGACTCACTAGTTGCTGGCATGAGATAGTAACTGTTAGATCACAACAGGGATAACCTCAATATACATACAAAGTAACTATATAAGGCTTTCTATAGTCCATGGTGTGACTGATACAGCAACCAGTCAAATTTTAATTTAAGTAAAAACAGTCTTGGTTGCAAAGCGGTTTTATTAACTACCAATGAGGCGTTTCGCCCTCACAGCAGGATATCATACATTATCTGCATGACAAACGTACGCAAATTGCTACAACAGCCTCTGTTTCACTACTTTAAATGTTGTAGTAATTCTTGTGTAACATTTGTTATGCAGGTACGATGATGGCCTGCTGTGAGGGCAGAACGCATCATTGGTAATTAATAACACCACTTTGCAACCAAGACTGTTTTTACTTGAAATTACCCTGTAAATGGCAGAGTACCGTCTGTCACAGTATATGTATTTTGAGATTATAGTAGAACAGCAGTTACAATTATTTCACTGTCAAGGTTCCTAATCACATACCGACATTTTATACTGTTCACGAACAAAAGAATGTTTGGTAAGGTAAATTGACGTGGAATGTCAGCAAAGTAATTAAGATTGAAGTAACCTCGTGTTAGTGGCTCACAAAAAAGCCTATTTCACGTGCAACCTTTAGCAAAGAAGTAACCATTTCAAATTCTGAGCTAAATAACCTATCTACACGTAAATTATCTTGAATTTCTAGTTGTTTGCTATATTAAAGTACTGGTATTCTTGCACCAATATGAACAACAAGATGCAATGAAAGACATTGCAAAACCGGTTGCGCGAGTCCACAAAAGTTCAATACAATTCAGCTACAGTGAATTAACGGCCTTTCATTCAACACTTTTGAGATAAACGCGTCTTTATCAGCTCTCATTAAACACGACGCGCAGCGCACAGCGTTGAAACCTCGGCACCCGCGAGCTGAGAGCGGCACAAGAAACAAATTCTGTCTTGCACGCACCTGTGAAAGCGATGTGAGCGAGCTGAAGCGAGCTAGCCACAGCCGCAGGCCGATCGGAGGGCACAACAGACGCACTGGGCGTCTGCTGCACCCCCGCGAGCGGCCCACAACAGCGGCGCCCACCCACCGCAGTCTCAAGCGAAGCCAACGCCGCCTGAAGCTGCGAGCGAAGAGTCACCAACTCGGCTTGCATCCGTTCGCAGCAGTCAACGTTCTAAAAGCCTATGTATGTTCCAAATAAATACGACTGTTGTGTTTTAAACTGTGGGAGAATACACTAAACTGTAACATTGACACGAATCTAAGTATACGCACGAGGGCACTAAACTGTTACTTTGATGCGAAGCTGACTAAATGTACGCTCGAGGACACAAAAGTTTGATAAAGAGTGAGCTTCGAAAAATATGTACCTAACAGTAACTGTTTATTAATGGCTAATCTGGAAAATATATACGCGAGCTAATAAATCAAAATATCAACAGAAGAATGCTGAAGATTAGGTGGGAGGATCGCGTAACTAAGGAGGAGGTACTGAACAGAATTGGGGAGAAAAGAAATTTCTGGCATACCTTGACTAAAAGAAGGGATAGATTGATAGGACACATTCTTAGACATCAAGGAATTGTGAAATTAGCGTTGGAGGGAAGTGTGTGAGGCAAAAACCGCAGAGGAAGACCAAGAGATGGATACAGTAAGCAGAGTCAGACAGATGTAGGTTGCCATTCTTATGTGGAGATGCAGAGGCTTGCTCAGGATAGGGTATTGTGGAGATCTGCATCAAACCAGTCTCCGAACTGAAGACCACAATAACAACATCAACACTGATCTGTAAACTGAACGCGATTCTGAATAAATAAACACGCGAGCACACGAAAGTTTGATGAACTGTAAGAGAAAGCATGCACGAAATGAAAATAAGTCGCTTCTGGTAAGAAGCCGGTTACCTTACAGTGATGAGCTGCTGCTGATGCTGCGCGACACGTGTGTACTCGCCGGCGGTCACTGAGCAACGGCCAACGGCAGAAGGCCACTGCCGCTCGTCAATATGTTGTCTAGTGGAACTTCCTGGTGGATTACAACTGTGTGCCAAAACCGGAATTCGAACCTGGGACCTTTGCGTTTCTTGGGCAACCACTCTACCTACCGCGGCATGCTTCTCGGTCCGTCCTCTCAGTTTCTCTTCCGCCAGTACCTAGCCTCCTACTTCACGAACTTCATTCTGGTAACATTCCTTAGTCTGTGGCTAAGCAATGTTTCCTTCGTATCATTTCTTCTAGGTGCGCCATTCCTGCAGGGTTCGCAGCAGAATTAATGTGATTTTTTGAAAGTAGGAGGCGAGGTACTGGCGGAAGTGAAGATTGAGGACGGATTAGGAAGCATGCCAGGATAGCAGGGTCGGTAGAACGCTTGCCAGAGAAAGGCAAAGATCTTAGGTTCGTATCCCGGTTACGACACACAGTATTAATCCGCCGGTGCAGTCGACATTGCGGAGTAAAAAAATCATCATATTGTTTAATGTTTCGCCGGTTTGCCAATTCGGTATGAGGCGTCCATCCAGTCCCACCATGGCGTATAAATAGTTGGCAGACGGAATGGAAAGAAAACTACAAGGGTCGTAGAGTCTATGAACTCTTCCCAAATATACGAGAGAGACTATCGCTTAAATACATTAATCCCAGTCGCGAAATGATCCGTTTCGTCACAGGCCATGGACCATACCCTACACGTTTACAAAGAATTGGTCAAAGGAATAGTCAGTTTGTCCCTGTGGAAATGCAGGAACACCAGAGCACACCGTGATACAATGTATACAGTATGTGCAGTGCAGGAGTCTAGAAAGGGGTCACAGTAACATCTATAACTACCTTAGAAACGAAACCTCATGGAACAAGCTAAACATAACAGCAGACAGAATCTCGATGGAATTACAAGAGGAATATAACACGAAAATACCCATGGACACGACAATAGACGACAGACACACACATAGTACAATAGCAGCGATGATGACATGAGTAGCACTGCATTAGGAAATGAAACAGAAAGTAGGAGTAGTGATATAAATTCAGGATATCACATCGATGAAATGTAGTATTACATACTTCGTGCCTTGTACTATACACATTGTATATTCCACAAACCATTGTTGATAAGATACATTATGTTATAAGAAATTGTATAACTGATTCACAATTAACTATACAAACATATTTCATAGTTTCATTACAATTATAAACTATATTACATAACTTGCATTGGAAGTACAAAATAGATTATAGCCTGTACTGCATGTCAATAATGAATAATTAATTACCTTGTAGATGTTACAGGTTCAATACTAGCTAGAAAGTAATGCATACCACAAGCAGTCTCATGGCTCCATCTATATGGGATACTCTAATCACATTTAAGTGTCTGGCTCTTAATCATGATTATTGTAAGACTGTCTCATTATTTTGTTCTTTTACATATTTTCACCATGATTTTCCAATAATATATTGTACATGAAATAGGAAGGAATTATACACAATACTTGGAAGAGTATATTGTGATATCTATTAAGCAATGTATTAAGTAATGATGTTTTAATTATCCAATTAAAATAAATATTACATAAATAAGTTGCAGAACAGTTGTGCGAAATTATATGATAAATAATATCTCACCTATCTCTTCTCAAAATTAAATTGTGACTCATGGATAATTGCCAGTTTTTGCTTATACATGATGTATTATTATTATTAATTTTTGTTTGATTGTTTGTTAAATAACCAGAATGGACTGGATTTATTGTTGTACTGAAATGGACAAATAGTACAACTGAAATATTTATTGTTGTAGTATAGTGTAGTTTTTGTTCATTTACAATGTTCCTCTAATTGAAAACCAGTAGAGCTGAAAACTATTTGTTCTATAACTGAGATATAACAAAACTGGATATTTGTTTCAGTATTGTTATAAACTAAATTATATACGTTTTATTATTATAACTATAATTGTACTTGTCACTAATGATTATTATTGTAAAATTGTATTCTTTCGTTCACTTGTGATGTTCTTTTGATTGTTAAAAAAAAGAGCTGGAAATTACTGGTTCCAAAATTGAGATATAGCTCAACTGTATATCTATGCAGTGTTTTTTTCAAACTAAATTGTATACATTTTATTATTATACGTACAATTCTACTTTATTAATGTTTATTATTGTATCTTTATTTTAAAAGTTAATAAAGCTGTGATAACAAACATAACTGCCGATTTCCCACAGTAAGTGGTCCAGCTCCACATCATGGGAAACGGCCAACGGCACATTGGTCCACCATGATATCAATTATGTTGGTACTGTATAATCAGGCATTGATATGAACAAATATTTAATTAAACTCATAAGTTTATGTCTGGGCCAATGTGACGACTAAGAGACCAACTCTGGCGAATCCGACCCGCTACGTTGTAAATAGACAGCGGGTCTAATGCAGGCAGCGGAGAAAAAACGTCCCACCGTTGTGTTATTTTGCTACTTTCTGACTCTGCGAATGTAGGTTATTGCAGGTCGCCGACCTGCCCTCGGTAGCGACGCTTCCTCCGTCATCGGTGTATCAAGCCCTGCCACTATCGCCCCCTTGGCCACGTTCTGTTCCCCTCTGTCTTCACCGCTGCGTCACAACAAAAACAGCTTCCCAAGACTCCACTGAGTTTCACACAGTTCTGCTTCAAACATCTAACCACTCAGCATGCAGTTATAGCTTAATTATTAGAATCTTGAAGACGTACTTTTTATGTTCTACAATATTTATATTCATTGGTTCGTTAAGAACCCGATTTCGGCATGTTAGGCCATCGTCAAACAACCTAATATAAGGCGGCCAACTTTTTCAAAACTCAATGCGGGACATTTCGAGGATGTGAAAAAGGGCTAAGATCACGTGACTAATTGGGCTTGTTATTCTAAAACTAGGAAAGAAATTTAGGCGAGCGGAGTAGGCATATTCATTCACTTTTAAAGTGACATATCTAATATGACTGACATTTTATTCTTAATTTTCTATCTTTATTTACAATTCATTAATAATTTCTCATGTCCTATTTTGAATTTTAGAGTCCGACAATTTTTACATTTTCTTTCTCCGTTACGTTTTTCCGATCACCGTTGTCTGTACTATTTCTATTTCTATTTGTTCCAGCTCTTACAGCATCGTGCTCCACACATTTTGATAACTAGCTTACTCCGCCCACGTATTAATTCGATAAGAACTACTTTTTAAAACCATTTGAACTACTCTATTATAGAAGTTCTTTCGATGAAGTGCAGAGTTTTTTTGTCTTACCACATGCAACGCTCACTCACTTTCGTTGTTGCATTTTCAGAATCTCACCAACTCTTTATTCCAGGAGGAAGTAAGATGAATGCTGACATTGTATTTACATGTCAAATTTCAAATACGTTTATACAAACTGTGATAATATTATCATGTTTGCCACCTTGAGCACCGAAAAATATTCCATTACACTTATTGAAACGTACTTAAGAAGGCACAGAAAGTATGCCAAAAACACGATTTTTTAATCAGTCATCCTGTGACCAAATGCAGTATCAGCTTAAAACGAAAAGACCTTACACTGCTAACGAATTTCTCATTTTGAAAAAGTCAGATGATGTGTATTGTTTTTCTTTTGTATTTAACGTAATAAGACTGTCATTTATTCGCAGATGATGCATTGTGAAGTTTACTTGTAAGCAGTATGACATAGCGTGCCGTACACAAATAGTTCCGGCTTGTGCTCTCAGAACAACAATTTTTAAATTACTGGTATGCGTAAATGCGAGACGCTTTCGCCGTTTTGCGGGACTTTTTCAGTAATTATCCCAATGCGGGACGAGTCCAAATGCAGGACTGTCCCGCAGAATCCGGGACGGTTGGCCGCCTTATCCTAATACTTAAGAGATAGTCCCGACAATAACAGAGTACGTAGCTATACAAAGATGGTTTTCCAGAGATATGCGAATTTTGTGACTGTATTGATACCTCAAAACGCTACTGAAATATAAATAGATACATTGAATTTTAATATAAATATTGTTGGATAGTATGAGTTAAATATTGTCCAGATGAGTCATGGTAAAAGCATAATGTACATCCGTTTTCTAATTATCTAACTTTCTGTTCACACAGCTCACGTCATGCAGGACTGCTTTTATAAACCCTGACCTCCATCGTCACCAAATCTCAATGTTATTGAACCACTGCGGTCTCTTTCAGAGATTGCGTGATTGCCATACACTTTTAGGAAGAATGGTATAACATTCCCTTGAAACCATATGGGACCTGTATTTCTCCATCCCAAGACCACTGGAAACAGTTTCCAATGCGAATTTTTTCTTACACCATATTAGTCTCCGTAATGTGTGGTGCTTTTGGTGTTTCCACTTTTCTTGTCCACCCCTGTAAATATGGTTGACAGAAATCGCTTCATTAATTGCTAACATGCATGATAGGTTGTATTCTTCTAGAGTTTGCATTCAATTAGTTTGCTTGTGCACCACAACCACACAATAGGTATTATAAATAAGGGTAGTATAAAGTGATAATTTTGTATTGGCCTTAGAAAGTTAAACCATTTTTAATTTATTATTACTGCACATCAACTTCAGTCACAGAGTGATCAACTGCAGTACGAAGATAAGTAAAATACACACGAAGTTAAACCAAAAGATAAGTATACATTCATATCACGAGCAAGTCCAGAACACTTATTCAATCGTGCAACAAACTCAATTTACAGTAAATAAATAAATAAATAAACACATCATTTCAACTGGTAGGCGACATTCCAACTAAGCCAGAAGTTTACAAAATCAGCATAATTAAACTCCATTCTTGTAATGGACGCCATGTATGTAAAGCGCACTACATGGAAAAGTGTAATAATCAAATGTTTGTAAATCTATCGGCCCAAACTGCGTGGTCATCAGTCCGTAGCTTACAAACTACTTAAACTAAGGTAAACTTACCTAAGGACAACACACACACACACACACACACACACACACACACACACACACACACACATGCCCCAGGGAGGACTCGAACCCCCGACGGCGAGAAACCGCGCGCTCCGCAGCGAGGCGCCTTAGACCACTCGGCTACTCCGCCGCGGCATGTAATAATCAGTTGCGGCTAATAAATAGAAGCAGTTTATCCGTAAAATAAAATAAATTTCTTTGGTATTATAGAACGAACAAAAAGACCCGCATCTGTATTTTTTCTACAATATCATAAATTGTTCATAAAAAGTCATGGCTATGGTTTCTTTGGATTGTCACGCCACATAGCATTAAATGTATGGTATTTCATTGGGCTCTCTTACCGTTGGACAGATTATTTTAATGAGAAATATAAGTTAATAGCTGTCTGTTACTGTTTTAAAAATGAATTTATGTAAACCTACTATGACACTGACAACATCGCTTATTCAAAATGTTCCACTTGCTTTAACCAATTTTGGTGGATCTTGCTGTCATCATCAAAACTAAAGAACCACAAAGAAGAACACCAAGAAGTGCACCTACATCGGTAATGTCAACGAACAATAAAAATCTTAATGTGTAAACACACTCTATAATGGTGTTTACATATCTGTGGGAACGACATTGCCTAACTATTGCGTAAATGCATTACTTGTGTCTAGACGGCGTATTGCGGGTTTGTCAGTTATATAAAGTCTGTTAATGAAATAATGAAAGCTACATTTTATTGCCTACACATATCGCCGCCACACGCGTCCTCCTGACGTGCTACTGCCAGGCCTCATCACACACAAGTGACAACTGCGCGACCTCCGATAGCTTCACTAGCAGAAGTTATCAAACTGACCGCTAGGTGGCGTACATTGATCATGATGTCTCTCTAAATCTATATCTATAAATGTGAATGTCTGTTCGGTGTACATTTCTCACGTCTGAACCACAAGACATAAAGAGCTAAAAATTTGTACAGTTACTATTGCCTACCCGGGGAATGCTTGAGGCACGGTTTTATGCCGATCGGATAGCTATTGATCTATATATATATATTAATGTGAATGTCTGTTCGGTGTACGCTTATCATGAGCTAACGACAAGACGCAGAGACTTAAATATTTGTACAGTTACTAATTTATGTCCGAGGAAGGTTTTAGGCAAGGTTTTATAGCGATCTGATAGATATTTAGTAATTTGAAGAATTTAACGCAAAATGCGGAACAATAATTACTCTTTGAAAATTGTATTTCCTCTTCGAAAATGGTTTTATTGGTTGCATTGTTGCTTGAGGGTAGATAATGATAAAAGGGTGGAGTATATTGGGAAGGAAAGTTATCGGTGTATATAAAATTCGACGTGTGTGTGTGTAAATATTTCGCTCTGCAGCGAAAACTACAGAACACAAACGAATGGTCTGTGTGTAATTGTTGTCCGAAGTCTCCCATTGTACACCATAGCAGTTTCATGCCGATAGCTATAAGGGGGTGGATGATATGGTGGTTGAAAGTTGTCAAATTATAAAAAAATTCGGACTGAAGGCCAGCGATGACGTTTGAGACACTATAGCAAGGATGTTACATACAGCGACACGTGATGCCACAGACCATATCTTTGGTCTATGCGTGCTACAATGTCTTCAGGTCTTTCTCTGTAAGGATAAGCATACGAATAATGTTATTTTTTTACCTGAATGTTGATTAAAAATGTTTGTTTCTAAATAAGGTGTTGTATTTCATTTCATCCTTCAAAACCAGTCTCCACACTACTGAATGATTGTTTATCATAATCAACCAATTACAATGTCCGGCCACTGCAGTGACACTGATGGTCGTGTGAGTATAGTTGTTTGAGTGGTTGCCTGAATGCATGTGTTTCTTTTTCTGACGAAGGCCATGGCCGAAAATTTAAGTCGTGTGGATGTGATTATCTGTTTTCGTGTCTGTCAGCAGCTCAGCGAGCCTCTTTACAGTGAGTTGTTACCTATCATCCATTGTTGATATTAGGTTGTATTTGAATAGAAATTGGAAATGTATCACTGTATAAATACCAAAAATGTTCAAATGTTTGTAGAGCTTATGGGACTTAACTACGGGTTCATCAGTCCCTAAACTTACAAACTGTGCTGTTACCAAGGATGGAGTGTTAGGGTATCAGAACAGTAAGAAGAGAATTTCAATTTCAATTTTTTATTATTAAAAAAATTAATAAAAATAGTAATAATAATAGACAATTATTAATTAATGTTGTGAAGAAAATATTAATCTGTGGAACTAAAAGAAAAAAATGTTATCAGTCTTGTCTTGTCTTCTTGAGGAGTTAGAAGTGATGAGCTGTCTCGTTATTTTTTTTAAATTTTTTTTATTTATTTTTTTAATTGTAAACTTTCAGTTGTGATATAAATGTTCTTAGAAAAATACAGATCTTTCTCAAGAGTGAAAAGTTTCGTCTTAGTTTATTACTTAGGCCTTAAAGTGAACCACATAATGACCCTGAGATGTGATGATGCAATCAACAATAAGAAGACAGAAAACTGTCGGTATTTTTTTTCCACATGAGTTTATTCTAAAGTTTCTGTGAAGTTTATTAATATTGACTGCAGTTCTTCTATGCTAATTTTCATCAACAATTTTTAACTTTCAGTTGTGATGTAAATGTTCTTAGAAAAATACAGATCTCTCTCAAGAGTGAAAGGTTTCGTCTTAGTTTATTACTTTGGGCTTAAAGTGAACCACATAATGACCCTGAGATGTGATGATGCAATCAACAATAAGAAGACAGAAAACTGTCGGTATCTTTTTTCACATGAGTTTATTCTAAAGTTTCTGTGAAGTTTATTAATATTGACTGCAGTTCTTCTATGCTAATTTTCATTAACAATTTTTAAATATAAAGTGATGTTTCACAATAAAATGATGTCTCACAAAACTATTTACGAACTACCTAATACTAAGGACGGCACAAATATCCATGCTAGAGGGGAGATTCGAACCCCCGACCGTAGTGACCGTGGAGAACGAGACTCGGCCACCGCGGCCGGCGTATAAGTACCAATAGAATAGTATAGAACTTTTGTTTAGTAGGGGAATGAAAACTTTTTTGATGTGTCTATTTTACGTAGCAAAAGACTATACGGTTGACTACTAATTGGCTAATTATTTGTACTTTGGTCTTTTAGTTAGATTTCGTCTGTTTTTCACTTATCTTGGCACTGAGCATGGTCACATAAATAATTAAAAAAAAAAAAAAAAAAAAAAAAAAGATGTTTCAGATTTACACGAGCAGTACTTGCGATTTCCTTTCTGTCGTGTTACGTAATGTTGTTGTTGTTATGGTCTTCAGTCCTGAGACTGGTTTGATGCAGCTCTCCACCCTACTCTATCCTGAGCAAGCCTTTTCATCTCCTCATAAGAACAGCAACTCACATCCACTTGAATCTGCTTACCATACGCGTCTCTTGGCCTCCCTCTGCGATTTTTACCCCACGCGCCGGCCGCGGAGGCCGAGGTGACTAAGGCGCTCAAGTCACGGTCAGCACGGCCACTACGGTCGGGGGTTCGAATCCCCCCTCGGGCATGGATATTTGTGCCGTCCTTAGTATTAGGTAGTTGATAAGTAGTTTGTAAGTTTAGTTAAGTCCCATGAGCTTAACAAACATTTGAACATTAGTACTTGCGATTTCCATTCTGTCGTGTTACGTAATAGCTATCGAATTTCTCGTTGCTCGCCAGGAAGTCGGAGATAAGAAAAACACCGCATGACTGGACGTTTCGGGAAACCGACGAGGCGTTTGCACGTGACGGCGTCACGTTGCCTTTGCAGAGCGACATGAGCAGCGCGATTGCGTGTGGCGGCAGCGGCGGCTGCAGCTGGTGTGGAGTGCCGGCGCCTACATAAGCTGCCGCGAGGCTCTGGCCAGCGGACTCTGCGACCAACCATGAGCAGAGGCGCGACACTCGTGGCCTTCGCGGTGGTGTGCGCCGCCGCCGCCGCCTACAGGGGAAGCACCGGCCAGGAGGCGGTGCACTTCCCGGCCAACGGGAGCGTGTACCGGGGAACCACCGGCAGGGCGCCGACCGCGGAGGAGCCGCGGTTCCCCACCGTGCAGGCGCCGCAGGGCCGCCTCAGGGGCAGCCTGCTCACCACGCTGGGCGGCAGGACCGTCTACTCGTTCCGCGGGGTGCGCTACGCCCTGCCTCCCGTGGGGGACCTCCGCTTCAAGGTACGGACAAATCATTAAGCGGCACCTGTACCCGAGATTGACGTTTCGCGTTATGGCGAGTTTAGCGCGCCTCGGCTGCACAGTGGTTGAGTGCCAGACTACCATTCCAAAGGTAGTGGGTTCGATCCCCGCCAGGTCCTAGGATTTTTATCTGTCACTTTCCGCATCTTTCCCCTCTGGCAGTATTGCTCATGTAAAAAATACCGAGTAGCATCGTGGTTCGGAACTCACGTTAAACTGTAGGTCCCTCTACAACTGGCTGGGTAAGTCATTTCGAAAGTCGGAGGAAGGCAACGGCATACCACCCCCAAACAGGACCATGCCTACTAAAGCACTGTGGTGTTTTTTTTATTTTTTTTTTTATTTTTTAAGTAAAATATAGGGAACGCAAAATTATTTACAACTTGTACAAAAATCAGACAGCAGTTATCAGAGTTGAAGGGCATGTAAGGGACGTAGAGGTTGGGAAGGGAGTAAGTCAGGGTTGTAGCCTTTCCACAATGTTATTCAATGTGTACATTGAGCAAGCTATAAAGGAAAGCAAGGAGAAATATGGATAAGGAATTAAAGTTCAGGGTGAAGAAATAAAAACCTTGTGTTTTGCTGATGACATTCTAATTCTGTCAGAGACAGCAAAGGATCAAGAGGAGCAATTGAACGGAATGGACAGTGTGTTGAAAGGAGCGTATAAGATGAACGTTAACAAGAGCAAAACAAGGGTAATGGAATGCAGTCTTAGAAATTCGGGCGATGCTGAAGGAATTAAATTAGGTAATTAATCAATTAAGGTAGTATATGAGTGCTATTCAATTTGTACAATGAGCAAGGAAGAAGAAAGGATGAAGTAATAAGAATATTGCGTTTCGCAGATGACATAGTAATTCTGTCAAAGACAGCGAAAGACCTGGAAGAACACTTGAACGGAATGGACTGTGTGTTGAAAGGTGCGGATAAAATGAACATTAACAAGAGCAAAACAACGATAATGAAGTGCAGTCTAACAAAATCGGGCTATACTGAAGGAATTAACGAAACAATAAAGTTGATAGATGAGTTTTGTTACTTGGGCAGTAAAATAACAAATGATAGTCGCAGTACAGAGGATATAAAATGCAGAATGGCAATGGGAAGAAAAGCGTTTTTGAAAAAGAGGAATTTGTTAATAGAGTTAATAGAATTTAGAGTGCCAGACTACAAATCCAAAGGTCGCGGGTTCGATCCCCGCCAGGTCCTAGGATTTTTATCTGTCACTTTCCACTTCTTTCACCTCTGGCAGTATTGCTCATGAGAAAATACCGAGTAGCACTGTGGTTCGGAACACACGTTAAACTATAGGTCCCCCTATAACTGGCTGGGTAAGTCAGTTCGAAGGTCGGAGGAAGGCAACGGCATACCACCTCCAAACAGGACCATGCCTAGTAAAGCACTGCGGTGTTCAAACCAATCTTCGGATTGTTGACTGCTTTAACCCTTTTTACTCAGAGCACATGCTTCGAAGTTTTTATTCATACAAAATTGAGAACGTACTTAGAGAACGTCACTATACAAATGTCATTTCGGTCATATTATCCAATTACTTTATCTCTGAAAGTCAAATTAAACCACTCACAGTAAAACAAATCGTAGCCAAAAGAGCACACATAACGTAAACACGCGGTAGACACGATACGCAACGTTGTTTACAGTAGCACTGAACAAAGCCGGCAACGCGGAAACTTTGACGTCATGGCACGTGACCACTGGGAGCCTTTACCGCGCTGTGATTGGATCGTTCCTAGAGATTAGCGCCTCGCGCTTCTTGCTCTTCACCTGTTGTTTGTAAACGTCAAGTGCAAAGTTTCAGCGGCCCGGGTGTACAGTGATGTGTCGTGGTATTTGGTCCAAACACCAGAGGCGTTTAAAAAGTCCATGCAAAAATAAAAACTACTAACGTGTTTGGGGAAAACCATTTTTATTTTTCGACATACTCTACTTTTAGACTTACACACTTTGTCCAACGCTGTTCTAATTTGTTGATCCCTTCCGAAAAAAGAAATTGTCCAAGCCTGCATAACAGCAATTAGTTTCTGCAATCACCACCTCGTTTGGTTTGTTTGGTTGAGTTAGGGGGACTAAACTAATAAGGTTATTAGTCCCCCGGTGGGGAGGGGAAGGAGTGAGGATAGGAAAGGAGGAGACGGGGAAAGGAAATGCAGTCTGGGAAGTAAAGGAGGAAGGAAGACTGCATTAGCTCGGGGCCCCGCGCTCGCCACGCACGTACTCACGAAAGAACCGTGAGCCCCCTGGGGGGCCACCTCGTTTGAATGAAGTCTTCTTCCAGCCACCCATTTCTTCAAATTGGCGAACAAATAGTAGTCTGAGGGAGCCAAGTCTGGAGAATAGGGGAGATGTGAAACGAATTGGAATCCTATTTCCAATAGATTTTCCGACCACAACTCCTGAGATGTATGCTGGTGCGTTGCCTTGATGGAAAAGGACATTTTTGTGGGCCAGTCAACGGCGTTTTTCTTGCATCTCGGTTTTCAAACGGTCCAATAACGACGAATAATATGTACCTGTAGTAATTTTATTGTGTTCCAGATAGTCGATGAGGATTATCCCTTGTGAATAGCAAAAGACCATTGCCATAACCTTTCTGCCCGAAGACTGGTCTTTGCTTTTCTTTTTGGTGCAGATCCTCCCTTGGTAACCCTTTGTTTAGATTGTTCTTGGTCTCAGGAGTATAGTAATGTATCCATGTTTCATCCACAGTGACGAAACGACGCTTAAAGTCCTGCGGATTCTTCCTGAACAGCTGCAAACCTTCCTTGCAACACTTCACACGATTCCGTTTTTGGTCAAGCGTGAGAAATCGTGGCACCCATCTTGAGGATAGCTTTCTCATGTCCAAATGTTTAAGCAAAATATTATATGCCCGTTCATTCGAGATTCCCACAAAAATACCGATCTCACGCTGCTTCTGACCTCAGCGCCATCATGGGACATCTTACGGAACTGCTTCAGCACCCTCCGCCCCGCACACCTGAGCGTGTGACTGGGCCCTTACAGACGTTTTCGTCTCTATATATATGTCTGCGGCAATAGCTACCAGGTGCAATCCCACATTTTCGGGACTTGTGCTGCCATCTAAAAAGTAGGAGAAGTAGATCTTGGCGAGAGCTGAATATCTGATGAGCAGTGGCGGACTAAGGTGGGGGAGGGGGGGCCGGACCGTCCCGGGCCTCTGGTCTCGGGGGGCCTCCATATTTTTTTTTTTCTTTTTTGAGCGTGCTTGGCATTTCTTTCTACTGGAACCTCCAAATCTCGAAAGTAATTCTTTTTAGTCAAACCCATCCCTCTCGTTCTCTGTGGCCTCCAAATCTCAAAAGTTCCTGATTTATAGTAACATATTTCCAAATGGACAGGAGGGCGGGCTCATTTTGTTTCGCCGCCGCCCCGGTCCTCCAACAGCCTTAGTCCGCCACTGCTGATGAGTCAGGGTGTTACAAAAAGGTACGGCCAAACTTTCAGGAAATATTCCTGACATATAAAGAAAGAAAATATGTTATGTGTACGTGTCCGGAAACGCTTAATTTCCATGTTAGAGCTCATTTTATTACTTCTCTTTAAATGTAAATTGAAATAATTCGTGCAGCTAATTGTCAAAATCCCAATTGTTTCGTTAGTATGTACTGTACTTCCTCGATTCACCGCTAGTTGGCCCAATTCAAGGAAGGTAATGTTGACTTCAATGCTTGTGTTGACATGCGACTCTACAGTACTAGCATCAAGTACATCAGTATGTAGCATCAACTGGTTAGTGTTCAGCACGAACGTGGTTTTTCAGTCAGTGCAATGTTTATAAATGCGGAGTTGGCAGATGCCCATTTGATGTATGTACTAGCACGGGGCAATAGCCGTGGCGCGGTACGCTTCTCAACAACAGGTTCGGTGACCGATGGATTGGTAGAGGCGGACCAGTTCCATTGCCTCCACGCTCTCTTGACCTCAACCCTCTTGACTTCATTTATGGGGGCATTTGAAAGCTCTTGTCTACGCAACCCCGGTACCAAATGTAGAGACTCTCCGTGCTCGTATTGTGGACGGCTGTGATACAACACGCCATTCTCCAGGGCTGCATCAGTGCATCAGGGATTCCGTGCGACGGAGGGTGGATGCGTATATCCTCACTAACGGAGGACATTTCAAACGTTTCCTGTAACAAAGTGTTTGAAGTCACGCTGGTAAGTTATGTTGCTGTGTGTTTCCATTCCATGATTAATGTGATTTGAAAGGAAATAATAAAATGAGCTCTAACATGGAAATTAAGCGTTTCCGGACACATGTCCACATAACGTATTTTCTTTCTTTGTGTGTGAGGAATGTTTCCTGAAAGTTTGGCCGTACCTTTTTGTAACACCCTGTATACGAGCCGGTGGTGCCATCTCTCGGACTTTTCAAACGCCCCTCGTAGTTTGGTGCACCTCTCCACACTACCCTACCCTCGCTCTTCATAAGAAAGGCAACCTACAGCCTTTTGAACCTGATTACTGCATTACTCTCTCGCTCTCACTTTGCTATTTTTACCGCACACACTTCCCTCCATTGCTAAATTGACGATCCCTTCATGCCTCTGAATGCCCCAGTATCGGAACTGCGAATGCATGGTTGTAGTTACACAACGCCGGCGTGACATGCCTATTAACAGGCGACGTCAAAGTGATGGCACATTGTTAGAACAGTCGGGGAGAGTCGAGTGTTACGCGGCGGCTCCCGTGCGAGCGCATTCCCCCCTCCCTCGGCCGCTATCCCCACCACCGCACCTTACCTCGCAGCTGCTCGCGAGCGAGTGTGGCGGGTACTCGCGCTCACAATCGGACAGTTGCTAATTCTGGATAATAATGCGAGCACTGCTTCGGGCAATGACCTTCAGCATTTATCAACGCGTCTTATCGGCTGCTCCGTTGTACGGACATATCCGCTCTGTAAAACACTAACAGGAATTATTTACAGACGAATGGAAAAACTTGTGGATTCCGACCTCGGGGAAGATCAGTTTGGTTTGAGGAGGAATGTAGGAACACGGGAGGCAATACTCACATTACGACTTATCTTAGAAGATAGGAGCAGTTGAATGGAATGGACAGTGTGTTGAAGAGAACGTATAAAATTGACATTAACAAGAGCAAAACAAAAATAATGAAATGCGGTCTTAGAAATCAGGCGATGCTGAAGGAATTAGATTAGGTAACGAAACAATGAAGGTGGTAGATGAGTTTTGTTACTTGGCTAGTAAAATAACACGCGATGGTCGCAGTATAGAGGATATAAAGTGCAGAATGGCAATGGGAAGAAAAGCATTATTGAAAAAGAGAAATTTGCTAACATCGAATATTAATTTAAGGGTAAGGAAGTCTTTTCTGAAGGCATTTGTGTGGAGTGTTGCCTTGTATGGGAGTGAAACATGGACGATAAGCAGTGCGAACAGGAACAGAATAGAGGCTTTTGAAATGTGGTGCTACAGACGAATGCTGAAGATTAGGTGGGTAGATCGCATAACTAATGAAGAGGTACTGAACAGAATTGGTGAGAAAAGGAATTTTTGGCATACCCTGACTAAAAGAAGGGATCGCTTGGTAGGACACATTCTTAGACATCGGGGAATCGTAAATTTAGCATTGGAGGGAAGTGTGTGGGGTAAAAATCGCAGAGGGAGACCAAGAGACGCGTATAGTAAACAGATTCAAGTGGATGTGGGTTGTCGTTCTTATAAGGAGATGAAAAGGCTTGCTCAGAATAGAGTAGGGAGGAGAGCTGCATCAAACCAGTCTCCTGACTGAAGACCTTAACAACAACAGACTATGGAAAGGGAAACCTACGTTTTAAGCGTTTGTCGATTTGGCGAGAGCTTTTGACAATGTCGACTGGAATACACTCTTCCAAATTCTGAAGGTAGCAGGGGGAGCGAAGAGTTATATTCAACCTTTACAAAAACCAGACAGCGGTTATTAGAGTCGAAGGGCAAGAAAGGGACACAGAGGCTGGGAAGGGAGTAAGACAAGGTTGTAGCCTTTCCCCAGTGTTGTTCAATCTGTACATTGAATAGGCAGTGAAGGAATGGAAGGAGAAATTTGGAGAGGGCATTAAAGTGCAGGGAGAAGAAATAAAAACATTGCGGTTTGCCGATGACATAGTAATTCTGTCAGAGACTGCAAAAGATCTGGAAGAGCAATTGCATGGGTTGGACAGTGTCTTGAAAGGAAGATATACGATGAAAATAAACAAAACGAAGGTAATGGAATGCAATGTCAGAAAATCAGGCGATGCTGAAGGAATTAGATTAGGTAATGAGACAATAAAAGTAGTAGATGAATTTTGTTTTTTGGGTAGCAAGATAACTTCTGATGGCCGAAGTAAAGAAGAAATAAAATGCAGACTGGCTATGGGAAGGAAAGCGTTTCTAAAGAACCGAAACTTGTTTACATCCAATATTAATTTAAATGTTAGGAAGTCCTTTCTGAAAGCATTTGTCTGGAGTGTAGCACTGTATGGGAGTGAAACGAGGACGATAAGGAGTTCAGATAAAAAGATGATAGAAACTTTTGAAATGTGGTGCTACAAACGAATGATGAAAATTAGATGGGTCGATCATGTAACTAATGAGGAGCTGCTTAACCGAATCGGGGAGAAAAGAAGTTTCTGGCATATCCTGACTAAGAGAAGATATAGATTGGTTGGACACATTCTGAGATATCAAAGAATTGTCACCTTAGCATTAGAAGGAAGCGTTTGGTATAAAAATCGTATAGGGAGACCGGGGGACGAATACAGTAAGCAGATTCAAAAGGATGTTGGTTGCCGAACGTATTCTCAGATGAAGAGACTTGCACAGGACAGGGTAGCGTGGAGAGCTGCATCAAACCAGTCTGCGGACTGAAGACCACAACAACAACTAGTAAATAATTTGCACGGCTGCACGCATCATTAAGCAAAATCCTCGTTCATGCCTGTACATAAGGTGACCAGACGTCCCAATTTGGCCAGGATAGTTCACGTTTTTGGGCTCATGTCCCCATCGTTCTGCCAGAACGTCTGAATGTTCCGGTTTTTAGAAATCAAATCAAAGTCTAGGCCCAGTGACGTTTCAAAACATATCTTTTTATGAGTGCATGTTTCGCGGCGATATCTATTAATGAAATCTTCTCGGGTTACAAGCCGCGGCATGTGGTTTACTGTGGGCAGTAAACCACATGACGCGGCGTGTAATCCGAGAAGATTTCATTAATAACTTGTTACATTTTTTAGCATTGTAAAGGTGTTAATATTGTATTTGCACATCATATCCCAAACGTAAGACGCCATATTTATAAAGGGTTTGCCAACCAAATTTTCCCCCCGGATATCTCTGAAATTACAACATAAATTGGAAAAGACTTTCATGGTCATGAACGTACGGCAAGGGCTTATGAAAGTACATACTTGAGACAGTCTAAAACAAAACAAAAATATTATTTTCAAAACAAATTTATATTTTTAAATGGATACCCCAAATTATTTTTACGCCATCAATAGCCTGAAAAATCACAAAAAGAATGGCGTTAGTTGGATCGTAATGCGTCTATTACAACCGGCAAATTTGCGAAGCGTAGTTAACTTTTGAAATACATGAAGCGCGCTGTTAGCGCGTGTCTGGAGACTCAATCATGAGTGTCGCTGAGTCTCGGGATACGCTACCTGTGATCTTCATTTATTTCAAACGTCAACTTCGTTTCGCAAATTCGCTGGATGTAACTGACTCATTTCGATCCAACTAACGCCATTCTTATAGTTTTTAAAATGAAAAGCCGAGATCGCACGTTAATTATTTATTAAATGACGACCGGTTTCGGTGCACTGTGTTACCCAAAATTCTGCTGTAGAGCTCTTTATTACTTTTTACCTTCACCGATGACAGCAATATCAACAGCGGTTCTCACCGTATCATTTCACCTTTATTTCTCTCCTTACTTCTTCATTTATAGATTGAATAGTGGGGCCTAAACACCACAAAACTGTCATATTTGTACGTTGTTGAATGCTTTTTTCGACAGAGCCTTCGAACTTGCAAAAATGTTTATTAAAACTCTGTTTCCATTATCACGCTTAATGCCAGAACTGTTTCTGGTGACTTTCCTTACCCGAAGCCAAACAGATCCTCTAACAGCTCCTCGGATTTCTTTCCATTCTTGCCAATATTATTCTCAGTTGCATAGGCTGTCCTCATTATTAACTGCCCTCGCTGTCTTCAATAGGCCCATTCTGAGAACGATTTCTCCTCGAAAGTCCGACCATATGTCACCACATTGATAGACTGCACGAACCAATTTCAACACTCATTGTTTGTTATTTCCATCATAGATTTTAGAAATTCTGAAAGAATTTTATCTGGTCGTGTGGTCTAAGGCGTCATGCTAATGGCTGGGCGACCGTCCCCGCCGGAGGTTCGAGTCCTCGCTCGGGCATGGTTATGTGTTTGTTGTCCTCAGTGTAAGTCGTTTTTTAGATCAGGGACTCGTGACCATAGCAGTTTGGTCCAATAGGTTTCCAGACATTTGAAAATTTTTTATCAATATCTTCTGCCTTAAACGATCACACTTCCTTCAAAGCTCTGTCTTCCTCATTGGGTCATTTCTCGACAGTGGTCAGTTCTTTATTTTATAAATTATTTTTTAAATTTAAATTATTGACCATTTTGCTTAGACTAAAGCCAACAGCATATGCAAACTTCAACAAATTGAAATAAAACAGTTGCTCGTGTTCCCCACCAGCAGAGGGGGCTATGGTGGGTTTCAATATTGTCTGCTGTATTGTGGTTGCAATGGATACACTAGTGAAGTTTGTTGATGTAAAACACTGGCACTTCCATACAATTGTGCATATCTGAATATCAATGATATATTTCTGAATTGATCCAGATACTCATGTGTATTCAAATGAATATTAAATTATTGCTCGTATTACAAACTGTATTATACTGACAGAGTGAAGCAATTAACAGGATGCAAACATCATCAGTTAGGTACTAATAAAATCATTTGAGAACAGACGAAAAATATAACATTTAGAGCCTGTTACATAATCACTGTATACATGGTAGGAACTTTATAGGTTCAATAGTTGATACACAATCAATGCAAAAGCTACATTCATAGTTATTACTCACAAAATTGTTAATTAATGCTAAATTACTGAATAAGGCATGTACGGTACCATACGAAATTATGAAGCTTATTCAACTCAATATTTTTCTAATGTTAGTTGTCATGAACATAATTATTGTAATTGTTGTTTTATTTAAAAATTGTCGCTGGGTTATTGTTGTTAAACTATATAAACGGGTCTGTTCAAGCCACGGGGGAGCAGTTGTATGTAATGTATTGTTGGGTGGAGATGATGTCAAACATGGAGTGAACATGTATAATCTCGACACACAATTATTTTTAGGCGAAAATAAAAGTCAGTGAAACTTATTTTGTGCCTGAATTTACTTATTCACGTAACCCAGGAGTGGCTGTGTAGCTACAATTAAAGAAACCAGGATTCTCGAGATGAAGACACACCTCCAAAGATACGTCTTTCATTAAAACTGAAATATTTTAAAATCATGACACTATTCCGGCCATAATATTTTTTATTAATAATATTATTGAAATATTACTATAAACAACAATGTCTCCTGCATTTTAAGTTTACTTTCTATGACTAATGCAATTAACAGTGTTCTCCATTACAAGCAACCAATGTCGCTGACTCATACACGAAATGATAGCTCAATTTGGGACTCGCAATTTAATGCACAACCGCAACCATGCTACAGAAATCTTCACCAAATAAAGTTGCAGACAGTAGGCCGAGTGAGGTGACTAGAGGAATGGGTGGCACATGACTCATGACAGTATCTCATCAAGCGCAACTTTTTCGTAACCAACTTTCCGGACGTGGATTGCTTCAATTTCAGTGCACTCTGCAGATTTTTAACCCTATTTTCGCGTTTTGCGCATCTCTTTAAAACGCATATCGTACAGTTGCGACAGTATTCCGTTCCAAAGGTGCGAGTCTGGCGTCGGAAGTCATGCGGTCAAATCACTTCCGCGCGGTGTGGCTACAACGTGAGAAACTGTCACATACGATCTTCATCCTGTTGACTAAGATGACCACAACGACAACAAGGTGTTTCTTCCTGTGCGGTTGCAAATTCTTGACACACACCGGGACGGAAACCGCTTCTGCAAATATCCTCTGCAGCGACCTACAGCATCGGGCCCTCGCCTCTATCATTTCAGAACTTCCCTTTTGCAAAATCTATTCTTAAAATCTCCTTCTGTAATGTGGTTTTCTACTTCCACAAACAATTTTTGTGCCCAGGAATATTGGACCATTTATTAACTAGCTTGTGTTTACAGATAGCGCCTTGTTGTTAGCGTAATGTAGATAGATCAAGATCGGACCAAACTGCGTGGTTATCAGTCCGTAGCTTACAAACTACTTAAACTAAGGTAAACTAACCTAAGGACAAACGCACACACACACACACACACACACACACACACACACACACACACACACACACACATGCCCCAGGGAGGACTCGAACCTCCGACGGCGAGCAACCGCGCGCTCCGCAGCGAGGTGCCTTAGACCGCTCAGCTACTCCACCGCGGCGTAGATAGATCGACTTTACTGCAGGGAAGGAGAAGTTTAAATATTACACTCAGCGTGAATCTATTTAAGTAATTCATTCATTCTTTTCCGTGTCCAGTTTTGTTTTTCCAATAGTTATCCACCGCCACGGCTTTGTCATTGGCTTGTAGCAGGTCACTGAAACTGCAGGGCTCCGGCAATAGTCGGCACATAAGCAGATGTGCCTCGTTCTGAAGCTCTCCGCATTCACAAAGAGCATCGTCATCGTTAATCAACAGCCCCCACCTGCGCTGATTAGTTTTACATCTGGGTACACCAGCCCTCATCCTGTTTAGTGTTCTCCAAACTGTATAGGGAAGCTTGTTTCCAGGTGCCATTTCCTCTTTTGGCATTATTGGCAGTCCGGTTTGTTCATTCTTCCATTTACAGACTCTGTTATCTTCCTGCGAACCGTCAAGGATCTTAGTTCTTGCGATGAAGCTGTTTCTAGATTTTAGCCTCCGAGCCTGAGTGACGTGCCTATTCAATGGGTGTCGGTAATCATTCTCTTTCTTTGTTCTCTCAGCGACTGCTGCCACCTGCCTTCATATCCCGGGTGGGGCAATTCCAGCAAGGAGGTACATATTACCTGTTGGTGCGGGTCTGAGACAGCCCGTAACAATGCACATAGTCTCGTTGACACATCAATCTGTTTAGTGTGGGCGGATGCATCCCATACTGGTGCTGCATATTCTGCTGCTGAGGCACATAGAGCAAGTGCTGCTGTTCTCAGTACTGATGGTTGAGCTCCCCATTCATAGTTTGTCAGCCTGCGGATGATGTTATTTGTGGAGCAAACTTTGGCCTTCGTATTTCGGCAATGTTGTTTGAAGGAGAGCGTTCTGTCAAGTGTAACCCCAAGGTATTTAGGTGTTGGACAGTGCTCTAGCTTCTTACCCTGCCACGTAATGTCAAGATCAACTCCAGCATCTCTATTGGGTAGATGGAAAGCACATACTTGTGTTTTACAAGGGTTTGGCTTTAGGTGATTGGCATCGTAGTATTGAGCAAGTTCTTCAAGACCACTGGATAGTTTTTGGGATACTTCGTCAAAACTGAATCCCTGGACAGCCACAGCTGTATCATCAGCACAGTTGTGTATCTTGAGGGATAGGTTGGTCAATAGTGTACACATTATACAAGATCGGAGAAAGTACACTTCCTTGTGGTAAGCCATTCTTCTGCAGTCGCCATCTACTGTTCTTGCAATTTAGAGATTTAAGTAATGAGCAACAGCGACAGGTCTAACTGAATTAGAAACTGAAATCGCTGTTTTTCTACGCGCCATATTTGAAAGGATAACAAATTCGCTTCAAGCCTTTAGGCCCGGCGCACACTTGACGCAGCGCAGGCAGAGCGGAGCGGCGTGTTGTGTTCTCACAACACAGCACCAGCAGCATGTCCACTGCAGTTAGAATTAATTCCTGAGCCTCCAAATCAATTAATTTCAATTAACTTGTGTGTGTGTCTTCCGGTTAAATGCAACATATATGAGCAGTTGAAAGGTCTCTGTTGAGCAACAGGAAAAAGTGACGAACATATGGCGAACTTTTGTAGTCTATGGAATTTTATTATCAGGGCACGCTTCTAAATAAACGACAGTGCAAAGAGATACACATGCTGATAGAGGAAAACTTAACACTTTGAGGACTGGTCACAGTGGGTGTCATTCAACTAGCTAATGCTGAGCATTTTCAAAGTTATTCTAAATGTCATACAGTACATTATGCAACATTGGAAATCGCTATTTTTCATTTGAAGGATAGGTCCTCTCCATGCAGAATGCTGTAGACCAGTGTTGCCAACCTGGTTCCACGAAAAGAAGTAGACGCGAATTGTAAAAAGAAGGAGATAAAAGTAGAATTTCGAATGGCAATGCCGAGAGATCTCAAGGATGACAACTAAATAAATGAAAATAAAGAAATCCAGTATTTTTTTTAATTTCCCTGACACATTTTAAATTCTCTGACATTTTATTTATTTACAGCTTATCTATCATGTTGGAGAAATAATTTTTTTTCTGTAATTACACCATGTAGTTCATTTTTTTATGTTGTAGATTGCCACTTAAATATTTCATGGCGACTATGCAGCAGGTAATTTACATATAAACAATTATAAGAATTTGTGGAGTAGACCTGAATGTATTTGTATAAAAACCCACGATAAATTACATATTAATATTTCGTCGGCGGCAGTATATTTTAACAGTGAGACGCCACGCTTAATGGCTATCTGAGCTGAGAGCTTCAGTCTCAACAATTTTTTTTTTTTTTTTTTTTTTTTTTTTTTTTTTTTTTTTTTTTTTTTTTAACATGTTTGTGATCTATCGGACCAAACTGCGTGGTCATCAGTCCGTAGCTTACAAACTACTTAAACCTAGATAAACTAACCTAAGGACAACACACACACCCATGCCCCAGAGAGGACTCGAACCTCCACGGCGAGCAACCGCGCGCTCCGCAGCGAGACGCTTTAGACCGCTCGGCTACTCCACCGCGGCAACCATTTTTTAGTATTGTTAAATATATGTTTGTTTATTAAATGTAAACACCATTCGTACGGAGGTGGTCAAAGCTTTTAATTCTGTGATATTCAAATGTATAATATTTTGGAAGGGAAATTGTATTTTAAAAATGAGGCGCTAGGATGCGCAGAAGGATACAATTTTGGAAGCAGGTAGAGCACGCTTTCGAACGCTTGGGTAAGCCGGTAAGGAGTCGTAACTTGGACATGGTGGTGAAAGGTTGTGACGCTGGGCGATCTGAAGCCGCGTTACGAACTTGTGATTTGAAGAGACAGGCATGTGTGGACTTGGAAAATTTACGGGAATGTGACTGCAGAACTTAGTCTCTGCTTGTAAAGTGATAGACTACGCACGGTAGTAGGGCTGTGATAATTCAGCAATTGTGTACTCGTGTGATTACAAACTGTGTTTTTTTACAAATATTTCAATGGCGGATTAATTTGGAGCTGCAATGTTCGATGGACTACACTAATTTACGAGTGATAATTTGGAACTTTCAAAAATGTTTGTTAAGCTTATGGGACTTAACTACGGGGTCATCAGTCCCTAAACTTACAAACTACTTACGAACTACCTTATATTAAGGACGGCACAAATATCCATGCCCGAGGGGGATTCGAACCCCCGACCGTAGTGGCCGTGCAGACCGTGACTGGAGCGCCTCAGTCCCCGCGGCCACCGCGGCCGGCTGGAACTTTCACTCTCGAAAGCATGTGATACTTATTGTGCCTCTCAAGAACAATTGTAGGAGAAATATTCAGTTATTTACTGATGTATAAAGTAGGACCACCTCGCATTCCATGTCGAAGAAGAGTAATAGCCGTTAGAGTTCCTTGACGTACAAATCTCTTAGCATTATTTACGTTTCTGACTTTCAGCATGTTTTTCCAGCTCTGTTTTGCCTACAGAAGCAATGTTAATGTCTATGTCACATGACTTGCAATATGCAAACGTATCCCCCTTTTTATTTTTCATTAACCAACCCTTTAAGTTAGTGGATTGTTCCCATTCCGACCGGTAAATCTGAGAGTACTTGGCTTTTTTCCCAGCTCCCTCACTCATGGTAACTGATCATTTAACACAATTTAAACCATAACACAGCATAAAAGAATCACTACCACATGCACTGTTAAACCAATCCCCTTTTTTATGCTCCTCATTTATGCACAGTCATCATTTCTCCTGAATTCAACACAAGACAATAAAAACAATACCGTGTGCACTGTGAAACATTAATGACGCAGTTCACGAAGCCTGGAAGTCGGTAGGGAGCGATAAAGAAAAGAAAAAAAGAAAAAAATTGTTTCATTACCGTGACTAACCAGTATCAACATATCCACTCATTTCAGAAAGCGAAAATGAAACAAGGAGCAGCGCACCAAACAAATAATGCGGAATACAGAAAGCATCCGGCAACGGCTGCAGTGCAATTGTTTGTGGGGGTAGGCATTGTCATAAAACGAGTTAGTTCCGGCCTGACCTCTTTCGGTGTTTCACACAACCACTTATGGAAGCACCCCCACCTAAAACCTTTACGTCACAATGTCCGCATAGCAAGAGCGACTTGTCTGTGACTTTTACGGGAATCCCGTTTCATTCCTCACCGCGTAGAGGTACTACCATGGGCGCCGCCAGGATTGTTTCCAGAGGTGTGCGTCTACACCTGCAATACGGTACGTGTCACTAAGTTCAGGTACTGATTTCTTGGGGAGGGGGAAACGACCATGTAAATATAGTGGACTTTTAGCAGACTGTGAGAAGACGTATATTTGTTTCGTAGGATAAGTACTGTTTAGTGGTGCGAAACAGGGTCAGTTCGGCGAGAATCTAGTGTATAATATTTTGGATCTCTGGTGACAATTGTTATGTAAGAAAATTAAAAGAAGGCCAAAGATAAATACACAGTATAGCTTGTGGTTAAAAAGTAGAATAATGTTGTCGCCTTTATTATATTCTTAAAGTTGCAGACTAACCCAAGTAATCTGAAAGCTATAATGTCAGAGGAAAACATTTTATTTTCTTATCGAGTATATAACATTTTAACTGTTTAAAAGTCTTGTCTTGGCGCCCGAGAAGAATTAGAAGGAAAAAAAGTCTGTCATCTTGTTTAGTGTTGACAAAATATTGAAAATTAGAAATGGCGAACAAAATCAAATCAAATCAAGTTTTATTGTCATTAAACAACTTTGTGTTGTAATAGACAACGTCAAAGCTATACATAGTTTGTACATAGACATTGGATGAATTTATACAAGAATGAAAGAAATGAAAAGGAAATATTTACAGTAATACAGTTTACAGTTATACATCTGACTGATTACCAGATTTTCATAAATATTTACAGCTATGCCTCTGATGGGTATATAATTGTAGAAAGACATTAGTTGCATTTATACACAAATAAAAGAAATGATAAAAATTAGTTAGACAATGATTGATTTCACGTTTGTCAGAAATATTTATGCATCTACTTGCTAAACTCAGCATTCCTACTGGAGGCATCACAAGTTTTCTTCGAATTCTGCAACACTGTAGGTTGTATTCTGGATCAACAAGTTTTTTTAACTTCCTCCCTAGTTGCTGTATTGGGATTTCCTTCAGTGTTTTAGGTAGTTTATTAAATAACTTAATCCCTGTGTAGTTATGGTAGTCGTGGGTTTTCTTTAGCCTTACCTGGGGTATGTCAATATAATCTTTATTTCTTGTATTGTGTAAGTGTACCTCCCCCCTTACTGTGAAATTACTCTGGTTTTCTTTTGTGCTACTGAGGCAATGGTATATGAATAGTGCAGCAAGTGTCATTATTTTCAGTTCCCTGAATACCGGCCTAGATGACTCATTGCTGGGTAATCCCCTTATAACTCTGACTGCCCTCTTCTGCCATTTAAAAACTTCCTGCGCCCCTGCTGAGTGATATGAAGTAATGAGATTACATAAAAGTGTAGTAAAACTTACAGAAACGTTTATGTCCAAATGACCAACTCGATCCTGATTGTAGTAATGAATGTAAACTAAAGCCTGTTTTAACACTGTTAGGGTGCTGAGGTTGGCAGTGGCAGATTTCAACATTACGTTTACCAATTTCGGTCGGAGCTTACCCATTTGGGCCCGGCCATCCTGATATTGGTTTTCCGTGGTTTCAGAAGTTCAATTCAGGCAAATTCTTGTATGTTTTCCTGTAAAAGGCCACAGACGCTACCTTCCTCTCTCGATTTAAGTACGCGCGAATATCTGGCCAAATAGGGAAAGTATCCGAAACCAATAAAATAAAACACCCATTTGAGCTATGGCGTCGAGGTGACGCACAGAACGTATTACTATTTGGCCACGATAACTTGACGATTTTGTTGGTGCTGCCACAAGCGGAGAAAATCGACACCAGTTGAAAGTTATTCTTTTATTTACAGGCGCTGCCAACCTTACAATGGTCCTTGACGCGAAGAATTAATGTACACAATGTTAGGGTAACGGTTCCAGCACTGCAGAAAGCAACCGATGCTGCCTTCCGTTCGTGCAAGACAAGCTCCCAGCAGCCACCGCGCGAATCGTCAAGTTATCGTGGCCAAATAGTAACTCGTCCAATAGGTAGCCAAAACACGCCACAGTGTACTACTGGTGAAATACGGTCGATTAAAATTACACTCATTATATAATTCATACCAGTGAAATCTTATTATTGACGCATGCGGGAAAACTACCCGGTATTTGAATATAAATGTTTGGAATAGGCCTCTATTGCCCCCTATTGAACACTTTTGGACGACAGCCTAGCTGCTTCAGGTTTCTCTTTAGACAATAATTTTCGCCAAAGCTTACACCTTAATAATTACCGGTATATTTTATATTATACAATAATAAAATTTTATTTTTACATCTTTTTGTGTGTGTGTTTTCATCCATGCAAGCAAGTGCACCGCTTTGCACCCCCTCCCGGCGCCCATGGGTACTAGTACGCAGTGTGTTTCTCATGAGAGACCACATGAAGATGACTGACTGCATTCCTTATCTACTGCAAATAACCCCAAGGGAAAAAAAAGATAACATCAAGTAGATTTTCGCAGTTATTAAGAAGGAGATTTTGCAATTTTTGTAAGCAGCCGAAAATAGAAAAGTAGATGCCCAAAAACAAACAAGCATTTACTCTAGAGATAAAGATTTTATATCATAATGGAAATGTTTTCACTCCGAAAAAATCAAACACTGCTGGCAAAATTTCATCCTCAAGTTCTGAAGCATTATTGTTCAGTAGGAACTATATATATCTTCATCCCGTAAGGCCATGACGAAAATCAAATATGAAGGTTGCATAGGGCAGGTTTTACAACAGGGGCGGTTACCGGGGTAGGATCCAGAAGGTAGGGAAGGTGGTTTGGGGATTTCATACGGATGGACTAGGAGGGAACAGCCATGTGAACCAGGATGGCCCCCTCGTACGCAAGCTTATTCATGGGACACTTAGAGGAAGCCTTCCTGGATACCCACGTCTGTCAACCCAAAGTTTGGTACAGATTCATTGATGACATCTTCATGATCTGGACTCACAGTGAAGAAGAACTCCAGAGTTTCCTCTTCAACCTCAACTCCTTTGGTCCCATCAAATTCACCTGGTCCTATTCCAAATCCCATGCCACTTTCCTGGATGTCGACCTCCATCTGTCCAACGGCCAACTTCACACATCCGTCCACATCAGACCTACCAATAAACAACAGTACCTGCATTATGACAGCTGCCATCCATTCCACATCAAATGTTCCCTTCCCTACAGCTTATGTCTTCGCGGAAAACGAGTCTGCTCCACTCCGAAATCTCTGAACCAGTACACCAATAACCTAATAACAGCTTTCACATCCTGCAGCTATCCTACTAATCTGGTAAGGAAGCAAATTGCTAGAGCCACTTCCTCATCCCCCCAAATTCAGAACCTTCAACAAAAGAATCTCAGAAGTGCCCCTCTTGTCACTAGATATTTTCCGGGACTGGAGCGGACTCTGAATGTGGCTCTCCAGCAAGGATACAACTTCCTTAAATCCTGCACCGAAATGAGATCCATCCTTCATGACATCCTGCCCACTCCACCGAGAGTGTATTTCTGCCGCCCACCTAACCACCATAACCTCCTAGTCCATCCCTATGAAATCCCCAAACCACCTTCCCTACCTTCTGACTCCTACCCTTCTAACCGCCCCCATTGTAAAACCTGCACTATGCACTCTTCCACCACCACTTACTCCAGGACTGATAACCGTCACTGTTTAGTCCCTTCCAAAAACCAACCAACCAACTTACTCCAGGTCCGTAACCCAGAAGGTGTACATGATCAAAGGCAGAGCCACTTGTGATAGTACCCACGTGACTTACCAACTGACATGCCCGCACTGTGAAGTGTGCTATGTAGGAATGCCCAGCAACAAACTGTCCATTCGCATGAACGGTCACAGGCAGACAGTGTTTGTTGGTAATGAGGATTACCCTGTTGCTAAACACGCCTTGGTGCACAGCCAGCACATCTTGGCACAGTGCTACACCGTCCGGGTTATCTGGATACTTCCCACCGACACCAATCCTTCAGAACTCCGGAGATGGGAACTAGCCTTTCAGCACATTCTCTCTTCCCGTTGCCCACCTGGTCTCAACCTCTGCTAAATTTGAATTCCCGCCCACCATCTTGAACATCTTCGCCTTTGTTCTCTGGACAGAGCCTCTGCCTCTAGTGGCTTCTCTATCTAACTCCTTAACTTCTTTGCTTTCTACAGTATGTCTGCCTAGGTGTGTTTGCGTCTGTGTAAATGTGTGGGTGTGTGTGTATTTGTTTACCTTCCTTTTCTTCCCCCAAGGTAAGTCTTTCCTCTCGCAGGATTGGAATGGCTCCTTACCCCTTCCCTTAAAACCCTCATCATTTCCTTTTCCCTCTCCTTCCCTTCTGTCTGGAGAAGCAACTGGCTTGCGAAAGCTTGTGTTTGTTTGTGTGTGTGTGTGTGTGTGTTTTATTTATTTGTGCTACTATCACCACCTGTGCTCCTTCGCCTGGTGAGTAATCTTCATCTATTATATATTTATATAAGAAGTTATTGACCACAGAATAATATAAATTTTAATTAATTAACCAGATACAATGATTTTCATTTTTAAAAATCTGCACTTTACAGCCACCAGTGCCAATACCAAACCCTCTCATCCCATCACGAGACATTGTGGATGCCACAAAGGATGGCGCATTTTGTCCATCAATACGGGAACTGAATACTAATAACACTTCTGAAGACTGTTTGTTCCTCAATGTGTACACAACAAAAGTAAGTAAAACAGTTCAAGTTATTAGCCATCTCTCTATTTAAGTATTACAACTCTTTACCACTAAAAATAAATTTGCATGTTATTCCATTCTTTTGTTTTATTTACTCAGATACATATTTTAAAATATTATGTTCTACTTTAGAACCGAGTATAAAAACAGTCATTGTTTAAATACTAGGCCAAATAGTGTAAGTTGTACTGAAGACAAACAAATGGCTGTCAAAATAAAGCTTACACGTATTTCCTAGTGAATTAAATATTTACTTTTGAACCAGTGAATATGCCTCTCATTTACTGAAGGAAATACTCCTGAAATATGTTAGGTGCTAGGCCTATGTTATTTTTTCATTGATACTGTACTGAAAATATCAATAAAATGACACAATAACTTCCTCAAAATTTCTACATCTTATGTATGGAGAAAATGTTTTGCCCATACTGATGTCCAAAACTTTGTGACCTCCTGTTATGGTCTCTCGTAATATTGTTGTAATTAGACGAAACAATCCTAAACTGATTAAATAACTGAAAAACAACTTGTGTTCCATTAAAGAGTTGGAACTTTATTGAGATAAAAGCATGTAACTACCATAAGATCTCTTATCATACAAGAAGTCTCAGTTATGATATTTGCCCTAATTAACTTTATTTCATACTTGATTTCTTTTTTAATGCAAACAGGAGAAATATATTCATTAAATTCTGTGTCTAGTTTCTCAAAATTTAACCATTTATCACTGCCTGCAAGATAATTTATGTTAAACTATTTGTGTGATTCATATTCAAAAATTATTATCTTCAAGTACAAACTCATTTTAGTGTATGGAAATATGTCAGTGTCACTGTTATTGTAACATAAAGAGGGGGGTGGGTGGCACATAATATCTGGCAGAAAGTATCTACTGAGATTAGAAAATATTATTCAAAAGAGGTAGAGTGACTTACCAGTTAGTTCTGTGCACTAATATTCACACAAAAAAGATGCAAATGGAGACAAAAATAAATGAGGAAACTAGCTTTTAGAAAATGTTTTCCTTAATCTGTTAGGAGAGAAGGGAATAAAAAGGAACAGAAGGGAAACGTTACAACCTAGGTCATGATTTAGGATGGGTGTTTATAGAAGTCAGAGATATTGCATAAATACTGAGCCATGTCAATAGAACACCAAAGAGGATAGTTCAAGAAGTAAAGAGAAGTGAACCGAATAATATTGAGTGGAGGATAGGGCAGGGAAGTCAGGTGAAATTTTTGTAAATATAGTTATAGAGAACACACACACACACACACACACACACACACACACACACACACACACACACACACCTACACACAAATATATAAAGAGAGGAAGGCAGGGGAGGGGTTGAGAAATGAATAATGAATATGTGAGTTGAGGTTGGCAGCGGTGAAGAGTTTAATGTGAGTTTGGCCAGGAGGATGGCGAGAGGAGAGGATGTGTTGGAGGGCAAGTTCCCATCTTCATAGTTCTGTGGGACCAGTGGCAGTAAACAGATGGCACTCGTTCCAAGGTCCCTGGAGTCATGTCAGATGGCTTGCTCTGCAACAGAATATTGATTGTTCCACAGACAAACAGTTTGCCTTTGGCCATTCATGTGTTCAACCAACTTTTTGGTAGACACACTAACATAAATGTCATTGCAGTTGACACATGTCGATTGATAGGTGACGTGTTGTTTTTCATTGGCCCTACCTTGAATGGGGTAGGTTTTTCCTGTGATGGGGCTGAAGTAGGTGGTTGTGATAGGATGCATGCGACAGGTTTTGCAGTGATATAAGTTACAGGGGCAGCCATGACACACCTTCCATATCAAACAATCCCTATCCTACAGCCTAAGTATCCATAGTAAATGTATCTGCTCCAGTGACTCCCTCACCACCTACACTAAGAACCATCCATTGGTATCCTCTCCTGCAACCACCCTACAGACCTTGTCCACAAGCAGATCTTTCAAGCAGTCCATTCCTCCCCTTCCAGCAACAATGTTCCTAAGTGCAGACCACCCAGAAGTATCCCCTTAGTCACCCAGTACCATCCTGGCCTGGAATGGCTTAACAGATTGCTCCATCAGTGCTATGATTTTCTCAATTCATGCCCAAAAATGAGATCATTGCTCCAAAGTATCCTCCCTACAACACCCAGAGTAGCCTTTTGCCATCCTCCCAACCTTCACAACATCCTCATCAAACTTTACAACATCCCAAAACCACCCTACCTACCTAATGGTTTCTAGCATTATAACTGATCTTGTCCCATGCACCCTGCCACAACCACCTACTCCAGCCCCAACACAGGAAAAACTCACAATTCAAGGCAGGGTCACAAGTGAAACATTATGTCATCTACCAATTGATACGTGTTCACTGCACAGACTTTTTGTTGGTATGACCAACAGATTGGCTAAACACTTGGATGTCCACAGATGAACTGTTCACTTAGGGACAATCAATATTCTGTGGTAGAGCATGCCATTCAAAATGACTCCAGAGATATTGGCACATGTTCCACATAGATAGGAACTTGCCTTCCCACCATCCTCCTAGCCTAACCTATGTTAAACTCTTCCCTTCTGCGATCTTCAACTCACTTATGCATTATTCTTTTCTCAGGCCCTCTCCTGCATCCTCACTTTATATATTTGTGTGTATGATTCTGTATATCTTTCCCTTCTTAATTAATTAAAAATCTTTTACCTAAATCGTCTGCTCCATCCCCCATTTAGTATTAGCGGTTCACTTCTCTTTACTTCTTGATCTATCCTCTTTGGTTTGCTATTAGCATGGCTCAGTACTTACCTTGCATTACCTCTGTGTTGCACACATCACCCATCCTCACTTCATGGCCTAGGATGTGAATAATATTTCCCTATGGTTCCCTTTATCTTACCTCCTTTCCTACCAGATGAAGGAAAATATTTCTAAAAAAGTTATTTTAGTGTCCATTTGCGTCTTTTCTGTGTGACTGTCAGCAGTGCAGAACTAAGGTAAGTAATGATCAGCATGCAATCTCTTTTGGGGAAAAAACTAAATTTAGTAATAAATACATTACTTATGGTGAAAGCAAGCAATCAGAGAACAAACACACTAATCATGAAATTTGATTTTGAAGATTGTCATGTGCTCCTTATTTTATGATTGTTATTTATCTAAAGTGTGTATATGTAGAGAGAATTGTAAAATGTAACTTTTGCTCCTTGATGACAGTTGCCAGTTAGAGGAGGACATAACCCTATGAGACCAGTAATGATCTTCCTTCACCCTGGTGCGCTTTATCTTTTTAGAGGATCTAGTGACTTATTTGGACCACAGTATTTGCTGGATGAGGACATAGTTCTGGTGACTCTCAACTACAGGCTTGGAGCTTTAGGTATGTTGCCCCAAAACAGCACATTCCTGCATAGATATACAAACAAATTTACTTGGATTATTGTGGATGTGGTAAGTGAGGAAACTTTCCTACTGGAATAAACAAATAGAAAAAACAGAAAACGGATAACTTACCTAAAGGACCAGCTCATTGATAGACACAAATAAAATCACACACAAACGCACATACAAGCTTTCGCAACCGTTGGTCGCTTCTTCATGATAAGAGGAAAAAAGGGGAGGAGAAAGGGGAAGGATATGGGTTTTAAGGAAGTGAAAAATGAGTCATTCCAATCCCAGGAGTGGAAGGACTTGCCTTAGGGGAAAAAAGAAAGGTAAACAAATACACACACACACTCACACATATCCAAACGCAAACTCACCTAGACAGACATTTGTAAAAAGCAAAGAAGTTGGACGGAGATACCACTTGAGGCAGAGGCTCTGTCCACAGAACTGAGGCAAAGATGCTAAAGATGGTGGGCGGGAATTTGAATTTAGCGGAGGTTGAGACCAGGTGGGCAACAGAGGAGAGAATAAGTTGAAGGGCAAGTTCCCATCTCCAGAGTTCTGAAAGGTTGGTGTCGATTGGAAGTATCCAGATAACCCGGACGGTGTAACACTGCGCCAAGATGTGCTGGCCGTACACCAAGTCGTGTTTAGCCACAGGGTGATCCTCATTACCAACAAACACTGTCTGCCTGTGACAGTTCACGTGAATGGACAGTTTGTTGCTGGTCATTCCCACATAGAACGCTTCACAGTGCAGGCTTCAACTGATTTGGGAATTCAGTATCTCAGAATATGCAAGTGGTAAAAAGCACATAATATGGTAGCAAATCAAGACTGTAGAAAATTAGATAGGAACAGAATCAAAGCATTTGAGGTACAGTGTTATGGTAGTGTGCTGAAAATTTGAGGGACTGTTAAAATAAGAAATATGCAAAATTTTTGAGGAAAAGAATATGGAAGTACATTCCAAGACGTGTTGAGACACTAGGGAATAATTTTCATGGTACAATAGTTAAGAAGCTGCAGAGATAAAAAAAGTGTAAGGGGAGAAAGTGCTTGGAACATATTTGAGAAATTACTTAAAGCACTGGTGTGATTCTCTAAGATGAAGAGAATAGTATAAAATGTGTCTGTATCAAACCATTTAGGACACTAATAGTGAATAGAATAAAATAAATAAATAAAACAGGTAAGGGTATATGGACAATATCATTATTGTAGTGTAAATTCTCATCTGTGAAGTTCTTAAACACATTTACCTAAAAAACAAAATTAAACAGGAATATTACAACAGAAATTACATGATGAACTCTTTTTTTAATATTATGAAAAGAGAAAAATTAAAACATTTTTATGATAAATCATGAAATATTTTTATGATACTGAAAGTCCTTTGAATAAAACTTGAAATTTTATCTTTTATATGCATATTTGTTAAAATTGTAAATGATTAGCCTACATTAAAAAACATATATTTGGTCATTATCTCTTCTGAGACAGTGGTGACATGGAGAGAATTATTGTAGCATTAACATGTGTATGTAACCAGTTATACTACCTACAGTATCCCCCGATGCCAGTGGAACAGTGTGAAAATCCCTAACAAGCAGTACCTTCTGTAATGCATTTCACATTTGTTGCACAGCAATAATTCCTGGAATATGATGAAACAGAAAATAAAATATTATGTAATTTTAATACTGTTTTTACACTAGAACATATTGCAGTCCCTATGTATTGTCAAAAGGTAAACCATATTTTTATTTATGTAATACAGTTTCTTACAAAATGTAAATCTGTATATTTAATCATGTCACAGGTTTCCTGACCACTGGAGATTCAGTTCTTCCTGGAAATAATGGGTTCAAAGATCAAGTGGTGGCTTTCCGGTGGGTGCATCAAAATATTCACTTATTTGGAGGAGACCCAAACAGTGTGACTATTGCCGGTTATAGTGCTGGGTCCATCAGTGTGTACTTGCATATGCTGTCTCCAATGTCTAGAGGTATGTCAGAATTACATATTATGACCTCCACCTAAAGTACAGCTCTATGTTGTTTTAAGAGGTGAAATATCTTAATAATGTACTAGTAAATTTCAGTTGAAAGTAAATTACGGTACATTTATATTAAAGATTGTTGTCAAATGATATTTAGCTAGATATCAGAATGGTTTAATGGGTTAATATTCAGAAGAATGATGGTTCAAGGCTATTCAGTCATCCAAATTTATATTTTCTGCAATATTCCTTAACTGATTAAGACAAATTCTCAGGTGGTCAATTTCTTAACCCACACATTTCCCCATTCCATGTTTGTGTTCCATATTTTATGAACAGATCACTGATTTCTTTCACCCCCCCCCCCCTCACTATTCTCTCCCTCCTCCCCCCTCTCTCTCTTTCACACACACACACACACACACACACACACACACATTCTTTAAACTGGTCGTGGAATCTTTTGGAAATACCCAACTTTGCCACACCTAACAGATTATTAAAGTATTAGGAAAACAAAGTACCTTAACTTACACTATAATTATATCAAATGAAAATACAGTATTTTATGGCTTTTATTTGTTCTTTGGAGTGGTGCTGAAAAGAGAGAGATGCCTCATAAAAATTTATATCTTATTGTATTAGATGAGGGACAGTGTTGAATTTTTTTAACAATGATGGTTCTCTTTTTCAAGGCTATATCTACATGCTATCAGATAATTACAATATCCTAATTAATATAGTAGGAAAAATCTGGTACTATGTGCCAGAGCTGTACCTAGTCCTGAATTGGTAGAACACATTGGGAGGCTTCAGCTGGCAGTCACTTTTTTTGTGGCTGCAGTAAACATTACTCGGTTATGATACAGTGCAAGCCAGCCATTACCACCTGCATTGTTACTGTTTTGCATACCACTGTTCTGAGTGTTTTGTATTCTCCAATACATTATAAATGATGATGCAGTTTCTGGTCCACATTGGGGGTCACCTGCAGTGCCTTGTGGTGGGCCCACATTGAAAGTGATTTATGTGACTGCTGCTTTCACAGTATATTGTGCCATCACTGCAGGGGGTAAGCCTCCCCCCCCCAACTGAGATTTGCCACCTAACAGTTAACATATTATAGAATTTGATTAACATAGGAGTAAAGGAGACCACTCACTGAATAACAAAAACATTGAGTCGTAGATAGGCACACACTCTTGTTAAAGTAACTATTTTTTTGGAGTACATCCTTTGAAAGCTATATTTAATACATACACACACACACACACACACACACACACACACACACACACACAGAGTTGTGCCCCTACATTGTGCCAGAGCATAACACAGTGTTTCAGCAGGTGGAATAGGCCTGAAGGGTTGTGACGATTTAGAATGGAGGGGGGGGGGGGGGGGGAGTGAGGAGAGGGAGGAGTAGAGTGAGAGAGAGGCAGAAGAGGGTTTGGAAGTGGGTTGCTAATCATTGAGTGAGGCAACTTGTGATCTGCCTAGGAATGTGGGAGGTATGTGGGTTACTGTAGACTGATGCCAGGAGGGTTACAGCAGTGAAGAATATGCAGCAAGGAGGACCATATCTGCATAGTCCAGGAACATTTGTGGTGTACGAAAAGATCAGGATGGTTCAGTTTGTGTAGCAACATTAAAATTTAGCTTGTAGTTTTTAGCTGCATGTAGCACTATGCATGTTTAATTTCATTCTTGGCCACAATTGGGCAGCAGTGACTCATTTCGGAGGATCGCTTCTTTGTAATCATACTAACATAAAAAAATCAAACAATGGAAATTCAGGAAAGATCCAACAATAATTTTGTGAAGGATACGTTGCCACCCACCACAGAGATGTCTGATGAGCCACAGAAAGACACAAATAATAGAAAAAAACTGCAAAGCTTTTGACCGATACAGCTTTTGTTGGCTGGAGAAACACACACACACACACACACACACACACACACAACCGCCATCTCTGGTCACTGCAGCCTGTCTGCTAGACTCAGCACAGCCAACGTGAGAGCAACCAGTGGTGGAGGGAGGAAGTGGCAAATATTTAGGTCGGAGGGATTGTGAGAGCATATGATATATTGAAAGGAGAGTTCCCACCTGCGCAATTCAGTAAAGCTGGTGTTGGTGGGAAGGATGCATATTGCACAGGTATGCATCAATCATTGAAGTGAGCCACATTATGCAGAGCTGCATGTTCTGCAACAGGATGGTTGAGTTGTCTCCTGGCCACAGCTTGACAGTGGCCATTCATTCAAAAAGACAGCCTGTTGCTGGTCATGCCCTCGTAGAAAGTTGCAAAGTGGTTGCAGCTCAGTTTTTAGATAACATGACTGCTTTCACAAGTTGCCCTGTTTTTTATGGGATAGGAAATGCCTATGACAGGACTGGAGTAGGTGGTGGTGGGATGGTGTGTAGGACAGGTTTTGCATCTGTGTCTATTGCAGGAATATCAGCCATGGGATAAGGGGTTGGGAGCTGGGATGGAGCAGGGATGGACAAATACACTAAGTAGATTTGGTGGGCAACAGAATGGCACTGTAGGGGAGAGGAGGGTATTGGCTATGGTATTTTCCATTTCAGGGCAGGATGAAAGGTAGTCAAAACTCTGTCTTGCCAAAAATCTCATTCCTCATTACACTTTCCAATTTCATCCTCACCCATCATTACATCACCTTTGAGGACCAGGCCTACAAACAAATCATGGGGATAGCTATGAGAACCAGGATGCCCCCTTCCTCTGACAACCTTTACATTGGCCACAAGGAAGGGGCATGACGTAAGACACAGTAGTTGCATCCCCTTGCTTAATATAGATTCACAGATGATATCTTTGTGGCCCAGAATCATGGTGAAGAAAATCTTCTGAACTTCCTTCAAGAACCTAACTCCTTCTCTGACCTGAAATTCACTTGGTTCTTCTCCATAACCTTAGTCAGCTTTCTAGATTTTGACTTCCATTTCGTTGAGTCCCACATCCAAATTTGACCCATTTTAAATCCACAAACAAACAATAGTACCTCCACTTTGATAGCTGTCATCCCATGCATATCAAACAATATCTTCCCTACAGACTAGGCATCCACGGCAAACGTATCTGATCCAGTGACAAATCCTTCACCACCTACATCGACAACCCACCCAGTGCTTTCCTCTTCCACAACTACCGTACAAACCTTGCCTACATACAGATCTCCTGAGCAATTCATTCCCCTTCCCCTTCCAGTAAGAATATTCGTAACCCCAGATCACCAAGAAGCATCTCTTTAGTCACCCAGTACCATGCTCACTTGGAGTATCTGAACAAATTGCCCCATCAGGGCTGTGACTTTCTAAGGTCATCTCATAAACAAGATCCTCCCTCCACAGTAACCTCCTCACACCATTCAGCCTTCCGACATTGTCTCAACCTCCACAACATCCTTGTCAAACCTTACAACATCTGAAAACTGTCTCCATACCTACTGAGTCCTCACTGCAAAACTTGTCCCATGCATTCTCCTATAACCATCTACTCTAGCTCCACCCCAATAAAAACCTACACCAGTCAAGGCAGGACCATATGGAAAACATTACACCAAACATGCCATCAGGACACCCCCACTCAGCACCAGATCCTCAGAGCTGTAGAGATGGGAATTTGACCTCCATTGCCCTTCAACATATCCTCCCATCCCGCCATCTTCCTGGCCTACACCTACATTAACCTCCCCTCCCCCCTCCACTACCCTCAACTCATTTACTCTTTATTCATTTCTCTCCCCCTCTTCTTCCTCCCTCTCATTTTATAATATATATATAAAAATAAAAATAGAAAAGAGATGACTTACCAAAAGGACCGGCTCGTCGAGAGAAACAAATAAAATCACACACAAACACACATACAAGCTTTCGCCACCACTGGCAGCTTCTTCAGGAAAAAGAGGAAAAAAGGGGAGGAAAAGGGAAGGATATGGGTTTTAAGGAAGTGGAAAAGGAGTCATTCCAATCCCAGGAGTGGAAGGACTTACCTTAGGGGAAAAAAAGGAAGGTAAACAAATACACACACATTACGAAACGCAAGCACACCTAGACAGACATTTGTGACTTTTCACAAATGTCTGTCTAGGTGTGCTTGCGTTTCGTAGTGTGTGTGTATTTGTTTACCTTCCTTTTTTTCCCCTAAGGTAAGTCCTTCCACTCCTGGGATTGGAATGACTCCTTTTCCACTTCCTTAAAACCCATATCCTTCCCTTTTCCTCCCCTTTTTTCCTCTTTTTCCTGAAGAAGCTGCCAGTGGTGGCGAAAGCTTGTATGTGTGTTTGTGTGTGATTTTATTTGTTTCTCTCGACGAGCCGGTCCTTTTGGTAAGTCATCTCTTTTCTATTTTTATTTTTATTTATCCCACAGGGAAAGTTTCCCTCTATAATTTTCGTTTCATCAATTTGAATCTAACAATCACGATCGTTATATATATATATATATATATATATATATATGTGTGTGTGTGTGTGTGTGTGTGTGTGTGTGTGTGTGTGTGTGTGTGTGTGTGTGTGGTATATGTGTGGTTTTGTTTCCTCTCTCTCTCTCTCTCTCCTTGATTTTAATTGTTTAATTGTTTTACTACCAACCCCCCCCCCCCCCTCTCTCTCTCTCTCTCTCACACACACACACACACACACACACACACACACACAAAAGCACTCAGTATTACTCATGTCACTTCTCTTTACTTCTTGATTCTTGATCTATTCTCTTTGATTTGATTCTGATATGAATCAGTAATTATCATGCTATATATCTGACCCACATATCACCCTTCACTCTATACTGATCCCATGGCCTAGGTTGTGAGTAACTCTCTCCTTCTATCCTATTTCAACTCCATCTTCTCTTCTGCCTGACAAAGGAAGTAACTTCCAATAGCTTTTATTAATGTTTCTTTTCATATTTTTTGTGTGACTATTGGCAATATTGAGCTGCGATAAGTGCTGATCAGCAACTCTTTATCTCCTTTGAATAATTTTTTGCACCTCTTTGAAGATTATTAATTGAATACATTAAATAAACTCACAAGTACTTTTAGAACATTGCCCTATAAGTAGTTTGAATACAATATGTAATACCCAAATAGGTACAACTTCTATTATCAATGAATCCAGCACTAAACTTGATCCTCCCCCCCCCCCCCCCCCCCAACACACACACACACAAAAGAGAGAGAGAGACAGTAGAAACTGTTGGATTGCATATTTATATATCAGTCATTGTAGAATGAAAATTCCTTAACAAAAACAAATACACCATAGGAATCAGAGATACATTAGTATTAAAATAACATTGATTTTGAAAACATACCTTTTGGAATGAATTTGATGTTCAGACCCTACTAGGTAACTTCTGTACAGAAGTCCATTTTGAAATTCGAAAAGCAATATTTATTTATTTACCAGTAATACCAAATTAATGAACAAGTAGTATTTAAACCTAATTTGAATGTGTGGCCTTACTAAAAATATATTTTAGTGTATACCCCTGCAGAACTTATGCAAGAATATAAAACTGTGGTTTGCTACAATTAAGTATCTACATACTTTCTTTTTTCTTTTCCCCAGGTCTTTTCCATCGAGGTATTGCGATGAGTGGAGCTGATTTGACAAAAGGGGTTACTGACCCTCTGGGGCAAGCCAGAGTCCAGGCAAGGTTGGTAAATTGCCCTGACACAACTTCACAAGAAATAGTTAATTGCCTGAAAGGAAAGGATGCTTTTGAAATTGCAGAATCAGCAGCAACGTTCTATGTGAGCATTTTATTATTTGGAGTTGTATTGATAAAGATTTATAAGAAAATACCATTAAATCATTAGTTAATAACAACTGACAGAAAAACACTCACTATTGTTAAGAAGTATGTCACTTCTGACTTTACAGGCTCTCCCGGCAGATCTGTTCCAAATACACTTCACAGGTTTGCTGCTGGAGGATATTGCGCATCTCCCACAATATTTCATCGAGACAACTGGTGGTGGCGGCTACTGTCAGTGCTGAAGATGTCAAGCAGTTGTCTTGATGAAATATTGTCGGAGATGCACAATATCCTCCAATGGCAAACCCATGAACTGTATTCGCAGTATGTCGCTTATTTTTATATAACACATAAAATAACCTTGTACCTACAAATGTGAGTAGATTAGCAATGATAATAATTTGCTTTAGCATAATTTTCAGATGTAGCTTACAGTGATTGCTTCAGAGTAATTACGATAACCAGTCATTCCACATTCTTAACAGACCACTTTCATGTTGAAATTTACTGATGTGTGAAAAATAAATCATTGAGTAAATGAAAGATTTCCATCTACTGTGGTCATGTGCTTGTAAAATAACTCTACAACATTTTTTGTTTCACACTTACATGCCAAGTTACCTCCAAAATTAGACATAGAAAGCGAAAAACAAATAGAAAACCACTGAAAAAAACTAATTAAAGTATCATTGTTGGTGAAACTTACACTATATAATACTCAAAATTTCTAGTCCACAGTCCTAGGAGATTGTTTCATTCTGACTAAAAATCCCTCCCAAAGTGTAAAATGAGCTTTCCAGTAGCAGCTACTTCAGATGGTCTCTAAACATGTACTTGTTATCAAACTTACTTTTAACATCTGGAGGGGAAGCATTATAAACTTTTACACCATATAATTACACATCCTTTTGCACCATAGTAAAGATTTTACAGTCATTATGAAAATAATCATTTCCCATAGAATCTTATCCAAGGTATTCACTATTTATTTTATAAAACTCAGTATTTCTTCTGATGAAACACTTACCCTGAAAATATGCAGTGTGAAGTAAAAGTAAGAATTTTTTGTTTCCAAAAAATGTTTCTACAACAACATCTAGACTTCACACAACTAAAAGTCTTACAACACACATTAGGCCAAGAATACTTTCTTTGCTTCTTTTGTATGTGCCTGTCGCAGCTCGTCGCCACGTCTTTGCGGTGAGTAGTATACCACTTATTATTATAGAATCAAAATATTTATAATATTCTGTTTTCATTATCTAAATTTCCACTTTCAGAGATAACACATTGGGCGAAAATTGACAAGCTGAGTCTTTTCTGAAGGCCTGTTATATTATGAAACCAGGTTCGAGTCCCGGTTCCGGCACACATTTTTAATCTGCCAGGAAGTTTCATATCAGCGCACACTCCGCTGCAGAGTGAAGTTTCATTCTGGAAACATCCCTTAGGCTGTGGCTAAGCCATGTCTCCACCATATCCTTTCTTCCAGGAGTGCTAGTCTTGCGTGTTTGCAAGAGAGCTTCTGTGAAGTTTGGAAAGTAGGAGGCGAGATTCTGGCGGAAGTAAAGTTGTGAGGCGGCATCGTGAGTCGTGTCGGGATAGCACAGTCGGTAGTGCGCTTGCCCGTGAAAGGCAAAGGTCCCAGGTTCGAGTCCCGGTTCCGGCACACAATTTTAATCTGCCAGGAAGTTTCATATCAGTTTAATATAATTTCAATACATATAAAAAGTAGATGAAGGTTACTCACCAGGCAAAGGAGCACAGGTAGTGATAGTAGCACAAATAAATAAAACACACACACACACAAACGCTAAAATTGAATTCAATAATATTAATATAGTATCAATTATAACACCTAGGATTTTTTTATTTCAGCTCTCTCTGTTGTCTCTGTGCCACTCTTTACTGGGAGATCTTATGTGCTTTTAGTTCTTGTAGTGAAATGGATATAGTTAGTTTTAATAAAGTTTAATGAGAGTCCATTGGTACTAAGGCATTCCACTAAATCAATAAGAAAGTGCTTAATGTATCCTTGAACATTTTCATACTTATAGCCATAAATTATAATGTAGGAGTTATCTGTACAAATGGTAAAATAGCACATAAATATCTGCATGCATTGTTTAATTAATGGTTTTCAGTTGAAATTATAAAGATTTAAGATATTTTAATATGCTTTTTACTTTTTAGGAAATGAACAACGCATTTGCTTATGTTGTTGAGCCAGACCTTGGAGATGGAGCTGAAAGATTTATAACAGCTGATGTCACAGAACAGCTTCTTGAAGGAAATTTTGCTCAGATTCCCTTGATAACTGGATCAACCAAAGATGAACTCACCTGGCTGCCAATACGTTAGTTCACATTCTGAATAAAAAGAATTATGCATTTAAGTGTAATATTTGACGGAAGATACATAAAGTCGAGGCATCTAGAAAAAGCCTCATCCAAAATACACACATCAAAAATAGTTTTGCATCATCTGTCATCGTTATCAACATCTTGATCTTCTTCTTCTTTCTCCGTTTCCAGCTTGCTGAGTCAGGTTGTGAATCGAGCACTTACCTGTCTCACCACCACTCCTCTCCTTCTTTAATTACATCTTCAGGTTTTCCTCCTCTTCTCTCTACACTCCCAAACTGTATCTGCCGAACTTAACTGTCATAACATGTAAATAAACTTGCCAATATCCCCATATATTGAAAGAATTCATAATATATTGAATGTAATTGAGGCAGTAACATTTATACCTTCATTAATTACACTATGTAGCAGGAGTTAGGATGTTCCTAGACATTGCATAGATGTTCTCTAATGGCCAGAAGATAAATATCAATGTTTTTGATTGCACGCTGCTTGTTACTTAATGTCAACAAAGATTTTCAACAAGAGAAGTTGCAAGGCAAGTATTCATGAATGAGGGATTTATTGAGGACCTGGAATTGTTTGCAAACAACAAGTAGTGTTCTTGACTTACCCTGCACTGGAAATACTAGGACAACAACTGCTTCAGATGACCAGTATTCACTTCTCATCTGGAGAAATCCTAGCTATACTTCCACAATGATAAACAATGACTCTGTGAGTGCCACTGGAAGGCAAGTGTCAAAGTAGGCTATATGAAACAGACTCCACAACTCTCTTTTTTATAAATGGCCATGGAGATGTCTATCTCTTAACCCAGACACCATGATGCATGGTGCATGTGGATCCAAAATCACCAAAAAAGGATTGGGTAAATTGGCACAAAGTTCTCTTCCTGCATCTGTCTGATACCAGATGTCCATAAATAATGTGTGTGGAGGGAACCCAGTAAATCTGCATCAGTGATATTCTAGACAGGCCATATTCAAAGGCCATTGTTGCCCACCGAGGAAAAGCTCAAGGCTCCACAATACAAGGATAACATCCTCCAACTATTGTTGCACTGTTTTGTCGGCATTTTGGAAAGAATTCAAACAACCATCAAAAATTTTGTCGATTGTTTCAGTATTGCATGATGGGATTGATGTGCATGTTCCCTTGATATGAATCCTATTGAACATGTTTGGAATAAATTGAAAAAGAGCTGTGTGATGACATCCAGACCAATCATGACTTTTACACAACTTAAGGAGGATTGACACTGAATAATGGGATAAATTACATCAGTATGTCACATTCTCTGCTTTTAGATTGATTATTCTCAAAGTTCTTGATGTAGTTGATGATTGATGCTCTCGGTGGAGGTTGGCTGTAATATCATAGGGTGAAAACTAATTGACTACAAATGACGAAGGCAACACACAGAATTGCAGTTCGTTGAAACTTTTATTTATTATTAGTGCCCGATTGTCCCCATTCATGGCCAGCTTACAAGTCTCATTAATACCAGGCACGTACATTCCACACATCAATAATATGAATTAAAACTGTCCATGTGAGGAATACAAAAGTTCTAGGTGTACATAGTAATATACACTTTCCACACTGACTAACTTTTGTATAATTGTTCAAATTTAAAGTTCAAAACTGACTTGGCTTGTGGCTCATATCGTGGCCAGAACAATAAACAATACTTGGAACAGTTTATACATCTTTCAAAAGCAATAGATTGGCTGGCCAGTACTTACCTTTGTGCTGTGCTGCCAATAGTGACACAAATGAAGAAAAAAGAAAACAGAGAAATAACGACAAGCTTTCAGAACACAGTTCCTTCTTCAGGTGGGAAAGAAGGGAAGAAAAGAGGATGGGAACGGAAGGGGAAGGTAAATCATGACCTAGGTCATGAGGAACATGTTCAAAGAGTGTGGACATCAGAGATACCGTATATTAGTCATTTGTTTGTACATCTGACAACTGACGAAACAATACTCTGAAACATGCCGTGAGCGCATCTTATTCATATTATCCAAAAAATGCCACTGGAAATTACTTATTGTTAATTGAACCATTACATTAATTATAATGGAAAAGTAAACAATTACATGAAACTAGCTATTGTAAAATATATCATAAACAATACTGAGTAAATTGACATACAAATTTTGGTTAAATTAATAGTATTTCATTTGCAAATATATTTAAATGGGTTTTCAAAAATAACTTCATAATAAACGGTAATTATACAGAAACTAAAGAGGGCAAAACCTTGCTAACATTAGTTGTGAAACATGTTAATACCTACTTTAACATTATGAGAAAAGAATTTACATAGTTTTAATAGAAACATTAATTGAACTTTAACAATACACTTCTGGCACAAATTAACTAATATTTCCTAACTGAACAAATGCATTCAGTATCAAATAATAGAAAGAGACTACAGCTAGTTCTTTACAACAAATAATAACAATAGTTTTGGAAAAGAAAATGATAACAGACTAATTACATTCATATTTATTATTATGCAATAGTGGTATTGGGAGGTTTTGTAATGCAAGCAGGTGGGAATAAATTCCAACATGCTCCATTCAAGTATTGATTGAATGAACTTGTGGAGCATGCGGGCTGGCATACATGCAAGGAGCAACTCTTTATTGAATGAGGGTATTATAAAAAGTCTTACATAAAGAAAATTTATTTTAGGTTCTGTCCAAATACAAAAGAAGTTTTGTATTAGATTTTTTCACTAAATCAGAAAATGTATCAATTTACAAATAACAAGTCACCATGGTACAGAATACCAGAGAGCTTTTGTTGGGTTGTGATGTGTGTGTTAGTTTTATATCTATGGATAGAATAGAGGGTGCCTGATGTCATAACCACTACATTATTTAATGGCAGTATCTCTGACGTCCACACTTCCGAAACACCACCTTCATGACCTAGGTCATCAACTACCTTTCCCTTCTGTTCCCTTCCTTTCTTCTTCCTTTCTCTCACACCTGATGAAGGAACTGTGTTCCGAAAGCTTGTCCTTTTGTTCCCTTTTTTTCTGTTTCTTCATTTGTGTTACTATCGGTGGTACAGCACAAAGGTAAGTACTGGCCAGCCATTCTATCTCGTTTCAACAATATTTATCATCTCTGAGGAGAATTTTCATTATTAATCAAACATTATTTAATCTAGTCTTTTTAACTATTAACCATCTCAATCTCTTGTTCGGTAGTTAGGAATGATTTATGAAGCTCTGTTTTCTTTCTAATTCCACATGATATGTTTAAGGACCAATATTTAACAAGATAACTGTTAAATAAAGATGAGTTAGTCTGTATGATTGATAGATAGAGTAGGAATCATGCAACCAGAGCTTCCATAGCTATACTGAAAGGCAAAAAAGGCAGAAAATATGGGCAGGCAATTTCCTTACCAGAATTGAATGTATTTCAGCCACAAGGGAATTAGTAACTGCAAAACTGTATGATGGTTGGTCTATCTTACAGAGGTTATCTGACCAATGTGATTAAATTTATGACAAAATCAAAATGCACAGTCCTAGATATCTTTCTGAATTCCACAAATTAATAAAGCCTTTTATGAATTAGTCTGAAAACAGAGTATTTTTCTACCAGAGGTTCATATAAAACCTTCCCTAAGTATTCTGAGAATATGCAACAAACAACTTGAATGTACATGTTTTGGAAACTTTTGAAAAAAGTCATTTTCCAAAATTTCTAGTGTGGTTTTAATATATGAACATTATAAGAGTCAGTTGTCAATGAATCAATGAATAAATGTAAACAATAGTTAAAAATATCTTTTTAATAATTTTTACATATTGTAGCAACTATGACGTCATAGTGGAACTTTGTAATGTTTCAGAAACTCTCCAAGGCAATTTTACACAGTCTGCAGTAGATAATTATGTGACAGCACTTTTAACTGGCGTCTTCCAAGGCAACAATGCTACAACTATAGCAGAAATGGTCAGGCAGACAAAGGAATTTTACTTTGGTGATAGACCAATAACTAATGAATCTGGAACTGCTCTTGGACAAGTAAGTAAAGCACCAAATGTATTTAAAATATATATTACTACTTTTAACTGGCATGCTTTATATTAGAATGCAAAACTGTGTCAAAATTTCAAATTAGTAGGTCAATAAATTTTCTTGATTTTCTAGTGAAAGAAATGAACACAAAATGGAAATGTTTCTAATGGCACAGCTCTGAGATTGCTCAATCAATTGTTTTAATGAGATAGAATGGCTGGCCAGTACTTACCATTGTGCTGTACCGCCGATAGTAACACAAAATGAAAAAACAGAAAAAAAGGGACAAAGGGACAAGCTTTCGGAACAGAGTTCCTTCGTCAGGTGGGAGAGAAGGGAAGAATAAAGGATGGGAATAGAAGGGAAAGGTGGTTCACGACCTAGGTCATGAAGGTGGTGTTTCGGAAGTGTGGGCGTCAGAGATACTGCATGTATGTACTGAGCCAAGCCAGAGAGGATAAATATAACTAAAAAGGAAAGATCAAGTAGTAAAGAGAAGAGAAGAGAGTGAAATTAATGATGCTGAGGGGTGTAGGAGGGGCGGGAGGGGGGGTGTCTAAAACGTTTTTCATAAACAGGGAAATATGGATGGATACACACACACACACACACACACACACACACACGGAGAGAGATAGAGAGAATGACAGAGAGAGCGAGAGGGCGGTAGAGAGAGGGGGGGGGGGTAAGGAACGGATAATGAATAGGTGAGCTGAGGATGGAGGAAGGGGAGGGGTTAGCGTAGATTTAGGCCAGGGGGGTGGCGGGAGGAGAGGATATGTTGGAGGGCAAGTTCCCACCTCCGTAGCTCTGAGGGACTGGTGTTGGTTGGTACTATCCAAATGGCACGTGTGGTGTAACACGTGCCCAGGTCCCTGGAGTTATGCTGGAGGGCATGTTCTGCCACAGGATATTGGGTGTCCCCCAGGCGAACAGTTCGTCTATGCCCATTCATCCGCTCAGCCAATTTGTTGGTAGTCATACCAACATAAAAGGCTGAACAGTGGACACATGTCAGCTGGTATATGACATGCGTTGTCTCACATGTGGCCCTGCCTTGAATTGGGTAGGTTTTTCCTGTGGTGGGGCTGGAGTATAAGTAAGTAAGTATAAGTCCAATGCATCCTCCCACTACCACATACTCCAGCCCCACCACAGGAAAAACCTACCCAATTCAAGGCAGGGCCACATGTGAGACAACGCATGTCATATACCAGCTGACATGTGTCCACTGTTCAGCCTTTTATGTTGGTATGACTACCAACAAATTGGCTGAGCGGATGAATGGGCATAGACGAACTGTTCGCCTGGGGGACACCCAATATCCTGTGGCAGAACATGCCCTCCAGCATAACTCCAGGGACCTGGGCACGTGTTACACCACACGTGCCATTTGGATAGTACCAACCAACACCAGTCCCTCAGAGCTACGGAGGTGGGAACTTGCCCTCCAACATATCCTCTCCTCCCGCCACCCCCCTGGCCTAAATCTACGCTAACCCCTCCCCTTCCTCCATCCTCAGCTCACCTATTCATTATCCGTTCCTTACCCCCCCCCCCCCTCTCTCTCTACCGCCCTCTCGCTCTCTCTGTCATTCTCTCTATCTCTCTCCGTGTGTGTGTGTGTGTGTGTGTGTGTGTGTGTGTATCCATCCATATTTCCCTGTTTATGAAAAACGTTTTAGACACCCCCCCCTCCCGCCCCTCCTACACCCCTCAGCATCATTAATTTCACTCTCTTCTCTTCTCTTTACTACTTGATCTTTCCTTTTTAGTTATATTTATCCTCTCTGGCTTGGCTCAGTACATACATGCAGTATCTCTGACGCCCACACTTCCGAAACACCACCTTCATGACCTAGGTCGTGAACCACCTTTCCCTTCTATTCCCATCCTTTATTCTTCCCTTCTCTCCCACCTGACGAAGGAACTCTGTTCCGAAAGCTTGTCCCTTTGTCCCTTTTTTTCTGTTTTTTCATTTTGTGTTACTATCGGCGGTACAGCACAATGTTAAGTACTGGCCAGCCATTCTATCTCATTTCAACAATATTTATTATCTCTGAGGAGAATTTTCATCATCAATCAATTGTTTTGAAATTTTGATATAATGTTGTACTGGGATACACCCATAAGGGGTTTTTTATGCTTTTATTTTTAATGAGTTTGTGAAATGATGCTGTGGTGTATGGGAGGGTGTCGTCTGTAACTGACTGTAATAGCATACAGGTTGACTTAGACAAAATTTCTAGTTGGTGCGAAGAATGGCAGCTAGCTCTCAATGTAGAAAAATGTAAGGTGATGCGCATGAGTAAAAAAAACAATCCTATAATGTTCGAATACAGCATCAGTAGTGAGCTTCTTGATGCGGTCGCGTCGTTCAAATATCTAGGCGTAACATTGCAGAGCGATATGAAATGGAACGAGCATGTAAGGACAGTTGTGAGTAAGGCGGACAGCAGACTTCGGTTTATTGGGAGAATTTTGGGAAGATGTACTTCACCTGTAAAGGAGACCGCGTATAAAACGCTTGTACGACCACGTCTTGAGTATTGCTCAAGTATTTGGGACCCGCAGCAGATCGGTTTGAAGGAAGACATAGAGGCGGTTCAGAGGCGAGCAGCTAGATTTGTTACCGGTAGGTTCGACCAATGCACGAGTGTCACGGAAATGCTCCGGCAACTCAACTGGGGATCGCTGGAAGAAAGACGACGTTCTTTTCGTGAATTTAAGTTAAGTAAATTTAGAGGGCCGGAATTTGAAGCTGAGTGTAGTACGATCTTGCTGCCGCCTACTTACATTTCGCGTAAAGATCACAAAGACAAGATAAGAGAAATTAGGGCTCGTACGGAGGCATATAGGCATTCTTTTTTTTCCTCGTTCAATTTGGGATTGGAATAGGAAAGGAAATGCCTAGTAGTGGTACAGTGTACCCTCCGCCACGCACCTTACGGTGAATTGCGGAATATGTATGTAGATGTAGATGTAGAAATGAGTTGCAAAACATGTTGCTACTTTGTTATTTGGCCTCCTCCTCCACAGTTGCTGTTATACAATTTGTATATGTTAAATCACTGTCTTTTAAAACTATAAAAATTAGTCTAATTCAGACGACAAGCCTTTTGCTTTATTTTAAAGCATATTATCATCAGTGATCAGGTTTGTTATGTTGCCCTCTACATGTGTTTTTTTACTTGCACTCACATTGCCACTTATGCTGTCACCGTATTCTGAATTAATGTTGTTTGCCAAAATCGCCAGCAACTCTGCGATTTTTACCCCACACACTTCCCTCCAATGCTAAAGTGACAATTTCTTGATGCTTCAGAATATGTCTCACTGCAACTAGCACAAGTAAATTTAAACTCAATAATATAAGCATAGGGAGCAATTCACCACAAAGACAATCACTATGCCACAAACAGGCACGTATAAAACACACCATATTCACAAAAATTAATTTTTTGGCTACAGCCTTCATGAGAATGCAGCATGCATCCACAGAAGATTGTGGCCAAACAGTTATATTGTGTGAATTGGATTGTCTTCCCTGTGTGCTTGTCTGTAGCTCAGCAATTGTTTTTATCCTGAGGTGCAAACCATCTTTATATTCTTGATACTCCAATCTGGTCTTTCCATTGTTACATTTAAACTAATTTAGTTATTTATATCCTTCATTTTAACACTGTTCTTTGTGCCTACATCTCAATTAATTCATTTTATGTTCTTTTTGCAGTTATATTCCGACATCATTGTGATATTCCCTGTGGATCGTGCAGCCAAACTAGTCTCCCAAAGGAACACAGCACCTGTTTATTACTATCATTTCACGTACCAGGGCAGGTATAGTTGGGCATATTTACCAGGAACCCAAACTCCATATGGTAAGCATTTATTTTATTAGAAGGCATTTTAAAAATAATTTTGAAATCTGCATAGATATATTTAATAAATACTTGCCACAGGTTGCATTGTAGAAAAACTGGATCTTTTTACTGTCATGTTTCTGTAATAACTGTAAATAATTTTATATACAAATCATCATCAGTGAACTTATTAGTTTGTATAGTAATAATTATTACTATAAATATAAAAAATAGAAAACGGATGACTTACCCAAAGGACCGGCTCATCGATAGACACAAATAAAATCACACACAATGTGAGCCGCTCCTTTGGGTAAGTCATCCGTTTTCTATTTTTTATATTTGTTTATCCCACCAGGAAAGTTTCCTTCTATAATTTTAATTATCACTATATCAACATTTCATAAGTTGTAAGATGACTATAAAGTATATTTTCTCTTATGTATGTTCTACTTTATTATCCTCCAGAAATCTTAATAGTTTACACTTAATGTGTTCAATTTTTCTTGTATTTTTTTAATGATAGTCTGTAAATGATGGAAAACATTGCTTACATCAGTTTCTGTCACATTTCAGGTTTAATTGAGTCTTTATCTTTTAGATTTCTTCTCCTTCCTCTTTCAATAGATTAATTTGTCTTGTTAACCTTTTTATGGCTATTCAGCTTTTTAAATGTTCTTCTCTGTACATCCTCACTTTTAATAGAGTTGCATGTTACAATTATCAATTAACTCAACATATGATAACTGTCAGGCAAAGCACTTATTCAGCCCTGTACTGTTGAAGAAAAATGCTAAGAAACTGATTTTCATACCAGAGGTCAATATATTTCCATTTATCAGTAAATTCAAGATGAAATAATGTGAGTTTTACCACAAAGATGTAGCGAAAAGCTGCGACAGGCACATAAAAAAGACACACGCATACAACTCTTTCGTCAGATGTGGAATTGAGAAGTACGAGGCACGTACAAAAAGTAAGTTCTGTTTGGTAATAAAATGAAATTGTACACAGATACAGAAGAAATTTTTATTGCACAATATTCTACAACTGTTAAACTACTTTTACACATAACTGCTGAAATTTTGCAGGCATTTGGCATAGTGTGGCACCAGTTTTTGTGTACCTTCTTCATAGAAATCTGCCGCTTGTGTCTTCAACCAGTTGGAAACAGTTTCTTTCAGCTCTTCGTCATAGCAAGAGCACTAATTGTAAACCTTCGGTTTTCCTGGATCTTGTCATCAATCGCGTGAACTAGTTCTTCTGTAACCAATGGTGGACGCCCACTTCATTCTTCATCGTGCACATCACTATGCCCACCATTGAACTGTCGGGCCCATCTTCTTACCATTGAATCAATCACCACATTTGGTCCGTTAACATCTCAAATTTGCTGATAAATTTCACTTTCCTTGCATTCAGAAACCGAATCACCGACCTGATTTCACAGGCGGCGGGATTTTCAATCAATGCCGACATTTCAAACAAGCACAACAAAACGTACATAACTGACAGCGATATCCAAATGATGCACGTTATTCTCCTTGATACACATCGTCTACAGTGCATTGAAATGGAACTTACTTTCTGGACGCGCCTCGTATATCATGATTAACCTTTCTGGCAGACAGGAAGATGGGCTTCACCCTCGAGCTACCTGGGGCACTGCTACTGATTTGGTCATACAGTGCGCAAAGAGTAGGAGTTTAGGGTCTGAGGGCAGCAGGGGGACCTTACTTTCCTTGATGTCATGACGATTTGGTGCACTGCACTTCTGTGACTGTGATGTAGGCATCAGGTCTCTACTGTTGCAGCTGTTGGTGTTGTTGCTGCTGTACAGGAGGTTGGGACAGTGGACGCTGTGCAGAGACACGGGTAGAGGGTGTGGCACTAATGGTCACCTTGCCCAGCTGCAGCAAATTGGTGGATTCAGGGAAAGGGGGGGGGGGAGTGGATGGCCAGTGGTAGCGGTGGTAACAATAACAGTAGCCCATTGTGGGGCTGCCCACTGCTGATGGCTCCTTGACGTACAGGACCGGCTTGAAGTTCGTGTGTCCCAACTTTCTGTGCCACTGAAAGCTGTCTGAGTAATAGATAATGCGGCCCTCTGAGCCAAACGTTATGTGGGCGCCTTGGTGGTTACGAACGGCATACTGGTAAGTGTTACCCGCGCGAGTAGTGACGTCAGCGATAACGGACCGCCGCGGCGACGCAAACCGCCGCGCTGACGCGTGCCTCTAGTATTCCTTGGCACGCGTAAGCTCTAAGACTGCTGCCGCCGAGCCGCCGCAGAGTCTAAGTCCCGCTCAAGGTCATACGCCTTCTAGGTTTAAAAGGGCCGTTAGGAGCTTTCTCGCGGTCTAGCTGGATCGGATCGACGTTCATTATGGTTCGTAATCAGCTCTTCATGTAGATCATTTTAACATCAAAAAGTTTTCAAAAATCTCAATTTCGAAAAATGGTGCCTAAAGCGTACGCGTGCCAAGGGAATGCTAGAGGCACGCGCGTACGCCTGGGCCCACCATCCTGACCCCCTATATTAGCTTCCACCTACCCAATTTTAATGCGGAAAAAAGCTTTCTTCATCATTTCTTCACCTTATTAACATGTCCTTCATTTTGTGTCCCAACTTCGTCGCCGCTTTTGTGTCCCAGCCTCGTCGTAGGTGTCGGTGGCCGAGTGGAATGAGACCGACACGCTGGTGCAGGTACGGAGGGGAGCAGCCAGAAACTATAAACACTCGAGTAAATTAGAAAGAGATATATTGCACAGAATGTAACAATACTTAACTTTTACATAGTACTGCAGAATGTTGATACATAGTTGTTAGAGGCCTGCCTAGTGCCTGTATGATAGCAAAGTCTTCAATGGTGCCTATCTGATTACGAAGGTCCTAACTCGTTGCTATCTCAGTCCGAAGTCGTTGCTATCTCAGTCCGAAGTGCGAAGTGCTTCAGTGGTGGCCACGAGCGGAGTTGTCGCAGAGGGCGCTCGTGGCTGTCGTTGTGAGAACGCCGCGCCGTGCGTGCATGGCGGCGCGCGGCGAAAGTAAGAGGCGCGCACTTTGTACTTGTGCGACACCACACCCCTCCCCCCCAAACCGCCGCGCCGTCGTGGCGTAGGGCTGAGGGCCACGGCGACGGCACTGGGAGGAGGGCCTGGGCGGGGGGCGTTACTGGTGGGACGGGCGTCGTAGCTGAGGCCGGGATCGAGACGCCGTCCGCGCCCCGGCATCCGCCTTGCGATCCTCCAGGGAACCCGCCGAAACCTGGGGAAGGGCGCCCGCCCCCGCCCAGAGGGAGCAGGTCATCTTCTTCTGAGGTGCGTGGCCCAAGCTGGGGGGGCCCGCACGGTCCCGGAGTCCCTCTCGGTGACGCTGTCATCTGCGGCGGCGACAGCGGCGGCGACGACTGCGTCGGATGTACGTCGACGTCCATAGGGAGCTCGTAGTCCGGGGACGAACGATGTGGCTGTGCTCCCTGGCGGTGAACTGGGTCTGGAATCAAGAAACCGGAGACAGGATCGCGCGGCCTGTGCAGGCGCAATTGGTTTGCGTGGCGCCGCAGCTCCGACCCTGTGGAAGAACGTACAACAAACATATTGCGCCCAAGCACGCGTTGAATGGTGCCGGCAACCATGTCTTCTTGTTTCCAGCAAACACCCTGTACAGCACCGGCGTGGAAACCTGAAAACGCGTAGCGCCATACGAACCGACTCGGTGCGTGGGAGGCTGCAGCAGGTGAAGGAGAGTGCGGTGACGGCGGCCGTGTAGCAGCTCGGCAGGAGACGGGCCGTCACGTGGCATGCACCGATACGTAGACAGGAAAATTTGAAGAGCTTGCTGCCTGGAGTGCTGACCTTTCATCTTCTCCATGTGAGACTTGAATGTTCGAACGAAACGTTCTGCTTCACCATTGGACTGAGGGTGAAAAGGTGCGGTGGTGATATGCTGAATGCCATTCACACGACAAAACTGTTGAAATTCCGCACTAACAAACTGAGGTCCATTGTCACTGACGATAGTTTCAGGCAAGCCTTCGATGCAAAACACTGATGTTAAGGCACTGATTGTACTAGACGCCGTCGTTGAGTTCATGGCAATCACAAAAGGAAACTTGCTGAAAGCGTCTACAACGATTAACCAGCGCATATTCCAGAAAGGTCCGGCAAAGTCAATATGTAAACGCTGCCATGGTCCCTTGGGGCGTGGCCAGTCTGAGAAACGTTGCGGAGGAGCCGCCTGATGCTCCGCACAAACCGTACACTGTGACGTCATGCTCTCTATCTGAGCGTCCATACCAACCCAGGTACAATGACGTCTGGCCAATTGCTTTGTCCTAACAATGCCCCAATGTCCTTGATGCAGGAGGCGTAACACTTCTCGTTGCAGGGAACGAGGAACAATCACTCTTGCTTGGTCGTTGTCGGTATGCAACAACAGTACACCCTGACTTAAAGATAATGCATGACGTTGTGCAAAATAACGTCGAACCAGAGGCCGATCAATGTCTTTGGCTCTGGCAGGCCACCCTGAGCGAACAAAACGTGCTACCACACTTAAGTCTGCATCCGCAGCTGTTTCCTGTGCAACCCGACGAGAGTTTAAAGGAAAGTCTGCGACAGCGGAAGCATCTCTGGAGTCTATCTGACAACATGCCATTTCTGAAGAATCAAATGATACATCCTGGCCAACCGGAAGTCGGGAAAGTGTGTCCGCGTTGGCGTGTTTAGTGGTAGGTCGGTACAAAATCTCATACTGATAATTTGACAATATCAAGGACCATCTCTGAAGCTTTTGTGCCGTTCGTGGCGGAATTGGCTTTGTGGGTGAGAACAACGACGTGAGAGGCTTGTGGTCAGTCAACAAATAGAATTTTCTGCCATAGAGATAATGATGAAACTTTGTGACGCCGTAAATGATTGCTAAGGCCTCCTTTTCTATCTGACTGTAATTCTGTTGCGTCGGCGTCAGTAGCTTGGATGCAAAGGCAATAGGACGATCATGACATCCAATACGATGTGACAGAACTGCGCCTACACCGTACGACGAGGCGTCAACTGCTAACACTACAGGCTTCTGTGGGTCAAAGGGAATCAAACATGCATCACTGAGCAGTGCAGACTTTAGGTTGTCAAAGGCAACCTGACAATCTTTAGACCATACAAAAGGAACATTCTTCCTACGTAAGCGATGCAGTGGAGCTGCAATCTGAGAGGCATTGGGAATAAACCTGAAATAATAGTTAAGCTTTCCCATTACTGCTTGCAATTCGTGCACATTCTTAGGAGGAGGCAAGTCTTTGATTGCTCGAAGATGTGACTGTAAGGGATGAATTCCTTGGGCATTAATCACATGGCCTAGGTACTCTATTTCAGTTTGAAAAAACGAACACTTTGCTTTATTACAACGTAGACCTGCTGCAGTCAAAACTTTGAAAAGGCACTCCAGGTTTGCTAAATGTTCTTCAACTGTACGTCCGGATACCACAATATCATCTAAATAGTTCGAACAACACGGTACAGAAACTGTCAGCTGTTCCAAAAAGCGCTGAAAAATAGCGGGAGCGGAAGAACTGCCAAAGGGTAGGCGTTGAAATTGAAAAAGGCCCATATGAGTATTAATGACGAAAAACTTTTTTGACTCGTCATCAAGTGGAATCTGTAAGTATGCCTCTGCTAAATCAATCTTGGAAAAGAAGCGAGACTGTCCTAATTTGTCCATCAGTTCCTCAGGTCTGGGCAGGGGATAAGTGTCTACAATTGTTTGACTGTTCACTGTTGATTTGAAGTCCGCACAGAGACGAAGTTTTCCTGACGGCTTGGGTATAATTACTATAGGCGAGGCCCACTGACTCGCAGAAACAGGAGAAATCACCCCACTATCTTGCCAACGTTTAAGTTCTTCGGCAACTGTATCACGCAAGGCGATAGGCACTGGTCTAGCTTTACGAAACTTTGGAACTGCAGATTCTTTTAAAGTTACATGTGCCACGAAGTCTTTTGCACAACCTAGTTCCGGCGAAAACAGGTCACTATATTTGTCACACAATGCATTGATCTTATCCTGAGGCACTATTGACGAAATTTGAAGTACATCTCTTTGAATTGATAAACCAAACAAGTCAAAAGCATCTAGTCCAAAAATGTTCTGCGTAGATTTGGCCTGAAGAACAACAAAAGCAACTGTTTTCGTAACACCTTGAAAAGAGGCGGGCAGGCTACATGTTCCTAGCACGGGAATATTTTCACCTGTATAAGCTGTTAACACTTGCTGTGACGGCGACAATTTTGGCGAACCCAGAAGTTCATAAGTATCGTTATTAATTAATGTGACAGCGGAACCAGTATCAAGCTGAAATTGCACAGTCTTATTTTCTATAGAGAGAGTAACAAACAGCTTGTGCTTCTGGCGCACGACCGGTGCGCGAATGTGGGCAACGTCTAATACATATTGTTTTCTGCGCTTGCGCGGGTTGCGTGCGGTAGGAAGCGGCGCATACTCGGCACACAGCGGATTAACCACACTGTCACTAGATGACACTACCGCCGGATCGGCGTCCGCGCAATGCGAGGCTACTGCACTAAAATTACTTTCAGTATCTACAACAAATCTACTGTCACTAGCTACACAGTACTGGGCACTATTACAAGGAGCAGTTGCAGAAGGCACCATTTTCACTACAGGAATGCACTGTTCATAGTCATTTTGCTTGTCCCGAACCCGTTTCCGTTGCACTGTTTTACGCGCTCGTCGGCGCTTGCTACGTGGTGCACTATATAGTTTTGCCATAGTCGCAGAACTACTTTCTTGCAATTGAGATCCAAGGAAAGCACTGTTCAATTCCACAGCCCGTATAACATTCACAGAACGAACTGTCCTCGCACTCTGCGAAGCACTGTTTCTAACGTTACTGTTCTTTGAGTTTTTAATTTGCATACACACAGACTGCACATGTCCCAATTTGCCACATTGATAACAGGATGCGTTGAGACTAGGGCAATGAGCACGCTTGTGGCGAGACACACACTGGGGGCAAGATTTACGTACATTTTTCTGAAATGAGCGTTGGCGCCCGTTATGCAAATTACTGTGTCTAACACTACGGGGCGACCTTTGCGTCGCACTTTTACACTGGCTACTGTTCACTGTCTGTTCAGCACGGCCGGTAGAAAAATAAGAATCACTAGTGCTATACTGAGAACTACCGCTAGGAAAGCGTCCGTTGCGGCGCACTGAATTTACACTATGGCTTTGCATTTCTACATCAGCTAAGTCAAAAGTATCATGCGCTTCTATAAGCTGCAGTACACTGTCTAAGGAGGGGTCAGACTGTTTTAGAATTGCTGCTCTAATTCTGGGGTCCTGAATGTTCTGCGTAATCGCATCCCTCAACATAACGTCACTATACGACAGTCCACAAGAGCAAGTAAATTTACATTGGCGGGTTAAGCCCTTCAATTCCGTAATCCACTCTTGGTGTGACTGCTGCGGTAATTTTTTAAGTCTGAAAAATCGGTATCGTGCAGCAGCTACGAGAACTTTTCTCTCATAATGAGCATTTAGTGCCTCTACTATTTGTTCAAAGTCTACATCACGAGGAGATGCGTGAGGGAATAGTTTTTGCAATAATACGAAGGTCTGGGGGCCCACTACAGATAATAACAGATGCTTCACTTTCTGACCTGTAATTTGATGAGCCGCGACGAGTTCTTGAAACTGCGCCAGATAATCACTCCATTCTTCCTCACGTTCGTTGTATTGGCGAAACGTAGGAAGTGTTGCGGCGGCAGGTGTGGGCTGCTGAAGCGGCGGCTGTTGTTGTTGGTTAGCTGCCTGCGCTGTGAGCTGGGACATCGCCTGGAGTAGCTGGGTAATTTGCGCCGTCTGTAACTGAATAATTTCCATTAAGTTTGGGTTCGGGGTAGTGGCCATGCTGACCGATTAGGCGCCGCGTATGCAAGTAACTTATAACAAAACACAAATGCAATATGAAAGAGGAAGCTCTGCAACAAAAAAGTCCACAAAATACGTAACAGAATATGTTCCCCCAAAAATCTTATAATAAGGGTGGGTGGGCGGGAGCAATTTTTGCGTGCTCCGACTGCTGCTGTCTGGCTGCTGCAAGCGGGCTGGTCCAAGGTTCTATCCCATCCTCGTCGCCACTTTTGTGTCCCAACTTCGTCGCCGCTTTTGTGTCCCAGCCTCGTCGTAGGTGTCGGTGGCCGAGTGGAATGAGACCGACACGCTGGTGCAGGTACGGAGGGGAGCAGCCAGAAACTATAAACACTCGAGTAAATTAGAAAGAGATATATTGCACAGAATGTAACAATACTTAACTTTTACATAGTACTGCAGAATGTTGATACATAGTTGTTAGAGGCCTGCCTAGTGCCTGTACGATAGCAAAGTCTTCAATGGTGCCTATCTGATTACGAAGGTCCTAACTCGTTGCTATCTCAGTCCGAAGTCGTTGCTATCTCAGTCCGAAGTGCGAAGTGCTTCAGTGGTGGCCACGAGCGGAGTTGTCGCAGAGGGCGCTCGTGGCTGTCGTTGTGAGAACGCCGCGCCGTGCGTGCATGGCGGCGCGCGGCGAAAGTAAGTGGCGCGCACTTTGTACTTGTGCGACACCACACTTCATGCTGTTGTATCATCAGTTCCATTAACAATGTGACATGTGTGACGTCATCAAGATGGCGGCGGCCCGTACGGCATAAGACTCTGAGATTATGTCAGCAAAGTTAAAGTTTTCCTCCATAAGACCAATGTTAGGACTTTAACTTCAAAAACTGTTGCACCCTTAATAACCAGTAACCTATCCTCCTGACCAACTCGGTATATACCATTGTAATCAGCTCTTCATGTAGATCATTTTAACATCAAAAAGTTTTCAAAAATCTCAATTTCGAAAAATGGTGCCTAAAGCGTACGCGTGCCAAGGGAATACTAGTGGCACGCGTCAGCGCGGCGGTTGGCGTCACCGCGGCGGTCCGTTATCGCTGACGTCACTACTCGCGCGGGTTGCATACCGCGCAGGGGCCCATGATTACGCGGCACCGTTGCGCGCACACATCAGTGCCTCTAGCATTCCCTTGGCACGCGTACGCTTTAGGCACCATTTTTCGAAATTGAGATTTTTGAAAACTTTTTGATGTTAAAATGATCTACATGAAGAGCTGATTACAATGGTATATACCGAGTTGGTCAGGAGGATAGGTTACTGGTTATTAAGGGTGCAACAGTTTTTGAAGTTAAAGTCCTAACATTGGTCTTATGGAGGAAAACTTTAACTTTGCTGACATAATCTCAGAGTCTTATGCCGTACGGGCCGCCGCCATCTTGATGACGTCACACATGTTATAATCCTCCTGACCAACTCAGGTGTGTGTGTGTGTGTGTGTGTGTGTGTGTGTGTGTGTGTGTGTCCTTATCTTAAAATAAAACTCTTATTGAAACTAAAAATACTTCTTTATTTCAATGACGATAATAATACAACACATCTCCAATAACTCTAATCTTACTACAATTCAACATTCCTTTAATCCAAATAGCGACGCCTTCCTGTTCGTTAACTCTACGATAATTACGAGTTCTAACAACAAATGGCATGTTACAAGAGTAATACGATTTACCCATATCTTTATTATACACTTCAAACACTTGAAATGTCCGATAAGCAATCACATCTCTATTATTAAAACTCTCAAGTCCACCTTGCGCCTTTAAAGTATCACCGTTACCACGAACAATTGCAGCTGTAATCCAACCATTACCATGACTCGGATTAGTGTCAGCTCTAGTAACTGTAAACTGGAAAACACCACCGCAAAACACACTAGGTCCTTGCAGAAACACCTGTGCCCCTACATTATTAGTCGCATTCTTAATGTCTATATTATCAATAGCCTTAAACACTGTAGGACGAGAACTCCTGACCCTCCGCCTACGAACCATAATGAACGTCGATCCGATCCAGAAAGACCGCGAGAAAGCTCCTAACGGCCCTTTTAAACCTAGAAGGCGTATGACCTTGAGCGGGAATGCAACAGCAACAACAAATGGCATGTTACAAGAGTAATACGATTTACCCATATCCTTATTATACACTTCAAACACTTGAAATGTCCGATAAGCAATCACATCTCTATTATTAAAACTCGTGCCTCTAGCATTCCCTTGGCACGCGTACGCTTTAGGCACCATTTTTCGAAATTGAGATTTTTGAAAACTTTTTGATGTTAAAATGATCTACATGAAGAGCTGATTACAATGGTATATACCGAGTTGGTCCGCCTCTATAAGGAGTCTCCTTTGAGATAAGACACAGCCAGTGGGGCTCCAGACCTTGTCGTCTTGGGTGGCTGCAGCTCATTGAATGAGATGTACTCTGTTGGCCGGCATGCCGACACCGCATTTGAATATAGGCAGGGTGAGCTCAGCTTATAAGTTTGCAAAGCCATGCGTTAGCAATGGTCACATAGTCATCCGCATCCTTTTGGACTGCAGCTGTTGTCAGTGTTGGCGGCTGTGCTGGAGCAGGCTATGATTTGGGGGACTTCTTTTCCTTGAAGGTGTCCTTAACCACAAAGACCTGGACCTTCCATTATTAGATAATGTGAGTTTTAGGTGTTTACCCTCTCACAATAGGACACATCATTTATGTGGGCCTACATTGAGATCTGGATCCTTTCACAGTTGAGTGGCAAATGTTATGTACTACAGCTACTGAATTTTGGTTGACTACCACCACATTTCTCAACCATGCAGCACATGTCCTATCAATGATGTTTCTCAAAAGATTCATTCTTATCAAAGAGCATTCACTCACTAAAAGGATTTAATAAACACTTGCATAAAAATTGTGGGGACTGATTTCACTTTTGTTGTTGTTGATGCAGTTGAATTCAGTCCAGTGATTGGTTTGATGCAGCTCTTCATCCTACTATATCCTGAGCAAGCCCTTTCAACTCCTCATAAGAACACCAACCCAGATTCATTTGAATCTTTATACTATATTCGTCTCTTGATCTCTCTCTCTGTGATTTTAATCCCCAGACACTTCCCTCCAATGCTAAAGGCACGATTTCTTGATGTCTAAAATTGTGTCCTACAAATCAATCCCTTCTTTTAGTCAAGGTATACCAGAAATTCCCTTTCTCCTCAGTTCTGTTCAGTACCTCCTCATTATTTATGCAGTCTATCCATGTAATCTTCAGCATTCTTCTGTAGCACCACATTTCAAAAACCTCTATCCTCTTCCTGACTGATCATCAATGTTTCACTACTTTACGAGGCAACAGCTCCACACAAATGCCCCCAGAAAAGACTTCCTTGCACTTATACCCGGGCCGCTGAAACTTTGCACTTGACGTTTACAAATAACAAGTGAAGAGCAAGAAGCGCGAGGCGCTATTCGCCAGGAACGATCCAGTCACAGCGCGCTAAACACTTCCAGTGGTCACGTGCCGTGACGTCAACGTTTCCGCGTTGCCGGCTTTGTTCCGTTCTACCGTAAACAAAGTTGTGTATCGCGTCTACCGCGTGTTTATGTTGTCTGTTCTTTTTTTGGTGCAGTTTGTTTTATTGTGAGTGGTTAACTTTCCGAGTTCAAATAATTGGATAATGTCACCGAAAAGACGTTTGTCGTTTTCTGAGCAAATTCTGATTCGTATGGAAAAAAAAAAAAAAAAAAAAAAAAAGAAAAGCCTTCAAAGCGTATGCTCTGAGCAGGAAGTTCATTCTCGTTTCAAACGATCGGAAAGTAGTTATGGTGCAGTGGTTACAAGAAAGAAATGCTGCAGATATGTCAATGTCAAAACTTCTTTTATATTCGCTCATGAAACAAAATAAGCCTATTACACCCACATATGCAGTAGACGAAATCAGAAAGGAGCAGCGTCACAATGTAATAAATTTGACCCCATTTCACTGCCGTTTTAACCCTAAAAATTGGTATGGAATGACATGAAGAATTACTTAAGGAACAATAAATCTTTCACAATAACAGAGGCGGAAAAGCTGTAGCATGAAGCTGTTGCCAATGTGGATGCTGCATCTTGGGGAGAGGGAAAAAAAAGCGTCCAGCACGTTGAGAAACTGATTCGGGCAGCGCATACAATGGAAGGGATCATCAGAAATCATGAATGGTTAATGATTTGTCTTGATGATGACGACAATTTTGGCAGTGACGACAACAGTGAAGATGGGGAGCAGGATGTAATTGTACCATTGTCGCCTTAAATTGGTGAGTGAAAAGCATTCTGATTATAAAAAGTAGAGAGAGAAGTTACTATCTTGGTTATTGCTTATTTCGTATCTGTCGTGAAAGCGTGTGCATTGTTGTGCTCTGGTCTTCATTAATATGCCGTTAATTAATTGCTGCTCAAGAATGAATTATTATATGCACTTTTATTGCTCAATAGCTTACATTTACGAGATGCAAATGAAAACCGTTTCGTCTGCTGTGCGTACAGAGGCTAGTGTTGCAACGTCGCTAAAGCAGTGTAGCCAACTTAACTCGCCGTAACGTGAAACATCAAGTGCAATGTTTCAGCGGCCCGGGTATAAATTAATATTTGATGTTAACAAATTTCTCTTTTTCAAAAACACTATTCTTTCCATTGCCATTCTGCATTTTATATCCTCTGTACTGCGACCATGTTATTTTACTGGCCAAGTAACAAAACTCATCTACCACCTTTATTGTGTCATTACCCAATCTAATTCCTTCAGCATGTTCTGATTTTCTTAGACTGCATTCCATTACCCTTGTTTTGCTCTTGTTCATCTTATATGCACCTTTCAACACACTGTCCATTATGTTCTTCATCTTATATGCACCTTTCAACACACTGTCCATTATGTTCAATTGCTCTTCCAGGTCCTTTCAAGTCTCTGATAGAATTTCAGTGTCATCAGCAAAATGTAATGTTTTTATTTCTTCACCCTGAACTTTAATTACTTCTCTAAATTTGTTCTTGCTATCCTCACAGCTTGCTTAATGTACAAATTGAATAAAATTAGAGAAAGACTGCAATCCTGTCTTATTTCCTTCCCAACCAATGCTTTCTTTTCATGTCCTTTGACTGTAATAACTGTTTTCTGCTTTTGTACAAGTTGTAAATAACTTTCCATTCTCTATATTTTACCCCTGATGACTTCAGAATTTGAAAAAGTGTATTACAATCAACACTGTCAAAATCTTTCTCCAAATAAGAAAAAGCTAGAAATTTAGGTTTGCCTTTCCTTAACCAATCTTCTATAATAAGTCATGATGTCAGTATTTCCTTGTGTGTTCCTACATGTCTCCCAAATCCAAACTGATCTTCTCCAAGATCAGATTCTAACAGTTTTTCAATTTGTCTGTAAATAATTTGTATTAAAATTTTGCTGATTCTGTACTTTTCATTTCTGTATGTACCTACTTTCTCGGGAACAGAGATTTGGCTGCCTCATACATCTCGCACACCAGGTGAAATATTTTTGTTATGGCTGGCTGTCCCATAGACTTCTGTAGCTCTGACAGAATGTTGTCTACTCCAGGGGCCTTGTTTCAACTTAGGTCTTTGAGTACTCAGTCATATTCTTCTCTTAGTATACAATCTCTTCTTTCCTTCATCTACTTCTTCTGCCCTTATTAAATATTGGCTCAAAGTTTATTTCCTTTGTAGAACCAATCTATATATTCTTTTCACCTTTCACTTCATTACTCAAAATTGGTTTTCCATTTGAGTTCTTGATATTCACACAACTTCTTTTCATGACTCCAAATGTCTGTTTTTTTCCTGTAGACAGTATCCATGTTCCCTCTAGTTATACATTCTTATATAGTCTAGCATTTGCCATCCAGCCACTCCTGCTTAGCCATTTTGCACTTCCTGACAATCTCAATTCATAGACATGTGCCACTCCAGTTTACCTGCTTCATTTACAGCATATTTATAGCTTCTCCTTTCATTGATTAAACTCAATATTTCCTGTGATACCCAACGATTTTTTGTAGGTCTTGTCTTCACTATTTCATCCCTGAAAGCTACCCATTCATCTTCTACTGTGTTACTTCCTTCCCCATCTTTATGTCAATTGTAGACGAAAACTACCTCTGGAAATTTCAAGAACCTCAAGTTCCTTCAATTTATTTAGGTCCCATATTCTTTTCTTAATTTTCTGCAGTTTCTTCAGTTTCAATTTACAGTTCATAATCAATAAGATATGGTCAGAGTCTATATCCACCCCTGGACATGTCTTACAGTTTAAAATCTGGATCCAAAATCTTTGTCTTGCCATTATAAAATCTATGTAGTTCTTTCTGGTGGCTCCGGATCTCTTTCATGTATATAACCATTTTTCATGGTTATTAAACCAAATGTTTGTTATGATTAAAATGTTATGTGCAAAATTCTACCACATGGCTTCCTCTTTCTTTCCTTTTTACCAGTCCATATTCTCAAGTTGAAATTCACCTGCTATTTTTCCTTCCTTTCCTTTTCCTACTACTGAATTCCAGTTCCCCATCACAATTAAGTTTTCCTCTCCTTTAACTGGCCGAATAATTTCCTTTATCTCCTCATACATTTCTTCAATCTCTAATCATTCTCATAGCTAGTTTGCATATAAACTTGGAACAGTTGTGGTCAGTCAGTATTGGCTTCATACCTATCTTGATTACAATACTGTAATCACTGCTCAGTTTATAGTAGTCTAACCACAGTCTTATTTTCTTATTTATTATTAGACCTACTCCTGTTATACCCCCAACAGATTTGGAATTTACTTATAACCCTGTATCACCTGGCCAGCAATCCTGTTCATCTTTGCACCAAACTTCACTAATTTCTACTATACCTAATTTCAACCTATCTATTTCCCTTTTTAAAATTGTAACCTCCCTACCCGATTAGGGGATCTAACATTCCATGATCCAACCCTTAGAATGCCAGTGTTATCTTTCCTGATAATGACATCCTCCTGAGTGGTCCCCTGGAGTTCCATAGGGGGACTATTTTATCTCCATATTATTTTACCCAAGAGGATTCCATCATCAATTATTCATACAGTTGAATAAGGACACCTTACAACTCACTTTGAAGATGTAATGATGAGCTGTAACAAGCACATACAACACATACAACACTTAATATATCGGCCATATCCTTCATCAGAATAAAGAACAATCACACAGGCACACTTCACAGTCACACAACCTTCATCTCTGTCTGCCACACTCCGAATCACACTCTGTGGTGATAGATTAAGAGAGGGGAGGGAGGGATTCGAATGTTGTATCAGGGAGGTGAGGATGGATACATCACAGCCTTATGGAGCATGTATGTATTAGATGGGTGGAATGAGATGCAGCTTAGAATGGATTAGGGAGACACCTGAGGGGAGGAAAGCAAAACAAAACAAGCATGTGCCTGTGTGCCTATTCTCACAGCTGTTATACTTCAAAAACCATAATATGACAATAGGTAGAAACTCACCATAAAAATTGACACTTAGAGGCACACAGAATAGATAACATTCTATTCACACAACTTTAAATTTGTGGCCACAGCCTTCATCAGAAAAAGCACACATACATTCCTGCAATCACTCAGACATGACCCATGCAGGCATGACCATCATTTCTGTCCTCTCCAGCACAACTAGCATCTTGACAGTGAGTTATTGTCTGAATATATGTGTCTCTTTTTCTGGAAAATGCTGTGGGCAAACATTTAAAACTGTGAGTTGCTGCCTATCTTCATATTATTGATATTACAACCTGGACTTTCCATTACTATACTTCAAAAACACACAAAGGTATTTTGAAACTGTGATAAGGGTTCTGCATTGCTAATCCTGTGAATTGCTGTTCACAACACAGATTAAAACTATCCCATGTAATATGGCAATCAGACTAAGTAGTTGAAATGAGTGTTCTAATAGCAATTCATGTTTTTCTGTGACAATGATTTATGAACAGATTTTTTTTTTTTTTCAAGAGTAGATCACTCTAACAAAGCAGACAATTCCTCAATATGAATAGTTTTTCTGGTTTTCCTCACTTAAACTGTAATGTTTTTATTATTATTGTGAATTAACAATGACTATAAATATTCAAACTGCAATGAAAGCTCAGATATCAAGAATTATGTCAAGAGTTTGGTGACTAAGACAATTCCCTTGCCACTTGCCAGCTTATTCAATATTAGCTGTATCTCATTTATTATGAGCTGTTCTTTTGACTGATCAGTAACAAGTAAGGTATTCACTCTTGTAAATCTATTTTAAGCTTTTTGTTTTATCATAATGATGCAGCTACAAAAATCTCTTTCAATACATGGTAAGCTCTTCACTTTTGTAACATGTGTATGTGCATTAATGTCCATTCATTTAGGGAATGCCTTACATATATTGTGACTTTTTCTAGAAAATACATAATTTCTCTAAATATTTTCATTTTTCTTTAAAATACAGTTGCTATAGCTTGTTTACCGTATTCAAAATTTGTGATTGAAATAGTTATAATAGTTATCATTTTCTTCTAATGAGAGTGGAAACAGTTGTCTTTGTAAGTAACAATGCCATTTCTAGTATGTTAAAAGAATACTTCGATTTTTCTGTTATTTATACCCTCTTTCTATTTTTTTTTTTTTTTTTTTTTTTTTTTTTTTTTTTTTCCTAAAGGTGTTTCCCACCATGATGATCTGATTTATCTGTTCTACATCTCAGCAATGTTCCCTGAATTTGTTAAGACTGACCCTGAATATACAACAGTCAAAAGAATGACAAAAATGTGGGCAAATTTTGTCAAAACTGGGTAAGTTTAAAACATGTATATCTTATTGAGTGATGTCATTTTAATACTTTTTATTTATTAAAAAATTAATAATGACAATAAATCAACTTTTCTGTGATTTGTGTTTTATGAATATTTTCTTTTCAAAGCCAATTAGACAGAAATTTTTATCATAATACATTTGACAATTATTGTGCACCTAAAGCCTGGAAAGCTACACAGTTCACACCAATACTCCAGAAAGCAAGTATGAGTAATTTAGTGGCATACAGGCCCACATTACTGATGTCAATTTCTAACAGTATTTTGGGAATATGCCATGGTAAACTGTTTTTGGACTAGGTCTGGGGGTAATGCCTGTATGTGAAGGTTTTTGTAAGAATTTCAGCATATTTTGTATGGGAAAAAAATCTGGTCATAGGTGCCTAAGTTATACAGGAGAAATTTGTTGCCATGAATTGGATGGTAGTGGTCAGAGTGCAGGCACTATTTCTGGTTGGTGGGTTTAATTTGGAGATAGGAGTGGAATGGAGCCATCAGTAAGGTGGATGTTAACAATGAGGAATGCTGGGTGGAGGAGGACAAGGTGAAGCAGATGGTAGAGTAGGAGTTGAGGCTGTGAAGGAATGAGTAACCCTCCCTTTCCTTCTTTGTACAGTTTAAGCTGCATCTCATATTCCCAGCTATCAGTACATGCAGGCTGCTCCTTGCAGTGTGGATCGCTCTATTCCCACCCTAAACCTGCATCCATCCCCTTCCCTGTCCCAACCTACCAGGTGGGCCTAAGCAGCTGGAGATAGCTGTCAGGTTGCATGAATTGTGGCTGAATGATTGTGTGAATGTGTGATCTCTTTTTATGATCAAGTCTGTGGCTGTCTTTTCTAAAAGCCCGTTGTTGCTTATCATTATGGTGAGTTGCTAGCTATACTCATTATCATGTTAAAAAGTAATAATAATTCTCCAAATTTAGATTTACAAAAAATGTACTATTTTGGAAATAATCAGTTTCAGAAAGTTGTATTTCTATGTTTTAAACATTGAATATCCTATTAACATGGAACAGACAAGTGACAGAAGCTAATTAAACAATTTCACTTGGGCATCCTGAGATTATATACTTTAAAACAAAACAAGTAAGGCACATCATAAAGGAATTATCTGAATGGAACAAAAGTTGGTAGATGTGATGTACATGTACAGACAAATGATTACAATTTCAGAAAAACTAGATTGGTCATTAAAGAGACAGAACTTTACAAATTGAGCAATTTAATAATGCTTTTGTTCACTTCTATGTCTACATTCACATCCATTCTCTGCAAGCTATCCTAAGGTTTATGGAGGAGGGTACTTTGTGTGCTGTTGTCACTTCCCCTATCTATTCCAGTCATGCATGATTTGTGAAAATATTAAAAAAATAAATAAAATAAAAATAGATAAATGACTTGCCCATATGCTTCTGACTTTCCTCTAATCTCTCTCATTTTATTCTAGTGGTCTTTCAGCAAGATTTACTTACATAGGAGGATGCAATATGCTGTTTCATTCTTGAAGTCACTTATGCTCTCAGAATTTGACAGAAGCCCATACCACGATAAAGAATGTCCCTCTTGCATCATCTGTCACTAGAGTTTTCTTATCATCTCTGTTGACACTTTTGAGCTTACTAAAGGAACCTGTAATGAAGCATGTTCTATCCATTGATTTTCTCTATATCTTCTATCAAGCATATCTGGTATGGCTCCCACACTAATGACCACTACTCAAGTGTTGGCCATATGAGACTTTTGTAACCTACTTCCTTTGTTGATGGACTCCAGTTCCTGAGGATTCTTCCAATGAATCTCAGTCTAGCATGTGCCTTATACATGATTAATTTTATTTGGTCATCAATTTCAAATCACTCTTTAGACCTACTCCCAGCTATTTCATGGGGAAGTGTTTGTCTTGCTATTGTGTAGTTACACAAGTATATTATAGGATCTTTATTTCTGTGTAAATACAGAATTTTAGATGATTTTTTTGTGATGAAGGTTTAATTTCCATTCCCTCCACCATGTGCCATTGTGCTGCAGGTCCTTCTGCATTTCACTATACTTTTCCAGTGTTCCAACAACTAAATATACTACAGCATCATCAACAAAAAGCTACATTGAATTCCTGATGTTATCTCCTAAGGTCATTTATGTAAATCAGTTTCATGTTTGAAGACTTGTCTCCATTGAGAATAATATGCTGCATTCTGTTAGCTATAGGTTCACATTGTGTTCATTAGGTGGTGGTGTGTAACCATATCAAAGGACTTACAGAAGTCAAGAAACACAACATCTACATGGGATCCTGTATTTACTGCCCTCTGGGTCTAGTGTATGAATAGAGTCAGCTGGGTTTCATATCATCATTGATTCCTACAGAGTTTTCCAGTCTCCAGAAATGTCATAATACTTGAACATAAGATGTGTTCCAAAATTCTATAACTTACCAACATCAGAGACATAGACATCTATAGTTTTGCACACATGTTCAACAATCGTCTTGAAAACAGAAATGATGTGTGTGTTTTTTTTTTTTTTTCAATTGTTAGGAATACTTCACTACTCTAGATACCTATGGTACACTTCTGCTAGAAGAGCTTGGAAGGGAAATAGGGAAAGGGGGGTGTTGCCTTCAAGTTCCTTTTCATATCGTTTATCGAATCAAACTGGTGTCCTATCAGGTCCAGCGACCTTTCCTCTATTGAGAGATTTCAGTTTATTTCCCCTCTGACTTTTTGTTGTCTGTGAGATGGTTTAGAGGAGGAACTGTGGTGCAATCTTCCTCTGTGAAACAGATTTGGAAAAAGACATTTAGTTTTATAACCTTTTGTGTATTATCCTTTGGTTCAATGCCATTATGGTAACCGAGTGTCTGGACATATAGTTTTGACCAATTTACCCACTTAACATAGGACTAGCTAGTTGTGGCATCATATTATTTTTGCTTGTCTGCAAGACTTCGGCTACATTTATGTTTGCAGTGAAGTTCTGTTTTCTTTCATAAGAGTTTTCTAACTTGGTTGTTGAACCTCAGTAGATTTTTCACATCTCTGTGCTAGAGATGTTGTGAAGTTCAAGTACTCTGAAATGTGTTTCTTTTTGCTTTTGCTAAACAGAAAGATCTTTCTACTTTCCTTGATATTTCTATTTACCACTGCATTCATTAATGCTGTAACAGTCTTATGATCACTGATTTCTTGTTGTATGATAATTGAGTTGAAATGTTTGGGTCTATTTGTCATTAATAGGTCTATGATGTCATATCCACAAGTTGCTTCTGTATTTAACTTCTCAGAGTTATTTTTTTAATAAAGCATTTAGAACAATATAGTTTGACCTTTATGAAAGCAGTTATACAGATTCACATTGATTGACAGAGTTGCTTGAGATGTCCTATGGGATATCACACCAAACTTTATTCAGTCTCTGCATTAGATCAAAGTCCTGAGTTTTTGGAGAACCCTGTTGATAGTGCTTCAAATTTTCACACAGTGACCTTGCTGACTAATGTAGAGTTGGGCAAGCATAAAAAAAGCAGTAGAAACTCTTTATCATATGCAGGTGGGCATCATCACGGTGAAATAAGCCTAGTATGGTCTGCCATCAAAGGAAAAAAAGGGGCATAGAATATCATCAGTACACTACTGTACTGTAAGGTTGGGAGTGGAAACAACTAAAACGGCCTTATGTAAAAGTAAGTGGCATTACAGACCTTCACTCCTGGTTGTTGGGCCAGAAGACAGTTAATAGCCAGGGTGGGATCTCATTGCTGTCAGGAGCATCTCTAGACGCATATTCACCAGTCATTGAGACTCGGTTTGAGGCAGGTCAGTGAGATTCCAGGTTGAATGTGCCTGACATAAATGGAATTGTGCTAGTGCTGAAAAGCTGACATCTGCACTTTTGAGTAAGCCATAGTTACTAGAAATTTACAAAAAGTTTACATTTTGGAACTGATATGGCCTCTATTTACTATTCTTACCACCTGTATAGTGCAATCATACTATAGCCTCACACATTGAGCCTTAAGCTGCCAAAGTGTAAAATACCAATATGAAAATCCTATTATGACCAATTTGCAAAATTTCTTTGTGATGCATGAATTTTTTATTTTTATCTATTTATTTATTTTATTTTGAGTGTAGTGTGTATAGTGAATGATATGAAATGTACATATTTTGAGTTATTACTTTGATTAATAAATTATGAGTCACCCTGAGAAATTTACACAATTAAAAAAAATGTTTTTGCAGAAACCCCACATCAGAGAAGACAAACCTGGTTAATGTTGACTGGAAGACTTTGAAACCTTCAACCCCTCGCCACTTACAGATTGGCTCTCAACTGACCATGAAGCATGGTCTGTTCTATGAGGACCGCATAGCGCTATGGAATAGGCTCTTCCCACTGCCTGATGTTGCAAGGGGTGCCAGGAAAAGGACACACTAGATCGCCAAACAACAAGATCACCAAGATTCTTTCAACTGAAAAGGCCTTTTGCCAGCACCACAGTGGTGTTCAGCTGCATTAAAAATGTACTACAGAGAATTTTCCATGTGATTTATCAACATAATCTTCTGCTTTTATTTATTTATATACTTCCATTGTGACAATTCTGTCCAGATATTAAACTTATATAATATATATATTGTTTTGAGTTATTGTTTTGCCTTCATAAAATTATGAACATTACCCAGGGAAATTTGCATAAAAATTAATTCAAATATTTTTCTGTGTGTTTTGTGTAACATATTATGTCACCTATTTGGATTCACACAAAGGTAAATGTGCTTGCGGCAATCTGTGAAGAAACCATATATATTGAACTTCCTGGCAGATCTTAATTTGTGGGACTGAGCAATGGCCAAATAGCTCAGCTGTAAGTGCATTGACTATTAAAACAAGGCTCCTGGTGTGAATCCTGGTCCACCAAACAATTTCACTCTGTAAGTTTCAAATTAGACCACATACTGCTACAGAGAAAAATACTTGTCCTGAAAACACAGGGAGGGTGGTTTTTTTTTTTTTTTTTTTTTTTTTTTTTTTTCCAGATATGTACCATACCATCGAAGTGAGATGAAAAATTTTAAATCTCTACTGACCTCTGTCATATTGTTTAGGAGAACTGATCTAGCATGTAACCAGGATCAAATGAGTCAAAAGATTTTGTCTGGTGTTTCAGATCAAGATAGAGTATACCAGTCCAACCAATTTTTATGGAATGAATGGTGGAAGTCTTCTATTTATTAAGTACTACACCACATTGCAATTACTGAAGTAAAGACGACAGACTCCCAAAAACTATAGCAATATAGCAATTGAAGCAAATTACTGTCAAGAATCAAAATGCTTTCCTCAACTGTTGCAGTGTAGCAGTGTTTATTTTTCAGCAACAGGTATCAGCATTTAGACAGTACTAATTTCTTGAATTGCTGCACAAAATCATGTGACTGTTGTTCTTGTTGAACAAAGACTTTTGAGAGAGCTTCATATATTCAGCTGCAGTGCAACAGAAATACATTGTTGTGTGAATTAATAGTATTTGTTTGAAACAAACTAGACTATAACAACAAAGTAATTATTAATGTCAAGGAATAGACACTAGTCAATGATATTATTGAAAAGAATAATCACACTTTGTGCATAAAACATTACACTTCATCACTCCCTCCCTCATAGTATCAAAGATACCTGGCATTGGATCTAATGTGTTGTCTAGAACTGACTGAATAATTTCCTTTACCTCCTCATACATTTCTTTAATCTCCTAATCATCGGCAGAACTAGTTTGCGTATGAACTTGAACAGCTGTGGTCAATATTGACTTCAGATCTATCATGACTACAATATTGCATGGTTCATAGCTGTTTAGCCACAGTCTTATTTTCTTATTCATTATTATATCTACTCCTGTTATACCTCCAACTGATTTTGAATTTCCTTCTTTCATCAATTACATTTACTATTTGCTGTGATACCCAATATTTGTTGCCTTCAGTATTTTATCTCTCAAAGCTTCCCATTCATTTTCTATTGCATTATTTCCCCCTTTTTCTGTCAATTATTGCCTAAAACTCAACCAGATCACATCTCCTTACTTCTTGATCAACAAGACATGGTCAAAAAGCTAACTAAAAATAGTTAAGCCACTTTAATCAAAGTTATTTGTGATTGAATTGCTTAGACATTGATTTATTCCATTAGATAGGTTAGTAAACTTGCTCATTACTTCTAATACCTAAGTATTTACAAATACATTAATTGAAATGAAAAACTTAAAAAGCCTATTCATTTATACATAAGGGAGTCAAATATGATTATTGAAAATCTGATGGAAATAGAACAGCTGATTTGGACCAAATAGAAAGTAAGAGAACCAAACATGGTATCAGATTGAAAACTTTGAAATACCCATAGTTATACAAGCTCTCTGAAATGTGGAGCAATGGAGCTACAATAAACAACATGAAAAGAGTGGTGATATGTCAACATTCAGGGAACTCACATAGGGTCAGGGGACAGCACAACATAGGGATACACTTTTATTATTATTATTCCTCTTTTGGTCCTTATCAGAATTGAGCTTCAGCATATTATTGCTTGTTGGTTTACTTGTTACTGACTTCTATGACACAGTATGTCTGTTGTAATTGGCATGGTATTAGGTTGCGCTGAGATCACCAACACTAGTGCAAGTCTCTATGAACACTGGCATGAACTAAGCTTAACAGCTTGCTAGAATTTACAATGCAGCCCACTATAACACTTTTCCCCTCTTTTGATAAAAACAGACACCAACACTTGGTGAAACCGTCAATACATCTACAGGCTACACTGCACAGGGAGGTACTGTTGAGCAGGGTGGGAAGTGCTGTGGATGTGGACATGAATGACTGCAGGGTACTATGTGGAGAGCCGGCCGCGGTGGCCGAGGAGACTGAGGCGCTTCAGTCACGGTCTGCAAGGCCACTACGGTCGGGGGTTCGAATCCCCCCTCGGGCATGGATATTTGTGCCGTCCTAGTTTGTAAGTAGCTCATAAGTAGTTTGTAAGTTTAGGGACTGATGACCCCGTAGTTAAGTCCCATAGACTAAACAAACATTTGAACATTACTATGTGGAGTCCCTGGTGACAATGAGGGTAAGGATATGTCTGGTGACCCATCAGCAATGTTTGATAATGATCCAGAGGGAGGTAACAAGTCGGCTGGCAATGAAGCCACAGGTTGTGACACTGGGCATCTGCTGTATGCTTGTGCCCTCTCCTTAGCTCCAGGAACAAACTGCTGATAAGGCAGATCCAGCACATGAGGCCTTGGTGGTGTGAGCAGGTGCAGCATTGTTTGCAGTTGACAGCCATGAAGCATTTCTGTGGAACTGCAGTCCCCAACCAGTGTGAAACAATAGGAACTGAGGAAGTAGGTGATGTTTTCAACTGTAGATGAGTGAGCCATATACTTCTCCCATCTAGACTTTGAATGTTCAAATAAGTCTTTCCACCTCACCTTTTGACTGGGAGTGAAAGGGAGGTGCTGCCACATGGTGAATACTGTGATGGGTAGAAAACTGTCTAAACGATAGAGAGGTGGACCATTACACATTACAAAAGTACATGGAAATCCTTCTATGGGAAATATTTTTGACAGAGCCATAGAGCTGGTTCTGTGGTGGTTGATGGGCACTGCACTACATATGGACGTTTAGAGAAGGTGTCAACAAACAATAACCAGTAACAAATATTTGTTGAGAAAGGGACCTGTGAAATCTACATGAACATGCTCCCACAGTTGTTGAAGAGCTGATAATGGGGAGACTGTTGAACATGATCCTGCATAATGAGTGGCTCACTGTGTACACACTGCAAAAAGATGGGTGATGTCAGAATCAATGCAAGGCCAAAACACATGCTTGTGGGACAAAGAGCTTGTGTGGGAAATATCCCAGTGACCCTGATGTAAGAGTTGCAGAACCTCACATTGAAGAGCAGCAGGAATCACAATTCATGGGGATGAGACTTCTGAAGCTAGTAGAACCACACTTACCTGTATAAATAATAGGTAATGTACTGCAAAGAAGTTGAACTACCTGATGCAAAACATGATCGGCAGCTGTAGCAGTGGAAATCTGTAAGACAGGGATAGGAAACTCAACTGCATGTTGCACCTGTTCGTCCAGGTAAAAACGCCACCTCATGCAGGCAAAAGCAAGACTGGGACTCATAGGAAGCAGGGAAAAGTGCATCAGACTTTGTGAACTGTGGGCCAAAAATATATTTCATAGTTGAAACGTGACAGATACAAGCCCCACCACTGTGAGTGATGTGGAGTTTTATCATGCAAGGAGGCTGATGGGTGGAACAAGGAAGCCAATGGCTTATGATCTGTTATAAGAAATTTAGACCCATACAAGAAAACACTAAACTTTTTTAAAGCACAGACAATGGCAAACGCCTCCTTTTCAATTGGTGAGTAATGCTGCTGAGTGCTGAGTCGCATTGTCTTGGATGTATAAGTTATTGTTGTACATTCAGAGCCATATTCATACATATGAGTCAGAATGGCCCCAAATAGTGTTGTTGGATGCATCAAATGCGAGAACCGGATGACCTGGAGGGAAGATGTCAAAGTATGCTGTGGACTCTAACTTAACCTTCAGTTAAAGTAATGCACTTTCACAGTCTGAGGTAGACTGAAATGACTCATTTTTGCTCTGGAGAGAATGGGATGAATAGCCCCAAACGTCATTATGCTATTGAATTAACTTGGTCGCGCATAGCTACTGGTCTCGGCTTCAACATTATATGATTTGCTTCAAAATTCCTAGCATATCCTAAACCTTCAGAAAACAATGAGGAAAACTCAGAGCACAGTCGTTGTAGTTGTTGATACGGAAGTTGATCAGAAACGAGATGAACAGTGTCAGTCAGAGAAACCAAACACTTTAAATTCCAAATATATTTTGTAGTATTACAGAAGTAACTACATTTTCTCCTAGTATCGACTTGAGTTAATCAAGGTGTTAATTTACGTATACGCGGCATTGCAAAGCAGTGTCTACCGCAAGTATCTGTCTTTGTTGCAGATATATCAAGCGGTCGGCATTGCAAAGTGAATAGTAGGAGAAGAAAGCCGAAGAGAAGCATGGAATAAAATATATTGAAGCTCAATGGCAGTATAGATACGTACTCCATGTGTGAATGTTTTTGTTCTATTATTCAGATTATTGACTTTGTTGTAATCGGACTAGATGTTCAGAGGAGATACCTGTTTACATCCTATTAATGCATCTAGTTACAAAAAAAGTGTTTAATTAATCTGAATCAAAGAGGCATTGTTCATCAGTTATTTGAGGCAAGGGTGTGAATTACGAATAGCTTTGAAGAGTGATAACTGGAAGGAACTTAGAGTCACAGCGTAACTGGACCTCGCTTTGTAATTAGTCGCCTTCAAAGATAAGGAAGAAGTGGGGACTTCATATCTTGTGACATATAGCTGAGAATTGAGTAACAACGCAATTTTCCGTGCCTGTGTCATCCCCAACCAGAAAAGTCACTGGTCAGATTACAGATTTTTACTTAACAGGCGCTATAAATTGCCCTAGAATGGGAATGTGCTGTTTGTTGCAACTCACTGGGCACAGACATACTGGAGACAACGCAGGAGATGCCAAATCCACAAGTTTTAGAATTTACAAATGTTACTGCTGCACCTTTCTCCATTTGAATATGTAGATTTTTATTAAAAACTTTCACATCTGTAAATATACTGTTCAGTTTGACTACACTGGCATTACACATTTGATGTCCATATTCATGTCCATATCATTGTCGATAGTAGTCGGCTGAGACTGACAAACAGATGATATGTGTCTGTGATAGGCAAGGCTAAGATTATATGAAAGCGGTGGCCGCAAGTTGACAGACAAGCAAGCTCTAATAAAACTTTTATTGAAACTAACAAATCAATTTAATGCCATTTTCAGGAAAATGTCAACTACGACTTTTCATGCCACAGACCTCATCACAAACACTTCCTTAACTTCAAAATTTATCAGCAACAGATTTAACAATTCACCACCAAATTAAAAATATTATCTGCCAAAACTGGCAGGCTGAAAACAATTGGATTAACAACCAACCACACACATCAAGTTGAACAAGCTGTTTACAGTTTAGTAAAGAAATAACTAACACAGCTGGCGAGTCCTTTCGACTAACCCCACTTCTCAGTTAACACAATTCGTCATCTGCAAGCTCTTTTATCAAGTTGCTTACAAATGACAAACATTTACAATTTGGCAAACCAAAGATCATTTAAAGAAAAACCAAGTGTGATAAACTGTGCACAAGTGTTAATCTTTGTATTAAGAACTTACCTTTAAAGAACCAAGCAGTCATGATTCTGTTCAAACATTGGAGCATTCAAGTGGAAATTCCATAAGGAACCAAACATTTATAGGTCAAATCCCATTCATAATTAAACATTTAAACGAGAACTTTCTAGAAGGGACAAACAGTCACAAATATGGACAGGCACCTCGCAGCAAACCACAGTTCGACCTGTAACTTCCAGTTCACTAAGCATTCTTTATTCTCGGGCACCAGTCCTATCCAGTAAGTACACACGTCAGCAAATACAGAACATTTCCAGCGAATCAATTAACCGATGAAGCCACAGATCACGCACACAGACAACTCGAACTCGTCCAGCGTACATTCCCAGAACTCTCAGTAGGCAACTCTTCTTGTCAGGCACATTGTCCGGTCCCGGAAGGCATCATCCACGCCAAACTGTAGAGACTGTGACTGTCTCCGTCTCGACGACCAGCTGGTGTCTCCTCGGCGGTCGGCGGTCACAACACGAGAGCGAGCAATGGCGCTGCTACCCTCTATGCGGCTTCCCTTGGTGCCTCCTGGTGGTGAATCGGCCGTTGATGTCGTGGTTGCACATGCCGACGGAGATTTAACCGCAGCACTCCTCGTGATGGACGTACCATCAGTGTCCTTATTTCTTACATGCATTACAGACTGCCAAACACTTCGGACATGCTGCTCTCTCATGACGTACAAAACACTCCGGATCAGAGGGAAGGGATGATTGCAACCGTTGTTGCTGTTGTTTTGCACGCTGCTGGCCTATTCGACATCGAGATATAGTTTGAATGGCTCCCACTTCCTCCTCCTCACGGGAACTAGCGGATGCCCTGTACATAGTGTCAGAGGCAACAGCTGCTACATCACACATCGATTTGATCGTCTGCTGTACGCAAAACCTCAAAGGCCTGAGCAATACTCAAAACTGCCAACACTAACGGATTTTCAAACTGAAGGGCAAGTTGACGTACGTCCTTGTCAGGCGCCAACCTGATAACAGCATCGCGAGCCATGGAATTCGCATTAGACTCTTCATGAGTGTCTGTAACAAAATAACTCTAAATGTATAGTTCAGCCGCCCAGGCTCTCTGAGACTTATGAGGCGGTTTGCAGCAATGGTAGAGTTCGACAGCGCCAGAATGTCATGTGTGCTTGATTTATGGTTGCCGATAAATTATTGAATAATTATGTAGTAGTGGAATAATTATGAGTAGTGGACCCCTTTTTGGACTAAAGTGCTTTTAAGTGCTTATGTGGATCATTTTTGTTTCTAGTATTGCATGTATGAACCCACCTGTTTGTAAGAAAAAAGGATGTATTATTCATGACAAATTCATTAAGGTACAAACATACTGAGAGTATAACTAGTTCTTATAAGAGGCTTCTACAGGATGTCCATGAATTTACTCCACAAGTAATATGTATTACACGTTTTTGGACTCTGAAAACTTTTTCTTGACTTGATTTTGATGGCAGCCGTGAAGACTTTTTGCTGCTCGACAAGAGCCTAAGTGATGAATTATTGTTGTTCACGAAGATGCTAAACTACTTCTTATCACAAACTCGTCTCCAATAGTGTTGTATCTTTATAACAATCAAGCTTGAGTGCATCACTGCTTAGTGGTTTACTTGTCAGTTGTCACCATGGTTACTGACTGCCTCACTGACAGAACGCTGGATGCCTGTTATAATTGCCGCGTACTGTTGTGGCGCTGAGAACACCGACACTGATCACTCATACACGTGTCTCCTTTATCACCCTCTTTACATAAGCTCCCAAAACTGGATTTCGTAAAACGATTTTCCCAAATCCGCTTTTGGTTGGTCATGTAAACACTAGAAAATAGATCCTGGAAATCCACTTCTGTAAAGCAGTTTTCCAGTTCCACAATCGATTTTCGTACACGTGGTAAATGACGTGCCTTTATTCGTAGAACCATTTTCGAGTGGCACTTCGCCTCTCAAAGACGTTCTTTGGAAGCAACGATAAATATATGTCTAGCAAAAATTTCTTTCCCTCCAATGAAAATCGCTGTTACATTAGCCAATGAACGACGACTTTGGAAAGTGACATGACAACGATATTCAGTTGTTCGTTCCATGTCACAGACACCATCTTGATTTGCCATATATCTCACAGTTTTGGTTTTATAACCCGCAGTAAACCGTTTCAGGGCAACAGCGAATTAACGATGAATTACCAAATCATCTCTGGATGAATTTATTATAACTAAATGTAATTAAAATCACATTAACATTGAGAAACAAACTTGTGGGAACGAGTATATAAAATATGAAGAGATCAATAACATTGGGTTGCTGTAGTGTAATGGGTAGAGTGGTGGAGTACCAAGTATGAGGATCTGCGAACGAAACCTGTCCCATGCAAAATATATATATATAGTTTAATCTTAACGTTTGTAACACATTGTAGGAGTTATTTATCCACGACACTTTGTTGAATTTTCTTATTCACATAACAGTATTATGTTATCCAGTACTCTTATATGCTGTATCGGGACTTAATAATATCCATTGGTGATTTTTATGTGTGACTGAAGAACGAACAATGAAATTGCTGCTGCAAGTGGTACAATTAGCAATGACATTTATGTTCTTCCTTCTCACAAATATTTGACTTTGTTCCAACTATGTTGCGATTTTCGAGAATATGGTTGGAGACAAAACTAGGGAAACGTTAAAATTGGAGGTACAGGAAGTGAAATGAGTATCCATGACATTTAGGCCTACACCATTCGCTAGTAGGAAAGATTTCGCTATTTATTTCCGAACATCTCGTGATTTACGAGGATATGGAAAGGCTATTTCATGTTTCTCCCCAATATTTTGCTGCTTAGTTCGTATCACGATTTCCGAGATTGTGCTTAGACCGATATTCCTTGTCACCAATATTTGGTGCTTTGTTTCTGAATATGTCACGATTACTGTGTGTGTGGTTAACTAAGATGCTTTGTTCGTATCACGATTTCCGAGAGTGTGCTTAGACCGATATTCCTTGTCACCAATATTTGGTGCTTTGTTTCTGAATATGTTACGATTACTGTGTGTGTAGTTGACTAAGATCCTAACAGGATAAATTTAATTTCTGTTGCAAGTGCATACAGAATATGTACTCTGAACAACATTGTCTGCTGGCAACTCGACACGTGACTTTAATGAGCAGTCTTCAGTCCTATATACATTGTGTTCGTTGTCCTCTTTAAGATCTTAAAACGTAAATAAAGGCATTTAACTGTAAAAAATAGAGTAATTGTCATAATTATTTAATGCACTTTAGCTTTGAAATTGCATTGTTCAATGATACACGAGCTAGGTGCCTTGGAATTCAAACGCGAAAGTTCACTTTTCCAAACAATCGCGAGTCAAATGCAGCATTTTGGCAGTGGATTGTAGTTTCGGGAATCGGAAAGTACAAACAGCTTTTTAATTTCAACTTGGAATATAACTACGTAAAAGGTACGGAAATGCAGGTAACACTTATGTTTATGTTTATGTGACTACGTAGACTTTCCCGTCGTAATGATTCATAATATTCTTCTCGGGTTTCCTGCCGGATCAATATGTCATCTGGACACAATGTTTCGGCGGTTCATCCTGAGGATGGCGACCAGGTGGACCGCCGAAATATTGTGTCCAGATGATATATTGATCCGGCAGGAAACCCGAGAAGAATATTATGTAACAACTATTTTAATTCGTCTGCTAGAGTGGCTACCGCAGACTTGACAACAAGGATTTTTACCTCCATGCTTGACAACGACAGACATATATTTATCGTTGCCTCCAAAGTACATCTTTGAGAGCCGAAGTACCACTCGAAAACGGTTAAGGCCCATTCACACTGTCCGTCACGTCACGTCACGTCACCGTCCGTCAGAACATTCCGCAATGTATTTCTAATGGCGGCATTCACACTGTCCGTCACCGGACCGTCACGTCACGTCAACGTCCGTCAAGCTTTCTCGAGAAGAATGTTTTGACGGAACGACCGTCTGCTAACATCGGAAGTTAACCTAATTTCTTCACGCGAATTACATGTTGCAGTCGACGATTGCACTGTTTATATGCAAATGTGTCTTATTCATCTTTGTGCTGTTGTTGTATCTCGTTTTAGGGGTAAATCTCAAATGTTTCTTGACGACTTAAATATTTTTGTCAACTGATTGTCCCCCTATAATCGAGGTTGGATATCTGAAACCAAAAAATGGTTTATGTTACGTAACAATGTAACACAAACGACTGAAGCAAACTGTTTATTTGAATAAGATTATAATTTGAATACGCATTTTTCATTAAATAACACTTTAAATGAAAATGTCAGTTACAATGAAAGACAAAAATTCAGTTGTTTACGACGTATTAACAATGTCAGCATGCAAATCGTAATGGTTAAAGTACACAGGCCATATTTATGCTCTTACAAGTATGGTTTGATGTCTTCATTTGTTTATTTTTTCGCTTGAAAATAAATGTCGATGTTTTGAAATGTTGTTTCAGTTCCAGTAAGTTGGCCAAAAACATACACTGTAAAGTTTTCTTTGGCCGTTAATAACATTTAACGTTGTTGTTCCCTCTTTCTAGTATTAAACTATGACTTTCTACATAACAGATCGCCAATCATAACCTCACTTTCAACATCGCGTATTGAGATGGACGAATTGACGTGACGGACACGGACGGACAGTGTGAATACAACTTGACGTGACAGTTCCGTGATGTGACGTTGACGTGACGGACAGTGTGAATTGGCCTTTATACGAATAAAGGCACGTTGGTAAATGCAACTGGTTTTGAAACGTTCTTTGATGTCAGATTGGGTTTTCTTGTTAAGAATTTTCGGCTCATATGGACAGTAACATTGTCTGCAGGGGAAATAGAAGTATAAATATTAGAGTGCGTGTGAATCTGTATGTATTTAAGTAAAGAAAAATATCGATTGTAATGACTAAATCGCGAACTGAATTATTTGTATTTCAGCCGCCTTATTGAGTGGATTAGGAAATCCACTTCAGGCTGTAACACATAAAAACAACAGCAAAAAACGGTTTTCGAAATTCGGTTTTCGTCTTCCGGAAGATTTGTTGCATGTAAACGTAGTGTATGAACACTACGAACTATTCTTAGTGGCTTCCTTGAATTTACAATGCTGAATTCTATAGCACTGGTATTAATGGATACATCTACAAAGTTTACACGGTCAATTGACCTTTAAGAAGGTGTTTGCTCCAAAGAGTTAGTAAATTAATAACAGTGGCCTCAGTATGGTAGATTTACATCTAAACTTGACATCATAAAGTTTCTAATGTTGACTATGACACACAATGTGCTATGTAATTTTTTTTTTTTTTCATTTGTGTTCCATGGATCCGTACATGTGAGTGATTCACTAGGATGTGGAATGTGTCAATACAATTGTACATATACAATAAATGCTACAGAATTATAATATAGTACAATAATATAAATATTAATATGTACAATTTTTTATTATTTACTAGCTAACATTTAACTAGTATTGTAATTCACTATTTTAAATTAACATAGCTTTGTACCAACCAACGAAATTAATTATTCCTGGAAAAGAATTCATCTAAGGAGTACTGTGGATCGTCAAGCAGGTAGTTCTTTAACGTACATTTGAACAATGTTTCATATTCTCGTGTACTTTTAATATAATTAGGCAGTGCATTAAAAATCTTAATAGCATCATACTTTAGTCCCTTCTGTACAAGTGACAAAAATTTTAGTTCGAAATGGAGATCTTCCTTATCTCTAGTAGTAATGATAAAATTTATCAGAGAGTATATACACTGACATGATGTTGTCAGTATTCCTACATGCATGAGAAGGTTTCTACATGAGGTTCGTGGAGAAACCCATGATTCTAACTGCTCTCTTCTAAGCTGTAAACATTATTTTTAGGCTGGTGAATTACGCCAGAAGGTTATGCCATAACCCATTAATGACTTAAAGTACCCAAAATAAGCTGATTTTAGTAGTGATGTCTCAAAATAAGTGATGATTCTTAAAGCTAGAGTTGCTGATGAACGCCTTTTTAGAGTCAGGGACACATGATGTTCCCAATTGAGCCTACTGTTTCCTCTGCTTAAAGCAAGATAGACTCTTCATTTACAGGAATTTCACAACTTCCGCTTTTACTATTTGCCCTTTATATGTTGTTATAATTACAGCTAATAAGCACAGAAGAGTATTCTTCACTCTAAAACAATTGTAAGGAACTTCACATTCGTTTATCTATACTCAAAGAGATTTAATGAAACTGCTACTCAACTTCTTTATACTAGACAATGACGTCACAACATGAAGATCATTATGCCAAATTGCGTAAACGTCAAGTTTACTACAGGGCTCAAAACAACAAGGGGATCATGTTAGATATTAAACAGAATATACATATGGTGACGTATTTTATTCATATATTACTTACAAATGTAATTTGTTTATGATACAGTACGATATGTTGCCATTTACTTTGTATAGAGACCGAACAATAACTAAAATTTGCGCATTTAATCATTGCAGTAAAGACAACAACATGATGCAGAATCTCACACATCAGAAACACCGCAACTCAAATGGGATAGCACAAAAACGCACTTGAAAATAGGAATTATTTCCCGAAGCGCATCGTGCTAAATAAAATTAAATCTTGACTGGTAGCAGAAGTGTTATTTATATATATACCGGTTGAGCTCAAAGTCGCAAGGTTTCTAAACCCGTTTTCAAATAGACAAAATCAAATCCTACATAAAAATACGCGAAGGACTAAGAAGACTAATAATGAAACTGTGCTTTGTTTTATACTGTATATGAGACAGATCACTATTTTACTCTCTCATTTGTGCTCTGATGCTGCGGTGCACAGGTAGCTAAGTCGCTTTATGTATTATATTTTCATTGTGAGAAGAAAAGGTTTGGAAGAAATACAAAAATATTGGATCATAATTGTGTGTCGCTTGTTATTGCCAATTTATCTCATTGAGATGGCGAACTTCTCTAACAAGAGAATTATTTGAATGTCTTTAAAGTGATTATTTCAATTAGTAAGTAACCTTTTTCAGGAGTTTGAATTAATTTAAAAAATGAAGGATTCTGAAAGTTTTTGAACACACTATTAAACCCTTTAAGAATTTTAATAACGAATGCGGCACTTACGCCTAGTTACTTATTTTATTTTCGAATGTTCGAATGTTTGTAATTCTATTGGACCAAACTGCGTGGTCATCAGTCTGTAGCTTACAAACTACTTAAACCTAGGTAAACTAACCTAAGGACAAACACACACACCCATGCCCCAGGGAGGACTCGAACCTCCACAGCGAGCAACCGCGCGCTCCGCAGCGAGACGCTCAAGACCGCTCGGCTACTCCACCGCGGCATATTATTTTCAAACTCAATTACAGGTCTCTGGTGTTAGCTACTTTTCACAAGCTATACGGTAAAAATATTCCAAAAATCAAACAGCGCTGACGGAATTGAAGCAGGATTAAATCAAACAAAGACAATTTTTGAAACTCTTAGTTCGTTTACTCAGCGTGCTTGTTATTAACTATCACGTAAGTAACTTAAATAAGTATCAAGCTGTGTTGTATTAGGACTGTGTGTCTTGGGGCAGCCCGCCCTGTAAAACCAATACCAGAGCAGCATAAAAATAAACAAAGTAAAATTATGAACATTGGCTATCGACGTCCATTACGTAGGGTTACCAGACGTCCTCTTTTACCCGGACATGTCCTCTTTTTTGGACCCTAAAAATGGTCCGACCGGGTTTTTATCAGAATGGGGAAATGTCCTCTTTTTTGCGTTGTGCAACTGCTTGAACTCGAAAGTGCGTAAATACAACTCTCTGAACTGTCTCAATCACTAGCTAACTGTATAGAATTTAACCTTTCTTGAAACAATGTGATTTTTTAAAGAAAATCACATTTCTGTGCCGCTGCTGCTCTGAGGTCAAGCTAATTCGGAACAATTGAAATAAACGGCGTGGCAATTGTCGCGGAATACAAGCTTTGTGGCGGCCAATTAAAAACATTGCAAGACAGCGCAATACACATAGTGTAATATGAAAATCCTGCCCCCCCCCCTCTCTTTTCTCTGGTCGGAGTGTTGTGTGACCTAAAAAATGAGGGTCAGTATGTCGTGTTGGGACTCGGCAGTTCTGTGTGTTGTCTGTCAACCAAACTTATAACTTTAAGATCAAAAGCTAGTGCAGTGTTCGTTATACATAAGTTAGAACCCTTGTTCAAAACTTCATACAAATAAGGTCAGATGCCACAGAAACCATTGCCGTTTCACCATTCGCCTGTTTAGGACCAAAGAGACGTAATTACATAAACAGTGTATTGAAAAGTCGATTTAAAGGTTTTGCCCTAAAAACTGAGTAGTTTTTTAATAATTAATTGCGAGCCTTTGTACGGTAAATAAATCTAGATGCTAATCTATATATATATATATATATATATATATATATATATATATATACACACTCACATCGGCCTGATCCGAAATGGGAGCATAGCTATAACAAGGAACGCTTAGATAATTTTTACTGTTACTGTATTCGTGTTGATTTTACAGTAAACAGTACTATGGTTTCCGTATATGTTGCATTGCAAAAATTTCAGGCGAAAACAGGGGTGATCGGCAAGGTATCTTGTAAGTAAGGAAAAAATGTTCAGCACGTGGTGAAGTAATGAAATATTATGGCTTCACTGGTATGTAGTCCTGTAATTCGTTCTACGGGTCTCAACATTTGGGGATCGCTGGAAGAAAGACGACGTGAATTTCTGTTAAGTAAATTTAGAAGGCCGGAATTTGAAGCTGAGTGTAGTACGTTCTTGCTGCCGCCTACTTACATTTCGCGTAAAGATCACAAAGACAAGATAAGAGAAATTAGGGCTCGTACGGAGGCATATAGGCATTCTTTTTTTCCTCGTTCAATTTGGGAGTGGAATAGGAAAGGAAATGCCTAGTAGTGGTACAGTGTACCCTCCGCCACGCACCTTACGGTGAATTGCGGAGTATGTATGTAGATGTAGATGTAGAACATTTCATGCTTCTTAATTTGTAAGAAGATGAACAAATTGCGTAAGATGTATTGCAAACAAGACGCTGATAATACAATAGATACATCACTAGTACTTGAGTTGTCAATACGAGAGAGAGAGAGAGAGAGAGAGAGAGAGAGAGAAGGTTCTTTTATTAATCTAGAAATGTCCTCTTTTCTGATGACGGACATCTGGTAACCCTACCATTACGAGCAGCCGAAGCACGCAAGAAACCGGAAGACACGTTTCAAGGCTGATGCAGATGACAGTATTCCGTAAGCTGGCGGCAGCTGTACTCTTCAGTAGAAGAGCTGACCGCAGGTTATTGAGGCCCGTGGAATCTGGCCGAACTCTCCGGGAGATCCCCAGTAGCAGCAGTGCTGGGAACCCCCCACCACCACCACCTGTGCTCGCCATTATGGCGACACAAGCGCAGACCATGCGATCGCGAAAAGTGGCCATCAGCACGGCTCATTTCAGCGAAGTAAACGACCTCAGTGAGTTCGCTTTAAGTTCATTATTAATTCCACAGTTTGTATCACATCAGACGGGATGAGTCTGGATGCACGTTCGTTCGGTTTACCGTAACGTCATTCTGAGGTTTCTGAGGTATACACGCTCATAGAAGACGATAGAGACCATGTTTCGTCTATAGATAACGTTTGAGACGTCTGCATGCAATCTTACAGTCGAATTAAGGAAGATACTCATGACATATTCTGCTGCTAAGCAAACATGGAAGCTATTTGTGTCTTATTTTTCGTTCAAAGCGTGAATCTTCCAGGTTTACGAAGAACAACAACAAAATACATAGAATGTTATTTAGTACAGTAGGAGCAGCTGTTGAGTCGTCAGGATAACACATAAGTAGTTGTTTGTAGATGTAAAGGTATTAAATTTCGGGTGACTCTTCTTTCCTACTTCCATTGAGTCTGATTTTCGCCAGAACTAGAAATAAAAACTAGCTGGACCTTAACACAGACGATACAGCAACCTTTTAAACAATGCGGAACACAAATTCCGTAAAAAAATTACTACTGACTTAGCGAAAGGGTTAAGTTACTACAGCAGCAAAATTCTTTTATTGATATTTTATTACTTTCACTTTGACGACATTATGCAATGTAAAATTTTTAAGGATGAATAAATAAATAAATTTAACATATTTTTATCATTTTGTTTGAATTACTTTCAAAAGGAAGTTAAAAGTTTCTGTGAGTTTTAAGCAGTGCACTGTTAGTACCGAATTTTTTGCTGAAAACAAGCCAGAAGAGCTTTTATTTCAAATATCAGTTTCAAGTGACTATAGTGAGGTGCCAATATTTGCAAATGCTTATATCAGTAATGTGTATTTCAGATCTGATACTTCCTTTCTATAAGTTTTAAACTTTAGACAGTACTTTCCTTGCATCGGTACTCCCACATATTGGCAAAGCTGATCTGGTGCAGCGGTGGGCAATGTGTCCTGCGGCACTCGTTCGACAATAATTGTTCAGACTTGCGTTGATTCCACTAGTAGTATGTTTATTTATTAAGCAACAGTACAAAAATAGACCAGAAGAAGGGCACTCACGCGCCCGAAACCGGTCGTTAAAGTTAAAAATAAATAACGACAAGCAACTGGTTGCTGCATTTCATTAATTTATATTATGTTCAGACATTGTTGGTAGGCGAGAGTTCGTGAGGCGTGTTGGCCAGCAGTAAAGCAATTCCAGGGAACGGTGAAGAAGTTTTGAACATTACGCGCCAAGTGTATTTGCGCATTATACTGTCGAATGTGGCCGTCGTCAATTTAAAAACAGTTTAGGAAGACAACAGGCTTCAACACTCCAGACATGTAACGCTGGCTGCTTAGTGTAATGGCGATGCGTATGGGGGGATGGGGGAGTGGAATCCAGTACCATACTGAACCGTCATACCGGGTGACAGCAAGTATGGCGACGCATAGGACAGTAGTTCAACAATCTCTCATCTCACCTCGGTGTCTCCACATTCTAACGCGATCGTAGTGATGATTGCTGTCACAGGCGGTTTATCCTGTAGCGAAATTAAAGTAGATTGCTCCTGTGACATGGTATGGGTAGAGGCCATACCTGACAACCAAAATAAATTAATAATAGGTTCTTTTTATGGACTCCCTGACGCAGACCGCAACAACAACAACATCTCTAACTTAGTCTCACATTTTGTCACTTATCCAAGATAATTGCCGTTTTCGTGGTCTTCTTTAATTGAACCTTTTGAAACGACATAAAACTTGAAAAAAGACTGATCCAAATATCTGCCGCCCTCGGCCGTGTCACGGTTCGCTGCCACAGCCTTCCCCTACAGCTGGTGCAGATATACAGAGCTTCTTCCATTCAATGCCCGGTATGTAGTAGTCAATTTCGCTAGGACTTGGCCGCAACACTCTATAACGTTGCTCTTGCTTCGTATGATGCCACAATTGTTAAAGTAGATTCCGCGATTATATTTTGGGCAAGGAACTGATGGTACCGAATTTTTGAATTTGAAATAATTTAGTTAAAGTACAGCACAAAATGGACATTAAAGAAAATAAACAAATAAATAAATAAATAAATAAATAAATAAAATAAAATAAATGAAGATCGGACATTACAAAAGAAATGACTGTAGGTTCTCAAATCAAGCAAAGTATTGTATAAGGATGATTATGATTGAAATTTTGCAGACAATGCGAAGCGATTATAGTGGCGTCTGAACATTAAACTATTACGGACGTCGAGGAGCTGAAATCATTAAGAAATTAAACATTTGACGTGGAGGAGTTTGATTTAAATGAAAACCAGGGAGAGGGAATACTTTTAAATTTAAATAATATATTTTTAGCAACAGCTTGCATTATTCTTACTTACATGAGTGGACACAGGTATGAAAGACGTCTTGACACATCGGATACAGACAAGAGAGTGAGTCAAACTACTATCACGGTTCCGTCTTCTCGCTTGTTCGGGCCGCGGTGGCCGAGGTGACTGAGGCGCTCCAGTCACGGTCGGCACGGTCACTACGGTCGGGGGTTCGAATCCCCCCTCGGGCATGGATATTTGTGCCGTCATAGTTCGTAAGTAGTTCATAAGTAGTTTGTAAGTTTAGGGACTGATGACCCCGTAGTTAAGTCCCATAGGCTTTACAAACATTTGAACATTTTTGCTTGTTCGGCAGTAAAAAATGACGAACGAAATTAAATTATTTGCATTGCGAGTCAGAGGGAACCGGAGGCGATAAACATCACTGATCAAAGATAAAAAAATACGCGAGGAATGTCACGTGACATCTCCGAACGGCTGGTTTTCGTTAATTCAATGGAGGGTGTCAGATCTCCGTTATTTTTGCAAATATGTCTGAAATGATACGGGATATGAAAAAACACAAGGGAGCTAAGTTGTAGAGAATTTTCTCCTCTACCAATTAGGTTATTCAATTTTCGTGTCAGATGAACGGTTCGTTTGCAATTACAATTATATTACAAACGGCCTTCTTTTGTTTTAGCACCGTATTTTTTGTGCGGAAAAATTTGAAAAAGGGAGGTTCTGGCCTCTGGCGGCCTACAATCATGTCTGTAAAATTTGGTGTTGATTGGTCGAACGGTTCGTCTTAAAAACAGGGAACACGTTACGTACAGACAGACAGACGGACGGACGGACGGACGGACAGACAGACAGACATCCCAAATTCGCCGTTATTTTTGCAAATATCTTTGAAACGCTACGAGATATGAAAAAACATAAGAGAGCAAAGTTGTAGAGAATTTTCTCCTCTCCAAATTCGGTTATTCAATTTTCGTGTCAGATGAATAGTTAAGCCGTTATTTTCGTTTAAATTTCGAGCTGTCAAAAGACGATCGCAAAGGCCCACTTTTAGTGTTACTACCGTAACCTAAAGTGGGCCAAAAAATAAAAATTTTAGTGTATCGTTACAAATCGATACTGATACTGATCTTCAGGGCCGTCGCGGGGTGTAGCGGTCGCCGCAGGCATCGCGCTTGGAGTGGCCTCGCGCTTCCAGCGGTCTCAGGCCGAATTGTGAAGAGAGGACCTGGACAAAGTAAGTAACATTTCACGAATGCAGAGAAATAGTGCAAAGAATTTTTACTTGCTCTGTGTTGCTAAGCAAGTTCGTCTCTGGTCTACTCGTGTATGTAGTACTACTCGTAAATGAAAGGAGGGCGGAGAGACAACCGCAAATATAGTACACCAGCCGCGATTGTACTCTATTTTCGGCATCTACAGAGATCTCACTGAGATCTGGTCTGAACTAACCTTAAAGAGGCATACTGATGTTACATGGGAATATCATCTTGAGCTGAGGAAAATTTATGAAGCACTCGAAAAGGTTGCCGAAACAACAAAGTATTCATCTGTCCGATCTGAAGCACTATCTTTAGTAAATCATTCCCTCTGCTCTTTCGAATGCATTTTGCTCTTATCATATGGTACAACCTCTTCCATGCCGTCAATAAAGCCAGTAAAACTCTTAAAGCTCAAGATACACAGTTAGACGTCACCCTAGAAGAACTTAAGTGGATTGAATGGCTTCCTCAAAAGCTACATCTACATGGCATACTCTGCAAATCACATTTAAGTGCCTGGCAGAGGGTTCATCGAACCACCGTTATACTATTTATCTCCCATTCCGCCGGCCGCGGTGGCCGAGAGGACTGAGGCGCGCCAGTCACGGTCTGCACGGCCACTTCGGTCGGGGGTTCGAATCCCTCCTCGGGCATGGATATTTGTGCCGTCCTTAGTATTAGCTAGTTCATAAGTAGTTTGTAAGTTTAGGGACTGATAACCCCGTAGTTAAGTCCCATAAGCTATACAAACATTTGAACATTTTGAATTTTTATCTCCCATTCCATTCTCGAATAGCGCGCGGGAAGAAAGAACACCGGAATCTCTCCGTTAGAGCTCTGATTTCTCGTATTTTATTCTGATGATCATTTCTACCTATGTAAGTGGGAGTCAACAATATATTTTCGCATTCGGAGGAGAATGCTGCCGATTGGAGTTTCGTAAGTAGCCCACGCCGCAGCGATAAGCACCGTTGTTGTAATGATTTCTATCCGAGATTCTGTATCATTTCCGTAACGCTGTCTCCCGTGTATCGTGACAATACGAAACGAGCTGCCCTTCTTTGACTCTTTCGATGTCCTCCGTCAAACCCACACTGAGCAGCTATACTCCAAAAATGGACGGAGGATCGTAGTGTATGCAGTTTCTTTAGTAGTTCTGTTGCATGTTTTAAGGGTTCTGCCAATAAAACCCAGTCTCTGGTTCGCCTTTCCCACGACATTATCTATGTGTTCTTTCCAGTTTAAGTCTGAAGTAATAATATTTCCTAGGTATTTTGTGGAGTTTACAGCCTTCACTTTCGATTTATCTTGTAAACTAAGTTTAACGGATTTCTTTTCGTACTCATGTGGACGACTTCACACTTCTCATTATTTAGAGTCAATTGCCAATTTTACACCATAGTGATATCTTATTCAGATCGTTCTGCAGTTGGTTTTGATCTTCAGATGATTTTACTAGACGGTAAATGACGGCGTCATCTGCAAACGACCTAAGAGAGCTACTTAGATTTTCCACTAAATAGTTTCTGTAGATAAGGAACAACAGAGGACCGATAACACTACCTTGTGGAACGCCCGATATCACCTCTGTTAGTGGATGCCTTACCATCGATTACTACGAACTATGCCCTCTCTGACAGGAAATCCCCTATCCAGTCGCAAATTTAGGGCGATATACCATAACCACTACAGGAAGACAGGTTCACATCCGCTATGTCAACTGCAAAAGAATTGATGCTAGATTTAGGACGGGATGCAAAATTTTGAACTCGTCGCCAAAAGAAGCGCAATAGATTTTTCGACGAGACTGAAGAAGATGAGAGCCAAAAGCAGTACAAAGCCGAAGAGAGATTTAAAGCCAGCCGCGGTGGCCGAGAGGACTGAGGCGCTTCAGTCACGGTCTGCACGGCCACTACGGTAGTAGTAAGTCCCATAGACTATACAAACATTTGAACATTTTTTGAGAGATTTAAAGCTGAATACTTCTTGGTGAACCTCAATGAAGCTTTGAGTGGCATGAGTTCAAAGATCAAAGAGCTGACTAATTATTCTGAATACTTTGGATTTCTCCTTCACCCTTACGAACTCCGTGACATGCAAAATGAGGAGACTGAAACGTGTTGTCAGAAATTAGCGACTGATCTCCAAGTTGCGGAACTGGTGGATGTTGACATATCTGACCTCATCTCAGTAGTTTACGATTCCTTCTATAGTGAAGACTGCGTTGGACGCACTTAAGTACTTAGGCTCACACAAGGAATGATGTGTCAAAATCACTGCAGCATTTTGCTGACGATACCTGTCACCGTGGCGTCTGGAGAGAGAAGATTTTCAAATTAAAACTTATTAAGAATTATCTATCACGGCGCTGGACCGCCTTAAGGAGCTCGCTATTTTTCAATAGAAAGCGATGAGGCTCTTCAGTTGAAGAAAGACATCATTTTATTAGTTTTATTAGTGCAAGGCACGCAAAGTTCCGTATTTGTAAGCATACGCAGGAACAGACGGACGAAAGCGGTAATCACGCCAATTATCAAAACTGGAAACAGAAAAGATTGCAACAACTATCGATGTATCTCTTTAATTAGCGTTGTAGGCAAATATTCTCAGGTATTGTTGGAAGGAGAGTGCGAGTATTAATTGAGGACAAGTTAGATGAAAATCAGTGTGGGTTTAGGCCTCTTAGAGGCTGTCAGGACCAGATCTTTAGCTTACGGCAGGTAATGGAAAAGTGCTATGAGTGGAACAGGAAATTGTATCTATGTTTCATAGATCTAGAAAAGGGTTATGACCGTGTTCCTAGGAGGAAGCTACTGTCAGTTCTTCAAGATTATGGTATAGGATGCAAACTTTTGCAGGCAATTAAAGGGCTTTACGTAGACTGTCAGGCAGCAGTTAGAGTAGATGGCAAATTAAGCTCATGGTTCAGGGTAATTTCAGGGGTAAGACAAGGCTGCAACCTGTCACCACTGTTGTTCATACTATCCATGGATCATATGCTGAAAACAGTAGACTGGCAGTGCAGGATTAAAATAGGTCAAAACAAAATAAGCAGTCTCGCATATGCTGATGACTTAGTTGTAATGGAAGATTCGATTGAAAGGTTGCAAACCAATATTTCAGAGCTCGATCAGAGGTGCAAGGATTATGATACGAAGATCAGCATCTCCAAAACGAAAGTAATGTCGGTGGGAAAGAGATTCAAACAGATTGAGTGCCAGATAGGAGGAACAAAGTTAGAACAGGTAGACAGTTTGAAGTAACTGGGATGTATTTTCTCACAGGATGGCAACATAGAGAAAGAACTGGAATCGAGGTGCAGGAAAGCTAATGCAGTGAGTGTTCAGCTAAGATCTACTCTCTTCTGCAAGAAGGAAGTAAGTACCAAGACTAAGTTAGCAGTGCACCGCTCTATCTTTCGACAAACTTTGTTGTATGGGAGTGAAAGTTGGGTGGATACAGGTTACCTTATTCATAATGTAGAGGTTAGAGATATGAAAGTAGCAAGAATGATTGCAGGTACTAATAGATGGGAACAATGGCAGGAGGATGTCCGTAATGAGGAAGTCAAAGAAAAACTGGGAATGAACACCATAGCTGAAGCAGTTAGAGGGAACAGACTGAGATGGTGGGGTCATGTTACACGCATGGGAGAAGCAAGGTTACCTGAGAGACTCATGAGGTCGGCAGCGGAGGGTAAGAGGAGTCGAGGTAGACCAAGAAGAAAGTACTTAGATTCGGTGCAGAATGATTTTGAAGTAAAAGTCATAACATCAGACGAGGCATCAATGTTAGCATTGAATAGGGGATCATGGAGGAATTTTATTAGAGGTACTATGCTCCAGACTGAACGCTGAAAGGCATAATCAGTCTCCAATGATGATGATGATGATGATGATGATGATGATGATGACAACGCAGGAACAATTGCGTAGTTTTCGGCTGTGAAGGTTTAATATGCTGATTGCCAAATATTTTACATACTGCACTTGATCCTGTATTCGCCGCGATCTTAGTATGATTTAACATGCGGTTCTTGATACTGACAATAGTTCCACATGCGCACAATTAAACAGTATTTCGAAGTTGAGGTAGTCGAAAATAATGGTATAGTTTCCGACTGCTTTCTTTAACTTTCAGTTACCGAAATACTTTACATACATGTTGCTATGTTTTGAGACTTTAAATACTTAAAAGATGGTAATCAATGTTTTATTTGAAGTCGTTTAATTTTCTTAAATAAAAAGACGAGTTGTTTTAAAGCAAGTTTCTCGGTTTTTGCGTTTCACCCACTTGCCATGCGACCTCGCGCTTGGCTTGCTACAGGCCTCGCATGGGCCAGCTGATCTCTAGCAGGAGTTGTTATTGTTAGTGGAACTAAACAACTAATTGTTGTTATTTATAGGGGCGATGACTCGGATTTTGAGCTGGAGTTGGTATTTATTGTATTATTACATTGGCGGCAGACGCGAGTGTGGCAGGTGTCCGCTTCTCGGAAGTCGGCACGGCGTGTCGTGGCGAAACCTGTTGCCTCCGTGCGCAAACTTCCTCCCGACTGCCGATATTACACCGCACTAGCCGCTAGCTTTCCGGTAACGTGTTACATGCCGCCTTCTCAGAAGGCTACATACAAAAACCTTGCCTAAGTCGAAGCAAGACTCTGGAGAAGGTAACATTGACTCAGAGCAGGAGGACCGCACAAATGTACCATCATTTGATCAACGTACTAATTCCGAAATGGGGGACATAGCAATAGGTATTTCCGGTGTAGAGAAGCAGCTGAGAGAGCTAAATACGAAAAAGTCTGCTGGTCCGGATGGAATAACAGTTCGGTTTTACGAAGACTATGCTGCGGCATTGGCCCCCTACTTCGATTGCATTTATCGCGAATCTTTAATACAGCGCAAAGTTCCTAGTGATTGGAAAAAAAGCGCAGCTGACTCCCGTTTATAAGAAAGGAAAGAGAACTGACCCACACCAATTACAGGCCAATATCGTTGACATCAGTTTCATGTAGAATTTTACAGCATATTCTCAGTTCGAATATAGTAAATTTCCTTGAAAGGGAAAAGCTTCTTTCCATGAATCAGCACGGGTTTAGGAAACATCGTTCATGTGAAACTCAGCTTGCCCTTTTCTCACATGACATCTTGCGAGTCATGGATGAGGGGCAACAGGCGAATTGTGTTTTTCTCGACTTCAAAAAGGCGTTCGACGCGGTGTCACACTGCAGACTGCTAACGAAGTTACGAGCTTATGGAATAGGTTCACAGATTTGTGACTGGCTGGAAGACTTCCTAAGTAATAGAACGCAGTACGTTGTTCTCGACGGCGAGTGTTCATCAGAGAAGAGTGTATCACCAGGCGAGCCCCAGGGGAGTGTGATAGGACCGCTATTATTTTCTATCTATATAAATGATCTGATGGACAGAGTAAGTTGTAATTTGCGGCTGTTTGCTGATGATGCTGTGGTGTATGGGAGGGTGTCGTCTGTAAATGACTATAATAGCATACAGGATGACTTAGACAAAATTTCTAGTTGGTGCGAAGAATGGCAGCTAGCTCTCAATGTAGAAAAATGTAAGGTGATGCGCATGAGTAGAAGAAACAATTCCATAATGTTCGAATACAGCATTAGTAGCGAGCTTCTTGATGCTGTCGCGTCGTTCAAATATCTAGGCGTAACATTGGAGAGCGATATGAAATGGAATGAACATGTAAGGACAGTTGTGAGTAAGGCGGACAGCCGACTTCGGTTTATTGGGAGTATTGCTCAAGTGTTTGGGACCCGCGGCAGATCAGTTTAAAGGAAGACATAGAGGCGGTTCAGAGGCGAGCAGCTAGAATTGTTACCGGTAGGTTCGACCAATGCGCGAGTGTCACGGAAATGCTCCGGCAACTCAATTGGGGATCGCTGGAAGAAAGACGACGTTCTTTTCGTGAATTTCTGTTAAGTAAATTTAGATGGCCGGAATTTGAAGCTGAGTGTAGTACGATCTTGCTGCCGCCTACTTACATTTCGCGTAAAGATTACAAAGACAAGATAGGAGAAATTAGGGCTCGTATGAAGGCATAAAGGCATTCTTTTTTTCCTCGTTCCATTTGGAATAGGAAAGGAAATGCCTAGTAGTGGTACAGTGTACCCTCCACCACGCACCTTATGGTGAATTGCAGAATATGTATGTAAATGTAGAGCTATAGTCTGCTCCCTGGAAACTGGCAAATGCAGTGATAATTAAAAAAGCACCTGACAATGACCCACTGCATCCCAAATCCTATAGGCAAATTTGCCTAATTAACAACCTGGCTAAGATCCAGGAACGTCTCTTGTGCGAACGTTTATAGTTGCACAGGGAGCTACTAGGATTTAATCCTACGCAATATGGTGTCAGACGTGGCAAATCAATTAATGACGCCCTACAAGCGGGAGCTGCTTGGCCATTCTTGTGGTTTTTGCTGGCACCTTTGATGATCTCTGGTGACCGGCACTATTCAAATGATTACGGGAGCTAAGGGTACCTAAGGCCCTTTATAAAAGTCTTTTAGACTACAGCAAAGAAATAGAGCAATTGAATGGCGCAAGGACTCTCAAAAAGTAGTAAAGTAGATCATCAAAGGGTGCCCCCAGGGATCGATCTGTGGACCCGTCTTCTGGGACATAACCTTTGAACCACTCCTGAAGCTACTTGGGCAACAGGAGTTGGTCAAAGGCACTATAGCGTATGCAGATGACCTACTTGTTTTGGTTACAGCTGACTCGAGAATGCAATTAGAACACAAGGCAACACATGTCCTGGCAACTGTAGGTCAATTGTGCACACAGAACAAATTATAGATGGCAGCACATAAGCAAGTCTACATATTACTAAAAGGAACTCTAATCAGGGAGCCCATAATAAAACACAACAACATCGAAATACGCAGACAACACAATACACGTTATCTTGGTGTCCAATTGGACGAACGCTTGAACTTTAATGTACATATACGACTGACGACCAACAGGGTCATCAAGATGGCACAAAAACATGCCGGGCTAAACACCACAACGTACAGACTACCTACACAAACACTACGTACATACCACATAGCCCTCTTCGAGTCAGCAGTCTGCTTCGCGGCCAGTTCATGGGCACAGCGCCTGGCACTACAGACCAACATTGCCACTGTTAGGAAAGGTCAAAGAAGTGTCCTAATAAGGCTAACTGGAGCCTTCAACACTACCTCGGACGAAGCACTGTGCATGGTACTGGGGATACCACCAATAGACCTTACCATACGACTAAGAGCTGCTTATGTACTGGTTGAAGGCGGGGAAATACGACAAGGTCCACGAACTTGTTGGACAAGAGGTAACAGAACGGAGCCAACTAATTAAATGGAGAATGGACACATGGCAAAGGGAATGGGATAACTGCGAGAAAGGTCGACGTATGTATGACTTTTTCCCGAATATAAGGGAACGTTTTCGAATGGGTCATATCAAACCCTGGGGGTATGATCCACTTCCTAACAGGACACGGCCCTACCCCAGATACCTCACACGTGTGGGTCTCAGTGACAATCAATGCTGTACGTATGGAGAAATTGGGACCCCAGAACACAAAGTCATACACTGTCAGCCCTACAAAATACACACTCATACTATGTTTGACATGACTGAAGACCTAAACGAACTAATACGAGACAAGAACATAATGAACTGTCTGACGGACGAAGTCTCACTACGGAAAAAAGACGAATACACACAGAACGTAAGGCGTAATGCAACACGAAACGCCCACAACAGAAAACAAAACACTTATGATGAATCTGACACTGAAAGCGCAAACAGTGCAAATTACACCACAGATGACAGCCCCGACGCAGAGGACGATATAAACACATGCGAAACGTAACTTGCAGATATAGGTCATCATAGGAGTCTCCAAATGAGAAAACTCCAGGATGGCAGGGCTCGAAGTCAATTTCCGAGGCCTCCCACCCTGGACTTTCCTCTCTTATTCTTCAGACTATCACTTAAACCAATCTTTCCTATCTTCTATTATTCTCTTCCTGAAATAGTTGATGTTTTTAAGTTGCCTTTCCATTTTCCTTATGATAAATGTTTACGTTTTTCTTTGTATTTTTTTATCTAATTACTGCAAATGTATAAAGAAAATAACGTATCACAGTCGCATAAATGTATCACATACTTCTTGTAATCATGGCCAGCTATATACACAAAGGCAGCTACATCTACATGGGATACCCTGCAAATCACATTTAAGTGCCTGGCAGGTAGCTGGTCCGCAACAAGGGTAAATAAATGAGTAAATATAGTCTGTCGGTAAACTCATGGTAGAGCAACCGAGTCTCTTCTCATCGCATCCAGTCATGCGAGTTACGAAAGGGTTTTCGAGTGGAATGACGGGCCAGTGAGTAATATAACAGCAGCTCAGGCAGCTGCTTTACGTTCACTTTCGTTGGATCCTGATATTATTTTACCTGCGGACAAGAGGAATACTACTGTTGTTTTAAACAAGTATGATTATGTTCAAAAATGCAGTGCTTACTCTTTCTGATTCAACATATCGCAGGATTGCTCCTGGCCCAAATAAAAAAGGTTTTGATGATAACTATTAACCTCCTTAAGAAAAGTTTCTTCTCACAGGAGACTACCAATTTCTGTACTGACAGCTTACCTGTCAAGGATTTTGAATATTCCATACTCCGGAAGAAATTAAGGAATTACATGCAGTGCTGATTGCATCACTTTCCTCACTTCAGCTGAGGCCTTATTTTCAGTCCGATCTATGTTCTCTGTACAACGTATTACGTTCCGAATATTTTGGTGCCTCATGGCACAGAGTAACATATACAGAGAAGCAGCCCCCTCTAAACCACTGTCCTACACTCCCCTTGTAGTTCCGTAAGATGCTAGCAGGTGTCAGGCGGTTCCCTGGCTTAGTACCGGTAGACGACACTAGAGGTGCTTCTGAGGGTAGCATGGAGGGGAGGCTGAGGGGAGAGCTCGTGCCGCCTGCCACGAGGCCACGGCTGTGTCTGGCGTGCCAACGTTTGAGGGGAGGTGGTGGTGGGGGCAGCCGCTACCTGCCTGCTCTGGCCAGTTTAAAGGGCTGCTTCTGACCGCAGCGCCATCATGGCACATCTTACGGAACTGCTTCAGAACCCCCGCCCCGCACCCCTGAGCGTAGGACCGGACCCTTACGGAGGTTTCCCGTCTGTATATATTTGTCTGTGCTCATGGCTAGCAATGTAATTTCGTAAAGTTCAAGCTAGTAAAACATACATCTACGGGACAGATTAAATCTACGAGACAAAAATCCTAGTTGTCAGATTCCTTGCTCAGGAATATTAGCTGCGGCAGAGCGGCCGAGCGCATTGAGGTGCTATGCTATGATGCGCGAGGTCATTCCCCGTCGTGGGTTCGAATCCCCCCTCAGGCATGGATGTTTGTGCTGTCTTTAGTATATGTTAGTTCATAAGTAGCTTGTAAGTTTTAGAGACTGATGACCCCACAGTTAAGTCCAATAAACTTAACAAACATTTGAACATTTGAGGAATATTATCTACAGATAGATAAGGCATACAATTAGGATAAGCTGAATTCCTGATCCAATATCCACAGTCACAGAAGCTCATTATTGCAACAAACAAGTCTGCGCACTGAAGACCAAAACAACAACAGTTTTTTTTTTTTTTTTTTTTTTTTTTTTTTTTTTTTTTTTTTTTGTACTGTAAACAGCAGCTACTTGAGTAGCGGTAGCAATATGTTGATTTTCTTAGCCTTGCATATGTGGTAGTGAAGAGAAATAATAAGAGTTTCTACCATTTTTTATGCATTTAGAACGTTGTCAACAACTGTGGCTGTATATAATTGTCATATATATATATATATATATATACATATATCATACATTCACCTTTTATATTTCTATTTCATGATTCTATGGTGTACAGGAAGGTATCGTCATTGAATAACTGAAGTAGGCTGCAGGATGATCAAATTTATAGGTGGTGTGAGGAATGGTAGTTAGCTCTAAATGTAGAAAAATATAAGGTGATGCAGATAAGTAGGAAAAACAATCCCACTGTGTTCGAATACAGCATTAGTGGTGTGCTGATTGACCGAGTTGTGTCAATTAAATATTTAGGTGTAACGCTGCACAGAGATATGAAATGGAACGAGTGGGAAAGGTGGATGGTCGACTTCAGTTTATTGGGAGAATTTTGGGAAGACGTCATTCGTCTGCAAAGGAGACCACATATTAGTCATTTGTACGACATCGTCTTGAGTATTGGTCAACTGTTTGGGATCCACGCCAGAGCAATTTAAAGTAAGACATAGAAGCAACTGGGAGGTGGGCGGCTAGGTTTGTTACTGGTAGGTTCGATCAATGCGCGAGTGTTACTGAAATGCTTCGAGAACGCCTATGGGAGTCGCTGGAGGAAAGGCAACGTTCTTTTCGAGAAACACTGTTGGTGAAATTTAGAGGGCCGGTTTTGAGGCGGACTGCAGAATGATTCCAGTTCCGGCAACGCAAATTTCGCGTAAGGACCACAAAAATAGGATCATAGAAATTAGGGCTTGTACATGTGCATACAAGCATTCTTTTTTCTGTCGTTCTATATGGGAGTGAAACAAAAAACAAGTGAAATATGAAACTATAAAGTTAGGCTCGTTTACGTATTGGATATTTTTGTTGCTCATCCTATAATCATCTTTGCACACTTGTAGAATATTTTATTGGTGACATATATGAATAGAAACCTCTTTTGTGGTTTCTATGTCACTCAATAAATTTGTACAATTACAAAATGGAAAGAAAAATTTGCATGCAATAGAGTTTTGGGGAATGTTGTTTAAACATCTTAAGACTACGAAATCATAATTGTGATGCGTTGTTGTATGCGTGATTAATAACAGGACAAGTGAGATACATGCCAAAAATCAAAAAAATTATTAGGAAACTATTCTTTGGTATATAATTCAATACTTTTCAGTTAGTACCGATTTTGATTATAATCGTGAAAAATTTAAAAATCTGAAGTGTAAGAACTTAAGTAAACGACAGCACTTTGATTAAATTACAGAAACTTATTTGTGGAATAGTCTCTGAAATGTTACTACCAAATCTAAAATACCTCCTGTAGACCCGGAGGGGGTCCGAGTATTTCTTTATTTTCGCCCACCTCCTCGTTCTTCCTCCCCCTGCCCATTTCTTCCTCTCTCCCGACTCTCTTCATCTCCTCTGCCCTCTCTCATCCACCTTCTGCCCCCATCTGTCCATGTCTTCCTTCCCCACTCTATGAAAAATTACATGTCTACTAACTTTCATAGTAATGGTGAAACGGTAATGACACTTAGTGCAACATACCCTTCGCCTTGCACCAGATGGTGGCATTCGAAGAATTTTCTCCAAGAAAACATATAAACATGTTCCTTCCTTCATAGTGATCAACCAAATATCTCGAAATTTTCTTCACTGATTTACTCAAAAATTTTACACGATACTGTAATAAACATTTCGACAGTCAAGGACTACATATTTTGGAAACAAGCTGAGTATAGTAATACATATTTTATATATATAGAAGAAATCGCTTTCTTTGTTTGTAACTCATATTAATTTACTGTTTAGTACGATCTTGATGAAATTTTGCAGACTTGGTCTTCAATGCAGGAGGAAGGTCACTATCTACGATAGTTGGAATTTAAATAGTGGGAACACTGCTGTGGAGACACTGTGCAATGGAATGGAATGTTGTGGCTGCCTTACCTATTAGGAAGTACACTCACCTGTTCCACGTCACCGGCGTGCGCACAATCGAGGGAAAGACAGTCACTTGTGAGTGAGTGGTCTAACGTAACGGTGTCACTATGTTTCCGAAACAGGAACAACGGAGACCGTAAATGCACAGTGTTACTCTTCGTTTTTAGAGCATCACCTGCCACGAGCTTTGCGAAAGAAGCGTCAACACTTTCTGCGCGACCCACACATAACTTTCCACAACATTGCGCGAGCGCATACAGCGTAACATGTGGCTGTTCTGTTCAGTTGATGGGACTGGAAGTACTCTACCATTCACCATACTCCCCGGACTTAAGTCCTTGTAACTTTGATTTGATTCCGAAGGTGATGAAACGACCTAGTGGCATTCGTTTCAGAAGTGTTGCAGAGATTCGACAGGAAGTAGACAGCTCCATTCCCACCATCAACAGAACAGCCTCCGCTAACGGTATACTATGACTTCCACATCGCTGGCAACGAGTTCTACACAACGCTGGTGACTACTTTGAAGAACAGTAATAGGTGCAAACATGCAATGTTTTTGTATCGGTTGTGAATAAGGCTGTCAGGACCAGATGTTTAGCTTACGGCAGGTAATGGAAAAGTGCTATGAGTGGAACAGGGAATTGTATCTATGTTTCATAGATCTAGAAAAGGCTTATGACTGTGTCCCTAGGAGGAAGTTACTGTCAGTTCTACAAGATTATGGTATAGGAGGCAAACTTCTGCAGGCAATTATAGGGCTTTACGTAGACTGTCAGGCAGCAGTTAGAGTAATGGCAAATTAAGCTCATGGTTCAGAATAGTTTCAGGATCATATTTTGAAAACAGTAGACTGGCAGGGCGGGATTAAAATAGGCGAAAACAAAATAAGCAGTCTCGCATATGCGGACGACTTAGTTGTAATGGCCGATTCAATTGAAACGTTGCAAACTAATATTTCAGAGCTCGATCAGAGGTGCAAGGATTATGGTATGAAGAACAGCATCTCCAAAACGAAAGTAATGTCAGTGGGTAAGAGATTAAAGCAGATTGACTGCCAAATAGGAGGAACAAAGTTAGAACAGGTAGACAGTTTCAAGTACCTTGGATGTATTTTCTCACAGGATGGCAACGTAGTGAAAGAACTGGAATCGAGGTGCACCAAAGCTAATGCAGTGAGTGCTCAGCTAAGAACTACTCTCTCCTGCAAGAAGGAAGTAAGTACCAAGACTAAGTTAGCGGTGCACCGCTCTATCTTTCGACCAACTTTGTTGTATGGGAGTGAAAGTTGGGTGGATACAGGTTACCTTATTCATAAGGTAGAGGTTACAGATATGAAAGTAGCAAGAAAGATAGCAGGCACTAATAGATGGGAACAATGGCAGGAGGGTGTCGATAATGAGGAAATCAGGGAAAAACTGGGAATGAACACCATAGATGAAGCAGTTAGAGCGAACAGTCTCAGAATGTGGGTTCATGTTACACGCGTGGGAGAAGCAAGGTTACCTGAGAGACTCATGAGGTCGGCAGCGGAGGGTAAGAGGAGTCGAGGTAGACCAAGAAGAAAGTACTTAGATACGGTGCAGAATGATTTTGAAGTAAAAGTCATAACATCAGACGAGGCACCAATGTTAGCATTGAATAGGGGATCATGGAGGAATTTTATTAGAGGTACTATGCTCCAGACTGAACGCTGAAAGGCATAATTAGTCTCTAATGATGATGATGATGATATGAATAAATAGTTGCCACTATTTATGTTCCAACCCTTGTACATTAAATTTCATTCAGTGCAAGACGAAGGTTATTTTACAACAGAATCGAATATACCATTTTACTTAGATCTTGATGAAGTTTTATACATTTATGTTTAAAAAACTACAAGAAAATCACTGTTTGAAATCTTTAGTTTTTACTCTGACATTTATGAAATTTTGCACTCTGGACCTCAGAATAAGAGAAAAGTTACTGTCTACATAAGAATTCAAGCGGTGCAAGGAGGAGATAACTGTCGTACGAAGGACTTCGACAACATTTAACTTGCCATCATTAAAGTTGGTAGATGCGAATAGGAGGGTCGTCCATAAAGTAAGTTCCGTTTCTATTTCTATCAGCGGCAGCGCTACGATCGCAGTTCTGAGCATGTGCGGCAGTTACTCTGACTCAATTAGAAGACACGAACTCTTCTCCATTTTCAGATCGCTGCTCTGTAGTGCTTCTTTATAATGTCAGCCGTAATTGAAATTCCGCAGCGTGTGAAATCAGATCTGTGACTCGTTTTCTAGGCAAATCTGTGAGATTTACGAACAAACAGCTATCAGTGATTCAATAGTTAGAAGGTGGGTCAGACTATTCAAATAAGGACGTAATCAAGTGCACGATGAAGAACAACGTGGACGCCCGTCTGTGTTCACTGATGAACTGGTTCACACAATTCAAGGGAAGAATAAGCACAACTCATAAGTTTAGGCTTAGTGCCCTTGGTATGGAAGTTCCGCAAATTTCAGGATCACTAATTCATGACATTGTTAGTGAAAAACTGAAATTTCGGAAGCTTTGCTCACGTTGGGTACCCGAAATTCGTACTGAACTACACAGAAAACAACGGATGGGCGGTGCACTTCAGCTTTTGATACGCTGCAGTGAAGAAGACGACGGTTTTCTTCCTCGGATAGTTACGGGAGATGAAACTTGGGTATCGTACGACACTCCTGAAACAAGATGGGAATCAGTGGAATGGAGGCATACTTCAACCCCCAACGAAGGTTAAGCGTAAGCAAATCTTGACACCTCGAAAAGTCATGTGCACAGAAAAGGCACTTTGCTGATTGATTTCTTAACCTTATCACGAGGCCAAACAATCAGTGCAACCATTAAGACCAAACAATACTTACGGTTTCACTGTGATCTGTTTGATCATCCTCCGTACAGCCTGGGCTTCGCTCCTGGAGACTCATCTCTTCTTACACCTAAAATCTGTCCTTGGTGGTCAACACTTCAACGACGATGACGAGCTGAAGGAACATGTCACCACATGACTTAATACACAGGCGAAAACCTTCTATGAAGAAGGCATCGTTGTGTGACGCTATGACAAGTGCCTATAAAATTTCGGAAGCTATGTAGAAAAATAGTTTAACAGTTGTAGATTTTTGTACAATAAATATTTTTTCTGTATCTGTACACCTTTGTTTAAACAAACGGAACTTCATTTGAGGACATGCCTAGTATTCAAATGCTTGTAAATCTATAGGACTCAACTACAGCGGCTATCGGTCCCTGGGCTTACAAACTACTTAAACTAACCGAAGGACAACACACAGACCTATGCGTGAGAGAGGACTCGATTCTCCAACGGGGAGCAACCGAGCGCTTTGCAGCAAGGTGCCTTAGAGTGCTCGGCTATTCCACCGCGGCGTTGGTAGATACATGACATTTTTTGTACACAGGAGGACACGTAGATAATGTCGTGGGAAAGGCGAACCAGAGACTGCGTTTTATTGGCAGAACCCTTAAAAGGCATTATTTACCACAAAATAATAATAAAAAAAACAGAGAATTTAGAGTGTGAATGCCCTGTGTTCAACTGTGGGCACACTTGTTTCATACTTCAACATCATAAAGGATGAAATACTTGCCAACAGCTGAACACTGGGCATTCAGGCTTTGAATTTAATTCAATATGTAACTGATTCTGAGCTTCGCCAAGTGGATATATGCGAATCCCTTTACAGAGGAAACCATGCGAAATTGGCAGAGGTTTCTCTACATATTTACAACTTTGGAATAATTGGACTATAAGACTGCATAAGACTAACCACTTGAAAATTCAAACAATTGTACAATATGGTCGTAAAATGTTTTGTTCATATTAAATGAGCCAAATGACTTAATGGTGACTGTACAAAAACGTAGGACATAGTGTTTCAAAAAAAAGTTCAAGTGTTTGTAATCCGACGGTACCAAACTGCTAAGGTCAACGGTCCCTGGTCTTACAATCTACTTTAACTTATTCTAAGGACAACACACACACACACCCATGCTCCAGGGAGGACTCGACCCTCTGGTGGGAATGGCCGCGTACTCCACCCTGCGGCCCAGATCACACGGCCATTCTCGTGCGATGCGCATGGTTTGATAAATTATTAAACTTTTCACTGTTTAATGTGGTTGAATCATTGTAATGTTTTTTTTTTAATCATAGGAACTTGAGAATGACGCCATAGTGCGTCGAAACTAGCAGTGCATTGGAAATTTGATGGAAGTATATTAATTTGACAAGTGAAGACGATTTTACCTGGTGATGCTAGCAGCACTAAACATCTGCACTACTAGAAGGACATCCATTTATTTCTTATTGAACCCATCATTGCTGATGGAACTGGGTCTGCGGCTGGTCAAGAGTATGACATAAGTGCGATACCAACAGCCGTATGTTCAACAGAAATATTCATAGTTTCATTACCAGTTTCGGCATTCCATTATGCCACCTTCAGGTTCCTACATAGGAGTATAATATCCATTAAGTAGGGATATCGAGACTGGTTTCGTGGAATTCTATCTCTCAGTAGGAACCAACAACAGCTAACAGCTGGTAGTGAAACGATAAATATTTCTATTGAACATACGGCTGTAGATATCCCACTTCCGTCATACTTCCATTAATTTCGGATTGATTCCAACTTTACGCTGCTCCTAGACGCGAAATATTACTGCACATATTGTTACTAATATTAAATGCTTTGAATAACTGGACATCACCAGTTGGGATTTTTTGTGATCTTTCAAAGGCATTTGATTGTGTAAATCATGGGATTCTTCTAGATAAGCTTAAATTGTGGTATGAGTGGGTCTGTGAACAAATGGTTTAAATCATACCAGGAAGAGTGCAGAAGGTTGAAATAAGCAGTTCACTTGATATAGGCGAAACAATTAATTCCTCTAACAGGGGAGTTATCAAAAATGGGGTCCCACAAGGTTCGGTCTTGGGTCCTTTGCTGGTATTAATACATATTAATGACTTGCCATTCTACAATCACGAAGATGCTAAGTTAGTACTTTTTGCTGATGATAGAAGTATAGCTATCACAACTGAAAAATAGGAGTTAACAGATGAAATTGTGAATGATATCTTTCAGAAAGTTATTAAGTGGTTCTTTACAAATGGATTCTCATTAAACTTTGATAAAACCCAGTATGTACAGGTTCATACAGTAAATGGCATGACACCATTAATAAATTTAGAATTTGAACATAAATCTGTCGCTAAGGTAGAATATTCAAAATTTTAGGTGTTTTCATTGACGAGGGACTGAATTGAAAGATACATATTGAAGATCTCCTGAAACGTTTGAGTTCAGCTACTTATGCTAACAGATTCATTGCAAAATTTGGTCATACACACTCAGTAAATTATCTTCCTACTCCTATTTCCATTCACTGCTTTCATATGGGATCATATTCTGGGGCAATTCAACATTGAATAAAAAAGTGTTCATTGCAAAAAAGCGTGTAATCAAAATAATTGCTGGAGCCCACCAAAGAGCATCCTGCATACATTGATTTAGGGATCTTCACTGTAGCTTCACAATATATATATATATATATATATATATATATATATATTCACTCATGAAATATGTTATTAACAGTCTGACCCAATTCAAAATAGCAGTGTACATAACTACATCACTAGGAGAAAGGATGATATTCACTATTCAATATTAAATCTAACTTTGGCTCAGAAAGGGGTGAATTATGCTGCCACAAAATCTTTGGTCACTTAGCAAGTAGCATCAAAAAGCATCAAAAGTCTGACAGAAAGCCAACTAGTATTTAAAAAGAAATTAAAGGAATTTCTGAATGGCAACTCCTTGTACAATGTAGATGAATTTTTAGATAAAACTTTAAAATAATAAAATTAAAAAATTAAAAAAAATGTAATAAAAAATCCTTAAAATAGTGATTGTCAAGCGTCGACAATATTTACTAAACTGACACGTTCCACATCATTACGAAATGTCGTAATATATGATCTATGGTATAAGTATTAATCTAATCTAACGGATAATGTTTCCAACAGGGCGACGCTGATGCAAGCCGCCCCCCCCCCCCCCCCATCCGGCAGCCATGGTACACGTCTCCTGCCGCTGCCAACAGCCAGTGCACGAATCGTCAACTTACCGTGGATGACAGTACATAACCATGTCATTACCATCAATGCAGAAATTGGAAAAACAGAGTATCCTGAAAGTTCGTCCAGTTACGGGTCAGAAAAACCAGTACGTCGGGCTAAGTTCCCTCAAAACCTAAAATCAGATTTCCTGTGTTTGCGGTTTACTGAATCAATTTCTTCATCATTCTTTTTAAAGTTGCTATGCAAAACGAGATAAGTTTTCAAGAAAGCTTTCGCGAGCAACAAAATTACACTTGAAACTTCCTGGCAGATTAAAATTGTGGGCCAGAAACGTGATTCGAACCTGGGACCTTTGCCTTTCGTTGGCAAGCGCACTACCATCTGAGCTCTCCTGGCACGCTTCAAGGTCCGTCCTCAAAACTTCTGCCATTACCTCGCCTCCTACTTTCCAAACTTCACAGAAGTTCTTTTGTGAAGCTTTCAGGACTAGCACTCCTCATTCTGGAAACATCCCTTAGGCTGTGGCTAAGCCATGTCTCCACCACATACTTTCTTCCAGGAGTGCTAGTCCTGTGAGGTTCGAAGGAGGACTTCTGTGAAGTTAGGAAAGTAGAAAGTGAGGAACTGGCAGAAATAAAGTTGTGACGACGGACTGTGAAGCGTGTCTGGATAGTTCAGACGGTAGAGCGCATGCCCGTGAAAATCAAAGGTAGAAGGTTCGAATCCCGGGCACAGCACACAACTTTAATCTGCCAGGAAGTTACATATCAGCGCACACTCCGCTGCAGAGTGAAAATTTGATTCTGAAAATTGCACTTGACCGTGTTTCAAGTAGAATTTCTACTACCACGAAAATCCTTTGTATCTGATGTGTGGAAAAAAGTCGTTGAAGTTTCTAATTTGCTCCAATAACTGGAAAATCGAAACGTGTAGCTTCAGATAAAACTGTTTATAAGGGGTGTGAGTACCATTTATTAGTGTATAGGAAAAGAATCAGATAAACCGTTTACCAAAAACATCTGAATGCGCAGCCTGAACGGAGCCCTTGAAATTCACAGTTAGTTAAAGCCTTCAACTTTATTTACGTAGCCGGCCGCGGTGGCCGAGGGGACTGAGGCGCTTCAGTCACGGTCTGCACGGCCACTACGGTCGGGGGTTCGAATCCCCCCTCGGGCATGGATATTTGTGCCGTCTGTAGTCTTAGCTAGTTCATAAGTAGTTTGTAAGTTTGATGGCCCCGTAGTCGAGTCCCATAAGCTCTACAAACATTTGAACATTTTTTTTATTTACGTATAAATAAAATATACACAATAGCTCATTTATCTCCCAAGCAGTCACGAAACAACAAACAACTCATATTTAGTTTTATCGTAAATTACTGACAAAAAAGAGCAAGAAGCAATAATTAAATGGAAGCATAACACAAAAAGTCAAATTACTTTATGTTAATTACAGGGATTTTGCATTTTTAAACTCACATTACATGCTGCCCGTAAGTAATGCTAAGATTCTTTCCCTCCCTCCCTTCCTCACCATTCTCGTCACGCCGTCTGGCGGGGGGGGGGGGAGGGGCATGTGCCCCCCCTCCGAATCCGCCCTTGGCAGTGATATTTCTCTTATTTTGAAGATCAAGTGTGCAAAATTTTATCAGGATCGGAATGTTTGTTCAAATGTTTGTTAAGCTTATGGGACTTAACTGCGGGGTCATCAGTCCCTAAACTTACAAACTACTTATGAACTACTTACGAACTAGGACGGCACAAATATCCATGCCCGAGGGGGGATTCGAACCCCCGACCGTAGTGGCCGTGCTGACCGTGACTGGAGCGGCTCAGTCCCCTCGGCCACCACGGCCGGCGGTACAGGATCGGAATAAAACTGTAGATTTGTATGAATTACTACGAGCCCACGAGTGCAGTGGGACGGCTGCTCCAGCGCACTTGGGCTCGCTGTACTCGCGCAACTACAGCGGGGCTGAAGGGAGGCGTCTGTAGTGTATGCAACCCGCCACACCAGGTTCATTCTCTGCCCGTTTCTGACCTCTACAATGTACCAATCCTGTAAAGGGAAGAACCACATACGACGCATGGTTCTGGAGATATGACGTCATAATCAATAGGAGTTGCAAGAAACTGTCACATAATACGACGAGACTTTATGAATACAGTATGTGAGAACGAGATTACTTAGCGACTTGCAACAAACTCATAATTTCAAACTTTTATTGAACTATTTCTCGCTGACAACCATAGCAAAATTATGAAAGGACAAAAATTTCTCAATGATCAAACAAATATAAGCCATTAATGATACATTCTGCTTTGATTAGTTTTGTAATTTTATAAAATGTTTGAAAGATTATAGGAAACAGTATATACTAGCAGCTGAAGTGTGATGTACATATTTCAATCCGTCATCTACCGTTGTTAATTATTGTGAACTCCTGAAAATTGTAGAATTCTTTTTTTCTGTACCTAGTCGTAATGCCAACACAGAACGTGTGTTTTCTCTTGTCAATACACTGTGTACAAAATACAGGAATGTTATTGTATATGTACAGTATAATTTCAAACATTTGAAATGCCTGAGCTTTTATCGGTACTTGTTGAAAAACAAAAATCTCGAGAGATATTTCGTCGTCCTCCAAATATAATTGGTTCAAAAGTGAAAAAGACAAGAATCAGTCAATTGAGTGTAGTGATGATGAGTAGACTGTCAAGTTTCATAATATTTTATTTTACAACAACACACAAGGTTACTGTTTTAGTTTGTAGTAGTTTCACGTGGTTCATTAATAAAGTGGTAAATTACATTATGTTAACAATAATGTGTCCTCTTTTTCATATGAAATGGCATCTTTTTTTTATGATGAACATATGGTAACCCTACACAAATTACACAAATATAAATAATAATTGTTGTTGTTGTGATCTTCAGTCCGGAGACTGGTTTGATGCAGCTCTCCAACCTAATCTGTCATGAGCAAGCCTCTTCATAAGAACGGCAAACCACATCCTTTTCAATTTGCTTACTATATTCATATCTTGGTCTCCCTCTGCGATTTTTACCCCACACACTTCCCTCCAACGCTAATTTCACAATTCCTTGATGTATAAGAATGTGTCCTGCTAATCGATCCCTTCTTTTAGTCAAAGCATGCCAGAAATTCCTTTTCTCCCCAAATCTGTTCAGTACTACCTCATTACTTACACGATCCACCCACCTAATATTCAGAATTCTTCTGTAACACCACATTTCAAAGGCCTCTATCCTCTTCCTGTCCGCACTGTTTATCGTCCATGTTTCACTCCCATACAAAGCAACACCCCACACAAACACCTTCAGAAAGGAATTCCTTATGCTTAAATTAGTGTTCGATGTTAACAAATTTCTCTTTTTCAAAAACGCTTTTCTTCCCAGTGCCATTCTGCATTTTATATCCTCTGTACTGCGACCATAATTTGTTATTTTACTGACCAAGTAACAAAACTCATCTACCTCCTTTATTGCTTCGTTACCTAATCTAATTCCTTCAGCGTCACCCGATTTTCTTAGGCTGCACTCCATTACCCTTGTTTTGCTCTTGTTAATTTTCAGCTTATATGCTCCTTTCAACACATTGTCCATTCCGTTCAACTGCTCCTCCAGGTCCTTTGCTGTCTCTAACAGAATTACAATGTCATCGGCAAAATGCAATGTTTTTATTTCTTCACCCTAAACTTTAATTCCTTCTCCAAATTTCTCCTTGCTTTCCTTTATAGCTTGCTCAATGTACAAACTGAACAACATTGGAGAAAGGCTACAACCCTGTCTCACACCCTTCCTAACCTCTGCATCTCTTTCGTGCCCTTTAACTCTGATAACTGATGTCTGGTTTTTGTACAAGTTGTAAATAACCTTCCGTTCCCTATATTTTACTCCTGCTGATTTCCACATCTGAAAGAGTGTATTCCAATCAACATTATTAAAAGCTTTCTCCAAATCTACAAAAGCTAGAAATGTAGGCTTGCCTTTTCTCAATCTATCCTCTAAGATAAGCCGTAAAGTCAAGATTGCCTCCCGATTTCCTACATTTCTCCTGAATCCAAATTGATCTTCCCCAAGGTCGGCTTCTACCAACTTTTCCATCCTTCTGTAAATAATTCGTGTTACAATTTTGCAAGCATGACTTAATAAACTGATGGTTCTGTAATTTTCACCTGCACCTGCTTTCTTTGGAATGGGGATTATTACATTTTTCTTAAAGTCTGAGGGTATTTCGCCTGTCTCATAGATCCTACGCACCAGTTCAAATAGTTTTGTCATGGCTGACTCTCCCAGAGACTTCAGTAGCTCTGAGGGAACGTCGTCCACTCCATGGGCCTTGTTTCGACTTAGGTCTTTCAGTGCTCTGTCAAATTCTTCTCTCAGTATAATATCTCCTATTTCATCTTCATCTACATCCTCTTCCCTTCCTACAATATTGTCTCTAAGTTCCTTTCCTTTGTATAGTCCCTATATATATTCTTTCCACCTTTCAGCTTTCCCTTCTTTGCTGAGAACTGGTTTTCCATCTGAGTCCTTCATATTCATACAGCTGGTTTTCTTGTCTCCAAATGTTTCTTTTATTTTCCTGTAGGCGGTATCTATTCTTCCCCTATTTATACATTCTTCCACTGACTTGCATTTGTCTTCTAGCCTCTCCTGCTTAGCTATTTTACACTTCCTGTCAATCTCATTTCTTAGCCGTCTGTACTCCATTTTGCCTGTTTCACTTACTGCATTTTTATATTTTCTCCTTTCATCAATTAAATTTAGTATTTCCTGTGATATCCAAGGATTTTTTGCAGGTCTTGCCTTTCTAGCTATTTTGTCCACTGCTGCCTTCAGTATTTCGTTTCTCAATGCTACCCATTGTTCTTCTACTGTTTTATTTCTCCCCGTTTCTGTCAATTGTTGCCTAAAGCTCCCTCCGAATTTCTCAAAAACTTCAGGTTCCTTCAATTTATCCAGGTCCCATCTCCTTATTTTCCTACCTTTTTGCAGTTTTTTCAGTTTCAGCCTACAGTTCATGACCAACAAGTTATGGTCAGAGTCTATATCTGCCCCTGGGTATGTTTTACAGTTTATAACCTGGTTCCGGAATCTATGTCTTACCATTATAAAATCTATCTGGTACCTCCCTATGTCTCCTGGTCTCTTCCACGTATATAACCTACGTTCGTGATTCTTAAACCAGGTGTTTGTTATGATTAAGTTATGTTCCGTGGAAAATTCTACCAGGCGATCTCCTCTTTCATTCCTTTTGCCCAGTCCATATTCACCTACTATTTTACCTTCCCTTCCTTTTCCTACTACCGTATTCCAGTCTCCCATTAAAGTTGGCAACTTGGCAGGTCTATCGCAACGGTTGGTACAACAGTAAAGACCCCAAGTCGGAATTAACAAGTAAAACGCTTTCGCAAAACTACGCGGCAACGGCCTCGCTGTGACGTCACACCAGCTCCCCCCCCCCCTCCTCCTCCATCCCGCCATGATAAAAAGCGAGCGTGCGCGGTGCGGCCAGTGTATTGCAGACATGGGTGCCCGTCTGCTGGCTGCGGCGGCTGGCTTCCTGCTGCTGGCGTCGACGTCAGCGTCAGGGGCGTCCCCACAGCCGGAGGTGCGGACGCCGCTGGGCCTCCTCAGGGGCAGCGTGCTACGCTCCCTGGACGGCAGAGACATCTACTCCTTTAGGGGCGTCCGCTACGCGCAGCCGCCCACCGGACCCCTGCGCTTCAAGGTAACGGCGCGCAATAGCACAGAGTAACATATACAGCCCCTCTTAAACCACTGTCCTACGCTCCCCTCGTAGTTCCGTAAGATGCTAGCAGGTGTCAGGCGGTTCCCCGGCTTAGTACCGGTAGACGACACTAGAAGCACTTCTGTGGGTGCCTCTTGCACGTCAGAGGGTAGCGTGGAGGGGAGGCTTAGGCCGGTATTACACTGTAAAAGATCTTTGACAAAGATCTTTGTCAAAGATTTTATCCAAGATGTTTGACGAAACTACTTCACAGGAGCACACACTAGCGTAAAATATTTCGTCATAGTTGTTCGGAATAAGACTCCGAAATAGTAAAGCGTCTGTATTATAGCACGTAATATAATGTTGCTCGGGAGTGCATTCATTGGAAAGAACGAAAAATGGAAACAATTTTAGGTTGTTGTTGTTGTGGTCTTCAGTCCGGAGACTGGTTTGATGCAGCTCTCCACAATACCCTATCCTGAGCAAGCCTCTTCATCGCCACATAAGAGCGACAACCTACATCTGTCTGAATCTGCTTACTGTATCCATCTCTTGGTCTTCCCCTGCGATTTTTTCCCCATACACTTCCCTCCAACGCTAAATTCACAATTCCTTGATGTCTAAGAATGTGTCCTACCAATCTATCCCTTCTTTTAGTCAAGGTATGCCAGAAATTCCTTTTCTCCCCAATTCTGTTCAGTACCTCCTCATTAGTTACGTGATCCACCCATCTAATCTTCAGCATTCTTCTGTAGCACCATATTTCAAAAGCCTCAATCCTCTTCCTGTCCGCACTGTTTATCGTCCACGTCTCACTCCCATACAAGGCAACACTCCATACAAATGCCTTCAGAAAAGACTTCCTTAGGCTTAAATCAATATTCGATGTTAACAAATTTCTCTTTTTCAAGAACGCTTTTCTACCCATTGCCATTCTGCATTTTATATCCTCTGTACTGCGACCATCATTTGTTATTTTACTGCCCAAGTAACAAAACTCATCTACCTCCTTTATTGCCTCATTTCCCAATCTAATTCCTTCAGCATCACCTGATTTTCTTACACTGCACTCCATTACCCTAGTTTTGCTCTTGTTAATGTTCATCTTATATGCACCTTTCAGCACACTGTCCATTCCGTTCAATTGCTCTTCCAGGTCCTTTGCTGTATCTGACAGAATTACAATGTCGTCGGCAAAACGCAATGTTTTTAATTCTTCCCCCTGAACTTTAATTCCTTCTCCAAATTTCTCCTTGCTTTCCTTTATAGCTTGCTCAATGTACAAATTGAATAACATCGGAGAAAGGCTACAACCCTGCCTTACTCCCTTTCCAACCACTGCGTCCCTTTCATGCCCTTCAACTCTGACAACCGCTGTCTGGTTTTTGTACAAGTTGTAAATAACCTTACACTCCCTATATTTTACTCCTGCTTGCTTTAGGTAAAACCGTGAATAGCAAGAGGAAAATACGAAAATTGCTCGCACAAATGTACTCCACGAGCTACACAGCTGGGAAATAATAACCTAAATTGTTTAAGAACGTGTGGCCAAATATTTTAATTCGCCCACATATTAATAAATACATCCTAATCGATGTTTCAGGAAGCCCTAAAGCTGTGTCAATGGGTAAATAATGAAACACTGAAATAATTTAACGTGTGTCATGCTAAACATAACTTCGTTAGACACTTTATCATAATTAAGAAGAGAGAATATTTTCGTAGTTCTTTCATGTTATGCTTCATTGAGGATTATGCGCTGCGAAAGACATTTTTATAGTTTGCTGCAGTCTGGCATTTGTTTTGCCTGATTTTCCAAAACATAAAATATCCGTATAAATACCCAGACTTGTGGTTAAATGTCGAAAAGCATCGTGCAAAGCAAGAAAAAATATGGAGCTAACTAGTGCAGTATCTCATTACGCAAATCATGAATCCCTTCCCACTGAAGATGCTCCCATTTGTAACCAAATATTTTAATTCACACACATATTAATAAATACATCATAATCGATGTTTCAGGAAAATACAGGCAGTAAAATACACGAATCCTACAGTATAGGCCTAAGATTTCACCCATTATTGCAGACATAAGTGTACGAAGATGTAAATCACTTTAGGAGGAATTACGAGGTTAGGTTAGAGTACAAATAAAAACATTTATTTCACTTATGCATCTCCATATATCCTTTGATCCATATAATTTTTTCCGTATCATCATCCTCAGTGAGCCACTTTGAATACAACTGACAGCCGTAGCTTTTTCTTTATACGATTCTAACCCTACATTTTAGTAAATGTGCTTTGTATTAATAAATATTCCGCACACTTCTCACTTTTAAACGATCACTGTGGCAGTAGCGACACAACAAATACACTTCTACGTTAATGTGTAGGTTGAAAGGCGTCAAAGCAAGGAAAGACGCATGTATACAATGGCGAACTTTTATAAAAGCTAGGCTCTCTCGCTAACTGTTATCAAATATCTTTTATAAAAGAAATCTTTTATGAAAGATGACCCATTACACTGTCAAAGATTTGACCAAAGAGCTTTGATAAAAGATCTTTGGTAATACCCGCCTTAGGGGAGAGCTCGCGCCGCCTGCCACGAGGCCAACGCTGTGTCCGGCTTGCTGGCGTTTGAGGGGAGGTGGTGGTGGGGACAGCCGCTACCTGCCGCCTGCTCTGGCCAGTTTTAAAGGGCTGCTTCTGACCTCAGCGCCATCTCGGGACATCTTACGGAACTGCTTCAGCACCCCCCGCCCCGCACACCTGAGCGTGTGACTGGGCCCTTACAGACGTTTACGTCTCTATATATATGTCTGCGGCAATAGCTACCAGGTGCAATCCCACATTTTCGGGACTTGTGCTGCCATCTAAAAAGTAGGAGAAGTAGATCTTGGCGAGAGCTGAATATCTGATGAGCAGTGGCGGACTAAGGTGGGGGGGGGGGGGGCGGACCGTCCCGGGCCTCTGGTCTCGGGGGGCCTCCATATTTTTTTTCTTTTTTGAGCGTGCTTGGCATTTCTTTCTACTGGAACCTCCAAATCTCGAAAGTAATTCTTTTTAGTCAAAGCCATCCCTCTCGTTCTCTGTGGCCTCCAAATCTCAAAAGTTCCTGATTTATAGTAACATATTTCCGAATGGACAGGAGGGCGGGCTCATTTTGTTTCGCCGCCGCCCCGGTCCTCCAACAGCCTTAGTCCGCCACTGCTGATGAGTCAGGGTGTTACAAAAAGGTACGGCCAAACTTTCAGGAAATATTCCTGACACATAAAGAAAGAAAATATGTGGACATGTGTCCGGAAACGCTTAATTTCCATGTTAGAGCTCATTTTATTACTTCTCTTTAAATGTAAATTGAAATAATTCGTGCAGACAATTGTCAAAATACCCAATTGTTTCGTTAGTATGTACTGTACTTCCTCGATTCACCGCCAGATTTTCTGTGAACGTTTGGGCCGGAATTGTTGGTGATGTCTTGATTGGGCCTCATGTTCTTCCACCTACGCTCACTGGAGCACGTTATCATGATTTCATATGGGATACTCTACCTGTGCTGCTAGAACATGTGCCTTTACAAGTACGACCCAATATGTGGTTCATGCACGATGGAGCTCCTGCACATTTCAGTCGACGTGTTCGTACGCTTCTCAATAACAGATTCGGTCACCGATGGATTGGTAGAGGCGGACCAATTCCGCGGCCTCCACGCTCTCCTGACCTCAACCCTCTTGACTTTCAATTATGGGAGCATTTGAAAGCTCTGTCTACGCAACCCCGGTACCAATTGTAGAGACTCTTCGTGCTCGTATTGTGGATGGCTGTGATACAATACTCCATTCTCCAGGGGTGCATCAGCGCATCAGGGATTCCATGCGACGGAGGGTGGATGCATGTATCCTCGCTAACGGAGGATATTTTGAACATTTCCTGTAACAAAGTGTTTGAAGTCACGCTGTTACGTTCTGTTGGTGTGTGTGTCCATTCCATGATTAATGGATTTGAAGAGAAGTAATAAAAACAGCTCTGACATGGAAACTAAGCGTTTCCGGACACATGTCCACATAACAAATTTTCTTTCTTTGTGTGTGAGGAATGTTTCCTGAAAGTTTGGCCGTACCTTTTTGTAACACCTTGTATAGAAGAGGTCTGATCACACTACCATGATCCTTTCCGATGACGGCCATTTTGGTTCTAAAACACGACTGTAGCATACTGTATTCGGATAATGTTTGTCACCAGAAAGAGTTAGTTGCATAAAGCAGTGAATTTAAAATTGCGATGAGGTATGTAAGAGATAATGTGTTGTATCCATTCTCTTTGCAATGTATATACATGTGTAATGACTAACGATACAACCACAATTGTGAGGAAAACGTAGCCATTTCATTAACAAAATTCTGCTTTAGCCCAATCGTATCTGTGTAACATAAGGTTGTTCGTGTTTTCTTCCGATATGTGTTTTACAGTGGCGTACCCAGGATCGCGGTCTTGGGAAGGGGTGGGGGGTTGAGGTCAATCACCGGCTGACGTGATTTCTAAAAAAAGAGAGAGGGGCTGCACGTTTACTCATATTGGGAGGATTGATCCTTTCTTCTTTCCTCTCTCTCTCTCTCTCTCTCTCTCTCTCTCTAGGGGAGGCTTGCGACGTCCTTCTCCCTTTTTGCTCATCCTCCAACTGATATCTTTTTGTCCTCTACAGAGACGTAGGATTGGACAATTAAGTATCTGCTGGATGGCTGTTATGGAGAGGAGTCCACTCAGTTAATGTTAAACACAGGTCAAATAAAACCTTGTACTTATCTTTTATCTTGGCCTGTTGCTTTTCTTGCTCCGATGTTCTTGCGTTGTGTACCATTAGCTGTCTTGTTATTTCGCCGTAAATAGTTTCCAGGAAATATTTGTTGAAATGAAAACGCGTAGTAAAGTTTATACTTTTTTATTAACTATTAATGCACTTCTTCCCTTGCGCAAACTTTCACAAATATAAATAACACAATATCAGATACACGGCCTCAGAGCAGGAGTCAGTGTGTCACTGCCAGTGTCCTGCGAGACTGAGAGTGCCCCAGCGTCTGCGAGGTCGATGCTTTTATTCCCACTCCGAGGTTCACAAGTATGTCTTTATCCACTTAAAATTTTAACGCAAGGTAAATGTTATTTACATATTACGTAAAGGTAGTAAACAGTATACATATTTCATTTCTTTAATTTAATGGTGTTTGTGTTTTGCTAGTTATTTGTAAGATAGTTTTAAAATCTACGTCTAATAACGTAGTTGTCATGACTTCGAAAAATGGCGTCTGTTTGTTTACTTCGAGTATATTAAATGTTTTGACAGATCTGTTATGAGTTTAATGTTGTTTGAGCGTGTTATTAAATTACTTATTATTTTCGTGAATATAGTTTGGTGTATTTGTTTAGTTCATCAGTGACCAATGTTTACATGAATTTGGAAAGTCCCGTTATATTTATTAAATCGGCAATTAATGGCAAGATTCAGTGTTATTGAGTCTATAAACATATTATTCGTTATCAGTGAGCATTAAAGTTTCATGTGTGCTAATAGGTTTCGATGTTCTAATTTTATTTATACTTTCAAATTATTGCAACATGTGTCACCCAACACTATTTGCTTCTACTTCTATTTATTAACAGAGAAAGGGTGTGTCACTTTTTTTTATTATACACGAAAATCTATTTTGGCCTACTATTATGTACTTTTTGCTGTATTATAGCTAATCAGTTTTTCGAGTTAGGGTAAACTTATGGATGGTCCACTTATGTATTGTTATTGTGGCATTTAGGTGTAATTACAATCAATTAGAAGACAATATATAGTTTTTTAAACTAATGTTGTCTCGCAAAGGTAACACTTATTGGGATAATTTCATAAAGATATTGGGTCTGACACTAATGGGTAGTGATATAGGGTGTGCATATATGTAAATGTTACAGGCTGCAGCAACATGTGTGTGTGTGGGGGGGGGGGGGGGGGCACTCCAGGAGGGTCTGGGCGGGGGGGGGGGGTATCTGCAGCCTGGCAGCCCCCCGCCCCCCCCCCCCCCCCCCCCCGGGATACGACACTGGTCTTTTCTTTTCTTGCAAACTTTCCATTCTGTTTGGTATAGACGAGGGATCAACTTAAGTTTCTTATGTTGAACGGTCCGGGAACAATACCTTATGTGGAATATCGGCTTAGATTCATATGAAATTTTTCTGTGTGTGTGCGTTTCCAATGATTGAACATTACGTAAATGGAAGGAAATTTCGAGTTAATGGATCCGTGTCAGACGAGCATAGGGCAGATCCTCGTGTTTTAACTGAAATTAAGTTGGAAAAGGTAGGAGAGATATTGAATAAGTCCAAGAAAAGTCACTGCGTCAAGTGAGAAATTAGTCAACTCAGTATTTATCTTTTCATTTAGTTGTGCTTCGGTATTGAGTAAAAATTGCTGTACTCGCTACTCATTATCTTTTACTACACTTTCTGCTTGATTCGTAATCTCGAGTGACAGTGGTTTCTAAATTTTCTTTTAGGATCTTTAGTTCAGAAAAATTCTGAGCAAGGGTGTCCACGACTGTTGGCAAGGTTTTGACAGTTTCTTTGAAATCAGTTGTCTACAACAGATGAGATTTCTGCATCGACAGTGTCCATAATCTCGTCCACTACTTTCTGCTGTGCAGTGGAAAACTTCGTGTTTATAACCTGTTCTACAATGTGGGCTTGTGCATTTAACTGTCTGCTGATCTCATTAGTAATAAGTGTAGGTAATTTTTTCTGTGCCGTTTCCAAGTTTTTAAGTCGTGATTGGAATTCTTCGCGGGTGATCATTTGTGCTGCAACGTTATTTTGTTGTTCCACTATCTTGTCCAATTGTTGCTTAGTGGAATCCCTTAATTGTTCTAGTTCCTGCTTTGTGTTTGATTGTAAATTATATAGTTCCTGTTAGCGGAATTTTGAAATTGTGCAAGTTCCTGTTTGGTGCTTGCTTGTAAATTGTTAAGCTCGTCCTTTGTGGTGGATTGCAAGTTACTAATTTGTTATGACAATCGGGAAAAGTGCTTCAAACCGCGTAAACCAGTCGTTTTACGGATTTTTGACTTGTTTGTGTATTTATGGTCGGCCTCGCGTGTGCTGGCTACGAGATTGGATTCGACTATACGTGGAATTAATTCAACATTTCTAGTAGTAGCCATGATGTCATTTACGTATTGTGCAGTTTCCTGAGAAGCGTCCGCGATCTGTTCGGGTTCCATATCGCTCACTTGCCTAGGAGTTTTGACCATACTATTAAAGAAATAGTTAACAAATTGGAAAGGGGGGGCCTGAATACTTCACACAACTAGTAGCACAACAATACAATTAAATTACTGGTAATGGTCGTTATATGCATGAGAAAGAAGGTTCGAGCAACAGACAAGCGAGGATCACTTCGTTAAAACACTGAATCAGCAGCCATGTTGGCCATTTTTCCAAGCTACTACCTGAATTAAATTTCTATCTACGTAAAAATTTGGAAAAGTGGAATTTTTCAAAAGGAAGGGAGCCGAAATTAAAATTGCGTACGTACGATAGTAGGAGAAAATTTTTAAAAGCACCATATAAGCTTAATAATGAATCCGGCCTTACCTGTGTTGATGTCCTTGTTGGCTACATCGTAGTTTCTGTTACAGTGTTACTGTGTGGCCTGAAATTTAACATCAGTGTCTCAGGCAATATTTTATTGTTTTCGCTCTCAGCCAGTAATTTCTTGATATATCTCTAATAAGCAGCAGTTGACCATGGAAACAAATACAATAAAGAGATTAGTGGACATATATTGGTGAAAAGTTAGAGAATAAAATATTGACACAATCAGATTAAATATTTGAAGGACATTAAATTGAATGCCATTATCAGGTCCTGTCACACATACGCCAATTCTCATGTAATGATACTTTCCTTTTTGGCTTGGTGTTGCCGTTAAGGTTAGGTACAGCTATTAAAATTGAACTGGTCTTGAAATATTACGGAGAAAAATAATTTTGAAGACGTGATCTACTGAACAAAACATGAAACATTCCGCATTCAATGTTTAGCGGTCGTAATAGTTTGAACAAAGACAACACCAGAAAGCATCAGTACAAAAGAAAGTGGCGGAACCCGTACTATACCTGGTTAAGGAGATCTGCTACTTTTGCAGTCATTTCCCTGCAGTTGATGGAACAATTTATTCCATATTGTAAAGTAATGCATGGTTTTCTAATGTGTAGATGCAAAAGTTTTAAGACCATGGTGAATTTAAGTTAATATCAATGGTAAAAAGAGAGAGGGGAAAAAAGTGGGACTTCGTTTACTGACGAAGATTTCTTGCAGGCATTGAAATGAGGTGATTGAACATTATAAAAAAAAAAAATAAGACTGCATCCAGAAATTTCTGTCACAATCACGTAATAATTCTCAACAATGGCCCAAACATCATTTTACAAATGTCTGATATTGCTGGAAAACAGAATGACAAAATTAATGAAAATATGGAGGGGACTTTGAAATGGAAGAAATACTTCAATGAACTTAGTCATTATTTCCAAATAAAACATCGAATGATCACACTTACAATTTTAATGAAGCTCACTCTGTGGAAGACGTCCGATCAGTACAACTGTAAAAACAAGAAAGAATCACGAGCAACTCCGTTTTCTCTTCAGCCCGTATGAAAAAGTTGAATGTCAGGAACAAAAAATAGTCAAAAATATCGCTGGCAGAGAGAACGGGTGCTAGCGACAAGTGGCGTATATATATATATATTTCTTCTAATAAAAAAATGCAATGTAATGCTACAGTATCATGAACCACAGACGCCAATGTGGAGTGACTTGGTGCCTCAACAATACAGATAGCTGTACCATAGGTGCAATCACATCGGAGGGGTATCTATGGAGAGGCCAGACAAACGTGTGGTTCTTGAAGAGGAGTAATACTCTTTTCAGGGGCAACAGTCTGGATGATTGACTGCTCTGGTCTTGTAACGTCAGCTAATGTGGCCTTGTCATACAGTCCCTGAGAATGGCTGAAAGCAAGGGGAAACTACAGCCGTTGCTTCCCGAGGACATGCAGCTCTACTGTATGAATATATGTTGGTGTCATCCTTTCGGGTTAAATATTTCGGAAGTAAAATTGTCCCCCATTCGGATCTCCGGGCAGGGACTACTCAGAAATACTCAGGAGGATGTCGTCATCAGGAAAGACTACAGTTGTGAAATTCCCGGGTATTTAAAATCAATATTCCCAGGGAATATTGCCGGCAATATTCTCAAAATTCATAAATTCCCAGTAATTTATGATTAATTAGCCAGATAGCTCAATAAAAATAATTGATAGGTTTAAGGCACTAATTATGTAGTTTATATTGCCGGGAATATTTCTTTGCCCCGGGAAGATTGCAAGAAATTGGGAATTTATGAACATTTTTAGATTTTGAAAGTTTTTATCCTTTATAACAGTCAAACAACCTTATAAGTAGGTTAACTAAGTAAATTCTAGGTTCTATCATTGCCTGCATTAATTTCATTGCTAATTCCATGCACAACATCATTTACATTAAGTCTGGCGGAAAAAAAATAATTTAAAATATTTGCTAGGGCTACAATTTTTTGGGAAGTTGAAACTCCACAAACTAACCAAAACCCCCATGCAAAAATCCAAAGAAAAGAAAGTCATGGAGAAGTTCATCGAGAGAAAAGACTTTGGCATTGGACCAATCCATCACGCAGCATTTATTTTGGATCCTAAAGGGCAGGGAAGGACGCTCGACCCTGCGGAACTACGAGACACTATAGGTTGTTTTTTTTTGTTCTCAGCATATTGATTTGGATGTCTTAAAAGTAAGAGAAAGTTTAGCTGACTACAGATACAAGTAAGGTTTATTCTGAAGAAAGTTTCTTTGGGAAGGGATGGACGACACAGGGGGAAAAAAAGTCTGGCCTCTGTCGTGTTGGACGGAGTTGAAAGGTACTTGCAACTTGGCAAATGTAACAATAAGAATATTGGGGGCACCAGTAACTTTAGTTGCCAAAGAGCATACATTTAGTACGTTTCCTTGGTTGCATTCGAAGAAACGAAACCGTCTTTCTTCTGAGTGAGCAGAAAAACTGACATTTCTTTCGCACAACTGGAAACTTACGAATGCTCCATCTCCAAAACATCATAATACATAAATACAAAAATACCATGTTTTACATGAGATATAAAAACACACAATAATTAAAAAAAACCAATGCCAAATGAGTTTAAATATTATTACATACATAAAACAAATGAGTACACACAAGTCATCGCATGTTGTATTAGCGTTTGTAAAAGAAATAGCATAAAGTCATATGTCCTAAATGTTGACATATGAAGAAATACAATACGATACAAGTATTGACTTGTTTCAAATGTTCAAATGTTTGTTAAGCTTATGGGACTTAACTACGGGGTCATCAGTCCCTAAACTTACAAACTACTTATCAACTACCTTATACTAAGGACGGCACAAATATCCATGCCCGAGGGGGGATTCGAACCCCCGACCGTAGTGTTGACTTGTTTAAAGGTCTTTTAAGTTCAAATGTTTGTTAAGCTTAACGGGCTTAACTGCGGGGTCATCAGTCCCTAAACTTTCAAACTGCTTATGAACTACCTTATACTAAAGACGACACAAACATCCATGCCCGAGAGGGGATTCGAGCCCCCCATCGTGCGGCCGTGCAGACTGACTGGCGCGCCGCAGTCCACTCGGTCACCGCGGCCGGCCTTTTAAGTTTGTTGGCGTACTTTTGTTTTTGTTTTGTGTTTTTGCTGGGTAGGAACCCTCCAGGCCTTACTTGTTTTTGTTTGTGTTGTTGTCTGGGTCAGTGGTCTCCAGGCCTTGACCTACTCACCTACAGGTGTGCGCAGCACCACCTGTTCTACCCTTTCCACCTTACCATATTTACAGCGTCAGCTGGGGCTGTGGCCCAGCCTACTGAAATATTGGCGTCTTGCCGTTTCCTTTACTGTACATCATAGTAATTCTTATCACGTTTTCTTTATTCTTGCTTTGGTTGTATGACCTCATTTTCATACAGACATACAAATACATTTCCTCGCATATTGCGACAATGCGACTTTTTTAATACCAAAAATCAATAATACCCAGTACATATAGGAAATGGACAGCCGGTTCCTCTATTCGACACCTAGGTTTCCTGTTTCCTGATGTAATTCAAAAATTTATACGTAATACAATGTTTCATCTGTTGTCTCCGTATCTTATGTAACTGAAACATTATGTTCCACTCATCCACTAACTACATTTTTACTTTGCTAAAACAGTGAATATTTATTTATATATTATCGTTCTTAATAACAGAGGTAACATTTCTACTACTAAGTGTTCAATGATAAGGAAGGGGATCCACATTATAACGTATTTTGGGTCGACATGTCGCCTTAATAATGAACCCATATTTCTTGCAAGTGTGTCCGACTTACCGTCGCCTAAAGATTCTCAGCACAACCTTCACTACTACCACTGCTCACTTCATAATATAAACTGGTGATTTCTTGTCGCCATTTAATTTCTTCAAAACTCCACTACTATCTACCTTACATAATTGGTGGACTTACTGTCGCTTTATATATCTCCTTACAACACCATTACTATCTTTCTTACGTAAATTTGGCGACTTCCTGTCGCTTATAAACTTTCTCATACTCTATTACACCTAATGATCCCTTGTTCCTTAACATCTCACACAAAGAGCGGACCATCTACCTTCTCAATTACTAAAACCGTACTTCATTTGTATATTCACTTACCTCGTTCGCAAAATCTCCTCTTCTTCAGCTTTCACTGCTTTACTATTATAATTATATCATAAATTATAGATAAAGTTTCAAATAATGTTTGTTGCTTTGCTTTGTACCTGGTGTCTATTCGTTGTTGTTGTTCTGTACTGGCTTCTAATCTATCCGTAGGTGCGCTCCAGTCACGGTCAGCACGGCCACTACGGTCGGGGGTTCGAATCCCCCCTCGGGCATGGATATTTGTGCCGTCCTAGTTCGTAAGTAGTTCATAAGTAGTTTGTAAGTTTAGGGACTGATGACCCCGTAGTTAAGTCCCATAAGCTTAACAAACATTTGAACATTTATCCGTAGGTGTCCTACTTGTATGCTTTGTCTTAAGCTTGAGCCTGTGTTTATATTTTCAATGCAGTACAGTACTGCTTTGTGTCGATTTTTATATCTTTTAATTTTATGTCACCATCGGTTGTTTTTGTTTTAATGTCCAGTACGCGTGATAGAGAAGAAATTTAAAGGCGATAGATAATAGTTCTGAGTGATGAAGATGGAAGAACTAACAGCGTGAAAAGAAAGGAAGTAAGCTGTTAGTTAACTCGGTTTCCTGGTAGGCGTCAGCTAGCTAGCGATGGAAAGAATGTTATCGCCCCCCTGAGGTATTTTCTTTCGTACATAATGTTTTATGATGTCCACTGTTTTGTGCATTCCTTTGATTTTTCCTCTGTCAAAGAACCTGAATTGATAATTTCGTCCCTCACAGACGAATGAAAAATATTCATGACAATTTTCTACTAAATGAACCTTCCACAAGCAGGTTGTCAAGTCAATGTTTATCAATATATTGACATCCTTACCCTCCTGAATATCTTTAGTGCTTTTGTTTGATTCATTTTCACTGGATTTACTTTGTTTAGTATACTGTCAACTACCATCTTGTGTAATGATACCTCATTCCAGGTGCCAAAATTCATTTTACTGGAATGTTTTCTTTGATAAGATACAGTAGTTTTCCTTTGCTGTTTCGTGAAGTGTACATGTGAATTGTCCTTGTATTGTTGAATAAAAGCAACTGGGTTTTCGTTACCTTGGTTTGAAAAATGATGAGATTTATAAGTATTTGTGAGATTTGCTGCATCACTGATTGTTACTGTCCCCTCCCTTCTTTCTTATGCTTTACATGTTTCAAACTTATGCGTCAATTAACTTTCTATGTTACTTAAATATTTAGAAACACTACATACTTCAGGTAGTTCTTTTACTTTTTGCTCATCTTCGCACAATCCACTCTGAATCGAATTTTTATTGCCTTTACAAGCGGATAATTCTGTATGATTATTAGTAGTAATTAACAACATAGCATTGTTTTGATCCTGCCCGCTTTCATTAATTGTTTTAACTTGAACATTAACTTCGTGATTGACATCAGATTTCTGTATTTTTAATTTTTCGTCCCATTCCAGTATTTCCTGATCAAATTTCCGCCAACGGTCTGCTGATCTAGCATTATTGGCGTTCGCCCTGTTTTGCAAAACCTCAAACTTATGATTCATGTTCACCATTTGTGTATCTATATTCCTTCAAACCGTCTTGATTGCAAATAATTTGCAATCAAGACGGTTTGAAGGAATATTTATTCTAACTGATTGCTGTTGTACACCATGGATTGGAAATCATTTTGTGTATTTATTTCATTTAATCTATCTGAGGTCTGTTTTAGACCGTCTACTAACTTGTGTTCCAATCTTTTTATGTTTTCTTCTTGTTTGTGTTCCAATCTTTTCGTGTTTTCTTCTTGTTTGTGTGCGTTTTCAGCTGTTTCGCTGTAGCTCTAGGTTTAGCTCTAAACTGCTTTCTTTAACGTGATCTAATAGTATTTGGAACATGTCCATTATTTTATTACCCTGGTTAATCTCTCTTTATTATTTTCTGTCGTCGAAGTAACTGCTGAGGTAGTTCTAAGGCTCACCTTACTCAATACTGTTGCCAGCTCATCTGAAATGCCAGCGTCGGATTGTTTCTGACGTTAGCATTCAGATTTTCCACTTCATTGTGGTTAAGAGCGGCATCATCTACATTTTGTGTAGTAATTATTTCTATGCTTTGGTTAATTGCAATATCTATATTGTCAGAGACACTTGCAGAACCAGAATCTGCATTTTCATCTACAATGTTTTCTACATTATTATTTGCCTCGCAAGACTGATAAACAATATTTGAACTAACATTTTCTGTGTACTCCATTTGTGGGAGATCCAATAGATCATTGCCCACATTATGAGCACCCGCTCGCTCTCTACTTCTTAACAAGTATTTACTGTTATTTTCGCTAGCCATTTTACTGATTTTGCTACTACTCTTAATCACTTAGTTAGTTTTACAGAATAATTTAGATATTGTATTTGTTAATTTTACAAAACTTCTAAGTACAACACTCGCTCCAACTTTTCTTCCGTTGCCTGTGTGCATCCGACGTGTCTCGTGAGCGTTGCTGTAGATCGTTGTAGTGCTGGTGCATTCCCTTTTGCTTATTAATCGTTTTTTCTGTCACGCCAGACGCTGCCCCATTCGCCTTGCTGTGTGCGTTCGCCTTCTCTCTGCTCCAGTCGTTGTAGCTACTTACCGGCTGTGTTGCACCTTACCGCTATCTAGAGATGGGAAAACTGAAACATCTGACGGATTCGAAACAAATGAAGCCGTACCATCTGTGGTTTCGAAACACTGTTTCGAAACCATGAAACAATGTATGTTTTGGTAATAGTATGGGCCCATAGTTTTTGTAATAGTAGGGGTACATAGTTTTCGTTCAGTAAATGGATCATTTTTCTAAATTCTACACTCTCCACTACATTAAATGGAAGAAATTCTTTAACAATAAGCCTTAAAATCTGTTCATCTATTTTCACTTGTTTTGATGAAGAAACTGGTCTTGATGCAAATCCGGTAATTTTTGTCTGCTTACAGCATCTGCCCATAACAGAACCAGTACGAGTTCCGGAAAGACCTTGAGTAAATTCTTCAGACTGATGGACAGGCTGTGAAGTGACAGATTCTTCAACCGTAGCTGATGAGCTTGAAGTGGCCACAGCGCTACGTTCAGTCATTGAAATTGGCTTGGTTCGAGTTTCACTTAAATTTACTGTAGGGTGTTTACGTCGAAAATGTCTGTTTCAGCACGAAGTTGAATTGCTTTTAAACGACAAAACTGCCGAGCACAAGTTACCTTAACTTTTTCATGATTTAACTTCTTATAATAATCCCACACGGAACTTCTTAACGCCATAGCATAAGACAGTAATACACAAGATACGACACGAGCAATATGGGAGGCGCAATCATTAATAAAACTACAGAAGCAATGAATGCGGAACACTTTTTCTTATTATTATTTTGCGCGTGTAAGATCGTTTTTGTGTAATATTGGCAGTGTGATCCTCTGTGATTTGAGTTCGTATGGAAAACGTATACTTACTTTCCCTCTATCTTTTCACTGTGTAGTGAAATCATTAAACAATGGCGATATTGGTTGCGGCAAGAATTAACCTATTTGCGAAATTTCTGTCCCCCACCTTACTCTTCCGAATGCGAAAATATTTTGTTATCACCAACCTACATAGGGAGACATGATTGTTATTATAAAATAAGAGAAATCAGATCGAAAAGCTTTTGGAGTTTCTTTTTCCACGTGCCATTAGAGAATGGAAGTATAGAAAAATATCATAAAAATGGTTCGATGAACCCTCTGCCATGTACTTCAATAGAATTTTCAGAATATTTAAGTAGTTGTATCTGTTTCTTGTAATAAAAACTTGAGTTGTGCTGTATGGAAGGTCGATTGTTCCTTTAAAATAAAAATTGGTTTTGTGAAGTACCAGCTTGACTTAAAAGCACTTCAGATATATGGTTGAAAGGCTAACAGATCGTTACTGTCTTTTTTTATTCATTGATTATTATTATTATTATTATTATTATTATTATTATTATTATTATTATTATTATTATTATTATTATTATTACAAAGAGAGGCCAGTTACTGTGCAGGAAGTATTGGAATTCCCACATTCCGTAGCGGTTAAATTTTACTTACCGTCCTGGCGGCCAAATGTGATATTGTTGGCAATTGTGTGAGATTGGCGTTAGCCAGTTATGTGAAAACGCAAATTTTTTGTCATGAATTCTTTGTTCTAGGAGAGCAATATTTTTCACTATGCGGACAACGGTACATACAAGAACCTGTCAACCATAAAGCAGGAACAACATTATTTCTTTATTTCTTGGTCTGGATGAAACATCTGGACAAATATTTTCTACCGTGTTGTTGATGTTGCCAACATAATCACGCGAAGCTGCCAGTATGGTAGGTAAAAGTTTACCCCGTTAGGAGCTCGCAAACGGCAATACGGTACGCATACTACAGTCATTAATGCTACTTTCTATACATACTAAATAAATTATAGGGAATAAAGGACATACTGAATAAAGAATCACAAATAATGCTATGGAATTACAAGAAATAAGAAAATAAGAGACAAAACTTCATAACGATAATTAGACCATATTCAACATTACATTGAGTTCACCACTTGTACCTCTTGACCGTTACACCACCGCCACAATCTGCTATTTGTTACTTATTATTCTCTTTCTGTTAGATTTGCATGTATTTATATCTTCTAAGAAATATGTTTTGTTTTACAGGAGTGTCGAAAAATTTGTAACGAAGGTAGGTAACTTCGGTTTCGCTCGTAAGAAACTAACGGGATGGGAAACAATTCTAACTCTTAACACGAGATTAAATATGCGATCTACCCAGTGGCGTAGCTATCACAGGGCTAGGCGGGGCAGTGCCCCGGGGCCCCCGAGATCAAGGGGCTCCTCGGCCTCCGTGAGCAAAGTTCGCAAAAAGTTTCAATAGAGCGTCGTTTTTTATTTTTATTTATTTATTTTTTACCTTCCCACCCTACCGTCCATCTATCGGTTTTCCGAACAGCCATGTCCCCCAATTACACTTCGGATAATCGACGTTCTACTGTATTTAATATTTTAGCTGAATGAAGGATTTTCGACTTCTAACTTTTTGAACACTGCCAACAAACTTCAAACGCACGAAGTGAAATCCAAAAATTATTCCCATCTCAGAATAAAAACATAAAAAGTTATTGCTTGTCAGCTAAGACGTGCACCCTGCCACCTGCTGAATTACTAGCAGTGTGTGACAATACTGTCCATGGTTTGATTAGCGGCAGGGGGCCATATTTTCGTGGTTGAGTAAAACTTCATTGTTCATTTTTACTAGCTTCTGCCTGCGACATCATTCACAGAGTATGGAGCAACTTAGAAAACTATTCCATGGTAGTTTTATCTGTACGTCCTACCCATGTCCAACTCCATCCCTCTCCAAAATTACATCAAAATCCACCCAGTAGTTTCTGCTTGAAAGCATAATTAACTTTCACAGTTATAATTATATTAGAGAGTACGATTAAATATTATCTAATCGTGACACACAGTAATTTACTTTAGAGTAGGTTTGCCTTATTATGTCTTCCAGTAAGCGGTAAGGACCTGGTGAAGTAGTATTGCATCTGTATAGTTCATAGGCGCCGATTACGGGTATGCTCGGTCGCTAAAGCATACCCCAAAATTTGAGTGGGTATGCTCGGCAGGAATCGTGTTAGTGTTAAGTCGTGACATTTTTCATCCTGTTTACTGAATTGGTGTGTGATTTAACAGTGGGTTGTGAACCTATTGGTATCGACAGACATGGTATGACAGCAGAAGTGGCTTGGACTATTTTCGTAATACTGTATAGAAAATAAATCTGCAGAAGAAAGAAGGCAGGAAGACCATTCGATGTTTGTTTTTGCGATAATGAACACAGTTTTCACAATACAGGCACATCATTATCTGATATGCATGTCTAAGAAGACAACTCTGAAAATGACTTCAGTAGTTACTACAACGGGAAAAACAGGTTCAAATGGTCGCAAAAGCCGCCCAGTAGTTCTGAAACGTGAAATTGAAATTAATGGCTGATAATTTCTTTCATGTATGTTAAAAAAATTACTTTTCTCCTTTCAGAGATTAAAATGGTCCTAAATGAACACCAGATGACGCAAAAAAGGGCAAATTCCTCTAAAATAAAACAAAATTATTACTTTACCTTTGTACCTGGAATTGGAAAAATATTATATATATATATATATATATATATATATATATATATATATATATATATATATATGTATGTATGTATATATATGTATATATATACCTGTCGGGGGGGGGGCTGCAGGCCGACAACCACCTCCCCTATTGGAAACACCACTGAGCATACCCCAGATTTTCAAAAGTTAGTTTAGAGAGGGCCCCAACATTATTTTTGCCCCGGGGCCCTTGGTGTAATAGCTACGCCACTGGATCTACCCTTGTTAGTATAAAATCTGTCATTTCATGCTTTATGTTGTCTCTTATTAAAAAAAAGTAGGTTCACTCGTGTGTTTTTAATATGGTAGATAAACCTAGAATTTAACTGGTTATTTCAATGCAAATAGTGAACATTGTTTTATTGTTCTTTTACATTTATAAAGCAGAAATTTATAAAGCAGAATTTATAAAGCAGGACATGCAGCTCTACTGTATGAACATATGATGATGGCATCCTCTCGGGTAAAATATTCCGGAGGTAAAATAGTCCCCCATTCGGATCTCCGGGCGGGGACTACTCAGGAGGATGTTGTCATCAGGAAAGACAATACTGGCATTCTACGGATCGGAGCGTGGAATGTTAGATCCCTTAATCGGGTAGGAAAATTAGAAAATTTAAAAAGGGAAATGGATAGGTTGAAGTTAGATATAGTGGGGATTAGTGAAGTTCGGTGGCAGGATGAACAGGATTTCTGGTCAGGTGAGTACAGGATTATAAATACAAAATCAGTTGGGGGTATCACAGGAGTAGGACTGATAATGAATAAGAAAATAGGAATGCGTGTAAACTACTATGAGCAGCACAGTGATCGCATTATCATTGTCAAGATAGATACGAATCCAACACAGACAACAGTAGTACAGGTTTACATGCCAATTAGCTCTGCCGATGATGAGGAGATCGAAGAAATATATGAGGAGCTAAAGGAAATTATTCAGACAAAATTCAAATGTTTGTACAGCTTATGGGACTTAACTACGGGGTCATCAGTCCCTAAACTTACAAACTACTTATGAACTACTTACGAACTAGGACGGCACAAATATCCATGCCCGAGGGGGGATTCGAACCCCCGACCGTAGTGGCGGTGCTGACCGTGACTGGAGCGCCTCAGTCACCTCGGCCACCGCGGCCGGCCTTATTTAGACAGTTATTCAGACAGTTAAGGGAGAGGAAAACTTAGTTGTGATGGGAGACTGGAATTCGGTAGTAGGAAAAGGAAGAGAAGGAAAAATAGTTGGTGAATATGGACTGGGCAGAAGGAATGAAAGAGGAAGTCGCCTGGTAGAATTTTGCACGGAACATGATTTAATCGTAACAAACACATGGTTTATGAATCACAAAAGAAGGTTGTATACGTGGAAGAGACCAGGAGACACCGGAAGGTATCAGATAGATTTTATAATGGTAAAACATAGATTCCGGAACCAGGTGATAAACTGTAAGACATACACAGGGGCAGATATAGACTCTGAACATAACTTGTTAGTCATGAACTGTAGACTGAAACTGAAAAAACTGAAGAAAGGTAGAAAAATAAGGAGATGGGACTTAGATAAATTGAAGGAACGTGAAGTTCTGGAGAAATTCAGAGGGAGATTTAGGCACAAATTGACAGAAACAGGGGTAAATAAAACAGTAGAAGAGGAATGGGTAGCATTGAGAGATGAAATAGTGAAGGCAGCAGAGGACAAAATAGGCAGAAAGACAAGACCTACAAAAAGTCCTTGGATATCACAGGAAATACTAAATTTAATTGATGAAAGGAGAAAATATAAAAATGCAGTAAATGAAACAGGCAAATTGGAGTACAGACGACTAAGAAATGAGATTGACAGGAAGTGCAAAATGGCTAAGCAGGAGTGGGTAGAAGCCAAATGCAAATCTACAGAAGAATGTATAAGAAGGGAAAAAGTAGATACCGCCTACAGGAAAATAAAAGAGACATTTGGGGACAAGAAAAGCAACTCTACGAATATCAAGAACTCAGATGGGAAACCAGTTCTCAGCAAAGAAGGGAAAGCTGAAAGGTGGAAAGAGTACATAGAGCAGCTCTACAAAGGAAATGAACTTAGGGACGATGTTGTAGGAAGGGAAGAGGAAGTAGATCAAAATGAAATAGGAGATACTATACTGAGAGATGAATTTGACAGAGCCCTGAAAGACCTAGGTCGGAACAAAGCCCCAGGAGTAGATGACATACCCTCAGAACTACTAAAGTCTCTGGGAGAGCCAACCATGACAAAACTATTTGAACTGGTGTGTAGGATGTATGAGACAGGCGAAATACCCTCAGACTTTAAGAAAAATTTAATAATCCCCATTCCAAAGAAAGCAGGCGCAGACAGGTGTGAAAATTACGGAACTATCAGTTTGATAAGTCATGGTTGCAAAATTTTAACACGAATTATCTACAGGAGAATGGAAAAGCTGGTAGAAGCTGACCTCGGGGAAGATTAGTTTGGATTCAGGAGGAACATAGGAACCCGGGAGGCAATACTCACCTTACGTCTTATCTTAGAAGATAGATTAAGAAAAGGCAAACCTACATTTCTAGCTTTTGTCGATTTGGAGAAAGCTTTTGACAATGTTGACTGGAATACACTCTTTCAAATTCCGAAGTCAGCAGGGGTAAAATATAGAGAAAGGAGAGTTATTTACAACTTGTACAAAAGCCAGACCGCAGTTATTAGACTCGAAGAGCATGAAAGGGAAGCATCAGTTGGTAAGGGAGTAAGACAGGGTTTTAGCTTTTCTCCAATGTTGTTCAATTTGTACATTGAGCAAGCTATAAAGGAAAGCAAGGAGAAATTTGGTGAAGGAATTAAAGTTCAGGGGGGCGAATTAAAAACATTGCGTTTTACCGACGACATAGTAATTCTGTCAGATACAGCAAAGGACCTGGAAGAGCAATTGAACGGAATGGACAGTGTGCTAAAAGGTGCTTATAAGATGAACATTAACAAAAGCAAAACTAGGGTAATGGAGTGCAGTCTAAGAAAATCGGGTGATGCTGAAGGAATTAGATTAGGTAACGAAGCAATAAAGGAGGTAGATGAGTTTTGTAAAAAAACCGCAGAGGGAGACCAAGAGACGCGTATAGTAAACAGATTCAAGTGGATGTGGATTGTCGTTCTTATGAGGAGATGAAAAGGCTTGCTCAGGATAGGGTATTGTGGAGAGCTGCATCAAACCAGTCTCCGGACTGAAGACCATAACAACAACAAAGCAGAAATTACGTCATTTCGGAATACAGCAGCCACTTAGAAACGAATCTTTATTTCAGTAATTATAAGCTGCAGACTCACGAGTGTCAATTACTCTTTGACCACTGTAAACGATTTATATACTAGTAAGTTTTATGTGTATCTGTGTGAACCTTCATCAAAATGGAACACCACATTTTGATACCATTCGTGTGTTCCGTCTTCCTGCATTAGTGATTTGAAACACCGGTGTTGTGAAACCAACACGAAACCGTGAAACCGATCGAAAGAAACGGTTTCAGTGTATCGACTATCGACCGCAAATGTGATCCGAAACAGAACCGAATGAAACTCACGGTTTTGAAACCATGAAACATGCCGGTTTTGAAGCACTGAAACTGCCGTGTGTATCGAAACCTTGTTTCAAAACCATGAAACCGTAGCCGACTCTAGCGCTGTCTGGTGGCTCGCGCACCGACGTAACGTAATCCAGTGGCCGCGCACATCCTATTACAACTGATTTCACACGAAACACTTTAACTTCGCGTAACACGGTCATTTTTTCATCGATTCACTGCTTACAGTTCCCGCTAATTTCAGCCCTCTTTTATTCAGTGTACGTACTGTAAGTGTACGTGTACATTCCCCCCAGGGATGCCATGTACAACGGGAAAAAATCTACTGGGGGGTATGCTAACCAGTCCTATATTATTTTCTTTCCTCCTCCATGTTGCCATGGATGACGGACAACAGTTTTTGTTTGTACCGCAATTACAGTATACGCGAAGGTTGAAGTTATTCCCCATTGTACTGTGTGAAGAGTAGAAACTCTTAAAGTTCACCAACCTGACGTCTTCTATAGATGTCTCCACGCAGATGATAGCAGCCAGGTCGGAGTTATTGAAGAGGCTGAAATTGTTAAACTATTGGCGGCAACTCATCTAATTACGAAATAATAAAGTTCTTTAGGGATGCCATCTAGTTTATTTCAAGAATGCAGAAAACTAGCAAACTGCATAACAACATCTACTTGACACACATTGTCTTAACTGAAAATTTAATATAAAGTCCTTTCGCATTATTCTAAACTTATTAATCTATGCCAAGTGACCGCCTACTTATGCGACATGTTACTGCTCCGAGTGCGTATTCTGGACTGTCTTTTGGCGACTCGTTGCAAGGCTGCCTTCGTTCCTCGATTTGGCCGGCAAACATGGCCGCCGTGCATCGTCCGTCTTAAATTAATTGTTTTGTATTTTGGTTTGGCAATAGTTAATATGTTTTACCTACTCAGGGAATAGCTTGACTTTGAGGGGTTTCCCAACTTGAATTTACAATATAATAAATAATTTGTTTATTAAGTATTAATAAAAATATGATTGCGTTTTGGTGCGTGACCGCCAGTACTACAGCCAATCGGCGTCCAGTGCCTGCCGCTCGGGGACTTCCCTAGAATTCAGGGAAACTTGCCATTGCTCTTTACCATGAGAACCCGAGCTGTTGTAAGCCGTGTCGTGCTTCTCACCAGCTTTTACCATCTGTCGCCTACCGGTCCTAAGCGGCTGGTTTGAAGCAACACTTCGATCTTAATATGATGGCCTCAAGCAAGAAATATTACAAGAAGCAAAAAAGATTGCACGGCCCGAATAAACAGAGCACTGCGCATGTCCAAGTTCAGAAGTGTCAGTGCTCCCATCTCTAGCGCTCAATGCAGCTTCAGCTTGGATTTTACTGTTTACATCTTGAAACAGAAGCAATAAATAGGATACAATAAATGTCGAGATTCATTGCAGTTTAAGTTATCCTAAGATTTATTTAGAAAAATTTTATTGGAGCAGGTGATTGTTGTTGTGGTCTTCAGTCCGGAGACTAGTTGGATGCAGCTCTCCACAAGACCCTACCCTGAGCAAGCCTCTCCAACTCCACATAATAGCGGCAGCCTACATCTGAATTTGCTTACTGTATCCATCTCTTGGTCTTCCTCTGCGGTTTCTACCCCACACACTTTCCTCCAACGCTAAATTAACAATTTCTTGATGTCTAAGAATGTGTCCTACCAATCGATGTTCACAAATTTCTCTTTTTCAAGAACGCTTTTCTACCCTTTGCCATTTTGCATTTTACATCCTCTGTAATGAGACCATCATATGTTATTTTACTGCCCGAGTAACAAAATTCATCTACCTCCTTTATTGTTTCGTTGTTGTTGTTGTTATGGTCTTCAGTCCCGAGACTGGTTTGATGCAGCTCTCCACCCTACTCTATCCTGAGCAAGCCTTTTCATCTCCTCATAAGAACGGCAACCCACATCCACTTGAATCTGCTTACTATACGCGTCTCTTGGTCTCCCTCTGCGATTTTTACCCCACACACTTCCCTCCAATGCTAAATTTACGATTCCTCGATGTCTAATAATGTGTCCTACCAAGCGATCCCTTCTTTTAGTCAGGGTATACCAAAAAATCCTTTTCTCGCCAATTTTGTTCAGTACTTCTTCATTAGTTATGTGATCTACCCACTTAATCTTCAGCATTCTTCTGTAGCACCACATTTCAAAAGCCTCTATTCTCTTCCTGTCCGCACTGCTTATCGTCCATGTTTCACTCCCGTACAAGGCAACACTCCACACAAATGCCTTCAGAAAAGACTTCCTTACCCTTAAATTAATATTTGATGTTAGCAAATTTCTCTTTTTCAAAAATGCTTTTCTTCCCATTGCCACTCTGCATTTTATATCCTCTGTACTGCGACCATCGCATGTTATTTTACTACCCAAGTAACAAAACTCATCTACCACCTTCACTGTCTCATTACCTAATCTAATTCCTTCGGCATCGCCTGATTTTCTAAGACTACATTCCATTATTTTTGTTTTGGTCTTGTTAATGTTCATTTTATACGCTCTCTTCAACACACTGTCCATTCCATTCAACTGCTCTTCCAGGTCGTTCGCTGTCTCTGACAGAATTACAATGTCATCAGCAAAACGCAATGTTTTTATTTCTTCCCCCTGAACTTTAATGCCTATTCCAAAATTTTCCTTGCTTTCCTTCACCGCCTGCTCAATGTACAAATTGAATAACATCGGAGAAAGGCTACAACCCTGTCTTACTCCCTTCCCAACTGATGCTTCCCTTTCATGCCCTTCGAGTCTAATAACTGCGGTCTGGCTTTTGTACAAGTTGTAAATAACGCTCCTTTCCCTGTATTTTACCCCTGCTGACTTCAGAATTTGAAAGAGTGTAGTCCAGTCAACATTGTCAAATGCTTTCTCCAAATCTACAAAAGCTAAAAATTGTTTTTGTTTCGTTACCTAATCTAATTCCTACAGCTTCACGTTATTTTCTTAGACTGCACTCCATTACACTAGTTTTGCTCTTGTTAATGTTCCTCTTATATGCACCTTTCAGCACACTGTCCATTCCGTTCAACTGTCCTTGTCGGCCGCGGTGGCCGAGGGGACTGAGGCGCTCCAGTCACGGTCTGCACGGCCACTACGGTCGGGGGTTCGATTCCCCCCTCGGGCATGGATATTTGTGCGTCCTTAGTATAAGGTAGTTGATAAGTAGTTTGTAAGTTTAGGGACTGATGACCCCGTAGTTAAGTCCCATAAGCTTAACAAACATTTGAACAACAACTGTTCTTCCAGGTCCTTTGCTGTCTCTGACAGAATCACTTTGTCGACGGCAAAACGCAATGTTTTTAATTCTTCACCCTGAACTTTAATTCCTTCTCCAAATTCCTCCTTGCTTTCCTTTATATCTTACTGAATGTACAAATTGAATAACATTGGAGAAAGGCTACAACCTCTGTATTACTCCCTCCCAATCACTGCATCCCTTTCATGCCCTTCAACTCTGACAACCGGTGTCTGGTTTTTGTACAAGTTGTAAATAACCTTACGCTCCCTATATTTTACTCCTGCTAGCTTCAGAACTTGAAAGAGTTTATTCCAATCAACATTGTCAAAAGCCTTCTTCAAATCTACGAAAGCTAGACATGCAGGTTTGCCTTTTCTTAATCTATCTTCTAGGATAAGCAATAAAATGAGTATCTCCTGAACACAAACTGATCTTCCCCGAGGTCGGCTTCTACCAGCTTTTCCATCCTTCTGTAAATAACTCGTGTTAATATTTTGCAACCATGACTTATTAAACTGATGGTTCTGTAGTTTTCACACCTGTCTGCGCCTGCTTTATTTGCAATGGGGATTATAAATTTTTTGTTAAAGTCTGAGGGTCCTTCGCCTCTCTCATACACCTTACGCACCAAGGCTGGTTCTCCCAGAGACTTCAGTAGCTCTGAGGGAATGTCATTCGCTCCAGGGGCCTTGTTTCGACTTAGTCCTTTCAGTGCTCTGTCAAATTCATCTCTCAGTATAGTGTCTCCTATTTCATCCTCATCTACTTCTTCTCCCCTTCCTACAATATTGCCTCTAAGTTCATTTCCTTCGTACAGCCTCTCTATATACTCTTTCCACCTTTCAGCTTTCCCTTCTTTGCTAAGAACTGGTTTTCCATCTGTGTTCTTGATATTCATAGAGCTGTTTTTCTTATCTAGAAATATCTCTTTTATTTTCCTGTATGCTGTATCTGTTTTTCCCCTATTTATACATCCTTTTATGTCCTTGCATTTGCCTTCTAGCCACTCCTGCTTAACCAACTTGCCAGTTTGCCTGTTTCATTTACTGCATTATTGTATTTTCTCCTTTCGTCGATTAAATTTAGTATGTCCTGAGACATCCAAGGATTTTTTGTAGGTCTTGCCTTCCTACCTATTTTGTCCTCTGCTGCCGTCACTATTTCATCTCTCAATGCTACCCATTCCGCCTCTACTGTTTTATTTTCCCCCGTTTCTGTCAATTGTTGCCTAAAGCTCCCTCTGAAATTCTCAAGAACTTCAGGTTCCTTCAGTTTATCCAGGCCCCATCTCCTTATTTTCCTACCTTTCTGCAGTTTTTTCAGTTTCAATCTACAATTCATGACCAATAAGTTATAGTCAGAGTTGATATCTGCCCCTGGGTATGTCTTACAGTTTAAAACCTGGTTCCGAAATCTATGCCTTACCATTATAAAATCTATCTGGTATCTCCCGGTGTCTCCTGGTCTCTTCTAAGCAGGTGGAATAGCTTGAAATATAAGAGTCCACATCGGTATAATTACTACAACGGCTACGCATTTGACAACTGCTTCAGTGGCTACGTGGATAGGCCGATGTTTTATAAATGGAATGAACGCGTATTCGAGACAACTGCAGCACTTTTACAAAATAATAATAATAATAATAATAATAATAATAATAATAATAATAATTACACATACACAGGTAATACCTTACACCTTAATCCGCTACCAATTGTGCACTTTTAGAATTTTCTAGGTCCCACATTTCATAAGATTCCATTTTCTAATAGTCTAAGCCTTATACAAACAGTCAAACGGCCATAGTAAAAATATTGAAAATGGATGTATTTATTTATAATTATTTCGACCACCACCTAGTGTGTGTATAGTTTTCACATAAGAGGGACGTATCACCTGATTGGTACGTGTTTTCTAAGTCCTTACTCACGGCTTGACGAGCTAGTGGGTGTGCCTCACAATATCTGTCGTTTCCGTTTTAACAGTCGTTTTAGAACTACAGTAGACCTGTCCGACAATTATAATTACAAAGAAGAGGTCGGTAGCGTCCTGGTAGCATTTCAGGTTACTTTACAGATCTCTGTATTATGCGTCGGATCGGGCTCGAATCTCACTACAACCACAGTCTAACAACTGTCTTTTGGTCCTTATTTTATTTTATTTTATACAGCATTTATTTTTTCTTTGTCGCAAATCATACGCTTCTCTTACCTGAAAACCAACCGCGGTCGAAGTAATTATAGCTGCGGCAGAATAACCGTGCGTACTGGGGCACCGTGCTGCGGTGCGCGCGGCCGTTCGCCGTCGAGGGTTCGAGTCCTCCCTGGGGCATATGTGTGCGTGTGTGTTGTCCTTATGTTAGTTAGTTTACGTAGTTTGTAAGCTAGGGACTAATAACCACGCATATAAGTTCCATAGATTTACGAACATTTAAAGTAATTATAAATAATTACATCAATTTACAATATTTTTACTGTTGGTTGGTTTGTGAGGGGACTAAACAGCTAGTTTTTACTATGACCGTTTGTCGTTTTGTTTAAAGATTAGACTATTATAGCATTGAAACTTTTAACATGTGGAAACTAAAAAAACTGCAACTGCACAATTTGTAGCGAATTAAAGTGTAAAATAATACCTGAATAGCTATAAACATTAAAAAAATAATAATAACTTAGGTTCTATCACGCGTCTATATTTCGACATATACTGTATCCTCACTAATATATTGCTTCTATTTGTCAATGTAAACCCCAAGCTGAAGCCCCTCAGATGCTACAGTTGGGAAGACTGGCACTTCAGAACTTCGACATGCGCAATGTTCTGTTCTTGTACCCTAAATTATTTGGAACGAACAAACTTTTTGCCTTTCATTGTCGCTGTTACGTGTATTAGGTTTCATGCTAAGGACTTAATGAATCTATACACATTTACCACACAAGACAGAGAAATGATGTTCATAGTAAAACAGACAAACACAACACTATTTCAGAAGGGAATACTACATCCTGGAATTAAACTATATAATGATTTACCCGAAGCCACAAAAACAGTGAGTGACACAAACAAATTTAAAATTGCCATGAAGGATTACTTGGTGAAGCATTGTTTCTATTTAGTAGATGAGTACTATAGTGTAACAGCTTACACTACATGTTTCCTGCTATAGGCTCAAGAAAGTCGAGTATAATTATTTAATGAGTCATATTTAATTTAGCAAAGTGGTAGGAGACTATATTCTGGCTACAGTTTTTCTCTGTACAGGTTTTGTGCAAAAGAAAAAGAATCGACGAAGAATCCACTGTGCAAGTGATATAATTATTCCGAGATAAATTAAACCTATTGACTGTATGTATATTCCGTAGCTTTGACTACGCTATAATTATTCTTTGTCTGGATATGTTGGAGAAACAAGGCAGATAATAAGTCTTTGTATGTACTTAAGTGATAAACATTGTACTTGTTCTAGTTAGTAACACACTGCTTGCTTAAATTAATACTGGTATAAATGAGAAGTGTTTTGCTATTTTGGGTTCTCTATTGTGATAATTGGAAAAGAGTTAACATCCAAGAAGACCTATCAAGATATGTTGCTATGTTAGGAGGCACGGACTACCTGGTCCTCTTATATTTGGCAACTACATTCTTATTACACACATTTAACGAATGAATAGATCTTATCACAAAGAAGTGGTAATGAGATTGTTCCCGTCACGCACGGTTGGTTGAGATACAACAACTCAGTACCTAGAGGAAAAAAATTCAGTACCAGCTAAAATAGTATAGTAAAATGTATAGACTAAAAAAGAAACAAAGTATAATGTAAATTTACTTTTAGTTATTGTGATGTATGTTGAAATGATCCAATATCTATTGTACTCAGTACAGTCCTAGATTCACAGGACCAGTAAATAAATAAATAAAAATAAATAGACTGAGCTGCCGCTCCCGCCGGAGATTCCAGTCCTCCCTCGGGCATGAGTTTGTGTGTGTGTTGTCTGCAGCTTAAGTTAATTTAAGTAGTTTGACCATAGCAGTTTGGTCCAATACTTTTACGAACATTTGAAGGGAGATTTTTATTTTCATTATTCATCAGAGTTAATGTTTAGCATCCAGATTAGTCAGTATTGCAACATATTTAAATAGTTTGTAGAGGGAAAAACACATTGCATAGACATTTCGAATGGTTGCTTTTAGGTAATACATAGCTGCGTTTGAAATGAGATAAAATATTGAAATGTGATTTAAAGTTGAAAGCAGAATGATGTCTTATTTGTTTCATGATGTATCGAATCAAATGTTTTATTATTATTATTATTGGTTGTAAATTTATGCGACCAAACTATTGTGGCAATCAGTTCTTATACTTGCAAACAACTTAAACTAACGTAAAATAACCGAAGGACAACATACACATCCATGTCCGAAGAATGACACGAACCTCCGACGGGAACAACTTCGCCGTCTCTTACAAAGCACCTTGAACCGTTCAGTAAGAGGACGATTCCGCGCGATATCAGTATGTTTGAAAATGCCACATATAAAACTGCTATTTTTAATGTGTATTATTTTGAGGAGCAGCAAACAACTCGAATGTTATTTGTAGATTGTTTAGATGTTTATCTGGAAAATCGGTTTTCGAAAATCCGTATTCTCTATCGCGATATGCTAGGAAAATCATAATTTTGTTATCAAAAGAAACAGTTGTATGGATTGGTACATCTTCACTTTTTGTTCATGACAAATCGTCGCAGTTTTTTCGATATCGTCTTTAGATGATGATCCCAGGAAGCCTTTGTAGTAGCTCTCTTGTTAGACTGTTCGTGATGATGGTGTCATTTATTGGTTAGTAAAGTCGCCAGAAGATGAAATGCAACTGCAAAATGATTTAGATAAGATATTTGCATGCTGCAAAAATTGACCCTTAATAATGATAAGTTTGAGGTCGTCCATATGACCACTAAAAGAAATCCGTTAAACTTCAGTTACACGATAAATTAAACCTTGAGACCGTAAATTCAACTACATACCTAGAAGTAACAATTACGAACAACTTAAATTGGAAAGAACACACAGAAAATATTGTAGGGCAGGCGAACCAAAGACTACGTACGTTTCATTGGCAGGACAGTTAGAAGATGCAACAGTTCTACTAAAGAAACTGCTTACACTACACTTGTGCGTCCTATTTTGGAGTATTTTACTGCGCATTATTGGATCCACACCAGGTGGGACTGACGGACGATTTAGAGAAAATTCATAGAAGAGCAACTCGTTTCGTATTATCACTATATAGGGGAGAGAGTGTCACGGAAATGATGCACGAGTTGGGGTGGAAATCGTTCAAAGAAAGGCATTATTTGTTGTGGCGAGATCTATTTTCGAAATTCCTTTCATCAACTCTCTCATCAGAATGCGAACATATATTGTTAGTCCCCACCTACATAGGGAGACATGGCCATCATAATAAAATAAGAGAAATCAGATCAAAAGCTGCGGCGGAGCGCATTGATGCGCTATGCTGCGATGCGCGAGGCCGTTCCCCATCGGGGGTTCGAGTCCCCCCTCGGGCATGGATGTTTGTGCTGTCTTTAGTATAAGAGAGTTCATAAGAAGTTTGTAAGTTTAGGGGCTGATGACCCCGCACTTAAGTCACAGAAGCTTTACAAGCATTTGAACATCAGATCGAAAACAGAAAGACTTAGGTGTTCCTTTTTCCGACGAGCTATTAGGGAGTGGAACTATAGGGAAATGTCATAAAAGTGGTTCGATGAACCCTCTGCCATGCACTTCAGTTTGATTTGCAAAGTAACTATGTAGATGTAGACGTAGAACTAACGTATGGAACGAACAATAAAGGCTCCTTGGTTCAGAGGTCACGAAAGACGAAACTATGATTATAGTCGCCATTTACTCACTAATAACATTGTCTGTGATAAGAAAAAAACAGTTTCTAATCATATTCGTCACAGATCGCCGTGCACTGTGCCTCAAACCAAGATTTTTCGCCGGCCACGGTGGCCGAGGGGACTCAGTCGCTCCAGTCACGGTCTGCACTGCCACTACGGTCGGGGGTTCGAATCCCCCCTCGGGCATAGATATTTGTGCCGTCCTTAGTATCAGCTAGTTCATAAGTAGTTTGTAAGTTTAGGACCGATGACCCCGTAGTTAAGTCCCATCAGCTATAAAAACATTTGAACATTTGAACATTTGAAACAACAAGATTTTTCACGGATATACCGGTAAATCGCGACTCTGACTGCAAATTATGCTGCTAAGGCGCTAAACATATTGACATTCATCGTGTTGGTATTGAAAAACGTTTAAATTTCGATGATGAGTAGAGCCTATCAGGCTATCCCCCATAACTTTTCTCCGTCAATTCTGTTTAACAAAAATTTCTTTTCGATGAGAGCTCCATCCCCATCCACATCTCTCCCTGTGGTACTTGAAATGAAAGATCCGATAATACCCGTTTAATATCTTAATAAAGATAATTTGCGATCTGGAGTGTTTTACATAATAAATTAATTGAACAGATCGCCCCCTCCCCAATGATGACGAACTTTAATGAAGCTGGTATGGGTCACAGCTTGGTTCAAGTTTCATCTGATCCCATTTCATTAACTCTTTCAGGGGCGGTGAATATCGATGTTAACCACTTATTTCAAGACGCAACAGTCCTTGTGAATCAAACTATTAATCCAGGGAGTTCTCTCGATAACTCGCACAACAACAATGTCACTCACAATGAGAATTGCTGCCCCATTTGGCAGCCAGGCGTTGTGAAATATGTGGTTGAAATCGATAACCAGCGCCCCTGAAAGAGTTCGGGCATGTCAGTTTAAAGTTACTGTTGCCAGTAATTGCATTCAAGGGGAAAAGCGTAAAAACTACCATTCTCTGCGAAGGGATTACTATACACTTTGATTAATAACATGCAACTGCATATAAAAGCGGAGCTCTTCAGCAATATTCAGGAGGAATTGACTGTTCAGACACGCATTGACGCGCAGTAGCCACTAGCCAGCTGTGTCGCCTGCCCGCCAGTGTTGTCAACTCTTAGAACGAGAATGTCGCTAAATGCGCCCTCGAAAGTCGCCAGAAGTCGCTAAAATATTTTCCAACTAATGAAATATTGTATTACGTCTTCTTTTTATTATACGCAGGTATTCGTTAATTTTCAACCTACTACAATTGTTTTTAATATTTAAAGATATAAATTTTGTGTATTAATTTCGAAAATTTCAGTAATGGTAACGTTGCCAGTTTCATATGGAAACGACACACCTATGATACATGGCTGAAAAACGCAGTTTTGAGAGTACTTTCACTTAAAGATCTTATGGAAACCATCACTACTCATAGTAACTTGTACTGTTACTGTCTTTAAATAATAATCTGAGAAAGATGAGGGGGAAAAAGTGTACACACACACACACACACACACACAAACACACAAAAGAAAAACAGGAAATTTTAATGTAAGTAACTTGAACACCATCAAACTTAAGTAACTTGAACACCAATACAACTAAGCAGTTGCCTCTCAACTGAATGTTGAAAGCCGTTAGCATCAACAATGGGGTACTAGGCTGAAACTGGGGAAGTCCCATTCTGTAATCACATCACACATTGACAAGATAGAGAAGGCAGTGCTGGCTACGGAATTAAATGTAATAAAAATACTTTGGGTCATTCAGGTTGACAAAATATTTGATAAAATAGCTTCCTAAAACACAATATTTCAAATTTCAAGATAATTTTGGTTCAATGGCCAGAAGTCGCCAGTTTTATCGATAGTCCCTAAAACTTAAATTTTTAATTTTAATGTAGTTAGAAGTTGCCAGATATAGCGACAAAGTCGCTAAATTGGCAACACTGCTCCCTGCTCTCCTTCCCCTTAGCTTACACCACAATAATGATATTCACATAATGTGCTAGACTAAAGTGTTCTATGTTGGTCTTCTTTACTGTGTTTTGAGCAATGACCAGTGAACGAAAAAGTCTGAAAAAGAAGCCATTTGGTGTATATTATCGAGAGAGAAAAGCACAAGAAAGGAAGGGCTATTAAAAACAAGCTAAGGCTCTAACAAGATACTGTACGTCGCCCTCTACTAGCAGTGTAAAATCTCACAAAATGTAATTTCTCCAAACTGAAATACTGTGCGCTTAGGTGAGACCACACGACAAGTACTACTCTCTCTGAGTTCTGCTAGGGCAAACCTTATTTACTTGCTGCCGAACTCAGTTTGTTTGTAAATCAATCGGACCAAACTGCGTGGTCATCAGTCCGCAACTTACAAAACTAGTTAAACGAACCTAAGGACAACACACACACACACACACACACACACACACACACGCCCCAGGGAGGACTCGAACCTCCGACGGCGAGCAACCGCGCGCTCCGCTGCGAGGCGCTTTAGACCGCTCGGCTACTCCACCACGTCTCAAACTCAGTTTCTTGTTTCTAAAATATTAACTGAATTTTATTTGAAAATTGAATTTGATTGAAATCTTTGTTATTACAGTCAACACATGGTTTATAATCAAATAAATAAAGGTAATATGATCTTTGACAATTACGAATCCAATTGCTTCTCAATTAGATCATGATATGTTACAGAATCAAACTTCAGATTTTGAAATGCACCGAATACGCAGCGCTGCCAACTTGACGGATTCCCGTCAAATTTAACGGAATTTCAAGTTGTATGATGGATAAAATTTACCTTTGACGGTTGGCGGATTTTTTGACGGATTACAGATGCAAATATTTTTGTCCGCAAGACAGCGGCACAGTACATTAATGAATTGTTGCACTAAAATCCAATAACAAACATCTCAGATGACTGGAAAACTAAGTAAAATAAACATTACGGTGGTAAATGGCTTACATTTGTCTGGATGAAGAAAACAAAAAGAAAAGATACATACCTCAGTAGCCGCAGCAAAGCACATTAACAATGCTTTGCTTTACAAGTTAGTTCGTGGAATTCAGGATAGTGTGCTCAGTGCATTAGCGAGTATCGCGCATTTTTAAATCCTTGTCCGACTCTAAACAAAGTAAGGAATGTCATGTTTAGTGTAAATTTTAATTTTATCTTTATTTCTGCAAGAAAACGGGAACTATCTAATTTTGATGGATTTTTAAATATTTTCCTTATGTGTAAACGAAGTAACAGGTCCCAAGTTTTAAAATATATTTTCTTTTTCCTTTATTTTGCAACAAAATACACAGATATCTGATTCTGATGGATTTTTAGGTGGTGGTCTGACGGAAAAAAACTATCATGAGTTGGCAATACTGCCAAAGCGTGCATCTGCCTCGATTCAACACAAGGAAGATGTCTTCTAACCTCCTTGATTCTACACCACAAGTACTTCCTGGAAATCTGTTGCACAATGGCACGGTGCATTTCGTCGTGTAGTATATGCGTCTTCACGTTTATTGCAGTTAATTAAATCATTATAACATTAGTACTGAAATATGTACCTACTATTATTTTGGATTTGTCTTACTGTAGTCAGATTTTAAACATACATTAAAGATAGTAAAACTACTGGCATGCAATAAGAGGTTTTAAGATATTAATCTGAGAGGGATTTGTTGAATACAAACGTATAGAATTCTCTGAACGATCGTTTTACGGGCATGTTGGCTCTAATAGAGTAACCTTTTTTATTTGCCTTTCGCAGCTAGAATGTACGTCTGTTGAATCCCAACCTGGACTTCCCATTACTAGATTCTTCAGTTGATCTAGTTACAAGTGTTGCCAGTTTTCTCAAAAATATGAGATCAGAAAATAGTATAGTAACATATACCAGAGTACTCTCATCAACTTTCAAAATGGACAGAAAGTTTGTCCCACGAGATAGAAGAGGCCGCTTAACTATGAGTCTTGAACATGAACCTGAATGTGAAACAGAAAGACAAGAGAAGGACGCGATTACTCCCGCCTGCTATGACCCATGACGTCATTAATATGGTGGAAGCGACGTAATCACTCGTAGCCAATATGGCGACGAAAACAAGCGCAAACATCGACGCACACACATCAATACAGGAAAACAATAAAATGAAACTAGCGGCAATTGAGGGCTTTTAGGCGGGGACATAATAAGAGGGACTAAACGACAACAAGCCAACACAAAAATAAAATTAATATAATAAAAAAAAACCACACAAAAACAGAAGACGACCAAAAAGCCATGCATGGAAACGAATAGTTCAATTGACATATAATACATCTCAAATGAAGAATGCGATACCAATCGACACAGTTGCACAAAACAAACATTGAATACTGCAGTTAATTTATACTACACCCCAAATCAACAAAACAATCCCCATCCAAATACCATCAACATTAAAATTATCAAATAGGCTACTTACACTGACCTCAAATGTAGACAGGAATACTAATTCAACCCCCCTTCCCAAGCAACAAACAACAACAAAATAATATCAAACATTCAATCATTTCAAATGTTCCATTGTAACATAATTTTCTTCACCACAATTATTTTATTTACACATTCATTGGTTTTACCAACTCACAACCTAACCTAGACTTCAGACAACAATACATATCAGTCCGTCGCTCAGTGGCGGCTCGTGTTCAGTTTCATTGGTGGGGCCCAGACAAAAAGTTTGTGCCCAGTTTAATGGAATCAGTCTGAAGTGTTCTTTATATAACTTCAATTTATATAAAACATCATTTAAACACATTTGAAAGATATTAAATATGCTGATTATGCAGTAATTAATATAAGATACACTGTAGCTAATTAAAATTTATATGAAATGTGGAATAAACATTTTTATTTTTTCCAATTATTATTATTATTATTATTTGGGGGGGGGGTGTTGTGTGTCTAATATTGTAGTAGGTCTGGTGTACTTTTGGGGGTGTTTATGCTGTGGTGACTCAATTTATTGAACTTGGGTTCTTGGAGGTGTTTGTGCTTCTGTGTACTGCTTGTGATGTCAAAATGAAAATGAATTGTGTGTTGTCAAAATGAAAATGAACTGTGTGTGGACGCATGTGGCTTCTTCCCCTTTGGGAATGCACCAGAGAGACAACAGGGAGCCTCCTGGCGCTTGCCTTATGGCCAAGGTAAAAACTCTGAGAAAACCATGACTAGGAGCAGTTTCATGTGTATTTTACCTAACTAGCATGTTAACTAATGAGGTCTGTGTTCTGACAGGTTATTTATACAGTAAATGTGCAATGCTTCTTCTGACTGGCAAACTTGTCAGTTATTCTGTTGTTAAAGTTTGGAATTTCACTGATTTTCTCCTTGTGAATGGAACAAACAGCCAATGAGTTCAGCCTTTCCTGAGGAGGTTTTGATTCTTTCTAAGGTACTGAACTTGCACTCTGCTTCTGCTGTTGAAATTGGTGTAGTTAGTGCAATTATTAATGTTTTGTGCATTCCAGTGACTGATTCTTCAAAGGAATGTTCCACAAAAAAAGTAAACAGCTCACAAACTGATGTGATGCCTCTAACTGTATCACTGCGGTAAAAGACTGACAGTTAATTTTTCAGTTTATCATGGCAAATAGACTGTAGTTTAATGGAAAAGTATTGAGCAAAGGAGATGGGAAATGTTCTCTAAAAGAAGAAAACTTATTTTTTTGGATCAATGATTTCAAAGTTGCTAAATACATGAGAGTTTTGAAATCTTCCTTTTAATTGGTTGGTCATAATGTCACACACTTCTTTGGCATCTGCTGTCAGATTAATTTCTCTGCTACATTTGGAACGTTTTCTTGGAGGAGCAATACCCTCATCATGAGAAACACCAAACTGTTGAATGTTCTCTTTCAGATGCAGCACACACAAAATGATGTAATGCACTGGATATGATCAGGACATTTGCACTCTGCATCTGAATTGTTTTATGGAAAATATCAATGTGTTTCATGATATAAAAATAATTTAGGAGGAACAAAAAGTGTGGATGCTGAAGTAAATTTCATAAGGCAAATGCTTCTCTCATTGCAACATCATCCCAGGAATCCTCTCCTTCAATCTTTTCAAAACATTCCAATAAGTGCAATTTGTTTTCTTTGACAGTATTTACAATGCAAGACTGGAAGTTTGATCTAGTTGAAATGACTGCACGAATTCTTTTGTTGCAGACTGCCTGTAACAAATCAGTTTGCTTTGGAGATGAAGAAGAAAACACAGTAAAACCAGCAGTATTTGCAAAGAACAACCTTATCGACTTTATGCTTTTACTGCAAGCATTCTGAAAAACCAAATTCATTTGGTGTGCATCGCAGTGAACGTACGTGGCATGTGGGAAAGTGCTCTGCATCAGTGTTTGCACACCACTGTGCCACTCATTACTGTAGCGCCATCATATGCCTGAGTAATGAATTTTTCTTGAAAATTGAAAGATTCAAGACGTCTTTTTGAAACCTCACTAAGTCCATATGCTGGCCTATCATTAACATTTTCAAAGGAAATAAATCTTTCAACAGGTTTCTTCCCCTTAATATATCACAGTATAATGACAAATTGACTTTTGTACGTAATATCTGTTTTTTCATCAGCCTCCACAGAAACAAAAGTGGCATCATTGATCTCTTTAATCAGTTCTTTGATGTAAACTTGATACATGCAGTCCAGCAGCTCATTTTGTATTATGTGTAATGTACATTTACACACTAAATTACTAGAGCTGCTTATGTGATCTGTCAAAATTTTCCAAAATCGCTAACAAGTCTAAGAAATTGCCATGGTTGGCTGACTCTTGTTTTTCATTGTGAGCTCTTAGTGATAATTCATGAGTTCCACCAAACAATAAGCACTCTACTATTCTGTTTAATTTTTTGCCTGTTCTTTGTAACTAAATCAGTATGTTTCTGAATTGACATTTTATACATCAAATCAATCTGAGCAGTAATGTTAATTGTGCCAATATATATTTACCTGCATTTTCTAAATGAAGTCCACTTTCCTCATGTTTCTTAATTTGTCCACTTAAATACTTTAGATCCTTGCAACCAACTGTTGTCCATAATCTCTCACCACCAAACAACACTCAGTAGAAACAAAACGTTTATTTCCCTTCACTCACAGTTAGCCACGGCTTTTTGGAGAACCGTGTATAGCAGAAAGTTTCCTCTTCTTTCTATCAAGTTGAGACATCAAGAAATCCTTTGGTTAATGTGCACCTAACTGCTGGATTTCTAGCTTCTCTTCCATAATAAATGAAAGGGCATTCTACGATTACAAACACTCAAGTTGCAATGGCATAGCTCCAGAATATGTTTTGACGTAGGTACTAAGGGCCCCGGGTCGCTGGCCCCGAACTGCAAACTTGCAGACAGGTGCACAAGGCGTGGGGAGTGGAAGCGACAGGTGCAGCTTGCATCACTGGGCCCCAAGCAGCGCTAGGGCGAGAGGCAAGTAGGGGAAAGGGAAACAGCTCTGTGACGTCACTGTGACTGCAGGGGCAGTTAAGGGCTAGCCGCTGTTGGCATGGCTGTGTAACAAAGAGATGGGGGTCCACTGGGCAAGGACCTCAGCTATGCTACAGCGAGAGGCAAACGAAACCATTTGATCAAGCCATTGTAAATTGAGTTAGGATGTTGAGAGAATCTTGTCACATTCCAACTGTTTGATATACTACTGCAAAAGTATAAGACAAATTTTCTGGTGGGGCTGGGCCCCTGTGGCCCTTTACAACGAGCCGCCTCTGCTGTCACCACGACCAGTTTCTCATTTTCCACATTCATTGGCTTTGCCAAAAGCAATAATCCCACCTCATTACCCACATTCTACATGGTACGCCACCAACCTATGTGTACTACAGAAATGCTGCTGAAAATTCCTCTTATGGTGATCTGAACTAATAACACTGCTTTTATCCTCTAACTACCTTTTGTCTGCAACTTCATCTGAGTGGATCTCACTCATTTTCATGGAAAATTCATGCTTAAAGAAAAGTTTGATTATGGAAAAATGGTTTACACATAGAAACACCTAAATGTTTCTAAGACAGTTTCCCTGTATTTCCTATGGAATCTGATTTCCCCATTCTCTCTCTCTCTTTCCAACCATTAATCCCAACTTGTGGGGTCTGCTGTTTTGTTACGTCTCCTCCATTTCTTTCTGTCATTGATATCTTCTAGTCTTAAGCAATCAATGTGCATATCTGCCCTGATGTTGTCAGCCCATCTCTTTGTCAGTCTTTCTCGTGGTCTTGTTCCTTCTTGGTTGATGTGAAACATTGTTTTTGCAACTGAGTTGTCTTGCTTTTTCACAATGTGGCTGTACCAGATGAGATTGTCTTTCCTCAATTTGTCTATGATTAGTGTGACACAAAACCTTTGCCAGACATCTGTATTTTTTATGTGGTCACATCAGGTCAGTTTCATGGTCCATCAAAGCATCATCATCTCCATGGTATGTAACATTTTCTCCTGTTGTTTCATGATGGATTGCTGCTGGGCATACCATGATCTTATAAACTTTTTCATTTAGACACTGTGGCACCTTTTTATCAAAGAGGGCTCTAGTAATAGCTTCTAAAATAAACCATTGGATCAGTATTGATGTGCATGTTCCTAAGAATCTCTCATACAAAGGGTTAACTTCTACATGTATTTTACATTTTTCTCTAAAGAGATTGTGTCAGTATTTTGCAATACATTACAAACCCAGAAATGTTGCTACCAGAGATTCATGAAGAAAAGATTAGAGTAATAACAGCACATAATGAATTATTTAAGTAATCATGCTTCCCATAAAACATATACTAATGAAACATGAAGGACCCCTAATTAGTAGCAGGCCTACATTAACGTGCACATCACAGTGATTTTGTAGAGTACTGTACATATACAGACATAAACACAGACAATTTATAAAAACCAACATAAATAAAATATGGCGATAACACAATTTATTATCTGTTATTTTACAGCCACCAGTGCCTCTAAAACCATGGGGTGGTGTAGCAGATGCCACAAAGGATGGTTCAAGGTGTCCTGAAGCAGAATACTCTAACCAGACTTCTGAAGACTGCTTGTTTCTAAATGTCTACACCACTAAAGTAAGTAAAAAGTCTTCTATGACAGAAAATTTTTGTTTTCAGAAAGATGCAGGAAGAATATAATATATTTAGACAGAGTTTTAATCACTGTTCAATCATATAGACTAATTCTACCATGCTCAATATAGTCATGTAAATTTTGCTGTACATTTGAAGTACCATTAGCTGCTGAAACAGAAATGGCAGAGTTTGATATGTAAATACTTAGGTACTGCAGAAGATGCAAAACCAACTGATTAGCAGAAACAAGTACCAAAGACACCAACAGCCTTGCTGAATTGGATACACATCACAGATCTATGGGGAGGCACTTGCAGAAGGGTACCAAATGGTCTTCGAAACAAGGTGTTGTTTCCCAGAAGGGAAACATCGTAGCTCCAGCACTAGGTGACACTGGTTGTGGCCATATCACTGAAGCTAAGCACTGTCAGGCTAGGCCAGCACTTGGATGAGTGACCAGCAAGGCTGCCCACCACTGTTGGCAAGCGGGGTGCACTCAGGCCTTTTGAGGCCAACTGAGTATCTAGTAAATTGAGAAGTAGCAACTACAGTCACAGGCGGTGGTGGGGCCAGGAACTAGAAAAGTTTTAGGCCTTGGGGACTCCGGGAGCATAGGATATGTTGTAGGGAGAGTTCCGGCTTGCACAATTAAGAAAAGGTGGTGTTTATGGGGAGGATCCATATGGCACATGCTATGTAGCAGTAATTGAAGTGAGCCACATCATGCAGGGCTGCATCTTCTGCAACAGGAGGCTCCAGCTGTCTCCTGCCCTCAGTTTCGTAATGGCCATTCATGTGGATAGATAGCTTGTTACTGGTCATGCCCATGTAGAAAGCTTCACAGTGTTTGCAGATCAGTTTGTAGATTACATAACTGTTTTCACAGATTGACCTGCCTTTTATAGGATAGGAAATGCATATGATAGGACTGGAGGAGGTAGTGGTGAGATGGTGGATAGGTCTATTGCAGGGATACGAGCCATGGGTTTGGGAGCATGGATGGAGTAGGGATGGATGTGGATATTACATAGGGTTGGTGGGCAGCAGAATACCACTGTAGTAGGGTTGTGGAGGATATTGGGTAGGTTATTTTTCATTTCAGGGCAAGATGAAAGATAATAATACCCTGACATAGAATGGGGTTTAGCTGCTCCAGTCCTGGGTGATACTGGGTCACAAAAGGGGTGCTACTTTGTGGCCACTTGGTAGGTGTGAGGGAGGTGGTGTGTGACTGGACAGGCAGGGCACGTGAGATCCTGTTTCTGGACAAGGTTGGGAGGGTTATTACAGTCAGTGAAGGCCTCAGTGAGGTCTTTGGCATATTTGGAAAGGGATTGCTCATCAATGCAGATGCAATGACCACGGATGTCTAGGTTGTACAGAAGGGACTTTTTGGCGTGGAATTGGGTGGCAGCTATCACAGTGGAGATGTAGACAAAGGTATGGATGAGGCCATCCATGAGGTGCAGGTCAATATCTAGGAAATTGTCTTCTTGGGTTGAGAAGGCCCAGGAGAAGTAAGTGGGAGAGAAGATTTAGAGGTTTTGGAGGTATGTGGATAGTGTGCCCTCAACTTCAGTCCAGATTATGAAGATGTCATCAATGAATCTGAACCAGATGAGTTGTTGCAGATTCTGGGTAGTCATGAAGGATTCCTCTAGATGGGCCATAAACAGGTTAACATAGGAAGGTGCCTCATAGGTGCCCATGTCTGTACCACAAATTTTTTACAGCTGGTGCCTTCAAAGGAGAAGTGATTGTGGGGGAGAATGTGGTTGGTCATGGCGACGAGGAAGGAGGTTGCAGGCCTGGAGTCACTCAGGTGTTGTGAAAGGTAGTGTTCAGCAGTGGAAGGGCCATGAGCATTGGGGATGTTGCTGTAGAGGGATATGGCATATACCTCGAGAAACATGTACCAAGTTGTAAACAAATAGGAACTGTGCAGAGTAAGTGGAGGATATGGTGTTGGTCTATGAGAACAGAGATCCTCCCTCAAGGGACACCTTTGACTTTGAATTCTCTGAACTGCATGAAACCATGCATAGAATAAACAAAATAGTGGTGTGTGTAATATCCATGTAAATTATTTTGCAAAAGAGAGAGATTGGCTGGGCAATACTTACCTTTGTGCTGTATCACCGAAAGTGACACAAATGGGGGAAAAAAAAAAAAAAAATAAAAAATAAAAAAAGGACAACCTTGTCCTTTTTTGTCCCTTTTTTTCTTTTTCTTCATTTGTATCACTCTCAGCGGTACAGCACAAAGGTAAGTACTGGCCAGCCAATCTATCTCTTTTAAAAATAATTTACCATCTCTGAGGAGAATTTCCATCATTAATCAAATAATTTCCGTGTAAAACTCAGAAGTCCGAGGAGTCGCGGAAAGCCACAGATAACAGGTATAAATAAACCTGACAGATTTTGGCTGTTAAGGCCTTTCTCAGTTAGAGACCACACACACACACACACACACACACACACACACACACACACACACACACACACACACACATATACACACACTCGCACAAAGACATGAACACTCTCTCCGGCCGCTGTGTCTTCTACTGTATTATTTTGGTTTCCATGAATTGTTGCCTAATGCTTGCTCTCAAACTCTCAAGAACCTTATATAATAATGGAAAGTCCATGTTGGAATTAATAATATACTAAGAACAGCTGCCGGAGGTGATTGTTGTATGACTGTGTTATGTGCCTGTGTGATTGCAAGAGTGTTCTATTTTCTGAAGAAGGCCATGGCTGATAGCTGAAAGTGTTGTATGTGTGTATCTTTTGTATGTGCCTGTCGCAGCTCGTCGCCACATCTTTGCGGTGAGTTGTAAACTGTCCTTACGTTATTATTAATTCTCAATAACCTTAGTTTCTTTCCATTTATCTGGATCCCATCTCCTTATTTGCACACCTTTCTGCAGTTTCTTAAATTTCAATCTACAATTAATAACCAAAAAGATATTATCAGAGTCTACATCTGCCCCTCAATATGCCTTACAGTTTAAAACCTAGCTCCGAAATCTATGTCTTACTATTACAAAATCAATCTGGTAACTTTTAGTGTCTTCGCCTTCTTTTGTGATTCTTAAACCAATGAACCAAGTGTTTGTAATGATTAAATTGTGTTTTGCATAAAATTCAACCTGGCAGCTTCTTCTATAATGAATTTTTCCCAGTCCTCATTCATCTACTATTCTTACTTCTCTTCCTATTTGTACTGTTGAATTCCAGGCCCCGTAAAGATAAACTTTTCTTCTCCCTTAACTGTCAGAATAATTTCCTTTATCTCCCCTTACATTTCTTCAATCCCCTCATGAGCAGAGCTAGTTGACATATAAACATGTACAAATGATAAAGTAATATTAAATTTACTGATATGAAAGGAAGCAGATAATTTCAAGCAATTTGATGATGAGCCAAAAGTTTCTGTTATGTTGTATTGGAAGTAAATTTAAATGTTGAAATATTCTGATAAAAGGTCTTAACACTTGTAATCAACTTTAGAAGAATAGTGAATTAAACATAATTGTGTCACAAGGATCATGAACAAAGAGTATGCTCAAACCTCAGGTGAAGATAGGCTACAGAAAAGCAAATTCACATATGCACATACTAGAATACCTCAGTTGTACTATGTTTTTGAAGATGTGAAATAGTTGGTTATTACCTTTGCTGTAATTGTTTTAAAGAATAAGTATTTCCTTAACAATTATGTTAATAAAGGAAATCATCTTCAATACTCCATAATGTATAACCTAAATGAAATAATTAGTCATAATAATATCTGTTGACACAGCAGATACATTAGTAGATGATTTAACTTTAAAATAGTTAAATTAATAATTTTTTGTACATTTATATAATTCCAGTTACCAGACAGTACAGGGAACCCAAAGAGACCGGTAATGATCTTCTTACATCCTGGTGCCTTCTATCTCTTAAGAGGTACAAGTGACGTGTTTGGTCCTCAATATCTATTGGATGAGGACATAGTTCTTGTGACTCTAAACTACAGACTTGGAGCTTTAGGTAAGGTGATAAAAATTCACTGTTTTCTTCTTTAGTAAAATGTAAAATATTTGTAAATAACCTTTGGTTCATACAAATACAGTGTAATGAGTTTAGCCTTAAGGAACACATTTATTTGGTTAAGTGAACTTCCAGATACCATTTGTAAAAGAAACCTTACCTATGTAAATTTATGAATATACTTCCAGAGTGCTTTTATATATTATGCAAATGATACTGACAACTCAGCTGTCTGGACCACTTTGTTAAATTATTTCTGTCCATAAAAACCTTGTAACAACAAGAAGATGCAGTATTATGCAATTATACATGTTTTTGGACAGATTTTCTTACTAACATTTTCTGCGACTTTTTATGACACACTTAACAATTTTTCATAATCTGCTTGTTTCAGAGTTTTGTTATTGTTATAAAATAATCCAGTTTCAATAATGTAAAAAAACCATCACTGCTCTAAATTTAATTTGCATATATATATATATAATTTCTGCATTGATTTGGTATGTAATCACTTTTAAAAATGAAAATTCCTGGCAGATTAAAATTGTGTGTCAGAACCAAGACTTGAACCTGGGACCTTTACCTTTCACAGGCAAGCACTCTACCCCTGAGCTATCCTGACACATCTCATAGTCTGTCCTCACAACTTTCCTTCTGCCACTACCTCACCTCCTACTTTCCGAACTACGTTGAAGTTCTCCTGCGAACTTTCATATCAGTGCACACTCCGCAGCAGAGTGATAGATTCATTCTGGAAACATCCCTTAAGCTGTGGGTAAGCCACGTCTCCACCATATCCTTTCTTCCAGAAGTGCTAGTCTTGCAAGGTTCGTAGGAGAACCTCTGTGAAGTTTGGAGAGTAGGAGGTGAGGTACTGGCAGAATTAAAGTTGTGAGGACAGACTGTGAGTCATGTCGGGATAGCTCAGTGGCAGAGCATTTGCCCACAAAAGGCAAAGGTCCCAGGTTCGAGTCCCTTTCCGGCACATAGTTTTAATCCAATAGGATGTTTCATATCAGTGCACACTCCACTACAGAGTGATAGTTTCATTCTGGAAACATCCCTTAGGCCGGGGCTAAGCCATGTCTCCACCATATTGTTTCTTCCAGGAGTGCTAGTCTTGCAAGGTTGTAGTTTGGAAAGTGGGAGGCGAGGTACTGGCAGAAGTAAAATTGTCAGGACAGACCATGAGTTGTGTCGGGATAGCTCAGTGGTAGAGCACTTACTGCAAAAGGCAAAGGTCCCGGTTTGAGTCCCAGTTCTGGCACACAATTTTAATCTGCCAGGAAGTTTCATATCAGCACACACTCTGCTGCAGAGTGATAGTTTATTTCTGGACTTTTAAAAATGCTTTTGGTTTATACTGAATAATGTAATATACTTTCTGTTTGGATTGGATTTATTTATGTGTAACAGATAATGAAATTCAGTAACTACATTGAAACAAATTTGTTGTGGAACATTCAAGAGTGCTACATTACGTATAAATTCTTTGTTTTATCTATGGCAGCAACTATGTTTTATAGGTTAGAAAAGAAAAGGATGATGATATCAAAGACAGGTGACACTATGGAACAAAATATTTCGATATTAACAGCTAGTTTAAAAGTAGGAAGGTTAGTAGGTTGGTTGGTTGGTTGGTTGGTTGGTTGGTTGGTTTGGGGGTTTTAGGGGACTTGACTACTATGGCCATCTGCCCCAAAGGTTAGTAGGGAGGTAGTCAACATACCAGGGTTGCAGATTTATTTACAACCAGTTTTGAGGAATTATTGCCCTTCTTCAGGTATCTGCACAGGAAAGAGTTAAGAATAATATACAAATACAAATATTACATAAAATTTGCAGTAGAATCACAGAATTAACGGGGCAAGAAGTACAGTGTATACAAAGCTTTCTTGAAAAGTGACAAAATGCGAAATCTGCTGCATTTTGATAGAATAAGGAACTATTCAAAGCATTAAGTTCATATAAACAAAACAAAACAAAAATTAGTTACTTACATTAATTATGCCCTATAGGTTTATTCAGAGCATTGTGTAACACACTCAACATAAAGTGCAGATATTATGCTAGAACTGGATAAACCATATACTGGGCGTAAAGAGAAAAGGGAAAATAAGTTATAGCATATAAGGGTCTATAATACAATAATCTTAAGAGAAACTTAATTTTGAGTATACAATATCAGCAAACTAACAGCCCAACAGAGTCATATATCAGTCTACTAACTGCGTAGCAGTCATATACTCTTTATAAAGTAAAGAATGATGATATCAAAGACAGGTGACACTATGGAACGAAATATTTTGGTATTAACAGCTAGCATAGAAGTAGGGAGGTTAGTAAGGAAGTAGCCAATATAATAAAGTATCTATCATAGTATACCAAATATAAGCAGTAATAGCAACAAATAAACACACAGACACACACACACACACAAAAATGCTAGCTTTCGCAGCCTAGCTGCTTCATCAGGCAGAAGGGAAGGAGAGGGAAAAGGAAATGATGAGGGTTTTAAGGAAGGGGGTAAGGAGTCATTCCAATCCCGGGACAGGAAAGACTTACCTTGGGGGAAAAATTGGAAGGTAAATAAATGCACATACACCCACACATTTACACAGACACAAGTACACTTAGGCATGTCTGCCTAAGTGTACTTGTGTCTGTGTAAATGTGTGGGTGTATGTGCATTTATTTACCTTCCAATTTTTCCCCCAAGGTAAGTCTTTCCTGTCCCGGGATTGGAATGACTCCTTACCCCCTTCCTTAAAACCCTCATCATTTCCTTTTCCCTCTCCTTCCCTTCTGCCTGATGAAGCAGCTAGGCTGCGAAAGCTAGCATTTGTGTGTGTGTGTGTGTGTGTCTGTGTGTTTATTTGTTGCTATTACTGCCTGTGCCCCTTCGCCTGGTAAGTGTACCTTATCTATTTTTTACGTATATTTTTCCTGTTAGGAATTTTTCCTCTATAATATACCAAATATAAAGTAGTTAACTGGGTGCAGCTTAAGAAGATCAATAAACATATAGCTAGCCTCAATTAATAATAAAATCTGTGAGTGGAAATGACAGATCTCTGTTCATATAAGTAAAGCAGATTTCCAAAAACAGTTGTTGTAGAAGGGCAATTGGTATTATTGTAAGTAAATTGCAACACAATACATATGATAAAGTCACTGTAGCATTGGCAGTGACCTATACTGCTAGTATGGTATAGTTCAGTTCGAATTCATGTGCAGATAATCTACCTTTCTATAATGGGGAAGGACAGATAACCTTCAAATTACAGGACTTAATGTGGGGGTACTAATTTTATAACCTAACATCTAATGACTATTGGGGGAGGTAGAGGGTAGTTATTGGAAGGAGGATGTGTTATAGAGATAATGAATATTGGTTGATGAGAATCAGATGAAATGGTGAGAGTGATTAAAGTTAATATGGGTGCTGCTGTTGTTGGGGCAGTATGTTGGGTAAGGCTGTAAAGTGTGGAAATAATAAAACTTTGGTGAACTGATTTCATAGCACAGTGAAAATGATTGAAGGATTAGTTCATTATTAGTTAATGGCACTGAATGAAAATGAATAAGTCTTTGTAGTCTAAGTAAAACACACAAAACAGTAATTCATCATAGGAAATAAAGCAGAGTGATTAGATTAGGTACTTACAAAGCAATACACTAGGGAAGTGACATCAAGTAGTAAGAGAAGGAGAGGGATGTACATCATGGACACAATTTGATAATGATGAAGTCATGTACTCAGGCAATATATTTTTGTACTCAAGATAGTCAGTCATTATGAGGTCAAGCTCTGATACTTAAATTATGTAGTGATATTATGCTTTAAAGTTTTGGTGTAATAATTTCATTCTGATGTAATAAAAGCACTGAATGTAACATGAAGATGTAATTTGTAGTTCCTTTGATGTCCAAGAACCCAAGAAGTGTAATAAGTATGATTAAATAATAATGACAGACGAGGTAACAACATGAAAGAAGAATAACAGGTGCTGTAATGTAATTTATTATATTGTAATGTAACCAATATGTTACAACACGAAACATGTATCCCGAAATTAATCAAATGTCATTGATTTTGTGTAAGTAGTAAGCTGAGGCACTCTAGCATTGCTGTTCTCTCATCCTGTGCACGTTTTTAGGGCAATGCCCCTAAAATAGATATATTTGTGGGAATTAGGTTTTTACCAACACTAGAAACACTATTTATCCACATAAACTTGTCTAATTAACACTAAAATGGATACACAGAGAGAGAGAGAGAGATAGTAGAACATGCTCAAAAAATAACATGCACATGAAGTGTCCAAAGATCATACATAAATACCGGCTAGGGCATGGAGTCCAGCAGACTGATGATGTTCAGTTCATCTAATGCAGATTGATGCTGCATAGTTGTGTTCCTGAGGTGAGGAGCACCAATGAAATCTTGTAGGGTGACCTGCATGACAGGATGGCCCGTCGGAAAAACAAACTGTGATTTCAGAATGTAGGAGAGAAAGAGAGAGAGAGAGACTGAGGAGAGGGGAAAAAGATGAACAACCTAATACTGGGGGAGGGGGGGGGGGGGGCGGGCAGCCTGTTGAGAGAGATGTGTCTGTGTGTAAGAGTACAAAGATGGTGTCCTTATGGAAGAGTACTAGAAATCAGGGACATGATAAGATGGGATTCCACTCTTGAGAAAGATTGTTGATGGTTGAGGTGAAGTTGGAGAGAAATCTTGGAAAGGGGCATACAAAGAATCAGAGTCAGTATGGCTGGCTGTTAATGTATTGTGGGATATGTTGATGGGTGAAGGAGTAAGGCTCGTAAGAGCCAAGCCATTGTTATTGGGGACTGATACAACTTTGGTTTGTAGTGATGTTGACTGGTTGATAAATACTGGTTTCACATTGTTTACCAAGAAAGTTTGAAGGGTACTCATCACAATGATGTCATTGCTACTATCAGATCTCACAAAAACTGTCTGTGGTCCTGATTACAGTGGACGAATTGTGTGCATTCTCCCTAAATCAACTTGGCTACTGATGAAGGTTTTTTGGGTCTTCAACAGTTGGCAGCATTGATGTAAAGCGATATTTTGGGAAGTATTATGGTACCCATCTTCAAATGAGGTGACCGGCTGCTGTGCTTTGGATGTTGCCTTTAAACACTGATAATAGACTGAGCAGCATCCAGGGTAATTCTGCTGTCCCCAAGATATTAAGGCAGTGGAGTGCAGATTTTAATGTTTGGTGCCATTGCTTGATGATTACGTTGGCTTGAGGGTGGAATAGGGTAATGTGTTGTTGGACGTCTGGCAAAAATTAGAGAATAGAGATGATTCAAAGTGTCTAATGGTTGTACACAAAAGATTATATATCATTTATGGGATAGATATCCTAGATGTTGTTGCCACTTATTGTTATTTGTTATACTGACAAACCAGCAAAAATGTTGTGTTAAACAAATTATTGTATATCTTGTAGAAGCTTTGTAAGGATAATGGAATTATTGCACTTAGTATTGTGGCATTACCTGGCCGTCGATTGATGATTCTTGATATTCTCATAGGTTGTTGTTCTCGGTAGCAGCTGGCTGAAATTTCATGGGCCAAAAACTAATTCAGTACAAATAACATAGGCAACTCACAGAATTGCAGTTCTTTGACACTTTTTAATGATTCATAAGTGCCCAATTGTCCCCATTTATGACCAGCCTACAAGTCTCATTAATTACAATTAATATGACCAGGAATGCACATTCCACTTATCAATAATACGAATTTCACAGTCTGTGAGTGGAACACACAGGTTTGACATGTACATCTTAATATGCCACAAATATTACTAGTCCATTCATACTACCAGTAGAAACACTTTACACATGACCAATATGGAAGATCTTGTACATAATTGTTCAAAATTAAAGTTCAAACATTGGACCTCAGATCACGGACGAAACAATTCTCTGAACTGACGTGGATTGTGCATCAGATTGAGGATAAACCAATACTCTGAACTAGTGTGGATTATGTCTCAGACAATTTACAAAACAATACTCTGAACTTGTGTGGATTGTGCTTCGGATGAAACAAGACCCTATCACATGCTGTGAATGCATGCTATTTATATCTTTTGAACAATGATACTGGAACATGTGTATTGTTAACTATGTACATTAAATTAATTATAATGGAAAAATAAACAGTTACACGCAACTGGCCATAGTAAAAGATAGCATAAATAATATTGATTAGATTGATATACAAATCTCGTTTCAATTAATAGTATTTCATTTTTTTTACTTAACAAAAGAGATTCATCAACAATACTTTCATAATTAATGGAAATTATACTGAAACTAATGAGGGAAAAACTTTCCTAACATTACTTGTGAAACGTAGTAATAACTACTTTAATATTATGAGCAAAAAATTTAATTAGTTTTAACAGAAATACTAATTAGCATACTATCTGAACTTTAACTATATACCTCTGGACTTAATTAATTAATATTTGCTAATTAAACAAACTTCTATGGCGACAAATAATAGAAAATGACTTCAGTTAGTTATGTTACAACAAAGAATAACAAAAGTTTTGGAAAAGAGGATGATAATAGACTAATTACATTCATACTGATCTATTATTATGCATCAGTGCTATTGAGAGGTTCTGTAATGGAATAAGATGGGAATAAATTCCAGCATGCTTCTTTACAGTATTTGAGTTTGATTTTTATTGATGATAATATAAGTCAGCTTCAAATGAAGTATGATATTCATAATTGTAATTCTTCAGTTTCTCCTGGCGTATTTGATGATCAAAATATCCACGGGTGTACTGTCGGTCTATAGTGTCCAACGGGCACAATATTTCGGTGATCATACATGTCGCCATCATCAGGTGAACTGACGGACTGAGCTCCTGGAAACGTGCCGGCACGGAGATCCGCACGCTACGGCTGCTCGAAGGGAACTGGGTTCTAGCCTGGTAGCGGGCACCCTGGGTCATAGTGTATATCGGAAGACAACGCACACTGATCTGTATTTACACGCAGACAGCTGTCACCACCCTTCACAGAGGAATGGGGTACTTAGTGCGCGCCCTATGTACTAGAGTTTTAAGTACCCCATTCCTCTGTGAAGGGTGGTGACAGCTGTCTGCGTGTAAATACAGATCAGTGTGCGTTGTCTTCCGATATACACTATGACCCAGGGTGCCCGCTACCAGGCTAGAACCCAGTTCCCTTCGAGCAGCCGTAGCGTGTGGATCTCCGTGCCGGCACGTTTCCAGGAGCTCAGTCCGTCAGTTCACCTGATGATGGCGACATGTATGATCACCGAAATATTGTGCCCGTTGGACACTATAGACCGGCAGTACACCCGTGGATATTTTGATCATCAAATACGCCGGGAGAAACTGAAGAATCACATCATACACCTTTACGGGGAGCAGATGTATCGCAGCATGAAGAAATTTGAAAAGTTGCGCCACCGTAGATGTCGTTTGCTAAGTACTCTTGCTTTTCTAAAGAGATGTCGTTCCGAGAATGTTGTTCCAAATTTTGCTAAGGTTACGCATCACATCGATTCTGCAGCAGCCAAGAGAATTAAAAAACGGGCCGGCCTCGCATTGCTTCGTGAGAGAGTGCATTTCACCCGCCATAGTCTTGAGTTCGTCTCTCTGGAACTATTCCATCTGCATTTGCAACTGGCTAGTCACTTCACGTCTTTTTCCTGGGATTGGATTGATGGTGTTACTTTGGTTGCAGCCGATTCCGCCCATAAGAAGGCAACGGGACGTCAAACAGCTAAGTTCTCACGCCTCCTTGACAAGCCACCTCTGCAGGTTCCGTGCAAGACCGTCATCAATCTGAGTGGCATGGAGTTGAGTGATGATGCGGTCTCAGTTTTAGAGAAAGGACTCAACTTTGCTCCTACCCCCAAGTTCACACCTGTCGCAGAAATTATTAGTGCTGTTGAACAGGTTGCAGCTCGACTTCCGCCTGATTCAGCTGAGGGAATACGTCGTGAAACTTGTCGTGCATTGACGAAATCCAAGCCCACGAAGTCAAACATCACTAGTAAAGAGAGGGCGGCCATTCGTGACCTGAGGGAGCGCCCTGATATTGTTGTCTTACCGGCTGACAAAGGCAATGCTACGGTTGTTGTCTCCCATACGGACTACACTGAAAAGATGCAGAGCCTGCTAAATGACGATTCCTACCGGAAGATCAGCGTTGACCCCACAAAGAAGGTGGAAAACAAGATGAGGGCGCTTCTCAAGGATGCGGATTTACCGGAGGGTGTCGCCAAGAAACTTTTACCTCAAGGTCCGGTACCGCCAAGACTTTATGGACTCCCTAAGGTTCACAAAGATGGGGTGCCGTTACGTCCCATTGTCAGTAACATCAGGGCACCTACATATTTGTTGGCCAAATATTTGACGGAAATATTAAGTCCTTATGTGGGTAAATGCCCTCATCACATCCGTAATTCCGTGGATTTTGTGAAACACCTTAACAACTTCAGGCTGGATGAGTCAGATATCATGGTAAGTTTTGACGTCGTTTCGTTGTTTACGAGGGTGCCCCTTCGAGAGTCACTAGATTTGATTGGTCAGAAATTTGACGAGAAGACCACCGAACTTTTTAGGCATGTCTTGACCTCCACGTATTTTCTTTTCAATGGCGAATACTACGAACAAACGGAGGGAGTCGCCATGGGTAGCCCACTCTCCCCTGTGGTCGCTAATTTATACATGGAGAATTTCAAGGAGGAAGCCCTTGCATCATCTTTCTGGAAACCTACTTGCTTTTTCCGTTATGTGGACGACACTTTCGTCATCTGGCCACATGGTATGGATAAACTCCTTGACTTCCTTACACATCTGAACTCCATACACCCCAACATCAAATTCACTATGGAGACTGAAACGGAGGGTAAATTGCCGTTCCTTGACGCCTTGGTCAAGAGAAGAGCTGACGGCACCCTGGGTCATAGTGTATATCGGAAGACAACGCACACTGATCTGTATTTACACGCAGACAGCTGTCACCACCCTTCACAGAGGAATGGGGTACTTAAAACTCTAGTACATAGGGCGCGCACTATCTCCGACGCAGAGAGTCTACCCCAGGAATTGGAACACCTGAGAACTGTATTTCGAAAAAATGGGTACTCAGAGTGGCAGATTCAGTGGGCTCTCCGCCCAACCACTACAACACAACCTGTGGAAACGGATGAAAACGCAAGGGAGGATGTAGGCACTGCGTTCGTTCTATATACCGGCGCACTCTCAGGGAAGATCGCCCACATTTTGAGAAAACACCAGGTTGGAACTGTTTTTTGTCCGCCGAATAAAATTCGTGCACTGGTGGGGAGCGCTAAAGATGATCTCGGTTTGAGGAAGGCGGGCGTGTACCAGATTCCGTGTCAGTGTGGAAAGTCATATATTGGACAGACGATGCGTACCGTCGAGGATCGATGCGTTGAACACCAGAGGCACACACGATTGATGTATCCGAGCAAGTCGGCGGTCGCTGAACATTGTTTGTTGGAGAATCACGCCATGGAGTATGAACACACTAGGATTCTGGTACAGACGTCGAGATACTGGGACTGCGTCGTTAGAGAGGCCATTGAAATTCGCACAAGTGACGACCTCATAAACCGTGACTCTGGCTATAATCTTAGCAAAGCTTGGGAACCAGCGATTGGGTTAATTAAGAGTAAATCTAGCAAACGTAACGAAGTGACGACCACGGCGGACAGAGCCCTCACACCGACGTCTTCTCAGACGCCGGCGCAATCGGTTCCACTGCGCGGCCGCGGCGCGGACCGCGGAGGGGTCGCTCCGCGGGCCGCGGGTATTTAAATGGCCCGCTACCAGGCTAGAACCCAGTTCCCTTCGAGCAGCCGTAGCGTGCGGATCTCCGTGACGGCACGTTTCCAGGAGCTCAGTCCGTCAGTTCACCTGATGATGGCGACATGTATGATCGCCGAAATATTGTGCCCGTTGGACACTATAGACCGGCAGTACACCCGTGGATATTTTGATCTTCATAGTTGTAATTTACACGAATAATTTGCTCCTATGTCTAGGTTCAGAATGGAATTATGTAAGGGTGGTAAGATATTTAACAAGTTACCATCTAACATATAGCAAGGATTTGGAAATCCCTACTAGTTCAAAAGAAAAGTAAAGATGTATCTCATTAATACACTTTCTTCAAAGTATAGATAGACAAAGAAATTTAAATTTCTGTTACCTAAATAGCAAATAGCTTATCTGGGTCTTACAACTTTATAACAGTTGATAATATACGAAAACTAGGACCCAGTGTTTACGGATGTGAAACTATTTTCTTGGGGAAAATGTCATTGTAAGCAATTAAACACCAAGCCTTCACAGTAATAGCAGATAAACAGCAGCTAAATAATAAAACATGGAATCAACTTTCTTAATAATAAACTCTTTTAAATTTAGATTTCACCCACATGCCCTCCAGAAAGTTGTAAAATAAACTTCACAGAAAACAGTATACTGTTGGAATTGTCAACTGTGTACTGTACCTTGTTATCCTCTAATTATTTTTTCCAATTAAAAAAAGAAAAGAACACAATAATTTTGTAGGCCTATGGGTGTAAAAAAGAAATGAAGTAAAAAATTCTTTAGACACTTTTATCTATTTCATTATGAATGACCCTTCATTCTGAGCTCATGTAATGATTGCTTTGCATGAAGAACAACAATGCATTGTACCTCACCATAGTCATGGAAATGCCTGTTTCTGTTTGATTTAAGAATATTACATTTTAGTTGAAATGGGTTAGAAATGCTGAATAATGAAGAGAAAGCTTGCTTTTATAAACAATATTTAGGCAAATGTGAACTTTGGGGAAGTGTAAAAGCCAAACTGTAGCTATTTTTATAATAAAAAGCTTGCCTTTTCTGTCCACTGAACATCAGGAGACATATACTGACATTTAATATCTTATTTGTCTCTCTTAATGTATTATGCTTAGTACATTTGTTGCTTGAACTTGGTCTAAATATTCATATCATAATGTGTAAAATGAGCTGAAGGCATTGTTCATTACAAAAATTTCTACTAACAATGGTCATATTATAGGATTCCTAAGTACTGGAGATTCCATTCTTCCTGGTAACAATGGATTTAAGGATCAAGTGTTGGCCTTGAGATGGGTACAGCAGAATATTGCTTCATTTGGAGGTGACCCACATAACGTAACACTTAGTGGATATAGTGCTGGATCCACCAGTGTGTATCTACACATGCTGTCTCCCATGTCTAAAGGTATGTATCAGCTGTCATAATTTGGGCCTGGACTTTTAGTATTTTATATAAGAGTTTAGCCCTTTATTTTCTTTCAATGGCCCTTTTTGGGCCAAAACAAACTATAGTCACCATTTTCAAGTATTTTGATCAAAAATATTATCATAGAAAATATTACTGTACCTACAATAATTTTGACAAAGGTATTCAAGTTCTTTCTTGAAAATAATCCGGTAAGAATTACTTATATTGGTATTGATAAAATGCCTAAAGAATTGTCATATTTTCAAATGTTTCAGTCATTTCTCTTTGTATAATAATTTAATGAAAAGCAGTTTACTATTATATTTTGTAAGTTCTCTCACATAAAAAAAACATACTTGAAAGGTGTACCTAATGAATGCCCCCTTCCCCCACTGTGTTACTCAGTGCCACACTGGATTGGAAGGGATGAACTACATCCTCTGTCAGGGCTTTGTCTATCATTTAAGACTGATTTAAGACTGAAAGATACTTTGGCACATTTGGATTCATTCATCCCCCACCCTCCATTGCCAACCCTTGCCACTACACTATTGTGGAAGACCTAAGGGTGACATGGGCTTATCCTGTCTCAACACATGTGAAGGCAGTCATGTAGTATACTCTGTTGCAATCAGTGCACAACTTCTTATTTTCGTATGTCAACCAACCAGTTGTTCTCTATACAAATTGGCACTGTGATATCATAGCCAAGAACAATCTTTATAAGCATTTTTTACTATTTAAAATGTTATTTCCTTCATTTTACATTTTCCGACACTTTACATCATTTCTGAAGTCCCTTGAAAAGTGTAAGAGCAAGGTTGTACTTCCATAAAGGACTGAATGCAGGTAGGAACTTTGAGGAATCTTTATTAATGTAGGAAATGATACTACTAACCTCAGCAGAATTATTTCTAACTTTCTCTCCTACTCTGTGTAGGTCATGGGAAAAGCAAGTGGTGTGGATCACACTGGGATAGACTGCTTTCAGTGTTGCTCACACTTTTAACATCTGGGTAGCTCAGTCCATCAACATCAGGAAAAATTTAATATCCTTACCTTATCTTGGCTACACGATGTGTATGGCAGCCCTGACAGTATTTCCACAATACTGGGATTTGTTTTCTCCACATTAGTGCTTATTATATCCCCATTGGAGTCATGCAACATGGCATATACACTGAAAGAAATGCCTGCAAAAGAAAAATTTTGATCACTTCTTATACAGTTTCACCCTTCTTACATTGTATGAGGTTAAAATCTTCCTATCTACACCTCAGTCATTATAAATTTGTATACACTTAATAATTTCAAATGATGGAGTGAATTAAATAATTCATAAAAATGGACAGAAATGTGAGGCTGGAAAATAGAGCCAAATTTTAACTATTACAAAATATATTCAGTACATAATAACAGATTAAAGATATTTTATTTACAATTACTGATACTAGACAATGGCTTATCATTTAGTGATACCTTATATGATTTTAAACAGTGGCTGTACATTTCATACAATTTTATGAGGCTGCAGAACAGTTTCATTACAAAATTATCATGGAGTGTGAAATAGTTCCTCAAGTACCTCATTGCAGCACTTGTTGTTACACACTTCACATGTAATTTAAAAAACTGGAAGTGCTAAATACAGTGATGTATAGTACACTTACCTGGATGCAATCTTAAGGTTTTGAATGAAGCACAATTATATTTATCTCAGTAAAAGTAGAACAACTGGTTTAAAGCTGCATGATGTACAAAATAATACACTTATATAACTTATAAAACTTGTATTTTCAAGAATACATTTAAGCAATTTTTTAATTAAGTGAAAGCTTTGGGACAGGAGGTAGTTGAAAGAGGTAAGGAAAGAGGAAGGTAGCTGGAAAGAATTGTCCCTGGTGGGTTGAAGTTGGTGTTGGCCCCAGTTTGTGGGGGTAGGTAGATCTAGGGAGAGACTACCACCCGTATGTGTGAGTCAGATGCCTCTAGAGTGGGGTCTGATCAGGTTTAGGTGCCCAGAAAGTGGACCTAATTTTATGTGTTTTTTGAACCCACTAGTGGATATGTATAGAAGGGATTTACCTTAACTTAAATCCTCTCTCTTGAAATGATGTTTACTCCTGGTTCCCAGTTGGCTAGTTCATGTAGGTAATGGACAGAGTTCCCTAACATTAAACTACAAATGTGTCACTCTAATTTTAAGAGTATCAAATACCTAGGTGTGTTTAGCCTTGGAAATGAATAAGGAATGAGATGGGTTAAAGTAAAAAGGAACCAATGGATTTAATTGTTCATCCAATTCTATATAATGTTAAGTAACTTTTTATTGCAGTTCCTTACCTGAGCTTCCAAATAGACAAGTAGTTGTCTAAAGTTTACATTCTTCAGAGAGTCGAGCCTAGTATTAGTTAATTACTGTCAAAACCAAATGATACTTGAAGGATTATTGAAGTCTTGTGTATTTGAAGAAATATGTGAATGAAATAGAATTAAGTACTTTTGGCATCTTGCATCTGAGGAAGGGGGTATGTAATGTAACCATTTACACTACATATCTGCCTATATCGATGTCAGATGACCAAAAGATAATTAGCAGGTGAGAGGTCAAATATTGCCCCACATCTCTCTTCTGTTTAGGTATTGGGCAGCCTGTCAGTAGCAAGTCAAGGCGATTGTATTTGAATCATAGACACTGTATGAATGATGCATATAGAAGCATTGCCTGGCATTGAAGCTCTTTTAATCAAACACCAACTGAGATGGGGTGGCCATATCATACGTATGGGTGACAGTAGACTTTGCAATGTGGTGTTATACTCAGAGCTCTCATGTGGAAAGTGTCAGCAAGGTGGCCCCCACCTGCAATATAAAGACACCATCAAATGCCCCCTTATAGCCTGTGGCATTCTGAGCAGACATTGTGAGGAGCTTGCGTAGCACCAATAAGAGTGGTGCTCAACTGTACACAAGAGTGTAGAAGAATTTGAGCATATCCACCTAAAGAACCTGGACAATAAACAAGAGCTCTGCAAATCTACACCCAAGCCTAATTACATCTATACCTATAACTCCACTGGGCAAATGTATTGCACTTTGTGTGACTGGCTCTTCAAAGCAAAGCTCAGTTTTGCAAGCCACATCTGAGCCCAAGACAATATGGACTAAACGATTGACAGAGTCTCTGTTGCTGGACACACAGAGGAGGACATCATCATCATAGTAAACATAATCATGGGTAGGCTTATTCTGTAAATGCCTAGCAGATGGTTCATTGAACCACCTTCATTCTATTCATCTGCCATTCCATTCTCAAATAGTGCACAGGAAGAAAGAACACCTAAATCTCTCTGTTCAAGGCCTGATTTTTCTTATTCCATTATGTAGTGATATTTTTTATGTGCTGATTATGGACATTGTAACAAACTGTAAATCAGCTATTAAAATCATATGTATAAAAATAAGGTATGGTTTACTTACCAGGTGAAAAAGTACAGGTATGTAGATAGAAACAAAAATAAAAACAAGCACACATATGCTGAGCTTTCCCAACCCTGGGTTGCTTCTTCGGAAAAAGAGCAGGGAAAAGGAAAGGATGAGGGTTTTAAGGGAGTGGGTGAGGAGTCATTCCAGTCCCAGGAGAGGAAAGACTTACCTGGGGAAAAAAAAGGACAGGTAAACAAACACACACACACACTCATCCATACACACACACACCAAGGCAGACATATGTAAAAAGCAAAGAAGTTAGACAGAGATGCCAGTCGAGGCGGAGCCTCTGTCCAGAGATCAGAGGCAAAGATGTTGTTCAATGGTGGTTGGAAATTTGAAATTACTGGAGGTTGAGACCAGGTGGACAACGGGAAGAGAGAATATGCTGAAGGGCAAGTTCCCATCTCCGGATTTCTGAAAGGTTGGTGTCAGTGGGAAGTATCCAGATAACCCAGACGGTGTACCACTGCGCCAAGATCTCTCACACATCGATCCACATCAAACCCACTAATAAACAACAGTACCTCCATTATGACAGCTGCCATCCATTCTATATCAAACAGTCCCTTCCTAACAGCTTAAATCTTTGTGGCAAACTAGTCTGCTCCAGTCCTGAATCCCTGAACCAGTTCACCAATAACCTGATAACAGCTTTCACATTCTGCAGCTACCCTCCTGATCTGGTACAGAAGAAAATTGTCAGAGCCACTTCCTTATCCCACTAAATCCAGAACCTTCCACAGAAGTGCCCTCTTGTCACCAAATACTTTCTGGGACTGGATCAGACTATGAATGTGGCTCTCCAGCAGGGATACGACTTCCTTAAATCCTGCCACAAAATGAGTACCATCATTCATGACACCCTTCTCAAAGAGTGTCTTTCCACTGCTCTCTTAACCTTCATAATCTCCTGGTTCATCTCTATGAAATTCCCAAACCACCTTTCCTACCCTCTGGCTCCTACCCATGTAACCGCCTCCAGTGTAAAACTTGTCCTATGCACCTCCCACCACCAGTTACTCCAATTCTGTAACCTGGAAGTTGTACATAATTAAGGGCAGAGCCACTTGCGATAGTACCCATGTGATTTACCAACTAACATGCCTGCACTGTGAAGCATTCTATGTGGGAACGACCAGCAACAAACTGTCCATTCACATGGATGGATGCCGACAGACAGTGTTTGTTGGTAATGAGGATCCCCCTGTGGCTAATTATGCCTTGGTGCATGGCCAGCACATCTTGGCACACTGATACACCATCCGGGTTATCTGGATTCTTCCCACTGACACCCACCTTTCAGAACTCCGTAGATGGGAAATTGCCCTTCAGCATATTCCCTCTTCCAGTTGCACGTAATTTCAAATTCCTGCCCATCATGGAACAACATCTTTGCCCCTGATCTCTGGACAGAGCCTCTGCCCCGACTGGCACCTTTGTCTAACTTCTATGCTTTTTACATGTATGTGTGTGTGTGTGAGTGTGTATGTGTGTTTGTTTACCTATCCTTTTTTCCCCAAGGGTAAGTCTTTCCTCTCCCAGGATTGGAATGACTCCTCACCCACTCCCTTAAAACCCACATCCTTTCCTTTTCCCTCTCCTTCCCTGTTCTTTTTCTGGAGAAGCAACCCAGGGTTGAGAAAGCTCAGCATATGTTTGTTTCTTTTTATTTGTGTTTCATCTGTGTACTTGTGCTTTTTTACCTGGTAAGTAAACCGTATCTTCTTTTTATATATATTTTTCCTACCAGAAATGTTTCCCTCTATAATATTCGTATCATCAATTTGAACTCAGCTGTTAAAATCATTCATACACTTACATTTATTTATTGTATAATTCTGCAAAACGTAATTCGGTGTTGCCAAATAAGGAAGTATACCATACTGACATCAGCAAATTGTCTCAGATTTTTAACACTTTTAAACACTTGTGAATGCAATACAACATTTTATTTTCAATTATTAAATGATAGAAACAGAAGAAGAAGATCACATGAGCAACAACTGTTCAACTGCAACAAGCAGCCTCTGGTTGCTTTGGCATTCCTGTTCTAGATAACCACATGTCAAATATTATTTATGAATTTCAAAACAGCATTTGAGCTTATAATTATGATCAAAACTCATTATTTTCTTTTCAGGCTTATTTCATAAAGGAATTGCAATGAGTGCAGGTTTTCAGTCAAGTGCTGTGAAGGACCCATTGCAACAAGCGAAGAAGCAAGCTAGAATTCTAAACTGCCCTGATACGACATCAGAAGAAATTGTTGAATGCCTGAAAGGAAAGTCTGCCAAGGAGATTGCAGAAACACAACCAAAATTTTTTGTAAGTTTTCTGTTGTTATTAAAAACAAATGATTATATAAATCAAAAGAGATTGAGTGGATGGCTATTACTTACCTCAGTTCTGTATGGCCTGATAGTCACACAGAAATGACATAAATCTAAAACAGCACATGTCATCTACCAACAAAAATGAAATTTTTTATGTGGAAGAGCCCATCGGAGATTGTTCTGTCACCTAGTGCAAGTCTTGAATGATGCTGAGGACAACCCACAGTAGCCTGTCCCCTGCTGGGAATCAAACCCAGGTCTCTGCATGTTAGTAAGTGATTCTGTTGTCTGAGCTACAGAGGCAGACATCTCCCAACTAACATGTGTCCACTGCACAGGCTTTTAAGTTGGTATGAGCACCAAGAAATTGCCTGACACATGAATGCTCACAGATGGGACATCCAATATCCTGTGGCGGAGTATGCCCTCCAACATGACTCCAGGTACCGTGGCATGTATTACACTATGTGTGCCATCCAGATACTTCCACCTAATACCAGTCACTCAGAGATAAGGAAATGGAAACTTGCCCTCCAACACATTCTCTCCTTCGCCATCTATGTGGCCTAAACCTATGTGAACATCTCCCCTCTTTCATTTCGTAAATGATTAAAAATCTTTTACCTAACCCCTACCCCCATCCCCCACTCAGCATTATTCAATTCACTTCTCTTCACTGCTTGATCTATCCTTTTTGATCTATTCTCTTTGGTTATCTATCCTCTTTGGTTTTGCTATTGGTATGGCTCAGTAGTTATTATACATCTCTCTGACTTCCACACATCACCCTTCATCAGCTCATGGCCTAGGTTGTGAGTAACCTTTCCCATCCGTTTTCTTTTCCTTCCCTCCTCTCCTACCTGATGAAGGAAAATATTTCCGAGCTAGTGTCCTCATTTATTTTTGTCTCTATTTAAGACTTTTTTGTGTGACTATTGGTGGTACAGAACTTTTGAAGAATATTTTCACATCTCAGTGGAGAATTCCTGTCAGATTAATTGATTGTTCTATACAATGAAAACATAAGACAATTTGAGATTAAATGTGTTCGGAAACTACTGTTGTTATGGTTATTCATAACTGACTACAGTTTCATAATAAACTATAACTTCACATACTTTTTAAAGTGCTTACTGCAGATATTTATAAAATTCATTATTTAAAAGTTATAGGGAAAAGTAATGCAGTGAAGATCCTTTCATTGCATTCTGAAAATAAATAAATAAATAAAATTGTGTCATGTAATATTTAGTACAAAGTAATAATTTGTAAAGATATCTTTCATTAACCTGACATGTTACACATCATTACTAAGTGTCGTATTCACGATCTATGGAACAAGTACTAATCTAATCTAATCTAACCTAACCTATGGCACGTTTACAGGAATTTGGTTGGGATCCTATGATTATTTTTGGTGTAGTTATTGAGGAAGATTTTGGAGATGGAGCTGAGAGATTCATGACAGCAGATCCAACAGAACAGCTACTCTCAGGTGATTTTGCTCAAGTTCCATTGATAGCTGGAACAACCAAAGATGAATTCACTTGGAAAGGTTTGGGTAAGTAAAGTGTGTGAAACATTAACTAATGTTTGTTTGTTTCAATTAAAATAGTCACAACACAGAAATCTTAGTATGTGAAGGAAGAGTCAAAAACAACCTTTCTTCCCAGTGAAAAAAGGTCAGAAATACTTGTAATGCTTACAAACAAACTAAGTTCCAATAACATATAAAAATGGGGCAATGACAATTTTATTAACTGTATACACACTTGCACATATTACTCTATTTTTGTGTATGATTTTCTTCATTGCTATATTTATTGCTAACTGACTTGGCAATCATGAAGCTGCAATGGCCCCTCTGAATCAAATTGAACTGGCAGATTAATGATTGAAAGTTGGCGGGCTGTTCAGTTTGTATATGGTTTTTTGACAGTTTCTCACATCTGAATAGGTGAATACCAGGTTGGTACCCACATCCCACCTCAGTTACACTGTTTACAAACATTTAGAAAATGCTCACACATTTTCACATGGATACCATTACTTTCAGGTGGATGGTGTGCATAGATTCCCTTCTGGGAGTAAAGGGGTGGTGACAGGAAGGGCATCCAGTCCCCTTCCATACTAACAATGTCACATCATGTCATTAAGATGCCACCACCATATAGATGGAAAAATAAAGACAAGAAAAAGAAGACATTTATTGCAACAGGAGATTTAATCATTTAGCTTAGGCAGGCAACCAGTACAAAAAACGAGGGAATTTGACAAGTCTCAAATAGTGTAATATACCAGGTGATCAAAAAGTTAGTATAAATTTGAAAACTTAATAAAGCATGGAACAATGTCGATAGAGAGGTAAAAATTGACACACATGCTTGAAATAACATAGGGTTTTATTAGAAAAAAAAGAAGAAAAAAAAAAGAGGTGGGGGGAGGGGGGTTGAAAAAATGTCAGACAGATGGCGCTGGACAGCAAAACATCAGTGACTGTGCATGAAAATTGTGTATTAAAAGGAGCTGTAATGATAAAGAGAATCAGATGCACCAGCAGTCGCAGCTTGTTGATGTTACCTGAAAAGGCACTTTTAGTGAAGCAGTATTATCAGAATGGGAAATGTGCTAGTTCATCATTACAATCCTATTACCATAGGAAAAAGATTTGAATGGGTAAAGGTCCGTTGACAAATGCAGCTGTGGCGAGAATGATTTTGAAGTTCAAAGCCATGGGTTGTTTAGACGATAGACACCCAAGTTGTCAACCGAGCGCAAGGCGTAATGCTGCTGAGACAGTTCAGGAAGAAATGGAGACTGTAGTGGGTTCGTCTGTGCACGGGGAAGTCAGCGCTTTTGCAGTCGCATGTCGCTCTGGCATTCTATACACCACTGTTTGGTTGGCACTTAGGCATACCCTCTGACGCTATCCTTACAAAATCCATCGGCATCATGAACTGTTACTTGGCGATTTAGTGAAGTGGAGGACATTTGTGGTGTGGGCGATTCAAAAGATGGCAGAAGATGACGATTGGTTGAGTAATGTGTTGTGGACTGACGAAGCTCATTACATGCTCCGAGTGTCCTTCAATGCCCACAACTGCAGAATTTGGCTTACCGAAAATCCTAGAACTGTTGTGGAAACTCCACTGCACGACAAGAAAGTCATGGTATAGGTTGGATTTAATGCATCTACTGTTATTAGGCCTTTTTTCTTCTAGGAACAGCGTGATTCTGGTTTTGTAATTGCCACTGTGATGGTTGAGAGGTACGCTGATATGTTAAAGAATCACATCATCCCCAGTCTGGCTGATAAACACCTGCTAGAACGTATGATTTTTATGTAGGATGGTGGTCCACCCCATATTGCGAGACACATGAAAGATCACTTGCATGCATTATTTGGTGATGATCAGCTGCCACTTTCCTCATGCTTAGCCTCCCAGGTCCCCAGACCTCAGTCCGTGAGATTATTGGCTTTGGGGTTACCTGAAGTCACAAGTGTATCGTGATCGACCAACATCTCTAGGGACACTGAAAGACAACATCTGACACCAATGCCTCACCATAACTCCAGTCATGCTTTACAGTGCTGTTCACAACATTATTCCTCAACTAAAGCTATTGTTGAGGCATGATGGTAAACATATTGAGCATTTCCTGTAAAGAACATCATCTTTGCTTTGTCTTAATTTGTTATGCTAATTATTGCTTTTCTGATAAGATGAAGCACCATCTGTTGGACATTTTTTTTGTTCTAATAAAACCCCATGTCATTCCAAGCATGTGTGTCAATTTTTACCTATCTACATTATTCTGTGATTTATTAAGTTTTAAAATTTATACTGACTTTTTGATCACCTGGTACACTGGAATAAATCTGTACAATAAACTGATCGAAGGAATAGAAGATACAATTGATCACAATTTGTGTCCAGACCAGAAATTATCCTCAGGTCTCATCACTAGGCAAATTATCTGTCCACTAAGTCATCTGGGACATGGTAGGCATTACAGCTACAGGAACTACCAAGTCACACTCCCATGGAGACACAAATTCTCAACTTACAGACTAAAGTACTATTATTGTGTACCTCACCCATTAGTATTGTTTACATGTGGCATAATTCCTGTAGATTTCAAGCTTCATGTGCATCCACACTGAAATTTAAGGTTCTTCTAGCTCATCATCACATTATTTATAGATTACCTAAATTTTCCTTAATAAAAATTAGTCTGATTTATTGATTATCCCTTTATCATATACATGATGTTGGACTTGTCATAATATCATTGGAGAAAGGCTACAAACCTGTCTCACTCCCTTCCCAATCTCTGCACCCCTTTCATGCCCTTCAACTCTGATAACTGCTGTCTGGTTTTTGTACAAGTTGTAAATAAACTTCTGTTCCCCATATTTTACTTCTGCTGATTTCAAAATTTTAAAGAGTTTATTCCAATCAACGTCATCAAAAGCTTTCTCCAAATCTACAAAAGCTAGAAATGTAGGTTTGCATTTCCTTAATCTTATCTTATCTTTTAAGATATTCTGATACTATGGAGTAACAGACACTTACTGATACAACATAAAATTGTTTGAAATTAGTGACATATTTCCAGTTCAGTCTCTTTAGTTTGTAGGTTATTCAAGTTTATGAATTTAGAGAGAGAGAAAAAAACGATCTTCAATTGTCATAATTCAGAACTATTTCTTATTCTTACTAACATAGTAGATTGAAGAGGATGAATGAACCATGTGAGACCTCATACAAGAGCCCAAATTATTTTTTTTTCCGCACTTTTTAAAAGTATTCTATAGCAACTGAGGTGTCTCAAGAGTTGTAAGAGTTCAACATACTTGTGTACAGGTAATTTTTCTCAACCATAAGACAGTGTCTTAACTGACATCAACCCCTTGACTGTGGAATTTTTCATGAACCTCGCAGAAATTGATGCTTCGCATAGTAATGTGACATGTTTCAGCATGCTTTTCTGCAATTGTATATTGCTAATAGTTCTGTTGGCAGAAAAAATGTGTACTGCAAAAACACACATTTTTAAAATTATTTTGATTGTTTCAAAGACTTTATGAGAGGAACAAATACATGAAGATCACATTTACAAAAATCACCTTTGCACATATTTCTTTCCTTTAGTAATGGATATCAAAATCTTATTCCAGAAATGTGCCTTGTACGAATGACATTGTCAACAGGCAATAGAGTTCTTAGTTGTTGGTTGGTACAAACATGCAAACATAGAAATTATTCACGATAGTTTTCATAATCAATTGTTACAACCTATGATAAAAAAAATGTTAAATTGTTAAGAGGGCATTGTGGACAATATAAAAGTCTCTATACATTTGGTATGGCCTCCTGAATGTTGATGACTGCTGGCTTGTACTCAGCTCGTCGAGCACGGTCGAGGGGTTAATAAACTGAAATGCAAAAATTCCAGATTTGTAATCTACCAATAACATAGAATCATTTTATACACGTATCAACTTCATGTTGCTTAGTTTTTTAATAAATTAATCTTTTTTTATGATATATAATTTTATAGATAAAAAAAATTTATTCATTAAGTGATGGCAGGAGAAAACACTGAAAAGACAATGTGTAAGCTTTCTGTACCAGTGGGCATCTCTTCTTGCAGAAGGATCTCAGGAAAGGAAAGAGGTTTAGAGGAATTAGACTGATTAGTTTCAGGAAATGTGGTGAGTTATGCAGTCACCCAGAAATCAGGTTCAGGGACAATTTACCCGACAACAGGTAAGAATTAGTGTGATTTTCCTTTCCCAGCCTACCAGAGTGTTCAGGTAAGGGATCTGTAATTATGCGGTAGCGTTTGGCAATTGTTGCTGGTAAAAATTAAGGATTCCATGATTTTTTTAAATATTTTTGTGTGTGGCGGGGGATCACAGTATACATGCCATCTACTAATCTGAAGTGCTTATCCTCACATACGATTATCACTATTAGCTGCATATGTAACTTGACAATCCACAAAGTTCATAGAGTGGTGTCCAGCAAGGGTGTGACATTGATCATTGAACAAAGTCACTCCATAAATCAGAGCACCTACTGATTCCTGTCCTGTCGTGTGTGTGTGTGTGTGTGTGTGTGTGTGTGTGTGTGTGTGTTGTATATGTCTGTTGTTGTGGTCTTCAGTCCACATAAATAAATAAATAAATATTTTATTGTTGTTAGGCCATGATAGCAAGAGACAACACCAAATGAAAATACATTTAATTATACAGTATGATAAAGTATTGACTAATTGGCATATTTTAGTTTATAACAACAATACACAGTAGGTCAGCTATTGGATTACTAATTTTTTACAGTTGAAGAATTGATTAATGTCATAGAATGGGTGGGCAGATAACCATTCATGCAGTCTTTCTTTGAATGTTAGTTCAGGAAGATCTTGTATAGCATGTGGCAGCTTATTAAATAGTTTGTGCCCTATGACCTCGTAGCTATTTATTGATTTTGACAGCATGTGGTAAGGCTTATTTATGTGTCTGATGCTTCTTGTAATGTAACTGTGTACATTTTCTCTGTGTTTCACATATTGTAAGTTCTTCTTCGTATTGTAACGTAATATCGGTTATTTCTGATCATACTGGTTACTAAATGTGGCTATCTGTATGATTAATGATTCACTTTACAGTTCTTACTCTTTTTCTAAAGCATCAACGACCTTGTATCAGTGATATTTGTCAGGATGGGCAGTTACTTTTAGTTTAACACAAGAAATATTCATATTATTTATTTGTTATTAATCACATTTGTGGGATGTGAATTCTCTTGGCTCAGAGGTGGAAGGATGTTGAAATGAGACAGCATTGAAGCAGATAGCTTTTTATTTACAAATATACATAATACTTGTGGTAATTTCCTTACATTCAGTTATTCTCTTACTCAAAGGCAGCAGGCAGCAGGCCGGTGTGCTGATAGTGGATACCGGTGGTCCGGTTACGCGTAGGCAGCAGCAGCGGCGAGGCCGGGCACAGTCTTCGTTACAGTCTGTAGCGGCGACGCGACACGGTGCGGCACGTTGCTTTATTCAATTGTTCGCGTTCCCAGTTGTGATTACTGCCAGTACCTCATGTAGGCATCCGTAACTCTTCAGGATTCGTGGCCCGTGTGGGTGAGTGCGTCATCCATCGAAGGGGCAGGGTGGGGCGCTGGCAGCGTCGAACCGCAGCTGTCGATTATTGACTAAATCTCACAGGTCAGCTATCGAGAGGCCGCAGTCCCATCATCCTCTCAGCTGCCTGGGTGCCCGGTAAGTCTTCTTTATTTCTTCTTCCGTTCTCGCTACTGCTTGCCTAGTCCATTCTTCTCCGATGTCGGTTGCGTGATCGGCTGCAATGGTGCCTAACTTCACTTGTGTTGAAGCAACGAAAGAATGACCCTCTGCTCCAATTGTCCAGGTATTTATTGGTTCAAGTAGGTCACTGTCACATGGAGAAATTTCCAGAATGTTCGGTCACGTGGAGAGTCGCTAGTCGGTCACTGGCTTCTAGTCACGTTCTTCCAAATCTGCCAAAACGTGTAACCTTGTCACGTGTGGGAGACTTAAACTCGTGCAGCGATGGATTGCTGACCTGTCAGTCACGTTTCCCTGGAGAGGTAACTGTACTGGCCTTGTGATGGTTTCAAACTGTTGACGTTATGCATTCTTCTTGGTCACGTTTCACTATTCTTACTGCTCGTGAGATGGCTGGCCGATGACCGCTTGAGCTGATTCGTCAACTTCACGATTTCTCGAACACGTGAGCCATGGCCGCGCGACGCCGTCGGAATGTGCTGCTCGGTGATCTGCTGTTCCAGCGATTCGAGACTCCACGTGCCTGCTGCTGGCCGCTTCCCTGCTTTACACTTTGCGTTAGACTTTACATTTCCACTTTAATAGGTCATTCCGTTTTCATTATGAAAACACTTATAATCACTAATTACCCTTACAGTATAGATTAAGACACAGACTGGTTTGGTGCATCTCTCCACACTACCCTGTCCCGTGCAAGTCTCTTCACCTGAGAATAAGTTCGGCAACCTACATCCTCTTAAATCTGTTTACTTTATTCGTCTCTCTATCTCCCTCTGCGATTTTTACCCCACACATTTCCTTCTAATGCTAAGTTGACGATTCCTTGATGTCTCAAAATGTGTCCCACCAATTTATCCCTTCTATTAGGATATGCCAGAAACTCCTTTTCTTCCCAATTCGGTTAAGCACTTCCTCATTAGTTATGTGATCTACCCATGATTTTAGAAATGTGTGTATGTCTTTATTTTCTGAGGAAGTGTTTGGGCTAAAATGTGTGACTCTTTTGTGCTGCTCAGCACATCACTTTATGTTGAGTAGCAATTTATCCTTTGCATTATATTGTTAAGTACATGTAGACATACACACAGGCAGCTACATTATTGTCAGCAGCTATGCTGAACTGGTATTGGAGCCCACAGCAACTGTACCTTTGTAATATGTGTATAAAATTTCAGTATGTGAACTGTGATAAGAAGAGAACTAGAAATTAACAAAATTCATTTTTGAGTTTTGTGAAATACTAACTGTTTAATTGTACTCATTCCATGTTTCAGAAATTACCTACAATAATTTGGCAGAAAATATGTCGGAAAATTATGAGAAAGTGTTTCCAATTGCATTTGTTTATGAGCGGGATACACCGCATTCACTTGAAGTCAGTAGAGAACTGAAGAAGTTTTATCTTCAAGATAAACCAATAACAAATGATTCTGAGAAAGCACTTGGACAAGTAAGTAATGCACAGACTCATTTGGCATGGCTTAAGTAAAATGCCCCTGCTAGTGATGTAGCAATTTGGATATTCACACTCATCTGCAATTTTTCATCTTTTCAATTTTTTAATTAATTAATTAATTATTTTTTACAACCATAGTGTAGACATTGATATTGTATGTGGTAGGATCATAGAAACTGTAACTACATAAATCACCCTAATTAAACTTGAATAAATTATTCAGCACATTATTTAAGTCAATCTGCTTCAAGTACTGCAATTATTCAGTCTGAAAAACTGTCAGAAAATATAATATTATAGTAACATAAAATATCAGCAAAATAAAATCTAACAAATTTGGAGAGTTCATTTTATTTTTATTTGTCCATTTGATGTAGTACATACTTAAATAGTAACGTACACTGAATATAGAACTAGTCAAAATTGAGAAAAGACCAGGGGAGAGAGAGAGAGAGAGAGAGAGAGAGAGAGAGAGAGAGAGAGAGAGAGAGAATTCATTTCAGATAACAGTAATAAATTACAAATAAGAAAAACAATACAATTTTTATATAACAGTAATTTGGAAACAGGGGTGCATCGATACAACTATCTGCGTATGCTTTTGCGACAAGAACTCCCTTTCTGAATATGCTGCTGAGGGTCTCACAAAGGCCTTCATAGACAGAACTACCCCACAGACCTAGTCCACAAACAGATCTCCCGTACCATATCCCCACACATCCCAAATCCTCCCTCTACCACCTGTAACCATCAGCAAAAGAACACTCCCCTTGTCACCCAGCACTATCCTGGACTCAAACAACTAAATTCCATCCTACGCCAAGGTTTTGATTTTCTGTCCTCATGCCCATAAATGAGAGACATCCTGCCCAAGATCCTTCCCACCCATCATAAAGTGGTGTTCCAATGTTCTCCCAACCTCCATAACATCCCAGTCCATCCCTATGCCACCATGAAACCCAGACCACTGCCACAGGGATCATATCCCTGTGGAAGACCCCATTGCAAAACCTGTTTAACCCATGCAACCAGCACTTCCTATTCCAGTCCTGTCACATGTATCCTACCCTATCAGAAGTCAGGCCACCTGAGAGAGCAGCCATGTAATTTACATGCTATGCTGTAATCACTGTGCAGCTTACTATATTGGCATGACCACTAACCAGCTATCCATTAGAATGAATGGCTGCTGCCAACCTGTGGCCAAAAACAAGATGGACCACCCAGTGGCACAACATGCAGCAGAGCATATGCTTGATTTCAATAGCTGCTTCACAACCCAGGTCATCTGGATCCTCCCACCCAACACCAGCTTTTCTGAACTGCACAGATAGGAGCTATCTCTACAGTACATTCTCCGATCCTGAAATTATCCAGGCCTCAACTTACAATAACTTTCCTTTTGACCACACCCTATGGTTCCCACCTCTCTATCATAAACCTCTCCTATTTTGAGTGCTGTGTGTGTGTGTGTGTGTGTGTGTGTGTGTGTGTGTGTGTGTGTGCAGGCTGCGTGTGCATTCATCTTGTTTTATTTTGTTTTGTTTTATTTTATTTTCCTTCACTCACCCACCTCCCCACTCCATCACTAAGCTGCAGCTCGTTCCTCCCATCTAATTTGTACATACTCCGGAAGGCTGTGCTGTATTCATCCTCACCACCACGACACAACCTTCTTATCCCCTCCTCCCTTCCCCTCCGGAAGGCTGTGCTGTATTCATCCCCACCACCACGACACAACCTTCTTATCCCCTCCTCCCTTCCCTTCTTTCCACACCCCAGAGGTGATTTCAAGTGCAGCAGCTGGAGATGATGGTTGTGTGACTGTGTTGTGTGCATGTTCCTATTTCTGAAGAAGGCTATGGCCAATAGCTGAAAGTGTTGTATGTGTGTGTCTTTTTTATGTTTGGCTTGTCGTAACATCTTTGCAGTGAGTTACAATACGGTCAATATAAAGAGGAACTGATTTGCAAGGGTGGTTAATCAAGATGGAACCGGCTAGTACAACCTGATAAATCTAAGAGATTGAGTGGTCACTGCCTCAGTGGTGAACATTAAAGTTTCTTAAGGGAGATAATATGGCCACAGTGGAAGGAATTCAATCATTTGAAGCCATCAGTGAATATTTTGGGCCGCAGTGGAGTAGCTGCGCAGTCTAAGGTGCCTCGCTGTGGAGCGCGCGGTTGCTGGCTGTTGGAGGTTAGAGTCCTCCCTGGGGCATGGGTGTGTGTGTTGTCCTTAGGTTAGTTTACCTTAGTTTAAGTAGTTTGTAAGCTACGGACCACGCAGTTTGGTCCGATAGATTTACAAACATTTGAACATTGTTTTGAATATTTTGGTAATTTTGTTTAGGGTGTCAAATGGCTGTTTCATCAACTGAATTATTAAGATAATGGAAATTAGTAATGTTTGTTAGCACAGAGAAATGCCATTTGTTCATAGAATATGCTGTGATTGTTAAATAATTTTTATCTTCTACTGACATTATAATGAAGATAGGTTGCAACTCACTGTGAAGACTATCATCAAGCCGCAGATAGGTACATATAAATGACAATCAAACACTCAAGTTTTGTACTAGATACTTGTCCCTGCCTCCTATTAACATCCCTAGCTCATTCATCCCAACATATCTAACTTCCTTATTTATTTTCTTTTTACACATCAATCACCTCAGTTATCACTCATTAACAATCATACTATGGAAAAAGGGGAGGGGGCCACTAGCGGTGTGTGTGTGTGTGTGTGTGTGTGTGTGTGTGTGTGTGTGGGTGGGTGGGTGTTGGTGTGTGCGCATGCACGTGCATGTGCACATGTGCACATCTGTTTTAGAGGGAAAAAAGAATGATAGCTTGAAATTTTGATTTATATTGTTGGATATGTCTGATGTGAGCTATTCATCAATTTATCAATACACTGCATGTGAGGGTTTACCTGCCCTCATTTCAACTTATTGTTTTTGTTTGAGAATTTCCATCATAATAATATGATAGTTTACTGCACTACTAAATGACTAGAGATGGTAGTTGTGTGTCTGTGGGGTGTACCTATGTGATGGTATGAAATGTAGTATGTGTCTTTTCTCATGAAGAATAATGGCCTAAAGCAGTCTGTGTGTCTTTTTTATGAGTCTGTGACAGTTCTACGTAATTCTTGGCATGTTTTGCAAACTATCATCATTTTATTGTTGAATCCCAATCTAGACTTCCCATTGTTAGATAATAATAATAAGCTGCTTAAAACAGTTTGGAGATTGGGTGAGATATCATACACAGTATACATATTGTAATGTATTTTATTCACATATTGGTTACAATTGTAATATTTTGCAGTCTCAACTCGTTACTTGAGATTTACATGGCATTTACTTAGAGCTAGGCACCATGGGCTTACAATAATAGTAAAGAAGTCATTCTCATTGTCCACTAACATGTTGTGTGATCACCTTGGGTGGCCAGTACAGTTGCACACCTTCATAGAATGGACAGTATGAGGTTATCAATCAGCTATTGAGGGATATTTGACCATTCCATCATAATTGCAATATCCAGCTCTGCAACCATTGTGGTAGAAACTGGTCTGGCTGCAATACATCTGTAAAATGCATCCTGGACATACTCGGAGTCAAGTCCAGTGAACAAACTGGCCACTCCATTCATTCAGTTCCATCAGCTTCAATGATGCTGTCCACCAGTTCAGCTATGTGAGGATGAGCATTGTCATCCACCAAAAGGAACCCGTTACCTATGGCACCAGCCTAGAGTTCTACATTCTCTCCAGATGAGGGAATGATGATTGTCTGGCTAAACACAAAATCTTGATAATCTGTGATCAGAACATGGCACCATTCATTACGACTCCACTCCCGATGGTCCTCTGCACAGTTTCTGTGGGCTAAATGGTGTCCTGGCACCTCTGTGCATAGAGACACATTCCAGAAGGTGATTTTGGACAGTTTGTGTTGATATTGCATGTTCTGTTGCTGCTTGGAGGATGTGTTGCAGCTGAGTTGCATTCAGCTTCCTGTCTCAATGGCAAATAATGGCCATCTCTTTCTGTTGTTACCCATAGAAAACCTTGGCCTTGCCATCTTTTTATGATTCCTGTTGTTTCAAATTGCGTCCAGATCCTGGAGATTACACTTTGGGACAGTCCAATAGCTGCAACCACCTCCTTCTATGTCTGTCGTGCTTCCAACCTTCCTAAGGCTCTCCATGCCATAGCCTCAGGTGAGTTATGTTGTTGCTGCATTACACTACCTGCTCACTACACTATCTGAACCCAACAATTTGTGTAATTTGTTTGTTAGAGTAAACACAAGTCAACACCAACCCCCTCAGCAGCAACTTAATGTTATTACCGCTATCTCAGTTGCTGTAATGTTGTTGTCTCCACTCTGTATAACTGACAAAAAGAAATCAAACCATTTTAGTTCATCATTCAGAACCTAGATATGTCAACTGATCCAATAATTGTTTTGACCAGTGCATTTTACTTGTATTAAGTTTCTTCTGCTGTTACAGATACAGTTAATATGTGGCCAATTTTTCTTTCTGTTTTCAATTTGCAGGCATATTCTGATGCACTTATAATATTCCCTACGGATCGTGCTGCGAAGATAGTAGCTCAGCTGAGTTCAGCACCTGTGTATTATTACCACTTCACATATGCAGGAAGGTACAGCTGGCTATACTCACCAGGAACCCAAACTCCATATGGTAAATCCTTTGTTTCAATAAAATATAATTATAATATAAATTATTACTTTGTGGTATACTATGCAAATTTATCTAGTAACTAAAGGCTTTGCAGGTCATTGTTATTTCATTCATTGTTCTGTAATAAAACACAAAATTATTCTCATTAGACACATACTGTGTTTCAACAGTTCTGTTTGGATAACACTCATAGCATTAAATAAATGCTTAGCCTTCAATAAACATTCTATAAAATTACAATGATTATTTCTTACTTGTACACATATCAAAAAAGTGTCATGTCATCATGATTGTAGGGGTTCGTGCTCCTTTACTTAAAACTGGAATAGAGATATAAAAAAACAACATTTCAGTTCTGTTTATTTCTCATGAAAAAATAAATTGATAAGTTGCACAACAATAACCTAGACATTCTCAATTTGTATACCAGATTGCAGCATACAACAGTACCCCTAATACCAGGTTACACATCCTCTTGTTCTGATGTATGCCTATATTTGTTGTGGTGTACTGTTCACTAGATCAAGGCACTGTTGTTCTATATTGTCTCATTCCTCAACTGTCATTCAGCATGATCTCTCAGATTGGTTTGTGGGTCATCTCATCCAGAAATAGCCCTTTTCAATGTATCCCAGACATGTTCGATAGGCTCATGACTGGAGAACATGTTGGTCATTCTAATCTTGTGATACCATTATCTTGAAGGAAAGCATTCACAAGATGTGTATGATGAATGTGACAATTGTGGCCATTAACATGAATCCCTCACCAATATGCTGGTGATATGGTTGAACTATACATCAGAGGATGTCCCATGTATTGTATAGTGATTTGACTGCCTTCTACGACCACCAGTGGCATACAGTGGCCTCACATAATGCCACCCCAAAACATAAGGGACCACCGCCTTGCTGCAATTGCTGGATGGGGTGCCTAAGATGTTCAGACTGACCAGGCTGCTTCGAGACTGTCTCCGACAACAGTCTGGTTGAAGGCAGGTGTGGGTCTAACCTCCTGAGGAGCACTTGATGCCAATTATTATATGTCCATTCAGTGTGCTGTTGGGATCCATCTGTACCACACTGCATGGTGTCAAATCTGGACCTCACCATGGACATTGGGAATGAAGTTGCATTTCATGCAACCTATTACATTTAGTTGGAGTTGAAACATGGCATCTTGTAGTAGCATGAAAATCATTAGTCAGCATGATGGCATTCCTTTCATGGTTCCTCCAATCTAAAATTTGTAAGTATTGGTCATGAGCTGCTGTCATACCCTGGGGTAGCCATATAGAGGCAAGTCATCAACAGTTCATGTTCCTCTGTATATTCCTTCACGTACAAACGTCACTTTGGTTCAGTCTGAGATGTCTGGAAACTTCTCTTGATGAGAGTCTTTCCTGACAAAAGTAAGAATGTGGGTACAATTAAACTTCATAATTGATGTTTGAGGCACGAATGAACTTCAGACGACACAAAGACTGTACTTCTGGCCTTGTGCTGTGAATGGAACTAATTGTCTGTCTTACCCACTCCATCACATTGGCACAGCTTATGCATCGTTGTTTTCACATTTGTGTGGGTTGAGTGACATCTCTAGACATCTAAGGAAATGAGTTCAGGATGCAATATGCACATTCAATGCCAGTGTTTATGAGACCTTGGAACCACAGTAATGCATACTTTTTATGTATGTCTTAAAGAACTGAATAACTCATCAGTCATTTAGTCAAACTCCATGCTTTGCACATTCCAGTATGCAGATGAAACTTCAATTTTATCAGCCTGTCAGTTAATTCTCTGGGGACAAAATGCTCTGGAAGTGGTTCACTTTGGATCCAGTAGTAAGAGAATAATTAGTGCCTGCATGATAGCCAATTTTATTATTATTTTTGTCAGTTTGTTTGCATCAGTTTTATGTAAGTAATAGAGTTACCTGAGATAGAGGGTAAAATTGGCCAAACAAATTTACAATATAGACTTCTTAATATTGTACAACTAATCTGCATAAGATGTCACGGGACCAAAATTAATTAAATAAATAAATACCATGGCTCTATGAGTGTATATGTGCTTAAACTGGAAAAATATAACTCAAAAGTGAGTTTGTGTGTGTGTGTGTGTGTGTGTGTGTGTGTGTGTGTGTGTGTTTCTTTGTGCTACACATCAATTAGATTCAGCTGAGTAGTTGCCTATTATTATGTTTTCCATCTTCAAATGTTGCAATATCTAGGTTTGTAATCAGCATCTTTATCTGTAAGAATGCATTGTCTCACAGTGATAACATTGAGTGAAAAGTTCTCAGGTTTGCATCAAACTCCACTTGACACACATGCAAACCCAAGAACCTTTTATTCAACACCTCTGTCTGGCTTATTTTTGATTTTTGACTTTTAAGAATAGCAAATTCTCTAAGAATGTTTCTGGTGAACTGCAAATTTATAAGGCCATATGTGCAATAATCTGAAGAACATTACTTAGAAAAGTAAGAATAGAAACAAGAATGAAATTTTGTAGAATGACGACTGTGCCAGTTTTACTGTATACCAGTACAGGTAGTGCAGAGGCATGGGTGCTGAGTGGTAAACATCTTAATAATTTATACCTGAGATATGTGAAGAGCTGTTTGAAAGTGAATACATGTACAAATGGTTAAGTTCATAGATAACTGAATATTTAAAAAATAGAAGACAGAAGTAATGAAAATGAAGGAGGATGGCTATCAAGTGTAAAGAGATTTCAAAACAGAAGAGTACCAGAATAAAATATATCCATGTAATCCAAATGGGTAAAACAGACATGGGAAAATGAGGAAATATTTCCAACACCATTCTCTGTGATTGTAACATCAATTCACTCACTTATTGAAAAAGGAAGAATTATGATTTGTATGAAATAATAAGTAGTTTAAAAAGTAGTCACAAAAAATAACAATAAAACAATTCTCAAGTTCACAGTACTTTATGCCTGTTGAAATACCATGTACATATTTATATAAAAAGGAGATTTCATTTGAGAGAGGAAAAGAAAAACGAAGAGAGAGCTGAGTGTCTGATTAGTGCTTTCAATAATCCTCATCCAAATTTGTAAGAAGAGGAGACTGTGTGCTAGAACCAGGATTCAAACCTGGGACCTTTGCCTTTTGCTGGCAGTTGCTATACCACTGAGCATCCTGGCACACTTCGTGGCCTGTCCTCACAACTTACTTCTGCCAGTACCTCATCTACTTTCAAATTCTCATAGAAGTTCTCCTGCGAACATTGCAGGACTAGAACTCCTGTAAGAAAGGATATGGTGGAGACATGCCTTAGCCACAATCTAGAGGATGTACAGAATGATATTTTCACTTTGCAGCTGAGTGTGCACAGTTATGAAACTTCCTGACAGATTAAAACTGTGTGCTGGAACTGTAACTGTTGCAAAAATTGCAGTTTGATTTCACTTTCAACTTATAGGAAATTTTATTACATTTCAACTAACAAACCCAGACTGCTCCTAATTATTTATGGAGTAAAAATTTAATTCCATGCTGAAAAACTCTTTTATTTCCAGAGCAAACACAGTCTAAGGTCCAATCTAAGATTTATTATCAATACTGTCTCCTGCTTCATTTAATGTAATCCCATGCCATAAGGCTCATCAGCTCTTCAGCGTTATTAAATAACACTAAATGTTACCAACTGTAATGTATTTGCTTTCAGTTGAATTTGATCTGCAATTTCTATCCTTGTAACTATTAAATGTGGTTACTCCTAATTACTGTTTATTACTACAGAATATTTTCTCTCATTTTTACTGTCAAGAATCGTATTTTCACTCTGATCTCCCTCAAATTTGTCGATTATGTGGTAGTCCTGTGGTTTCATATAAGGCAAAGTCTCACTGCCTGTCATCAATAAATTGCATTCATTTATGTAAACTGAAAGTTGATGTATAAATGTTTTAGCATTTTTCGAAAAAAAAATAGCATATTTTCAGAAGGGAAAATTTGCTATAATTAGGTTGTTTGAAAATATGTGTAATTTACTTAAAAGTATAGTAAGGATATTTTACAATTCACCACAAAGGCATAATGATGAGCTGTGACAGACACATCAAAAAGACACTCACATATGTGCCTGTTGCAGCTCATTGATAATTGTTTTCTTTATTTATTTATTTTATTATTATTATTATTATTATTATTATTTGTGCCTGCTGCAGCTCAATGTTAAGTCTTTGTGGTGAGTTGTAAATTGTCCTTATTATACAGTATTTTTAATGCAATCTGGAGTTTCCATTATTATTCATAATTATTTCATTCTTGCTTGCTTCTTCTGCCCTCACAGGAGTTTCACATCATGATGATCTGATTTATTTATTCTACATCTCAGTGCTGTTCCCAGAATTTGTTAAAACTGATCCTGAATACTCAACAGTGAAAAAAATGACAAAAATGTGGTCAAATTTCATTAAAACTGGGTAAGTTTCTTCTATGTCTTGCTGCGACAGGCACATAAAAAAGACCCCTCACATAACGTAGCTTACAGCCATTAGCCTTTGTCAGAATAGAAACACAGGCACATTTCACAGACACAATGTGCTTTTGTGATTGTATAAATGATAGTATGTGGTATTGTTCTGATGAAGACTAGTGACTGAAAGCTAAGTTATGTGTGTATGAGCATCTTTTTTATGTGCCTGTCACAGCTCAATGTTTGTCTTTTTGTTATTGATTTGTACTGTACATAATTATGTACAAAACGACAAATTTCCACAATATAATTCGTTCCTTCATTAGAAAACTTATACTTATTATTATTATTGGTTGATGCTAATTTGTACAAATCTGTTTAAAATCATAATGTTTATAAAAACACATGCGACTTGAGAGTACTATGTTTACATGAATCTAAAAATTTATGAACACCCAAAATGTATTCTCAAAGGCCAGCACTGCTTACGATATATTCAATAATTATGATACAGAGTCAGTATTATTTCTCCTTGCTTTTCAGTTACAGGCTTCAGAGCATTGAAAAATGTTAAGTTTTTCATGTCTGTTTTATATAGTTCTACTTAAATCCCACCATTAATGAATAATAGGCAATGTGGAGTCCTTCTCACAGCTACATCTTTGTCTATACTCTGCTAAGCACCTCACAGCATATGGTAGAGGTTACTTTGTGTACCACTGTCACTTCCACCATTTTCTGTTCCAGTCACTTATGGTTTGTAAGAAAACAAACTGTCAGTCAGTCTCAATAAGGACTCTAATCTCACTGTTTTTATCCTTGTAGACTGTTTGTGAGATATATATATATTCATTGACTATTTGAGATGTGTATACTGCAAAAATTTTGACAGCAACATACCATGATGCTGATATCTTTCTTTTACAGTATGCCCAAGTGAACCCATGATCCACATGACACTTTTGCACTTACTAAATGAACATATGAGGGGGGACCCAAAAGAAACCAGACTCCGAGGGCACTGCCATTCATAGACGTAGTACAGGGTTCTCATGCTAGATGGCGTTATTAGAGACCTTCATGAAACAGCTGTGCAGACAACATCAGTGTGGAGCTGAATGTGCAAGTGTGGTATTGTGTTTCTCTGACTGTTGGCAGTTACCCCTGCGAAGTCGTTATAGCAACTTTAAAAGAACGAAGAGTGTGTGTGAAATTTTATTTCCTGCTTTAAAAAACTGCAAATGAGACACACCAAATGCTTCAGGAAGCTTTCCAGGAGGACGCTATGAGCTGCACACAGGTTTTCGAGTGGTTTGGGTGCTTTAAATGTGGTGAGATGAGTGTTGAAGACCAAGGTTGTACTGGACGCCCTTCAACATCTCGAAACAATGAAACCATTGAAAAGGTCCACCAAAAGATAAACAAGGATCATCAATAAACGATCGACCAAATTTCAGCAGAGACAGGAACAAGTTGGAGCTCGTGCCAGTGGATTTTGAGTGAGGATTTGAACATGAGACGTCTTTCTGCTAAATTTGTTCCGTGCCTTCTCACACAGGAGCAAAAAACCATCTGCATGAATGTGTGTCAGGACTTGAAAACAGAGATTGCACATGATCCAAACTTCTTCAACAAAGTCATTACAGGGGATGAGATTTGGTGTTACGGGTATGACCCAGAAACCAAGCAAGTGTCAAGCCAGTGGAGGACTCCCAACTCTCCCAGATCAAAAAAAGCAAGGCAAGTGAGGTCAGATGTGAAGACGATGACCATTGTCTTTTTTTATGTTCATGGAATTGTGCAATTGTGGAATTTATACCCCTGGCCAGACTGTTAACCAGCACTTTTACTTGGATGCTTTAAGGTGTCTGCGAGAGGATGTGAGGAGGAAACGCCCGGAACTTGGCGATCAGGTGACTGGTTTCTGCATCACGACAATGCTCCAGCACACACGGCCTTACGAGTGACCCACTATTTGACATCTCAGAGGTGGACTGTCTTTCCCCATGCTCCGTATTTGCCGGACCTAGCCCTGTGCGCATTTCCTATTTCCATGAATGAAAAAAACGCTAAAATGGGAGCGTTATGATGATGTGGAGGCAGTAAAAACAGCTTCGCAAAGGGCACTGGACAATATCAAACTTGAAGAGTTCCAAACATGCTTCCAACTAAGACTTGACAAGTGCATCACATGTAATGGAGAGTATTTTGAAGGTGACTGAAGTAATTTTGTAAAAAGGTTCATCAATAAATTTTTTATGACAAAAATCCGGTTTCTTTGGGTCCCTCCTCATATAAGAAAATAAGCCATTCTTCCTATCTTTCTCACCTCATACTGTATCATGACAGTTATGTTTGTTTGTTTCCTATACACAGTTATTTAAACAAGCTTCAAAAAGAAGCAATAGTCTGTGGCGACCACTCGACCACCGAATCGACCAAACCAAACATGTGACATATCTTTGTAGCTAGATCTTTGGGGTTTCAGCTTTCCTGAGCCTGCCAGCCATGTTCCCTCTCTCATTCATGTATTGGCCTTTGTTTGGCCCGGTAATAAAGTGATCTAAAGTATGTGGTTCTTATTGGGACTCCAACCCCACATGAAACCCATAAGTTGATATACCCAACTTTCTACAAGATAATAAGAAATGGATGACATATATTGCCATTACAATATGTTTATGTTGAATCACAATGATTGTGTCAGCATTAGGATGTCATGTTTTGGACCAATAATGAATATAATTTACTGCGCAAGAAAATATGCAGCCCCACAAGTTACTTTAAAATAATTGTAATTGATGTAGATTTCGACACCTCTACAGGTGTCTTCATCAGAAAATAAAAGTATAACATAAGACGTTTACTTTTAGAGCTTAATGTGCTCATATCATATTAAGTTAGTTTATAAAAATTAGTAGCTAGTTAAAAACTAGTTCTTTGAAGAAATAAAATATAGTGGCTGATCGTTATGGGTGCTAACATGTCCACAGTCAGAAGTGACATCAGACTATGATTGTTAATGTATCGTTTACTTATCTAAACCCCATCTTATATTTGCCATCCTGACTCGCGTCTTCTCATCATGAATTTAAATGTAAATTATGCATTATAAATTAGTTACACTGCATTTCTTGCATAAGAATGTATTGGAAGATCTTAATTGTAATAACTATTGTTTTGCAATTATTTTACCAATCTGATTTTTTGTGAACAATCTATTTCCTGAGGAAAGTATGTTAATGAGTTCATATTAACAAGTAATTCAGTTTAAAGCAACCCCTCCTACCCAACACTGTATAATCTTTTACACACTATTGATGTAAATTTACAATTGAATCTTGTTTGGAGGAAGACAGTGTTGTGAGCACTGATTTATTTGGTATACTGATTGGCATCATAAGTATAACTGTTAGATATTAACATTTGTTGTTATTGATAATGAAAATAACTAGTGCTTGTATATTTAAACTGCCGGTGGAGAAATGTCTGATAAAATTTGTAACAAACCTTTGATATCAATCTTTATAGGAACCCAACTCCAGAGAAGACTGGCCTTTTAAATGTAGAGTGGACACCACTTGACCTATCAAAGCCAGCATACCTGGAAATTGGCTCAGATTTATCGATGAGACAAGGCCTGTACTACCAGGAGCGCATGCAGTTGTGGGACAAACTCTTTCCTCTGCCTGCCAGAACATCTAGGCCAAGCAGTACAAGAGTGGGGCCTCTTTGGAAACACCAAAGTCACCATGCTCACCATCATTAATCACATGGTTCATTAGTATTAGTGCTTTACTGAATAACAATGTTGTATGGGTATCTGTATGTTATAATATAGTAATGTACAGTAACATACAATAATGTATGCCATTACATCATGAAATAAAACCAAAAATATTCAGAAGATTGATTTTATCAATGTAACTTTTTTATATCATATGTTTTCAATAAACGTAATTCATTCAGTAATAATTTTTCTTGAACATAAAGAGGATGTATCTCGCTTTACAAATTTTGGTGTACCATATGACTGAAAACTTCATTTAAAATTGGGAAACTGATTCTATTTGAGATCTAGTTTGCAGTATACAGAGTGTAATATGTATCATAAGTATAGTACGAATATTATAGACAAAAAATTCCTAGCAGGAACTACCGCAACTACCCTACAGACCTCGTCCACAAACAGACCTCATGAGCTGTCCATTTCTCTCCCTCCAACAACAATGTTCCTAACACCAGACCACCCAGAAGCACCCCCTTAGTCACCCAGTACCATCCTGGCCTGGAATGCCTCAACAAATTCCTCAAACAGGGCTATGACTTTCTCAAGTCATGCCCTGAGATGAGACCATCACTCCAAACTGTTCTTCCCACACCACCCAGAGTAGCCTTCCATCATCCTCCCAACCTCCGCAATCCTTGTCCAACCTTACAACATCCCAAAACCACCCTCCCTACCTAATGGTTCCTACCCCTGCAACCGATCACGCTGCAAAACCTGTCCAATGCATCCTCCCACTACCACATACTCCAGCCCCACCACAGGAAAAACCTACCCGATTCAAGGCAGGGCCACATGTGAGACTACACATGTCATATACCAGCTGACATGTGTCCACTGTTCAGCCTTTTATGTTGGTATGACTACTAACAAATTGGCTGAGCAGATGAATGGGCACAGACGGACTGTTCGCCTGGGGGACACCCAATATCCTGTGGCAGAACATGCCCTCCAGCATAACTCCAGGGACCTGGCACGTGTTACACCACACCTGCCATTTGGATAGTACCAACAAACACCAGTCCCTCAGAGCTACAGAGGTGGGAACTTGCCCTCCAACATATCCTCTCCTCCTGCCACCCCCTGGCCTAAATATACGCTAACCCCTCCCCTTCCTCCATCCTCAGCTCACCTATTCATTATCCCTTCCTTACCTCTCTCTATCTCTCCATCTCCCTCCTGCTCTCTCTGCCTCTCTCTCTCTCTCTCTCTCTCTCTCTCTCTCTCTCTCTCTCTCTCTCTCTCTCTCTCTCTCTCTCTCTGTGTGTGTGTGTGTGTGTGTGTGTGTGTGTGTGTCCATCCATCTTTCCCTGTTAATGAAAAACGTTTTAGACAACCCTCACCCCTCCTACACCCCTCAGCATCATTCAGTTCACTCATCTTCTCTTCTCTTTACTACTTGATCTTTCCTCTTTGGTTATATATATCCTCTCTGGCTTGGCTCAGTACATACATGCAATATATCTGACGTCCACACTCTCGAAACACCACCTTCATGACCTAGGTCGTGAATTACCTTTCCGTTCCCATCCTTTCTTCTTCCATTCTCTCCCACCTGATGAAGGAACTGTGTTCCAAAAACTTGTCCTTTTTGTCCTCTTTTTTCTGTTTCTTCATTTGTGTTACTATCGGTGGTACAGCACAAAGGTAAGTACTGGCCAGCCATTCTATCTCGTTTCAACAATACTAGCAGGAAAAATTATATATAAAAAATAGACGAAGATTACTCAGCAGGCGAAGGAGCACAGGTGTGACAGCAGCACAATTAAATAGAACACACACACACACACACACACACACACACACACACACACACACACACACACACACACAAACGCTAGCTTTTGCAGCCTAGCTGCTTTGTCAGGCAGAAGAGAAGGAGAGGGAAAAGAAAATGATGAGGGTTTAAAGGAGTGGGTAAGGAGTCATTCCAATCCCGGGACAGGAAAGACTTACCTTGGGGGGGGGGGGGGGGGAAGGAGGGTAAACAAATACACACACACCCACACATTTACACAGACGCAAGTACACCTAGGCAGACATACTGTAGAAAGCAAAGAAGTTAAGAAGTTAATTTCACTCAATACAACAATATTCTTTACCGCTATAAATATCCTTGCTCATTCAGTGTTCAAGCTATCACTGTGCTTTATGTTCCAGTTTGAGTTTAGGATTTCATTACTATTAAGTCTGGTTTGTTCCAACTTTCCGTCCCTTTTCTAAGAACAGTGAGAGCAGTTCTGGGCTCTTTCCATAGACACTTTTGCAGTTAACTATATTTATCATTTCTCTCTCTGATCTATTGTGCTGAATGCTGCACTAATCTGAAGCTGCAAGCATCTTAACAGACCTGTATAGGGATTTTTCTATCCTTAAAAAAACACATAAGCACTCCACATGTACTCTGGTACTGTAGTAGTCAATTTCTGTGTGTAGTCCTCTCCTAACCTATTCAGAGGAATTCTACATTTCTCCAACCAATAGCAGAGATTGAGAAATTTTCACCTCAGATTGCCACAGAATCAGCTGAGCCTCTGGTTTAAGCCTTCCTCTCAAGTCCAAACCAGAGGACCATGATTGGTTCTGAGAATCATACTGCAACCGATAACTCTGCTTCTACCCTGCAAATGAGATCTTTGCCTTCACCTGAAGGAGCTGAAAATGCCCTCTGAACCCAAACACGAGGAGTCATCACATTACATAATGGCTCAGAGCAGTAAGGCATATGTAAGCAATAAGGATTGTATTTTTGCAGAACATAATATTAATGTACTTTTATTGCCATTAACTTCATTAAAAAATGCTGCTGGGTTCATGCTCTCTATCCCTGATAGAAAAGCCGCCTCCACATTTTGGATGAGGACCCCCCACCCACCCTTTCCCCCAAGCAAACAAACAGAGTGCACACTGGCATTCTTTCCCACATTTACCACTTTTTACCCAAGGGGTTCCATCAATCACCTACCTAACATTGAAGCTCTCAATTACTAGTAAACTCACCCTTTGCATCTATGCGGACCTCTTAGAACGACTGCTCCCTGCCTCAACATGCAAGGCAGTCCTTGCTGGCTCAGAGGTATTATTAGCAGTGGACAACACCTCAAACCTATTGCCAAGGCATGAGCAGTACTTTAACAGCCTTATGTTCCGATTCTTGTTTCACTATCTGCCCAGAGTTTTGTGACCTTGTTCACTTCACCATTCACCATCAGGCAACTGTCAACAGGTGGGCAGGCACATTGGAAACTGTAACCATAGTGGCATCATGGATCAGATACATTGCAGTAGGCACCAGAGCCAGCCCAGCAATTGGTTCAGCATAATTTAACTTTTCTGTATTTTTTATTACTAATCAAATTCTTAGAGTTTGTTAGTGCTTCTGTTTTCATGAGCTTTATCCTCATGTGCCTGGTAAATTTCTTTAGGGCTCCTGCATTGAGAGCTTTATTCTTGTATACATATTTTGTAAATAATCTAGGGTAAAGTTTTCATCTGTGATTTGTATATTTAAAAAAAAGTCTGAGACTGTTGTTTCAGCTTGTTAGCCAGTCAGTCTAGTGCTAGCTGATGCCTGCCTAACACCTGTAGAACAATAAGTACATATAATTTAACTTTCCTGCTTTTCTATTACTAGTAAAATTCTTAAATTTTGTTAGTGTTCCTGTTTTTCAAATCTTCAAATGTTTGTATAGCTTACGGGACTTAACTACAGGGTCATCAGTCCCTAAACTTACAAACTACTTATGAACTAGCTACCACTAAGGACGCACAAATAACCATGCCTGAGGTGGGGGGGGGGGGGGGGGGGGGGATTCAAACCCCCAACCGTAGTGGCCGAGCAGACTGTGACTGGAGCGCCTCAGTCCTTTCGGCCATCGCGACCGGCTCCTGTTTTTAAGAGCTTTATTTTTGGTATTTGGTTAACCCTCTAATGGGTGCATTTTTTTTTGGCAACTCAACGAAGCTAATTTTTGTTTGCATTGAATTAGAATTGTGATCAACTTATTATATATCATTTTTTGATAATTATATTTTTGTAATTTAGGTCTAAAAATTATGGTGATAAATATATCTCCGCAGCACTTTTTTAAACCTTACATTTTCGGTGGTAAATGGATTTCCTACTTGTGAGCTTTACACTTTGGTGGGAAGAAGATATCCCATTTCCATTTTATAAGCTGTATCATGTTGGCATTACATTTTTTTTCTTTATTTCAAAAACATTTACATTACAGATTTACAGTAATAATTCTTTTTCAACAAAATGTTCAAATGATTGTTACACTTTCTTTTTATTTTCCACGAAACTGATGGAAGCATGGTTTGATACACAGGGGTACGATGCAGGAGCAGCATACATATTTTGTTCTCTTGTCACAAGCTTTTGTTGAACACTTCCAGCACCGTCTGTAGGTTGTTCCTAAAAAAGGCATATGATCGCCTACTTTTGCCAGTCGAACATGATCTGGTATGGTGTTCTTGGTTAGAATGGTTACTGGACGTCCTTTCTTTGTGTGGGATGTAAAGCCATCAATCGTTTTGCGAGTCGTAATCGAAAGTTCAATTGTTCATCATATCCCTCTTGTCCTTTATTAGTTTTGAACAATATAAGGCATTTAGAACTGCCATATCTAATAGGAAATAAAGAATCTGATGCCACCACTTACAAGAACGTTGACCTATTGCATAACGTTCTCTAAGTTGATCAAAGTGATCTACACCTCCCATTATGGTATTGTATGTTGCCACAGCTGTGGGACACGTAACCATGCTGGTCGTGCCATCCTTATTCTTTCTTGAGACAAGTGTGGTATCTCTAGGATTGTCTGAAGTTGTCAAAATAGTGACAGGTTTGTTGTCCATCCATTTTATAGCTGCTTATTCTTTCTTGAGACAAGTGTGGTATCTCTAGGATTGTCTGAAGTTGTCAAAATAGTGACAGGTTTGTTGTCCATCCATTTTATAGCTGCAATGCCATGTTTGCATTGAAACTGAACTTCTCCTCTTTTCAAGGTACATTTATCTTTTATCATTGAAGGTAGCCCTTTCCGGTTTGCTCTGACAGTCCCTATAGAGTAGATTCCATTGTTAAAAAGCATTTGCATTAGATTCACTGTGGTGAAGAAGTTGTCAAACGCTACTAAACTGTTCTATATTTCAGGTCTTGGGCGAGGCTAATGACTACATGCTCTCCCAGAGAATTTTCTGTAGATCTGTCATTTGCTTTTCCTGTGTAGATATAAAATTTTATGACATAGCCAGTCTTTGAATCTGCTAAACACCACACCTTGTATCCTCATTTTACTGGCTTGAGAGGCATATACTACTTGAGTGAAGACCGTCCCTTGAAAGGTATCATGCTTTCTTCCAATATCTTACTAGTAGTGTATGGCTTATGAATTGTGTTCTTCAGGAAGGTTATAAGAGGTCTGACCTTGTGAAGATTATCATGGTTTGGATGCCCTCTTGGAGGATTCAGCCTATTGTCATTTATGTACAAATAGTTTCACACATCTTTTTGAAATGTTTGCATGTCATAGGTTTCGATATGTAAGGCTGACCTAAGGCAGTTTCTGAACTCCAGTAGCGCACTACACTTGGCAATACAACCACACCCATCAAGATATTCATTCCTATCCAGGCCTTTAACTCCTCTACAGATAAATTTGTCCAGTTATTTGTTGACTCACTCACAGTCTGACCAGATTGCCATTTTTTGTTTCTGTTGCTCTGCATACAGATCTGTCTGCTGAACCACATACTCCAGCATCTCATTGGTAAATAAAGAAAGGAAGTAGTCTCTCTCTGTGCTGTGTTTTGTCAATGGGTGGTTGACAACTTGTTCTCCTTTTGTATCAACACGAAGAAAGTCGAAAAAAGCAGAGTCATCGGACCATTCCTCTTCTGACAATGGCTCTTCTGCACTTACGGAACTGTCACTAGAAATATCGACGTCCATTGAGCACGAAGTGTTTGCACTGTTTTTGATATTAGATTGTGAAACCAAACACGAATCAACGTCTGAAACAAATTCATCTTCTGATGCTTCATTGTTTCATATTTCAGAATCTTCAGGATTGCTAGGTAGTGAAAATTTCAACTCCGATGCTTCTTCTGGTGTGTATTTCTTAGTATAGGCATGCTTCTTTGACATTTTTGCTGCAAAAAGCAAAGAAAGATTGTGAGGCGAACAATAAGTGATAAAATGATATTCCAATTATATTTGCCACCATTATTGAAATTTACTTACCACAATGTGAAAACAGTGAAGTTATGACCTGATAATAGTAACACAGACATATACTTCAGAAGCGAAGCAAACTCTTCTGACACCAGTAGTGATCCCACAATACAAACAAACCGATTGTTGTAGCAGTTTTCATACACCTGGTACAGTGTACTACCACAAGATGTCAGGCAAATTCAACGGTGGTAAGTCGTATTCCCAGAAGCATTGTGGTACCTCAACGTTTGTGGTAAGTATGCTTCCTAAGGACCACAAAAGACATTGTGGTATATATATTTCCTGAGCCCCTTTCAGAAACGTCTTTTGGTGGTAAGCATACTTCCCAAGAAGCCTGGGAACACCATTATTTGGTGGGATATATACTTCCCACAACCCTAAAGGCTATGTTTAGCAGCAAACAGAAAGCAGAGCTAGTGCAGCGGACTACCACTAGGGGCCAGGAGCGTACGGAAGTGGGAACACGTATTCCCATGAATGCAGTAAAGGAATACCATTAGTGGGAAGTGTATCTCCCACGGCCCATGAAAGGGTTAATTTCATTAGTGTTTCTGTTTTCAAGGGCTTTATTTTCAAGTGTTTCAGTACGCATGGTAAAATTAATTAACTTGAAAGAGACGGGTAGGGACTGCACCTGTTGTGTGTGGATTCAGAGGAGTTGGTCACTGTCCATAACCAGATGGAGGCTGTATTGGCCACAGTCAGGCTGCTGCCCTGGGCTACAGTGGCCCCTGAACCAATTGCTGGGCTAGCTATGGTACCTACTGCAATGTATCTGATCTCTGATGCCACTATGGTTACAGATTCCAATGTGGCTGCCTGCCTGTTGTCAGTTGCCTGATGGTGAATGGCTACTTATCTGGTAGTTTGCACATTAAAAACCTATAATTCTCACACATGTGATAGAAGCCATCGTTCTTCAGAAGGAAATGGATAGGGGAAGACCAATTATTGTCTGATGGAAGAACAGTACCTCTATCGAGGGGTACTTTAACAATATCTTTTGCACATATGTGGGTATTGAGTCTGCAGGCTTTGTGGTGTACAGGGGTACCCTACGTAATGTTATTCCAGTGGTATGAACCATTAGTAATTGTGCCTACCACATAGTAACTCAATCAGGTTTAATAGGGTAGTGGGAAGTGTCGCAGTACCACTGACGTGAATGGGCAGAATCTGCAACGGCATAAGCAATGATGTGGCATATTTGGTGGAGGGTGTGGCCATGATGTCTGTGTATGGGGCAACTAGCAACAGTTTGCCTTGATGGGGCCACTGGTCACTGTATCTGACAGAGATTGCGATTGCACTGCACAGCTGACTTTGGCAGGGTGCGTGAAGGCAACGGCAGGGGAACAGGGAGCAAATGAAGTGCTGTACAACTGAGATGTAGGGTTGTGGTGAAGACGCATATGTGGGCTATGAGGCAGTGCTGCTGGCTGCCATAGTGGATGCTGCCAGGTTTATTACTGAAGACTGTGTGAGTTGTGCAGGTGAAAATCTGTCAGGAAACAGTCAGTCAGTTGCAGTGCAAGTTTGTGACAGTTTGGCGGAAATGAACATGATGCAGGCATAACGATAAGCTATTTGATTGTGAAGTTCATCAAATTGAGTGTGCTCAAGTCAAAGTGCAATAAGATGTCTCACAGTAGTGATGTATACTTATTTAGAGAAACCAGTAATGGGTCCGGAGTGACAGACATCTGTCATTGTTTAGCTGAGGTGATGTACAAAATTTATGATCTTTAAAAGTGACATAGCTTGACAGACTGAAAGTTGGGGAAACGTTTGTAGTTATGCATGAAATTGAGAGCACTGATCAGCGTGTTGACATCCAAAAACAGGACAACCTCAGGAAGACTTTTCATCAAAGAACTGAAGCAAAGGCTCGATGGAATTGAGAGTGGTGAGGAGGGGCTTTGGCTTCAACAAGGGTGAAACTGGCTTATCAGTAAGAGCAGAAGGAACAATGCAAATGTCCACTTTGCTATCCATGAGGCACTGTAACACTGTAACTTTGTGCCATAGAGATGACCCCTAGAAGAAGGTGTGGTAGTCTTTGATGGTGTAGATGGGAGTTACTGGACTTGCCATGGCAGAACATGGTGCTAAATGTGCCCACTCTTAGTGTTTGTTACTTCAAACTCAATAAATTACTCCTCAGAATGGAAAACTGTTTCTCAGGGAGTGCCACAAGGTTCCGTATTGGGTCCCTACCTGTTCCTTCTTTATATAAACGACTTACCATTAGCTGTTGACACAAACTTAGTTCTATTGGCTGATGATACATCAGTTCTAATTGAAAATGAGGTGCCTGAAACAATTCCAGAAAGTGTGCAAAAAACTCTAGAAAACTGGAAACCTGGTTCCATCAAAATGGGCTAAAATTAAATGTAACTAAAACCAAAATGACTCAGTTTGAAGCCAAAACAGTAAAAAGGAATGAAATGACAATATCTTGCAATAATCAAGAAATGATGTAAAGTTCTTAGGCCTACATCTCGATAAAAATCTAAATTGGAAGGCACACATTGATTACCTAGCAAATAAATTAAATAGCTTGGCATCTGCAATGAATATTCTGTCGAGCACCACAAACATAGAAACCAGAAAGACAGTCTACCACAGCTACTTTGAATCAGTTATCTGTTATGGTATAATCTTTTGGGGAAATTCAGCAAATGTTTAAAGAATCCTCATATTACAAAAGAAAATAATTATAAATATGTGTATGGCCAACCCAAGGGAGTCTTGTCGGCCACTATTAAAAAATTTAAAAATTCTGTCTATTCCATCCCTCTATATATATATATATGAGGTGCTGATTTTCATGTATAAACACCAAAATACATTAGACATTTTCTGATTCGACCACAATTATAGAATTTGCAACGAAGAAAATTTTAAACTCCCAACACACCGGCTAAAACTTTATGCACAAATGCCAGAGTACATGGGACTAAAAATATACAACAAAATAAAGGGGAGCAAATTATTTAACATGGAGCTTGGTTCACTGAAGCGACTGCTTTTCAATATTCTGGTGGCAAAGTGCTACCACTCTGTCGAAGAATTTTTTGATGACAAATTCACTGTTTGAGACAGGGCATTACATATTTATAATATTTTTACGTATTAAGAAGTATAACGAATACCTTTGTAAAAAGAAGTATAATATCTTTGTATTGGTATATATTTATAGATAATATCTATGTATTAAGAACTATAGTGTAACTGCAATTTATATGTATATAAAATGTAAACTAAGTGAATCATAAATCCCTCACATTGTAAATTTTGACATGTCTCCAGTACAACAAATCAAATGATTTGAAAACTTTATGTTACGAGAGGAATAAATCACATTTCACACATTTCAGAATGATCAATCTAGAACATTCTGGCAATGTGTAAAATATGTGCTCCTTGAGAAATATCATTATAATTTGCTAATATAAACTATTTTTTAATTTATTTGAGAATTGTATATCTGGTTCTCATAAGTAATTGATGGAATCATTTACAGACAATTAATAGTGAAATCACAACAACTTGTAATTATGTAATCCTAAACTTATGTAAATAACGGACCACATGATTATGTACAACTTTGTCAATAGAACCCGTGTATATGTTAGTGACAATTTTTATAAGATTAATGATGAAAATTCTCCTCAGAGATGATATTATTGTTGAAATGAGATAGAATGGCTGGACAGTACTTACCTTTGTGCTGTACCGCCAATAGTAACACTAATGAAGAAACAGAAAAGGGGACAAAAAGGACAAGCTTTCGGAACACAGTTCCTTCATCAGGTGGGAGAGAAGGGAAGAAAAAGGAAGAAGGGAATTACCTTTCCCTTCCGTTACCATCCTTTCTTCTTCCCTTCTCTCCCAGCTGATGAAGGAACTGTGTTCCGAAAGCTTGTCCTTTTTGTACTCTTTTCTGTTTCTTCATTTGTGTTACTATCAGCAGTACAGCACAAAGGTAAGTACTGGCCAGCCATTCTATCTTGTTTCAACAATACAATTTTCATAAGCTCTGTAATGAGTTTAATTAGTTCTTGTAATGGGTATTATTGGTTAGGTCTTCTTGTTATGAGCCACAAAGACAGTGAAAATAAATGTAGAATTATATATAATTAACTAGCTGTAAACCCAGCATTGCCCGGGTGCTTATTTATCCTACACTCTCATAATCCAAATCTCCTTCCCCCCTCTCTGCATCCACCTCTTTCTCTCCCATCTCTCTGTTCGTTTCCACCTCTCCCTCTCTTGGCAAAGTTTTCTGCATGGTACCCACTGTCATGTACCGTACAAACATTTATGTACCCAGTGATCTTCCACTTTGTTTAAAGGTCATGTGTGCAAAATTAATAAAGATTGAAGCGAAACTTTGCATTTTGTAAAATTCCGTACCCTCTACAATGCAATAAACAAAATTTTATACAGTGATATTCCTCCAGTTTTTAAGGTAGAGTGTGCAAAATTTTCATCAATATCAGAAGAAAACTATAGATTTCTATGCAATAGAAAGGCAGGGTCACATTGACAAACAAACTTTGTAGTTCTGAAATATTCCAAGGTTTATTTCATACTATCCTTGTCCTAAGAATAACAAAAACAAAAAAGTATCTGTCAAATCAGTCGAGCCAAGCTACGGCGTGACCAAGGTATTTAGGGATCCATTTTTATGTTGCAGAGTACCCTCCCCCATGCGCTGTATGAAACTTAAGATAGCCATTGACCTTCCTCTTGTTTTGAAGACCAAACATGTGAAATTTTGTGAAGATCAGATGAAACTGTAGATTTCGTGAGTCCGTAGGAGCACCTATCACAATATACTTTCTTACCAGACTACATTCCTGCCAAATGTCAGCTTCATAGGTGAAGCAGTTTTTGAGATTTCATGTTTAGTCAGTGAGTGACTGTCCTGTCGCTTTTATATAAAGATTAATAAAACAGAGTGCTTAATTTTGGATGCAAGAGAATTAAGGAAAACTTGCACGCAAAAATAAATAGTAACATGCAACTATGTAATGCTAACTTTATTTGCTACAAGGTCATGCCTGGTGCGACAGTTTTACAGCATGTACAACAAAACTGTTGTTAGCGGTAGACTTCTTTTTGTTTCATCATTTTTAGGAGGGGGGGGGGTCAGTTACAATACGCTTCATAAACATCCAAAATTACATGCAAACTTTGTTGCAGGTCCCTAACTACTCCCATTTTCCAATAATTGACGCATAAATCTGGGTATTCTCACGTGGTGGCCTTTCATTATTTACAATGTCATATCTACTGAGTTATATGTCATGCTCTTTCATTTTTGGGTCAGAAACCTTCGTGGGCATACAGTGAACAGTTCACCAAAGTTTCATTGCAATTGAATGAATGGTTTATGAACACATAGAGGACATACAGACAAACATTCATTTATATATATGTAGATGATGGAAATTCTCCACTGAGATTCTGAAGTATTATTGAAAAGTGATAATTGGCTGCCCAGTACTTACCCTTAGTTCAGTAGCACTGACAGTAACACAAATACATGAAAATAGAAAAGAAAAACATGACACAAGCTTTCAGAAATATTTTCTTTCTTCAGGTATGAGAGTGTGAGCTTCATACCTGACAAAGGAAAGGTTGTGTCATATATATTTATTTTTTATTTTTGTGTGACTGTCAGTGGCATTGAACTAAAATAAGTAATGGCCAGCCAATCTTTCTCTTTTCAAGAATATTTCACTGACCTTTATTAAAAATGTATTTATTGATGTAATTTATCTTACTTTGCTATTTTGTGATTGTAACATCATGTATTGTTTAATAATGTTCAATCTGCCCCGTCTTGTGCTACTGCTAGTGAACATTTTTTTCGACTCTTCATTGAGTTCTGTTTACGGAATGAGCTCCTGTTTACAAGTTTCTGCCACACCTTTCTCTTCATGTGTAGTGTTTATGATGAGTGGTACCATTCCATCATCTTTTGTACAACCAACAATGCAGTTTCTCACTTGTGACAGTGCTCTGAACAAAAGAAAAACTTGTGAGTGCTTTTCTGTGCTTGAACTTTGGGAAGTGACAATTTTCAGAATGTGCAGTCATACTCGGCATCCTGGGATGCATCTGTGGTGCCGTGAATACAGTTGCGATCCACTTTTGTTCATTTGACTGACACTTTTCAAAACTATTCTGCATTTTAACGCAGCCAACCACCCATTACTCAACTAAATTTTGGCAGCCGCTGCAGATAACGATGCCCAAGTGCTTCACTCAACTCGTTCCCCACTGCCTGGTCATCTACCGAAGCTGCCTCCTTTCTCTTTTGACACTCCAACGACTTGGTTCATCTTCATGGAACAGATCTTCAACCACTACTCACTCAATGATACAGCTCATTACCTCTGTTTAATAATGCACCTACATGTGCGACTTGGCCACATTGCCGCTCACCTCTCATCGCTACCACTTGGCCAAGCAGACAGTTCCTGAGCGGGTAACCCATACACTTGATGAAACCAACTCCCACACCCTGCATGAGAACACCTCAGTGACAAAAAGCACTCAACTGTGGTGGCGCTTCTGCCTACTGGTCAGTGAACAAGCTATGCCTGACTCGACACTCATGGTGGTCTGGACCAGCCAGTTGCCGCTATCTATCCAGATAGCACTCATCTACAACATACTTAAGTCGTTTTGTGAATGCATCCACATCATGGACCGAGTGCATGATCCATACCTTTAGAAGGCACGCCACAAGCTGCAATCACAGGTGCAACAGTCACCACCTCAAACTCACCCACCTAGTGTTGGCAACACTTAGGCCTCCTTTGCACACTCCAATGATGGCCCGCCTCCCCTCATTTGCTATCCGCAGGAAAGAGTTCTGCACTGCTACTATAACAGCAGGTTTGGAGACACTGCACAGAACTGCCGCCCAATGTGCCTTCACCCAAATGCAGAGTGCAGGATGACGTAGGTGCCGCATCCTGCTCTTCTGACAACAGGCACCTACATATGCTGCATACTGTACTAGGGTCTCTGCCAGTGGTTGGTCGCCTGTGCCTTCACGACTGTGTTTCTGGCACCCGCTTCCTGATCGACACCGTTGCCGACATCTCACTGCTTCCATCATCAGTGGTGACTGGCACTCTACAACCTCACTGAGCAGTGCTTCGAGCTGTCAATGTGTCTCAGCTTCCGTGTGCTGGTTCTACCTCCTACTCTGTTCACTTGTCTCCCAAGTACATATTAAAATAGAACTTTTTCATCGCTGAGATTGCGGAACCTATACTAGGCATGGATTTTCTGGCTCACCACAGACTTTCTCCCAATGTTGCTCATCAAACCATCTTTCATCACACCTCTAATAGACACTTTCCATATGATTTGTAGAGCTCTACTACTCCCATCACGTGTGACAAAACAGTAACTGAGTGTTTAACAAACATTAACGAGTTCAACAAACCTTAGTCAAAGTGGTCTAGTGAACATGACAAAGTGCTTAAACTGTGCTGTACCGCTGACAGTAACACAGATGAAGAAACAGAAAAAGAAAAAAGGGGACAAAAAGGACAAGCTTTCGGAACAGAGTTCCTTCGTCAGGTGGGAGAGAAGGGAAGAAGAAAGGATGGGAACAGAAGGGAAAGGTGGTTCACGACCTAGGTCATGAAGTTGGTGTTTCGGGAGTGTGGACGTCAGAGATACTGCATGTAAGCACTGAGCCAAGACAGAGAGGATAAATATAACCATGGTTATGGCTCAGTGCATACATGCAGTATCTCTGACATCCACACTCCCGAAACACCACCTTCATGACCTAGGTCGTGAACCACCTTTCCCTTCTGTTCCCATCCTTTCTTCTTCCCTTCTCTCCCACCTGAAGAAGGAACTCTGTTCTGAAAGCTTGTCCTTTTTGTTCCCTTTTTTCTTTTTCTTTTTCTGTTTCTTCATTTGTGTTACTGTCGGCGGTACAGCACAATGGTAAGTACAGGCCAGCCATTCTATCTCGTTTCAACAATATTTATCATCTCTGAGGAGAATTTTCATCATTAATCGAAAGTGCTTAAATTGTACCATGAAAGAGAAAACATTGTCCGAGAGTGCTCTGACACTATTAAATTGATCAAATTTCTTATGTCAAGGTGGGCTACCGAACATGAACAAGTATTGTGCTTCTGGTGCGAGAGAGAAGACATTGTTTGCCACCTCACCACGGCCGAGACCCAAGTGTCATCCACCAAGCAGCACCTTGCATCTGTTTGAGCCACCTCGAAGGTCACTAATTTCAAGGTTAATACCTCTCTCAGTGCAAACAGTGATGTCATGCCCATGTGCAAGGTTAACAGTGATTCTGAGAGTTCATTGCCCCATCCCTCCTCATATGCCATGGATTGTAAACAAAACTTGGTTGCCATGACTGCCTCGTGTGCTGTCAACATGTCGCACACACCCTGCCCTCTCAAGCCAGCTCTGCACACCTAGTGCCCCACATCCAACTTGAGAACTAGAACTTTAACTTCCCCAGCCTCAAGCCAATCTGCCATGGACATATATGTTACTGTAATTTTAATTTATTTTAGAGTTGATATGTACTTTTTAACCCTTTATCTTATATTTCCTGAAGAAGGTGTCCTTTGTGCATTGAAACCTAGGTAACATATTCAATTGAAACTTGTGACTGAGGGCTGTAGATTTATTATTATTATTAAATTCCTTATATAGGTTTTTTTAATGTTCAAGATTCCTTATATAAATATCTCTAATTCTAAATAACTGAAAATCAAGGTCACAAAACAGACAGAGCACAATGACACACATATAATTCAAATGTAGAGAAGTCATAAATATCTAATTATTATATAATATTATATATTGTTCAAGTCATAAATATAGTATACATAATGTTTGTTTCATGGAAACTTGTATCTTGTAACAATGTCTTTCTCACTAGATTATAAAACTCAAAGGTTAATAATTATGTATCACATTTTTGATTTCTCACATGGTGACACTAAAACTGCCCATGATATTTACATGATATATGGATCAAATAACATAAAAGTACATTTGAATTCCAGAAGTGGAAGGAATCTCAGTTACAACAATAAACTTTAATAAATAATAATATTTACACATGTATTTATGGATGTGGGTTCTTATGTACACAGCTGCCTATATACACCAATGATATTTGTGAAAATAAATATAAATTCCGATAAATCTTAATGCAACTACAACTTTGCACTCAAATGTAAAGATTTCAATGGAATTAAAATTTTTCTGATCTATAAAAAATGTGGTATTCATTTTAATATCACAGCATTAAAAAGTAAAGATATACTAAAATTATATCACAATCGTGTAACTATATTTTTTGTTTCATTTGTATTTGTTTTCTCATCTAGCTTATTAGTAACACCAGCCACTACAGGCTCAGTTGCCCAGGGCTGTCTTTCTGATGATCCCAGCAAACCAAAAACTATAGCAGCTGTCACATAAATTCCAGCAGCAATGAAGAAAACAATCCTCCATTCTTCAGCAGCCTGGGAAAAAAAAAAAAAAAAAAAAAAAAAATCAAATCACAAACTCTTGATGTGTGGTATAAAGCACACTCATCAGCATGCATTTCAGCAACAACAACTTCCACATTTTTTTGAGTTTGTAAAATTACTGTCCCCTTAGAAGGTGATTTATCAGTGCTTTATTGAGAATATGTTTGGGATTATGAAGTAGGGTAGGTGCAGTGGTTAAAATTGTTATGTTATTTTTATTAGTTTGCTCGTCATCTTATTTTTCTGGTAATTCAGGATAAGGCCATATGATCTTTTCTGGCATCACTATCTCAACCTCACTCTTCCCACACCTCTTCATCCAATAGGATTGTATTCCATTGCTTTTTGATGAATTCTCGCACATGGCATATGCAGTACATCCTCTTTCCAGTCCTGCTATTGTTAATTTACCATTTTGATTTCTTCATTTATTATCTTTTCTTGTGCGGTATGTCACTGATCTGGTGTTTAAAATTGTCTTGAGTCTTTTTATCTTAATCTCCAACTTTCTGCTCTGTATAGTAGTATGGATAAAGTCATGCATTTATAAACATTTTTTGGGGTTTATGTTCTTCTCATGCCCTTAAATTTTGTTCTTATCATGCCACCTATATACTGATGGGTACTAATATTATAGAGGAGAAATTCGTAGCAGGAAAAATATATATAAAAAATAGATGAAGATTACTTACCAGGCGAAGGAGCACAGGTAGTGATAATAGCACAAATAAATTAATAAACTCACACACACACACACACACACACACACACACACACACACACACAAACGCTAGCTTTCGTAGCCTAGCTGCTTCTTCAGGCAGAAGGAAAGGAGAGGGAAAAGGAAATGATGAGGGTTTTAAAGGAGTGGGTAAGGAGTCATTCCAATCTCGGGACAGGAAAGACTTACCTTGGGGGAAAAAAGGAGGGTAAACAAACACACACACACCCATACATATACACAAACGTAAGCACACCTAGGCAGACATACTTTCTACAGTATGTCTGCCTAGGTGTGCTTGCGTTTGTGTATATGTGTGGGTGTGTGTGTATTTGTTTACCCTCCTTTTTTCCCCCCAAGGTAAGTCTTTCCTGTCCCGAAGCTAGCATTTGAGTGTGTGTGTGAATTTATTAATTTATTTGTGCTAATATCACTATCTGATGGGTACTAATGTTGATATATATGTTTTTTCTCTTTTTAAAACATTGTTCAGTACAGGATCTTCCTTCCTGAAGCTTTATGGTATCTCTAATAAAAACTAAATCAGAGATGCTTTGAACTCTTTCAATAACTATTTCACTACCAATCTTGTAAGAAGTATTTGGAAGACTGATACTGCTGTAATTATCTTCAGCACATGTTATAGAAGTAGAGCATTTTGCATCCTTCACCATATATCATCAGTTCTGAATTTATTACATCTAGTTAATCCTGATATATCTATTAGATCCATCCATTCCTCCACTTTTTCTTTTATTGGTTTTTCTGCAACTAGATTGTACAATAATTTCTTAATGTGATTTATTCTGGCTTCTGAAGGAATGTTGTTTATATTTGCAGTATGTTTATCAGTGTTTATTTTTCTGTCTAATGAATTTATACACTATTCCAAGTAAGCTATGAATGTCATGTGTGCCTCTGCTTATAAGGTAATCTCATGAAGATCAATGTACTTTTCCATTTTTTTTCCTTTCTAATTTTATTATATGTTTCTTACCTTACTCATACTATTTCTGCAATAACTCCCTAAATGCTTTATTTTTTCTTTTGTGTTGTTTCTTCTATCTCTCCATTTCAAGTCCTCTTTCCGATTCATGTAGGTTTCTCACATAGTACTTTATTTAGTGTAATGTCTAATAGTATTTTCAATGTTTTGTTTCAATCTTCAGTTAAATATTTACTTATCAGCACTGGGAGAAACTTATGTACACTCCACTGATATAGATTCCTTAAATTTACATCTTAGTTTCTTTAATTATTATTCTTTTTCTGTTTTATCCGCATTTTCCAGAGCTGGATCTTTGATTTAACAAGGAAACAGTCCACATTCATATTTTTCCTTATGTTTAGTTATTTTCAGTTCATTAAAGGCAATGAATGTTTTATTCTGTGGTGGCGTGTCCACATATATATGTAAATATAAAAAATAGATGAAGATTACTCACCAGGCGAAGGAGCACAGGTGTGACAGCATCACAAATAAATAAATGAATACACACACACACACACACACACACACACACACACACACACACAAACGCAGGCTTTCACAACCCTGTTGCTTCTTCAGTCAGAAGGGAAGGAGAGGGAAAAGGAAATGATGAGGGTTTTAAGGAAGGGGGTAAGGAGCCATTCCAATGCCGGGAGAGGAAAGACTTACCTTGGGGGAAAAAATGGAGGGTAAACAAATGCACACATGCCCACACATTCACACAGACACAAGTACACCTAGGCAGACATACTGTAGAAAGCAAAGAAGTTAAGAAGTTAGACAGAGATACAAGTTGAGGCAGAGGCTCTGTCCAGAGAACCGATGCAAAGATGTTAAGATGTGCTGGCCGTGCACCAAGGCATGTTTAGACACAGGGTGATCCTCATTACCAACAAACACTGTCTGCCTGTGACCGTTCATGCGAATGGACAGTTTGTTGCTGGTCATTCACACATAGAACGCTTCACAGTGTAGGCATGTCAGTTGGTAAATCACATGGGTGCTATCGCAAGTGGCTCTGCCCTTGATCGTGTACACCTTCCGGGTTACGGGACTGGAGTAAGTGGTGGTGGAAGGGTGCATAGGGCAGGTTTTACAACGGGAGTGGTTACAAGGGTCGGAGCCAGAGGGTAGGGAAGGTGGTTTGGGGATTTCATATGGCTGGACTAGGAGGTTACGGAGGTTAGGTGGGGCGGCGGAAAGACACTCTCGGTGGAGTGGGAAAGATGTCATGAAGGATGGATCTCATTTCGGGACGTAAAAAATAGATGAAGTCCACTTACCAGGCGAAGGAGCACAGGCAGTGATAGCAACAAATAAACACACAGACATACACACACAAACGCAAGGTTTCGCAACCCAGTTGCTTCTTCAGCCAGAAGGGAAGGAGAGGGAAAAGGAAATGATGAGGGTTTTAAGGGAGTGGGTAAGGAGTCATTCCAATCCCGGGACAGGAAAGACTTACCTTGGGGGGGAAAAAGGAGGGTAAACAAATACACACACACCCACACATTTACTCAGACGCATAATTCCATTATCATTAATAGTGTCTTCTCCATTATTGCCAATCAGTTGATGGAGGGGTTCTTTGCTTATTTTTGCTGTCTGGTCTTTTGTGACATGAACAGTATTGCTTATACAGGTGATTTTCTAATCCTCCATAATATTGATGTGTTTTCTATTATTTCCTTCTCTGACACATAAGCTCCTATCATTGTCAGGTTTCCTCTATCAGATTTCAGACTCACTGTGTTGATCTTTTAATTTACCAGTGCATATTGTCATTTGTTGTTTTTCCATTTGCCATCTATCAATACTGCCATTCTACTACTTACTCTTTGTTCCAGTGTTTCTACTGTACAACATGATGTAATCTTCTAGGTATTTGGTTCCTTTACCTTTCCCTTTCTTCCTGTAATCAGTGCTACATTGACATCATAATCATTTGGGGTTTTGTTAAGTTTTGTTTCATTTGTCATCAGGCCCTATACATTCCAGGAGGTAACAATGACTATGTATTTTATTCCATAATTCCTTTTCCTTTCCTGGTCTTGTCCATGATTCACACTTTTAATTTCAGGCTTATTTTGAGGTTTGTGATTATGACGATTTTTACTAGTCTATGTTATTAACCTTATCATATAGTCCCAGACTTGGATAATCAGGCTTATTTTGCAGGTTTTCTGCCCTATGAGGAGACCTTCCACTCCCATGGAAGGTAAGGTTAGAGAATGAAAATGAAAGACAACCTGGGCCACACAGCCTAATACCACAGTCTAACATACACAGTCACAACACTCAGTGCTGTGAAAGTTGTTACCAACTGTAAGTTGCAACGACACTAGCGCTTTTAGTGGTGGGCAAGCCACCGAAGTAGTGATGTTTGTTTATAATTATTTGTGTATGTAATTAATGAAATAATTAATATAATTTGTGAGTTACAAGCATTAGTTAAATATCAAGAGACGTACATAATATGGGCATTAATGTAAAAACAACCGAATTTAACTGATTCAGTGGTGTAATGAACAACTTCGACATGAACAAATACTTACGAATATGTGAAAATTTGCAGCTTACTCCACTAAAAGTAAGTAGAATATAAACATAAGATAAACATTCTGTTATGTTCTGTTTTTTTACTATGACAACAGTTTCTTGACGCGTATCAGTTCGGTGTAGAGTCAGCTGATTCACACATTTTTAGGCTTCATTAGTCTTTATTATATGGGAATAATGTTTTGAGTGTGATTGCTTTACTTTAAGAAGACAGTGTCTTGAAGATTCTTGCCTATTGTGGAAATGGGCTCTTCTTGGTTGAAAACAGTTTGATTGATTTTTCTGATTTCTTGTTAAGTCTTTGACTTTTTTCCTTCAGCTACAGTTGTGGTGGCTGATTTTGTATTTTAAATACTGTAGTTATTGCATTCTATATTAGTTTCCTATGTTATACCTTCTGGAATTGTAATGAAGAAACCTTAACATTCCTGAGTAGAAAAGTGACATCTTTCTGCCAAAGTGCGTGTCTTCTGGTGTTTCCTGATAATTTCTTATTTTTTATTGAAAATTATATTATTCAGTAAAAGCCTGTAGGTTACAAGATAATTATAAATAAACTGACCTGTAATATAACATTTCTTACTTTGTCAGGGATCTCAGGAAACCTAAGAAAGACAAATGCGGAGCTATTTTTTAAGTTATTGCCTATTTTTATGTCACTACATATGTGCCCTAGTCTGGAAAGTATGTAAAAGTCAATATAAAAGATACTACTCATACTCATCCAATAATGTATGCAAAAATGTAGCTTGCCAGCCGCTTGGAGCGCTGCTGTTGCAGAGTGTAACAGAAACCTGCAGGAGTGTCTTGACTGTGTATGTTACACTGTGCTAATATTGGTGGGGTCAAGAGTGGGTGGGGGTATCAAGTCATTGACTAAGGGTTTAAAGTTATAATAAAAAATCTCAAAAACTTTTGACAAATCTACTTAATGATTTGAAATAATGTTGTAATGAATAACTGGACAAATACAAACACACACACACTAATAAGGACAGTTTACATCTCACCGCTAAGACATGACGAAGAGCTGTGCCAGGCACATAAAAAAGACACACACATACAACACTTCAGCTGTTAGCCAGGGCCTTCTTCAGAAAATAGGAACATTCTTACAATCAAACAGCCACACAACACAGTCACACAACTGTCATCTCCAGCTGCCACACTCTGAATAATCACACTCTGCAGTGTGGAAATAGGGGAGGCGAGGGGAGATAGAAAGGTTGTGTCTCAGTAGTGGGGATATATACAGCAAAGTCTTATAGAGCATTTACCTACTAGATGCAAGGAAAGAGATGCAGCTTAGGAATGGAGTGGGGAGGCGAGTGAGGAAAATAAAATAAAACAAATGTGTGCACGCATGTGTGCGCATGTGTGACACACACACACACACACACACACACACACACACACACACACACACACATGCATTCAAATTAGGAGAAGTTTAGGATAGAGAATGTGTGGGAGGATCCAGATGGCCCGAGTTGTGAAGCAGCTGTTAAAATCAAGCAGATGCTCCACTGCATGCTGTGCCACATGGTGGTCCACCTTGCTTTTGGCCAGTTTAGTGGTGGCCATTCATCCTAATCTTATGGTAAATTACATGACTGCTATCACAGGTGGCCCAAACTTTCATAGGGTAGGATAAGCCTGTGACAAGACTGGAATAGGAAATGTTGGGCAGTTGGATTGGACAAGACTTGCAGTGGGCTCTTCCACAGGGATATGATTCTTGTGGCAGTGGGCCAGGTTTCAGGGTGGCATAGGGATGGTCTAGGATGTTATGGAGGCTGAGAGGGCACTGGAACACCAATTTAGGAGTATCTTGGGCAGGACGTCTCTCATTTCTGGGCACGAGGACAGAAAATCAAAACCGTGGCGAATGATGCAATTTAGTTGTTCGAGTCCAGGGTAGCACCCAATCCCACATCCTGTTCCTAAAATGCTGCCTAAATCATGGAATACCTCCCAACAGTCTAACAATAATAATTCCTTTCTCTGGATCTCACCCCTCCTTTCATACTAAACTGCAACTTTTTAGATTCCACCAATCCTTATCCCTCACAAACATAGTTCTACAAAAACATCTCTCAATGGCTGACAAATCCCTCAGCTGCCTGCTCTCCCTCAGTAAGATATTATTTTGTAAACCATACTACCTAATCCCATATCTTAGATTGCATCCTTTGCTCTCCAGCAACTGGAAGAGCACTCCAAACACCACCTCCACAAGTTGACATTGTATTGCCACACTGGAGCACCTATATCCAATCCTTATCCAACCCACAGTGTTCCTCATCTTGAACCTCTAACAGCAGCCAGACCTTGCTTAGCTGACCTGTTGAACCTACCTAATCCCTTCAAACTCCTTACCAACACTCTACAACATCCAACAGCAAAACAACCCCAGAACACTGTGGTCGACATGCCCGAAAAATGTCAACCCCACTGAAGATTCCATTTTATCCAAAGGTATTACCTTCAACCCTATGCCCAAATTCAATCATGTTGGTCTCATCTTCACTCCTTTTCCAACCCCTACAATGGAAACACTACTTTGCCTCCAATCCCTCAGACTGTAACCAACCTAATCCCAACATTGAACCTTGCCTTTCCCAGTTCATACAACCATCCAACAGAGATCCCCCCCTTTCAATCCCACCTCAAACTTGGCCTCACTTTCTTTCCCCAAGTCCTTCCTAAGAACTCAAACCTTTCAACAGAAGAAAGAAGAACCACCAAAACCTCAAAACAAATCCAGACATGATCTTCCTTTATGCAGATAAAGTTCCACCACTGTAGTTATGGATCAAGGTGACTACCTGGCAGAAGGGCTGTGCCAACTCTCTGACTCTTCCACCTACAAGATGTATCAGAATGACCCCATCCCTAAGGTCTAACAAGATCTCCAATCCCTGTTAAAATCCTATGGCCCCTCCCAGAAGATCTCCCTTGAATCCATCTACCTCCTCAACCCAACAGCACCCTGCACACCTGCCTTCTACATGTTCCCCAAAACCCACAAACCAAATAATCCTGAACACCCAATGAAGCTGGTTACTATACTCCTATCAAAAGAATTTCAGCCCTCATTGACCAACACCTTCAACCAATTGTCCAAGGATACCAACCACTTCCTACACCGACTCTTCACCATCCCCATCCCTTTACCTATTGGATCCCTACTTGTTACAGTGAATGCCACCTCCTTATTCACAAACATCCCTCATGTCCATGGCCTAGCCGCTCTCGAACGCTATCTTTCCAAACTTCCCTCTGAATTCAAGCACAATACCTCATTCCTCACTAACTTTATCCTAACTAACAACTACTTTTCCTTTGAGGGGAAGTTTACTATCAAATCTGTTGCACAGCTATGGGCGCCCACATGGAACCCTCCTACGCCAGCCTGTCTGGAGGAATCCTTCCCAGAATCCCAAAACCCCAAACCTCTGGTCTGGTTCATGTTTATTGATGATATTTTCATGATCTGGACTCAGGGCCAGGACACCCTATCCACTTCATTCAAACCTCTGCCCATATTAAATCTACCAACCTCCAACAGTACCTACACTTTGACAATTGCCTGCCCTTCACCATCAAAAAATCCTTCACTTACAGCATGGCCAACAGTGGATGGCATATCTGCAGTGACAAGAACTCCCTTTCTTGATATGCTGAGGGTCTCACAAAGGCCTTCACAGACAAAAATTACCCCACCGAACCAGTCCGTAAACATATCTCCTGTGCGGTATCTACACACATCCAAAATCCTCACTCTACCACCAGTAACCATCCCCTTGTCACCTAATACTATTCTGGACTCAAACAACTAAACTGCATCCTTTGCCAAGTTGCTGAGTTTCTGTCCTCATGTCCAGAATTGAGAGACATCCTGCCCAAGATACTTCCATCCCTCCTAAAGTAGTGTTCTGTCACCCTCCCAACCTCCATAACATCCTAGTCCATCCCTATGCCACCCCAAAACCCAGCCCACTGCCACAGGAATCATCTTTGTGGAAGACCCCACTGCAATACTAGCCCAATCCAACACCCCCTCCCCTCCCCTGCCCAGCATTTACTATTCCAGTCCTGTCACTGGCTTATTCTACCCTATTAGAGGCTGGGCCACCTGTGAAAGCAGTCATGTAATTTACCAGTTGCGCTGCAACCACTGCACAGCATTCTATATTGGCATGACCATTAAGCAGCTGCCAATTAGGATGAATGGCCACTGCCAAACTGTGGCCAAAAACAAGGTGGGCCACCCTGTGGCACAGCATGCAGTGGAGCATATGCTTTATTTCAATGGCTGCTTCACAACCAAGGCAATCTGGATCCTCCCACCAACCACCAGCTTTTCTGAACTGCACAGATGGGAGTTATTGCTAGAGTACATTCTCCGATCCTGAAATTATTCTGACCTCAACCTATGATAACTTCATTTTTTTCCACACCCAACAGTTCCCACCTCTCAAACCTGAACCTCTCCTATATTGAATGGTGTGTGTGTGTGTGTGTGTGTGTGTGTGTGTGTGTGTGTGTGTGTGTGTGTGTGTGTGCACGCGCGCGCGTACGCACGCGCAATGCATGCATCGCACATGCATTTCTTTTATTTTATTTTATTTTTCTCCTCTCACCCACCTCCCTCCTCCATTCCTAAGTTAATCTCCTTCTTCCCATCCAATATGTACATGCTCTGCAAGGCCATGCTGTATCCATCTCCACAAACCTTCCTATCCCTCTCCCCTCCCCTATTTCCACTCTGCAGAGTGTGATTATTCGGAGTGCAGCAGCTGAAGATGATGGCTGTATGACTGTGCTGTGTGAATGTGTGAATGTCTCTATTTTTTCCTGAAGAAGGCCATGGCTGATGTGTTGTATGTGTGTGTATTTTTTTATGTGCCTGTCACAGATCGCCATCACATCTCTGTGGTGAGTTGTAAACTGTCCTTATCACTATATTGTTAATTCCAACCTGGACTTTCCATTATTAATATAACAACGAACACCAACTGCCGGCGTGGCGCAGGGGATAGCGTCACGGATTGCGGAGCAGAAGGTCGCCGGTTCAATCCCGCCCACAGACTCCCCAACGTAGTCCCTATGGCCATTGTGGAAGACCAGCAGGACTTGGCTTCTCTCATACGACAAATCGTGAGAGAAGAATTACAACAGTGCATGGCAGCCGGGACTATTAGACCGAGCGAGCATCAGATTATGGCCATGGATGTGAGCCCTGTAAGTCACGAGGTAGCCGACGCCGCTGAGGACGAGGTATTTCAAACACTAGCTCCTGTCTGCCCCGTCAATCGCACCCGACGTGAAGAATGGTGTCGCCCTGCTATGACTTACACTGCAGCCGCCAAACGGCAGCCCATGAACCGACCGACGCGACCACAGCCAACTCCCCCGGTAATTATGATGCCCCGCAGAAGAACAGACGTCTGGAGGACAGAAGACAACACACCACTGTGTTTCCACTGTGGACGCCCTGGACATGTCGTACGCTACTGCTGAGAGAGGAGGCGAGTTTTCGATGATTATTTTGCCGCAAGACGTCAGCCGTCGGAGCAGTTCTATCCAAGGCAGTCACCTGCTGATGAGTTCAGTCGACCTATGGGAAGAAGCCCATCGCCGTACCCTAGACGAGGTCGCTCCCCGACGCGCCGCAGCCGTTCACCGTCGCCGTACAGAGGTACCAGCCGCTCCCCTAGCCGCCGCGCCCAGGAAAACTAAGCGAGGCGACCATCTACGGAGGTGAGGCCGCCGCAGATGAAAATCCTCCATGGACGACAGTTGCCAAGATGTCGGGAAATCTCATCGACGTCATAATCGACAGCCAACCTGTCCGGGCACTTGTTGATTCAGGAGCCTCTTTTTCTGTATTATCGGATAATTACCGCCGCACACTAAAGAAGACAATGTTCTGTGATACGGGAGCATCTGTGCTGAAGGTCGCGAATGGAAAGTACGTCCATCCAGCAGGAACTTGTGTCGCAAGAATAACCATCAACAACAGGACGCAGCCGTTTGAATTTGTCGTGTTAACAGAATGTAGTCACAATGTCATCCTCGGATGGGACTTCCTTCAGGCATCCCAAGCTATCATTGACTGTGGAAGATCTGAGCTGCAAATTGAAGAAGTTGTTCCGCCGGATACACGTAATACAGAATTTTCTGGGAAGCTATTCGTCATTGACAATGTGACGATACCGCCGTTGCAATGAGAAGAGTTGCAGTCACAAACACAGATGACTGGTTAAACTGTGAAGTTCTTGTTGATAGTAAAAAGTATATGAGGCTCACAAAACAAATTTACATACCAGCGGCTATCATAAGCATTACCGGTGGTCAAGGAGAGATTTGGCTAACAAATTGTCACGAGCAGTCACAAATTATCCCCATGGGAATGTGTATCGAGACAGCTGAACCAATACAGGACGGTGAGCTCAATGTCATCAATGAAGACCCATGCCCTGCTGTTAGTACAGACAACACGCTGGAGGAAACAAACGCAGAACTGCCAATAGGGCCTGGACTGACCAAGGAACAACGCCAGCGGGTGTTAGGTATACTACGCCAATTTTCGGGTGCATTCACACCTCAGCAGGGGAAAAGTAAGATGAATCGGCCCACGATAAAGCACCGTATGAATACTGGGGATCATCCGCCAATTAGCCAGCGTTCATATAGAGTGTCGCCAGCTGAAAGACGGATAATTCGGCAGGAAGTGGAGAAGATGTTGCGAGATGACATTATTCAACCTTCGGAGAGTCCTTGGTCGTCTCCGGTGGTCCTCGTAAAGAAGAAGGATGGCACGTGGCGATTCTGTGTCGACTATCGGCGACTGAACAGAATCACAAAGAAAGATGTCTACCCACTGCCGCGTATTGACGACACCTTAGACTGCTTGAAAGGAGCTACATACTTCTCAACTATGGCCATGCAGACAGGTTACTGGCAAATCGAGGTTGACGAAGCTGACAGGGAGAAGATGGCTTTTATTACACCTGACGGCCTCTATGAATTTAAAGTAATGCCATTTGGATTATGTAATGCTCCAGCCACATTCGAACGCATGATGGACAACTTGCTTCGACACCTTAAGTGGACGACATGTCTCTGCTATTTAGATGACATTGTCGTTTTCTCGAAAACATTTGAAGAACATCTGAGTCGCCTGTCAACTGTGTTGAAGTGTGTTCAGGCTGCAGGTCTCCGCCTCAATCCAAAGAAGTGCCTCTTCGTCGCCAAAGAGATAAAAATCCTGGGGTACCTAGTCAACGGAGATGGTGTTCGTCCTGATCCAGATAAAGTAAGGGCAGTCACAGAATTTCCAACTCCTCAGCACATTCGTGATGTGAGAAGTTTTCTCGGGCTGTGCTCATACTACTGACGTTTCATAAAAGGATTTTGTAACAAGGCACGTCCATTACAAGAACTTCTGCAGGGAGACGCCAAATTTTACTGGGATGAGACAAAAGAAAGAGCTTTCCGGGCACTTAAGGAGGCTCTAACTTCCGCACCAGTGCTAGCCTTGTACGACGAGAATGCAGAAATGGAAATTCACACAGACGCCAGTGGCTATGGGATTGGTGCAGTGCTTGTACAAGTTCAGGAAGGTGCCGAAAAAGTGATAGCCTATGCGTCAAGAGTACTCTCAAAGTCCGAGATAAACTACTCTACAACTGAAAAAGAATGTCTCGCGGTTATCTGGGCTATCAACAAGTTCCGGCTGTATTTATTTGGCAAACCATTCACCGTCGTGACAGATCACCATTCTTTGTGTTGGCTGACTAGCTTGAAGGATCCATCAGGTCGACTAGCAAGATGGGCACTAAGACTCCAAGAGTACGATGTCACAGTGGTATTCAAAAGTGGGCGCAAACACAAGGATGCCGACTGCCTTTCAAGGAATCCATTAGTGGAACACAACAGCATTAATGAAATTTCAGCTCTCATGTTGATGTTACAGCTGAACAGAGGGAAGATCCAACACTATTAAAAATGATAGAGGCCTTGGAGAGAGGAGAACCGACCAATGGAGAGTTCCAGCTTATAAACGGAACATTGTACAAGAGCAACTACGATCCACTGGGCCCCAAATGGCTACTTGTTGTTCCAGCTCATCTCCAGCCAGCTATTCTCAAATATTTCCATGATGCCCTAATATCCGGTCATCTTGGATTCGTGAAGAACCTAGACAGAATCAGACGCAGGTATTACTGGAAAGGTCTCTACCGATCTGTCAAGCACTATGTGAGTCACTGTAAAGAGTGCCAGCGATGGAAGCATGTGCCGCAATTACCTCCAGGACATCTCGTACCGATTCCGCCGGCAGCAGCTCCATTCCACCAAGTTGGGATCGATCTTTTAGGGAGGTTCCCGAAGTCGACAACTGGTAACCGTTGGATAATAGCCTGCACTGACTACCTCACACGCTACGCTGTCACCAAAGCTGTGCCAACTGCAGAAGCTCCAGAGATTACAAAATTCCTTGAAGAAGACATTACTTTGAAGCATGGAGCACCACGTGTCATGATATCTGATCGTGGAAAAGTATTCCAGTCAAAACTAGTATCTTTTAGGGAGGTTCCCGAAGTCGACAACTGGTAACCGTTGGATAATAGCCTGCACTGACTACCTCACACGCTACACTGTCACCAAAGCTGTGCCGGTGCAACATTGTCCACAGAATGACAACTGCATACCATCCTCAGACAAATGGTCTTACGGAACGTTTTAACAAAACGTTAGCCGACATGCTGTCGATGTACGTCGATGTTGAGCAGAAGGATTGGGATACAATTCTGCCAGTCGTGACATTTGCTTACAATACCGCAAGAAAAGACACCACAGGCTTCACTCCGTTTTTTCTGCTCCATGGCCGTGAAGCTGAGACGACAATGGATACACTGTTCCCGTTCCAACCGGACGACACTCAGGATGACTATGTTAAACAGCTCATCACCAGGGTCGAAGAAGCAAGACAGCTGGCTCGCATACGGACACTGGACGCCCAGGAGAAGGACCGTCAGCGGTATAACGACAAGCACCGACCTGTTGTGTACAGCCCAGGAGATCTGGTATGGATTTTTACCCCTGTACGGAAGGTTGGACTGTCAGAAAAGTTATTGAAGCGATACTTTGGTCCGTATCGTGTCATACGCCGCCTGTCAGACGTCACATACGAAGTTGAGGATTATGAGCTGTCGTCAAAACGTCAAAAATGAAGAGACATTGTTCACGTCCTGCGCATGAAGCCTTACTACGATCCTGAAGAGCAGGTAGACGACAATGGCTTCTTGTTCAAGGATTTTAAGGATGATAATGTTCCTGATGAAGCCACGACAGGAACGTCTGTCGTCGATAATCGCGGAGAAGGGAAGGGTTCTCTTGAACTGTCATACAGAGGACCCATGACACGGTCAAGATCCAGGACATTGCAGCTGGCTCCACAGGGATCATAACAGCGGCGCTGTTTCTCCAGGAGAGGGAGCAATGCCGCGAGAGACCATGAACACCAACTGCCGGCGTGGCGCAGGGGATAGCGTCACAGACTGCGGAGCAGAAGGTCGCCGGTTCAATCCCGCCCACCGGCAAAAATTTATTTCTTTGTAATTTACAATTCCAGAAGGTTCTACATCTTTCTTATGTTCACTTGTAAATTCTACTTGTTTCTTATGTTAACTGTTCTTCTAATTTCTGGTAAATTCTGTCTGTGTATAAATAGCAGAGCACTCTGCCTGAGAGGCAGTCAGTGCTGCGTGTATGTTGAGTTCGTAATAAACGTGCTTTCAGTATAAGTGCTGTGTTTAGTTGCCTTTGAAGTCAAGCCTGCTTCCATTGCATCGCGACAATATATATATATATATATATATATATATATATATATATATAAAGTGGAAAACTTGTTACCATAAATCTTGGAAAGTTATTGACTGATTTACACAAATTTCAAATTTTTACACTATACTCTATTGATAATGCAGATAGGCACATTATATATGTTCTAATAATACAAATAATACATAAAAGTATGTTTGACAGATAAAAAGGAAATGTTATTAGCAAAAAACTACAAATGTTTTTGACTGAATTACTTCAAATTTTTATATAATGCTAAAATGTATACAGTTGTGGAGAACGTGGATGGTAAACTTTGGTTTATTGAGGGAATTTTGGGAATGTGAGGTTCATCTGTAAAGGAGACTGCATATAGAATGCTTGTGCAACCCTTTTTGAGTATTGCTCAAGTATTTCAAATTCATACCTGCTCAGTTAAAGGACAACATAGAAACAATTTAAAGTTCAGTCTCTTCAAAAATTGTGGAAAATTTGAAAGCCACAATTTGTAGCTGAATGAAGAATGATTCTTTTGTTGCTAGTTTCCATTTGTGTAAAGGCCACAAATATAAAATAAGAGAAATTAGGTTTCATACAGATGCATACAAGCATCCATTTTCCCTTGTTCTATCTGGGAGTGGAACAGAAAGGGAAATGACTAGTAGTGGTATGACGTATCCTCTGCCAAGCACCTCTTAGTCTATTGTGGAATATGTATGTAGATGCAGATATAGCAAATATTCATATGAAAATAGACTATATATTTTTTCTGTTAACCTGACTGTGCGATGGACACTATGTTGTACTGGAAAATGAACTTTTCTTTTCTTTACTGCAATTTATCTCAAACAAGATAGCAGGCCATTTAAATATATCACTACTCTTTCTCTCTCACACACTCTTTTACATATGCACACACAAATATATGAGACAATGGAGGGGGAGAGACTAACATAGATTAATGCCAGGGGGATGGTGGGAAGAGAGAATGTATCAGAGAGCAAGTTACTTCCTGTGTACCTCTGAGGAACTGGTGGTAGATTGGCATATCCACATTGCATGGTGTCTGGAGTCATTAGATGGTATGCTCCACCATGGGTTATTAGCTGTCCCCCATGTGAACCATTTATCTGTGCCATTTATGTGTCCACCCAATTTGTTCGTGGTCATACTAATTTAAGATGCTGTGCAATGAACGAATGCGAATTGGTAAATGACATCCATTGTTTTGCATGTGACACCATGAATGGTGTAGCTTTTCCTTATGGTGGGGCTGGATTAAGTGGTTATGATGGGAAGCATGGGGTACATCTTGCAATGGAGGCAGATGCATGGATGTGATGATACCAGCACACCCAGCATTAACTTGACAACATGATTACCCCCCCCCCCCCCCCGGCACTTATGAAGTGTCCACTTCCAGTCCACAAAGATGTTATGAACCTATTGATGTGATGTGGAACAATATTCAGGTTAATTACAGTGATTAGGCTAATGAACTGTGTGACATATGGTGCAGATAATCAGTTTTGTGAATGACAAATTTCATTTGAATATCTCAGGAACACTTTTACTAAGATGGTGTGGTGAGTGTATTACAGTGTAGTTAATAATGACACCATAATTAGTATTAATACAAAGCCACAAGATAATAGTGAAACTCTTCTGGTGCATTTGTTTTCTTAGCTCTAATCATTTTTAATAGTTAGCTTGTGAAATGAATTAACTAAATTAGAAAGTACTAAAATATACCTTGTTCCTGACAATAAAGCCTGCTACAACTGGTGCAATAATTCCAGACAGATTTGCCACAGTCGCAGAAATTCCATTTAATATACTGCTATGTAATGGTGACAGTTCCATAAACAGTGAGCTGGAGAAATAAAAACAACTAAATCAGCTTAAAGAAAAATGAAAATCGAGTTGAAATTATACACTTGTGCAACGTAGGACAAGACTCATCAACTTGCACAGAACAACAAGTATAAATAAACATTATTCAGGAATGAAAAATCTAGGTTAGAATTTCAATGGCGTAATGAGGATAGGATGCAACTGACAATAAAAGATGATTGTTCAGGTGCAGACAAACATGTAGAAAATATAGTCAGACTCACTCAGCTTAAGCCACAGCCTTTGGAACACACAGAATCATTAACTTGGAACACATTGGGCGAAGACGAAGGTCATGTGTGAGTGAGTTGTGCATGTGTGGTTTTATGAATATGTATGTGATCTTTATTAGATAACAGCTGTGGCCTAAGTTGTGTGAGACTGATAGTCTTTTTTACATGTATGTCTGCTACATTATATTATTTTGGAAAGGATAGGTTGCTACTCATCACATAGATGCCTGATGAGCCACAGAAAGCCGCACATAACAGAATAAACAATTCACACCCTCACACTCTCACACACACTCTCACACACACACTCACGCACTCACTCACACTAACACACTCACACTAACACACACCCAACCGCCGTCTGGCTATTGAGGCTGGACTGCAACACAGCTGAGGTGAGAGCAACCAGTGGTGTGGCTGAGGAAGCAGCATGGTGCGGGAAGCAGGAAAGGAGGGAAGGAATGCCGGTGGGGATGGAGCAATTCCTAAGTGCTGTCTGACAGATAGGAAGGGACTGGAGCCAGTTCCTTCCCATCTGTCAGACAGCACTGACATATTGTTCCATCTCCACCGACATCCCTTCCCTCCCTTCCTGCTTCCCTCTCTTCCTGCTTCCCTCTCCATGCTGCTTCCCCACCCCCACCACTGGTTGCTGTCGCCACAGCTGTGTTGCGGTGCATTCGCAACAGCCAGATACAGCAGTGGGTTTGTGTTAACGTATGTTTGTGTGTGTGTGTGTGTGTGTGTGTAGCAGCTGAAAGCTTCATTTTATGTTTATTCCGTTATTTGTGGTTTTTTGCATCTCATCGGGTGTCTTTGTGGTGAGTTAGCAACCTATCCTTTCCAAAATATTGTTGAATCCTTTAAGGTATTTACATTATATTATTAAATATTATAGACAATAAATTCCTAGCATGAAAATTATATATAAAAAATAGATGAAGATTACTCACCAGGTGAACGAGCACAGGTGTGATAGTAGCACAAATAAATGAAACACACACACACACAAATGCAAGCTTTCACAACCCAGTTGCTTCTTCAGGCAGAAGGGAAGGAGAGGAGAGGGAAAAGGAAATGATGAGGGTTTTAAGGGAGGGGGTAAGGAGCCATTCCAATCCTGGGAGAGGAAAGACTTATCTTGGGGGAAGAAAAGGAACGTAAACAAATACACAGACACCCACACATTTACACAGACGCAAACACACCTAGGCATTTCTACAGTATGTCTGCCTAGGTGTGTTTGCGTCTGTGTAAATGTGTGTGTATTTGTTTACATTCCTTTTCTTACCCCAAGGTAAGTCTTTCCCGGGATTGGAATGGCTCCTTACCCCCACCCTTAAAACCCTCATCATTTCCTTTTCCCTCTCCTTCCCTTCTTCCTGAAGAAGCAACTGGGTTGCGAAAGCTTGCGTTTGTGTGTGTGTGTGTGTGTGTGTTTTATTTATTTGTGCTACTATCACACCTGTGCCTGCTGAGTAATCTTCATCTATTTTTATATATAATATTAAAATAGATATTGTTGAATCCTTCAAGGTATTTCCGTTGTTTGATTTTAAATATTATTCAGCCATATTTGTACAAAATCTCTCATAGATCAAAATAAGGAGCTTTAAATATTCTGTCTGGGGTGATGCTTGCCTCAGAAAAGCCTAGGGTTAGTGAATTAAAAAAAAAAAAATCATATTTTTCTCAGCCTGCTTAGCTTGTCTGGATATTCGGGGTCATGAATTTGCAGGTATGAGATCCTACCTACGTGTTCTTACACATGCCTGTTAGTTGTGCACAACTTGGAGGCCTGGGTCTGCTGACGAGGGTACACCACCCAAGAGGTGTTGGCAGAATTAGAGAGACAATTTCTGAACTGATCCACCGATGTGGGATCAGCTTTGCTCAGATCTTGGAAAATCAATGTGGCACGATTGCACACTTGAGCGCAGGTGGCCTCCAAACCTTTCAGGCATTTACCTTCCAGCTCTGCTAGAATCTCACTAACTTCAACTTCACCTCTCAACTTTAATTATGTAACTGCTAGGACAATTGTCGTCCCCCACTCTGGTGTAACCAAATGTTATGTAACTTTAGAACTCCTCTTAACTTCAACAGCAAATTCAAAACCTTGTCATAATCAGTTAAATGCCAAAACCCCAGCCATGAGTCTTCTGGTACACTTGATTTAAGAAAATAAAAGAGCAAGTAAAACATATGAATATGTATTGAGATTATCAGAACACCTCATTAGAATACAGACAGCAGTATGATGACAGATCACAACTCTGTTGCATTCCATCTCTTGACCATGCTCTTAATTGGATGTTACACCCTGTATGTTATTCGTAGATCTCTATTGTTACACACATAAATACTATTTCCTTCAAATATAGCAGTTAATTCCAATAAATATAAAAATAATAATGGGATATTGACAGGAATCTTGATGATTTTAAACAGAGCTTGTCTTCTGGAATCAGTAACTATAAAAACTATTTACTTCAAATGAAAATTAGCAGGCCACAGTTGTGTGGTAAATTAAAGACAATTTACCAGATTTCAACACCTAGTAAGGGTGTATTCATAAGAAGTATTGATAAATTCATAGCCTAGAATAGATTACAAATACTATATTAGAAAATCATTGCATGAAATATTTTATTGATAAAGAAAAAATAGTGATGACAACAGGTAAATTGTGTAATCACATGAAAAATGTTAAATTAGGGCATACCATGTTCAAGTTGCATAAAACCAACATTAGGTTTATCAATAAAACACTTCATTCTAAGCAAACTGGCAAATGATAGCAGGTTTGTAAATGTTAATAACAAATCATGACTAGTATCTAAGGGCTGCTGTAGCAATTGATGATGAAGCAGCACCAGACTGACCCACTGCATGTACCAGCAGTGGTCAGGTCACTCACAGTGCCATCTAGTAACAGCTTCTTCACTCAGATAGTTAAAACATAATAAAGTGCATTGTGTGCAGAAAAAGTTAACAAAGACACATAAAATTACAGACTAATTTCAAATTTAGACAGAGAATAAATTGCAATCAGACTGGAGCATATTGCAAAAATTATTTCCAGTGCAACAGCGGTCTAAGATACAAACCTGAAGTTACATGTTTTTCTATATTATGAATTCTGTTTAATAAGGAGGAAGGAAACATTATAACTGATATCTATGTGAAGAACCCAAGACAAAAATACAGCCTCAAGGGTCCCTGAGTAACGGTTTCAGAACACTGAAAAAAATCCGTATTATGCAATTGTAACTGTTCATTATGATGATAGTTGGGTGAGTATAGTTCGCTGAGGGATTGCGTGAATATATGTGTTTCTTTTTCTGATGAAGGCCATGGCCGAAAATTTAAGTTGTTTGAATGTGATTATTTTCGTGCCTGTCAGCAGCTCGCGAGCCTCTTTATGGTGAGTTGTTACCTATACTCCATTATTGATATAACTGTTCATTAAGTATGAAATTATCTTTAAAATGTTTAAAAATTCCAGTTCTTCAAGAATGTCAAGATTTTTCCCTTTATCCTCTATAAGCAAGATTCTAATGTCCTGACTTCTTTTGATATGTGATTTCCTATTAAAAAATGATCACATTTTATTGGTTATGAACTGTAGTCTGAAACTGAAGAAAGGTAGGTGTGGTGTCGCACAAGTACAAAGTGCGCGCCACCTACTTTCGCCGCGCGCCGCCATGCACGCACGGCGCGGCGTTCTCACGACGACAGCCACGAGCGCCCTCTGCGACAACTCCGCTCGTGGCCACCACGGAAAGACATCGGTCACTTCGGACTGAGATAGCAACGAGTTAGGACCTTCGTAATCAGATAGGCACCAGTGAAGACTTTGCTATCGTACAGGCACTAGGCAGGCCTCTAACAACTATGTATCAACATTCTGCAGTACTATGTAAAAGTTAAGTATTGTTACATTCTGTGCAATATATATCTCTTTCTAATTTACTTGAGTGTTTATAGTTTCTGGCTGCTCCCCTCCGTACCTGCACCAGCGTGTCGGTCTCATTCCACTCGGCCACCGACACCTACGACGAGGCTGGGACACAAAAGCGGCGACGAAGTTGGGACACAAAAGTGGCGACGAGGATGGGATACAAAAGTGGCGACGAGGAGTGATAGAACCTTGGATCAGCCCGCTTGCAGCAGCCAGACAGCAGCAGTCGGAGCACGCAAAAATTGCTCCCGCCCACCCACCCACCCTTATTATAAGATTTTTGGGGGAACATATTCTGTTACGTATTTTGTGGACTTTTTTGTTGCAGAGCGAGTCCTCTTTCATATTGCATTTGTGTTTTGTTATAAGTTACTTGTATACGCGGCGCCTAATCGGTCAGCATGGCCACTACCCCGAACCCGAACTTAATGGAAATTATTCAGTTACAGACGGCGCAAATAACACAACTTCTCCAGGCTGTGGCCCAGCTCACGGCGCAAGCAGCTAACCAACAACAACAGCCGCCGCTTCAGCAGCCCACACCTGCCGCCGCAACGCTTCCTACCTTTCGCCAGTACAACGAACGTGAGGAAGAATGGAGCGACTACTTCGCACAGTTTCAAGAACTCGTCGCGGCTCATCAAATTACAGGTCAGAAAGTTAAGCATCTTTTGTTGTCTGTGGTGGGCCCCAAAACCTTCGTATTACTGCAGAAACTATTTCCGCAAGCATCTCCTCGTGATGTAGACTTTGAACAAATAGTAGAGGCACTAAATGCTCATTATGAGAGAAAAGTTCTTGTAGCCGTTGCACGATACCGATTTTTCAGACTTAAAAAATTACCGCAGCAGTCACACCAAGAGTGGATTACGGAATTGAAGGGCTTAACCCGCCAATGTAAATTTACTTGCTCTTGTGGACTTTCGTATAGTGACGTGATGTTGAGGGATGCGATTACGCAGAATATTCAGGACCCCAGAATTAGAGCAGCAATTCTGAAACAGTCTGACCCCTCATTAGACAGTGTACTGCAGCTTATAGAAGCGCATGATACTTTTGACTTAGCAGATGTAGAAATGCAAAGCCACAGTGTAAATTCAGTTCGCCGTAACGGACGCTTTCCTAGCCGTAGTTCTCAGTGTAGCACTAGTGATTCTTACAATAGTACAGGCCGTGCTGAACAGACAGTGAACAGTAGACAGTGTAAAAGTGCGACACAAAGGTCGCCCCGTCGTGTTAGAAACAGTGATTTGAATAACGGGCGCCAACGCTCATTTCAGAAAAATGTACGTAAATCTTGCCCCCAGTGTGTGTCTTGCCACAAGCGTGCTCATTGCCCTAGTCGCAAAGCAACCTGTTATCAATGTGGCAAATCGGGACATGTGCAGTCTGTGTGTATGCAAATTAAAAACTCAAAGAATGGTACCGTTAGAAACAGTGCTTCGCAAAGTGCGAGAGCAGTTCATTCTGTAAATGTTATACAGGCTGTGGAATTGAACAGTGCTTTCCTTGGATCTCAATTGCAAGAAAGTAGTTCTGCGCCTATGGCAAAACTATATAGTGCACCACGTAGCAAGCGCCGACGAGCGCGTAAAACAGTGCAACGGAAAAGGGTTCGGGACAAGCAAAAAGACTATGAACAGTGCATTCCTGTAGTGAAAATAGTGCCTTCTGCAACTGCTCCTTGTAATAGTGCCCAGCACTGTGTAGCTAGTGACAGTAGACATCAAGTAGCTACTCAAAAGTGTAGTGCAGTAGTTAGTAAATCTGGAGTAGCTTCGCAAGCTTGCGCGGACGCCGATCCGACGGTAGTGCCTTCTAGTGACAGTGTTGTTAATCCGCTGTGTGCCGAGTCTGCGCCGCTTCCTTCACTACGCGGCCCGCGCATGCGCAGCAAACAAACCGTAGCAGACGTTGCCCACCTTCACGCACCTGTCGTGCGCCAGAAGCACAAACTTTTTGTAAATCTCTCCATAGAAAATAAGACTGTGCAATTTCAGCTTGATACTGGTTCCGCTGTCACATTAATAAATAACGATACTTATGAACTTCTGGGTTCGCCAAAATTGTCGCCGTCACAGCAAGTGTTAACAGCTTATACAGGTCAAAATATTCCCGTGCTAGGAACGTGTAGCCTGCCCGCCTCTTTTCAAGGTGTAACAAAAACAGTTGCTTTTGTAGTTCTTCAGGCCAAATCGACACAGAACATTTTTGGACTAGATGCTTTTGACTTGTTTGGTTTATCAATTCAAAGAGATGTGCTTCAAATTTCGTCAATAGTGCCTCAGGATAAAATCAATGCATTGTGTGACAAATATAGTGACTTGTTTTCGCTGGAACTAGGTTGTGCAAAAGGCTTCGTGGCACATGTAACTTTAAAAGAATCTGCAGTTCCAAAATTTCGTAAAGCTAGACCAGTGCCTATCGCCTTGCGTGATACAGTTGCCGAAGAACTTAAACGTTGGCAAGATAGTGGGGTGATTTCTCATGTTTCTGCGAGTCAGTGGGCCTCGCCTATAGTAATTATACCCAAGCCGTCAGGAAAACTTCGTCTCTGTGCGGACTTCAAATCAACAGTGAACAGTTAAACAATTGTAGACACTTATCCCCTGCCCAGACCTGACGAACTAATGGACAAATTAGGACAGTCTCGCTTCTTTTCTAAGATTGATTTAGCAGAGGCATACTTACGGATTCCACTTGATGACGAGTCGAAAAAGTTTTTCGTCATTAATACTCACATGGGCCTTTTTCAATTTCAACGCCTACCCTTTGGCAGTTCTTCCGCTCCCGCTACTTTTCCGGGGTTTTTTGGAACAGCTGACAGTTTCTGTACCGGGTTGTTCGAACTATTTAGATGACATTGGGGTATCCGGACGTACAGTTGAAGAACATTTAGCAAACCTGGAGTGCCTTTTCAATGTTTTGACTGCAGCAGGTCTACGTTGTCATAAAGCAAAGTGTTCATTTTTTTCAAACTGAAATAGAGTACCTAGGCCATGTGATCAATGCCCAAGGAATTCATCCCTTACAGTCACATCTTCGAGCAATCAAAGACTTGCCTCCTCCTAAGAATGTGCACGAATTGCAAGCAGTAATGGGGAAGCTGAACTATTATTTCAGATTTATTCCCAATGCGTCTCAGATTGCAGCTCCACTGCATCACTTACGTAGGAAGAATGTTCCTGTTGTATGGTCTAAAGATTTTTCAGGTTGCCTTTGACAAACTAAAGACTGCACTAATCAGTGATGCATGTTTGATTCCCTTTGAACTCTCGTCGGGTTGCACAGGAAACAGCTGCGGATGCAGACCTAAGTGTGGTAGCACGTTTTGTTCGCTCAGGGTGGCCTGCCAGAGCCAAAGACATTGATCGGCCTCTGGTTCGACGTTATTTTGCACAACGTCATGCATTATCTTTAAGTCAGGGTGTACTGTTGTTGCATACCGACAACGACCAAGCAAGAGTGATTGTTCCTCGTTCCCTGCAACGAGAAGTGTTACGCCTCCTGCATCAAGGACATTGGGGCATTGTTAGGACAAAGCAACTGGCCAGACGTCATTGTACCTGGGCTGGTATGGACGCTCAGATAGAGAGCATGACGTCACAGTGTACTGTTTGTGCGGAGCATCAGGCGGCTCCTCCGCAACGTTTCTCGGACTGGCCACGCCCCAAGGGACCATGGCAACGTTTACACATTGACTTTGCCGGACCTTTCTGGAATACGCGCTGGTTAATTGTTGTAGACGCTTTCAGCAAGTTTCCTTTTGTGATTGCCATGAACTCAACGACAGCTTCTAGTACAATTAGTGCCTTAACATCAGTGTTTTGCATCGAAGGCTTGCCTGAAACTGTCGTCAGTGACAATGGACCTCAGTTTGTTAGTGCGGAATTTCAACAGTTTTGTCGTGTGAATGGCATTCAGCATATTACCACTGCACCTTTTCACCCTCAGTCCAATGGTGAAGCAGAACGTTTCGTTCGAACATTCAAGTCTCACATGGAGAAGATGAAAGGTCAGCACTCCAGGCAGCAAGCTCTTCAAATTTTCCTGTCTACGTATCGGTGCATGCCACGTGACGGCCCGTCTCCTGCCGAGCTGCTACACGGCCGCCGTTACCGCACTCTCCTTCACCTGCTGCAGCCTCCCACGCACCGAGTCGGTTCGTATGGCACTACGCGTTTTCAGGTTTCTACGCCGGTGCTGTACAGGGTGTTTGCTGGAAACAAGAAGACATGGTTGCCGGGCACCATTCAGCGCGTGCTCGGTAGCAATATGTATGTTGTACGTTCTTCCACAGGGTCGGAGCTGCGGCGCCACGCAACCCAATTGCGCCTGCATAGGCCGCGCGATCCTGTCTCCGGTTTCTTGATTCCAGACCCAGTTCACCGCCAGGGAGCACAAACACATCGTTCGTCAACGGGTCCAGCGTCCCCGGACTACGAGATCGTCCCGATGGAGATCGACGCGACGCCGCCGCTGTCGCCGCCGCAGATGACAGCGTCACCGAGAAGGACTCCGGGACCGTGCGTGCCGCCGCCGCCTGGGCCACGCACCTCAGAAGAAGATGACCTGCTCCCTCTGGGCGGGGGGGTGCGCCCTTCCCCAGGTTTCGGTGGGTTCCCTGGAGGATCGCAAGGCGGATGCCGGGGCGCGGACGGCGTCTCGATCCCAGCCTCAGCTACGACGCCCGTCCCACCAGTAACGCCCCCGCCCAGGCCCTCCTCCCAGTGCCGTCGCCGTGGCCCTCAGCCCTACGCCACGACGGCGCGGCGGTTTGGGGGGGAGGGATGTGGTGTCGCACAAGTACAAAGTGCGCGCCACCTACTTTCGCCGCGCGCCGCCATGCACGCACGGCGCGGCATTCTCACGACGACAGCCACGAGCGCCCTCTGCGACAACTCCGCTCGTGGCCACCACGGAAAGACATCGGTCACTTCGGACTGAGATAGCAACGAGTTAGGACCTTCGTAATCAGATAGGCACCAGTGAAGACTTTGCTATCGTACAGGCACTAGGCAGGCCTCTAACAACTATGTATCTACATTCTGCAGTACTATGTAAAAGTTAAGTATTGTTACATTCTGTGCAATATATATCTCTTTCTAATTTACTCGAGTGTTTATAGTTTCTGGCTGCTCCCCTCCGTACCTGCACCAGCGTGTCGGTCTCATTCCACTCGGCCACCGACACCTACGACGAGGCTGGGACACAAAAAGCGGCGACGAAGTTGGGACACAAAAGTGGCGACGAGGATGGGATACAAAAGTAGGAGTATAAGGACATGGAACCTGGATAAATTGAATGAACCTTAAGTTCTTGAGAATTTCAAAGGGAGATTCAGGCAACAATTAACAGAAATTGGGGGGGGGGGGGGATAAAACAGTAGAAGAGGAATGGGTAACTTTGAGAGATGAAATAATGAAGGCAAGAGGACCAAATAGGTAGAAAGGGAAGACCTACAAAAAATTCTTGGCTATCATAAGAAACACTAAATTTAATTGATAAAAGGAGAACATAAAAAAATGCAGTAAATGAAGCATGTAAAATGAAATACAGACAACTAAGAAATGATTCTGACAGGAAGTGCAAAATGGCTAAGCAGGAGTGGCTAGAAGCCAAATCCAAGTCTGTAAAAGAATGTATAACTAGGGGAAGAATAGATATTGCCTAGAGGAAAATAAGAGAGACATTTGGAGACAAGACAAATAGCCATGTATGAATATCAAGAAAACTGGTTCTGAGTAAAGAAGGGAAAGCTAAAAGGTGGAAAGAATATATAGAGGTGCTTTATAAAGTAAATGAACTTACAGACAATATCACAGGAAGGGAAGAGCAATTAGATGAAGATGAAATAGGAGATACTATACTGAGAGATGAATTTGACAGAGCCCTGAAAGACCTAAGACGAAACTAGACCCTGGAGTAGATGACATTCCCTCAGAGCTACTGAAGTCTCTGGGAGAACAAGTCATGACAAAACTATTTCAGCTGGTGCATAAGATGTATAAGACAGGTGAAATACCCTCAGTCTTTAAGAAAAATATAATAATCACCATTCCAAAGAAAGGAGGAGCAGACAGATGCAAAAATTACATAATTTAATAAGCCATGGTTGCAAAATTTTAACTTGAATTTTTTACAGAATGATGGAAAGGCTGACAGATGCTGACTTCGGTTAAGATCATTTCAGATTCAGGAGAGATATAGGAACATGGGAGGCAATACTCACCTTACAACTTATCTTAGAAGACAGATTGAGGAAAGGCAAACCTACATTTCTAGTGTTTGTAGACTTGGAGAAAACTTTTGACAATATTTATTGGAATACACTCTTTCAAATTCCGAAGTCAGCATGTGTAAAATATAGGGAACAGGAGGTTATTTACAATCTGTACATCAACCAAACAACAGTTATTAGGGATTGGGGGGGGGGGGGGGCATGAAAGGAATGCACTGATTGGGAAGGGAATTAGACAGGGTTGTAGTCTTTCTCCAATGTTATTCAATTTGCACCTTGAGTAAGCTGTGTAGGAAAGCAAAGAGCAATTTGAAGGAGTTCAGAATGAAGAAATAAAAACATTGCGTTTTGCTGATGACATTTTAATTCTGTCAGACGCAAACGCACCTAGGCAGACTGCCTAGGTGTGTTTGCGTCTGTGTAAATGTATTGGTGTGTGTGTATTTGTTTACCTTCCTTTTCCTCCCCCAAGGTAAGTCTTTCCTCTCCTGGGACTGGAATGGTTCCTTACCCCCTTCTTTAAAACCCTCATCATTTCCTTTTCCCTCTCCTTTCTTTCTGCCTGAAGAAGCAACTGGGTTGCGAAAGCTTGCGTTGTGTGTGTGTGTGTGTGTGTGTGTGTGTGTGTGTGTGTGTGTGTGTGTGTGTGTGTGTGTGTATTCTTTTATTTATTTGTGATGCTGTCACACCTGTGCTCCTTCGCCTGGTGAGTAATCTTTGTCTATTTTTTATATATAATTTTTCGTGCTAGGAATTTTTCGTCTTAATATTCGTGTCTTTATAGTTTTATATATATATATAAATAGATGAAGATTACTTACCAGGCAAAGGAGCACAGGAAGTGATAGTAGCACAAATAAATTAATAAATTCACACACACACACACACACACACACACACACACACACACACACACACACACACACACACACAAACGCTAGCTTTCGCAGTCTAGCTGCTTCTTCAGGCAGAAGGGAAGGAGAGGGAGCAGGAAATGATGAGGGTTTTAAGGGAGTGGGAAAGGAGTCATTCCAATCCTGGGACAGGAAAGACTTACCTTGGGGAAAAAAAGGGTAAACAAATACATACACACCAGAGCCGTGCAGCACGCCACATTTACCCTCCCGAGCTCGCTTGCGTCTGGCCGCTGCGCTCTGCTGCCCGCACCGCGGGTAGTCGAGCCCCAATGCACCGCTGTACACAGCGAGCGAGCTGCGATGCGCCGTCGAGTCCCGACACTTGCCGAGCGAGCGGGTACCCGTCGAGCCCGTGCAACAGCCATACAGATGGCTCTGCGAACGGGGGAATGCATACAGTTCTGAGCAAGGCGTTGTAATACTCACAGTGTAGGCTTCACGCACCTTTTATATTACCTACATTGCCATTTATAAGTTATCGATCGTTATGTCTGAAATAAATAGCGAACAGGACAGATCGTACCAACGTGCAAGGAGTAGACGATCCGAGGAAGAGAAAAAAGACGTTTCCAGGAAACTCACGGAGAGAATCTACAAGCGTTTAAAGATATCTGGAGACAGCATTGTATGGGAGCGTTTTATGTTGATTGTAGGTAATGAAAATAAACCTGTGGGATTTACAGAGTGTAATGGCTGCCGTAAATTATTGTCGTTCCATGATGGCAGTACCACTACGCTGTTACGGCACCTGAATAGCTGCAAAGCTTATCTTAATACTGATTTGAACGGTTGTAGCAATATTCCAGGGTCAGAAAAATCTTTTGTGCTGGAGAAATGTGTAAGAAAGTGTGCGATAGATTTGCGGCCCTTCAGCACAGTTGCAGCAGAAGGATTTCGAGACCTCGCACGGACTTTGATGGAGATAGGAGCACAGTACCCCACTGCAAGTGCCAAAGACGTTCTTCCTCATCCTTCAACAGTTTCTAGAAACGTAAAAAGATTAACAGACGAATACCTGTTCGCAAACTACTGGCTTTTTAAAGATTTCCTGTTTACCTTGGCAGAATTTTAGCTAGATAATTAGTTGGACAACCTTGAACAAATTTAAATATCACATCATCGTAGGGCATATAATTTTTTGTCACATACATGAAATACATAGATTTACTAGCAACAAGGAACTGAAGAGATTTAAGGAATAATCTTGTTCTTTATGTTAGAGCCATCACATAGTTTAATATGAAGTTAAAGTGAAACGCTGTGTAAGTAAATACTGAGCAAAGTATAAAACTACCTACAAATTTGCTGGAGCCGGCTAACGCGAAGCCAACGACTTTCAACATGTTTAATTTCCGGCGAGAGCCGATTCGGCTACCGTTTTGCTTCTGCACCACAAAATTGCACGATCTGCTTTTACCAGGTGCATTACTGCACACGTCAATTTTTTTTCCTTCCAACTGATACTACACCGACAATTCAGTCAGTGAGGAAAAATCACAAGTGTTTCAAGATACATGAAAGACTGTCCAGCAACTGCGACCTTGAATGTCATCTCTCGAATAGTGGTGACTCCCTCGGGGTTTCAGCTACCATCAGCCAAAGGGAAAAGGAGGAATATAAAATAAAAGAAAACCACAACAATGGTCCACACGCCTGTATCGAGGAACAGTAATTAGTTTACTTCCCTTGGAGTGATTAAGCGTAAGCTGAACCTCCTAACATTCTACCAGTTAATCGTTTCTAATGACCTCGATTGCAACTGAACTTTTATTCTTATTTTTATTTATTTACTTATTTTTTCTTAGCAGCAAGGAAACATCAAGCAATTTAGCGAAATGTCCACAGAAAAGCTGTTCGAACACGTGCTGAATGCGTATACTTGCTATCGCAGCAGTAATGCTGCTCATTAACTCGCAATTACTCACGATTTGAGACCGCTCTATTACACTCACGTTAATGAGTATTCTAAAATGCATCGGTTAGTAAGCTTCTCGCTATCTAACTTTTTCAGTACATGGTTTGTAAATGAAAAGTTGAATGCTTTGTTAGAAAGCTAAGTTGCTGTACTATCAGATGTCCAAAAATCAGATTTAACCTCATAGTTTCTTCATAATCGAGTGAAAAGCATTATGAAACTGAAAATTCACGCGGAATGAAAAGCAGACATGTTATTTTTTCCAAGGAAAGTAAAGATTTTAAGGTAAAACTAAGTTAATAAACCGATGTGGGATGGTCGTTTGTAACGTGAACAGTTTTTACAGTGTGAAAATCGGAACAGTGTATTTCCCGCTAAGAGTGAAGCGGCTGGCGGGCGGGTGCCCCGGCTAGCAGCAGAGCGGCACGGGCGGCAGGGCGGACCGCGGCTCGCGCGGGTAGTTCGGGTACCCGCGCTGCCCGCCGCCGTCCGGTGGGGCTCGTGCCGGCAGGCCGGGCAGCGCTTGGCCAGGCCCGCCCGGGGGGCGCGGCTACGGGCCCGGGCGGGTAGCGCAGGCCCGCTGCACGTCTCTGATACACACCCACACATATACACAAACGCAAGCACACCTGTCTTTATAGTTTCACATATGTTTAATTTTTATGGGCCCTTCTTCCACAAGCCAACAACACAAGTTTTTCAACTTGTTCGAAACTACATATACGTAGCAGAAAAGTGGGAAACAGTTTGGTAAACATAGAAGAGGTAATGTCACACACTGGAGGGAATGTTTGGTGCAACAAAGCCCGACTCCTTTGTGAGGCCAGGTACACTGTTACAATGAGCTCAGGTGAATAAGTCCTGTGAATATTGCTGAACTGGGTGCAAAGGTGTTGAAGTGAAGGTGCTCGATGAATCTTGTACAGGAGTCCATGAATGATTGAGAAGCCAGAATGTAGCCTGGAGGAGGTTATAATGGCAGATGAAGTTATCATGGCAGGAGACCATTAGTCCATGTCTCATTGTACATATTAAGAAAAACTGGCACAAGCCACACAAAACTCACTTCTAATGTACGCGAGGGCATAGAACGAAACAGCGGGATCACCACTATGGAATATTTGGGGTTGTAGCCCCCAGATAAACTCAAGATTAGCTACACAGCTATACTTTATTATGAAAAGAACAAAGTACAGAAACAGGCTGGCGGAGCTGTGAAGTGGCTTGCACAAAGTGCTTGGTAAAGATATGAGGTTCTTTAGATGGTCGATATGTGCAACTGCCGTAACAACTCTCTTTGAATAAATGTTGTGATATTCCTGTATTGTGAGGTGTCTTTAGTAAGTACTCAGCCACAGTCTGACATGTATCAACACATTGTTTACCTGTAATAAATCACATCATCAAACCCATCTGTGTTGGTATTACAAACTGAAAGTCCTGAAACTTTATTATTTTATACTCTTGACTCATACAACTTTCTGTAATTCAACATTATTTTGAGAATAGATTATAACTCACCAGAAACACAATTGCCAAACTGCTGATAGGCCATGTACAAAAGACAAACACACACACACAAACTTACAGTAGATTTTATCCGCAGCCTTCTTCAGAGTTGAACACACACACACACACACACACACACACACACACACATTCATACAATCACATGAGCTCAACTCACTAACAAATGACTGCCATCTATCTCTGATATGTTCTGAGGACATACCAGCCAGAGACGATGATCATGTGTTAGTAAGTTGTGTTTATGTATGTTCTCAAAACATAGCAGCTGGCGATAATGGCCATGTGTAGTGAGTTGTGAATGTATGGGTGTTCTTTTCTGATGAAAGCTATGTCCAAAAGCTGCATTGTGACTAAGTGATAATCTTTTCTGTGCACCTGTCTGCAGCTTAGTGATTATTTTTGTGGTGACTTCCAACTGACCCTTATCATATTTTTGCATTCCTTCCTGGACTTTCCATTTGCAAGAGTTTGCTTAACAACTTTCTGAAAGGCTCACAATAAAAGTTTTGAGTATACAATTTAACAAATTCTGTAAGTGAATGAAATACTGACTACAGTTCACAAATTGAAACATCAGATTAGTGGTGCTGGAACATTAAAATAGAAAATGAAGTGTGCCCTGCTTACTCTTTGGTAGTGCAGCAGATGATTGAATTCAGTTTTATTCTTTGTCTTTATATAATTTTTCTTCTTTAGAGAAATTAATAAAGAAAATAATTTGCAATTTTATATGTGGGTTAAATTTGTTACTTACATAACTGGTGACCCCAAGAGGTGAAAAAAAACCTTTATGAAACGAAACAATTGTGTGCCGAGTAAACAAACATGAAAGAAACTAATAATATTCTGGAAGCCACAAACGAAGATATATGACAGTTAAAGTAGCAGATTTAAGTTTTGGAACTCACAATGGCGAAAGATACAGCAATGGCAAAACAGAGTCCCTGAACATATAAGCTCCATCAATAATGGATATGCCATGAGCATACATACATCACGAAGAGTTTTGCATGCACATATGTCATTATCAACTATGCCACAGCTGCAGTTAAGAGTACCTCCATTCAAGCCTACACAACCTGACATATGGTTTGCGATACTAAAGAATATCTTTGAACAACAACACATTAATGAAGACTACAAATAATTAACTTTCACAATTAGCAACTTATTCAGTTGGCAACAGCCATTGTGTCCAATGTGATACCACATCCACCGCTCTGAGAATCATACACCACACTTAAACCATCGTTGACTGATTGCTGCATGTGCATGGAATTACAGGTACCTGAGTGGCAAATTTCACAGGTGATGTACCAAGAAAATTGCAGGGAAAGAAGTCAATCTGAAATTTGGAGACATTTATATTCTATAGATGACACAAGCATAATATCTGATGATTTGTTACTGCATGTCTGGTGGCAACAACTTCAGCTGACATCGATTGCATATGAAGGACAGTCTCTTGACATTTCACTGCAGATAGCTGACAGAGCTTTTGCTGCCTTATAGTTGACACTGACAGCTTCTGTAATGACATCAGCTGTCACTCCTGTAATGGAAGCCAATCATGACTCATCACAGTTGTCAGAGGAATCAAAATTAAATTACATAGCTCAAGTTATGGGCAAAAACCAAACATTGCTTAGGGGATACAATGACTGCAAGTCACAATGGACAATATGGCCACTTGACTAAAAGTCTCAGAACTGCAGGCATCCACTAGTAACAAGATGCAGTCACACACCAAACAAGATCAATCTCACACCAATGACTTGCTAGCATCACTGATGGTTTAGCCCATGAGCAACGAGATGCACAAAACCTTGTGGAAACCTAAATGGGGAGGTCAGTCCGCTCTAGGCACTACGGGCTGTGGCACTCACAAACGGCATTGTAACAGAATGAGGAATCAGGCAACAGCGGTAAGCGGAAATGCACTTTCAAGGTAAGGCTCATGAAAGCACGCTTTATAGTAATCCTTTATGTCATTCTGCTATAGGGTTGCCAGATCTCCGGGCGCCGCCCAGAGTGCCCGGGTTTCGAATGATTTCTCCGGGTCTACGGGCCAATGACTCATCTCCGGGCTTGAATGTACACTTCATCTTAACCCTTTTATTTTTATTTTTTTTTTACAACACTTTTTAAGTACTATGCTCATGTAGCGACGATCTACATCGAACTTAAAGTAACTTAAAATAAGGGCGAACACAACATCCATGTCCTAGGGGGGGGATTCGAACCTCTGGCGGGAGCAGCCTCGCGCACCGTGGCAAGACGCCACAGTGCGCTCGGCCATTCCCGGCCGGCTCCTCTCTAGTAATTATGAATAACTTTATATAAATGTCAATTTCTTATTGCAACAAAACGCTACTTTTCTATTCTTCCTCTGAAAACGTTTCATTGTTGCGTCGGTAGTAATCGGCTAGCGCATTATTAAGCAAACACTGTTGCGGCAACATGTCAACTGGCGACGTCTATTATTTGTGTTCGTTCGTTCATTGTTTGTTATCAGTTTACAGGCAATTTCTGGAATACTCGGATCGTGTGCGAACAGACAAGCTTACATTAACTCAGATTAGTGAGTAATTACAGTGAAATGAAGAGACGATATCTAAGTTCGTTCCGTGAAGAATGGTTGCAGGAAGAAAATTATAAAGAGTGGCTACAAAAAGTCGATACTGATGAGTGTATAAGTGCAGAATATGCAATATCTCATTTACTGTTAAGTACGATGGAGTAAAAGCTATGAATAAACATTTACCATCAGAAAGACACAAAGCGAATATTACAACACAAAAGAAGAATCTGTCGCTTCTTAAATTCTTGCCGAAATAATTTTCTGCAGAAGACGACAAAGTCACTGCAACGGAATTAACTTTGACTTACCATGGTGTGAAACACCACCATTCTTACAATTCTCAAGATTGTGGTAATAAGCTCAGTGGCAACGAAAGTAAGATGCGGCCGAACAAAAAGCGAGGCATTAGTAAAAAATGTGCTTCTGCCTTATGCTAAAGAGAAGCTACTACTAAGCGAATTAAAGTAAAATGTTCCGTTTTCATTAGGTTCAGATGCTTCAAACAAGGGCAATAAAAAACATTATCCGATAGTTGTAACATACTTCTCCAAAGATAAGGGAAAATGTAACGAAGTTCTTGATTTCTACGAAGATGTTAACGAATCTGCAGAAGCCATCTCAAACAAACTAAAATCCATTTTGGAAAATGGTTTGACACTAAATAATGTAGTTTCGTATTCAGCTGACAATGCATCAGTTAATTTCGGGAAACACAATTCTGTATTCACTAAATTGAAAGAAGAAAATGAAAACTTAATCAAAGCCAATTGTCATTGTCATATTTTGCATAACTGTGCTAAGTTTGGATTCAAGCTTCTAAAATATAATGAAAATGAGATGTGAAGATTTCTACAACGTGGCTCTTAAAAACAAGACTTTTCTGAATGCAGCGAGATAATCAGCAAAATATAAATAATAAGGTATGTGCCTATAACTGTAATATTTTACTACTGTTATTTTTATTTGCTTCGGTGTAGGTTACATTAGTGGTAAACTAGTAATGGCGGCATTAGTAAGTGATTGGTGATCATATATAGTAATAGAAGTTAATTTTGTTGTGTTTGTAAAACTTGTGACCGTAATGATACACAAAGATCTATTTGATGAAGTCTGCCCCCAATTAGTCAAATGTACAATCAGAAAAAAAAAAAAAATCAACTGTTTGAGCGTCTTGTGGATGGTTATACTGTCCGCGGTTCAGGCCGAGTTCAGGCAGGTCTTTGCTGACCAAATTTGTTCCGCTAACTAGTTTCTGTGATTAAACCATTTTCAAAGCATAAAATATGGGGCAAGTTACATTATATACACTTTGGTAACTCAAGCTGTAAAAAACATCTAATCTTATCCAATTGACTCAAAAACGTAATGAAAATTAAGACACCGTTAAAACACACTGCACTGCACTACGCTTGGAATTAGATGTTTTGTGCAGCTGGGAAAATGTATATAATGCAACTTGCCCCATATTTTACGCTTTGAAAATGGTGTAATCACCGAAACCAGTTAGCGGAACAAATTTGGTCAGAAAAGTGTACAAATATGCATTTTTCAAAATTTATTGATGCCGAGGATCGCTTCACCAAAACGTATGAAGTATTTTTTAATTACACATTGGGCACAGTAGGTGGATGCGTTAATGCAAATGGATCAATTTGTACTGTAAAAAGTAATTACAGGTTCTTAAGATATCATGTCATTGTCCAAATCTCCCGCAGTGCACTGTTATTTACTTATGTCACGACAGTGAAGTAATTTTTGCGTAAGTACAACATAATGGAGAACGAAGCACCAGTCACTGGCCACTACACTTCCCTGTCGAACCTGGCAACTGCGCTGCTAGCTGTCAGAGCTCGACTCTCGCCGTACGTGGTATAACACTGTCGATCAATTCTCTATACAATTCGCAATCGTTGTTGATATCCTGTACTTCGGTGTATAATGTTTAATTGATATTACATTAGAACGTCGATTATCCGAACTAATTGGGGAACGTGGGTGTTCAGAAAACTGGTTTAATCGAATAATCGAACTGTACAGTTTCATTTGCCAATAAGTACTTTACAGTAAATGTATTTATAACAACAGGCATCTCTTTTAGTACAGTAATAATCTCGTATTTATCTCCCATAGAAAGGACAGCACTATTACGTTTAATCATTTTATGTCCTCAAGTTTACTTCTTTACGCGGCAGCAAGTGGTAACAGGGAGCAGACGGTAACTGTGCCCCTTTACATGGAGCCAGTGAAAAGCTCTTCTTGGTGGCGCGCGAAGGCGCAGCTGTTGATGTGATCAGCTTTGATGCTGCCACCCCGACTGAAGTGTGCCGTCTGTTGATCCACAGCAACTGGCGGCCTGGCCGGTCAGCTGCGGCATGTGAAGGCCACCCCTAGTAATGTTCCACTGGGGGGAGGGGGGATACTTGCTGGGAGTGGGAGGGAGGAAATAATTAGGGTTTTTTTTTTTCTTAGAATTCACGTGTAATCCTGGTTGCGGGGGGAGGGGGGGGGGGGTGAGTCATTGGCCAAGGGGCCTGCCTCGAGTTCAATCTGGCAACCCTATTCTGTTACATCCTGGAAGGATAAGCTAACATCACACAGGTTACAAGTGATCAATAAACTGATCAGATGTAAGTACCCTAATGGCTAACAGCTTTTTAAAAGGGCCTTTGAAATTGTTAGCAGTCGACAATTCAAGCACAAAAAGTATGGTTATAAAGAACTAATGATAGATATCAGTTTTCCAACTCATTATAAGTGGAATTTCATAGTTGCAGATATTTTACAGCCACTCTTAGGTGCAGATTTTTTGTCTCATTTTGAACCCACTGTACACTTGGCAAATGACTGCTTCACTACAATGTCATGTAGGTGCATGGTAAAAGGTTCCAGAGACACTGTGGCGGAAGTTGTAATAGGGGTAATCAGTAGCACAGATACGCCATCTCCACAGCAAGAAGCCATAAAGACTCCAGTAGTCAAGAACAATGCAGTGCATTATATAATCATCATCCAGGTCCACCAGTGTCAAGACATGTTTGCAGATTAGATCCTAAATGATTAGTAGAGACTAAAGCAATTTTTGAAGAGATGCTCTCATTTTGAACCCACTGTACACTTGGCAAATGACTGCTTCACTACAATGTCATGTAGGTGCATGGTAAAAGGTTCCAGAGACACTGTGGCGGAAGTTGTAATAGGGGTAATCAGTAGCACAGATACGCCATCTCCACAGCAAGAAGCCATAAAGACTCCAGTAGTCAAGAACAATGCAGTGCATTATATAATCACCATCCAGGTCCACCAGTGTCAAGACATGTTTGCAGATTAGATCCTAAATGATTAGTAGAGACTAAAGCAATTTTTGAAGAGATGCTCCATGCTGGAATCATTAGATGATGAGACAATCCTTGGGCATGCCCCTCAACCTAATATACAAGAAAGATGGTACATGGAAACCCTGTGGAGAATACCATTGGTTGAATGCAAGAAACGTCCCAGACAAGAATCTCATACCGAACATTCAAGAGTTTACCTGCTCTAGCGGGTGCTAAACTATTCTCAGTAGTGGATTGTCGTAAGACATACAATCAAATTATATTAGCCCCAGCTGATGTGGAAAAGACAGCAGGAATTACACCCTTTGGGCTCTTCAAATTCCTGTTTATACCATTCAGACTCAAAAATGCTGCCCAGTCCTGGCAAAGATTCATTGATGAAGTACTCCAGGGACTACCTTTCTGTTATACATCCTGGATGATATTTTGATATTTTCAAAGGACGCTCAGTCGCATGATAAACATATTCAAAAGGTATGACTGAGGCTAGACACATACAATGTAGTGTTAAATGAAACTAAATTTGACATGAGCGGACGCCAGGTAACTTTCCTCAGCTATTTAGTCTCAGCTGATGGTGTACAGGCATTACCTGCAAAGACTGTCATATTATGCAATCACCTAAACCTACAGTTTATAAAAAACTTAGGTGTTACCTCGGCATAGTAAACTTTTATTGCCATCATTTACCAATTACTGTAACACAAGTAGTGGCAAGAATGCCAAAGGATGCAGTGGACACCAGAAATAAAGAAAGCTCTTAGTAAGTTACAAAGAAGCTTAGGGGTAGCAGTATTACTTTCACATCCCATACTTGCAGCACCAATGAGCATTATAGTAGATGCCAGGTTGCCACTGGGACAGACTCGCAACAACAGGTAGAACTAAAAGACTGTACACATGTTATGTTCCATAAAGATGGAGTCCAAGCACCACAACAATCTCTGTATACTGGGCCTTACTGAGTAGACATGACAACCATACTATGGACATATCACAGAATGAGAAAACTTTTAGAGTTTCCATGCAGTGGGTAAAGCCAGCATAGGTTTTATCAGATTCAGATTATGATGACACTCACTCAGAAGAGAAGGACCAAGATTCAGACCATTAAAAGCTTTTATGTGGCAGAAGAACTCATATTGAGGCAAGATGAAACCAAAGCACAGCAACCCACATCGTCTCCCACATCTTCACAGGAACAATTCATCTGTACACGACCAGGAAGACAAGTATAATTTCAATATGTATACATCCAGGGTGCACCATGCCTTAAAGGGGGGGGGGGGGGGGAGGGAGCTGTATGGAGACATTAAAACTAGCAAGTCCTGTTTACTCTTTGGAAGGGCAGTGGACATTTGAATTTAGATTTTATTCTTTGTGTTTGTATAATTATCCTGTCTTCTTTGTGGTGATTAGAGAAATTAATAAAGAGTATCATTTGTGATTTTATATGTGGGTTAATTTGTTACTTACAGTAGTATACCTAAAAAGCACAAGAACAATGCTTCACTTCAAGTTGCCGAAAGAAGAGAAGTTGCATCACTAATAGCAGGAATCATGATCAGAGAGACCAATGTATTACACCTATAGCAGTTACATATCATGTCATCATGACATCAGGAAAGAGAAAACTAATAATAATAATAATATCTAATTAATTAATCTGTGTCATATACTGAATTCAAATTCATACCTACCACAGAGCTGTATAGCACAATGCACCTGCTCCCAAGCACATTGTTAAACACAATGCAACTGCAAGAGGTACTGTTAGGTAAGATGCTAGCACTAAAAGTGCAGCTTGTATAATGAATGATCCACAAAGAAACAACTTTCGCAACTGCAAACAAAAAATTTTATCAGTTTAGTATTTATCAAAATAAAGATTATATGAGGGAAAAAATAATAAACTGAGTATAAATTGAAAAATTGAAAGAAACCACCAAACATTATGCACATTCACAAGATTAATAAAAATGTTAACATTCTTTGTGTAGTATATTTCTGTATGGCCCTTTTTTTACAGCACAGAGTTTGTAAATCCACAGTTACATATTGTGATGTAACAAAATGTTCTGCTGTGGTATTAGTCATCACTTTGCCTATTCTCCTGCTTGGCCCTTTTCTCATTTCTTCCCCCTTTCAAGAGAGTATTCCCCATCTCTCGCTGTATTCTCTCTTTCTCTTCTTGCTCATCACTCACTCTTAACAATTAGTATTTGGGCACTATGGTGTTTTGTTTATATATTACTGTGTGAGTGTGAGTGGGAATGCTTGTGCATACATGTGTGTGTGTGTGTGTGTGTGTGTGTGTGTGTGTGTGTGTGTGTGTGTGTGTGTCTGTGAAATTAGTTGATGCAAGGGTAACCTGATATGAGCACACACTCTCCTCCTCTCAATAAACACCAAGCTGTGTTCTGAGCTCATTACCTCCAAGCCACTGTCAACAGTCTATAAAAAATATGGAAGGGTTTCCATTTAATCCAGACACTAAAGGGAATTCTATATGCCAAAAAGTGTATGTAACATCACTTTTTCTATTTCATTCACAAATGGAATTTTTCAACCACTAGGATTTTAATTAGATATCTATGACAGGAATATCACAACAATTAAGAACCATAATGTCATCATGTCATCAGAACCTACATTTCCTTAAAAATGCCTTCCCCCTAAATCGTGCAACCTTTTGAATACTCACAATTCAGTGTTTTATTTTAGTGGTTGTGGCACTAACCATGTATGCTACTGGCTTAGAAATAAAAATTCATTAATAGAATATTATAGATAATGACACTTAGTGGGATGGAATAAAATCAGCTGATTCCTCAAACTGGGGAGCTATCAAGTATAAGGTGTAAGTAATCAGAGACATGAATTTAGTATGTGAATTGCAAATGGGTATATTATTTTTTCTGATCATTTTCCCACATTACAACACAACAGAGTTAAGAAAAGAAACAGATGTAAATGAGACAGTGCACAAAGAAAAGACATGAACTGTGAGTTAAAACTCTAGTGACCTAACCATGTTATATCACACACACAAAAGTCTGCTCCAGTCCCGAATCCCTGAACCAGTACACTAATAACCTGATAACAGCTTTCACATCTCGCAACTATCCTCCTGATCTTGTACAGAAGCAAATTGCCAGGGCCACTTCCTCATCTCCCCAAACCCAGAACCTTCCACAGAAGAACCCCATGTGCCCCTCTTGTTAGTGGATACTTTCCGGAACTGGATCGGATTCTGACTGTGGCTCTCCAGCAAGGATACAACTTCCTTAAATACTGCCCTGAAATGAGATCCATCCTTCATGACATCCTTCTCACGCCACCAAGAATGTCTTTCCGCCACCTATCTAACCTTCGTAACCTGCTAGTCCATCTCTGTGAAATCCCCAAACCACCTTCCTTAACCTCCGGCTCCTACCCATGTAACTGCCCCCATTGTAAAACCTGCCCTATGCACCCTTCCACTATCACTACTCCCGTCCCGTAACCCGGAAGGTGTACACAATCATGGGCACAGCCACTTGCAACAGCACCCACATGATTTACCAACTGACATGCCTGCAGTGTGAAGCCTTCTATGTGGGAATGACCAGCAACAAACTGTCCATTTGCATGATCGGTCGCAGGCAGACAGTGTTTGTTGGTAATGCGGATCACCCTGTGGCTGAACATGCCTTGGTGCATGGCCAGCACATCTTGGCATGGTGTTACACCATCCGGGTTATCTAGAAACTTCCCACTGATTCCAATCTTTAAGAACTCCGAAGATAGGAACTTCCCCTTCAGCATATTCTCTCCTCCCATTGCCCACCTGGTCTCAAGCTCCACTAAATTCAAATTCCCACCCACCATTCTATAACACCTTTGCCCCTGTTCTCTGGACAGAGCCTCTGCCTCATGTGGTATCTGTCCAACTTCTTTGCTTTCTACAAATGTCTGCCTAGGTGTGTTTGTATATATATATATATATATATATATATATATATATTAGGACCGGCTCGTCGAGAGAAACAAATAAAATCACACACAAACACACATACAAGCTTTCGCCACCACTGGCAGCTTCTTCAGGAAAAAGAGGAAAAAAGGGGAGGAAAAGGGAAGGATATGGGTTTTAAGGAAACAGAACAATCCACAGCCCTCACCCACCTGATCCTTAACCTATACCTCAACTCCGCCAATGAACACACCTGTCAACTCCTATCCCTGATCAAAATCCTCAACCTTTCCACTCCCACATCCACACCTAGAGTTCAGAACATCCTTTTACAGGCCAACCGCAAATTGGAACAGCATGCCAGCCTCCACCTCAAAAAAACTATCCAAACTCCTGGTCACCCACCTCCAGAAAGGCAATACTCTCTCCCTCAACAACCTCTCCAATAAACCACAAGCTCCTCTGATTGCACAGAAACCCAGTCTCTCCCATCTGCTCAATCTCCCACTTCCAGCTCCACTCCCCCCCAAACCTCACAATCCTAATCCACACAATCCTGAACCACAACATCCCAATTCAGTAGTCAACCTCTCCTCTAAACCTCTCTCACAATCTGAAACCTCCATCCTATCCAAAGGCCTCACCTTTAGTCCCACTCCCAAATTCAACCAAACAGCCCTTGTCAAAGACCTACTATCCTATACTCGTAGCCTTGGCTGGAGATATCACTTTGCCACGAAGAAAAATAATCCTACTCCTGATGATCCAGTTCCCCAAGACATCACTCAAATTGAACCCTGCCTGGAACAGTTCCGTCCTCCATCACAGCGAGACCCACCCGCTCTCCCTCAAAATCACCCCCTTCAAACCTTCCAGGAATTCCTTACTTCCAACCTTGCCTCTCAGTCCTTCCTGAAAAACCTTAATCCTACTCCCAACATTACCGCAGCTGAATCCCGAGCAATCCGTGATCTGAAGGCTGACCATTCCATCGTCATTCTCCCTGCCGACAAGGGATCCACGACCGTGGTACTTGATTGGCGGGAGTATGTGGCTGAGGGACTGCGCCAGCTTTCAGACAATACTACCTACAAAGTCTGTCAAGAAGACCCCATTCCTGATGTCCAGGCAGAGATTCAGGGAATTCTCAGATCCTTAGGCCCCCTACAAAACCTTTCACCCGAGTCCATCAAACTCATGACCCCACTGACACCCCGCACCCCTACCTTCTACCTACTTCCTAAGATTCACAAACCTAATCATCCAGGCCGGCCAATTGTGGCCGGTTACCAAGCCCCCACAAAACGAATCTCTGCCATGGGAACCAGGATGGCCCCCTCGTATGCAAACTTATTTATGGGACGCTTAGAGGAAGCCTTCCTGGAAACCCAAGCCTGTCAACCCAAAGTTTGGTACAGATTCATTGACGACATCTTCATGATCTGGACCAACAGTGAAGAAGAACTCCAGAATTTCCTCTCCAACCTCAACTCCTTTGGTCCCATCAAATTCACCTGGTCCTACTCCAAATCCCATGACACTTTCCTTGATGTCGACCTCCATCTGTCCAACGGCCAACTTCACACATCCGTCCACATCAAACCTACCAACAAACAACAGTACCTCCATTATGACAGCTGCCATCCATTCCATATCAAACGTTCCCTTCCCTACAGCTTAGGTCTTCGTGGCAAAAGAGTCTGCTCCAGTCCCGAATCCCTGAACCAGTACACCAATAACCTAATAACAGCTTTCACATCCCGCAGCTATCCTCCTGATCTGGTTCAGAAGCAAATTACCAGAGCCACCTCCTCATTCCTCCAAATCCAGAACCTTCCACCGAAGAATCCCAGAAGTGCCCCTTTTGTCACCAGATACTTTCCGGGACTGGAGCGGACTCTGAATGTGGCTCTCCAGCAGGAATACGACTTCCTTAAATCCTGCCCCGAAATGAGATCCATCCTTAATGACATCCTCCCCACTCCTCCGAGAGTGTCTTTCCGCCGCCCACCTAACCTTCGTAACCTCCTAGTCCATCCCTATGAAACCCCCAAACCACCTTCCCTACCCTCTGGCTCCTACCCATGCAACCACCCCCGTTGTAAAACCTGCCCTATGCACCCTTCCACCACCACTTACTCCAGTCCAGTAACCCGGAAGGTGTACACGATCAAGGGCAGAGCCACTTGCGATAGCACCCACGTGATTTACCAACTAACATGCCTGCACTGTGAAGCGTTCTATGTGGGAATGACCAGCAACAAACTGTCCATTCGCATGAACGGTCACAGGCAGACAGTGTTTGTTGGTAATGAGGATCACCCTGTGGCTAAACATGCCTTGGTGCACGGCCAGCATATCTTGACGCAGTGTTACACCGTCCGGGTTATCTGGATACTTCCCACCGACACCAACCTTTCAGAACTCCGGAGATGGGAACTTGCCCTTCAGCTTATTCTCTCCTCCCGTTGCCTACCTGGTCTCAATCTCCGCTAACTCAAATTCCCGCCCACTATCTTTAGCATCTTTGCCTTGGTTCTTTGGACAGAGCCTCTGCCTCAATTGGTATCTCTGTCCAACTTCTTTGCTTTTCACAAATGTCTGTCTAGGTGTGTTTGCGTTTCGATATGTCTGAGTGTGTGTGTATTTGTTTACCTTCCTTTTTTTCCCCTAAGGTAAGTCCTTCCACTCCTGGGATTGGAATGACTCCTTTTCCACTTCCTTAAAACCCATATCCTTCCCTTTTCCTCCCCTTTTTTCCTCTTTTTCCTGAAGAAGCTGCCAGTGGTGGCGAAAGCTTGTATGTGTGTTTGTGTGTGATTTTATTTGTTTCTCTCGACGAGCCGGTCCTTTTGGTAAGTCATCTCTTTTCTATTTTTATTTTTGTTTATCCCACCGGGAAAGTCTCCTTCTATAATTTTCGTTATATATATATATATTGATACGAATATTAAGACGAAAAATTCCTAGCAGGAAAAATTAAATATAAAAAATAGACGAAGATTACTCACCAGGCGAAGGAGCACAGGTGTAACAGCATCACAAATAAATAAATGAATCACACACACACACACACACAAATGCAAGCTTTCGCAGCCTAGCTGCTTCGTCAGGCAGAAGGGAAGGAGAGGGAAAAAGGAAATGATGAGGGTTTCAAGGGAGTGGATAAGGAGTCATTCCAATCCCGGGACAGGAAAGACTTACCTGGGGGGGAAAAAGGAAGGTAAACAAATACACACCCACCCACACATTTACACAGACGCAAGTACACTTAGGCAGACATACTGTTGAACTGTAGAAAGCAAAGAAGTGTATAAATGTGTGTAAATGTGTGGGTGTGTGTGTTTTTGCTTACCCTCTTTTTTTCCCCCCAAGGTAAGTCTTTCCTGTCCCGGGATTGGAATGACTCCTTATCCACTCCCTTGAAACCCTCATCATTTCCTTTTCCCTCTCCTTCCCTTCTGCCTGACGAAGCAGCTAGGCTGCGAAAACCTGTATGTGTGTTTGTGTGTGATTTTATTTATTTTATTTGTTTCTATCGACGAGCCGGTCCTTTTGGTAAGTCATCTGTCTTCTATTTTTATTTTTGTTTATCCCACCGGGAACGTTTCCCTCTATAATTTTCGTTTCATCAATTTATATATATATATATATATATATATATATATATATATATATATATATATATATATATGTGTGTGTGTGTGTGTGTGTGTGTGTGTGTGTGTGTGTGTGTGTATTTGTTTACCTTCCTTTTTTCCCCCAAGGTCCAAGAGTCCGCTCCAGTCCCGGAAAGTATCTGGTGACAAGAGGGGCACTTCTGGGGTTCTTCTGAATTTGGGGGGATGAGGAAGTGGCTCTGGCAATTTGCTTCTCTACCAGATCAGGAGGATATCTTCAGGATGTGAAAGCTGTTATTAAGTTATTGGTGTACTGTCAAGGCTGTACCACTTATTATCATCAGATCATCATAACTGGACTCATTGAGATGTACCATCTAGGCTGGGGTGCTTGTTTATGTCCTCATCGATTGGTCCCAGCTGAGCAGGTCAATGTCATCCCTGATACCATGCCTACCATGTTTATGGCCATGGAGACCACTGCCTGACCACTCACCTGACTAGCAACCATCATGTCCTTCACTATCATGAACAGAGAAGGCTGTGTTAACATTGCCAATCAGTGTGCTTAAGAAGATCGACTCCGGGATGAGTTGCTGACCAGCCTACTCTATGTATTATTACACATATCATTAACTTAGTGACTAGTTTTCTATTTATCTCTTTTGATACAACATTTATATTTTTATCACATTATCATGTTAGAATTTGTACTATTTACTTTGCTTTCTACTTTTTTATTCTCACTCAATGAAAGCTCCATACCCATAGACTGGAAAGTCACTCAGGTCACCCCAATATTCAAGAAAAGCAAAAGGAGTGATCCACAAAATTACAGGCCTATGTCATTGATGTCAGTTGGCAGTATGATTTTAGAACATATACTTTTCTTAAACAATATGAACTACTTTGAAGAGAACAACCTATTGACTCATAGTCAACATGGATTCCGAAAGTATCATTATTGTGAAACTCTTTACTCACATAAAGTAACAGCTGCTATTGACAAGGGATCTCAAATCAATTCTATATTTCTCAATTTCTGGAAGGTGTTTGAACATCACCTTACAAGAGTCTTCCAATCAAATTGGTTGTTTATCGAATGCAATTGGAGTCACAATTTCCTGTCAGAAAGACACAGTACATGGTAATTGATGGAAAATCATCGAGTAAAACAGAAGTAATATCTTGTGTTCTCCAGGGAAGTCTCATAGGGCCACTAATGTTCCTAATCTTGGTAAACTATTTAGGAGACAATGTGAGCAGCTCTCGTAGACTGCACATGATGCTATCGTTTATTGATTGGTAAAGTCAGCAGAAGATCAAAAGCAGCTGCAAAATGATTTACATAAGATATCTGTGTGGTGCAAAAATTGGCAGATGACCCTAAATGATGAAATGTGTGATATCATCCATATGAGAACTAAAAGAAATACATTAAACTTCATTTACACAATAAATCAGTCAAATCTATAGGCAGGAAATTCATCTAAATAAAAATTTTGAACAACTTAAATTGGAAGAACATGTAGAAAATATGGTAGGGAAGCCAAAAGAAAGACTACATTTCAATAGCAGAAAACTTAGAAGATACAACAGTCCTACTAAAGAAACTGCCTACACTACACTTGTGTGTTCTGTTTTGGAGTATTTCTGCCCATTGAGAGATCACCACCAGGTGGGACTGACAGACCATATAAGAAAGTTTAGAGAAGTGCTGCTTGTTTTGTATTATCGTGATATAGAGGAGAGACTGTCACAGACATAATGCACAAGTTTGGATGGAAATCATTTAAAAGAAGGTGTTATTCATTGTGAGATTTATTTGTGAAATTTCTGTCACCATATTTCTCTTGTGAATGCGAACATATTTTATTAGCACCCACCTACATAGGAAGACATGATCATCAAAATAAAATAATAGAAAGCGGATTAAAACAGTAAGACTGAGGTGTTTATTTTTCCCATGAGCTATTGGATAATGGAATGGTAGACAAAAATCATAAAAGCAGTTCAATAAAACATATGACTTAAATGGGATTAGCAGAGTATTTATGTAGATGTAGAACAGGCACTAAAAACTTCAGTTGTGCTGGCCAGCCAATTAATTTTTGTAATAGCCTGTTCCTTTGTCACCATATTTTTACCTTAGTACTTCAATGGTTCCTTTCATATCTATTCAATAATATAACTCACCACTGTTGGAGAAAAAAATTTCTTCTTATTTAAGTAGTCATACAAATGGCCCGAGATCTGAAGGAGAATACACATAACTAAATGGGGGAGAGCAGACAGAAATCCTGTTTCCCGTAGGTCAAAATTAAGAGTATCTGCAAAAGAAATAGTGGAGAAACATTAATAAATACTCATGTTTAATATATCAGTGTATCTTGTTCTTTCCTTACCATATTTTTACATAACATACCACTCATAAAAGTAGGCAATTCTGTCAGAAATGTGAAAAGTCCATAATTAGCAGCAAAATGTGTTACAACAGTTGCAATGACCGGAGGTGATGAGAATATTTTCAGCCAAGGAGTTTTAACAGTCTGCAATAAATAAATAACAAGCTGTTTCAGTCAAAGTTAAAGCATATTTTGATTTACCAAAACATATCCTTAATTTCCCCTATTTAGTCTACCTTGTTTTTTCAAATTATTTTGTATTAAATTATACATAATTTTGAACACCTTTCTTATTTCTATTCTTTTATTACTGATGAGTGATGACGTACCACTGTTGCATCATTTCTCTTGAAGAAAAAGTCATTGGTCTTTTACATGCTGTCAAAAATAAGTTATTAGATGGAAAGAATGTACTGGTTGTTTCATAAATACTTTTACGAAAATTGGAGACAGGTTCCTTCCACCAAAAATCTGATACAGTCTAAATATATGTCAAAAATTTTAAGTTATTAATGAAAGTTTACAATTTAGCTGATTGAAACTCATCCACACATGAACCTATAATAAATGTTTGGAATTTACAAATATTGCTTTTAAGTGAGGTCATCAAATCAGTCATCCGTAATAAACATTATAGTCCAGGTGGTATTTATTTATTTGTGTGTGTTTACTGCAACAAAATGACATGGTATCAGTTATGATAGTCAGATGTGTTTCCAAGAAATTTTAGAAAAAGGTAATAACAATAATATTTTAATTTCACTATATTTGAAGCATTCCAATACACAAGGATTTGTAAGTGTTTTAGCAAAATAAATTATCATTAGCCCCATTAATGCAAATATTTTCTACAACAACTATAGAAATTATTCACCTTTACTAAAAAATATATAAATAAAATAAAACAAAAAGTCTTGGCAACGAGCTGCGACAGGCACATACAAAAGACACACACAACACTTTCAGCTATCGGCCATGGCCTTCTTCAGAAAATAGAACACTCACGGAATCACACAACACAATAATACAACCATCACCTCTGGCTGCCGCACTTAATTCCAACCTGGACTTTCCATTATTATAAAATAAAAAGTCTTTGTTATTGGAAAAAATGCACCATGATTATTGTTCAGTGTATTACTAAAAGAAATAATGATTTGAGGTGCATTACTGTGACAAATAGTGATTTGCTATATTATGAAAAGGACAGATTGCTGATCACTATAAATGTGAAATGCTGATTCACAGAAAATGACACTCACAGAACTTAGCTTTCAGCCAAACCCTTACTCAGAAAAAGAACAAACACTCACTCATACAGTTGTGCAAGCATAAGTAATAGTCATGTGACTGTGATCTCCTTTCACTATATGTAGAGCCTACACAACTACCGAAGGCTGTTTTTAACCTTTCTGCTAAAAATTACAGCCCCACATAAGTTTTGTTCCTATCCAAAGATCCCCCCTGCAGCCAAAAACTCAATTTAATCTTGCTGGACTTATCAAAGGCCTAGTATTGGTTATATTTTCTATTTCACAGCAAAATTACTGTAGTGTAGCCCAATGTCCCTTAAGATAATGACATACATCATTGATTTGTATTTTGTTTGCACAGACTTTATAACCCAATATCAAAATATGTTGAAGTTTTGCAGTAAATATAAGATCTCTCTCTTTTAATGTTCCTCACCTTGCTTTGTTGAGCTGAATAGTCTTTCTTTCCAGTGATGTATTTTAGTTCTTCTATTGAAATTCTGGTGTCATGTTCTGGAAAATTCTTCGCACATGGAGCCCAAACTGCATACCACAGTAATCCTAATCCTCCTATAATGACAATTCAATTATTTGAAACATCTTTGATATTTCAGACACGTAACAGAATACAAAGTAAGCAATAATTTCTGACTCTCTCTCTCTCTCTCTCTCTCTCTCTCTCTCTCTCTCTCTCTCTCTCTCTCTGGCATCCTAGTTGTCCTGGAAAGGACTTTGATTGGTGTGTACTGCAGTATTCTGAGCTGCTCAGGGACGATCTCCACCCATTTTTGGCCTTCCAACACCCTCACCGTTCTGGGGTCTTTCAAGATGACAATGAGGCATCAAATTGCTATTACACCACCCAGGAATGATTCCAGGAACATGCAGAAGAAGTCCAAAGACTGAGATGGCCACCCCAGAGCCCAGATTTTAACCACACTCAGCTTATCTGGAATGTTATGGAACATAGCCTTTGGGCCTTGGATCATGAATTAGCTGTCTCTCTGCAAGCAGTTTTTCATCAGCTGCATCATGAGAGTTACCAGGTCCCATACTACATTAGGTGCCTACCCATGATATTCACTTATTCAGTGTTAAGTGCTGTCAGTGCAGTAATTATGGAGGCAACTTGAACTAACAACTATAAATGATAGAAGGGCATTTGATCTGTTAGTTATTAGCAGACTGTTATTAAGTTGTAGATGTGTCGTTACAGTGTATTAATATTGTTGTGTCACATATCATAATGGTTCAATGAAATGAATATTTCCAAATCATGTGTTGTAGTCATTCTTCAGAATGTTCTGAAGAATAAAAAAGTGTGTTACAAAGTTTCCCTGCACACCTTGACTCCTTAACAAAATTTTTGGACCACTGATGTGCAAAATGCAGCTGATTATTTTCTGGAAGAGAGATCATCATGAGTGATGAGACTTGGGGTTAGCAGTAAAAATCTACCATAAAATAACCAACTCAAGAATGGATCTTTGATGATTTTCCAAGACTGACAATGGTGCAAATGTAAACAAGAGTTGAACATCATTCCAAGAAGTTTTCTGATACTTTTACATGGTTTTTTGAACATTTTGAGAGTGTATACCTCGTTTAACACATGAAACATTAAAACCATGATTATAAATTTTACTCTTTTTCTTTAATTAATCCATTCTCAAAATGTTTTGGACTGACTGGGTATGTCTTAACAATATATCACGTTGAATTTGACTTCATTTCTTCAAGCAGTTCTCTGTCTATTCATACTTCAGTTGTTCATCTAGCTATATGCAAAATACATACCAAATATGTAGAATACAGAAGGCCAACCAAGTGAAGAAGCTATGATTCCAGAGGCCGGCATAGCAATTACGGTACCAAAGGAACAACCAGACAAAGTCGCTGTTATCAAACGAGAACGTTCTTCAAGTGGTGCCCAGTGCACCCACATTTCATTCATTGCTGGCATTACCATTCCCTGTAACATAAAATAGTTTTACAAAATAAGGACTTAATGTACTCACAATAAAATGATTGTGTACTTAAAAACAAAATATCAAATTTTAATTGTTTGAAAATCTTTCTTTATGCTCTGAAGAACACAGCTCAGCAGCTATGATCACTTTTCATGTGCCAATCTACATCTCATTTCCATGTTACAATAAGTTATTGACTGTTCTGCATCAGTTTTAAAATCAACCATACTTTTCAGAACACAACTAAAGAGTCAGTCTGTGCTTACTAGTAAATGCTGTAAATGTCCATGATGTTTTTTAAAGTTAAAATAAATAAATAAATAAAATAAAAAAAAGAAAAGAAAAGAAAGAAAACAGCTTTGGTTCAACATCTGGCTGCTACACTCCAAATCACGCTCTGTGATGAGGGTATTGGAGGAATGGACTCGCCCAGCACCCAAGTTGAGAAGGCAGGGGCCACGACTTCTTGCATGAGCTTTACTTAAAGTAACTCTTCTAAGAACAACACGCACATCCATTTTGGAGGGAGGACTCAAACCCCTGGTGGGAGCGGCAGCGTACTCAGCGATGTTGCGCCGCAGATCACACAGCCATTCCTGCGCGGCACACATGGCTTATTGTCATTTTGATAAATGTAGACTTCCATACTCCCAATACTCTTTTTTTATTTTGTGGTAAATTTTACCCAGGGGCAGATATAGACTCTGACCATAACTTGTTGGTTATGAACTGTAGGCTAAAACTGAAGAAACTACAAAAAGGTAGGAAAATAAGGAGATGGGACCTGGATAAATTGAAGGAACCTGAAGCTTTTAAGAATTTCAGAGGGAGCTTTAGGCAACAATTGACAGAAACAGGGGAAAATAAAACAGTAGAGGAGGAATGGGTAAAATTGAGAGATGAAATAGTGAAGGTAGCAGAGGACAAAATAGGTAGGAAGGCAAGACCTACAAAAAATCCTTGGATATCACAGGAGATACTAAATTTAATCGATGAAAGGAGAAAATATAAAAATGCAGTAAATGAAACGGGCAAAATGGAGTACAGACGACTAAGAAATGAGATTGACGGGAAGTGCAAAATGGCTAAGCAGGAGTGGCTAGAAGGCAAATGCAAGGATGTAGAAGAATGCATAAATAGGGGAAAGATAGATAGAGCCTACAGGAAAATAAAAGAAACATTTGGCGATAAAAAAAAAACAGCTCTATGAATATCAAGGACACTGATGGAAAACCAGTTCTCAGCAAAGAAGGGAGAGCTGAAAGGTGGAAAGGGTATATAGAGGGGCTCTACAAAGGAAATGAACTTTGAGACAATATTGTAGGAAGGGAAGAGGATGTAGATGAAGATGAAATAGGAGATACTGTACTGAGAGAAGAATTTGACAGAGCCCTGAAAGACCGAAGTCGAAACAAGGCCCCTGGAGTAGATGATATTCCCTCAGAGCTACTGAAGTCTCCGGGAGAACCAGCCATGACAAACCTGTTTCACCTGGTGTGTAAGATGTATGAGACAGGTGAAGTACCCTCAGACTTTAAGTAAAATGTTATAATACCTATTCCAAAGAAAGCAGGTGCAGACAAGTGTGAAAACTACAGAACCATCAGTTTAATAAGTCATGGTTGCAAAATATTAACACGAATTATATACAGAAGGATGGAAAAGCTGGTAGAAGCCGACCTCAGGGAAGATCAGTTTGGGTTCAGGAGAAATGTAGGAACATGGGAGGCAATACTCACTTTACGGCATATCCTAGAAGATAGATTAAGAAAAGGCAAACCTACATTTCTAGCTTTTGTATATTTGGAGAAGGCTTTTGACAATGTTGATTGGAATAAACTCTTTCAGGTTCTGAAGCAAGCAGGAGTAAAATATAGGGAGCGTAAGGTTATTTACAACTTGTACAAAAACCAGACAGCGGCTGTCAGAGTTGAAGGGCATGAAAGGGATGCAGTGGTTGGAAAGGGAGTAAGACAGGGTTGAAGCCTTTCCACAATGTTGTTCAATTTGTACATTGAGCAAGCTATAAAGGAAAGCAAGGAGAAATTTGGAGAAGGAATTAAAGTTCAGGGTGAAGAATTAAAAACATTGCGTTTTGCCGACGACATTGTAATTCTGTGAGAAACAGCAAAGGACCTGGAAGAGCAATTGAACAGAATGGACAGTGTGCTGAAAGGTGCATATAAGATGAACATTAACAAGAGCAAAACTAGGGTAATGGAGTGCAGTGTAAGAAAATCAGGTGATGCTGAAGGAATTAGATTTGGAAACGAAGCAATAAAGGAGGTAGATGAGTTTTGTTACTTGGGCAGTAAAATAACAAATGATGGTCGCAGTACAGAGAATATAAAATGCAGAATGGCAATGGGTAGAAAAGCGTTCTTAAAAAAGAGAAATTTGTTAACACCGAATATTGATTTAAGCCTAAGGAAGTCCTTTCTGAAGGCATTTGTATGGAGTGTTGCCTTGTATGGGAGTGAGACATGGATGATAAACAGTGCAGACAGGAAGAGGATTGAGGCTTTTGAAATATGGTGCTACAGAAGAATGCTGAAGATTAGGTGAGTGGATCGCATAACTAATGAGGAGGTACGGAACAGAATTGGGGAGAAGAGAAATTTCTGGCATACCTTGAGTAAAAGAAGGGATAGATTGGTAGGACACATTCTTAGACATCAAGGAATTATGAATTTAGCGTTGGAGGGAAGTGTGTGGGGTAAAAATCGTAAAGGAAGACCAAGAGATGGATACAGGAAGCAGATTCAGACAGATGTAGGTTGCCGTTCTTATGTGGAGATGAAGAGGCTTGCTCAGGATAGGGTATTGTGGAGAGCTGCATCAAACCAGTCTCCGGACTGAAGACCACAACAACAACAACAAATTTTTAAACTTTTCACGGTTTAATGTGGTTAATAGTTTTAATATTTTTTGTAATCATAGTCGTCGAAACTAGTAGTGCAATGGTAGTTAGATGGAAGTATATTAATTCGACAGTGAAGACGATTTTACCTAATGATCTCTCTTATTGCAGGACATTCATTTATTTTGGAGCGCCGTCAGCGTTACGCTGCCCCTCCACACAGAATATTACTGCACACATTGTTACGGGTAACTTTCCCAACACTGAGACGCAGCCTTCCGCTCACTGCACCTCGCCTCCTGGCAGACATGCTACACGCCTCCTGCCGTTGTGCACGAATCGTCAGCTTACCGTGGACAAACAGTACTGTATCCGGCGTAGCTGTTTCATTATAAAACAATGCACTGAACAACAATCAAATAGCCAATAAAAATTAAAGAGCTGTGTTCCAGATACATACGTTAGATCAGCATACTTTGCATTTTTTTCAGAGCATCATCTCTTATGGAATGATTTATTGAGGGAATAGCAGCCATGCCCACGATATTCTTATGCTACAAAAAAGAGTGGTGAGGGTTATCACAGGCTCAGGCAAATGGGAACACACAAAACCACTATTCATAAAATTAGGTTGCCTTACAGTTGTTGATATATATATATATATATATATATATATATATATATATATATATATATATATATATATATATATATATAATTATAGAGGGAAACTTTCCCGGTGGGATAAACAAAAATAAAAATAGAAAAGAGATGACTTACCAAAAGGACCGGCTCGTCGAGAGAAACAAATAAAAAACAAATAAAATCACACACAAACACACATACAAGCTTTCGCCACCACTGGCAGCTTCTTCAGGTGAAAGAGGGAAAAAGGGGAGGAAAAGGGAAGGATATGGGTTTTAAGGAAGTGGAAGAGGAGTCATTCCAATCCCAGGAGTGGAAGGACTTACCTTAGGGGACAAAGCCAGCTCTTAAAAGAGGACATTCATTCTTATAATACAAGAAACTGTAAGAAAATAAATGTCCCATTCTGTAGATTGTCTAAATCATTAGATAGTTATAATGTGCTAGGCCTGAAAATGTTCAATGAGTTACCTGCAGTAATAAGTAATTTACCTTTAAATTTATTTAAATCAGGTTGTATAACAGACTAGTGGCTAATCCCTTTTATTCTGTTAATGAATTTTTTGAATGTGACTATTTGAAATTTCAGTATGTTAACATGAATGGGGAGATACCATTCAATATTTTAACATACTACTCACTGTATCAAGTTATCCACATAATATTTTACTTATGTATTAATATTGACTTTGTCTATTCCTTGTAAAAGTTCAATGACAATAAAATTCATATTATTATTATTAAGTCGCGCTAAGTTTGATATTCCCTCAAAACCTAAAATGAGATTTCCTGTGTCGCATTGTAGTGAAGTAGTACTGAACCAATTTTTGTTCGTGCTTTGTTAAGTTATTACGCAAAATGTGATGAGTTTTCAAGAAAGCTTTCCCGATCAACAAAATTAAATGTATTGCATTTCTAGAAGAATTTCTACAAGCATGAATATCCTTAATTATACAGTATCTGATTTGCGGAAAAATGCCATTAAAATTTCTAATTTACTCCAACAACAGGAAAATTGAAACGTGTAGTTTCAAATAAAACTGCTTATAATGTGTGGCAGTACTATTTCTTAGTGTCTAGGAAAAGAATCCAGAGTGATAAACTGATTACTGAAAACGCCTGGATGTGCCAGCTTGAACGCAGGCATGGAAATTCAAGATTTTTTCACATAAATGTTTTAACTTTATTTATGTATGAATAAAACGTATACAATATCTCATTTATCTCCCAAGCAATCACAAAACAATAAACGACTTTTATCGTAAATTACTGTCAAAAAAGAAACAAGAAGCAATTGAAAGGAAGCGTAAAACAAAAAGTCAATTTACGTTATGTTAACTACAGGGATTTTGCCTTTTTAAACTCACAGTTATACGCTGTGTGTAAGTAAAAGTTAATTATTCTTATGCTCAAATTCTCTCTCTTAATCTCTCTCTCTCTCTCTCGGGCACATGTCCCTGTATGTGTAATGTGTATCACAGCTACTAAAAGAGCTCTTTCTTTTGTTATGACAGCTTTTTTATATAATGATCAGTGTTGCCCAAGCGTGTGCTATTACCCGTATTTTTGGGCTATTAAACATCAAATACTTAAGCAAATAAACCAGTTATTTACACGAATGGGTGATACAATGGAATTCAACTACTTTGCATACAGAGTACTCGTAGTATTTTACACTATGGAATGGGGGTTATATTTAGACACTGCTGAATACCTTAGAAAAGAAAATTTGTGGCAGTGAACTATGAAACTACAGCAGAGCTGCATCTCAGCTCGAAATGACGGTAACTGGCAGAAGGGAATCACGCGATTCTGCGCGCTCTCGCGTCCTCTACCTGTTCCCCGTCAGTCTTCGGAAAAGGAGCGGACGAACTAAGAGGCGAGGGAGCTGCGAACTAGTTCGCCTGTGGGAGCGCTCTTCCGAACTAGTTCGTTTACGAACTACCCAAGACTAGTTGTTGTTGTTGTGGTCTTCAGTCCGGAGACTGGTTTGATGCAGCTCTCCACAATACCCTATCCTGAGCAAGCCTCTTCATCTCCACATAAGAACGGCAACCTACATCTGTCTGAATCTGCTTACTGTATCCATGTCTTGGTCTTACTCTGCGATTTTTACCCCACACACTTCCCTCCAACGCTAAATTCACAACTCCTTGATGCCTAAGAATGTGTCCTATCAATCTATCCCTTCTTTTAGTCAAGGTATGCCAGAGATTTCTTTTGTCCCCAATTCTGTTCAGTACCTCTTCATTAGTTTCGCGATCCACCCACCTAATCTTCAGCATTCTTCTGTAGCACCAAATTTCAAAAGCCTCAACCCTCTTCCTGTCCGCACTGTTTATCGTCCATGTTTCACTCCCATACAAGGCAACACTCCATACAAATGCCTTCAGAAAGGACTTCCTTGGGCTTAAATCAATATTCGATGTTAACAAATTTCTCTTTTTCAAGAACGCTTTTCTACCCATTGCCATTCTGCATTTTATATCCTCTGTAGTGCGACAATCATTTGTTATTTTACTGCCCAAGTAACAAAACTCATCTACCTCCTTTATTGCTTCGTTTCCCAATCTAATTCCTTCAGCATCACCTGATTTTCTTACACTGCACTCCATTACCCTAGTTTTGCTCTTGTTAATCTTCATCTTATATGCACCTTTCAGCACATCGTCCACTCCGTTCAATTGCTCTTCCAGGTCCTTTGCTGTATCTGACAGAATTACTATGTCGTCGGCAAAACACAATGTTTTTAATTCTTCTCCCTGAACTTTAATTCCTTCACCAAATTTCTTCTTGCTTTCCTTTATAGCTTGCTCAATGTATAAATTGAATAACAATGGAGAAAGGCTACAACCCTGTCTTACTCCCTTTCCAACCACTGCATCCCTTTCATGCCCTTCAACTCTGACAACCGCTCTCTGGTTTTTGTACAAGTTGTAAATAACCTTACGCTCCCTATATTTTACTCCTGCTTGCTTCAGAACTTGAAAGAGTTTATTCCAATCAACATTGTCAAAAGCCTTCTCTAAATCTACAAAAATTCCAAGAGTAGTAGGAAGGTGAAAAAGAAGGGGCGGGTGGTAATGGAGACAGAGAGACGAGAGATGAAGGGGGTGGGTAGAAAAAGGTGTAGTAAGAGACTAGGTTAAGCCGGAGACCAACCTGGAGGCAGCCCATGAGGACGCGAGCGGCCATGAGGAGGTAGAGGCTGGTGTAGGCGAGGGGCGGCGTGAAGGCGGACAGCAAAACGGAGCCGGCCACCGCCAGCCCCAGCAGGCGCGCGCCGCCGAACCTGGTGGCCAGCCAGCCGCCCGCCAGCTGCGTCACCGCGTAGCCGTAGAAGAACATGCTCAGCACCAGGCTCTGCACGCGGGAGTCCCAGCCGAAGTCCTGCTCCTGCAACGCACGTGATGATATTTTAAGGGAAAAGGTAATAAAAATATGGGAGAGATATTAAAAAAAAGCATGTGTTTGTCGAAGCTAAAATGTCAAATAATTTAGGCTGTTTGTGGAAATACGGTTGAGTGCATAGATATTATCACAATAGTACAGTCGTAATCTGATCATCCATAATATGTTATCAATTATCATTTTATTATTTTTGTACAAAATGTTTGAAAAAAATTACAGTAGGCCGTAAAACAAAATGTTCAAATGTTTGTAAATCTGTGGAACTTAACTACTCTCGTTATCAGTCCCTAGGCTTGCAAACTAGTTACACAAACAACACACACACACACACCCATGTCCGAGGGAGGACTTGACCCTCCTACGGCGAACAACCACGCGCTCCTCAGCGAGGCACCTTAGAGCGCTCGACCACTCCACCGCGGCGCTGTAAAACAGACCAGTGAGGTTTTGTTTTCTGGTTATTGCAGGTTGTTGAAATACATTCAACAGTAAGCGTTTCACGTAAGTATTCGCGTTTACCAACTTCTCTGACCACTCATGCTCCTCGTTTAACCCTTATTTTCAACTTCCTTCGCCCTGCTATCGTTGTGTTCCCCATCCATTGCGTCCCTTTTCCACTATCACAGCTACACTTGTATACCTCCAGCTGCTTGGTCGATTTTTGTGCATATGCACTGGAATTATTGTCTGCCTGTCTAAACATATAGGATAATATGTAATCGCATATATGGTGTCCGATCTTTTGGCATCCCCTTCTTACAACCCATCTACGAGCTGAAATCCAAAATTTTCGGGACTGCTGCTGCCATCTGGAAAGTAGTTTTTGAGTGGCATGCTCGGTTCAGGGCTGTTTATACAGATGTCAAAGATGATACTTACACTGGAAGGTCCGCCAGCCGCACAACGCCAGGCATTGTTGCCAAAATTCAACAATTGATTCATGCGGATCGACGCAGAACCATTCAAGATCTTGCTGATGAAGTAGGTACTGGTTATGGGACATGTCAGCGAATGTGGACTGATGAATTGGGCATTCATCGTGTCGCCGAAAAATTTGTACCAAGGATCTTTACTGCCGATCAGAAGGCACAGTCTGTTGAAGTGTGCACGGATCCTCGTCAGACCGCAACATTCTTCTCCCTGGTTATCACCGACGATGAGAGATGGATTTATGGTTATGACCCAGAGACAAAGCAACAATCCTCCCAGTGGAAGAGCCCGAGCTCTCCAAGACTCAAGAAAAGCGAGACAGGCGAAGAGCAAAGTGAAGAGCATGAACATCGTTTTCTCCGCGCGGGAGTGGCCGACCAGTCTGGAGTGCCATGTTTACGGACCGCACAGCCTCCCGCGTCGGAGGTTCGAATCCTCCCTGGGGCATGGATGTATGTGTTGTCCATAGATTAGTTTATCTTAGTTTAAGTAATTTGTAAGACTAGGGACTCTTGACCAATGTAGTTTGGTCCCATAGGATTACCAACATTTGAACATTGTTTTCTTTGATACCAAGGGCATTGTGAACAATGCCCACCCAATCAAACAGTGAATTTCGCATACTACTGTGATGTTTTGCAACGGCTCCATGGAAACGACAGACCGAACTTTGGCGTCGAGAGAGGATTCAAGAACCATCGCTGGCTGTGCTAAGACAAGACGGTTTTCAAAAATGCGAGAATAGGCCAACTATTGGGGAAATAAGTATAGAACGTGAGAATTAAAACTGCAGAGGACACAGTTAAGTCAAAATAGGTTGCTTATATTTGGTTTTTCAGGGCTGCTACTGCCTGCTTGAGAGCTGCCACCCGTCTATTAGCCAGATATTTTGTGGCATGCAAGGCATTTTGCCATGTGGGCACTTAAAAGGGGGGAGGGAATGGCGACTGGTTTTCTGACGTGTTGTGGACATACGGAGACTATTTCATACTCACAAGGTCCATCAGCCACCACACTGCACGATTTGGGCTACCCAAATTCCTAGAACTGGAAATCTTCACTGCATTACGAGACACCAGTGGCGTACCAACTATTTCTTCAGGGGGGGGGGGCAAGAAAAAAAAATTAAGCGATGAACGTGGTAGTTGTAAAAGATGCTTTAGTCAAAGGCAAAAATGCCTCCCATAAATTGCTGACGGCACGGTAGTTTATTCGCTGTCTCTGCCTAAAGATAAAATCAAGGGAATGTGGGGCGGGGGGGGGGGGCAAATGCCCCGTTTGAAGTGTGGGGGGGGGGGGGGGGTAGCAACTGCGCCTCCTGCCATCCCCAGTTAATCAGTTAATACGCCGTTGCTAGGCAGTCAAGGTATGGTTCGAGTATTATCCTTAAGCCTGCTGGAAGATATGAGTTTTTTGATTTCCTGCACACGTCGTTCGATGAGGATCGCCGACACTTCCGTTATACTTGCCAGGTGTCCAGATATCAATCGGTGTGATTATTGGCTGTGGGGTTACAAAAGTCGAAATTCCACCGCCTACGTATGGCCTCATTAGGGACGATAAAAGACAACATCCGACGGCAGTTTCTCACCATCCTATTGATGTATTGTGCCCTACAGTTTACAACAATGTTCTTCGACTAGAGAACTAATAGTGACGTCTGACACTTTGAGAATTTGTTATGAAGGGCATTACTACGCTAAAATTGAGTTGTTATGCTAATTGTTGCTTCTGTATCAGATGAATGAAAGATTTTCACAGGTTACATTAGTGTCGATAACTGCATGAAACCAGTCTTCGGAATGAAAGCCACTACAACAACAACAACATAGGGAACGCCATTGTTGGTCATTTTGTAAACATTTTTCCTTTAATAAAACTACACGTGTGTCAATTTTTTTCTCTCTTCCTCCATTATTGCGTGAAGCATATTAACAGACTTCTGAGTAATATTGCTTCCTGATAAATTGTCTCGCATTAACGAGGGAATCTATAACTCAATGTGGATTCATTTTGCGATGCAGGTAGGTAATACGCAACACAAAGCGTTACTACAAGTGAAAGTAATATTTCGTGGCGTAACAAAATCAGACACGCAATGCATTTTACACTTTTAATTTTTTTCATCTACATCTACATAGATACTCTGCAAATCACATTAAAGTGCCTGGCAGAGGGTTCATTAACCACTTTCTTAACTTTTCTCTACCATTCCATTCTCTAATAGCGCGCGGGAAGAAAGAACACCTAAATCGTTCCGTTTTCGATCTGATTTCTCTTATTTTATTGGGATGGTCATGTCTCCCTAAGTAGGTGGGTACTAGCAAAATATTTTCACATTCAGAAGTAAAAGTCGGTGATTGAAACTTCGCAAACAGATCACGCCGCAATGAATAACGTCTTTCTTTTAATGATTTCCACCCCAATTCTTGCAACATTTCCGTGACGCTTTCCCCCCCCCCCCCCCCCCGTAACGTGATAAAACAAAACGAGCTGCCCTTCTTTGAACCTTGTCAATGTCTTCCGTCAGTCCCAGCTGGTGAGGGTCCCACAAGGGGCAACAGTACTCCAGGAGAGGACGCACAAGTGTGATGTAGGCAGTCTCTTTGGTGGAGCTGGTGCATCTTCGAAGCGTTCTGCCGATGAAAAGTAACCTTTGGTTCGCCTTCCCCACAATATTTTCTATGTGTTTTCTCCAGTCAAAGTTGTTCGTAATTGTAACTCCCAGGTATTTGGTAGAATCTACGACCTTAAGGTTTGACTGATTTATCGCGTAATTGAAGTTCAGCGGATTTCTTTTAGTGGTCATGTGTATTACTTCACACTTCTCTTTATTTAGTGTCAATTGCCAATTTTCGCACCATGCGCAGTCTAACAGAGCTATTCAAATTGTCTCCTAAATCGTTTATAAACACGAGGAAGAGTAGGGGACCTATAACGCTTCCCTGTGGAACGCCAGATATCACTTCTGTTTTACTCGATGACTTACCGTCAATTACAACGAACTGTGTTCTTTCTGATAGGAAATCGTGAATCCAATCGCACAATTGGGGAGATATTCCATAAGCACGCAATTTCATAAGAAGCCGCTTGTGGGGTACAGTGTGAAAAGCCTTCCTGAAATCCAGAAATATGGAATCGATTTGAAATCCCTTGTCGATGGCACTTAACACTTCATGTGAATAAAGGGCAAGCTGTGTGTCTCAAGAGTGATACTTTCTGAATCCATGTTGACTACTGGTTAATAGGTCGTTCTCTTCGAGATAGTTCATAATATTCGAACAAAGTATATGTTCCAAAATCCTACTGCAAATCGACGTCAATGAGATAGGCCTGTAATTTTGGGGATCACTCCTATTGCCTTTCTTGAATATTGGACTAACCTGGGCAACTTTCCAGTCTTTGGGCACGGATCTTTCGCTGAGTGATCGGTTGTAAATTATAGATAAGTATGGAAGTATCGCATCAGCATACTCTGAGAGGAATCTAGTTGGTATACAATCTGGCCCGGAAGATTTATTTTTGTTTAGTGACTTAAGTTGTTTTACTACTCCAGGAACATCTACTTCTAAGTTTCGCATGCTGGCAGCTGTTCTTGGAATGAATACTGGAGTGTTCACTTCGTCTTCTTTGGTGAAAGAATTTCGGAAAGCTGTGTTTAGTAATTCTGCCTTAGCAGTACTGTCATCGGTAGTATTACCATTGCTATCGCGTAGTGAAGGTATTGTTTGTGTTTTGCCGCTAGTGTACTTCACATATGACCAGAATTTCTTTGGATTTTCTGCAAGATTACGAGACAGGATTTCGTTGTGGTAACTACTATAGGCTTCTCTCATTAAAGTCCGTACTAGGTTGCGAGTTTCAGTAAAAGATTGCCAGTCTTGTGGATTCTGTGTCTTTTTAAATTTTGCGTGCGTTTTTCTTTGTTTCTGCAACAGTGATCTGACCTGTTTTGTGTACCACGGGGGATCAGTCCCCTCTTTTATTAATTTCTTTGGTATAAATCTCTCGATTGCTACTGATATTATGTCTTTGAAAGTAAGCCACAACTGATCTACACTCGCATTTTTAATTTTGAAAGACTGGAGACTATCACTCAGGAATTTATTTTTGGTGCGTTTGGGCATTTCGACATTCAGTCTCGCTACTACAACTCGATGTTCGCTAATCCCTGTATCTGTTTTGATGCTCTTTACTAGCTCAGGATTATTTGTTTCTAGGAGATCAAGATCTTGGGATGTAGATTGTCGCACACAGTGGGCCATCTCAAATTCAAATCAAGAGAAAGTTAGATAAGATTGCTGGTGCAGGCTCCAGCAGTAACTCACAATGACCACGGTATTGTTGTCGGTGGTGACTGAGTGGTTGGCCACCATGTCGACGATGGCGACGCTGATGTTGACCCTGACGGCGTAGAGGTTCGCGAAGCCGACGAAGCAGAGCAGCGCCAGCTGGTAGCGCCTGCGCCGCCACCACAGGCAGCCGCCGCCCAGGCCGTCGCTGAAAGAAGCAGGTGAAGGAAAATGCGTTACACGGCGAGTCTGGCCATTCCTAGGCGCGGATTGCACTTAATCATCAGAAAAAATAGAAAATGCAGCTCGAGGAAATTGTTGTTGTTATGGTCTTCAGTCCGGAGAGTGGTTTGATGCAGCTCTCCACCCTACTCTATCCTGAGCAAGCCTTTTCATCTCCTCATAAGAACGGCAACCCACATCTATTTGAATCTGCTTACTATACGCGTCCCTTGGTCTCCCTCTGCGATTTTTACCCCACACACTTCCCCCCAATGCTAAATTTACGATTCCCCGATGTCTAAGAATGTGTCCTACCAAGCGATCCCTTATTTTAGTCAGGGTATGCCAAAAATTCCTTTTCTCACCAATTCTGTTCAGTACCTCTTCATTAGTTATGTGATCTACCCACCTAATCTTCAGCATACTTCTGTAGCACCACATTTCAAAAGCCTCTATTCTCTTCCTGTCCGCACTGCTTATCGTCCATGTTTCACTCCCATACAACGCAACACTCCACACAAATGCCTTCAGGAAAAGACTTCCTTACACTTAAATTAATATTCGATGTTAGCAAATTTCTCTTTTTCAAAATGCTTTTCTTCCCATTGCCATTCTGCATTTTATATCCTCTGTACTACGACCATCGCATGTTATTTTACTACCCAAGTAACAAAACTCATCTACCACCTAATCTAATTCCTTCAGCATCGCCTGATTTTCTAGGACCGCATTCCATTATTTTTGTTTTGCTCTTGTTAATGTTCATTTTATACGCTCTCTTCAACACACTGTCCATTCCACTCAACTGCTCTTCCAGGTCCTTTGCTGTCTCTGATAGAATTACAATGTCATCAGCAAAACGCAATGTTTTTATTTCTTCCCCCTGAACTATAAGCCCTATTCCAAATTTTTCCTTGCTTTCCTTCACCGCTTGCTCGATGTACAAATTAAATAACATCGGAGAAAGGCTACAACCCTGTCTTACTCCCTTCCCAACTGATGCTTCCTTTTCATGCCCTTCGAGTCTAATAACTGCGGTCTGGCTTTTGTACAAGTTGTAAATAACTCTCATTTCCCTATATTTTACCCCTGCTGACTTCAGAATTTGAAAGAGTGTATTCCAGTCAACATTGTCAAAAGCTTTCTCCAAATCTACAAAAGCTAAAAATGTAGGTTTGCCTTTCCTTAATCTATCTTCTAAGATAAGACGTAAAGTGAGTATTGCCTCCCGGGTTCCTACGTTCCTCCTGAATCCAAACTGATCTTCCCCGATGTCAGCTTCTACCAGCTTTTCCATTCTCCTGTAGATAATTCGTGTTAAAATTTTGCAACCATGACTTATCAAACTGATGGTTCTGTAATTTTCACACCTGTCTGCGCCTGATTTCTTTGGAATGGGGATTATTACATTTTTCTTAAAGTCTGAGGGTATTTCGCCTGTCTCATACATCCTACACACCAGTTCAAATAGTCTTGTCATGGCTGGCTTTCCCAGAGACTTTAATAGCTCTGCGGGTATGTCATCTACTCCTGGGGCCTTGTTCCGACCTAGGTCTTTCAAGGCTCTGTCAAATTCATCTCTCAGTATAGTATCTCCTATTTCGTCTTCGTCTACTTCCTCTTCCCTTCCTGCAACATCGTCCCTAAGTTCATTTCCTTTGTAGAGCTGCTCTATGTACTCTTTCCACCTTTCAGCTTTCCCTTCTTTGCTGAGAACTGGTTTCCCATCCGAGTTCTTGATATTCGTAGAGCTGCCCTTCCTGTCCCCAAACGTCTCCTTTATTTTCCTGTAGGCGGTATCTACTTTTCCCCTTCTTATACATTCTTCTACGGATTTGCATTTGGCTTCTAGCCACTCCTGCTTAGCCATTTTGCACTTCCTGTCAATCTCATTTTTTAGTCGTCTGTACTCCATTTTGCGTGTTTCATTTACTGCATTTTTATATTTTCCCCTTTCATCTATTAAATTTAGTATTTCCTGTGATATCCAAGGATTTTTTGTTGGTCTTGCCTTCCTACCTATTTTGTCCTCTGCTGCCTTCACTATTTCGTCTCTCAATGCTACCCATTCCTCTTCTACTGTTTTATTTCCCCCTGTTTCTGTCAATTGTTGCCTAAATCTCCCTCTGAAATTCTCCAGAACTTCACTTTCCTTCAATTTATCCAAGTCCCATCTCCTTATTTTCCTACCTTTCTGCAGTTTTTTCAGTTTCAGCCTACAGTTCATGACTAACAAGTTATGGTCAGAGTCTATATCTGCCCCTGTGTATGTCTTGCAGTTTAGGACCTGGTTCCGGAATCTATGTCTTACCATTATAAAATCTATCTGATACCTTCCTGTGTCTCCTGGTCTCTTCCACGTATACAACCTTCTTTTGTGATTCATAAACCACGTGTTTGTTACTATTAAATCATGTTCCGTGCAAAATTCTACCAGGCGACTTCCTCTTTCATTCCTCCTGCCCAGTCCATATTCACCTACTATTTTTCCTTCTCTTCCTTTTCCTACTACCGAATTCCAGTCTCCCATCACAATTAAGTTTTCCTCTCCCTTAACTGTCTGAATAATTTCCTCTAGCTCCTCATATATTTCTTCGATCTCCTCATCATCGGCAGAGCTAGTTGGCATATAAACCTGTACTACTGTTGTCGGTGTTGGCTTCGTATCTATCTTGACAATGATAATGCGATCACTGTGCTGCTCATAGTAGTTTACCCGCATTCCTATTTTCTTATTCATTACCAGTCCTACTCCTGTGATACCCCCAACTGATTTTGTATTTATAATCCTGTACTCACCTGACCAGAAATTCTGTTCATCCTGCCACCGAACTTCACTAATCCCCACTATATCTAACTTCAACCTATCCATTTCCCTTTTTAAATTTTCTAATTTTCCTACCCGATTAAGGGATCTAACATTCCACGCTCCGATCCGTAAAATGCCAGTATTGTCTTTCCTGATGACAACATCCTCCTGAGTAGTCCCCGCCCGGAGATCCGAATGGGGGACTATTTTACCTCCGGAATATTTTACCCGGGAGGATGCCATCATCATATGTCCATACAGTAGAGCTGCATGTCCTCGGGAAAAGTAACGGCTGTAGTTTCCCCTTGCTTTCAGCCGTTCGCAGTAGCTGTGTGGCAAAGCCACATTAGCTGATGTTACAAGGCCAGCTCAGTCAATCATCCAGACTGTTGCCCCTGTAACTACTGAAAAGGCTGCTGCCCCTGTTCAGGAACCACACGTTTGTCTGGCCTCTCCACAGATACCCCTCCGCTGTGGTTGCACCTACGGTACGGCTATCTGAATCGTTGAGGCACGCAAGCCACCCCACCTCGGCAATGTCTGTGGTTCATGGGGGTGGATGATAGATATATGAATCGAATTTACCTTCTCTTCAAAGAAACATTTTGGATGCTTTCTCCTTAAATGACACAGCATGTTTGTAGTACCTCCACCCGTTTTCAGCTTTTTAAAGCAAATGGAGCATTGTACCTCACTGCTCCCGTACTTCGTGAAGTACTTCCACACTCAGGATGGTGCCATTTGAGACACAACCGATGTCTAGCGACGACAGCAAGGAACTGCCGCATGACCAGACGGAGGCAAGTCTTGTACACTGCCGGTGCACGCGCGTCGTCTAATAGGCCACGCCACACGGCAACAGGTGCATCGATGCCTCAATAGCTGCACCAGTCCTTAAGTTCTTATGCCACGCGTTTGTTGCGCGATTCTGACTGCCGGGATTGTTCTTAAATTATCACTGATTGCTTTTCTTAGTTACTGCGATGACCTAATATTTCACAGCAGTGGAAATTTTAGGAATAGCCCTAAATATTAGGGTCTACTAGTTTTAATTTTTTTAAATTATTTACAAAAAACACATTTTGAACTACTACTACAAGAAGTAGTCGTACCGGTTTTTTTACCCGGTTTTTGGCAATAACTAAAAACAAACGGTTACAACCGACACTAAATAAAAAACGAAAGAAACCGGTTATTCAAAACTAAAATACCGGTATCGGTTTTAACCGGTCGGTTTTTCCCATCCCTAAGTACAATTACACTTATCAGAGTGGAAGAGTAAGACACCTGGAAAAAATCCAAAATGTCGGGATGTTTGAATTGTTATCATAGGAAATAAATGTTATAAACTGAAATGTGACTTTTTACTTTTCAAATCAACTTCCTGCAGACTCTTTACACTACTGGCAGGCAATTAATTTGTATTTAATTTGTAGTTTCCAACTCTTAACTTGGTTGTGGAATTTACAAAGCAAACGTATTTGATTCTTATAACAGTATTCAGAAATAATTTTAAAATTAACCCATTTGCATCAAATTTCAACCAAATTATAAAGTCGGCTTTATAAAAATTAGGCATTTTCTGCTTAAACTGCTACTGAGCTTTGATTTAAATAAATGGGAAAACGTGAACAGTTGTGTTAGGCCGTTTTTCAAAACAGAGACAGCAAAGAACATGTAAGAGCAATTGAATGGAATGGACAGTGTGTTGAAGAGAGCGTATAAGATGAACATTAACAAGAGCAAAACAAGGGTAATGGAATGCAGTCTAAGAAAATCAGGTGATGCTGAAGAAATTAGATTAGGTAACGAAACAATAAAGGTGGTAGATGAGTTTTGTTACTTTGGAAGTAAAAGCACATACGACGATCGCAGTACAGAGGATATAAAATGCAGAATGGCAATTGGGAAAAAAGCGTTTTTTTGAAAAAGAGGTATTTACCAATTCCAAATATCAATTTAACCGAAGAGGATAGAGGCTTTTGAAACGTGGTCCTACAGAAGAATGCTGAAGATACGGTGGATAAATCGCGTAATAAATGAAGAGGCACTGAACAGAATTGGGGAGATAAGGAATTTTTGGCATACCTTGACTAAAAGAAGGGACTGATGGTAGGACACATTTTTAGACATAAAGGAATCGTGAATCTAATATTTAAGAGTCGTGTGTGGCGTAAAAATCCCAGAGGGAGACCAAGAATACATTAAACAGATTCAAATGGATGTAGGGTGCCGTTCTTATGAGGAGATGAAGAGCCTTGGTGAGGATAGAGCAGGGTCGAGAGTTGCATCAAACCAGTCTACATAATTTCACTATGAACAACAACAACAGGTCCATTTCTCTCTCATTTTAACGCCGAGGGTTTGAGCAAATCAAAATGCGAGTGTCTAAGTAAGGTCTTGCATTAAAAAAAAAATGTTGATGTCCTTCTTGCACTTCAAGAAACCCATACTGAAGAACCTCTAAACAATGCAAATCCCAATAATTCGATCCCTAGGTATAAACTAGTGGCGGCTATAAGCCACAGGGCCTATGGGGTGTCGTCTTACGCCAGACAAGGCCTGGATGACGTAACAGTAAAACACAACAACTCTAATGACGATACTTTCATTCTGGCAGCTAAGGTGTCTGAAATCACCATAGTAAATGTTTATAAACCTCCTAACACCCAGTGGACAGACACAGTTCTTCCAGTTTTGAACACCCTGCCCTCTAGTAGGGGACTTCATCATTCGAATGATGAGAATGGCAGGAGACTAGCCAATTGGGCTGAAAATAAGAACTTTTATCTTTGGTGCTAAGGGCAACAGCGCCGCCGCGGCGGAGCGGCCGAGCGCATTGAGCCGCTGTGCTACGATGCGCGAGGCCGTTCCCCGTCGGGGGTTCGAACCCCTTCGTACTTGGATGTTTGAGCCGTCGTTAGTATAAGCTAGTTCATAAATAGTTTGTAAGTTTAGGGACTGATGACCCCGCACTTAAGTCTCATAAGCTGTACAAACATTTGAACATCAGCACATTTTACTCAGCTCGATGCCACCATAGTTATTCTCCAGACCAGCAAAGCCGACTGGGAGGCCTTTACTTCAAAGGTAGAACATTGCATCAGATTTATCCCTCCCGTAATAATTAATTACGACCGTTTCGCGAATCTTCTCCTGGCTGTTGCTAAACAGTGTATACCCAGGGGCTTCAGGAAAGAATACGTTCCAGCATGGAGTGGAGAATGCGACGATCTTTACAAGGCGTTTCAATGCACCGAAAGCCCTGACACTGCCGACCATCTGCTGCAGTTTCTTGACACTGCCAAGAAAGAGAAGTGGATAAAAACTGTGGAAAACTTCACGCACAGCACCCAGAGAACCTGGTATTCATTAAATAAACTTCCGTCCGGCGAGCCACTGATAATTGTACAGTGACACATTCAAATCTCTGTGACATAGCTAAGCGGAATGTTAGCTCAACAAAATCAGCCGGTCTACCCTCAGACAAAAGTGTTGCATACAAACTAAACTAAACATTGAGGACGCAATACTCTTGGAAGTTTCAAGACCCTTCTGAAGATGAGCTGCAGGTTGCAATCATCACCCTGCAAACTCGGAAATCCGGGGAACTAGATAAAACCTTTCCCTAGTTCCTTAAACACATTGGTCCTAAAACAAAATTCTGGCTCTTAACAGATTATAACGTCATACTAGTCACTGTAAATCTGCTAAAGGCATTTAAATGATCGAAAATAGTAGCCATTTTAAAGCCAGGTAAAAGCCCAGAGCAAGCTGAGAGCTATCGCTCAATAGCCCTACTAAGTGTCTGCTATAAGCTGCTAGACAGGTTAATCTGTAACCGGATATCACAAATTCTTAATGCCAGCATCCCCGTCGAACAAGCTGGTTTCAGGACAGGTGGAAATTACTGTGACCAGGTCCTTTGTTTGACATTGATGATGAGAAATGTTATGAAACGAAAAAGAAAACATCAGCAGCCTTTGTTGTCCTCTCAGGAGCTTACGACACGGTCTGGAGAAAAGGACTGTTACTGAAATTTTACAATATATCCCGTGTCCCCTTCTCTTGTGCTTTTTGAATTCCACCCTCAATAACAGGCTAATCAAAGTTTACCTGGGTCATAAGGAAAGTGCTTTTAGATAGCTTAATGATGGCCTCTCCCGGGGTCCCCTTCTTACTCCTCTCTTGTTCAGTGCGTACACTGCTGACATCCCTGCAACACAGTCTAAGAAGTTCATTTACGCCGATGGGATCGCTTTAGCAACCCAGCATACTGACCTATCCACTACAGAAGTAAGACTCACGAATGGTCTTCCCATCCTTCAAGAATATTTCAGAACCTGGATGTTAAATCCAAACAAAACAGAGATGTCTTGCTTCCATGTAAATAATAAACTAGCCTACCAGAAACTTATCATACATCTCGACGGTGTGAAGCTCAAACATAATAACCACCCAAAATATCTGGGAGTAACAGTGGATCGCTCTTCCATTTTAAAAACCACCTTCAAATAACAGCCGCCAAAGTTAAGACCCAAACTAACATTTTGCAATAAATGGCTTGATCATCCTGGGGAGCAAACGCACAAGTCCTGCGTCCTATTGCTTATTCATCGACTGAGTATTGTGCTCCAGTGTGGCTGAACAGTGCCCACGTGCGAGAGTTTGACGCCAAGCTTAATAGAGCCATGAGGATAGTCAGTGGTACCCTCTTGGCTACACCTCTTCCGTGGCTCCCAGTTGTGTGCCACATACCTGCCTCAGAGATTCGTCGCCAAGAAGAACTCATCAGAGAGTATAAGAAAATATTATCTACCTGACAACTTCCCATCACGCAATATCTCCCACAATACTCCTGCCTCCTCAAGTCCAGAAAGCCACCTCTACGCTTAGCTTCCCAGTTGACACCAGAGGAGTTTTCGTCCAACAACACCTGGACAGCCTCATGGGACATTTTTGAAGGGCGAAACAAACACCTCATTCCCAGTCTTTCCATTAAAGACGGTGGCATGAACTTCCCTCGCAGGGATTCTGTTGCATCGTTTTCGCACAGGAGTGAGTAGATGCAGTTACTAAAAGTACAAATGGGGAATGACACTAGATGAGTCATGTTATGGACCACATAGCAATAGACTGCCCCCTGGGTTCTTTCGTTGAGGGGTCTTCACAACATAAATGTTGCAGGACTTAAATGACTTAAATCACTGGACCTGGCTCAATGAAGGGAGATATTATTGAAACATAATTTCTTACCCCCTGAAAGCAAGTACTATGTACTGTAGCAACAATAGTTTAATATGGTTGCTGACAAGAATCGTACGATAATACCGAATTCAAAGTAAAATTCAACAACAGAAAAATAGGCAAGAAATAACTAATAAAATGATCAAAGCTCAAAAACTAAGATGGCATACATACAATATAAATGCTTATCAATTAAAACAAAATTAAAACACTACAAGACAGTGGTTCCGCCAGAGATAATATAAGCAAGTGAAACTCTTTTTAAAGTCACGCAGAAAAACAGGCAACTGACTGTCATTCGATACCTGTCCTGCAACGAAGAAGAAATTTACGTTTACCGGCGTCAACTGCCACCCCTTTTAAATATGCTATTACACTACTGGTCATTAAAATTGCTACACCAAGAAGAAATGCAGATGATAAACGGGTATTCATTGGACAAATATATTATACTAGAACTGACATGTGATTACATTCTCACCCAATTTGGATGCATAGATCCTGAGAAATCAGTACCCAGAACAACGACCTCTGGCCGTAGTAACGGCCTTGATACGCCTAACAGAACTTGAATGGCGTGTACAGGTACATATGCCTATGCAGCTTCAACGCGATACCACAGTTCGTCAATTGTAGTGACTGGCGTATTGTGACGAGCCAGTCGCTCGGCCTCCATTGACCAGACGTTTTTCATTGGTGAGAGATCTGGAGAATGTGCTGGCCAGGGCAGCAGTCGAACAGTTTCCGTATCCAGAAAGGCCCATACAGGACCTGCAACATGAGGTCGTGCATTATCCTGTTGAAGTGTAGGGTTTCGCAGGACTCGAATGAAGGTTGGAGCCACGGGTTGTAACACATCTGAAATGTGACGGCCACTGTTCAAAGTGCCGTCGATGCGAACAAGAGGTGACCGAGACGTGTGAGCAATTGCACCCCATACCATCACGCTGGGTGATACGACAGTATAGCGATGACGGCCGCGGTGGCCGAGGGGACTGAGGCGCTTCAGTCATGGTCTGCACGGCCACTACCGTCGGGGATTCGAATCCCCCCTCGGGCATGGATATTTGTGCAGTCATTAGGATTAGCTAGTTCATAAGTAGTATGTAAGCTTAGGGACTGATGACCCCATAGTTAAGTCCCATACAAAAAAAAGAAAAACCATGCTCCCAATATGCGTTTACCGCGATGTCGCCAAACACGGATGCGACCATCATGATGCTGTAAACAGAACCTGGATTCATCCGAAAAAATTACGTTTTGCCATTCGTGCACCCAGATTCGTCGTTGCATACACCATCGCAGGCGCTCCTGTCTGTGATGCAGCGTCAAGGGTAACCGCAGCCATGGTTTCCGAGCTGATAGTCCATTTTGCTGTGAATGTCGTAGATCTTTTCGTGCAGATGATTGTTGTCTTGCAAACGTCCCTATCTGTTGACTCAGGGATCGAGACGTGGCTGCACGATCCGTTACAGCCATGCGGATAAGATACCTGTCATCTCGACTGCTAGTGATACGAGGCCGGTGGGATCCAACACGGCGTTCCGTATTGCCCTCCTGAACCCACCGTTTCCATATTCTGCTAACAGTCATTGGATCGCGACCAGCGCGAGCAGCAATATCACGATACGGTAAACCGCAATCGCGATAGGCTACCATCCGACACTTATGAAAGTCGGAAACGTGATGGTACACATTTCTCTTCCTTACACGAGGCATCACAACAACGTTTCACCAGGCAACGGCGGTCAACTGCTGTTTGTGTCTGAGAAATCGGTTGGGAACTTTCCTCATGTCATCACGTTGTAGGTGTCCCCACCGGCGCCAACCTTGTGTGAATGCTATGAAAAGCTAATCATTTGCATATCACAGCATCTTCTTCCTGTCGGTATGTCGCGTCTGTAGCACGTCATATTCGTGGTGTAGCAATTTTAATGGCCATGAGTATACTTGTGTCAGTTACGCAACGGGGCCCTGAAGATGGTGGGAATATCGCACCGAAACTAGTTGCTTAATCAATTAAAAAATATAAACAAAGCTGTTGGTGCTTTCTTTCAATCTACTCATACTGCCCATGGCACGCAGGAGTCCAACTGTACTGGCCGTCCAAGGGGATGACACACCATATTAGAGGGCAACGAGAATGACTGTTTCACTGTCATGGTATTTCGATGCTGCATCGCTCTATGTACACCTCAAATAAAGAGTTGAGACAGCAAAATATCGCACTGTATCACACACAAATTACAATTATGACCAATAGCTGCGTAAAATACGTTACCATAGTAATATTCACAGAATATATGACATCAACTGCGATTAGGCAAAGCTGAAAATGAGTACCCAGCCGGGATTCGAACCCAGGTCTTCTGCTTTCTAGGCAGTTGCGCTGACCCCCTACACAACTGGGGGACACAGTGATTACCGCTCCTGCAATGACTACCTAAGCACGCCTCCCGTCAGATACAAATTCCCAGCTTCGCCCTGCCCACAGTACTCAAACTCGTAGTTATTAAACTAATTCCCGTAAGAGTGAGGGCTTCAAACTTGCCCACCCCTCCCCACTAACGATAGGATCATTGTCCGTCACCGGCATATTATATATATACATGTGGCGTCTGTTCCGAAAGAACAGTCGTCACTTCTGATCCTGCAGTTGTTATTATTTAATATTCACAGAATATATGACATCAACTGCGACTGGGCAAAGCTGAAAATGGTGACGGACAATGATCCTATCGTTAGTGGGGAGGGGTGGGCAAGTTTGAAGCCCTTACTCTTACGGGAATTAGTTTAATAACTACGAGTTTGAGTACTGTGGGCAGGGCGAAGCTGGGAATTTGTATCTGACGGGAGGCGTGCTTAGGTAGTCCTTGCCGGAGCGGTGATCACTGTGTCCCCCAGTGGTGTAGGGGATCAGCGCAACTGCCTAGAAAGCAGGAGACCCGGGTTCGAATCCCGGCTGGGTACACATTTTCAGCTTTGCCCAATCGCAGTTGATGTCATATATTCCGTGAATATTAAATAATAACAACTGCAGGATCAGAAGTGACGACTGTTCTTTCGGAACAGACGCCACATGTATATACGTTACCATAGGCCTATGTATGTTGCATGTGATATCTCACCTGATCTCCTCTTTGTTTTGAGCAGTGGAGTATATCAAGTTGTATGCTGGGTACTTGGCAGAGTGGGCGCGGTCAGGTAGCCGGACACGGCTGGCCCTACAGACTCGCTGCGCTGCCCTTTGGAATCTGTCTGTTCCTACTAATGGCTTCCTGAACGTTGTAATTATGCTACGTCACAGTCCGAACAAAGCGTCACCAGGGCTTCCCGGCTTTCAGTGGCTTACTTGGAGAAAGAACAACCAGTTGCCGATGTCGCTGAAGTTAGCAGCTGTGCACGTTTCCTATTGTCAATGGCTGTCTTTTGTTGAGAAGCTCAGCGTTATTATGGTAGTCATACTGTTGTGTCGCTTCTGACGAAAACCGTGATGAGATCGTGGGAAAGTCGCCGTATTATGACACTGGAAACCCGCAAGCTTTCCGTCAGCAGCATTCGTCCAAAGAGCCTACATTCACAATTTCATTTTCACATCTATTCACTAGTCAGCGCTGCATAACATAGTTTACGCCAGGGGTTCTCAAACTTTTTCGAGTCGCGGAGTACCTTGAAAAAGTGGACCTAAAGGCGGAGCATTAAATTTTACGTCGCAGATATATACTGCATGTGGTAAATTCAGTGACAGTATTATTGTCGAAGCAAGGTAATTTCACAGTTTACGCACACAAGCCATCAAGATTAATCACTGAATATGTTTATTTTATTCACAATTTCACATTACACAGAACTTATCGCACATACAGAAGAACAGTAACAAAACATTTGAGAATAAATTCAGCAGAACAAGTATTGTAGATCCACAATTATTTTACACACACAGATAAATAAGTAACGACATAGTTACAACATTTCCTTGGTTTAAGGAAAAAGGATCAATGAGAAGAAGGGCACTGTTTTAATTTGCACAATGAGAATATATCTGGTTGAATAATATCCTACTCTACATTGAGACAGGATCTTTATTTTGTTTTATTTGAAACATATGCAGAAAACCCCGATTCACATTAATATGCGGATGAGGAAGGCAGAAGAATAAACCTAGCTTTACCTGATACAATTTTAATCTCGTCCTTTAGCGTATACTAAAATTCCGAGACATTGCTTAGTTTGAAACTTTGCGGTTATCTCGGAATCTGATGTCCAGTCAAGCAAGCATTCATACTGCTGCGACGTCAAAGAGGCTGGCTTTTTCTTTTATACAGAATACGGGCTTACAAACCAAACGCCGGCCGCGGTGGCCGAGCGCTGTGCGGCCTCCAGTCACGGTCTGCACGGCCACTACGGTCGGGGGTTCGAATCCCCACTCGGGCATGGATATTTGTGTCGTCCTTAGTCTTAGCTAGTTCATAAGTAGTTTGGTAAGTTTAGGGACTGATGACCCCATAGTTAAGCCCCATAAGCTATATAAACATTTAAACATTTTTCTTGCAACCTGTCCGGAAAATAAGAAGTCACAGAATCAAGCAAACATAACTGGTTATCTTCGAACTCATTCACGATATCCTCACGAATGTCTGAGTTCATCTCTGTTTTGTCGTTGTATAGCTAGCCAGGCTTCCATTTTTGTGTGATTCTGCCATTCTGCCCAAAACTTTAGCTTCTTTTTAAATCCTCCGACATTAGCATTAGCATCAAAATTTGTTACTGCTTTTCCTTGGATGGAGAGACATAAATCATTAAGTTTTGTAAAAATATCGGGTAAAGGTGCTAAATATTATTATCTACCTTTTCGCGGAGCACCAAGTGAATGAATGAATGAAGTTCTGGTCTACTGTTAAATCAGTAGACGGATCGTAGACCTATCCGTCTCTAACAATCATACTGTCACATAATTGTCACATAAAGTCACGGAGGAGGCAGGCGACCATGACGAATAATGAATGAAGTCTGCAAAAAACTGCATAGGTCGCTGTATTGATGAAAGTCAATTGTTGGTTACAAAATGACTTTATTTGCCGCATTTAGGACTGGGCCATCATCAGAATCCTGTGGTTGATGGCCACCAGTACACATTAGTTACATGTTGGTCAGTAATATTCGTTATATGTTCTTCAGGTAACATCACATTGCAGCCTCTATGTTACCTCAAGAACATGTAACGAATATAATAATATTTAATCAATGAAATTTTAGTTTTATATTTTGTTTACTATGGTCCTAATTACACCACTTTTTTTCTGAAATTTAGTATGACTGCGAACTTGGGGGTCGAAGAGTCACTTCCTAGATTATTTTTACAACCAACCGTTTGGTTAAGATTGTACAAGAAATAGTTTTTGTTTATATTTCTGAGCCAATAAAAACACAAAAGTACTACTAATAACGTCGGAGTTAGGTATGGCTTAATATTTATTAAACAATAGTGTATATTCGCTAAACGTAGTTAGGAACCTTTTTACATTACAGTTTAAAATTTTTGGACCGAAATACACCGCCCCTAAAATCTACCGCCCTATGCTCCATCCTACTGGTAAATCCGCCACTGACTTCCATTCTCGGTACGGTGCAATTTCAAACACAACCCGTATCCGACAACAGCGAGGAACTGCCGTATGACCGACCAGACGGATGGAGGCAAGTCTTGCACTGTTGCACACCGGAGACTGGTTTGATGCAGCTCTCCACCCTACTCTATCCTGAGAAAGCCTCTTCATCTCCTCGTAAGAACGACAACTCACATAAATTTGAATCTGCTTATTATATTCGTCTCTTGGTCTCTCCCCGCGGGTTTTACGTCACACACTTCCCTGCAATGCTAAATTTACGATCCCTTCGTGTCTAAGAATGAGTTCTACCAATCGAACTCTTCTTTTAGTCAAGGAAGGGAAAAAATTACTGTTTTCTCTAATTCTGTTCAGTACATCTTCATTAGGTACATGATATACCTACCTTATCTTGAGTATTCTTCTGTAGCACCACAGTTCAAAAGCCTTTATCCTCTTTCTATCTAAACTATTTATCGTCCACGTTTCACTCCCATACAAGGCACCAATCCACACAAATGCCTTCAGAAAGGACTTCCTTACACTTAGGTTAATATTCGATGATAGCGAATTTCTCTGTTTCAAAAACGCTTTTCTTCCCATTGCGATTCTGCATTTTATATCCTCTGTACTGCGATCGTCATATGTTATTTTACTACCCAAGTAACAAAACTCATCTACCACCTTAATTGTTTCGTTGACTAATCTAATTCCATGGGCATCGCCTGATTTTCAAAGACTGTATTCCATTCGGTGGGGGACTAAGGCTGTCGGAGGCCCGGGACGGCGGCAGAACATAATGAGTCCTCCCCCCGTCCACTTGGAAATACATTACTATAAAAAAAAAGTAACTTTTGAGCTTTGGACTTAAAGGCCCCGCAGGACGAGAGGCATGGGACAGTCTAAAAAGAATAGCTTTTGGAGGCCCAGAAAGAGAGGCCACAGGCGTTCAAATAATAATAATAATAATAATAATAAGATGCTTATCAGGTGTTTGGAGGCGCCCCCAAGACGAGAGATCCGTGGCGGTCCGCCTCCCTCTCTCCGTAGTCCACCACTGCATAGTGGCATAGAGTAACTATACAGAGAAACCCCCCTTCACTAAACCACTGTCCTAAGCTCTCTTCGTAGTTCCGTAAGATGCTAGCGGATGTCAACCGTGGTTCCCCGTCTTAGTACCGGTAGATCACACTAGAGGCGCTTCCGAGGGTGCCTCTCGCACATCAGAGGGTATCGGCGTGAATGGGAGGCTGAGGGGAGGGCTCGTGCAGCCTGCCACGAGGACACGACTGTGTATGGTCATAGACAAATATATACAGACGGGAAACCTCCGTAAGGGCCCGGTCTTACGCTCAGGGGTGCGGGGAGGGAGGATTTCCAGCAGTTCTGTAAGATGTCCCATGGTGGCGCTGCGGTCAGAAGCTGCCCTTTAAACTGGCCAGAGCAGGCAGCAGGTAGCGGCTGTCCCCACCACCACTTCCCCTCAAACGCCAGCTAGCCGGACACAGCCTTGGCCTCGTGGCAGGCGGCACGAGCTCTCCCCTCAGCCTCCCCTCCACGCTATCCTCTGACGTGAGAGAGGCACCCTAAGCCAGCGAACCGCCTGACACCTGCTAGCATCTTACGGAACTATGAGGGGAGCGTAGGACAGTGGTTTAGAGGGGGCTACTCCTCTGTATATGTTACTCTCTGGTATGGTGCAAAGACCTTGGTATGGTGTGCCGGCGTTTGAGGGAAGTGGTAGTGGGGATGGGCGCTACGTTCCGCCTGCTCTGGCCAGTTTAAAGGGCTGCTTCTGACCTCAGCGCCATCATGGGACATCTTACGGAACTGCGGAAACCCCTCCCCCACCGCACCCCTGAGCGTGTGACCGGGCCCTTATGGAGGTTTCCCGTCTGTATATTTTTGTCTGTGGTAGTAGCCAGGATGTTGCTGCACATCTTTGAATGCACGTCCAGTTTCACGCGCAGTGGAGGGCAAATATTAAACTGTTGGAACAATTCATCACCTACCTGTTACGTAAATGGCAAAAAAACGAGTCTCACAACGATGTGCGCACACTGCGTGCTTTTAAGCGATCCCTCCAGAAACACCACAGGTCCTTTGCAGCTTCCATCCCGCCTGGATCTCCGCTCCCACATCCTACTATAAAACCCTTCAAGTCCTCGAGCGCCACGCCCTCCGCCTCGCCTACCGCATCCGGCTCCCTTCCCCCACGCGGATCTTGTATGACCTGATCCCGTTTACCCACCTCCTTGAATATCTCCAGTTGAATATCTCCAGCATATCCGTATCCTCTATACCACCCGTAAAATAGACTCCCGCAACCCCCTGATCCACCCCATCCTTCCCAACCCTGGGCCTCTGCCACGCCTCTACCGCGTTATACCCCCTTCCCTTCATCTCTACACCCTCCATGTCCTCTCCCAGGGTAATTTCCGCCACCTCCCCCTCCCTGATGACGTCCTCCGTTCCGACATATACCCGTCCTACCAGCTCTGATTCCCCCCCCCCCCGTAGATAAAGGGCCCCCTCTCCCCCCTTCCCCTTCCACTCACCCGCTTGGCTACCCCCTCCCTGCCCTGGAGTCCCTATGGCTCCACCCTACCGCCCCCTTTCCCCGCCGTTTTTCCTCTCCCCCGCGCTTCCCTCCCCCCCCCCCTTCTCGGGGTCCTGGACTGACAGTTTTAACAGTGCTACGTCAAGTGTTGTGTGCTGTGCTCCAATGAAGTGTATGTTTTTTAACTGCGTCCACCGCAACCAGACAAGTGTCGCACCGTGTATTTTAATTAGTGTCTCCGTGTACTCGCCGTCCTGTGTTATTGTCGTCCTACATGTGCTTTTTAGGTCACCGTGGCTCCTCATTTTTAACTGACTAAATCTGATTTTGATCATCTGTCAACTGTTTGTACTTCGAATTGTCACCATGTCTATGTCATTGTTCCTCTGTTGTTTTTTCGCCTGCCTTGTATTTTAATTTTCATCTCATCCATGTATTTTATTCTCTCGGCTGAAGAGCAGCCTCTGGATCTGCTGCCAGCCTACTGGTGTAATAGCTGATGTGAAAACACAATAAAGGAAAAAAAAAAACAAAAACAAAAAAACACCACAGATGAATGAGAGTTGCAGTTTGTCGCACCCTAGACCATATGGCCTGGACGAATGAAATGCACTCTAGGGGACAGCTCTCGCCAAGTCTACATTGTATGCACAAATGACCAGCACTTGCAAGCAGGCAGAATCTGCTTTCATTGCCCGCCATTCCATCCTCCAATTGACCCTCTGACGGTCCAGTCGAGCCGTGCATGTCGATGTTGTCAAGGAAGGATAAGGAGGGTAACAGGCAGTGACGTATTTGAACTAAAGCTAATAAAAATATAAATACAAAATATATATTCGGATTTTGTATTTGAAAAACATTTTCACTGTCTTTGTATTTTTTGGTAAAATACTTTTCTTTAATTATTTTGAAAATACAAAATACTTCATAATATTTTTCTTATTGTGCCGTCAAAGCTTCTTTTGTCTGCCTATTCTGGCTGGTGTAGTGTGTGCTTCATGTGATCGTTGAATGTCTCTCTGATGTAGCCTGAAGTAAATCCCCCGTTAGGACATCTATGTCACCTGTGTGTCGCTGCAAATTAGGGGGAGAAAAATGAGTTGTGAGTGGAAGATTCGGATTGCTCAGCATCAAGTGGCAGCACAAACCCTAACACTGAATTAGAGACACTGCAGTTCTTGAAATACAGTAAAAGTAATTTGGACTCACTAAATAAACGACCATTATTGAAAGAAAGTTGTTTTAAAGTATAATACTTGTTTACCAAGCTCTGCTCCATGAGAACGCCTTTTTCTCATTTTGGAGAATCATCGTGAGGCTTCAAAGAAGAAAAATTAATGATGCGTTGTTTAAGAAACTAGTTGTTTTGAAACCAACAAAAGCCGGCCGCGGTGGCCAAGGAGACTGAGGCGCTTCAGTCACGGTCTGCACGGCCACTACGGTCGGGGGTTCGAATCCCCCCTCGGGCATGGATATTTGTGCCGTCCTAGTTCGTAAGTAGTTCATAAGTTTAGGGACTGATGACCCCGTAGTTAAGTCCCATAAGACTTACAAACATTTGAACATTTTTTTTTTTTTTTGTCTCAGAAAGTGGCCAACATACTAAAACCTTTTAAAGTAGAAGCTGCTTTTAAAACTAATAATACGTTACATCATAAATTACGAAACAACTTAAACCAAAAGACTGATAAATATGAGAAAGCAGGGGTTTATAAGATACAGTGTAGTAGTTGCAATGCCAACTACATTGGTCAGACCGGTAGATCGTTTAAAGTTAGGTACAAGGAACACATGGACGCCTTCCGACTTAATAATTTTGACAAGTTCGCTGTAGCTACACATATCCGCGAAACTGGCCACCCATTAAAGCAGATTGAAGATGACCTGAAGATTTTACATAAACAGGATAAGGGAAGAAAGTTAGATCTGCTAGAACAGCTGGAGATTACAATACATAATGCAAAAAGCGACGTTTCATTAAATGAACAAGTTCAAGGCAATACATACAGCTTTTTTAAAAACTTTGTGGACCTATTATAACAAAAGTCGTTTATTTTAAATTTCAACCTCTGTCTTACTGTACAAACGATTTCGCGACATCCGAATGTACCCACTGCCTTGTGGATGATCTTTGGCATTTAGAGGTCTTTGTTTTCATGTTCATACGTGCGCCCCCCTCGTGTTGTTGACTCCGTGCGCTTCACTAGTGCTATGCGCCGCCAGTACTGGGGTCTGTTTTAAATCTTGACGAAGAATAGTATGCTGAGCAGCTGTCTGCGGAGACACAGTTACAAGGGAAGTAACCACGTTTTCTTTTATTACGTTTTAGATTTTATTTGTCTCGGGTTTTAAAGATTCTTGTATATTTTATCTGATGATGAGGGCTTGACCCTTGAAACGCGTCATATTTTAGTGTTTTATACACGATCTATGTGGTTGAGCCTACTTGACAAAATAATTACGCATACAACCACGACCTCACACCAATAATGGATAAAATTAAGTCTAAGATGAACTAACCTAAGGACAATACAGACATCCATGCCCGAGGGAGGATTCGAACCCTCGACGCGGGAGGCCGCGCTATCCGTAACGTGGCGTTCCAGACAGCTCGGCTACTCCCGTGCGGCGAAGAAACGTGTGGACTGTTTCCCCGTGGACTTCAGGTCATTAGCGTATTATTAGCGTAATGCCTCCTGGGAGTAATTATCTCTGTGATGTATTACCATAGTTTAGACGGCTCTGAACGCTCAGGCGTGGCGACGTTCTGCAGCGCAGGGCAGGTGTAAACAGGTGCTGTCTTCACAGGACTAAGCACAACGTCGATTAGGCGTAGCTCTAATTGCGACCGCGTGTACCCACCGCGCAATGCACTACATACAGAGCATCTCTTTTCACGTCCAAGAAAGTTAGTACTATGGCTCCATAGTGAAAAGCAAACACAACAAAGTCAATATTTCCTATATTTGATCGTTTGAAAATTCTTATCATGTTTCAAAGTTCTTAACAAACGAAGAAATGTAATTTACAACGGCATTACAAGACCTTCCATACGGAAGATTATGGGCACTTGCAAGAAAAAAAATGTTCAAATGTTTGTAGAACTTGTAAGGTAACCCTTAAGGTAAGCCTTACATTATAACGAGGAATGAGCTTTATTTTGATACATTTTATTCGTTTGAACCTGTTTATAGTGAATATGTAGTAATTAACTTCTTATGTGACTTAATTAATTATCGTGATGCACAATGCATGTAGGTAACTTAATTGTGAACATTTTCTGTCATTTATTTATTATCTGTATTGTAACTGTTTATGTACATATTATTTTATTTGTACTTTGTATTTTTCTACATGACTGTGATTACTTGTTATGTTTAATTTGTCAGTGTAAAATATTTCTCTGCGAGCAGTTATCGATATGGCTCCTCAGGTCAGAGACTATGGTCTAGCAGCGCTCGCCTGTGGGAGAGCACGCAAGCAGCAGTATCTGCCGCCCCGTGACGTAGATCAGACGTTCGTAAGCGGTCCGCGGATAGCTCAAACAATATAAGTTAAAACAAAGTGAAAGTTCTAATTTGTTATAAGTGCAACTACATGAAAGTTTATGTGAAACCAGTGAACATAAGTGAAGTAAGAATTGATTTTAATGAAACATTTAGTCGTTCGTTCTGCTGAGGCAGAAATTCGTTAGGTGTTCGGTAACCGTCCCAGACGTCCGAAACGCGGTAGCGTCATCGCGGACGCTAACGGTCGCTGTTAATTACGCGATTCGCGAAGCATCACGGCGAATTGCTAGCAAGCTGCCAAAGGAGGAGCCACCATCCAAATGATTTTCTGTATGAATTTATGTATTATTTGTATGACTGCAGAGTACCACGCCGCAATCACGAAATTAAGAAAAAAATGTTCAAATGTTTGTTAAGCTCACGGGACTTAACTACGGGGTCATCAGTCCCTAAACTTACAAACTACTTATGAACTACTTACGAACTAGGACGGCACAAATATCCATGCCCGAGGGGGGATTCGAACCCCCGACCGTAGTGGCCGTGCTGACCGTGACTGGAGCGCCTCAGTCACCTCGGCCACCGCGGCCGGCACGAAATTAAGGTCAGGTTTGTTATGTTGTTCAAATATTACAACAACAACCACCACAGTTAATAACACGTAAATCATTTTTTTACCTCCACTCACACTTTTCTTCAATAAAATAAACACCTTTCACCCAATATCCCCAACAAAAATATTTTCTTTCCTTACAAACTTATGGGACTTAACTACGTGGTCATCAGTCCCTAAGCTTACAAACTACTTATGAACTAGCTAAGACTAAGGACGGCACAAATATCCATGCCCGAGGAGGGATTCGAACCCCCGACCATAGTGGCCGTGGAGACCGTAACTGGAGCGCCTCAGTCCTCTCGGCCACCGCGGCCGGCACTTGCAAGAAGAAGAGCGGAAAATGTTCAAATGCTTGTTAAGCTTAAGGGACTCAACTGCGGGGTCATCAGTTCCTAAACTTACAAACTACTTATGAACTACCTTATACTAAATACGACACAAACATCCATTCCCGAGGGGGGGATTCGAACTCCTAACCGTAGCGGAAGAAGAGCGGAAAGCGGAGGTCCAAAGATTAAAGAACGTACTACCAACAAGGAGAGGCTCTGACATGTGGGTCACCGTTTTATATCGAATTTTGTGTGGACGTTCTATACTAGATATAAAAGGACACATGTTTTTGCTTTTCGGTAGACAGTAGTTTTTGAAATATCAAGGTCAAATTTGATGATGGAAAATCGCATTTTCAATACAATACATCGAAAGATCGTCTAAACATGAGCTTTTTTTCCTAATATATATGGGGCCAAAAGTTAATGATGTTCAGACAATTAACGTTTCTTGTGTTTTCACACTACAGCTATTAACATTCAATTGAGTGTATTATCTGTTTATAGCTGTTTCATTTGTGGTACACAGTGTGATGATACTGCTGGCCCTCTCATCTCAATGTTACTGTACTATACCGTCTGCCTGGTCCTCTCACCTCAATGTTATCGTACGATACCGTCTGCGTCGGACCCGAAATCGTGTGGTTCAATAGTGATATATGTTGCGTGTGAAGTTACAAACGAAATAGAAAGGATAGGAATCAGTGTAGGACAGTGTCTCGGTGATATCGTGATTAAAACAAGTGATATATTTCATTAATTAAGAGATTTGTATAAGACGTTTCCAGACAGTTCTATAAACAATACTTTTCTCATTGTACATTATTTCAATAAATAGACAGACGAAGGGTAAAAACTTTTGTAAAAATGAAAATAAATAGCATTGTATATATGTTAGGCTCATAAGCAAGTTGTATTGACCAGCTAATTGTGTTAATTAATGTAATAGTCGAAATTCCGATATTGTAATTCTTTGTATATATTGACTGACGTGAGATTTTAAACCTACTTTCAGAATTGACAATATATTTGATACTTCAGTATATGTTAGGAACATGTATGATGTAATCATTAACAAATTAATTGACATTTAACATCGCACTTTGTTGTCAAACAGCAAGATCGGAGATTTCAATTAAAAAAGAAATGTGTCATCTAAAATTATTGTATGTATAGTTTTCATTTTATATTATTATTTTTGTGTATATGAAATGTTTTACTTGTGTCTTTGGTAATTGTAAATTAGTATATTCAATTGTTATGAATAATGCATGATGTATCATTATTGTCGATGTTATATATTTGCCTCACCACCTTGCGTGGAGGAGTTCGAGTTTTGGCTTCTCTAAAGTGCACTGGAAGCTATGTCAGTCTGTATTTTGATATGGAAGTACTACCAGCTAAGTTCTGATGCTTTGTATATGTTATGAAGTTGTAATGTTTTGGTGGAGAAGCAGTTTGATTGCAAATTAAAGAAGAAGTGAAAAATTGTACCTAAGAATATTTACTTCTACCACGACGCCCCAGGAGAATAATGTTGCAGCGAGCAGAACCCCCATACATCGTAATGTTGAAAAGCTGAAAAGCTGACTATTATTATTGGTAGAAAGAATGAAGTGCAATTACTCTAAAACCATGAAAACATTACAACAGTAAAAATAAGAAATGTATTTTCTGTTTCATCCATCAGAAACCTCTTTAATTTCTCTTTTATATATCGGTTTTATACAATTAATTTGCCGCAGGATAGATTATTGAACCACCGAGAACTGTAACATCTACGAAGAACACATCAGTGGCCGTAGAATTAGAGCGACCGACGGCTCTCCGTTGGGAAGTTACCGTATTGGGATTCCTGCCTGCCGGCCGCGGTGGCCGAGGGGACTGAGGCGCTCCAGTCACGGTCTGCACGGCCACTACGGTCGGGGTTCGAATCCCCCCTCGGGCATGGATATTTGTGCCGTCCTTAGCAGTGGCGGCTCGTAGAAAATTTGACCAGTGCGCTACAATATTACAAGAATAAACAGGAAACAAAATATACTAAAATAAAAAGTCAACCTTTGTATGGTTGCCTTTAATTAAATATCAATTAATATTGTATTGACAGTAAGACCTTCAGGGGAATCTATAACAGCGCTGCCAACTGCATGAATTCACTGCAGGTAGAAAATATAACGTTTAAAATATTAATTTTATTTACAGAAATTAAAAATTTAGACTCAGAGGTATTTGAATACGAGCCTCACACAGGGAGGTTTGAGAGACAACGCGAAAGACGCCTGAGTCAGCGCGCTATTTGACTCTGTATTCCGCAATATTCGTCATATACTATTCTTCTGCAGCCGTGACACGCAGCGCAAAGATAAATATTGATCTGGTGCTGCAGTCGGTCTCAGCACACGAGAGTCGCCAGGCGTGACGTCACGTCTGCGCATGCGCACTTGCGAACAGACGACTGCGCCGCCTCTCTGCGCACGTACCAGCGCGGCCGAATCCCACTTCAGAACACGGAGCTGGTTTCCAGCTATCGCGGCGAGAGCGCTCCAAAATGCGTTTTCATCCTTATCACTAGGATTCTAATACGCATTGGAAGTGAACTGGAATAATTTTATTGTGATATCTGGCTCGTATTCCAAGAGAAAGGATGTAATTTTACAGCGATTTCTCGCTTGCATTCGAAGAGAAATGGCATAAATTTAATAATATATTTAAAGTGTGCTGCAGCACATTAGCACATTATCAACAGCCGCCACTGATCCTTAGTATAAGGTTGTTCATAAGTAGTTTGTAAGTTAAGTCCATAAGCTATACAAACATTTGAACATTTGATTCCCGCCTCCCCTCGCTTCCCCTCACGACTCGTGCGCTACCGTCAGCCTCCGCGAGCCGGCTGACAGCTCACTGCTGTGGCGCGAGCGCGAGCCAGCTCACTCGAGCAGATCGCTGAGCAGGCCTGGTTTAGACACGTTTGGCGTAATGGATTATGATCCCTGTGTAGTGAGCCCGTCGCCTACCTCTGCAGTTCAGTTTGCAGGCGGCATTGCAGCTGGTGAGACGCGGCAGAGCTACAGTACTCACCATCTGGGAGGCTCCTTCTCGCACTCCACGCTGTCTGCGTCGGCGGCGGCAGTCATCCTCACGCAGTAGTGGCCTCCGTCTGCCGCTGTCTCCCAACCTGCAACACATGGCCAGTCGTCAGAGCGGGAAACGCCGCCACTTCACTCTTCTAGCATCCCAACCCTCGTTCTGAAATACCCCTCTACCACAGTCTAACAGAAACAGTCACGACACTCCTACAGATTTTTGTAATACAATGAGACAGCAGCGCTCCAAGCGGCCGCAAATCACATTTCTGAATACGATATTGGATGAGTGCGAACAGTAACGTTTATATTGATTTTAACGTACTTTTTACATTGAGGAACGTATGCAGTTTCATAAAATAGGTAAAAACTTAAAAATAACTCCACCTTTGTCTTTCTTAGGTTTCCTAAGATCCCTGACAACGTACAAAATAGTATATTGCAGCACAGTTTATTTACAATTCTCTTGTAAACTACCGGATTTTACTGAATAATTTGACTTACTATTAAAAATAGAAAAATGGCTAGGAAACACTAGAAGAACCGCCATTTGGCAGAAATATGTCGCTTATTTATTAAAGAAAGTTAACGTTTCTGCACTAAAATTCCAGTACAATCGGTGAGGGTGGAACGTAGGAAACGTATGTACAATGGAATAACTACAGTAGTTAACGTACCAAATCAGTCACCACAACTGTAACTGAAGAATAAACGTCACAGACGTGCCAAGAAAACGGGAAAAGCAATCAAACTGATTTCAACAAAGAAGAACCCAATTCCACAATTGTTGCTACACCTTTACCACAAACGGGAGGAATCTCCAAGACATTATCTTCTTAATCCGAAGTAATTACAGTCAAAAGAATATCTGCGTATAAGAAAGACTCGTGAAGCCTAAAATCGTGCGAATCATTAGACGCTATACCGAATTGATACGTGTCCAAAAACTCTTTGTCACAGTAAGAACAGACCATCATAGAAATTTATGTTTCTCTTATGTTTATATTCTACTTACTTTCAGCGGAATAATCAGCAAATATACACATATTCATAAGTTTTGGTTCATGACGAAGTTCCTTGTTATACAACCAGTGGCGTAGCTATCATAGGGCTAGGCGGGGCAGTGCCCCGGGGCCCTCGAGCTCTAGGGTCCCCTCGGCCTACGTGAGGGACGTTCGAAAAAAGTTACAGTAGATCTTCGAATTTTTTTTTTTTTTTTTTTTTTTTTTTTTTTTTTTTTTTTTTTTTTTAATTCTCCCACACTACCGTCCATCATCTCCCACTCTCCTCAAACCAAATTTCTCACAGTAGCCGCACTGGGCCACCGGGTGGCGGAACATTGCTTCTAATGGGGCCCTCACTTCACACGAAGACACTTGGTGGCGTCGCTGACCGGCCAAGCCGCCAGTCGGTGTGTGCGACAATTTACTCCGCGTAGCAGCAGAAGTAGCGGCAGCATCAAAGCTGCTCACAACAATGGCTGAGCCTGCCAAGTGTTGAGGCGTGTTGCTCGGCACAGTGTGAAGGATCGCGAACCTCAAATACTCAATAATATTTACTGTACAGCAAACAAAAGTGTACAGTTCGATTATCCGAATAATCGGTTTTCCGAACATCCATGTTCCCCAATTAATTCGCATAATCCACTTTCTACTGTATATAGTATTTTAATTGAATGAAGAATTTCGACTTTTAAGTTTTTGAACCCTGACCAACAAACCTCAAAAGCACGAAGTGAAATCCAAAAATTATTCCCGCCTCAGAATGTAAACGTAACAAGGTCTATTGCTTGTCCGCTAAGACGTGCACCCTGCCACCGTTGGTATGTTGTCGTTGAAGTCGGAGTTCCCATGGCTGCCAATCGTTGCGAAATAACAGCGAATGGGGCTGAATTGCTAGCAGTGTGTTTGACGTAGTGAATTCCACCAAGGGAGTGCTTCTTTATCATAGATCCCAATGAAGTGCTGTAACCAAGTGCACCCTGAAATTCGTGCCAACAATAGTGAATTGTGCATTCAAGACGCTGCCCTGTTCTCTAGGGTTAACCAGACGTCCCGTATTTTACGGGATTATCCCTTATTTAGTCTTAGTGTCCATTTGTCCCGACAAAATAGGAGTAGATACGGGACGTATATTGTCCCGAATTTTACCAACCGCCCCATATATCTTCAATTAAATTTTTTAAAGTAATGTTAGTGTAACCATACCGAGAACAAATGTAGCCATTATCAAGCAATGAGAGAAATAAGTTTCAGCCTTTGGGGAGATCGTTTTTATTTTAAATTTTAAGTAATGCTTCCACATGACATGTGCAAGTCTTCCAACTATATAAATTCAGTGATTAATGAATGCATTGCAAGAAGACAGCGTGGTGAAAGAGTCTGAATTCTTTGACTTTGAAGTTCATTTCATGAGACGTTATTTGATTATACTACGAAATGGGCTTACCCATTTCATGTGCTGAACGCATTTAACTAGTCTAAGCTCAAATATGGAAGTCTGTTCAGAAGTGAATTGAAAAATTTAACTGAGTTTGATGAAAATATTTTTCAAGAAAGATGTCAAGATCACCTTTTTGACAAAGTGAAAAATCTCCAAATGTACGCGAAGAGAAAATTTATAAATTCAGAACTCTGTAGCGAGTTAGTAAATAGTGGTATCTCATTTTTAACTTATTTGCATCTGAAGATATCTGGATCAAATGCTGATGTGGAGACAGTGTTCTCCGTCACAAATATTTTATGGACTGCGAAAACAACATGTTTAGTGTGCAAACTTTAAAGGAAGTATTTATAATAAGAACTCATTTTCACAGTAATTCATGGGGTGATCATTATGTGAAAATACCGATCTCTGGAAGACGCAAATTCTTCTGCAAAATATAATTCACAAAGAAACGCATAAAGTACGTAAGTAATCAAAACTATCCTTCTTGCTTGTTTACACATGAGAACCATAAAAGAATAAAGTATTTCATTAATTAGTAATGGAACTTATTTCGCTTTTTGTTGTGAAAGTAGTAATGATTAAAATGTTCAAATCTTGATAAACCTATTTGACCAAATTACTATGGTCATCAGTTCCTAGACTTACAAACTACTGAAACTAACCAACGGACAACACACACACTCATGCCCCTGACAGGACTCGAACCACCAACAGCGCCCCGCAGCAAGGCGCCTTAGAACGCTCGGCCACTCCACCGCGGCGAGTAGCTATGTTTGGTTAATTTTTGTATTTGCATCTGACTTGGCATGCCTTAGTTATTGAGATTGCCTTATATGTTGTTTGCCCCGTCCGAAAAACCCGTAATTTAGATGCTTGTGTCGTTCGTTTCACGTTCTTTAAACAATTAAATACTTTTCCTGTTGTGGTAACCGTTTCCTAAAAAATGTTCAAATGTTTGTAGAGCTTATGGGACTTAACTATGGGGTCATCAGTCCCTAAACTTACAAACCAACTATGAACTAGCTAATACTAAGGACGGCACAAATATCCATGCCCGAGGGGGGATTCGAACCTCCGACCGTAGTGGCCGTGCAGACCGTGACTGGAGCGCCTCAGTCCCCTCGGCCACCGCGACCGGCCAGTTTTCTAAAATTAGAACCACCGAGTACGGCTCGTTTGCTTGGTGAGAGGGGGAGGGGAGAGAGGGAGACTAGGGGGTGGAGAAATAGAAATACTGGCTTTGTTCACTATAATGTGTGTGTGCGTTAATGCTGTAGGTAAAGGCAACATTTGTGTTCCATATTTTTGTTTTGGATAATAAGCGAAGCTGTGACTATTTTATTTATTACTTATTCTTGGCCAGACACTAACATATACTTCATGAAGCCTGGGCCGCGGCGGAGCGGCTGAGCGCATTGAGGCGCTATGCTACGATGCGCGAGGCTGTTCCCCGTCGGGGGTTCGAATACCCCCTGGGGCATGGCTGTTTGTGACGTCTTAAGTAAAAGGTAGTTCACAAGTAGTTTGTAAGTTTAGGGACTGATGTCCCCGCAGATAAGTCTCTTAAGCTTGCCAAACATTTGAACATTTCATGAAGCCTGGTACGAGTACGGCTCAATCCAAAGTGATTCATCAAACAAAATCCGGCAAAGTCCTTTGCTGAAACCCTACTACACGAATATTTCCCATATCTCCCTTCTCTGACTGAGCTATCAACGAAATAAGGCTGATCGGTACAGAGCAATGAGCTAACAGCGCAAAAGTTTGGCGAGAGTGAGTTATCGGCACTGACAACAGTCCGCCTGTCACCGCGGCCGCGCGAGATTTGACTTGACTGTTCCCGGTTTGCTTCGTGGCAGGTGGCCATATTTTCGTGGTTGAGTAATACTTCTTTTTTGTTTATTTTTTACTAGCTTCTGCCTGCGACTTCATTCACCAAATTTTGGACCAACTTCAGAAACTATCCCATGGGGTCGTTTTATCTGTATGTCCTACCCAGGTCCAACTCTATCTCTCTGAAAAATTTCATACAAATCCACCCAGTAATTTTTGCGTGAAGGCATAACAAACTTACAGAATTATAATTATATTAGAGATTACGATTAAATATTATCTACTGCGTGACACATAATTTACTTAGTAGTATTTAGGTTTGCCTTATTATGTCTTCCAGTGGGCGGTAAGGAGCTGATGATGAAGTAGTTTTGCATCTGTATAGCTATAGTTTAAAGAGGGCCCCAATGTCATTTTTGCCCCGGGGCCCTTGGTGACATAGCTACGCCACTGTATACCACTGAATCAGTTAAGTTCGGTTGTTTTTACATTAATGTTCGTATTACGTGTTTATCTTGATAATTTTACTTATGCTTGTAACAAAAAAGTATACTAACTATTTCATTAATTACGTAACAAGCATCACTACTTCGCCGCTTGCCCACCACTAGGAGCGCTAGTGTCGTTGCATCTATCAGTATGGTAACAGCTTTTATTACAGCAGTGAGTGTCGCGACTGTATATGTTAGACTGAGTATTTACTATGTGCTTTGTCTGTAAGGTAGAGTTATACGTACTGTTTTCGTTATTCCTGTTTTTATATAGCTGTTTACTACCCGCGAAAAAAAATTACGTGTAGTTTATTCATTTATTTCACCTGACAAAATGGTATGCGGCTTTCTCGTACACGAACCAGACCTCCTTGTAAGTCAAGTTCATAATTTACGTGAAACGAAGAGAGTTCAATAAGTAACGCAACACAGTTTTTCCTGGGTCAGTTTTTCTTAAACAATCTGGCATTTCTTTTGGAACAATTTCAAACATTCCCGCTTCGTCTCGTATCCCCGATAAGTGGCAGCGCTGTACGGAGCTGATAAAATAGCATCTGTAACGGAGGTGCGTGCCAAACTATGGGTAGTAAATGAGTTTCCTTTAGCGGAAAACCAGGGCATTTCAGATATTCAAAGGCGCTTGCAAAATGTCTACAGCGATCTGGCAGAGGACAAAACTACGGTGAGTCGTCTTATCATTGGTGCAAGGTCGAGAAAACCTGTCCGATTTCTCGCGTGCTTCCCGATGCCCTTCCCCACGGTCAAACGATCAGCTCTAAAGTGTATTGTGCTACTCTTTGTAAATCGAAGAAACGACTTCAGCGTGTTCGTAGATATAAAAAAATTGAACGAACTTCTTCTCGATGACAACGCAAGATCTCAAACAAGTTTTCGCATCCCAGAGAGCTCACAAAGCTTCAGTGGACTGTTCTTCCACGTCCACCCTACAGCCTCGATCTCGCACCATCGGATTTCCATGTTTGGCCTAATGAAGGACGCAATCCGTGGTATGCGAAGAAGTTATTATTGGTGTACGACGCCGCGGTGGAGGCGCTGTGTTCCGATGCGCGAGGCCGTTCCCCGTCGGGGATTCGAATCCCCCCTTGGGCGTGGATGTTTTTGCTGTATTTAGTATAAGTTAGTTCATAAGTAGTTAGTAAGTTTAGGGACTGATCACTCCGCAGTTCAGTCCCATAAGCTTTACAAACATTTTAACATTTTTTTGCAGTACGACGTAGGCTCTGACAGCGACCAGTGGAATGGTACCGTGCAGGCATACACGCCCTCATTTCATGGTGTCATGAAGCAGTAGCATAGAATCAGTGACGTAACTAGGACTTGGTTTTGGGGGGCGGGGGGATAGGTCTGCTTGACGAGCAAAATTTTAGCCAGTTTCGGAACAGACTACTGTCTACCACTCCCGATGAAGAAACTAAGTCACTCCCATCCAATGTAAGCTTTTGGTAAAACATCTAAAGTTTCCAATCTTTACCTTTACCAAATTGCTGTTATACGATTTTTCTTTGTTTGTTTCTCTCTCTCTCTCTCTCTCTCTCTCTCTCTCTCTCTCTCTCTCTCTCTCTCTCTCTGTCTCTCTCTCTCTCTCTCTCTTTCGGGTTCTGTGGGGGGAGGGGTTCTATCCCCCTCATCCCCCCCGCCCCATAGTTACGCCACTGCATAGAATGGAGATTACGTTCAAACATAGTGTTGTGGAGCTAAAAGATTGGGGAATAGCGTGGTGTACTTGAACGCCGAAAAAACAAACCCTTTTTCAGAGAAAACGTGTTGCATTACGTATTGAAGTCCCCTGACACTGTGATGCATAGGGCGAAAAAACTTATATGAATGTTTTCCGCCGCCCGATATGCATGCATCCCATAGCTGTCTTTTGGCCCTCTAACCTGTAATCGCTTAGCAGTACAGTTGTTCGACTATACAAAATAGATACCACTAAAGAACACTACTGTTTATTGCAATCATTCCAGATGTAAATTAACACCATGATACTGAAAAAACAAGGAAACACATTATTAAAGCTGAGACATTCCTTAACGCCTGTAAACTAAACTTCATTACAATACTTGCTGAAAATCCTGCGTTGCCCGGATATTTCTTTATTTATTCAAGTCATGAATTAGTACTTCTTCTATCCCTTCTCTCTCTGTCTATCTCTTTTTTCCTAAAAACATGTTATATTTATGGAAGAATTATACAAAAAAGGCTGTTTTGCAGTATGTACAAATTTATGAGTACATTATTCAGACAAAGAAAAGTAGTTATCAAAATAAAAATGATATGTAACATTCTTACATTCATTTAACTGAAAAATTGACTGTAAGCAATACTTCTTGTTACTTGTCTAGGAGCTAGTACGAATAAATTCATAGGGGGCCCAACAGTTGAGTAAGCGACATCCATGAGAGAAACATGGAGATGTTAAATCCAATGCGTAGTGTTTAATACATTGCCCTGTCATTTATGAATCGTAATAGAATATGCAAGTCTCGCTGGAAACTGCAGTCTCCTAAAGTTAAAAGATAGACATGTCAGGAATAATGGGCAGTCGTTGGACTACACTGTTTCATTCTCTTTTTCGTTTCCTTGGAGCAGTCTATTGCTTTCGCCTGCAGCCGTGTGCGCTCCACGGTTCAAAGTTGTAAACATTACTGTCATCTTTCAAGAATTTCCTTAAGCTGACTGGAATACAGGAGTGTATTCGTAGTAAATAACGAAAGAATTAAAACGTGGTGCATTATATAACAGTAGCTATGATCTCTTATTTATTTATTATATGTTGTACAATTACATTATTTTTCAGGTATATATTCATTTATACAGGGTGTTACAAAAAAGGTACGGCCAAACTTTCAGGAAACATTCCTCACACACAAAGAAAGAAAATATCTTATGTGGACATGTGTCCGGAAACGCTTAATTTCCATGTTAGAGCTCGTGTATTACTTCTCTTCAAATCACATTAATCATGGAATGGAAACACACAGCAACAGAACGTACCAGCGTGACTTCAAACACTTTCTTACAGGAAATGTTTTAAATGTCCTCCGTTAGCGAGGATCCACCCTCCGTCGCATGGAATCCCTGATACGCTGATGCAGCCCTGGAGAATGGCGTATTGTATCACAGCCGTCCACTATACGAGCACGAAGAGTCTCTACATTTGGTACCAGGGTTGAGTAGACAAGAGCTTTCAAATGCTCCCATAAATGAAAGTCAAGAGGGTTGAGGTCAGGAGAGCGTGAAGACCACGGAATTGGTCCGCCACTACCAATCCATCGGTCACCAAATCTGTTGTTGAGAACGTACGAATACGTCGACTGAAATGTGCAGGAGCTCCATCGTGCATGGACCACATGTTGTGTCGTACTTGTAAAGCACATGTTCTAGCAGCACAGGTAGAGTATTCCGTATGAAATCATGGTAACGTGCTCCAGTGAGCGTAGGTGGAAGAACATGCGGCCCAATCAAGACATCACCAACAATTCCTGCCCAAACGTTCACAGAAAATCTTTGTTGATGACGTGATTGCACAATTGCGTGCGGAATCTCGTCAGCCCACACATGTTGATTGTGAAAATTTACAATTTGATCACTCCTAATACTTATAATGTTGTGTCTCCTTAACCATGTGTCATAAGTGATTCTTATCCCTACAGTAATTGTTACCTCACGGTAAGGAATATGTGTACCAAATTTGGGGCGAAATCGGTCCAGTGGTTTAGGACGCAATGTGCAGTATTGTCGTGTGATGCAGCATTTTTTCCGCGTGTCTCATTGTTTATGACGTCATATCTCGTGAACTATGAGTTGATCCTTACACTTATTGCGGCCATCCTATTAGTTTGAAAAACAAGTGTCCAGAGTTTCAGAAAGACTGGGACAAAACTGTAGATTTGTATGCAATACGTACACACAAACACACGAACACTCTGCTTTATACATTCCTTGAAAATGCAGAAAGAACACTATGAATTCGTCGACCCAGCAGGGGAAAATTTTATTGACACGTTCCTGAGAATGTATTCAACACATGCCCACAGAGAGACATACGCACGTGAGTACAGTTACCAGATCATGCGCAATATCGACGCTAGTATCGTGTATAACCTCCTTTTGCAGCAATGAAAACTACATTCTTCCTTGTAGCCGTGTTTGCTGTACGGCCTGCCATGCAGTTTCCACCTGGTGCCTCAGTTGGGCCAGACCGCAGAAGACGACATTCCATGCGGTCCCAAACATGCTCAGTGGGGGACAGATCCTTGAAGAGCACGTTGGGTGGTGCGCAATACATGTGGACGTGCATTTTCCTGTTGGAAAATCATATCGCCTTGATGGTGCATGAACGATAGCAAGACGGTTTGAATGATGATGTCAATGTACTGTGCACTGTTCAATACTTCCTCGGCGATCACGGCCAGTGTAGGATATGGACCCCCTCACCATGATGCTGGAATCAGCCCCCTGTGCCTCTGTCGTAAACACTCCAGAGTTTCACGCTCCCCTGCATGACGCCACACACACGTACGAACATGACTGGCACCGAGGCAGAAGCGACTCATCACTAAAGACAATATTCCTCCATTCGTCCTTCCATAAGCGCCCATTGTGACACCACTGGAGGCGGGCTGAACAATGTTGGAGCGTGAGCGCAAGACGCCCTTAAGGGCATACATGATCGTGCATCTTGGTGTGGGAAGTCATATCCTTAACTGGACGTTCTTCTCTGGTAATCGTCGAGGGAACGGTACAATGAAACCATCATTCAACCAGTCTTGAACCACCAAGGAGATATGCTTTTTCAACAGGACAGGGCACGTCTACATGTATCACGAACCACCCAACGTGCTCTTCAAGGTGAACATCAACTACCCTGGCCAGCATGGTTCCGAGATCTGTCCACCATTGAGCATGTTTGGTATTGGATGAAAAATCATCTTATGCTGTGTCCACGACCGGCACGAAATCTTGCTCAACTGAGTCATCAAGTGGAAACTTCATGGCAGGTCATTCCGCAAGACTACAATCAGCGACTCTATGACATCACCATAGGAGAATTGCAGCTTGCATGGTTGTAAAAGTTGAACACGGCAGCACCGTAGACACTACGCTCGCTTTGGTGTCTGCACTCACGAGCATATGGCTGCTTCTGTCTGATGTTGTATACATCCTCAAGAATGCGTCAATAAAATTATCCTCTGCTGCATCGACTAATTCATGGTGTCTTTTTTTTTTTTTTTTTTTTTTTTTTTTTTTTTTTTTTTTTTTTTTTTCAAAGAGTGTATATAAAGAAGTACATTTCAAAAGCATTTCGACACTCATTTGATTCTGAGACAACTAACTCTGTCACATAAGTCCCTACCAAATATTTTCACAAAATTAATTGCTGTTACGTACAAACAATTATGGAGTGTAATTAGCAGTCTTCGAACAGGAGGGGAGACGTATTTTGGACAAGGCAGGAAAGCTGCTAGTGAATCCTATGGATGCCTTGGGCAGATGGAGAGAATATTTTGAAGAGTTTTTCAATGTAGTTGAAACGTTCAAGGGTGTTAAATTTTAAGGTAGAATTGGATAGGAATGATAATGGAAACAGGATCACATTTGAGGAAGTAGATAGAATGGTCAATAGATTGCAGCGAAATAAAGAGGCAGAGGTAGATGAAATTAAGTCGGAAAGTATCAAATTAGAATGTCACATCTCAAATTGTTACATAGGATAACTGAAATTGCTTGGGAGTCTATTCTCAGGAAATTTTGAAAGGAGAGTACGTGTATTAGTTGAAGACAAGATGGATGAAAATCAGTGAGCCTCTTAGAGGCTGTCAGGACCGTATAATGTAGAAGTGCTATGAGTGGAACAGGGAATTGTATCTATGTTTTATCAGTCCGGAGACAGGTTTGATGCAGCTCTCCACAATACCCTATCCTGAGCAAGCATCTTCATCTCCACGTAAGAACGGCAACCTACATCTGTCTGAATCTGCTTACTGTATCTATCTCTTGGTCTTCCTCTGCGGTTTTTACCCCACATACTTCCCTCACAATTCCTTGATGTCTAAGAATGTGCCCTACCAATCAACCCTTCTTTTAGTCAAAGTATGCCAGAAATTTTTTCTCCCCAATTCTGTTCAGTACCTCCTCATTAGTTACGCGATCCAACCACCTAATCTTCAGCATTCTTTTGTAGCACCATATTTCAAAAGCCTCAATCCTCTTCCTGTCCGCGCTGTTTATCGTCCATGTTTCACTCCCATACAAGGCAACACTCCATACAAATGCCTTAAGAAAGGACTTCCTTAGCCTTAAATCAATATTCAATGTTAACAAATTTCTCTTTTTCAAGAACGTTTTTCTACCCCAAGTAACAAAACTCATCTACCATTGCGTCGTTACCTAATCTAATTCCTTCAGCATCACCTGATTTTCTTAGACTGCACTCCATTACCCTAGTATTGCTCTTGTCAATGTTCATCTTATATGAACCTTTCAGCAAACTGTCCATTCCGTTCAATTGCTCCTTCCAGGTCCTTTGCTGTATCTGACAGAATTATTATGTCGTCGGCAAAACGCAATGTTTTTAATTCTTCCCCCTGAACTTTAATTCCTTCACCAAATTTCTCCTTGCTTTCCTATATAGCTTGCTCAATGTACAAATTGAACAACATTGGTTTAAGGATACAACCCTGTCTTACTCGCTTTCCAACCACTGCATCCCTTTCATGCCCTTCAACTCTGACAACCGCTGTCTGGTTTTTGTACAAGTTGTAAATAACCTAGGGCTCCCTATATTTTACTCCTGCTTGTTTCAGAACTTGAAAGAGTTTATTCCAATCAACATTGTCGAAAGCCTTCTCCAAATCTACAAAAGGTAGATATGTAGGTTTGCCTTTTCTTAATCTATCTTCTAGGATAAGCCGTAAAGTGAGTATTGCCTCCCGTGTTCCTACATTTCTCCTGAACCCAAACTGATCTTTCCCTAGGTCGGCTTCTACCAGCTTTTCCATCCTTTTGTAAATAATTCGTGTTAATATTTTGCAGCCATGACTTATTAAACTGATGGTCCTGTAGTTCTCACACCTGACTGCACCTGCTTTCTTTAGAATGGGGATTATAACATTTTTCTTAAAGTCTGAGGGTACTTCACCTGTCTCATACATCTTACACACCAGGTGAAACAATTTTGTCATGGCGGTTCTCCCAGAGACTTCAGTAGCTCAGAGGGAATATCATCCACTCCACGGGCCTTGTTTCGACTTCGGTCCTTCAGTGCTCTGTCAAATTCATATCTCAGTATAGTATCTCCTATTTCAGCCTCATCTACTTCTCCCCTTTCTACAATATTGCCGCTAAGTTCATTTCCTTCATAGATCCTTTCTACATTCTCTTTCCACCTTTCAGCTTTCCCTTCTTTGCTGAGAACTGGTTTTCCATCAGAGTCCTTGATATTCATAGAGCTGTTTTTCTTATCTCCAAATGTTTCTTTTATTTTCTGTAGTCTGTATCTATTTTTCCCCTATTTATACATTCTTCTACATCCTTGCATTTGCCTTCTAGCCACTCCTGCTTAGCCATTTTGCACTTCCTGTCAATGTCATTTCTTAGTTCTGTACTCCATTTTGCCTGTTTCATTTACTGCATTTTTATATTTTCTCCTTTCATCGATTAAATTCAGTATCTCCTGTGATATCCAAGGATTTTTTGTAGGTCTTTCCTTCCTACCTATTTTGTCCTCTGCTGCCTTCACTATTTCATCTCTCAATGCTACCCATTCCTCCTCTACTGTTTTATTTTCCTCCGTTTCTGTCAATTGTTGCCTATAGCTCCTTCTGAAATTCTTAAGAATTTCAGGTTCCTTCAATTTATCCAGGTCCCATCTCCTTATTTTCCTACCTTTTTGTATTTTCTTCAGTTTCAGCCTACAGTTCATAACCAACAAGTTATGGTCAGAGTCTATATCTGCCCCTGGGTATGTCTTACAGTTTAAAACCTGGTTCCGAAATCTATGTCTTACCATTATAAAATGTATCTGGTATCTCCCGGTGTCTCCTGGTCTCTTCCATGTGTACAACCTCTTTTGTGATTCTTAAACCAGTTGTTTGTTATAACTAAATTATGTTCCGTTCAAAATTTTACCAGGCGGCTTCCTGTTTCATTCTTTTTGCCCAGACCATATTCACCTACTATCTTCCCTTCCCTTCCTTGTCCTACTACCGAATTCCAGTCTCCCATAACAATTAAGTTTTCCTCTCCCTTAATTGTCTGAATAATTTCCTTTAGCTCCTCATATATTTCTTCGATCTCCTCATCATCGGCAGAGCTAGTTGGCATATAAACCTGTACTACTGTGGTCGGTGTTGGCTTCGTATCTATCTTGACTACGATAATGCGATCACTGTGTTGCTCATAGTAGTTTACCCGCATTCCTATTTTCTTATTCATTATCAGACCTACTCCTGTAGTACCCCCAACTTATTTTGTATTTATAGTCCTGTACTCGCCTGACCAGAAATCCTGTTCCTCTTTCCACCGAAGTTCACTAATCCCCACTATATCTATTTCAACTTATCCATTCCCCTTTTTAAATTTTCTAGTTTCCCTACCCGATTAAGGGATCTAACATTCCACGCTCCGATCCGTAGAATGCCAGTGTTGGACTTTCCTGATGATCACATCCTCCTGAGTAGTCCCTGCCCGGAGATCCGAATGGGGGACTATTTTACCTCCGGAATATTTTACCCGTCATAATATTTTCATAGATCTCTTGACTGGGTATTCTGCAACTGTTTTGATGATCATATATATTATTTCTCATTGGTGTTTTTGTGGGTACACCATATCTCCCGTATTACTTATCCGAAATTAATGGCTGAAGTATCATTTTCAAGGTTTCGTTCTCCACTAATGACGAAAAATACACAGATAATTTAAACTTTTTCTATTGACACAAAAAAAATTTATTTTGAAAAAAAAAAGTTGTAGTCTCCGTACAATCTAAGTTGATACCCAGTAACGATCGTAAATGTGACAAGTATTTACGGTTTGCGCGGCCGATATGAAAGCAATTTAGAAGGTGCCATCTACTGACGATCTGTTTAACTAACATTAACGACAGCTCTTGCAGTTGTTTAGATTCTTTCATTGATCTCTATGGTATCTGAATGTTGAACTTCAGCTGTCTTAGCGTGCCAGCCATAGATATTCATATTTAGTTTCTTGCCAAATTCAAACATGGCCGCTATGAGGCATTACAAGAAAAAGAGAAGAAAATATGTTTCGATTCCACTCCAATATCAGCCTACTACATCGAATATTGAATTAAGTTCTACATGAAGAGGTAAGCAAGCAATTTTTGTCAAGTAATAACTGATAGAAAGTCGTTTCCCAAATTTAAACATAGCGGACGACGCGAAATCGTGTGCAAAACATATGAATGTGCAGGCACGCTGCAGTTCTATCAAGGAGGTTAGAATAAAGGGAGATGGCATTATGTATGCCGAGCACACACGTATATTGAAGACTGACCGCCATCTTGGTCAGTTATGGAATGTTATTTCTCCGTTAAAACTAGGCGCTAAGTCGACCGTCTTCTTTTTAATGCATTGAACTGACAGTCACTGCAAAGTATGTACTTTCAAACAATATACTTTCTTAAATAAATATTAATAAATAGTCATAATATATTTGAAAATTTAATTTTTAACGGCTAATTTGCACTCTTTTAACACGTTGTACATCACGGCAAAACCGTCGAACGTTTTATTCCTGTTTTACGTGACATAAAACATTTGCGCTACAATATGAAAACTTCTCCAAAACTTAGCAATATGGCGAAGGTAGGCTTCACTTTTTCAGCGTAAGGGCGTCTCCCTGTTTTCTAACCTCCTTGAGTTCTATGCTCAGACACCAGAGTTATACATCCAGTTTGTATAGAGATCACTGGATTCTTTATGCAAGCCAAAGACCTTCTTTGATGTAACAATAGTATATCACACGATTTCGATTATACACGTCGATGTAACGACGAAAAATACACACATAATTTAATTTAGCATGGCAGTTCTTCCAATTGTTTAGATTCTTTATGCAAGTGTAGTTTATCACGAGATTTCTGTTTCACGTCGATGCACAACAGTTGTTGGAATTGTCCACTTTGTTCAAGCAAGCGTTGTGTGCTGCGCGAATGACCTGAATTATCTGCACGAGTCCACTAGTAAATACTTAATGTGATGTGAAATCCCGTATGGGAGACAGGTCATGTTTCATCAGTCTAGCTCCATCATTCCAAAGACAGTGAAAATATCCAATCTAAAAATATCTATAAACTAATAAATAACAGTGAAGTTTGGCAAACTCCATCACCCATCTGACAATTTATCTACACAACACTGCTGTACGAACTCAAGGGTTTTGCAGGATTCCGTTGGTTAATTTCGCTGGGCCAACTTTCAATTAAATTACAGGAGGAGAAATAATTTTTTAAAATATTATTTTACAAGTGGATTTTAAAATATGGCTACAATTCCAGTATCACAGAGCTCATGAGGCACCGAGAGCGTTAAAACTCATTGGTGTAGTACATGCTAGGACACAAAAAAGACACTTATAACTACTCGTTTTGTGTTTACTTTTAACATTGCAACATGTTTCGAATATTTTCTGCTTATCAGCAGGTGCTTATTCACAGAGAAGTTTGTTACATAAATCATCTGAATTCACACAGAACCGTAGCTTCATAGTTCGTTGAAGGTGGAGTGGCTACTCATGTGTGGGAGGCGAGGTGACCAGTGGGTGCCAGAAATATATGTCCAGTGGTGTCTTATAATGGTCGCTGGTGGGTTTGAGTCCCGCTCCGGCACAAATTTTCCGTCTCCACTGCACTACATTAATACCCTAGTGAAAGCAAGGTCATTCCTAATCATCATGTTTCCTATTCCTATCAATAAATGCAGATGGAAATAGAGATTGCGGTTCTCGGCTCAATTCTGTTCGAAGTCCTGTTGTGCCTGTGGTTAAACAACAAAGGGAGGGAGTTGATTACCAAAGAGTGTGGCGATAATATTAATCATTGGCAGGTAACTACGTTGGTAATTTAGGATGTTTGGTGGGGCTAGTGTTCACGATACAAACAGGGTGAGGCACTTAAAACTGTTTTCGGGAATATTTGGAAAAATAGAGATAGAATCAAGAAAAGCTGCAATAAAAGTTGTTCACCTGGAAGAGAGACATGCATTAACATGCAGCTCTGCACTACCACTGGGGGTGGGTGAGGGGTGACTCTGAAATGTGTAATGGGAATCCCTATTTCTTATTGTAGATTTAGATTCGCTATGAAAAAAAATATTAACTTTCGTATGAAACGCTTTTTCGTTTCATGATAGGTTGCGCTGTAATCGGAAAAAATGAAAAAGAGTTGAAAATGGTAATATCTCAAACAAATACACATCAAATTAGGAAAATCAAAATACAGTTATTGATTTGTTTGATAATCACAATCGAATAAAGCGCAAACCTTGATCATGCTCTCAGTCCGTAGTCAGACTGTACATTGTACTTACTGTACTTACTGTACATAACTCTACGCAATTCTTTCACGATATTAACGACTTCACAGAGTGTAGATATCAATCATTTCCTCGTACTTTGAGGCTCATACAGATGAGGGAACGCTCGACGGTATACTAATCTGCCCCCTGATAGGAATGTTCCTCATACAACTACTTTTCGCAGTGTTGTTCAACTGTTTGCTGAAACTGGAAGTGTTGAACCTAGAGAAAGAATCCGACGTCTATTCGTTCAGGATATTACCGTTTTTCAACAATCTTCAACTCATTTACAGTTTTGCAGATTACAACGCCATCTGTCATGAAACGGATAGAAATGTTTAATACAGAGGTTACTTTTTTTCACGAACAATCGGGATCTGCAATGAAAAATTGGGGTTCCCACTGAAGGTTTCAAAGTCACTCCCTTCCCGTCACCAGGGACGGTGCAGTGATGTTAATGGATGTCTGTCTTCGAGGAGAACAACTTATATTGCAACATTTTAAAATATGATTTGTATTTTTCCAAAGATTCCGATACACAATTGTAAGTGCCTCACCCTGTACGTGTGATATCTTTCATTATTTCCCCCGCCACATGAAGCTTAAAAAATTCTTGGACAGTATTCTCTAAATTCATTTATTCCAAAATGTTCAAATGCTTATGAAGCTTATGGGACTTAACTGCGGGGTCATCAGTCCCTAAACTTACAAACTAATTATGAACTACCTTATACTAAACACAGAACAAACATCCATGCCCGAGGGGGGATTCGAACCCCCGACGGGGGAACGGCCGCGTGCATCGTAGCACAGCGCCTCAATGCGCCCGGCCGCTCCGACTCTGCTCATTTATTCCTTGAAAATGTCAGGGCGTGCACCTAATAATGACGGTTGTCGAAGATATCGCCTAGCTGCACGTAGAGGAAAACTATAGTTTCAAGTCAGACACAAGACGTAAATCACTGAGTGTTCCTTATTGTATTGGTGTGGTGTCTGTTCTTTCGGATGTCTAATACAGTAAGTATTAAAACGCGAAGACAGCGTCAGCTTCAGTTATTTCACCGCAGATGCGGTCATACGTCCGACCTCGCACGGGAATCCGTAATGGCATGGACAATAGGGGCTTGGGGAATTTGAGACGGACGGGAGGCGAGCACGGATGGCCAAGTGGTTAAGGCGACCGCTGGCCCAAAGTGAGAGACCCGGGTTCGATTCCCGGTCCTGCTCACATTTTCACAAAAATGTTACAGATGTTTGTAAATCCATCGGACCAAATTGCGTGGTCATCAGTCCGTAGCTTACAAACTACCTAAACCTAGGTAAACTAACTTAAGGACACACACACACACCCATGCCCCAGGGAGGACTCGAACCTCCACGGCGAGCAACCGCGCGCTCCGCAGCGAGACGCTTTAGACCGCTCGGCTACTCCACCGAGCCACACATTTTCACTTGTCGCCATTGTTTAAATCAATGCTCAAATGCGGCCATTGTCAATCCTTTCTTACGTACCCCTCTTCCTCCCCTTCCTTTATCAATCATTTGTAAACTGGGTGTTCCGACAAACTTGTGCATTTAGGGCAGGCTAGCATGTTACAGGCGTTCGTATTGTTTGTTGAGCTTCGGGGACCCGAGATGACGCAAGGCGCTGCTAATGGTAGCGGCGTGCATAATGTTCGGTGAAGCAGCTTTTACCCGCCGAGGCCTGTGCGCCGTGTCCCAGATATCACTTGCAGAACCTTCTGCTCGTAGCGTTGGGTTGCGTTGTTTGGTTGGGATAGGGGACTACTGAGTTTATCAGTCCCCCAGTGGGGAGGGGAAGGAGTGAGGATAGGAAAGGAGGGGAGGGGAAACGGAAATGCAGCCCGGGAAGTAAAGAAGGAAGGAAGACTGCATTAGCTCGGGGCCCCGTACTCGCCACGCGCGTACTCACTAGACTTGCGCATAATAGTTCGCGATCGGGAGCACTCACTTTAATTCGCGGCTCTGCCGCGAACTAGTTCTTTTAGTTCGTCTGGCCGGCCGCGGTGGCCGAGGGGACTGAGGCGCTCCAGTCACGGTCTGCACGGCCACTACGGTCGGGGATTCGAATCCCCCCTCGGGCATGGATAATTGTGCCGTCCTTAGTATAAGGTAGTTGATAAGTAGTTTGTAAGTTTAGGGACTGATGACCCCGTAGTTAAGTCCCACAAGCTTAACAAACATTTGAATTTGAATTTAGTTCGTCTGCTCCCAGTGACGGCTGAGCGGCGCGGTCTAAAAATGTTCAAATGTTTGTAAATCTATCGGACCAAACTGCGTGTCATCAGTCCGTAGCTTACAAACTACTTAAACCTAGGTAAACTAACCTAAGGACAACAGACACACACACGCCCCAGGGAGGACTGGAACCTCCACGGCGAGCAACCGCGCGCTCCGCAACGTGGCGCTTTAGGCCGCTCGGCTACTCCACCGCGGCGGCTTGGTCTGCCCATGCAGGTGGAGGGAGAAGTTCCACCACCTAGCTGCTTCATGCGCTTGCCGTTTGAGCCGCTAACGATATCACGCAAACCAAAAGAAACAGTTTGTGGATAATTTCTCGCGTTCAAGTTTAGAGTTATCTCTATATCTTGGCATTATGGAATTTATTAGTCAGATATTGCAGAGTGCAGAATACTTCAAAGCAGAAATTTTGTAGCACTGAACTAAGTAATCTAGCAGGCAGACGCTAACCTCGAAATGTCTCTCATCAGCAGAAGGCAAACACGTGATTTTTAATTCTGTTCGCGACCTATCTCGCATGTTTTAGTTCGCGACCTATCTCGCATCTTTTAGTTCGCGACCTATCTCGCATCTTTTAGTTCGCGACCTATCGCGCATCTTTTAGTTCGCGACCTATCGAGCATATTTTAGTTCACGACCTATCGCGCATATTTTAGTTCACCACCTATCACGCATATTTTAGTTCGCGATCTATCACGCATATTTTAGTTCGCGACCGGTAGCTCTCCTTTTAGTTCGCAGCTCGGCCGCGAGGTAGGTCGCTCTTTGTAGTTCGTCCCCTCGTTTTGGATTTTGCTACCGCTACTAAAACTACAGCTGAGCTGCATCTCAGCTCGAAATGACGGCAACTGGCAGAAGGGAATCACGCGATTCTGCGCGCTCTCGCGTCCTCTCGCTGTTACTCGTCAGTCTTCGGAAAAGGAGCGGACGAACTAAGAAGCAAGGGATATACGAACTAGTTCGCGTAGTTCGCCTGTGGGAGCGCTCTTCCGAACCAATTCGTTCGCGAACTACACAATACTAGTACTCACGAAAGAACCGTAATGCCCCTGGAGGGTTGCTCGTAAGCGATCGTTTAACAAGTTTCCACAAATTTTCGAGTGATTTATTCTGAAGCAGGGAAGGTAACAGAAGGCTGTATTGAGGTAGTGCCAACACCTTGTAGAGACAAGGCCTCACAACACGTCCATGATACGTGATTTTTTTAATATTTATGGTACGTGAAGTTCAGAACTTAAATAAAAATCAGCCGGAGCCATTCGACGCAGCACTCAAAATATCTCGAGAAAATCGACTTTGAAGTTCTGCAAAGTACACTAACTATCAATGATTTCGGGAGGTTCAGTATCTGACGGTGTAACTCAGGTGGGAGCGTTCTGGTTTTACAGTCATCGGTTCTTTGGTTCGACTTCCACTATGACAAATATTTTTCGTTTTCGAAAAAAACATTTTTGGATATCTAATTCCACGCATGTGTCAGTTTTTGTTTGTTTGTATGTAGACGAGCTGAAAACCGTATCGTCACGTAAAACGATGGTTAAATAAGGTAGCTGCTTGGCAAACCAGTAGTAGTTATGGAGATGACTTTCCAAAAACAATGTCGTAGCTCTTGAAAAACAGATCAAAGACTAATGTCGTCAACTAAATAGTGAAGGCAATGCCGTAAACAATGTAACTTATGCAACTTCCTGGCAGATTAAAATTGTGTGCCGGAACCTGGACTCGAACCTGGGACCTTTACGTATCGCGGGCAAGCGCTCTACCGGCTGAGCTATCCCGTCACTACTCACGAAGCCGCCCAACAACTTTACTTCAGCAAGTACCTCGCCTTCTACTTTCCAAACTTCACAGAAGCTGTCCTGCAAACATGTAAGACTAGCACTCCTGGAAGAAAGGATATGGTGGAGACATGGCTTAGCCACAGCCTAAGGCATGTTTCCAGAATGAAACCTTCACTCTGCAGTAGAGTGTGCGCTGATATGAAACTTCCTGGCAGATTAAAATTGTGTGCCGGAACCGGGACTCGAACCCGGCAGCTTTGTCCCGGTTCCGGCACACAATTATAATCTGCCAGGAAGTGTCATATCAGCGCACACTCCGCTGTAGAGTGAAAGTTTCATAATGTAACTTATTATTTTTTTTTTTTTTGAGTGAAACAATCATTATTAACAACCTTCTACAAAATATAGAAAATTACCAATAAACAAAAATACGGGCACTTTTCGTAAAATTTACCATTGGATATTAAAATTGTGTAAGTATTCGAATACAATGAAAAAAACCTCTCACGACATGATTCGAAACCCCGACCCTAGTGTTGTTGGGCCAGAACAGAAAAACTTTTTTTTTTTTTGGTAGAACTATGATTTGGCTGTCGTTTTCATTGTCCGTACTTGGTCATTCGTTGAGCATTTGCCACAGTTGCTCAGCTTTTTACTATTATTATTATTACAGACAGCGTTCAGCCGTCTGACCGGGCGCGCTGAGCCACGGCACCAAGCATTTTTTGTTTTGTTTTATTATAAACTACTTAAACTAAGTTAAACTAACCTACGCACAACACGCACATCCATGCCCGAGGGAGAATTCGAACCCCCGACACGTCTTAGCTACACCGACAGCTACTGCAGTTAATACAATGACTGGTACTTACGCTTACTTGCAAAACTTCGAAGTCGATTTTCTCAAGAATTTTTTAGAGTTGCGTCGAATGGCTTTGGCTGATTGTTATTTGAATTCTGAACTTCACGTACCATAAACATCAAACAATTCTAAACTCCGATACCCATGAGTTCTCCTTGAGAGAGGCCGCGACCGCTAGCTGAATGGCTGGCCGCTGCAAGGCAGTAGGCTGTGCCCCAGCTGCCGGCCATTCAGCTAGCGATATAAGCCTCTAAGTTTGACGTGACACGAACTTGTTGCAAGGCCTTATCTCTAGGTTTCGGTACTGCGGTGTCTGTATACATACAGTGTGATTCAAAAAGAATACCACAACTTTGAAAATCTATAGGGTGTATCTGAAATGAGTGTAGAAAATGAGAGGGCTGGTAGAGTGGTTCATAAGAAGCATATTTCATATAGTAACCCATGTTCGCATTCCTTAGCATAGGCACACAACATGCCATCCGAGTCCTCACAATAGCAGGTTTTCAGGTAAACGTCCTCAATTTATTTATAGCAGCAGGGTCAATGAGAAGTCGGGTTGAAGCGTTATAACCTTTAGTTGACAAGAGTTACAAAAAGTGCTCGACATTACGCCTCCTGCTTGAATGAACGCGGTGCAACGACGCTGCTGGGATTGTCGCACTCTTTCGAACAATCCTCGCAAAGTGGATGTTGCATCGCAGGCTGCGATAATTCGCGCTATCAGCTCTTCATCAGTCTCAGCGGGTGTTTCGTAGACAATAGATTTTAGGTGGCTCTAGAAGAAGAAATCAATGGACGTCGAGGGAACGCTCAGCCATGCCACCGATCCATTGCGCCCAATCCATTTATCGCACAAGGTTTCATCCAAATACATCCGCATCGCATGTGCAAAGTGCGCAGATGCATCATCGTTCTGGTACCACATTTGCTGTCGCAAATTGAGTGGAACATGCAGAATGAAACTTTCACTCTGCAGCGGAGTGTGCGCTGATATGAAACTTCCTGGCAGATTAAAATTGTGTGCCGGAACCGAGCCTCGAACCAGGGACCTTTGCCTTTCGTGGGCAAGCGCTCTACCAACTGAACTATCCCGACACGACTCACGATGCCGCCTCACAACTTTACTTCCGCCAGTACCTTGCCTCCTACTTTCCAAACTTCACGGCAGCACTCCTGCAAAACATGCAAGACAAGCACTCCTGGAAGAAAGGATATGGTGGAGACATGGCTTAGCCACAGCCTAAGGGATGTTTCTGGAAACATTCCTTAGGCTGTGTCTAAGCCATGTCTCCAACATATCCTTTCTTCCAGGAGTCCACTCAATGTTTCCAGAAACATCCCTTAGGCTGTGGCTAATCCATGTCTCCACCATATCCTTTCTCCGCCATATCCTTTTTTCTTGTATGTTTCGCAGGAGAGCTTCTTTGAAGTTTGGAAAGTAGGAGGCGAGGTACTGGCGGAAGTAAAGTTGTGAGGCGGCATCGTGAGTCGTGTCGGGATAGCTCAGTTGGTAGAGCGCTTGCCCGCGAAAGGCAAAGGTCCCAGATTCGAGTCCCGGTTCTGGCACACAATTTTAATCTGAGTGGAACATGTTGCAATATCTCTGGCAATGTTTTTCGTTTGCGTTCAGTCCCCGAGGTAACATGTATGGGCCGACCAGATTATCGCGTACTAAGTCATCCCAAATATTGACAGCGAAGCGATCTTGGTGACCAAACACAAAGGCTGATTGCGGATTTTCCTTTGCCCTTGACATGTACCGATGGTTCGCCTGATGAGCGGACAACACGAAATGCAGGGAACCAGCGCATGGATGGCTACCAGTGAGGCGTTCCACAGCGTCGGTTGTGGAGTCACCAGAGGACGCGACGAGCACCGCCAAGAGCGCACTAAACCGGAATTATTTTCCTCCGCACAGTCACTTGAGAACAGCTCGAGACTGCCACGTATCACTACGCACCAACTATTTTGGGGTGCGCAGTGCAACACGACGGCAATTATCCGCCGACCGCCTAGAAGAACCACAGCTGAGGGATCGTGACCGACGCCTCCGCGGAAGAGTCCCTGCCAGCGACGCCGCGCCTCCAGTACTTCCCGCAACGGAATACGTCGTCCGGCTCCGTCTCCCTGGCCGTTCTCTCAAGGCTGTCGTTATCTCCCTGGCTAGTACGTAATTGGTGAAGAAGAAAACTTTTAGTTGATGTTTGTTGTTTTTGCCTTAGTTTCAGAACTTTGTTAGTTTGTTTTGTTTCCAAAAGATGATTAGTTTGTATTGCCAACAAACACAATTTCAGTTATCTCCTGAGGCGAGATATAGCAGCCCTCAAGCGTTGATTGTGGCTATTGAACATACCCTCTAATAAATTTGCTTTATAGGTAAGCTTCGCCTTGAGCAAACACAAATGTTTTTATTTTCTCCCATACATGTTTCGCTGGCGTTGCATCATCATCAGTGGGATGTTTAATTCATATTGTCTGTCAAATTAACAATGAAATGAGTGTTACTTTTTGTACATTAAGTGTAAAAACTACAGATAATTGTGAAACTAATATAAATCATTTCTTATTTTTATAGGTATACTACGCCTACCCTCGTATGTAGTTGCGTTTGTGGTTCTTCAACTCACAAAACGTCACTGAGAATTCAACTGCCCATCATCTTGTTTTAAAACCAAACACTGAATGAAGTGAAAGTGACACAGTGCCTGTTCACAACACGAAAACAGCGCAAATTCACCAAAGTGACAAAATCTTGCTATAAACACATAGACATTTTGTTATGGAAACAGTCACAACAGTAAAATTAAACCAAAACACAAAAATGACGTCCTATATTTTCGTAAAAATCCCGAGATTTTCAAGCTAACCGTTCACCCCATTAACTACACACGTTTTGGTTTGCAGATGACAGTCAAAAATTCTCAGTGACGTATTGTATTAAGGTAGGCCTAGTATACCTATAACAATAGGAAACGATTTATATTAGTTTCACAATTATCTGTGGTTTTTACACTTAATGTACAAAAAGTAGCACTCATTTTATTGTTAATTTGACAGAAAATATGAATTAAACACCCCACTGATGATGCTGCAACGCTAGCGAAACATGTAGGGGAGAAACTAAAAACATTTGTGTTTGCTCAAGGCGGACCTTACCTATAAGGCAAATTTGTAAGAAAACACTGAGATCTAAGAGCTTTTCAAACCTCAAGATGAATACCCTCTACTGTATATGATGCTTCATCCGTAAAAAGCGCACAGTTTGGAAATTCCAGTTGAACAGCACACTTCTGCAAAAACCACTGGCATAATTCAATTCGACGTGGAAAATCGTCTGACTTAAGGGAGTGAACCTTCTGAAGGCGGCAGGGGTGAAAATCATCTTCATGCCGCACACGCCAAATTGTGGAATGGCTTACACCCGTTTATCGTGCGACCCACCGCAAGGTTGTCGAGGCTGTGCTTTCCAGCAGTGCTAACGCTTCAAATCCTGTCCGTCAGACCTTCGCACCTTTACTTCTAAACCCGATTTATTCATTTGTGTTAGACCATAAAGTCACATGTGTCATAACGAGAACGTGCCAGTGGAAAGCTTACCTCGAGCGCATCTGTCTATCTTAAGGGCCTATGGATGGCACTAAATAGGCGTGGATCTGGCCTCGACAATTCGGAGACCGCTGAACGTTGAGATTTTCTCCCGCCGACCCATAATCACAGCGCATGTCTGCCCTTTCCGTTCAAGAATGGCGCTCCATTTCCTGTTCGCTCCACACAACAAACACAAGACTGTCCCCGCTTGATGACAGACTGACACAGGGCGAACCAGGCTTTGTGGTGTGCTGCCGCTATCAAACAGGCATGTGAACGGCCGGAATCAACGCTTTCAAGTCCCAGTAAATGGCGGAAATATTTTTAATATTGTCCCTCCCAGAATACAGGGTGTCCAGAAAAGGACTCCCTGATTTCAAAATTAAATATCTCGAAAACAAAGATCGATAGAGGAATGCTGTAAACGGTAAGTTTATTGTGAAAGCTGAAAGAAGTTTATACAGCAGTTTGAAATAATAGTTACGAAAGTTGACCGCACGGCCACTGCCGCCGGCTTTCCATCACCGTATACAATTTTTGTTGTGGGATCTAGCTCCAATGCTCATCGTTCTGTAACTAATAAATTACTTAAACCAACTTATCCTCCGCAGCAAGGCGCCTTACAGCTCACACTATTCTCGCGCGACATGATGGATATAATAGTAACCGCGATCCACAACCAACTCTGGCTTTTCGAACTTATTTACTACAGTGGTGCTCCGTACAGGTGTGAAGGCAGGGGATGCGTTCAAGATTCTGCAGTAAGTGACATTGAACAGGATAACGCCCATAAGATAAATGAATAGCCTAATATCAAATCTGAACATCTGACCTAATGGTCGAAATTTAGTTAGCAGTCGATCCTAAAGGAAGTTTTTCCGCTTTTTTCATTGGTGAAGTCTGTTTTTTCCAAAAATTGATGTAAATGTGATAAATCACACGTTAAAATTATTTGACTCTTCACATCAAAAGCGGACACCTATATAAGAGCTTGATATCAAATTCGGACACTTGTTGAATGAAGCAGTGTGCACCAATGGGAACACAGTATATGATCACATGACCTCGAAAATCAGACATGGCGACAGTATGTGCCAGGTACTAAGACGTATTAGCCCGTACTTAAAGTTTTTCAGTATTTTTTATAGTATTATTACTAATAATCATATTAAAGCGAGTAAAATGGAACATATCACCAGCGTCCGAAGGAAAAGCTAGGAAGCGGTTGAGACAACCCTAAAAGTGGAAAATAAACATTGAAAAGAAACAAAGGCAAGACTAGCTTGTAAACAACACTGTTCTATTGTAAGGTGTGTTGTACGAAATTATCACATGTTGGAAAGAAGTTCGATGTCAGAAATGACGTAAGGATGTTTACGAAAACATCTGGCGACAGTTTCAACAGACCTTATGCTAATAATTTTAGAGATTCAGTGCCGTAACATTTCATATTGTATATAAAATAAAAAGATTATTATGATTTTTGTAGTTTTCATTTTTCCAATACGTAATAGAGCACAGAATTTAATATTTTCCACTTTATGTCCATATTCCTACAATTTCCCAGATTATACACCTGTAAAAGATTCTCGTCAGCAGTAAGCGAATCTCTGTGTATCAAAAACAGACATCTGAAAGCGTGTTCACATCAAAAGTGGACACCTACACGTTTTGGTTTCAAAAACTGACATATGTATTTTCAAACACAATTTGAAAGTGCTTGAGTAATCAGATTGATATTAGCCACTTCCATGTATAAATCCTCGAGTATTAAAGTTGGTAATACTCAAATCAGCTTATAAATATATTAGCTCTACGTTTCGCAATAAAAAATGACGTTTATCTCCGTTTCTGGCAAATGACAGATGTCCGTCTTTGGTAATAGGCTACTCAAATGCAGTGTTTAGCTTCACAAAGGAAAATCTGTCCGAATTATTTTGGCTAATTTCTATTTAGTGAAGTTAGTTTATGGGTTTATTTTCTTACGGTTGCCCTTTAAATGTGTGACTGTGCTATTTCCTGTCTACGTTACACCTTTAGAGCGTAATTTGGTTTTCTAAAGTGTCAAACAATCGCTGGGCACGTTGAGCAGTACCGGTATGGAGAGGCTGAAGGCTGAAACTTGAGGTTGCGAGTGTTTGGCAGCCTGCTGTAGCCTCCCTGGCGGAGACGTGACTTGGCCGGCTCCCTGGCAACACGTCCGGAGGGACTCTTCCTGTCTTTTGTCTCCGCTAGAGGTAAAGGCCACTCCCATCGAGGTCGAGAAATCTGAATCGTGGCTAGGCATGTTTGCCAATACCGAAAGTGATCCAGCTAATGTTCTGCCGTTTTGAGTGTGCCTGTCAAGTCAAAAACTTTTTCATGGCTTAAAAATGTGGATATCTGCAGTACATAGATTGTCGTATGTACGTGTTGTTGTATGTTTTTATTTGTTCCAAGACGTGTAGTAAAACGATTGCCGGATATTGGTTTACATCTCATTATCTCTCTGGTGTACTAAAGTATGGCCGGCCGCGGTGGCCGAGGGGACTGAGGCGCTTCGGTCACGGTCTGCACGGCCACTACGGTCGGGGGTTCGAATCCCCCCCTCGGGCATGGATATTTGTGCCGTCATTAGTCTTAGCTAGTTCATAAGTAGTTTGTAAGTTTAGGGGCTGGTGACCCCGTAGTTAAGTCCCATAAGTTCTACAAACATTTGAACATTTGAACTAAAGTATGGTGAAGATGTAATATATCAATGCACGTCTGATGTTTCGGAAAAATAGTGTAAAACATACTTTATCGTAATTCGATAGGCAAATGAAAGGTACCTAACGACTGCAACAAAACAAACGCTGGTACATGGCGTTTTCAAGAAATGTCGTCGAGCACATGCACGAACGTGTAGGACTATATGGCTAACGATAGTCTGACAGAGCTACGAAACATGCTTTACTTTCGCATATTATGACATTCCCGGAGAACGAATATCTTCTCCATGAAAGTTTTGTTAACAGAGATCACGCGATACTTTCGATGACGACACCCAGAGCTCTGTTGTTGTTTGTTAAGCTTAAGGGACTTGAGGGATCATCAGTCCCTAAACTTACAAATTACTTATTAACTACCTTATACTAAAGACGACACAAACATCCCTGCAATCACCGTGCAGACTGTGACTGACGCGCCGCAGACCGCTCGGCCACTGCGGCCGACCACAGAGCACTGCAGCATAGGTGTGCAGCCTGATGAATTTCTTGACTTCATAGAGGCACGCTTTGCAGGTAACAGTTTTTCGCCTTCTAGAGTTATAACTGCGAAGCTTTTCTTTTTCTCCTCTGTTTGGTCTGCCCACGTTGGAACCCGTTTTCCAATTTTCAACGTTGAAACTAGAGAAGATACTTTACACACTGATCTCAATTAACTTTCTGCAATGGAGATCTAAATCCCCTTCCCTCTCCAAAAATGAATTATCTACGCTCTTGTCTAACAGTGTTTGAAATTTTCTGCACGATTGCTTCAAGCTTGTTAAGTGTGAATGAACTCCGGTTGTGTACCTCTACAGACATATTCCGCAATAGCGCAAAGATACGTGGCGGAGGGTACTCAGTACAATTAATAATTACTTGCTTTCCTGTTCCGCTCCCATATAGAACGAGAGAAAATCGAATTCTTCTATGCATCTGTTCGAGCTCTAATTGTCTTATCTTTCTGGTCTTCACGCGAATAGTAGGTTGGCGGCAGTAGAATCATTCAATTCCAGCCCTCTAAATTTCTTCAACAGGGTTTCTCGGGGGAAAAAAAAACGACGACGCCTTTCCTCTGATGAGTCCCATTTCAGTTCCCGAAGCATTTCAGCAACACTCGCTCGTTGATCGAACTTAATAGTAACAAGCCTAGCCTCCCGCCTCTGAATAGCTTCTGTGTCTTCCTTTAAACCGATCTGGTTGGGATCGAAAACACTTGAGCAATACTCAAGACGAGGTCGTACAAACGTTTTATATGCGGTCTCCTTTACATATGATTCACACCTTCCCAAAATTCTCCCAATAACCGAAGTCGACTATTCGCCATCCCCACGACTATATTTGTATGCTCGTTCCATTTCACATCGCTGTGCAGCGTTAGCCTAGATATTTAACTGACGCTACTCTATCAAGCAGCACACCACTAATACTGTATTCGAACATTAGGGGATTGTTTCTCCTATTCATCTACATCACCTTACATTTTTCTACTTTTAGCGCTATCTGCCAGTCCTCAAACCACCTACAAATTTTATCCAAGTCATCCTGCATCCTACTCACGTCATTCAATGAGGATACCCTTCTATTCATCACAGCATCATCAGTATACAGCCGCAGACTGCAACTCGATCTATCCGTCAGAACACTTATATAGATAGAAAATAATAATGGTCCTATCACATTTCTATGAGGTAACCCTGACGATCCCCTAGTCTCTGATGAACACTCCCCATCGAACACAACGTAACGGATTCTATTACTTAAGTAGTCTTCGAACCACTCACATAATATTTGGGCACTTATTCCATATTCTCACACCTTCGTTTGCAGTCTGCAGTGTGGCACCGTGTCAAACGTCTTTATCTACTATCAAAACCAGCAGTTTCACGTAGTTAACGTTTTTCAAGAGCGTAACGTGATATCCAGAATCAAATGTCACGACAGATCACAAAAATATCCATTATCAGTTTTTTATTACTGAAATCGTGTAGTATTTGGTGTGAGAATGATGTTCCAAGAGAATGGTATGTAATGATGTATGAAAAAGGTCCGCTGCAGCCGTAATGCAACTTTATTAAAAAAAAAAAAAGAAACACGACCGGTTTCGTGACCTGTATTTACACCATTGGCAAGCTGTTCAATTAGTTAATTATGGAAAACAGCCGAGATCACTAATTAAGATGGCCGGTTTGAGTACATTAAATTCCCATCACCGGATCTTTCATTTCGATCGCCCCAACACAAAAGAAACCTTTTAAATATGTACTTGTTCACCATCTTTATTGTTAGCATTTCACAATACAAATAAAATATGAAACACATCTTGCTTCAATGTAATGTGATAACAGTCAAGATAAAGAAAAATTTTGTTTTCATTAAACGTGATCAGTTTCATCCATCGGTCTCCCACTGCACTGTATGAGGTTGTTTCAAACAATACCGACAGCGTGGTCGGGGGGGGGGGGGGTATGCTAGAGAACATGTTCTTAACGTCAAGTGAGACCATCATTGCACTGGGTGGAACTATGGAACAAACCCCCCAGCAACGTAATGAGATCCTCTCTATTAGAAGTACAATGAGAGATGGGACATTTGAAATATTTGTTAAAATATTCAGTAATGAGCATCTCAGGTTACCCGGTCCGCCCTCATAATATGGGGTAAGGGGAAGTCAGGCTTGTGTGTCCTAGCAACTCCCCATAGTTTTGGGGCACCAGCATTCATGAGCACAAAAGTTCATGTTACATGCGGATTAGGGAACTCTTTTAAAGATTTAAAAGTTTGCGTTACAATAGCGCGATATTTAGACATAAGGCCAAACCTGATTTTTTTCTATCCCTTTCATGCCCTGCACGTACAATTGTGCGATTCTGGTTTTGCTCACTTTATTTCTTTGAGATTCACGCTAGGAAGTTCGGGCCTGCATCACACAATCGTGGATGGACAGTGGTAACGTGCACAGCATGTTTTAGTTCCATGTTTCTACACTGTGTGGTAACAGCAGTCGGCAAACTTGGATTCCTTCAGTTTTTTCCATTCGTCTCTACATAATTCGTGTTAGTATTTTGCAACCATGACTTGTTGAACTAATAGTTCTGTAATTTTCACATGTGTCTGCACTTGGTTTCTTCGGAATTGGAATCACTATATTCTTATTGAAGTTTAAAGGGTCTTTCCCCTGTCTCATACATCTTGCATACCAGGTAGAACTATTTCTACATGACCGAACAGCAGTTCAGACGAAACATCATCTACTCCAGCGGCCTTGTTTCTACTCAAATCTTTTAGTGCTCTGTCAAATTCTTCTCTCAGTATACTATCTCCTATTTTGTTAGTACACTGACAATGGCGACAAGAAAGACTTGTTGATAAGGTGTGATCAGTGACGCAACCACGGGGGGGGGGGAGTGTAATGGGACTGAAGGGCGCCCCCCCCCGGCACCTCCGAAAGATTTATTAATTTTACTATCTTTATTGTTTTTATTTTTTAAACAGGTCGGTAGCGGAAATTTGAAATAGTACATATGACAACGTAACTATAATTTGCCAAGCCCAAGTTAACGTGACAGTGGGTCGCCAACGTGATGCCACCACTGAGAACGTGTGCTGCTGTTACTGTGACCAGTTTCAATGGCGCCGCGGCCAGCTTTGATGCTGCCACTATTGTTACTGCTACGCTGAAGTTACGAGTCTATTGTTCATATGCTGTTTAAGCAGGTCAGCGGGGCCACCGAGTGGAATATGCCAAAATTTACGACCATCATTATTGTTACTTTAGTTCAATTTTTACACATAGAATCTTATGTTAATTAAACAGTTATAATATCGGGGAGCTTCTTATATTTCTGATAGCAAATGATAAGACTCCTTTACCATTAATGAAGTCAGTAGGCTTTATTTTTAAAAAATGAGCCTCCCCCTCGCAGAACCAAATCCTGACTGCGCCACTGGGTGTGATATCCTTATTTTGAAATGTCTAGTTATCATATCTGAAAGCCAGTTGATTTTACATGATCCTGTGATGTTATGTCTTTCAAAGGCATGAACTGTAAGATGGTGCAGATCATAAAAATTTGTAGTGAAGGCTCGAAACAGACAATTGTGTGCGCACAAAATTTTTGAAAATAAATTTATTTTCTTTTTTGTAATGAATTACTGTATGTATTTTGTATCTTAAATGTCCCTCTCCATATTAATGTCACATCAGCTACAATATTAGGTCTGAAAGGGCTATACCATTACCCTCAAAGAAGTTGTGTACTGTGTACTTTGTTCACATAGACCACCTCATAAATGAATACCGCTGCATTTGAATTATCAGCACGCAATGTGAAATCCTCAATGTCAATCAGGTTTTCATTTATACTAGTGATAATTTTATTTTCAGACGGAGATGGTGATATTATAAACAAACTTTTGGCCCACATTTTCACCGTATTGCTTTCATTTTTACAAAGGTTATTAGGCAAATTATATCACTGTTCGACACAGTTCAGGATTAACACTGAGATGCGTGAAAAATTGCCGCGTAATGAATGTCGTTTAAATGTCTTCATGATTTGCTACTAAATGTATTCACAACAAATTTTGTCATCAGTATCCATTTATGGAATGACTGCACTTGCAAAATCATTTCATTTTATCTGCGTGACAGAATTTACACAAAATTACAAGGCGGAATTACGATGTTCCAACTGTAATTCGTTGTTACCCGAAAATTTGTAGGGCCACAAGGAAATCCAAAAAACATTCCAGAAAAACAGAAACACCGCAATAACAACTTACGGTGTTTCACAACAGAGAGCACATTGTAAGCTTTGTTTACCATTTATACTATCTTTTTAACACAAAATAAGCCCATGGACCATTATAACCGTTTGTAATTCCTATTTCATTTTATGTGTTGCCGTTCCGTTCGCCAAATTGCGACGAAACTTCACGCAGCAGGTTTTGAAAACATCTACATCTACATCGATACTCTGCAAATCACATTTAAGTGCCTGGCAGAGGGTTCATTAACCACCTTCATAACTTTTCTCTACCGTTCCATTCTCTAATAGCGCGCGGGAAGAAAGAACACCTAAATCGTTCCGTTTTCGATCTGATTTCTCTTATTTTATTGGGATGGTCATGTCTCCCTAAGTAGGTGGGTGCTAGCAAAATATTTTCACATTCAGAACTAAAAGTCGGTGATTGAAACTTCGCAAACAGATCACGCCGCAATGAATAACGTCTTTCTTTTAATGATTTCCACCCCAATTCGTGCAACATTTCCGTGACGCTTCCCCCCCCCCCCGTAACGTGATAAAACAAAACGAGCTGCCCTTCTCTGAACCTTCTCAATATCTTCCGTCAGTCCCACCTGGTGAGGGTCCCACAAGGGGCAACAGTACTCCAAGAGAGGACGCACAAGTGTGACGTAGGCAGTCTCTTTGGTGGAGCTGGTGCATCGTCTAAGCGTTCTGCCAATGAAACGTAACCTTTGGTTCGCCTTCCCCACAATATTTTCTATGTGTTCTCTCCAGTCAAAGTTGTTCGTAATTGTAACTCCTAGGTATTTGGTAGAATTTACGACCTTAAGGTTTGACTGATTTATCGCGTAATTGAAGTTCAGCGGATTTCTTTTAGTGGTCATGTGTATTACTTCACACTTTTCTTTATTTAGTGTCAATTGCCAATTTTCGCACCAAGTAGAAATTTTGTCTAAATCGCTTTGCAGTTGCTTTTGATCCTCTGTTGACTTCACTAACCGATAAACGACAGCATCATCCGCGAACAGTCTAAGGGAGCTATTCAGATTATCTCCTAAATCGTTTATAAACACGAGGAAGAGTAGGGGACCAATAACGCTTCCCTGTGGAACGCCAGATATCACTTCTGTTTTACTCGATGACTTACCGTCAATTACAACGAACTGTGTCCTTTCTGATAGGAAATCGTGAATCCAATCGCACAATTGGGGAGATATTCCATAAGCACGCAATTTCATTAGAAGCCGCTTGTGGGGTACAGTATCAAAAGCCTTCCGGAAATCCAGAAATATGGAATCGATTTGAGATCCCTTGTCGATGGCACTTAACACTTCATGTGAATAAAGGGCAAGCTGTGTTTCGCAAGAGCGATACTTTCTGAATCCGTGCTGACTATTGGTTAATAGGTCGTTCTCTTCGAGGTAGTACATAATATTCGAACAAAGTATATGTTCCAAAATCCTACTGCAAATCGACGTCAATGAGATAGGCCTGTAATTTTGGGGATCACTCCTATTGCCTTTCTTGAATATTGGAGTAATTTGGGCAACTTTCCAGTCTTTGGGTACGGATCTTTCGCTGAGTGATCGGTTGTAAATTATAGCTAAGTACGGAGCTATTTCATCAGCATACTCTGAGAGGAATCTAGTTGGTATACAATCTGGCCCGGAAGATTTATTTTTGTTTAGTGACTTAAGTTGTTTTACTACTCCAGGAACATCTACTTCTAAGTTTCGCATGCTGGCAGCTGTTCTTGGATTGAATACTGGAGTGTTCACTTCGTCTTCTTTGGTGAAAGAATTTCGGAAAGCTGTGTTTAGTAATTCTGCCTTAGCAGTACTGTCGTCGGTAGTATTACCATTGCTATCGCGTAGTGAAGGTATTGTTTGTGTTTTGCCAAGGGGAAACTCATTGTCTACAAAAAATTTTATATGGTTCATGTCAGAGAATTCTTTACTTCGACCAAACCTACGGTTTTACCCCCAGGATTGTGAAAATTTGTACACTTCAGCATCAAAACAAGAGGAACATCGACGTTTACCTAAGATGTCATACGACATATTGGGGAAGGGTACCATGCAATATACTTAGAACCACTTCACTGATCGCCATCAAGGTCGCAAGTAGACTGAGAGGGTGGAAGAGGAGTTAGACAGAAAGACGAAGAGGTGGTTGGCAGAGAAAAGGGAAAGGTGGAGATGGCAGGAAGAGGGACGGAAGAACGGAGAGAGGCGAGATGAGGAGATGAATAGAGAAAGGGGGGAGTGGAGGAGCTGGAAGAAGGAAAGGGAGGTGAACGCAGAGAAAAGGGAACGAGAGAAGAGTTGCGCTGAGACTGGAATAAATAAGTACGCAGGTCACGCCGCTTTTTCATCTAGTTGATATTAAAGTGAGACGTGTCGCAAGTAAGCCCAATTCCGTCTGATCAAAGGAAATAATAGTGAGATTAGATATTTTTGCTCCAAATTGTGCAAATCACATTTAGTAATGGGTGTGTCATTCTGACATTCAGATAATTATACTGAACAAAATGCCCTGGTCAAATTTCTTCCTAGCTATATGAAATAGCTAGCAACATGATGAGACGCATAGTGAAACAATTTGCCACTTAACAGTTGCTGTAAACACAGGTGGGAGAGGTACAAACTCTTATTAATGCTTTTCTCCTTTTCATACTCTGCTAGAACTTCACTTCTCAGACTAAACAACGTAATTTTTGTAACTGAGAATTCGATAAACAAACCTTTCTGTTAAGCAGATGTCTTATGAATGTAGGGATGACCTTTTGTCCTATACACATCGTATTATATCATATATTGGCAGTCATTTTAGTAAGACTTGTTTTTCAATTTCAGGTACTTATAAAATGTCCTTTTAGCCCGGTTAGGCAGTCTTCAACACAAAAGTTTGAAAGACGGACATCCACAGCTAAAACCGTCCATGATGAATAAGCATACTTAAACGTCAAATTACTTAGAGAAAGTCTCCAATAATTAAACTGAACGAGAATTATTTTCGCCTTTCTTCTCATTATTGTTTTAAAGAGGTCCAATTGCTCACCATTATACGATGAAACTTCCCTTAACGGACACTTCCCAATAGCGGACTCCTCTCAATAGCGGACATTTTAAAATTCCCCGGCAAAACAACATTAGTCTTTATGCTAAAATTATTCCACGGACACGGACACTGTAATATGTCCACCAACAACAATAAAAACTTCTAAATAACGGACAGCGTGAAAGAATGTTCAATGTTCAAATGTTTGTAGAACTTATGGGACTTAACTACGGGGTCATTAGTCCCTAAGCTTACAAACTACTTATGAACTACCTAAGACTAAGGACGGCACAAATATCCATGCCCGAGGGGGGATTCGAACCCCCGACCGTAGTGGCCGTGCAGACCGTGACTGGAGCGCCTCAGTCCCCTCGGCCACCGCGGCCGGCGTGTGTTTTCGATTTTAACTTTCGTGCTAGCGCTACATCATACGAGTATCGTTAAAAAAGAAAAAAAAAAAAGAAAAGGAAAGGAAAACAAGCGCTGAAAGTGACTACGGGTGCGAAACGAAGAAATAATGCGATCTCGCTGTAACAAAAGCTTCGCGCATTGTAGAAAATTGACGCTGGTGAGCCACCCGCGAAAGTTGCTGGGTTTTGAACATCGGTATGAGTGCGATTACTGATTGGAAAACAAATCGATGAGAAATTGAAACATTTTATTCCGTTCAAGCGTCAGGCATCGCAATGAAATCTCGAAAAACAATGAGGAAAGGTTCACATCTTCAGTTAATAGAGGCTTTATTTTTGTGGCATGAATAAATAAGAGCCAAAGACTCTTCGTCAAAAAGAGCTGATTGACGGAAAATAGCAAAAATACCTCGGAAATGATGGCTGGCTGGATCGGTTCAAGAAGCGACGTAGCATTCGCACGTTTTACAATCATACTTCGCGATATTGACGCAGTTCGCTGTGTTTCACGCTTGAAAACAGGAGACTTCGGTTTATCCGAGATTTTCTTTCTCCGAACAGGCCGCCGTACCGATCATTTCACATAAACGGTAGTTTACTGTTTTGTACTTTATCCTTTTCTTAACAGCGGACACTTTTTAAAAGCGAACAATTTTATTTTTCCAATAGGTGTCCATTATTCAGAAGTTTTACTGTAGTACCTTACCACCAATGCTCGTGTTGAATGTAGTACAGTCTCAGAAGAAGAAGCAGCTACTACGTGGTCCGAGTTCCCGGATTCGGTAAATTACAGTCTTTGAACTCGACGTCCACCGCCAGTGACTCGGTTTCTCGCGTTCTCATCTGTTGCCATAACGGCGACACAGTCCACACTAGACGCAGAGTGCCTATGAGTCCAGACGTCTTGTCAACATGTGTCATGAGTCGACCGACTGGAGATATCGGAAGCTTTGTGTGGGGCCACGGAGCCACTTCGTCTCCGCATTTCACTCCTCACCCTATGCCCCTTGAGATGAGTCACATCGAGCAGCTCAGTTATCAGTAAAAGTTGTCTCTAACGACTGTTCCGTATGGCTATCAGCTACAGCTGTAACAACAGGGCGCTAATACGTTCACTCTGCATTAGTGCCTTATATATCAGAGTTTACAAACTCTGACTGTTCCATCACTGGAGCGGAAGGAAGGAAGAAAGCTTAGGGTTTAACGTCCCGTCGACAGCGTGGTCATTAGAGACGGAGATTACGCTCGGATTTTCGGAGAAGGATGTGGGAGGAAATCAGCCGTGTCCTTTGAAAGAAACCGTCCCGGCAATTGCCTGGAGTGATTTAGGGAAATCACGGAAAACCTAAATCTGGATGGCCGGAGGCGGAATTGAACCACCATCCTTCCGAATGCGAGTCCAGTATTTCACACTGCGTCACCTCGCTCGGTCACTGGAGAGAGTCCCATCATTAACAATAATTAGTGTTATTGGTAACTCTATTGATTTCGTATGTCGAATTTTTTCTCAACCTGATAATTTGTTGGCCAAAGCGGGAAAGGTCAGAGTTCAACGTCTCTGGAGCGGATTGATACGAATTACAGCCTTGAAGGGGCGTAGGCTGTTTAAGATACGAATCAGGGTATTATAAAAACAGCGGTATACTTAAATGATGAAGGGTGGTCGGGAATATAAACAATCCCGTTTTCGTATAATCATTTAGTGTCTGAATTAACCAACACCTTGTTGGTGGGAATAAAAGAGGAACTACGTGTATAAAAATGAAATGGCGCTGGCCAGTTGCTTCAGGACAATGGTGTACCAAAGATGCAAACCCTGATTTTCCTTTACTCTCCTATCTCTCAAAATTCAATTAAAGCCTTCCCACCTTAAATAAAACAAGTCCTAAACAAATTTAATGATAACTTTACATTTTACTCAAACTGTCAGAGATAGACGGGGAGAACATAATCGAAGGGTCCCCGTAAAAAACGAGCGATTGTACGACAGCAAAACTTCGTGAAAAAAGTTGTAATGACATCCAGAAGAGATATGACGAACAAACCATTAAAACTAAGACATTTAAATTTACACTTCAGAGAGTAATACTGGTTACTCAATACATCGCGAAACACTGTGATATATATGTTTGAAAAGGCTGACTGCAGAATCATGATTTTTGGGTGGTTCTTGAGATACGATCTTTGGATAAGATTTTGGTTTATCCCGTATCAAAGCTCATTTGTGTGGTCATCCAAGACACTCTCTCTTACTGCAGCTATGTTACATTAAACAACCAAAGTTCAAATGGCGAACCGAAGCCGTCACAGAGGCAAATTATGTGAATCGGTTAATTCCTTTTGCAAAAGATAACAACTGAGCTGAATATAATGTTTAGCTAATAGCATAATTTATATTTGCACGACTTAGATTTTACGAGCGAAAAATTATTTTCCTCGGATGCTTTTGAAGAGAGCCGCTTTTATTCTTTAAACTTGTGTGAATCGATTCAAACGAACATAGATAAATGCCTAAAGTCAAAATGACAATATAGTAACAGGACTGTTTACAATTCACCACTAAGACGTGACGACGAGCCCCGAAAGGCAAATAAAAAAGACACACACACATAACACTTTCAGCAATCGGCCATGGCCTTCTTCAGGAACAGGAACATTCACGAAATCACACAGGCACATAACACAGTTAACTTTTATGCAGTGCCGACATGTGATTTCTTAAAATAGACGTACATTTAGCACGTGTTGAGACTCGTTGGACACTGAAGATATGGTGAACATAAAAATTGTACTTTAATTGTAGTATGCTTTTAAGTAAATACAACAAAATAATCGTGAAGACGGCGTCTCTTAATTCATTCGAGAAGAAATTTTGAAGACATACTTCAAATCCCCTGTCGTTCAGTGATCTAATCAACTCTAGTAAAATAAATGCTGGGAACCGGAATGAAAAACAATGCTATCACAGCAGAACCAAAGGTGAATGTGTCCGGAACAGAGTGAGCGATAAAAAAGAGACGAAATAGCTCCTCGCCTCGGGCATGGATGTTTGTGCTGTCTTTAGTATAAGGAAGTTCATAAGTAGTTTGAAAGTTTATGGACTGATGACCAATAAGCTTCACAAACATTTGAAATAGCTTCTCCACTTACCTGGCAGCTCCAAAAACATTTAAATATAAAGATCTTGGTATATTCGCGATTTCTTACTAATTAATTCCCCAGCGCAGTCAGCTCACGAGCGATATTCATCCTTCATGCTTGCATCCTAAACTTCAGTGGGACGTAATGTCACACTACACGACTTAAGTAATGTCACGTTGGATGGCATCATGTTCTGTACCACGTCATACGAGTTACATCCTGTTACATCAAATGTTCAAATGTTTGTATAGCTTATGGGACTTAACAACGGGGTCATCAGCCCCTAAACTTACAAACTACTTATGAACTAGCTAATACTAAGGACGGCACAAATATAAATGCCCGAGGGGGGATTCGAACCCACGACCGTAGTGGCCGTGCCGACTGTGACTGGCGCGCCGCAGAACGCTCGGCCACCGCGGCCGGCTCCTGTTACATCCTAAGTTGGTATTCCACCATGAATTAATGGTATTTTAAATTATCTTGACCTCTCCTTACAGCTGAAAGGTAACACAATTTCTTTTGACATCTTCAGAAAAACGTCTACTAGTGTTTCAACCGTGCATTACTCTTCCAATAATCCAAAACGCTATAAACGTAGCTATTTTCGGGCTTCTGTAAACACGAATGTCTGAGCACCCTCTTTCTGATAGTGCTATCGACAAACAATTGGACAATTTATGGTTTGTAGCATACAAAAAAAATGTTCAAATGTTTGTAGAACTTATGGGACTTAACTACGGGGTCAAGCTTACAAACTACTCATGAACTAGCTAACACTAAGGACGGCACAAATATCCATCCCCCAGGGGGGATTCGAACCCCCGACCGCAGTGGCCGTGCAGACCGTGACTGGAGCGCCTCAGTCCCCTCGGCCACCGCGGCCGGCTGTAGCATACAAAAGTGGTTACAGTCCATCGTTAGTAATCCAGATATATAACGAATCGAAGAATGCTATAGTGCCTGCAATTGGTCCATTAGTTGTCCCACTGAAGATCCAAACAGTCGGGTTTCCATCCCATTCCTTGGACCGTTTTCGTTCAACATCGAAAAAGCTTCTAGTCACACTGTCGTTCACCTAGGTTTTTTTTTTTCTCCAAAGGTCTCCCCTATACAATATTGACTCCCTCATAATGAGCAGCCCAATAAGTTGTTCTCCAAATCAGGGGTGTACAGTATTAGGTGTACCGAATGTTCAGCTGAATATATCGGTCAAACAGGAAGATCCTGTGCCGTTAGGTTTAGCGAGCATCTACTGACTAAAAAAGGTCAGCTAAAGAAATTCTCCCCCTTTGCCCATCATCTTAAATCTTCAGGCTATTCCCCGCCAAGCCTGGAAAACTTAAAAATCCTTCAAGTGGCTAGTAAAGGCCACAAATTAAATCCGTTGGAGGAATTTGAAATATCCAAACACATATTTTTATACCCCCGAACCTTTTAAACGAACAAATTACGTCGAAACATCAAAACTTTTTCGGCATAATGCTAGGCATCTTCCGGTAACGGCCGCCACCCATGGTAAAATTGTTTACATCACACATACAAATCTGTAGCTGTTGTCGCACACAAGCGCGCCATCTACGAGGCTTTGGCGCACCTTCGACGCACAGGGTTGAACAGAACTAGCGAGACAAGAGCGCGCAAACAGTCCCCTGTTTGGCAGGGAGAGGCTCTTACGCGAGTAAACAAAGCTTCGCGCGGCTAAATTAGGTTTTACCATTGACTTCGTTGCCCCTATTCTTGAGCAACAGCTCAAATGTTCAAATGTTTGTTAAGCTTATGGGACTTAACTACGGGGTCATCAGTCCCTAAACTTACAAACTACTTATGAACTACTTACGAACTAGGACGGCACAAATATCCATGCCCGAGGGGGGATTCGAACCCCCGACCGTAGTGGCCGTGCTGACCGTGACTGGAGCGCCTCAGTCACCTCGGCCACCGCGGCCGGCGAGCAACAGCTACTACATCTGTTGTAAGGGTTCTATCTGATTGACTTTAATAATCAAATATTATGAATTATCTCGAACAGAATGATCTATTGACCCAAGGTCAACACGGATTTAGAAAATATCGTTCATGCGAAACACAGCTTGCTCTTCACTCACACGAACTGATGAGTGCTGTCGACAAGGGTTCTCAAATTGATTCCGTATTTCTTGATTTCCAGAAGGCTTTTGACACCGTACCTCACAAACGGCTTTTAATCAAATTGCGTGGTTATGGTATATCGCCCAAATTTGCAACTGGATATGGGATTTCCTGTCAGAGACGAGTTTGTAGTAATCGATGGTAAGGCATCGACTAAAACAGAGGTCGTATCGGGCGTTCCACAGGGTAGTCTTATTGGTCCTCTGCTGTTCCTTATTTACATAAACTATTTGGGAGAAAATCTAAGTTGCTCACTTAGGTTCTTTGCAGATGACGCCGTCATTTACCGTCTAGTAAAATCATCTGAAGATCAAAACCAACTGCAGAACGATCTAAATATCACTAAGGTGTAAAAATTGGCAATTGACTGTACATAATGCGAAGTGTGACGTCGTCCACACGAGTACGAAAAGAAATCCGTTAAACTTTGTTTACAAGATAAATCAATCAAACGTGAAGCCCGTAAACTCCACAAAATACCTAGGAATTACTATTACAGCAGACTTAAACTGGAAAGAACACGTAGTTAATGTCGTGGGAAAGGCGAACCAGAGACTGCGTATTATTGGCAGAACCCTTAAAAGATGCAACAGAACTACTAAAGAAACTGCATACACTACGTTTGTCCGTCATTTTTTGGAGTATTGCTGCCCGGTGTGGGATCCTTATCAGGTAGGTTTGACGGAGGACATCGAAAGAGTCCAAAGGAGGGGAGCTCGTTTTTTATTGTCACGATACAGGGGAGACAGCGTCACGGAAATGATACAGGATCTGGGATGGGAAGCGTTACAACAACGGCGCTTATCGCTGCGGCGTGGGATACTTACGAAACTGCAATCACCAACATTCTCCTCCGAAGGCGAAAATATATTGTTGACACCCACTTTCATAGGTAGAAAATATCTTCAGCATAAAATACGATAAATCAGAGCTCTAACGGAGAGATTCAGGTGTTCTTTCTTCCAGCGCGCTATTCGAGAATGGAATGGGAGATAAATAGTATAAAGGTGGTTCGATGAACCCTCTGCCAGACATTTAAATGTGATTTGCAGAGTATATCATGTAGATGTAGAATAATATGACGCTCTGCTACCTCAGTGATAAGTAATTTCATTTGTTAAACTATGCTCTTTAGCGGTAGTTATTAGTTCAATCTTCATTCCCCGCACGCCAAAACGTGAATGTGGTCATGTGGTCTGCAGTTTTATCAGTCTGCACCTTCCCTGTTTCTAATATTTCTTGCTTAGGAAAGATTTTACATATTTTTAGTTAACTACATTTTTTTAAACAAGTTCGTAAATTTTCCCCCTTTCAACGTCTGATGATGCCCAGAAGAGGCGAAACGCGTCATTTATAAATAAAAGAAACATCACTTTTGTGCAACCAAGACTGTTTTTTTACCAAAATATCTATTACGGTTGCTGTGCCAGCGCCAGAAAAACATGGAGTGGAGTGATTTTAGTGGCATGAATCGTGTTACTTTCAATGGGGTAAAACTAAATAAAAGTCGTTTATTGTTTTGTGATTGCTTTGGAGATAAATGAGATATTGTGTTCGCTTTATTCATACATAAAGAAGGTAAAACAGTCATCAATCCGATGACTGGGTTGAACACCACAGTGCTTTACTAGGGATGCTCCTGTTTGGAGTTGGTACGCCGTTGTCTTTCTCCGAATTTTGAACTAACTTACTCAGCCAGTTATATGGAGGCCTATAGTTTAACGTGGATTCCGTACCACGGTGCCGCTAAACATTTCTCATATAAGCAATATTGCCGAAGAAGAAAAAAGTGAAAAATGGCAGATAAAAACAATAGGATTGACCGGAAATCGAACCTGCGAGTTTTGGAAAGTCTGTAACTTTACCATTCGGCCACAGAGCTCCGCTTACTTTAAATAGACACGAATATTTTCAAAATTTTTTAATTAATAGTTTTCCAGTTGTCAGATAAGTGAAGAAGCTTGTTCTCATGATTAACGCCTTTGAGTCCGCCCAGGACATATTCGACCTTTGTTGCACGTTGATGAAGCTTTGTTGATGGATACGTTGGAATATACTCAAATTCTGAAGTCAGCAGGGGTAAAATACAGGGAGAGTTATTTACAACTTGTACAATAGCCAGACTGCAGTTATTAGACTCTAAGGGCATGAAAGGGAAGCATTAGTCGGGTAAGAAGTAAGACAGGGTTGCAGCCTTTCTCCGATGTTATTCAATTTGTACATCGAGAAGGCGGTGAAGGAAAGCAAGGAAAAAATTGGACTAGGGATTTAAATTCAGGGTGAAGAAATAAAAACATTGCGTTTTGCTTATGACATTGTAATTCTGTCAGAGACAGAAAAAGGTCCTGGAAGACCAGTTGAATGGAATGGATAGTGTGTTGAAGAGAGCGTATAAAATGAACATTAACAAGAGCAAAACAAAGCTAATGGAATGCAGTCTTAGAAAATAAGGCGATGCTGAAGGAATTAGAATTAGATTACGTAAGGAAACAGTGTGCCGGCCGCGGTGGCCGAGGAGAATGAGGCGCTCCAGTCACGGTCTGCACGGCCACTACGGTCGGGGGTTCGAATCCCCCCTCGGGTATGGATATTTGTGCCGTCCTTAGTCTTAGGTAGTTCATAAGTAGTTTGTAAGTTTAGGGACTGATGACTCCTTAGTTAAGTCCCATAAACTTTACAAACATTTGAACTTTTTTGAAGGAAACAGTGGAGGTAGTAGATGAGTTTTGTTACTTGGGTAGTAAAATAACATATGACGGTACAGTCATGGGATATAAAATGCAGAATGGCAATGGGAAGAAAAGCATTTTTGAAAAAGAGAAATTTGCTAGCATCAAATATTAATTTAAGTGTAAGGAAATCTTTTATGAAGGCATTTGTGTGGAGTGTTGCCTTGTACGGGAGTGAAACATGGACGATAAACAGTGCGGACAAGAAGAGAATAGAAGCTTTTGAAATGTGGTGCTACAGAAGAATGCTGAAGATTAGGTGAGTAGATCGCGTAACTAATGAAGAGGTACTGAACGGAATTAGTGAGAAAAGGAATTTCTGGTATACCTTGACTAAAGGAAGCGATCGCTTGCTAGAATACATTCTTAGACATCGAGGAATCGCAAATTTAGCATTGGAGGGAAATGTGTGGGTTAAAACTCGCAGAGGGAGACCAAGAGACGCATATAGTAAGCAGATTCAAATGGATGTAGGTTGCCGTTCTAATGAGGATTTGCTCAGGATAGAGAAGGGTGGAGAGCTGCATCAAACCAGTCTCCGGACTGAAGACCATAACAACAACAACGTTCGTACCAAGGCGTCAAAGCAGATTATTGTGCACTCTTGTTGTATACCATATTCAAGTTCCACCTTTCAAATTTTGCTCAAAGTGATGACCATTTGCACCCACGAAGTTTGTACTGATACTATTTCATAATCGTTTGCAGGACGTTTCGACCAGTGGATCACAGAATTTTCAACAGTCGTGACACAGCTCGTGTAGGTCGCACTTTGTAGCCAGCGTTCTCGGCCATATCAAGAGTGACTTCTTCTACAACGTCTGGCACAGTTATTCTCAAGTCTCCCCCAAGAGAAGATCCGAAATCGACACTTAATTTGAACTTCCGAATCGTCTTATTTGAACTCGGCGCGGAAAGCGAACCTTTGCGTGTTACTCTCCTGCCTCGATACATTCGAAGAGCAGCAACACTATTGCTGCTTGTAATATTTCTGGCTTAAAGCCATCATAAGATCGAAGTATTGCTTCAGTGCAGCTGGTTAGGACCAGTAGGCGAGAGATGGTAAAAGCTGTTGAGAACCACGACAGGTGGTACAATAGGTCGGGTTCTCATGGGAAAGAGCAACGGCAAGTTTCCCCGAACTGTAGGGAAGTCCCCGAGCGGCAGGCACTGGACGCCGATTGGCTGTAGCACTTGCGGTCACGCGCCTAAACGCATTCATATTTTTGTTAATATTTATTAAACTAATTATTTATTCAATGTCATACTCAATTTAGAAGCTATGCCCTGAGTAGGTAAAACATTAACAATTGCTAAAAACATAAAACAGTTAATATAAACGGACGATGCATGGCGGCCATGTTTACGCGCCAAATCGCGGAGCGAAGGCAGCCTTGCATCGAGCCGCCACAGTTCAGTTCAGTACACGCTCTCGGAGGAGCAACATGTCAGTCCAGACCACGTGACTTCAGTACGCGCACTCTGAGTAACATGCATATATAGGCGGTCATAAAACACTGTTTAATTATCTTAGATCAAGGGAAATAACTTTATATTTACTTTCAGTTAAGAAAATGTGTGTCACGGTGATGTTATTATGCAGTTTACTGGTTTTCTGCTGACTTTAATAAAATCAGTTGGCATCCCAATTCCCGACGTTTTCGGTTTTATTCAGTAACTAGATCAGTTCCTACCAACAGTTTAGCAATTTCAGCCTCATTCAAGAACTCCGACCTGTGTGATATCAATTGCGTGGGGACATCTATATAAGACGTCAGGTTGGTGAACTTTTAGAGTTTCTACTCTCCACACAGTGCAGTGGGGAGTAACTACAACCCTCACGTACACTGTGATTGCGGTACAAATGCAAACTGTTGTGCGTCATCCATGGCAACATGGAGGAGGAAAGGAAATGATATAGGACCGGTTAACATACCCCTTGTAGACATTTTTTGCCGTTGTATGCTGTTATGATGGAATAGCATCGCGGGTGAAGCCTCGTTCACCTTGTCCAGAACCGTGCTGAATGTGTGAAACTGTATTACACATTTGTACACTGAAGCTCGTGTTTCAACCGTGGAGGTTAAAATAAAGGGGTCATTCGTAATAATACATCTTCTATTGATTGACGTCACAAAACGTAGTTTTTCATTTAATTATGAACCTATAAGCCAACAATTTAAATCATGAACAAACGCAGCGCATGAAATTTGTCATGACTAATTGCTCACAACTTATTACATTACAAATGGCGCGAACTATAGCATTTAAATGGCCATTGTTCCAAACTTGTATAATGTATTTAGTACCACGTTTCAAGCACCAAGACTATGAAAGATAACAGTTGGGTGCTCTTAAAACCAGTGGCGTAGCTACTACACCAAGGGCCCCGGGGCAAAAATGACGTTGGGGCCCTCTCCAAACTAAAACTATACCTCAGGCGCCGACTTTTGAAAATCTTGGGGTATGATCAGTGGCGTTTCCAATAGGGGAGGTGGTTCCCGGCCTGCAGCCCGCACCCACTCCCCCCCGGACAGCTATTTCTAAAAAAATCCAGGTACAAAGGTAAATTAATAATTTTTTTTAATAAGTATTTCTTCTTCTTTGCTTCATCTGGTGTTAATTTAGGACCATTTTAATCTCTGAAAGGAGAAAAGTAATTTTTTAACATACATGAAAGAAATTAACAGTCAATTTCACGTTTCAGAACTACTGGCCGGCTTTTGCGTCCATTTGAATCTGTTCTCCCGTTGTAGTAACTACTGAAGTCATTTTCAGAGTTTTCGTCTTCTTAGACATACATATCAGATAGTGATGTGCCTGTATTGCGAATACTGTGTTCATTATCGCAAAAACATTGAATGGTCTTCCTGCCTTCTTTCTTCTGCAGATTTATTTTCTATACAGTATTACGAAAATAGTACATAACCACTTCTGCTGTCATACCATGTCTGTCGATACCAATAGGTTCAAAACCCATTGTTACGTCACACATCAATTCAGTAAACAGCATGAAAAATGTCACGACTTAACACTAACACGATTCCTTTAAGACAATTGACTTCTAAGAAATACATAAACGTTAAATTAGTAGTATACCCATTTTCATCGTATTGTACCAAACCCACTTCATTTTTTAGTTATTTGATACAACAATGAAAGGTTACTGCCTTCAGTTTACGATATTGAACTTACAAGCATCATCCCGTTAACATTCGGACTATTTAGAAAATGATCAATTCACTCACTTGTCAACATGGATTTTAATGCCTCCGAATTCAATTACCTGTTTGTTTTAGATAATCTTTTTACAACGGTGTATTACAAAAGCCAGCCGCCCATCAGTAGAATGAGAGAGTCGAATTTAATTACAGTCAAGAAATATAACGTAAAGAAAAAATTAATACCAAAATTTTCAGTAATGCTGCCTCTACTTCTGCCAACTGGAGTATGCCGATTGTTGTACTCAGCGACTGTCGGCTTGGCCTGTCAACAGGCCCCACTAGAACCAATGTTCCGTCACCCTGTGGCCCAGTGCAGCTACTGTGGACAGCTTAGTTTGACGGGAGGGGGAATTGATGGACGGTAGGGTGGGAAGGTAAGAAATAAATAAACAAAAATAAAAAAAACGACGCTCTATTGTAACTTTTTCTGAACTTTGCTCACGGAGGCCGAGGGGCCCCTTGATCTCGGGGGCCCCGCGGCACTGCCCCGCCTAGCCCTATGATAGCTACGCCACTGCTTAAAACAAATAATGTAAAGTCAGTGTTTTGTCAGGGCGGTGACTTCAGGTCGTTAATATTAAACATTTAAATATACTAGTATTGTCTGTGGTCGAAAATCGACCAATTGTGTTTACAATGGTCACTGGGGGCAAAATTTTACGTATCATGTCTGCGGCCTCGCGTGATTATGTTGGCAACATCAACAACACGATAGAAAATCGTTGCCCATTTGTTCGAACCACACAGAATGACTCTAATAGTGTATCGGACACACCATGAAGTAAACAAATAATGCTCTTCCTGCTTTATGGTTGTCAGGTTCTTGTATGTACACTCGTCCGCTCAGTAAAAATAATTGCCCTCGTAAAGCGAAGATTCCATGAGAAAATACCAGCGTTGTCAAGCGATTGGCTAAAATGAAGACTCACAGGATTCTCACTATTCAGCATCTGCAACATTATCATAGGAGGCCGCTGGGATATTTGGTAAAGTTTAACCGGCACTGGGAGGTATGAAACGGTATCTTTTACGTGTTAAGGAAAATGCCTGACACAATAACAAATAAAAACGGAAGTACATACTTCTCATGCCATTTTCGAATTATACAACTTTCATTAGCCTAATATTTGAAATGGAACTACAATTTCGGTGTTCGTATATTTATACAACGCCAAGAAATAATGTTATTTCGATACTGCGATATTCAGAATTCCAGAGCTGACAACATGTCGACTTCGTAGTTCCACCCGTGCACCGCTACATGCCTCTCACGGCGCATCATCATTTATATCGGCATTCTCGACATCGGTGTTCCACCCGAGCACCGCTAGATGCTTCTCCCGGCGAATCATCCTTTATATCGACATTCATATGAAAACATCCATTTCCTTTAAACACTCTTAATCACTGCGAAAATGAAGCATTTGAACGGCACAAGAAAGTGAGTTGGGAGCACTCCATGTTTCGATATTCACTTATTTTAAAACGTTATTTTAATACTGCAGATGCGCTGCATTACAGCGTCTTTGGTCGAGGCAATATCCAATCAGTGAGCTGATTGTTGGAGAATGTAGAACTTGATCCAAGCTGTAGGTAGGAAAATTTCTACTTTCTTTTACCACTTTTAATGGCTAAATGCACACATAATATTTATATTCGTGAAATCTACGCCAAACAATCTTACGAATTATGTAACTTTCATTGGTCTTCTTGTACGAATAAATTAGTAATCTGTACCACAATTTTCGTGTTAGCGTATTTATATAATGATCCTCGTGCCCACGATAGCTTTTTTTTCCCTTTATTGTAATTTCATTTCCCCTAACCGACGAGGGGTGTCAGCGCACGCGGGCGCTCTTCAGCCGAGAAATAAACAATAAAAAAGAAAAGTAGAGCACAAAAATAAAAACAGAAGCTATTAAAATTTTCATGGTGACAGTGTTGAAGAAACAATACATGAGTTAAAATGGTGATATGTCCTTTCGTATGGACGCGGCGACACTCAAGAGAAATAATAAATAAAACAGACTCTGAGATATTGCAGCACATAAAACATCTAAAAGAAACACAAGATGAGGTATTATTTGTTCTTCTCTCGAGTATACCTGTGCGGTTAAACGCTGCACATGTTTTCGCTATTATCTTCAAGTATGCTGTAACGTGTAGAAAGTATACGGTTGGGGGTTCGAATCCCCCCGTCGGGCATGGATATTTGTGCCGTCCTAGTTCGTAAGTAGTTCATAAGTAGTTTGTAAGTTTAGGGACTGATGACCCCGTAGTTAAGTCCCATAAGCTTAACAAACATTTGAACATTTTTTTGTAGAAAGTATATCTGCGACTAATCAGTAGCCGGCCGCGGTGGCCGAGGGGACTGAGGCGCTCCAGTCACGGTCTGCACGGCCACTACGGTCGAGGGTTCGAATGCCCCCTCGGGCATGGATATTTGTGCCGTCCTTAGTCTTAGCTAGTTCATAAGTAGTTTGTAAGCTTAGGGACTGATAACCCCGTAGTTAAGTCCCATAAGTTCTACAAACATTTTTTGACTAATCAGTACTGTAGGTATGTATGAAAAAATATATAACATTCTGTGTCCGTGCAAGCTCCAATACTCCTTAACTTACCAGATGTTTACCACCACAACAATTACGTCCACATTAGCTGTCAGTGCCTTCTCTGCAACACTGGTGCGACACAGGAAGTCAATGACACACTGACAGCCGCGGCGGAGAGGCCGAGTGCATTGAGGTGGTATGCTCCGATTGGCGAGGCCGATCCCCGCCGGTGGTTCGAATCCTCCATCGGGCATGGATGATTGTGTTGTCTTTAGTATAAGTTAGTTCATAAGTAGTTTGTTAGTTTACGGACTGATGACCCCGCAGTTAAGTCCCATAAGCTTAACAAAGATTTGATCATAATGAACACACACACACACACACACACACACACGCACGCACACACAAATGGCAAATTTTATTGATGAAAAAGCTGTTGAAAATGGAATTGTGGCGGCCAAACAGCGGAGAACTCGCATCACGAGAACGGTGACGCTTATCGCATTGTCGTTATACCGTCGTTAAGAGCTGGCGATTGTGGGCGACTGCATTGAAGTGGCTTGTAGACGATAAGGCGTTGGTTTAGACGGAATACCAAAGTGCGGCAAATGAAAATTTGATTACTAGGCAGGTGCACTGACCACACCGCCACCGAGGACTGCAATGGACTCTTCCCGGGTTCGAATCCCGGCCGGGCACAAATTTTCATTTGCCGCATTTTTGATATTCCATCTAAACCTAGTACAGTGAAGCCATAACTGATCGCAAATAGCGAATTATTTCATTCATTGAACGCTGTAACGTCGTCAAAAATATATAGCGAACTGATGCTCGTTTTTTGTTCATCAAGCGACAACCTATCGATCGCCTTCCGAAAGTCAAGGAACACGGTATCTAGCTAGCAGCTTGTACCTACTGCTTGCTGGGTCACACGGACGAATAGGGCGAGCTGGGTTTCACACTGGTTGCTTTCAGAGTGCAAATACAGCAAGACACAGTACAACAAACGAGCAGCAGTTGTGTGTGGCATGAGTGGACACGTTCTCGGCAGGCTTCCGGACTTACGTGCCACTGGATGTGCCCGCGCACGACACCAAGGTCCCGCATATCACAGGCTAGTGCTCTGCAGGTGCGTAACTGCTGTCTGATAGCAGGCCAGACTAGAAGTCAGGCGAATGTGGTAGTCAACACAACAGCTTGAATTCTCAATCATTAAGTTATAGCACTATTAGCCGTAGTTCCCGACATTGCCGGCTGTGTCTGTATCCATTGCTTTCTTATTTTTATTTATTTTGCTGTCTTTTATAATGACCTGTTATCTAGATGCTAAAAGAGGTCCTATTTTGCACAGGTAATTGATATTTTACGCTCAATAATTTCTTCTTATAACTAGTTAAATTTAACAATATACAGCTTAACTAACTTGTGAAACAAAACTATAAATAGTAATTAGAAAAATTAATTAATACATATCCAATATTCACAGAATATATGACATCAACTGCGATTGGGCAAAGCTGAAAATGTGTACCCAGCCTGGATTCGAACCCGGGTCTCCTGCTTTCTAGGCAGTTGCGCTGACCCTACACCACTGGGTACACAGTGATCACCGCCCCTGCAAGGACTACCTAAGCACGCCTCCCGTCAGATACAAATTCCCAGCTTCGCCCTGCCCACAGTACTGAAACTCGTAGTTATGAAACCAATTCCCGTAAGAGTAGGGGCTTCACACTTGCCCACCCCTCCCCACTAACGATAGGATCATTGCCCGTCACCGGCATATTATATATATACATGAGGCGTCTGTTCCGAAAGAACAGACGTCACTTCTTATGCTGCAGTTGTTATTATTTAATATTCACAGAATATATGACATCAACTGCGATTGGGCAAAGCTGAAAATTCGGTGATCACTGTGTCCCCAGTGGTGTAGGGGTCAGCGCAACTGCCTAGAAAGCAGGAGACCCGGGTTCGAATCCCGGCTGGGTACACATTTTCAGCTTTGCCCAATCGCAGTTGATGTCATACATTCTGTGAATATTAAATAATAACAACTGCAGGATCAGAAGTGACGTCTGTTCTTTCGGAACAGACGCCTCATGTATATATATAATACATATCCATTTAAGAAGAAGAAGTAAAGACTAGAGCAAGTACAGACGTTTATGTTGAAAAACACAGTTAAAGAATAACATGAATTTGTATTTAATAGAAGAAGATGATAGGAGAGAGAAAGATGTAGTCCGTCACTTTGTGATGCTTGAGGTTCGAGGACTTGGCATTCCCATCAAGTCGTCAACCCTCAACCATCGTTAGTATTATCTATAACCGGTTAACAAGTTCATAGTGCTGTTTTGACGGTGACAAAGAGCGACAATTTCATATTTGTCCTTACTACTATAGTTAGACTAATTATTGTCTATTAAATGGTGATCACTGTCCACGTCCGTGTCCGTGTTGGTGTCTTTGTTGGGGTCCGTGTTGTTGTCCCTGTCGTGTTCTCGATTTCGGTACCTTTGCTGGTACACTCTATGCACTGTGTTTGCTCGCTGCATATGTTGTTGCCTTCTGTATGGTCTTCAAATGTTCAAATGTTTGTTAAGCTTAAGGGACTTAACTGCGGGGTTATCAGTCCCTAAACTTACAAACTACTTACGAACTAGGACGGCACAAATATCCATGCCCGAGGGGGGATTCGAACCCCCGACCGTAGTGGCCGTGCAGACCGTGACTGGAGCGCCTCAGTCCCCTCGGCCACTGCGGCCGGCTCTGTATGGTCTATTTCGTTTGTATTCGTGATATGTCGCGCGCGAGTTTTATCTGTTAGTATATTGAGTGTTGTCCATTGGTCCTCGTATATTTGTTGTTCTGTGTGAGTATGTAGTGCTGGTGATGTGTCTCTGAGGTGGTTGTAGGTCCCGCAGAATAAGACAACGTGTTCGGGAGACCCCCTCTAACCACATGTGCAGTATTGTGTTTCTCTAAGACTGACGCGGTGTAAGTGCGTCAATAAGTGGACCATGTCGCGGCTGGGATCGACATGTTTCATTCTTAGTCTCTCTGCTATGTCGGGGAATAATGAATGGACCCTCCGACCCTTATCACTTATTCCTTTCTTATGTGTCAAACTCCTTCCCTCAACGTCAGTGTTTTCAACCTTTTCCAATATGTGACCCCATTCCAAATAAAATTATTCTGGGACACCCTTCAAAATAAAAATATTTGGATTCTGGCGACCCTCCCCCCCCCCCTCCACACTTCTGCCTTTCGCGAACCGTAACAGAACTATGTAATCTCAAAGGAAAAAAAATCTTTCTTTCAAATCGTTGCACTAAGTTCTTTTGTGTGTTTTCGAAATAAACTCTTTTCAGGCGAGACTCAGAACCGAATTATGCTTATTAAGAAAGGTCCAACAGTATACACAATTTGTAAAGAAATACATTTTTTCAAACGTTTCAGAGTGACGTTGTATCATGTTCTTTTACCAATTGATTAGTTCTTCGAAACAGTTTTTCAGTCTTTGCCCTTATTCACCAGTAACACACTTTATTATAAAACAATCTGTAATGAATTAATAATGAACGTTACCCAAGAAAACTCCGTAATTTAAACATTACATAAATTTCACTATGGGATACGTTTTTTGTATTACTGAACCCCTAGGTATTTTATGGTTCAAGTACTTCCTCTAGTGATGGCGAACTCCGAGTAAGTGCGGGGGGGGGGGGGGGGGCACAGGCTGGAAAACACTGTCAGTCGGTCTCCACCCTACTCTCTATCCATCGCTTTCGTTTTCATGCAGCACAATCCTTATGACGTCATATCTCGTCAACTCGAGGCCTACAAGAAAGACAGGCCTCAGCGCAGTCATGCCACGTAAGCAAGGTTGTTCCGAGCCGGCGCGATCGCTAGCCGATTGGCCGGCCGCTGGGGCACAGCCCACTGCGTCATAGCGGGCAGCCACTGAGCCGCTCGGAGCTACCTTGCTTACGTGGAATGAAAGGGTCGTAGTGGTTGGGAAAGGAGTAAGACAGGATTGTAGCCTTTTCCCAATGTTCAATCTGTACATTGAGCAAGCTGTGAAGAAATGCAAGGAGAAGCTTGGAGAGGGAATTAAAGTCCAGGGAGAGGGAATAAAAACTTTGCGGTTTGCTGATGACATAGTAATTCTGTCAGAGACAGCAAATGATCTGGAAGAGCAATTAAATGGAATGGACAGTGACTTGAAAGGAAGATATAAGATGAACAGCCGGCCGCGGTGGCCGCGGGGACTGAGGCGCTCCAGTCACGGTCTGCACGGCCACTACGGTCGGGGGTTCGAATCCCCCATCGGGCATGGATATTTGTGCCGTCCTTAGTATAAGGTAGTTCGTAAGTAGTTTGTAAGTTTAGGGACTGATGACCCCGTAGTTAAGTCCCTTAAGCTTAACTAACATTTGAACATTTTATAAGATGAACATTAACAAGAGTAAAACGAAGGTAATGGAATGTAGTGTCAAAAATCAGGCGATGCTGAAGGAATAAGATTAGGTGATGAAACAAAAGTAGTAGATGAGTTTTGTTACTTGGGTAGCAATATAACTTCTGATGGAGGCAGTATAGACGACGTAAAATGCAAAATGTGGCTGTGAAGAAAAGCGTTTTTGTAACAGAAAAATTTGTTAACATCGAATATTAATTTAAGCGTAAGGATATCTTATGTGAAGATATTTGTGTGGATTGTTGCCTTGTACGGGAGAGAAACGTGGACGATAAGGAGCTCAGACAAAAAGATGATTCTTCCGTCGCTGCTTGATAGAACATAATCAAATAAATGAAATTCTACGAATTTATTTCTGTTTACTTAACCGGTTTACGGCTTATAAGCCCATCTCCAGAGTTTTGGCTGCTGTGTCAAAGAGGTTACAATGTTTTGATATTATAATCTCTTTGATACGCAGTCAAAACTCTGAAGATGACCTTATAAGCCAAAAACCGGTTAAGTAAAAAAAAAAAGAGAGAGAGAGAGAGAGAGAGAGAGAGAGAGAGAAACCCTCGTGAAACACACAGAAGTGTGTTTTTTCATTTTAAAAGATGATAGAAGCTGTCGAAATGTGGTGCTACTGACGAATTACGAAGATTAGATGGGTAGACCAGGTAATTAATGAGAAGGTGCTCAACAGAACTGGGGAGAAAAGGGGTTTCTGGCATATCCTAAGAGAAGGGATAGGCTTGTGGGATACTCTGAGACATCAAGGAATCATCAACTTAGCATTAGAAGATAGCGTGTGGGGTAAAAATCGTAGAGGGAGATCGAGGGACGAATACAGTAAGCAGATTCAAAAGGTTGTAGGGTTGCCGAAGTTATTCTCAGAAGAAGAGGTTTGCACGGGACAGGGTAGCGTGGAGAGCTGCATCAAACCAGTCTGCGGACTGAAGACCACAACAACAACAAAATTTTAACTCTTTGAACTTTGATATTAGCTTACATCAGTTGTTGTTAATGTTAACAGGTCGTAAGATGGGCAGCTGGTCCGAAGACGGTAATGTATAAAATAAAAGCGAGCTAAAAACTGAAGGTGAAGCATTTAATTTAAATAAATTTTATATTTATCTTATTGAATATTACCCAATAAAAAGAATTTGTAGGCATGGGTTCAGTCAGACAGTATTTATCAACGACTAGCTGAAAACCCGGCGCTGCCAGGGTATTTATTTATTTATTCAAATGTTCAAAATGTTCAAATGTTTGTACAGCTTATGGGACTTAACTACGGGGTCATCAGTCCCTAAACTTACAAACTACTTACAAACTACTTATGAACTACTTACGAACCCCGATGGGGGATTCGAACCCCCGATCGTAGTGGCCGTGCAGACCGTGACTGAAGCGCCTGAGTTCCCTCGGCCACCGCGGCCGGCTTTATTTATTCCTGCAATTTTTCAGGTATATCTTCATTTGCATAAGGGTTGTATATGTGTAAAATCTCTTGGGAGTACAATTAGTAGTAGAGAAGAAATAGATTAAAATTTGGTGCGTGATGGGGCGGTTTTCCATGAACGTTACTTTTTATGTGGTCATATCTCATTAACTACCTGTTGTACTGTGATACAATTTAGAAGGTACATTGAACTACATGTTTGTATACTGTCTGTAAAATTTCCTTCGGCTACAATTTGTAGTGTACAAATTATAAATTGTAAAGTCATACCGAATGCCGTAGTTATAGTCCATGAACAGCCGAAAAGTAGTAAGCGAGAAACTTTTTTCCTTTCATCATTTTACTATGGTTGCCACCGAGAAAAAGTTTAATAAAGATTTTAAATTATGTTTAAAGTTTGTTGCAATTCGCTAAAGTACTGTCATTCTCATACAGTGTATTTCGAAAGTCTCGCCGCATTATATGGCTTTTTTTGCGATTTCTATTGGTTATGACGTAATATCTTTTGAACCATGTGCCGTATGTGATTCTTAACCATGCAGCAATTGTTACCTCACGGTAAGGCATGTGTGTACCAAATTTGGTTGAAATCGGTCCGCCGGCCGCGCTGGCCGAGGGGACTGAGGCGCTCCAGTCACGGTCTGCACGGCCCCTACGGTCGGGGGTTCGAATCCCCCCTCGGGCATGGATATTTGTGCCGTCCTAGTTCGTAAGTAGTTTGTAAGTTTAGGGACTGATGATCCTGTAGTTAAGTCCCATAAGCTATACAAACATTTGAATATTTATTTGAAATCGGTCCAGTAGAATAGGAGAAAATGAGCAGCATTGTCGCAAAATGCAGCAGTTTTTCGCGCATCTCATTGTTTATGACGTCATATCTCGTGAACTATATATCGTATGTGATTGTTACACTTACGGCGACCGTCCTCATGGATTGAAGCTTACGTGTACAAGATTTGATAAAGATTGGAACAAAACTGTAGATTTGTATGCAACACGTACAAACATACGGAGACTCTGCTTTATATTTATCAACAATGAAGTGTTCGTGGTCCACCTTACGCGGACTTGTGGTAAGCAGGCAGGATAGGTTAAGCAGTGCGTGTGAACGTACCTCTGTCGTGTCCCGGCACTGGCTGCCTCGGCCGGCTGCGTCCGCCGCTGCCTGCACACAGTGGCTGACTAGTGGCTAGTGGCTGCTACTGGCTGCACCAGACGCGCCGTCCCCACGCTGTTTCGTCACCTCACTAGCAGCGCCACCAGTAGCAGCAGCGCAGCGCCCTCGATACCGCACGACCTGCCCGCCGCCTGCTGTGAGGCCGGGGGCAACCTGCAGGTGCCCAGCAGCGCGGGGCAGCGACGCAGGCCCAACTCACGAGCAAATGCAGGCTCACGACCAATAGTATAGTACCTATAACGTCTCCCTAAATAGGACCTTAAAAGTCCAAGACTAGTGTCTTTGAGAATTGTTGTTGTTGTTGTTGTCTTCAGTCCGCAGACTGGTTTCACACAGCTCTCCACGCTACCCTGTCCTGTGTAAGTCTCTTCATCTGAGAATACGTTCGGCAACCTACATCCTTTTGAATCTGCTTACTATATTCTTCCCTCGGTCTCCCTCTACGATTTGTACCCCACACATTTCCTTCTAATGCTAAGTTGACAATTCCTTGATGTCTCAGAATGTGTCCAACCAATCTATCCCTTCTCTTAGTCAGGATATGCCAGAAACTCCTTTTCTCCCCGATTCGTTTAAGCACATCCTCATTAGTTACGTGATGTACCCATCTAATTTTCATCATTCGTCTGTAGCACCACATTTCAAAAGTGTCTAAAATCTTTTTATCTGAATTCCTTATCCTCCACGTTTCACTGCCATACAATGCTACACTCTAGACAAATGCTTTCAGAAAGGACTTCCTAACATTTAAATTAATATTGGATGTTAAAAAGTTTCGCTTCTTTAGAAACGCTTTTCTTCCCATAGCCGTTCTGCACTTTATATCTTCTTTACCATGACCTTCGGAAGTTATCTTGCTACCCAAATAACAAAATCCATGTACTACTTTTATTGTCTCATTACCTAATCTAATTCCTTAGGCATCGCCTGATTTTCTGACATTCCATTTCATTACCTTCGTTTTACTCTTGTTAACATTTATCTTATATCTTCCTTTCAAGACACTGTCCATTCCAATCAATTGCTCTTTCAGATCTTTTGCAGATCTGACAGAATTACTATGTCATCAGCAAACCGCAATGTTTTTATTTCTTCTCCCTGCACTTTAATGCCCTTTCCAAATTTCTCCTTCCATTCTTTCAGTGCCTGCTCAATGTACAGAAAGAACAACATTGGTGAAAGGCTACAACTCTGTCTTACTCCCTTCCCAACCTCTGCGTCCTTTTCTTGCCCTTCGACTCTAATAACCGCAGTCTGGTTTTTGTACAGGTTGAATATAACTCTTCGCCCCCTATATTTTACCCTTGATACCTTCAGAATTTGGAAGAGTGTATTCCAATCGACACTGTCAAAAGCTTTCTCCAAATCGACAAACGCTAAAAACGTAGATTTCCCTTTCCTTAGCCTATCTTCTAAGATAAGTGGTAATTTCAGTATTGCCTCTTGTGTTCCTACATTTCTCCTAAATCCAAACTGATCTTCCCCGAGGTCCGATGCCATTCGTCTGTAAATAATCCGTGTTAGTATTTTGCAACCATGACTTATTAAACTGATAGTTCTGTAATTTTCAGACTTGTCTGCACTTGCTTTCTTTAGAATTGGACTTACAATATTCTTCTTGAAGTCGGAGGGTATTTCCCCTGTCTCATACATCTTGCATACCAGGTGATACAGTTTATTCATGACTGGCTCTCCTGACGACATCAGCAGTTCAGAAGGAATATCATCTACTCCAGATTTGTTTCGACTCAAGTCCTTCAGCGCTCAATAAAATCATTTATAAGGTATTCCCTTAGAGCTACTAAAGTCTCTAGGAGAGCCAACCATCAAAAAACTGTTTCACATGGTGTGTAAGATGTGTGAGACAGGCGAAATATCCCCAGACCTCAAGAAAATTTAATAATCCCCATTTCAAAGAAATCAGGCGCAGACAGATGTGAAAACTAACAGAACCATTAGTTTGATAAGTCATGGTTGCAAAATACTAACACGAATTATCTAACGGAGAATAGAAAAGCTGGTAGAAGCTGACATCGGGGAAGATCAATTCGGATTCAGGAGGAACGTAGGAACACGGGAGGCAATACTCACTTTACGACTTAGCTTAGAAGATAGATTAAGGAAAGGCAAAGCTACATTTTTAGCTTTTTTAGTTTTGAAGAAGGCTTTTGACAATGTTGAGTGGAATACACTCTTTCAAATTCTGAAGTCAGCAGGGGTAAAATACTGGGAAAGGAGAGTTATTTACAACTTGTACAAAAGCCACACCGCAGTTATTAGACTCGAAGGTGTGAGATTACCGCCTAATAGAAATACCGGTAATCAATAGCACTTGATAATTAAACAGTATGAAGTTCACTGCAAACATTGACCATGCCAATGCACTAAATGTTACACAATTTTAATCTTATTAATTATGGTAGCAATGTATGTACGCAGTTGGGTTACAACATTTATAGTTAGGCCAAAGGTAGAAATTCTCCACGTTGAGATTTGCTGTGTGCTTGTAGCTGATGGGAGGCCAGCGAGCAGGCCAACGTTGGTGGCTTGTTCCAACTTAGGATTTTACAGTTCGTTTCCGGTGAGGGGAGAGAGGGACAATGGCGAGTGCCAGGCACAGTGCAATGCACAAATATTGTAATAATACTTGCATTTGAAGTAATACGATGCAGTTAGGAACCTTTAAGGCCCCCATTACAAAATAGTCTGTTGACAAATAAACAATACATTAGCTGATATAGTCACATCTGACGTAATATGTTTAATTGACAATGAAAAGTAATAAATTACCAATAAATACAAGACAGTTACACAACTAGCATGGCAATGTTTGTTTATAAAAATAATATATTAACTATTTCTCATTTTATTTTCAATTAATCTTGTGTATTTTATCTTAAAGTATTCAGTTAAATCACTTATCTGTGACATAAGAAATTGCACGATTTTGAAAATAGTACAAAGTATGTCTATACCAATATAAAAACCTAAGAAGACAATTTATTTAACGTGTAGTGTAATTATTTTGATTTTAAGTAAAGTTTTAGAAATGTATTGGCTGAGCGCTGTACGTTGGCAAATCGGTTAGAACAGCTCACATGCGGAAGTTGATGACGTAGGGGAAAAAACCCCAGCAGTTGAGCTTTTGGTGCGCGCGCGCGCACGATGGCAGGAAGTGAGGACTCCGGAGCACGTGGTGAGCTGGCCGGGCGGCGTCGCTCTGCGTCAGTCGGCATGTGGATCTCGAGGTGGTGACTTGAGATTTGTCTGTGGCAATTGCCACATGTGGTTGCTCGTCGTAGACTGTACCAAGTTAAATCGAGTGCTACTGTGTGTTTGTGAATATTTAGCCGGTGGAACAAGGTGTGCATCGCATTGAATTAAAGTGACTGTGATTTGTTAATGTAAAACGTGTCGTCGCATAGGCATGAACATAAACGGTGTTTGAGACAGCCGCGTGGTGTGAAAACAATTCGCGCCAAATATTCATTTTGTCTGGGGGCTCACGAGCTATAACTTTATTTGGTAAATGTGTCGACGTACAGACGTATCAGCCACAGGGTTCAAATATTGTGAAATAAACAACATAAAGTGAACTTTCACATGTTTTCAAAAATAGTAGTTAGTACACCCTTTTCTCTCATGAACTTGATTTTATTATGAATTTGTTTTGTTAATCATATGCAGGGAAGGAAAGCTGCAAACGTGTGATATCATCCCCTAGAAAACGAGTCAAACAGTCGCAATCACAGTTCCAGTGTTTTTGCATGTTTAGGAATTTGGTTCGCAGCTGGTGGTTGTGAGTTTTAAAAATTAAACATTCCATATTTTAAACTCTCACCCCGATCTTCACGCTCGCAAAGGGCATGAAAGGGAAGTATTAGTCGGGAAGGGAGGAAGACATGGTTGTAGCCTTTCTCCTATGTTATTCAATTTGTACATCGAGCAGGCGGTGAAGGAAAGAAAGGAAAAATTTCGAATTGGGATTAAAGTTCAGGGTGAAGCATTAAAAAAAATTGCGTTTTGCTGATGACAATGTAATTCCGTCACAGGCAGCAAAGGACCTGGAATAGTAGTTGAACGGAATGGACAGTATGTCGAAGAGAGCGTATAAAATGAACATTAACAAGAGCAAAACAAAGATAATTGAATGCACTCTTACAAAATCAGGCGATGCTGAAGGAATTAGATTAGGTAACGAAACAATCCACTCCCATGAACCACAGACATTGCCGAGGTTGGGTGGCTTGCGTGCCTCAACGATACAGATAGCCGTACCGTAGGTGCAACCACAGCGGAGGGGTATCTGTGGAGAGGCCAGAAAAACGTGTGGTTCCTGAAGAGAGGCTGCAGCCTTTTCAGTAATTACAGGGGCAACAGTCTGGATGATTGACTGAGCTGGCCTTGTAACATCAGCTAATGTGGCTTTGTCACACAGCTGCTGCGAACGGCTGAAAGCAAGGGGAAACTACAGCCGTTACTTTTCCCTAGGACATGCAGCTCTACTGTATGAACATATGATGATGGCATCCTCTCGGGTAAAATATTCCAGAGGTAAAATAGTCCCCCATTCGGATCTCCTGGCGGGGACTACTCAGGAGGATGTGATCATCAGGAAAGACAACACTGCCGTTCTACGGATCGGAGCGTGGAATGTTAGATCCCTTAATCGGGTAGGAAAATTAGAAAATTTAAAAAGGGAAATGGATAGGTTGAATTTAGATATAGTGGGGATTAGTGAAGTTCGGTGGAAAGAGGAACAGGATTTCTGGTCAGGCGAGTACAGGATTATAAATACAAAATCAGTTGGGGGTATCACAGGAGTAGGATTGATAATGAATAAGAAAATAGGAATGCGGGTAAACTACTATGACCAGCACAGCGATTGCATTATCATTGTCAAGCTAGATACGAAGCCAACACCGACAACAGTAGTACAGGTTTATATGCCAACTAGCTCTGCCGATGATGAGGAAATCGAAGAAATATATGAGGAGCTAAAGGAAATTATTCAGTCAGTTAAGGGAGAGGAAAACTTAATTGTTATGGGGGACTGGAATTCGGTAGTAGGAAAAGGAAGGGAAGGGAAGATAGTAGGTGAATATGGTCTGGGCAAAAGGAATGAAAGAGGAAGCCGCCTGCTAGAATTTTGCACGGAACATGATTTAATCGTAACAAACACCTGGTTTAAGAATCACAAAAGAAGGTTGTATACATGGAAGAGACCAGGAGACACCGGGAGATACCAGATAGATTTTATAATGGTAAGACATAGATATCGGAACCAGGTTTTAAAGTGACATACCCAGCGGCAATATAGACTGACCATAACTTATTGGTTATGAACTGTAGGCTGAAACTGAAGAAACTACAAAAAGGTAGGAAAATAAGGAGATGGGACCTGGATAAATTGAAGGAACCTGAAGTTCTTAAGAATTTAGAGGGAGCTTGAGGCAACAATTGACAGAAACAGGGGAAAATAAAACAGTAGAGGAGGAATGGGTAAAATTGAGAGATGAAATAGTGAAGGTAGCAGAGGACAAAATAGGTAGGAAGGCAAGATCTACAAAAAATCCTTGGATATCACAGGAGATACTAAATTTAATCGATGAAAGGAGAAAATATAAAAATGCAGTAAATGAAACGGGCAAAATGGAGTACAGACGACTAAGAAATGAGATTGACGGGAAGTGCAAAATGGCTAAGCAGGAGTGGCTAGAAGGCAAATGCAAGGATGTAGAAGAATGCATAAATAGGGGAAAGATAGATAGAGCCTACAGGAAAATAAAAGAAACATTTGGAGATAAGAAAAACAGCTCTATGAATATCAAGGACACTGATGGAAACAAGGCCCCTGGAGTAGATGATATTCCCTCAGAGCTTCTGAAGTCTCTGGGAGAACCAGCCATGACAAAATTGTTTCTCCTGGTGTGTAAGATGTGTGAGACAGGTGAAGTACCCTCAGACTTTAAGAAAAATGTTATAATCCCCATTCCAAAGAAAGCAGGTGCAGACAGGTGTTAAAACTACAGAACCATCAGTTTAATAAGTCATGGATGCAAAATATTAACACGAATTATATACAGAAGGATGGAAAAGCTGGTAGAAGCCGACCTCGGGGAAGATCAGTTTGGGTTCAGGAGAAATGTAGGAACACGGGAGGCAATACTCACTTTACACCTTATCGTAGAAGATAGATTATAAAAGGCAAACCTACATATCTAGCTTTTGTATATTTGGAGAAGGCTTTTGACAATGTTGATTGGAATAAACTCTTTCGAATTCTGAAGCAAGCAGGACTAAATATAGGGAACGTAAGGTTATTTACAACTTGTACAAAAACCAGACAGCGGTTGTCAGAGTTGAAGGGCATGAAAGGGATGCAGTCGTTGGAAAGGGAGTAAGACAGGGTTGTAGCCTTTCCCCAATGTTGTTCAATTTGTACATTGAGCAAGCTATAAAGGAAAGCAAGGAGAAATTTGGAGAAGGAATTAAAGTTCAGGGTGAAGAATTAAAAACATTGCGTTTTGCCGACGACATAGTAATTCTGTCAGATACAGCAAAGGACCTGGAAGAGCAATTGAACGTAATGGACAGTGTGCTGAAAGGTGCATATAAGATGAACATTAACAAGAGTAAAACTAGGGTAATGGAGTACAGTCTAAGAAAATCAGGTGATGCTGAAGGAATTAGATTAGGTAACGAAACAATAAAGGAGGTAGATGAGTTTTGTTACTTGGGCAGTAAAATAACAAATGATGGTCGCAGTACAGAGGATATAAAATGCAGAATAGCAATGGGTAGAAAAGCGTTCTTGAGAAATTTGTTAACTGCGAATATTGATTTAAGCGTAAGGAAGTCGTTTCTGAAGGCATTTGTATGGAGTGTTGCCTTGTATGGGAGTGAAATATGGACGATAAACAGTGTGGACAGAAAGAGAATAGAGGCTTTTGAAATGTGGTGTTACAGAAGAATGCTGAAGATTAGGTGGGTGGATCGCGTAACTAATGAGGAGGTACTGAACAGAATTGGGGAGAAAGGAAATTTGTGGCATACCTTGACTAAAAGAAGGGATAGATTGGTAGCACACATTCTTAGACATCAAGGAATTGTGAATTTATCGTTGGAGGGAAGTGTGTGGGGTAAAAACCGCAGAGGAAGACCAAGAGATGGATACAGTAAGCAGATTCAGACAGATGTAGGTTGCCGTTCTTATGTGGAGATGAAGAGGCTTGCTCAAGATAGGGTATTGTGGAGAGCTGCATCAAACCAGTCTCCGGACTGAAGACCACAACAACAACAACAAAACAATGAAGGTGGTAAATGAGTTTTGTTACTTGGATAGTAAAATAACATATGACGGTCGCAGTAAAGAGGATAGCCGGCCGCGGTGGCCGAGGGGACTGAGGCGCTTCAGTCACGGTCTGCACGACCACTACGGTCGGGGGTTCGAATCCCCCCTCGGGCATGGATATTTGTGCCGTCCTAGTTCGTAAGTAGTTCATAAGTAGTTTGTAAGTTTAGGGACTGATGACCTCGTAGTTAAGTCTCATAAGCTGTATAAACACTTGAACATTTTTTTTTTTTTTAAAGAGGATATAAAATGCAGAATGGCAATGGGAAGAAAAGCATCTTTGAAAAAGAGAAATTTGCTAACATCGAATATTAATTTAAGTGTAAGGTAGTCTTTTCTGAAGGCACTTGTGTGGAGTGTTGCCTTGTACGGGAGTGAAACATGGACGATAAACAGTGCGGACAGGAAGAGAATAGAGGCTTTTGAAATGTGGTGCTACAGAAGAATGCTTACGATTATGTGGGTATATCGCATAACTAATAAGGAATTGGTGAGAAAAGGAATTTTTGGCATACCTTGACTAAAAGAAGGGATCGTTTGGTAGGACACATTCTTAGACATCGAGGAATCGTAAATTTAGCCGTGAAGGGAAGTGTGTGGGGTAAAAATCGCAGAGGGAGGCCAAGAGACGTATATAGTAAGCAGATTCAAATGGATGTGGTTTGCCATTCTTACGAGGAGATGAAAAGGCTTGTTCGGGATAGAGTAAGTTGGAGAGCAGCATCAAACCAGTCTCCGGACTGCATACCATAACAACAACAAGGTATTTTCATAAAAAAGACTTTAATGTTATACATAGTGTTTTGAGATTTTGTATTCCTTTATGTACAGTAATATTGGTGGTCACTATCGTAGAGAGGTAATGAACATTGTAGACGAAAGATAACATAGACTGCGTATCTGTCTGTGTCTGCCGTGTTATTATTTAAACCAACATATAATATTGTTCCGATTCACGCATCTGAGTTTTATTCATTATGAGCAACAGTTTTTCTCATTCACCGGTAAAATTATTTACAAGCAACAGATTTGCATATCCTCAGTGATTGTGTTGCACTGTAAATTCTTTGTGCAACTTATCGATCGGAAGATTATTCAAGCTGCTCTTCACCGAGTTTATACGAAGATTGGAACTTATATAGTAGCGACACTGCTGTAGAGATACTATGCAATGGAATCAGATTGAATGTGCCAGAGGTCGTACTGCCAGACAATGTCATCCAAGTCTTCAAGAGGCTTTCGGGGATCTGAATAGCCGTACAGAACAGTGGCACGTCGGACAAAAGCCTTCAACAAAGGTCGGCAAACTGGCAGACATGAACATATTGAGCTACGTCTAAACCGACACTGTATTCACAATGTGATATCGGGCAGGTCGTCCTAGTTGCTCTGAAGAAGAAGTGCATACTGTTGCCGCGTTAGTGGACAGTGATCGACGCCACGCGATTCGTGGCGAAAGTTATGGTGATTCTCGTGTACGACTGTAATGGTGTTATTCTAACGCATTACGTTCGTCCACAGCAGACCGTCAGTCCACAGTATTACTGTTCGTTTTTGAAGTATCACTTGCGACCAGCTTTGCAAAAGAAGCGGCAACACTTTCTGCACAACCCACGCATCATTTTGCATGGCAATACGCGAACGCAGCGCAAGCTGTAAGTGCTCTGTTCGTCGGTCGGTGGGACTGGGAAATACTGTACCATCCACCACACTCCCCGAACTTGTGACTTTGATTTGATTCCGAAGATGAAGGAACCACTTCGTGGCATCCGCTTCAGAAAATGTTCCAGATATTCGACAGGCAGTAGACCGCTCCATTCGCACCATCAACAGAACAGGCTCTCCTAAAGGTGTACTACACCTACCACAGCGCTGGCAATTGGTTGTACACAATGATGGTGACTACTTTGAAGGACAGAAACAGACGCAAAACATGTAACGCTTTTGTATCGTTTGTGAATAATAAGTTCCAACCCTCGTAATATAGTTTCCTCTCTGTTTTGCTCCCACTGGCCGGCCGCGGTGGCCGAGGGGACTGAGGCGCTCCAGTCACGGTCTGCACGGCCACTACGGTCGGGGGTTCGAATCCCTCCTCGGGCATGGATATTTGTGCCGTCCTAGTTCGTAAGTAGTTCATAAGTAGTTTGTAAGTTTAGGGACTGATGACCGCGTATTTAAGTCCCATAAGCTTAACAAACATTTGAACATTTTTTTTGCTCCCACTGCCTACATTGGGCATCCGTTTATTTCATTTACTACCAATGTCTCTCTCACACCTTGACTGTGTGCTGTCTCTTTCGCTCCCAATGGTACTATCTCATCTTGCTTCCACCGTCTATTTCTGCTGCTTTCAGTCCTGAAGAGGGCGAATATGTTCGCATGCGAAAGGTTTGGTGAGTAACCTTGAACTAGTGGGTCCCCCTTTTGTGTCAAACAGGAACACATTTGCCTTTCTTGTGCTCCAGCAGGAGAATTTTTCAGCTGGATCCCTTCTTTTTACTTGCTACAGCAGGATGTGCTGCTGATGAAAGACAAATTATTGATCTGTAAAGAAGGAAAGTAACAAAGAAAAGTTGGAAGTTACGTTCCGTCAACATCTTGATCATTACGGACGGAGCACGAGCTTGGATTGATTTGATAAGGATGGGAAAGGAAATCTACTGGTCCTTTGAAAGAAACCACTCGGAATTTGTAGGTACAATTTAGGGGAATCAGGGAAAACCGAAATCTGGATGGCCAGAGGAAGATTTGATCTGCCGTCTTAAGGTGCGAGTCCGAACACGGCGACAGCGACCCGCCACAACCGCTGACAACGACAGCGCCGCCTCTGCCTCTGCCTGCTGCCGACCCGCTGCGGAACACAGCGGCATAAGCAGGCGAGCAGCGCGGTCGCCGGTGAGAGGCGTGGCGGGGTGGGGTGTCTGCCGACTGCCGCCGTTGTTGCAGGAGGAAGACGATGACGTTGCTTTGTTCCATACTAAGAAAACACGAAAGATGGTAATGTGTTTATGTAAACGTACAGCTGCCGATCGAATGTACAGACCGTTGATTAAAAAAAAAAATATTTCGTGACAAATTTATTCAGGAGCTATTGTGGTTTAAATAAATAGTAATGATAAATAATTTAAATAAATAGTAATAATAACTTCATACCGAGTTCTATTTCGGATGACATAAAACCACAGAGCCTAAAAAATGCAATCACTGAAGAAGAAAAATTACATTTTACATTGAGAAATACGCAAAAACTCCTGCATTATTTACAATCTGCTCAACAACTGGTTCGGAATACTGTACCAGCGATATGGGTGTTGAAGGTGTGTTATTATCTCTTGATGGCTGATTTGTGTTGCACTGTGGACCCATCGTTTTGTAATCAGAAACAATGCGCCTATTACCTTTCTTTCGATTCTCCTTTATATATTGGAAATGAACTCCGAAACTGCACTGATATGTCTAGAAAATAATTCAATATCATCATATTTGGTAACTTTTAGCTCTTTTCATCCCTTTCCTTTCACAATTTTAATATTGTTTTCTTTTCTGTCTTGGTACATAAAATTAATCAAATCAAATGTTTGTAAAGTCTATGGGACTTAACTGCGGGGTCATCATCCCTAAACTTACAAACTATTTATGAACTAGCTTATACTAAAGACGGCACAAACATCCATGCCCGAGGGGGGATTCGAACACCCGACGGGGAACGGCCTCGCGCATCGTAGCGTAGCGCCTCAATGCGCTCGGCCACGCCTCCGCGGCTTACAGGCATACATCCTTAGTCATAATTAAATAGTTTATCAGAATTTACAACAAAAATTCCCGACTAATTAAGCACAGTTCCAGGCCTATTATACATTTATTCGCGGAACTTGACAACTCTTCTTTCCTGTTACAAACAACAAATGCAAGTTTCAGTACGATCTGTAGAAGAGACGAGGCACTAATTTCTTCTGCTTTTAGTTACATTCAATGCAATTATATCTCAAGAAATTAAAACGAACAAAATCTGATTTACAGTTTCTCGAGGACCTCTCCCCAACTGCTTCAATGGTTATAAACAACGTTGCTTGTGGTGGCCATTTGAGCAGCAGCTGAATACTATGTATTTTTACTGTTGTGTTTTTAAAGAAAACGCCTTTTGCTACTTCACTACAGTGAAAATACATAGTTACAAACAACACACATATGAATCCATTCGCCGGCCGCGGTGGCCGAGGGGACTGAGGCGCTCCAGTCACGGTCTGCACGGCTACTACGGTCGGGGGTTCGAATCCCCCCTCGGGCATGGATATTTGTGCCGTCCTTAGTTGTAGGTAGTTCATAAGTAGTTTGTAAGCTTAGGGACTGATGACCCCGTAGTTAAGTCCCATAAGTTCTACAAACATTTGAACTTTTTTTTTTTAATCTATTCGTTGATAAGTAACAAGTTTCGTGCACTTACTAGACCTGTGTAACTACTGTGCTGTAGCTTTCGAGATATCTTTTACTAAAACATTTCTGTACTCTTTATTTCCTGCGTCAAATATTACAGGATATGTTGCTACTGTGTTTACGGACTTCTTTTCGTCAGAGTTCAAACGTTCAAATGTTTGTAGATCTTATGAGACTTGACTACAGGATCATCAGTCCCTAAACTTACAAACTACTGATGAACTAGCTTATAAAAACGACGGCACAAACAGCCATGCCCGAGGGGGGATTCGAAGCCCCGTCGGGGAACAGCCTCGCGTATCGTAGAATAGCGCCTCAATGCGCTCGACCACTCCGCCGCGGCTCGTCAGAGTCTGAAGCACTCATTTCCCTTGGGTGTTGTCATAAAACCGGTCTTCGGCGGGGGGTCGGGTCGGCGACAGCGACACCACTGGTTCGGGACCGGATGGCCGCCGGTCGCCGGAGCAGGTATACGGCGACCGGCGTCGCCGCCGCCGCGTTCCGCATCGCTCGCATTGCAGACAATGGGGACCAGTGGTGCCGCCTGTCGCGGCTCAGCGACGACTGCCGCTGCCGCCGGGTTCGGAATCGCACCTTTACTGAATCCGAGTCCATTGCAGATCGCTTATTCAGGGTTGACAGACAGCAAAAATAAATTGTCATTGATCGAAAGACGATAAAAGCTTGTACGACCTCTAAAAGAAAATGTCTTCATAGATTAGTTTTCTTAAAACGGAATTATATGTTTTTTCTACCGGCCGTCAAATCCGCATAGACGGAAGTGAGTAAACCGTGCGAATATGGAACCAATATTTTGAGAACGCAATGAGATATTGTTATGTTCTCAATTTTAAATACAATTTCGATACCTCTCTGGATTTCTATCTTGATGTTTATGGCCTAACTGAGGCTGTCCGATATTGGAAACTATGTCGAAAAATAACCCAATATATGTACCATCAGTTGGAGGTACTGGTTTGTCTTATCATTAAAGCGAGGCGGCACTATAATGAATGTAATTGGTAAGGGCGAGCTCCTATTTGAGGCACTATGATACGCTGAAATGTCAGGCTTGGCGGTCTCGGGGTAAAGCGCTTGGTTGGAAACCGACGGGTTGAGGGTTCGAATCCCGGGCAGTTAACGGAATTTTTAAGACTGAATTTTAACCCTCAGGAACATGCAAAACGACGAAGTGGCGTCCAGTTGAAAAGCTTGCACCAGGGCACTGAGCCACACAAAATTATTAGTATGCGGTGAAATTATTATTATTATTATTATTTTGTAAATTAATGAAATGCAGCAACCAGTTGCTTGTGGTTATTTATTTTTAACTTTAAAGACCGGTTTCGGGCGCTTGAGTGCCCTTCTTCTGGTCCTTTCTTGTACTGTTGCATAATGAATATACATGCTAGTAGTGGAATCAACGCTAAGTTGATTCCACTACTAGCATGTATATTCATTAAGCAACAGTACAAAAATAGTCAGAAGAAGGGCACTCAAGCGCCCGAAACCGGCCGTTAAAGTTAAAAATAAATAACCACAAGCAACTGGTTGCTGCATTTCATTAATTTATAATCTGAACAGTTGCTGAAATGGATAAAATACTTATTTTTTTGGTTAAATCGGACGAGCGCCCTTTTCCGGTGATTAGAACGCCTGTTCTGTTGTAGCTATGTTGCTCAAAAATGTTCAAATGTTTGTTATCAGTCATCAGTCCCTAAACTTACAAACTACTTATGAACTACTTACAACTAAGGACAGCACAAATATCCATGCCCGAGCGGGGATTCGAACCCCCGACCGTAGTGGCCGTGCAGACCGTGACTGAAGCGCCTCAGTCCCCTCGGCCACCGCGGCCGGCCTATGTTGCTGTACATAGCCTTAAGGAAAATCTGAGCGCGAACCCGAACTTGCACAAAGGAAAATTGTACGAATCGATCAGTTATTTTGCAAAAGATGCTAAATGGGCTAAAATTAACGCTCAGATAATCGTACTATTTTATGTACACCGAACTGATTTTATTCATATTCTACGTGCAAAAAGAAAAAAAAATTGAAACGAAAGTTTGTACCCTTTAAATCTGCATGAACCAGTTCACACTTTGCACGAAGGTAGATAAATCTATAAAGTCAAAGCGAAACTTTTTAACCAATAATCAGTATCCTATGTCGAGGTATGACTGTACAATGCCTCGCTAAATGTAGTACCCCTTAATTGGCGCTTGCCCGACGTCAGAGGTTGCGGCAGAATGTAAGCTGCTGGCACTTGTCGCCTGGAGTAGTGCTACTGCTTCGCTATTCGTTATCTTAAAGTGTAACGACGCCCGCGATAAGGCGCCACCATTTTAATAAGCACTAGTAGCTGTTCGGCACAAATTACCTTCGTCATCGCCGGCCGAGTTGCAAAGAGACAACGCAACCACCCATAACTGAAATGGACACTTTATGATTTCTCTGATCTATCTAGAAGTCTGATCCCAACAGGGAAGAGAAATTTAACCTGAAAAGCAGTGTGGTTGCTAAGTTTCCTGAGACTCATTACCCATGTATACAATCACATATTAGTTAGTACTCCTGCATGTATCACCAATGTCAGCAGCCCCTAACTGAGCTTTATAAGAAAAAAGCTTTTGTTAAAGACTTCCATTATTAAAATTAACATCAGTTGGTACCTCTGCCCCTCTCCTAAATATCATCAGACTCTAACTCAGCTTTGTAATGAAAAATTTTTGTTGAACACTTTCACTATTAAAATTACGAAAGATAAGTTAAATAATATTTAATTTGGATAAGTATTTTGGTAAACTACACTGCTGTGGCAAAGGAAACGGAATAGCTCCTAATATTGCCTGGAACATCCTTTTGCCCAGTGTAGTATCTCGACGTGCCACGGCCTACACAATGCTCTGGGAGTCTTCTGCCGGAATACTGAGCCACGGTACAGTGCCTGTAAAACCATCCATCACGGGGCAAGCATTGCCAAGCAGGATTTTGTACACGAACTACCCTCTAGATCATGTCCAAAAAATATCGATAGCATTGACATCCGGCGATCTGGGTGACCAAATCATTCCTGGAACAGTCAAAATTCTTCAGCTGTGGCTTCTTGACATGCCACAGTGTTACGCGAAAAAATCCATCGTTCATTGGAAACTGAATTGATGAATGGTTGCAAATGCTCTCAAAGGAGACGAACATAACCATTTCCAGTCAATAACCACCGTCAGTTTGCTCAGTGCACCCTTGACAACAGCATAGTCGAGTCGGTCGTCACCTGCAATAGTCCATTAACCAGCAAGCGGGCGCGCCGCATTGCTAAGTGTTGAATAGGCGCGCGGGGTACCTTACACCCCAGAGCATAAATTTCATAATACGATATCAAACTTTTTAAAAACTAACGTTTACTTTGTGAATACACATACTGAGCATAATAATTGTAAACCTGAGTTTTTATTTGATGTTTTTAGAGTAAATTTTGCAATATTTCATGTAAAGGCAAAAAAAAAATGTATTTCAATAGAGGTTTACATACTTTATTTTTCCATTTATTATGTGTTCTCTACATTTTATGATTCGCCAAAGCCGGCCGCGGTGGCTGAGGGGACTGAGGCGCTTCAGTCACGGTCTGCATGGCCACTACGGTTGGGGGTTCGAATCCCCCCTTGGGCATGGATATTTGTGCCGTCCTAGTTCGTAAGTAGTTCATAAGAAGTTTGTAAGTTTAGGTACTGATGACCCCGTAGTTAAGTCCCATAGACTATACAAACATTTGAACATTTTTTGATTCGCCAAATACGCCAAAATTGAACAAAGTCTTACTGGTTACAAATGTTGCACGTCATTGTAAAATGTTTCTTACAAAAAAACTTTTTGCATATATTACATGTAATGGCTGTTGATACATCTTTCGCTCGGCCAAACACCTCCCACGTTCCTTAGTTGCTGACCTTTGAGAAGTAGGCAGTGATGCGTTGTCCTTTTCCAGAGGCTCTCGATATTTACGCAAGAATGCTGAAATGTCACCAGGTAGAGACATTATTTTGGATCTTTCGATTAGATAAGGGCTTCATCAGTGTCGCTGCTAAATTCTTCAAAAAGATTCTTCTTGCACAACGTGGGTTATTTGGAATACAAAATTTGTGGATTGATTCCCGCTACATTCATGAACGAGTAAAAGACGCGCATTGGCCATCGTCTTGTGATGCACGAGAGATTCTAGGCATTGAATAGTTGGTCCACGGTGTCAACACCCCTTTCGTCACGTTGTAGTCCATTATTATTTCAGGCTTGTTTGTTTTATGATCCAGTTTTGATTGGTCATTCATCGTTGACAGCAGTATCACGGATTTGTTTTTCTTTGTTACATATGACGCAAGAGTTAGATCTGTTTGGAATCTAAAATGTGAAGAACCAACTATTCGATTTTTGTTTGCCTGAAATTCAACAGGTATTTTTCTTTTGTCCTTCTTCAGTGTTCCGACACAAGTGAGTTGCTTCTTTAGGAGAGCCGTTGCCACAGGGTAACTGGTGTACCAGTTATCAAATGTAATGTTCCTATTGCTGCCTTCAGTGTAGCTTGGCGTGTTTGAAGTCTGATATGGACCATCCTCTTGTTTACCACAGTATACCTCCAATTTACTCTATCACAAGAGTATTGTATTGATTCACTTTTCTTTTGAATATACAAATTTGTATGGTTGACAATATTATCTACCATACTTTCGTCTATCATTTTATGAAATGCAGAAAGTTTGCTAATGAGGTCATCTGCACTGCTTCTAGGACCAGGAACGACATTCACTATATTTTTACTTCTCACTTTACACCGCTTGACGTATTGAGTTTTTCTCCACCTAGTGATGTTATCTTTGCCGATAAAAAAACGCCATATTTGCACTCGAATACCTGTCACCTTCAGTACCAGACGGGACTTCTTGTTCCGAATCACTGGCATGCTCACTTTCCTGAATTACTTCCTCTTCCTGAGCACTGTCACTGCTGCATAGTTCGTGATCAGATGTGTCCGACAAATCTGACAACTCCTGCAGACTTCTGGCTATTTACTCAGGTGTCATTTCCCTGAATAAGTAAGAAGCTAATCAGTTTTTCAAACTACTGTTGTGATATGAATAACGATGGTCGTTTGTGTGTGCATAAGAAATATGTATTTACCTACAGCAGCAGGCACGTGAGGTACTTTATACACTAGCAACGTTCTGACAACACGGGCACACAGAAAGCTCCAGAGTAAAAGGAATTGCAGCGGTAGGTATCTGCGACAACAGGAGAGCAATACTTAGCGTGCACGTATTCGCTGACGGGAGACAGCGTTGTCACTAGACGTGGGGTACTCTATACCGCTCGAGGGTTAATGCCAATTTTTAGGGCTTTGTCCTAAATTCAACGGTTGTACGTACGAACTCTACGATTATTTCACGCAATGTTGGTTGTGTGTTGGCAATAGCAACTCTGCCCAAACAGCGCTTCACTGAATTGCAGACCGCTGGCCACTGCGTAATGTCTGTAAGTTTGTATTCTCTGCTCACTCTTGACTCTGTAAATGTCCCCTAAGGATTTCAGATTTGGAATGTCTCGTGCGTCTAACTCTAACTACCACTCCGCGTGCAAAGTCTGTTATTATCCACCATGAGACAACAATCAGTTGGGAAACCAGGGGGCGGGCTGGCAGCACCCGAGGCTCTCTGCAGGCTACAGGAATTTTACCTGGGGCGAAGAATATAAACGAAGTACAAATGGAGTACAAAAAGACCCAGTACATGTAACATGGCGACATAATGGAAGATGAGCATCATTTCAAATGGAGTGTTGGTGCAGGGCCGGATCTAGGACATTTGTCCAGGGGGGCAAGCTTAAATTTGCCGCCCCTTCTTTCACCCCCCCCCCCTGTAAGAATCGACTTTTTGACGCTAATTGGGTTACATATTTCTAAATAAATGTCACACTCTCACAATATGAACTTATTTTACTGACTGAAATAAGATCAATGGAAAACTGAACAATTTTAATACATACAAAAATATTACAAGAATACTCATCGTACAAAAATCAATTCAAAATTTCTCTTTTCAGGCCTCTTTTTGCTGCAAAACTGTTTTTGATATCATCATAGTTTAGAGAAGCAGCTCGTTTATGTTCTATGGATATTATACTCATATTTGTTAAACAGTCGTGCTCCTCAAGTGTATTTAATTAGTTTCAGCTTTGTGAAACTTCTTTCTCCAGACGAAACACAAACTAGAATGGTAAGATATATTTTAAAGATGTAGTAAGGTTGGGATACCCCTCTACAATTTATTTTTATAAATTAAACTTAATGTTGATGATGCAGTGGAATCTTGCAAGGCTCTGTCTACTGCCAGCGCATGTTGTCTGAAACTTTCAACTTCAAGTTCTTCCTCGCTAAGATCTTCTGCCAGTTCCGCTGCTTTGGCCTTCAAGTCCTCCACTTCCATTTCTCGAATTTGCACACCACACAGAAAACTAATTTTTGCACCAATTTTCTCAAGTGCGGTAAACCTGGTACTAAGCTCTGTCAATTATTCCTTATTTTTCTGTGAATGTTGGATACTTAATCCTCACAAAGCTCATCGGCCATTTTCTTCTTTCTTCGCATCCTTTTTTCGGAGAATACCGTTGATACCTCATTATCTTCTATTCACAGAATATATGACATCAACTGCGATTGGGCAAAGCTGAAAATGTGTATCCAGCCAGGATTCGAACCCGGGTCTCCTGCTCTCTAGGCAGTTGCGCTGACCTCTACACCACTGGGTACACAGTGATCACCGCACCTGCAAGGACTACCCAAGCACGCCTCCCGTCAGAAACAAATTCCCAGCTTCGCCCTGCTCACAGTACTCAAACTCGTAGTTATGAAACTAATTCCAGTAAGAGTAAGGGCTTCAAACTTGCCCACCCCTCCCCACTAACGATAGGATCATTGCCCGTCACCGGCATATTATATATATACATGTGGCGTCTGTTCCGAAAGAATAGACGTCAATTCTTATCCTGTAGTTGTTATTATTTAATATTCACAGAATATATGACATTAACTGCGATTGGGCAATGCTGAAAATGTGTACCCAGCCGGGATTCGAACCCGGGTCTCCTGCATTCTAGGCAGTTGCGCTGACCCCTACAACAATGGGGACACAGTGATCACCGCACTAAGCACCTAAGCACGCCTCCCGTCAGATACAAAAATCCCGGGAAGTTTTGAGAAAGCCTAAAAGTCCTTGAATGTTTCGAACAGCTTTATAAATTGTAAAGTATTAACTTCGCAGAAACTGATTACCATGAGCAATTTGATTAATATTGCATATCAGAAACAAGTAAAAGTAATGAATTTGAGTTTTCTCATATTTTTAAAAATAGATCTTGTGTCTAATTTTGTTTCTGGTGTTGACAATTATTAAATTTCAGTTTCTTCCAGGGCCTTCAAAATTCCAGGGCCTTCAAAACTTTATGAAAATGCTTGTAAACAGCTTCAACCGCATCTACTCTTGCAGATCACCTAATCTTGCTGAATGTCTGCTGAATTTGCTCCTGTTATTGTTATGGTCTTCAGTCCGGAGATTGGTTTGATGCAGCTCTCCACAATACCCCCTCCTGAGCAAGCCTTTTGATCTCCTCATAAGAACGACAACCCACATCCACTTGAATCTGTTTACTATACGCGTCTCTTGGTCTCCCTCTGCGATTTTCACCCCACACACTTCCCTCCAATGCTAAATTTACGATTCCTCGATGTCTAAGAATGTGTCCTACCAAGCGATCCCTTCTTTTGGTCAGGGTATGCCAAAAATTCCTTTTCTCCCCAATTCTGTTCAGTACCTTTTAATTAGTTATGCGATCTACCCACCTAATCTTCAGCATTATTCTGTAGTACCACATTTCAAAAGCCTCTATTCTCTTCCTGTCCGCACTGCTTATCGTCCATGTTTCACTCCCGTACAAGGCAACACTCCACACAAATGCCTACAGAAAAGATTTCTTTACACTTAAATTAATATTCGATGTTAGCAAATTTCTCTTTTTCAAAAATGCTTTTCTTCCCATTGCCATTCTGCATTTTATATCCTCTGTACTTCGACCATCATTTGTTATTTTACTGCCCAAGGAACAAAACTCATCTACCTCCTTTATTGCTTCGTTACCTAATCTAATTCCTTCAGCATCACCTGATTTTCTTAGACTGCACTCCATTACCCTAGTTTTGCTCTTTTTAATGTTCATCTTATAAGCACCTTTCAGCACACTGTCCATTCCGTTCAGTTGCTTTTCCTGGTCCTTTGCTGTATCTGACAGAATTACTATGTCGTCGACAAAATGCAATGTTTTTAATTCTTCCCCCTGAACTTTCATTTCTTCACCAAATTTCTCCTTGCTTTCCTTTATAGGTTGCTCAATGTACAAATTGAAAAACATCGGAGAAAGGCTAAAACCCTGTCTTACTCCCTTCCCAACTGATGCTTCCCTTTCATGCCCTTCGAGTGTAATAACTGCGTTCTGGCTTTTGTACAAGTTGTAAATAACTCTCATTTCCCTGTATTTTACCCCTGCTGACTTCAGAATTTGAAAGAGTATATTCCAGTCAACATCGTCAAAAGCTTTCTCCAAATCTACAAAAGCAAAAAATGTAGGTTTGCCTTTCCTTAATCTATCTTCTAAGATAAGACGTAAAGTGAGTATTGCCTCCCGGGTTCCTACGTTCCTCCTGAATCCAAACTGATCTCCGAGGTCAGTTTCTACCAGCTTTTCCATTCTCCTGTAGATAATTCGTGTTAAAATTTTGCAGCCGTGACTTATCAAACTGATGGTTCTGTAGTTTTCACACCTGTCTGCGCCTGCTTTCTTTGGAATGGGGATTATTACATTTTTCTTAAAGTCTGAGGGTATTTCGCCTGTCTCATACATCCTATACACCAGTTCAAATAGTTTTGTCATGGGTGGCCCTCCCAGAGACTTTAGTAGCTCTGAGGGTATGTCATCTACTCCTGGGGCCTTGTTCCGAACTAGGTCTTTCAAGGCTCTGTCAAATTCATCTCTCAGTATAGTATCTCCTATTTCATCTTGATCTACTTCCTCTTCCATTCCTACTACATCGTCTCTAAGTTCATTTCCTTTGTAGAGCTGCTCTATGTACTCTTTCCACCTTTCAGCTTTCCCTTCTTTGCTGATAACTGGTTTCCCATCCGAGTTCTTGACATTCGTAGAGTTGCTTTTCTTGTCCCCAAATGTCTCTTTCATTTTTCTGTAGGCGGTATTTACTTTTCCCCTTCTTATAGATTCTTCTACAGATTTGCATTTGGTTTCTAGCCACTCCTGCTTAGCCATTTGGCACTTCCTGTCAATCTCATTTCTTAGTCGTCTGTACTCCATTTTGCCTGTTTCAGTTACTGCATTTTTATATTTTCTCCTACTAAATTTAAAGAGTGTGCAGCACATGGTAAGAAATAGGCCAGTTCATTCTACTGAAGTATTCTTGACTTAACCCCTTTGTACTTTCCAGCTCTGTTTGCCCCATTATCATGAGACTGCCCCCTGCAGTACTTAATGTTCAACCCATCTTGTTCCAATTTTCGCAGTATCTCTTGACTTAGGCCATCTCCTGTTTTGTCTGTAACTGTAAAAATGTCAGTAAAACTTTCCACAACCTCTGAGTCATTCGACTTGACATATCGAATTACTTGTGTCATCTGCACATTGTGGTTGATATCTGGAGTGCAGTCAAACATCAGTGAAAAGTATTTAGCAGCTAAAATGTCTTTAGTTATGTCTTGTTTTATTTTGTCAGCAATCAAGTCTCGGAACTCATCTTGTATATTTTTGAAAAAATAGCTAATCTGTCCTTTCTTGTGGCGTTCAATACGCAGACGAAGGGGGACAGTATAGTATGATATGAGATCAATTGTATTTAGAAATTTGCCGCTATGTGGATCCCCAAAATCACCATCTTCTTTTGTTCCTCTAAAAGGGCTTCCTTGCTTAGCTAGAAAAAGGACAGCATCAATACTACAGTGAGATTCCTCCTGTTTATCTTATCTTGCTGCCCAGTGTGCGATACTTATCAGGTGGGTTTGTCGGAGAACATCGAAAGAGTCGAAAGAAGGGCAGTTTGTTTTGTATTGTCGCGAAAAAGGGAGACAGCGTCACGGATATGATGAAGGATCTGGGACGGGAATCATTAGAACAAAGGCGTTTATCGCTGCGACGTGGTCTACTTACGAAACTACAATCGTCAACATTATCCTCCGAATGCGAAAATATATTGTTGCCTCCCACTTACATAAGTAGAAAAGATCATCTGAAAAAATGCGTGAAATCAAAGATCGAAGAGAGAGATTTAGATGTTCCTTCTTCCCGCGCGCTATTCGAGAATGGAATGGGAGATAAATAGTATAAAAGTGGTCCGATGAACCCTCCGTCAGGCAGTTAAATGTGATTTACAAAGTATCCTGTGTAGATGTCTATCAATTCCACTGATACCGAGAGAGGACTCTAGATCCTTAATGCTTTTGACTTTCAATAAGAAGTGTGTGCACCTGATATATATATAAGGACTGGAACGTTATTCAAATTCACCTGTTCTCAAATATTATCTTGATATGAAATATGAATATTCATTAATCTGAAAAAGGAAATCTATTTAAATTAATAAACATTGTGCATTTACTTATGCAATAACGCAAACATCTCCCTCATTCTGATTAATATCTAGTAGATTTTTAAAGTTTGATTAGCGGAAGTACCTGTGACAGGGCAACACTGAAGTCAGCAACCAGGAATTTTAGTTTATTAAATGATTTCGGTATTTCTTGCAGTCATTTTACTTTTAATAATTCTGTGTCAGTTAATTTTATTAAATTATACCAGAAAGATACATTCAGTAAAAAAAAAAAAAAAAAAAAAATAGTCGGTCAAAATTTGCCGCCCTCTAAATTCTGCCGCCCGGGACAGCTGCCCCCCCCCCCCCCAGATCCGGCCCTGGTTGGTGTGCAGTGTTACCAAATACCTTATAAAGATAATAGCGGAAACTGTGTGGCATTTACTTGCGTTTGGCAGGCGACACCGCTAGCAGTGCCATCTGTTGGCTCGAGTTGCACGCTATAACTCACTTCACGTCTGTTACTTCGAATTTTATTTCCCTGTGTACCCCATTTACCGCGCAAGTTTTATTATATTGTTGCGCCATTTAAGAAATTAAGTTAGATGCTAATTCATTTAATGTAGAAAGATATAAAGAAGCCACGATCGCTGATCATCAATTTTTATTTACGACGACCGGTTTCGCTGAACTATGTCAGCATCATCTGGTCAAATAAAATATTTTACAAGACCATAATCTTGTAATGTCAATCAGTTGTTATATAAGAATTTACAGTGCATAGGTGCACTATGTCATTATAATAAAACATAATATTCACAGTGAGTCTGTTATATAACAACTGATTGACATTACAAGATTATGGCCTTGTAAAATATTTTATTTGACCAGATGATGACATAGTTCAGCGAAACCGGTCGTCGTAAATAAAAATTGATGATCAGCGATCTTGGCTTCTTTATATCTTTCTACATTATCATAATTGGATCGGCTCCTAGAACGTAAACCAACTAATTCATTTAAGGTGTAGGGTTAAAAGGAAACTAAAGCAATCGGTTCTGTACAGTTTATTTGGGTAGAATTCGAACTGAAAATAATGCAATTCGTAAGTTTTAATCCTATAAATCTACGCATACTTCGTGAGTTTTTATGCCTAATTGTGAGATACTTTCCGTAACATGGGGCTACTCTTTCTAATTTGTGATGCTGACGAATCATTTTTCTTATTGACAAATGTTTAATTATAACTGCAAATTATTTTATTTTGCCATTAACAAATAATTGTTACGCACGCCTCCTAATTCGGCAGATTCATTTATGAGAAAGGAAACCAACTTGCTTCTCACAACATAAGTGCTTTCAACAACGCACTTATCAACATTTTGTCTAAAAATTTCTGATATTTTATTGGACATACTCTGAGAAAAAGTATTGGGAAAAAGCGCTATGTTTGAGTCATATCTCTTCATCTGTACATGGAAGTTGGCAACTTCATGTTTATTATCATTATATGATGCCAGAGCCATTTTACACTTCTCGTGTCCCAGCCCACTACATGCCCAGCCCATAATATAATTCTTCGCATCTGTTTCGATATGTCTACTTTCACTGATTGTGATATCTACATCTTCATCTGTATCAGCATACAGAGATACATTGACACAGCCTTCAGCAGACATTTCACTCACGCATGCATTGAATGCAAGTTTTTTTCAATTAATTTAATTTTACAAGGAATGCTGCTGAATTTACTTCACAGTTACTGTCTTGAGAGGCAGACAGTAAATTATTGACCACTGCTGCCAGTGAAAGTATCGTGCTGGTGTTTTACTTTTTAAATACGTAAAGTGATTAAAATAAAACTTGTGATTAAACTTTGTTGTAATATTAAAATTAACATCTGTTTTTAAACACACGGAAGTAACAAATTACAGCACGTACCCTTGGCTAAACAAATTCTTATTTCTAAAATCTTTTCCACAAGATAATCTGAGCTTTTATTCAAATGCTCGGAACGGTTCTTTTTCAAAAATTTATGCAAGTCAGGTCTTCGAGTAAGAATAACCTACTGGCTGCATCTATACACAAATTATAAAAAAAAGGAGGTCAATCAGAGCGTAAGAGCAAATGATATGAGTAGGCCTAATAGTTGCCTGCTTAAGCTATCATACTTATATCTCTTTATTTTTTTGGGAACATGAAGAATGATTTTCGAGCACTTTGCTGTTTACAGTTATTACAGCCGTATATAGGACATATACTTCCTCTTCCAATCATTTCCTAGTTCTATCAACTAAGACGACGATCAAGAAAGTCTTCTGTGTGTAACTATGTAAAGCGGCTGTTGGTGCCCTGTGTTAGTTGACAACTCGAGCCGCTAGGAGGTGTTCAGGTGCGCTGTCAACCGTTACACGGCTGAGTTTCCGCTATTATCTTTATAACCTATCTGGTATTACATAAAATCACACGGCGTCGAAAAAGGAGAAATACTACACTAAAAGCACAGTTAAAAGAGACAGGCGTCTACTGCGGGATGGAGGTTCGCAGTTGCATTAAAAAACACTGACTATTTACATTCCGACGAAGATGCAGAGAATGCACACGCGGATGATGATGAATGTGACGGGTGTAGATGGGGTAAGAGCAAAAGGGGGGAGGAAGAGGGGGCCAGGGAGCGGAGGAGGGGCGACAGGTGGGGACAGGGTGAGGACGGGCCACAGGGCTGGGGGAAAGGAAGAAGGATTTTTCTTTATTTATTTATTTATTATTTATTTAATTGGCCTTTGAGTAAGTAATGATAAGGTCATCCTCTGGTACAGTTATGTAAGCAAGTTGGAAAAAGCAACTATACAAACATCAAAGATGTGACAGAAAACAAAAACAGAAAGATCAGTTTGAAGTAACATAACAAACATTACAGATATGACACAATATAGTGATTAAACATGGTTTTTTCTTTTACATAACAGTTCATACCTCTTTCTTCGCCGCCGTTAGAAAGGAGATAAGTTCTTTGTACACTCCAAAGTCTTTGGTTGCCAATAATGTTGATACAGATATTGGTAACTTGTAGTTTCTGCTCACAATATAACTTAGCAACCCATCTGGTCGTGCATCCAAAAAACTGTGATTTGTGTCTTCTGCTTCGCCGCAGTCACAAAGTGGAGATGCCACTATGCCGATGCGATGTAGGTGCTACAACTGTTCAACTGTTTGTGTAGCTTATGGGACTTAACTACGGGGTCATCAGTCCCTAAACTTACAAACTACTTATAATCTAGCTAATACTAAGGACGGCACAAATATCCATGCCTGAGGGGGGATTCGAACCCCCGACCGTAATGGCCGTGCAGACCGTGACTGGAGCGCCTCAGTCCCCTCGGCTACCGCGGTCGGCATGTAGGTGCTGCGCAGTTCGACAGTGGTTGAACTTCAGCCTCACTGCCAGCTTCCGAGAACACCTCAGTCCATTGTACGAAGGTGTGGTTGGCAGCACTGGTGTTATTTGTACATAGTATTTCCCTTTAGTTGACTGGGAAGCTTGCCATTCAGTCCCATTCGGTCCGAATTTTCCTTCTGTAAACTGGTAAAAGATCTTCCTCTGGAACCTGAGTATATTCTTCCGTACCAGTGATAACCGCTTCCTTGGCAAGTGTGTCAGTGATCTCGTTCCCCTGAACGTTGTTGTGTGGTTTAATCCAACACATGGAAACACTGCGTCCATTCCTTTCCAGGTGGTTTATGTGTGCCACTATCTCGTAGACTATTGGGTAATAGTATAGATAATATTTAAGAAGTATGAGCGCAGATTTAGAGTCCGAGAAGATGACAATATGCTCCTTCGGAACCGTAAGGCAGTACTTGAGAGCTTCCAAGATGGATGTGAGTTCAGCGGTCGTTATTGTCATTTCCTTTGGCAGTTTGTACTTACATCCTATTTGTGCATTGGTATCCCAGAAGGCGCATCCCGATCCGTCCTGGGTTTTGGAACCGTCTGTGTAAAGAATCCTCGCCTGTGAATATTTGTCTCGGAAAGGAAGAGGGTTGGATGTCCCCAGAAGCTGTAAGGAGCAGGAGGTGGGATTCTAGAGGGACTGGCAAGAGGAGGGGCGATCAGGAAGGAGGGAAGCGGGACCCTCTTGGCGGGATCAGGTACCGAGGGGGAGGAGGAGAATAGGGTGTATCAGAGCTGGTACGAGGGATAGATGTCAGGGCAGAGAGCATTGTCAGGGAGGGGGAGGTTGCGGAAATTGCCAAGGGAAAGGATAAGGAGGGTGGACATGTCGAGAGCAGGGGGGATACAAACGGTGCGGTAATGGGCGGGGATTGCTGAGGAGAGGATAGGCAATAGGGTGAGGGGGATCCTGTTTACGGTAGAGGAAACGGAGACGAAGGTGCTCAACGAAGCGGACAAGGCTGGGGAAGGAGATGGAGTTCGTCCGAACTGGTGATAAACGGAAGCACAGACGGGAAACCTCCGTAAGGGCCTGGTCTCACGCTCAGGGGTGCCGGGGAGGGAAGGTTCCATAAGATGTCCCATGATGGTGCTGCGGTCAGAAGCAGCCCTTTAAACTGGCCAGAGCAGGCGGCAGGTAGCGGCTGTCCCCACCACTACTTCCCCTCAAACGCCGGCACACCGGACACAGCCGTGGCCTTGTGGCAGGCAGCACGAGCTCTCCCCTCCGCATCCCCTCCACGCTACCCTCAGAAGCACCTCTAGTGTCGTCTACCGGTACTAAGCTGGGGAACCATCTGACATCTGCTAGCACCTTACGGAACTACGAGGGCAGTGTAGGACAGAGGTTTAGGGGGGGGGGCTTCTCCTCTGTATCTGTTACTCTGTGACGGAAGACTCGAATTGGGCAACTGCCTCCATAATGCCCCCTGAGTGGCGCGCACGAACTGGGCAACTCCCACCTGCTCCTGGCAGACCGATTGCATAATCCCACAAAATTGTTCCAAATCTAAACGTACCAACTGTGCAACCTCTGCCCCTACTTGTAGAGTTCTTAAGGAATAATGCCAATACTGTGCCAAGGAACAAGATAATAAACAGACAAATTATATACAAATACAAAAATTTTATTTCAAATTTCACATACAGAAATGATTGCAGAAAACAAATGCATTTAGTTTGGCTCATATTCTGCTCACGGCTGCTTGGTATGAAAAAAGTCTAATTTGGAAATTTCACCATTCCTAAGTAATTCTAATTTCTGTTGCAGGAAAGCGTTCCCTTTCCTGGTTTTTGAGTCCGTTTGGATGGTAACATTATTTTTTGCTGAGTTTAATCTTATATACCAGTTTGTTGATGCTTCACACTTTTCACAAACTGAAAGATGTTTGGGTGAGAAGATTCACATGAAGCATTGAATCGGGAATGAAAGCATTCGATAACGTTAGTCGTCCTCCACAAGGAAGGGCAATCTGCTGTCCAAACGTTTGGAGGATCGACTGCATCTTCTTCATGAGTATAGTTTTCAGTTATGTAATCCGCAAATTTCGTGATGTTGTCGTCTTGTGGTTATATGCTGAACAAATCAGCGAAAACATCAGAAACATCTTGAGGAATTAAATAGGTAAGTCCAAAGATCTAATGCAATGCCTCTTTCATTATCCTTATCTTTGTAGAGCTAAGCCAAACCAAGTGACTGTATTTTTCGTGCGTGGTCGTGAGTGCCTTCCAAACGCGAAAATGTGTGTTCGCTGCCTACTGTAAATAACTTAACAGCACACCGCAAACGTTTACCGCAGCATCGCCATCCACGTTCCTCCGTTGCTACAACTCTTCTGTAAGTTTTTAATTTATAACCGTCACAGATCAAATGTGTATTACCACGATGACTAATAACAGGTTGCAAATCGCGACTTTCTGCAGTATTATTTGCTTCTGTGACTAAACAGAAGTACAAAACGAAACACTATGTGATTCCACACAGATGTCAGCTAGCTGGTGTCGTTCACAGGACTGAGTTGACGAGTTCAGTGAGGGCCAGGAACGCCTTGGGTCGGACCGTCCTGCTACCTGCGAGCGGAAGTCGCCCAGTTCGAGTGCTGGATTAACTGTCCTTTCCAGAGTGCCCTTCTAATGGCCACTAAAAGTTGCCTATACCCGGGCCGCTGAAACATTGCACTTGACGTTTCGCATTACGGTGAGTTAAGTTGGCCTCACTGCTTTAGCGACGTTACAACACTAGCCTCTATACACACAGCAGACCAAACGGTTTTCAGTTGCATCTCGTAAATATAAGCTATTGAGCAATAAAAGTGCGTATAATAATTCGTTCTTGAGCAGCAATTAATTAACGGCATATTAATGAAGACCAGTGCACAACAATGCACACGCTTTCAATAACGGAGTAAAGCAATATAGAAAATTAGCATTGGATCACGACAGATACGAAATAAACAGTAATCAAGATAGTAACTTCTGTCTCTACGTTTTATAACCAGAATGCTTTTCACTCACCAATTTACAGCGACAGTGGTACAATTACATCCAGCTGTTGTCGTCACTGCCAAAATCGTCCTCATCACCAAGACAAATCATTAACTGTTTATGATCCCTTCCATTGTTTGCGCTGCCCGAATCAGTTTTTCAATGTGCTCGATCCATTTTTTTTTTCCTTCTTCAAGATGCAGCATCCACAGTGGCAACAGCTTCGTGCAACAGCTTTTCCACCTCTATTATTGTGAAAGACTTATTGTTCAAAAATGTTCAAATGTTTGTATAGCTTATGAGACTTAACTAAGGGGTCATCAGTCCCTAAACTTACAAACTACTCATGAACTACCTTATACTAAGGACGGCACAAATATCCATACCCGAGGGGGGATTCGAACCCCCGACCGTAGTAGCCGTGCAGACCGTAACTGGAGCGCCTCAGTCCCCTCGGCCACCGCGGCCGGCGAAGATTTATTTCATTGTGACGCTTCTCCTTTGCGATTTCGTTTACTGCATATGCGGGTGTAATAGGCTTATTTTGTTTCACGAGCAAATATAAAATAAGTTTTGACATTGACATATCTGCAGCAATATTTCTTTCTTGTAACCAGTGCACCATAACTTCTTTCCGATCGTTTGAAGCGAGAATGAACTTCCTGCTCAGAGCTTCGAAGTTTTTATTCATACGAAATTGAGAACTTACTCAGAAAGCGTCACTAGACAAACGTCTTTTCGGTGACATCATCCAATTACTTCAACTCGGAAAGTCAAGTTGAACCACTCACAGTAAAACAAATCGCAGCGAAAAAGCACACACAACATAAACACGCGATAAACACGATACACAACTTTGTTTACGGTAGAACTGAACAAAGCCGGCAACGCGGGAACGTTGACGTCACGGCACGTGATTACTGGAAGTGTTTACCGCGCTGTGATTGGATCGTTCCTAGCGACTAGCGCGTCGCGCTTCTTGCTCTTCATTTGTTATTTGTAAACGTCAAGTGCAAAGTTTCAGCGGCCCGGGTATAGTTCGGGTCTGCCCAGGGGATGAGCCGCGTGGGGGATGGGGGGTAGGAAGGGATACAGAAGGCGAGGCGGAGGGTCTGGTCTGCCAATGCACTGCCCTTTTATAGCTTGTGTACGCGATGCTATCGTAATCTGTGTAAGTCGCTATCCCCTGACGTTAGACACCTCCGTGTATGAACTGGTGTTTTTTATTTTCCTTCAAAGAGAAACGAGGTGACTGAGGCGCTCCAGTCACGGTCAGCACGGCCACTACGGTCGGGGGTTCGAATCCCCCCTCGGGCATGGATATGTGTGCCGTCCTAGTTCGTAAGTAGTTCATAAGTAGTTTGTAAGTTTAGGGACTGATGACCCCGTAGTTAAGTCCCATAAGCTTATCAAACATTTGAAGATTTGATCAAAGGGAAATTACTCCAGGTTGGGAACAACTATTCTACAGTGCGAGTGCGCCACTCACAACAGCTAGATGTTTTATAAACAACTATCTGCTAAACCCGGTATTTCACGGGTATATATACATTTTTACAGTCTTATATTAGAAACGAAAATAAAAATACGGGAAAGATTTCATATTAATGTGTTCACGAAAACAGCTTATAAGTTACGAAACAGTAAGACAAATATGCTTAATGTGCAAAATTATAAGTGCAGTGCGAGGGTGAAGGTCGGGGTGAGAGTTTAAAATTGAGAAAGTTTAATTTTTGAAACTCACAACCACCAGCTGCGAACCAAATTCCTAAACATGCAAAAACACTGGAACTGTTATTGCGACTGTTTGACTCGTTTTCTAGGGGATGATATCACACGTTCGCAGCTTTCCTTCCCCGCGTATGATTAACAAAACAAATTCATAATAAGTTCAAGTTCATGAGAGAAAAGGGTGTACTAACTACTATTTTTGAAAACACGTGAAAGTTCAATTTATGTTGTTTATTTCACAATACTTGAACCCTGTGGCTGTCGCGACTGTACGTCGGTAAATGTACCAAATAAAGTTATAGCTCGTGAGCCCCCAGACAAAATGAATATTTGTCGCGAATTGTTTTCACACCACGTGGCTGTCTCAAACACCGTTTATGTTCATGCCTATGCGACGACATGTGTTACATTAACAAATCACAATCACTTTAATTCAATGCGATGCACACCTTGTTCCACCGGCTAAATATTCACAAACACACAGTAGCACTCGATTTAACTTGGTGCAGTCTACGACGAGCAACCACACGTGGCGATTGCCACAGACAAATCTCAAGTCACCACCTCGAGCTCCACTTGCCGACTGAGGCAGAGCGACGCCGCCCGGCCAGCCACACCACGTGCTCTCTGGAGTCCTCACTTCCTGCCCTCATGCACGCGCGCGCCAAAAGATCAACCGCCGGGGTTTTTTCCCCTACGTCATCAACTTCCCCATGTGAACTGTTCTAACCGATTTGCCAACGTACAGCGCTCAGCCAATACATTTCAAAAACTTTACTTAAAATCAAAATAATTACACTACACATTAAACAAATATTTTCTTACGTTTTTATATTAGTATAAACATCCTTTGTACTGTTTATCATAATCGTGCAATTTCTTATATCACAGATAACTGATTTAACTGAATATTTCAAGGTAAAATACAAAAGATTGATTGAAAATAAAATGAAAAATAGTTAATATATTATTTTTATAAACAAACATTGCCATGCTAGTTGTGTAACTGTCTTGTCTTCGTTGGTAATTTATTACTTTTCATTGTCAATTAAACATATTACGTTAGATGTGACTATATCAGCTAATGTATTGTTTATTTATCAACAGGCTATTTTGTAATGAGGGCCTTAAAGGTTCCTAACTGCATCGTATTACTTCAAATGCCAGTAGTATTACAATATTTGTGCACTGCACTGTGCCTGGCACTCGCCATTGTCCCTCTCTCCCCTCACCGGAAACGAACTGTAAAATCCTAAGTTGGAACAAGCCACCAACATCGGCCTGCTCGCTGGCCTCCCGTCAGCTACAAGCACACAGCAAATCTCAACGTGGAGAATTTCTACCTATGGCCTAACTATAAATGTTGTCACCCAACTGTGTACATACATTGCTACCATAATTAATAAGATTAAAATTGTGTAACATTTAGTGCATTGGCATGGTCAATGTTTGCAGTGAACTTCATACTGTTTAATTATCAAATGCTATTAATTACCAGTATTTCTATTGGGCGGTAATCTCACAATACACCCACTTGCGGCATCCAAACCATGTGCAGGATGGCGCAAGTAGCACCAAAATTAATACATTCAAATGAACAAAATTTTTAAATTACAAAATTATTCAATCGGATTGGCTCAAACACTATGCCAATTATGACCTCAACTAATGCAAAAAATAAATAAATAGATAAATAAAAATATAAACAGGGCAGTGAGATTATTTCCCAATATTTGTACCATTAAGACCACTTATAGTGTGTGCATATTTTTAAGAAAAGAAGCCTTATAACTAATTACATCCATAAAATTTAAGTGTGCCTGTTGTTTATATACTGAATTGGCACCAAATTTATAATATTATTAAACTTTAGTCTTTAGAGAACCTTGTTCTGCATGGAAAAACTAGAATCATCACTATAAAAAACTTTTGACGGTGTACACTGCACTTATTTAAAGGAAATCTCTCACCACTTTGACACTGAGAACCCCAGAGTCATCGTTGCAGCAACTCTGGTCCATGGTGTACGGTCCTATGTCTCCGCCATTTCAACCAATATGCTGTTGCAGCTTAGATTCATGGCACTGGATCAAGCGTTCTTGTTCACACACGTCATATGCACCCTACATGGAACAGGAAGAGCAGAAGGCACTCATGAATCAACATAGACAAAAGTTTGTCTGGACACCAGGATTCGGTTGGATTTGTATCCCACCCCCCTGCCATCCAGACTTGGTGCAATTGAAACTAAGCATTGAGACATGTACAGTAACATGTAAATCAACAGAATTAAGAACTCAAAGTGGCTGGTGTTAGTCATTATCAGATTAACCCAAACCACCATGCCTGCACTCTCTTCAGCCATAGCTTCAGATGAAACAGACAAGAAAATATGTGGCATACTTGGAGTATTACTCCATCAAATAAAAAAAAAGAAACAACCTCCCCATGTCAAAAATATATCTTAAAGCTCAAATAATACTACCAGAAGAATGTTATCATAGAGAATTTTCTCTTCCATCATAATGACACCTACAAACATAAATACAAATCCTACCCCCTCGCACCAAAAAAAATATTTTTGCTGGTGTGAGATTTAATTGGCCCATACTATCCTAAGTTAATCCTAGCACGCCTATACTTCACAGTAACTACAACTCCTGCAGCCTGTGAACATCAGTTGAATACAATATATATATACGTCCTCTAGTCCTGATTTCAGATTAGTATGTATCAACAAAAAGTCAGCAGGGGTAAAATATAGGGAAAGGAGACTTATTTACAACTTGTACAAAAGCCAGACCGCAGTTATTAGACTCGAAGGGCATGAAAGGGAAGCATCAGTTGGGAAGGGAATAAGACAGGGTTGTAGCCTTTCGCCGATGTTATTCAATTTGTACATCGAGCAGGCGGTGAAGGAAAGCAAGGAAAAATTTGGAATAGGGATTAAAGTTCAGGGGGAAGAAATAAAAACATTGCGTTTTGCTGATGACATTGTAATTCTGTCAGAGACAGCAAAGGACCTGGAAGAGCAGTTGAATGGAATGGACAGTGTGTTGAAAAGAGCGTATAAAATGAACATTAACAAGAGCAAAACAAAAATAATGGAATGCGGTCTTAGAAAGTCGGGCGATGCTGAAGGAATTAGATTAGGTAACGAAAAAATGAAGGTGGTAGATGAGTTTTGTTACTTGGGTTGTAAAATAACATGCGATGGTCGCAGTACAGAGGATATAAAATGCAGAATGGCAATGGGAAGAAAAGCATTTTTGAAAAAGAGAAATTTGCTGACATCGAATATTAATTTAAGTGTAAGGAAATCTTTTCTGAAGGCATTTGTGTGGAGTGTTGCCTTGTACGGGAGTGAAACATGGACGATAAGCAGTGTGGACAGGAAGAGAATAGGGGCCTTTGAAATGTGGTGCTACAGAAGAATGCTGAGGATTAAGTGGGTAGATCGCATAACTAATGAAGAGGTACTGAACAGAATTGGGGAGAAAAGGAATTTTTGGCATACCCTGACCAAAAGAAGGGATCGCTTGATAGGACACATTCTTAGACATCGAGGTATCGTAAATTTAGCATTGGAGGGAAGCGTGTGGGGTAAAAATCGCAGAGGGAGACCAAGAGACGCGTATAGTAAGCAGATTCAAATGGATGTGGGTTGCCGTTCTTATCAGGAGATGAAAAGGCTTGCTCAGGATAGAGTAGGGTGGAGAGCTGCATCAAACCAGTCTCTGGACTGAAGACCATAACAACAACAACAAAAATAAAAACAATTTAATTATTATTCTTAGAATTACCTAAATAAATAGTTTCACTACTCATACATAAATTATGATGACACAATAAACACAATATCCCTCTCAGCTGCTGTTTTTAGGAATGAGTCCTGGCAACAATTGCACCTTTCACCAACACACATACATAAACAACAAAAATAAAGCAAGGCAAAAATAGAGAATAAACCAAGTCAAAATAATTATCAAATTGTCAAGTTACTCCACAAAAACTCTTAAATCTAGACATACATAAGTCACAAAAAATACATACAGATCCTAAACCTAATATTCACATGAGGCTGCAAACTGGCTTAATCCAGTTGCTTATATAGCCTCAACACAGTAATATTTCTTAACCCCAACGGTTTTCCAGACTTGGGATATTCCAACCGGTAAGCATTTGGGTACGGACATGCCGCTACCCGGAATGGCCCATGATATAACTCAAAAAGTTTCTTTATTTCTCCATCAATGTCACTAGACTTTTCTTTAGTTTTTACTAGTACTAGGTCATTGACTTTGTACTTAGTTGGCTTGTACCTACTGTCATGTCTCTTTTTCCTCTGAGTTGCTGCCTTAGCCATCTGCTCGGTCGCCAGCTTTATCCGTTCCTGTGGTGTCACCTGATTCCCTGGTGGGAAATCTACAATCTCACCTATTAGATTCGGTGCCTTTTTGCCCATCATTATCTCATATGGTGTATATCCTGTTGCTTTACTTTTAACACTGTTCATGACATCCTCAAAGGAAACAATGTACTCTGCCCATGATTTGTGGTTATTACTACAGTATGTTCGGCATAACCGTCCCAACTCGCGCATGTATCGCTCGGCAGGATTGCTCGCCGGATGGTAAACTGAAATTTTTATATGTTTTACACCTGACTGTTGCATAAAATCTTCCCATGCCTTAGATGTAAACTGGGAACCATTGTCTGACAGCAATGCCTTAGGTTTTCCATCTTTTTTGAAATAATCTAGCTCTAGCTTACGGATTATTGTTTTGCTGGTAGCCTTCTTGATACCGTATAGCCTTACATATTTTGAAAACACATCAACAGTAAGTATGACATATTTTTGTCCACCCCTACTTGCTGGCAATGGTCCAAAAAGGTCAATTGCCAACAACTCACCCACACCCTTAGGTAAAATGCTTTGCATTTCACCTTGGCTAGCCACAGTGCTATGCTTCACACGCTGGCATTTATCACAAGCACCTAACTGTTTCCTAACACTTCTATCCATATTGTTAAAAATAACATAATACTGTAATATTTCCAAACACTTTTGTGGTCCATAATGACCATGTGACAAATGTATATATTCTATCAATGACTGGACATGTTCCTCTGGCCAACATACCCGCCATTCTTCTTTGTCAACATTCTTTCTCCTAAACAATACCCCCTTATAGATCTTGTAATATTTATCTAATTTTTCGTGCCCTTTTGTACTCATGTTGGTTTTGACCAGTTTGAGAATCGGATCAGTGTTCTGTATCCGTCTCATGTCCTTACAGATGTCCCTAATATGTTTTTCCCCATCAACACCTTTCATGTACATCATGTGGAATTCAGTGCCTTCACCCTCAAGTTCTATAGATTCATCCCCTTTAATAGGCAAACGGGACAGGCTGTCAGCAACTACGTTTTCAGTTCCCTTTATGTATTCTATCTTATACTGTAATTGTTGGAGTATTAGTGCCCAACGTGCCAGCATTTGATTTAGTAACTTACAATCCTGCAAATAGCTCAATGCCTTATGGTCAGTCATAACAATTGTCTCATGACCTTGCACGTAAATTCTGAATTTCAGAAAACCCCAAACTATAGCCAAAAGTTCCTTCTCCGAAATACCATATCTCCGCTCATGTTTTGATAGGACCCTGCTTGCAAATGATATGCTTCTGTGTTCAATCTCACCATCCACTTCTTTTCTTTGAAAGAGAGCAACTCCTATTCCATAGTCTGAGCTGTCTGTGGCTAACTAAAATGGAAGAGACATGTCTGGGTAATGTAAGAGTTTGCTATTGCACAGACTGGTTTTGATTCTTTCAAACTCCCTATCACATTCATCAGACCACACCCAGGACACATTTTTCTTCAATAACCGTGACAAATTTGGAGAATTCAGGCTTTGATTACTTATGTACTTTCTGTAGAAACTAGCCATGCCGAGAAACGATTTTAACTGCTTCCGGTTCTTAGGTTTTGCACATTCTGCTATTGCCTTAATCTTATCCCCATTAGGCATAAATCCTTCTGAAGATAACACATGACCTAAAAAGTTTATTTCTGCTTTCACAAATTCACACTTTTTAAGCTTGAGTGTCATACCCCCTGCAAGTAAAGCTGTAAAAACATCCTGCAATAAACGGTAATGCTCCTTCCAAGTAGCTGTAGCAACCAATATGTCATCCACATAAATTGTAAGCCTTCTCATCAGTTCAGCTCCCAACACATAACTCAAAGCTCTAATGAAAACAGCAACAGAAATACACAAACCAAAAGGAACAACCTTATATTGATAGGCCCTGCCTTCAAATAAGAAAGCCGTGTATTTCCTGCTCTCAACAGCCAGCGGCACCTGCCAAAATCCGGCAGTCAGATCCATGCTGGTCATAAGATTCACATTATGGAACCCTTGAATCAGTTCATCCATGTTCTCTGGATGATCTGTTTCAGGAACTATAATTTTGTTTAATTTTCTGGCGTCTAACACTAACCGCACAGATTTGTCCTTCTTTTTTACCACTACCATGGGAAAGCTGTACTCGCTTCTACATCTTTCAATTATGCCCCAGTCCAGCATCCGTTGTAATTCAGTTCTGACTGATTCCCTTTCAGATATGGCTATAGCATAAGGCTTAGCTTTAACTGGTTCATGTGGTTTTACCCTAATTTCATATTCAAAATCTAAGATTTTTCCTGGCTTTTCAGAAAACACATTCTTATACCTAGACAATAACTAATACAATTCCCCCTTTTGACTTTCACTTATCCCCTTTGTCTCATCTACCTTCTTCCGTATTTCTTCCTCAACTTCAGCTTCATTCATAACACATTGTGCTATCTGTATGCATGCCATCAGATTCTTTTTATCAACAGAGTTCTTAAATTTAATCTTCTTCATATGACCCCCTACATTCAATTTTATAGCCTTGTCCTTATAGTCTAGTTGTGCCCCATATTTGCACAAAAAATCATTTCCCAACACTAAATTTAAGCAAAGTCCCTTTATGACAAGTAAACCTTGACTAAATAATTCATCCTCAATCATCATGTCTAACAGTACTTCCTTATTCACTGGTTTGCTATAACTGCCAGTAGCATTCTTTATCCGTACCCCAGTAACTGGAAACTCTACTGTCCCTGTACTCTTGATTTGATTGTAGAAATCCTCTGAAATACCACTAATTGTACTTCCAGTATCAATCAATGCAGTTTCACTAACCTCTTCTACCTTAACATTTATAATGGGCTGTACATTTTCAATAACATCTTCCTCAAGTTCATTCTCTGCCAACAAATCCTCCTCAATTTCTTGCATACAGTTCTTAACCATAGTATTTATTTCCCCTACATAACAATATGGTTGTATGTCCTCATCATTTTCAAATATTTCACTGAATGCTTTCCCAAATTCTGGGTTTATTGCACTCAACTCCCCAAGTTTCCTTGCATACCCATATTTCTCTTCTATCCATGTCACTGGCTCCACTGATTTTAAATGTCCAAGGAAATGGACCCAATCATCTGGACCATATTCACTTACTTCTTTATCAATCCACCCTGCTCCTACACCATCACAATCCATTTCCTTACAATTTTCATTGTTGTATACTACAAAAGTTTGTACACTCTCATTATTATTATCTATCCCCTCCTGTAATACACCAAATCCTTCATCTACTTCATTCTGGTCTACAGCACACATGCCTAGTCCCCTTAATTCATTGTATTCATTCTCCCCACTCACTAAGTCTTTTACCAGGGTATAGTAAGTTTGATCCCTATTACATTGCTTCCCAAATCGGTCCAAATACTCATATTTGTGTAATAGCCAATCATCTGGTGCCCACTTCCTAATCCATTTTATCTTCTCAATAATGCCTCTGTCCTGTCCCAACACATCATCAGTTACAGGTGGGTGTACATCAGCATTGACAATTTCACCTACTTCAGAAACATTCACACTTCTCTCATTATTCATACTAGACCCAGTGCCATTTAATGTTTTTACTGGATCACATTTAATTTTTTTAATTCAGAACTCCATTCATTCTCATTCACACACTCAACACCATCTATGCTGGCTCCAGTACCATCAATATTTACATTCTCACTTTCACATTCAGTCAACACTTGTGCCTCTGACCTATCCAAAACTAAGGCTAACCCAATACTGTTTTTATCTTCTTTAATGTTATTATGAAATAAATTTCTTACATTATACTCTCCTTTATTGTCCTTGTTTCTATCATTCCTCCTCCTGTTTGCCTTTCTTTTGTCATGTTGCCTAAACCAATCCCCAAAAATTTCCTCACTACCTATAACAGCATCCATTTGACACATACTTTCCTCTCTTTTCTCCCTTTCCTTGTTTACTCTATTTATGTTTTCTTCCCTCTTTTCTTTATCCTTGCCCTTGTGAACTTCTAATTCCTCTTTCCTATCATTATCTCTGTCCATGTGACATAATTTTTCCTCCCTTCTCTCCCCACCTTTATTCCTACTGTAATTATGGTCATTAGATCCCCTGTTATCCCATCTTCCGGTCCTATTATTAGAATAGTTCCTTGTCCCAAAACGGACCTCATTTGGAACAAATCTTAGTTTCCCTGATTCTGTCTCTGATTTTCTCTCCTACTGTTATCCCCATTCCTATTTCCACCTTCCTGCCTTTGATTTCTCCAAACATTTTCCCATGTTCCCCTCTGGCTTCTATTCTCCCATTTGTCTCCTCTGTTATTGTTACCTCTCCAATTTTCATTTAAATTCCTCTCTCTATCGTGGTTTCCCTGGTTGTGACCCACATTTCTACTGCCTCTGTTTTCATTGTGGTTCACATGCTGTGTTCCCCTGAGCTGTCGTTCCATAACTAAACCCTGGTCTATCTTTTCTACAAATTCAATGAAATTCTCAGCTGAATCTGTGGGATGGTGAATTAACTGCCAATGCAAATCTGCAGGTAACCTCCTACACAAAGTGGAAATTACTGCTAAAAGACTCAAAGGAGTATCTAAATGCACTAGTTTCTCAAGTTCCTCCTGACAAAATTCCTTCATGTTCTGTTTTCCTTTCACATAGTTTGGCCCGTTCAAGAATTCATTTTGTATCTTAGCTTGCTTGGCCTCCCCCCAATACTTATTTAAAAACAATTTTTCAAACGTCTCAAAACTAACAAACTTAAAGCATACTGATTTGCCCAAGATTGAGCAGAACAGTCAAGCATTCTCTTTGCTAACTTCACTTTACACTGGTCTGACATACAAGGCACAAATTGGTCCCTGCATGCAGCCAAAAAATCTAATGGATGATAATTACCCACTCCTGAAAACTTTTTGCCATTAGGTGTCTGCACCATGGACCAATTAGTGTTTCATGATGCAGTACCCAATTCTAGATTATTTATTCTAGTGTTCACCTTCTCAATCTCAGTATTGTTTACTGTCACTACTTGTTCTATCTTTTTCCTAAAGTTACATTCTGTATTCTCTAATTTTCCTGACAACAAAGTTTTTGTTTCCTCAATACCTGCCACCATCCTCTTGTCAACCTCAGCCAACGCCTGCATAGTCCCCTCAATCCTGTGATCACATATTTGTTTCACAGCATCTAACTTGTCTCCTACCTCAGTCTCAATAGCACCAATTCTGGCATGTATATCCTTTTCCCTATTATCAACCCGTTCTGTTAGACTTCCTATCTTTTTTCAATGTCTGTGATTATTTCTGCCTTTAATGCACACATTGAATTTTGTAGTGCCCCAATGTCTGCCTTAAAGTCTGCTTTCAATTCTGATTTTACAGTTCCTATTTCTGATTTTAAATTTGAGTTTGAATTTTCTATTTCTGATTTTAAATTTGAGTTTGAACTTTGTATTTCTGATTTTAAATTTGAGTTCGAATTTTCTATTTCTGATTTTAAATTTGATTCTAAATTTGAGCTAAAACTCGCTAACATGGCTGCTAACATCTCCGGTGTCAACAACATTCCCCCAGTATTTACCCTCTCTGGACTTTCTGGTATGCTACTCTCTGAATCTACGTCGCTTGGCGACCTTTTAAAAACCTGCTCCATGATTTTGTGCCACAAGAAAGCTTGATTAACACACAAGAATTTATAGCGCCAGCTGCTTTACTTATCTTTTAATCCAGAAGTTGCTGCAACGAGCTGCGACGTCTCCAACGCTCGCTGCCGTCTGTTGTAGAAGCTGTGGCTGGAATATGTCCTCACTGCATCCCTTATCCTTTGTAGAATCGAAGCTGCTGGGCCCCGACGCTTCGTTGACGACTTGCGAAGTCCCCACGATTACTGCCGTCCGTTGCAGAGGATGAAATTTGAGTGCGTGGATCCCGCGCGCCGCCGCTCACTGCTGCCGGGCCGATGCGCCGTCGATCGCCGGTTACGGATTCCCGCGCCCGAATTCTGCCAGTCACCAACCGTCGTTAAACGCGCGATGCGTTCGCGTACTTGTTTGCAACTGTTCGTAACTGTTCACTGTCCTATACACACCCTAATCTCTCCGTCCGAGCAAGTCCAACGTGAACTAATCCCGGACGAGCCCCCAAATGCGAGGGTAAAGGTCGGGGTGAGAGTTTAAAATTGAGAAAGTTTAATTTTTGAAACTCACAACCACCAGCTGCGAACCAAATTCCTAAACATGCAAAAACACTGGAACTGTTATTGCGACTGTTTGACTCGTTTTCTAGGGGATGATATCACACGTTCGCAGCTTTCCTTCCCCGCATATGATTAACAAAACAAATTCATAATAAGTTCAAGTTCATGAGAGAAAAGGGTGTACTAACTACTATTTTTGAAAACACGTGAAAGTTCAATTTATGTTGTTTATTTCACAATACTTGAACCCTGTGGCTGTCGCGACTGTACGTCGGTAAATGTACCAAATAAAGTTATAGCTCGTGAGCCCCCAGACAAAATGAATATTTGTCGCGAATTGTTTTCACACCACGTGGCTGTCTCAAACACCGTTTATGTTCATGCCTATGCGACGACACGTGTTACATTAACGAATCACAATCACTTTAATTCAATGCGATGCACACCTTGTTCCACCGGCTAAATATTCACAAACACACAGTAGCACTCGATTTAACTTGGTGCAGTCTACGACGAGCAACCACACGTGGCGATTGCCACAGACAAATCTCAAGTCACCACCTCGAGCTCCACTTGCCGACTGAGGCAGAGCGACGCCGCCCGGCCAGCCACACCACGTGCTCTCTGGAGTCCTCACTTCCTGCCCTCATGCGCGCGCGCGCCAAAAGATCAACCGCCGGGGTTTTTTCCCCTACGTCATCAACTTCCCCATGTGAACTGTTCTAACCGATTTGCCAACGTACAGCGCTCAGCCAATACATTTCAAAAAACTTTACTTAAAATCAAAATAATTACACTACACATTAAACAAATATTTTCTTACGTTTTTATATTAGTATAAACATCCTTTGTACTGTTTATCATAATCGTGCAATTTCTTATATCACAGATAACTGATTTAACTGAATATTTCAAGGTAAAATACAAAAGATTGATTGAAAATAAAATGAAAAATAGTTAATATATTATTTTTATAAACAAACATTGCCATGCTAGTTGTGTAACTGTCTTGTCTTCGTTGGTAATTTATTACTTTTCATTGTCAATTAAACATATTACGTTAGATGTGACTATATCAGCTAATGTATTGTTTATTTATCAACAGGCTATTTTGTAATGAGGGCCTTAAAGGTTCCTAACTGCATCGTATTACTTCAAATGCCAGTAGTATTACAATATTTGTGCACTGCACTGTGCCTGGCACTCGCCATTGTCCCTCTCTCCCCTCACCGGAAACGAACTGTAAAATCCTAAGTTGGAACAAGCCACCAACATCGGCCTGCTCGCTGGCCTCCCGTCAGCTACAAGCACACAGCAAATCTCAACGTGGAGAATTTCTACCTATGGCCTAACTATAAATGTTGTCACCCAACTGTGTACATACATTGCTACCATAATTAATAAGATTAAAATTGTGTAACATTTAGTGCATTGGCATGGTCAATGTTTGCAGTGAACTTCATACTGTTTAATTATCAAATGCTATTAATTACCAGTATTTCTATTGGGCGGTAATCTCACAGCAGTATTCAAAGAAAGAAAAATGGTAATAAAATTCAAATGATGTATAACATTAATTTAATTCAAAACTTTACCGTGAATAACATTTAGTCCATTTCGTTTTTCTCTTTCTGTCCATCGGCTTCTACCTTGCTATCTGTCAATTTAATTTTCCTTTCCATGCAGATCAGTACTTACATCATATATCCTTGACTATGTGTCCTCCAATAATATAATTTTTCAGATTTGTAGAATGTAATGTAGAAAATAGTGGGTGAATGAAGTCTCGTAAATTACGCGTCGCATGATTTGAAAGTTGTTATGACTCATTGTTAGCGACGTCATATATCTTGAACTATGGGTCGTAGGTAGTTTCTAACCCCACAGCGATTGTTGTCTGATAGTAAGCAATGGGTGCAACAAGTTTAGTTGAAATTGGTCCATTATTTTAGGACGAGATGTGGAAAAATAGCGCACGATATACCAGTTACTCAGAAATTTCAGTGTTTATGACGTCAGAACTCGAGAAATATATGTCGTACTATCATGTAAATCTGAAGGTACATTCAGTGCTATAAGTTCCCACTGCAAAATATGCCGTGAATGGTGTTAGTAGTAAACACTTAATAAATCGAAACCTCATGCGTGATGATGCCGTTTTTCGTGAAACACGTTGTTTATGACTTCATATCTCGTGAATTATATGTCGAACTGTGGTATAGTATCGAAGGAACATTGAGTGGTATTCATGTGCACTTTCTGTGAATTATATATATACATGTGGCGTCTGTTTCCGAAAGAACAGACGTCACTTCTGATCCTGCAGTTGTTATTATTTAATATTCATAAAATATATGACATCATCTGCGATTGGGCAAAGCTGAAAATGTGTACCCCGCCGGGATTCGAACCCGGGTCTCCTGCTTTCTAGGCAGTTGCGCTGACTCCTACACCACTGGGGACACAGTGATCACCGCACTTGCAAGGACTACTTATGCACGCCTCCCGTCAGATACAAATTCCCAGCTTCGCCCTGCCCACAGTACTCAAACACGTAGTTATGAAACTAATTCCCGTAAGAGTAAGGGCTTCAAACTTGCCCACCCCTCCCCACTAACGATAGGATCATTGCCCGTCACCGGCATATTATATATATACATGTGGCGTATGTTTCCGAAAGAACAGACGTTACTTCTGATCCTGCAGTTGTTATTATTTAATAACAATATATGACATTGTCTCGGGATTAGAATTTACAGTGTAGAAGTAATAACTTGTAACGTCATGGGAAATGCCGTAGATATACATTATGAACATCGGAAAAGTAGTAAGCGATAAACTTTTTTCCGTTCATCATTTTGCTAAGTTGGTTGGCGAGAAAAAGTTTCGTAAATATTTGAAATTATGTTCAAAGTTTATTGCAAGTCGCTAAGTGCTCTTATTCTCAAATAGTTTACGAATAAAATCGCGCTATCACGTGCCGCAAGATGGGGCAGTTTTCATTGCTTATGACGTGATATCATAGGTGGCTATAGATAATGATTCTTGACAAAGTTTCTTTTTACCAAATTTGGTTGAAATCGGCCATTAGTTTAGAGCGAAATGTGGAACATACATACACACACATCTACATACAGGCTATTATATAAGATGTACAGATAAATGCCTTCTTCCCTTCAATTGTTAATGGTGAATTCTTCACTGAAACCCTACTATTGTGAGATCTGCTCTTGGAATACGGAAGTTATTTGTTCTAGTATATCAATATTTTAGATATAACCTATTCTTTTTATGCTGTAATCACTATTTACCTCTTCGATCAGTTTACCATCCTCGAAATCTGGCAGAAAATCCGAAGGGCTTCTGATCATGTGTAAAGTATTCAAGAGGCAAGGCAAAAACAATATCTTCATTAAGCGATAGTAATGATGATGCTACCGATGACAGTATCGTTAAACACAGTTTTCCGAAATTCCTTCACCAAGGAAGACGAAGTAAATATTCCAGTTTTCGAAATTCGACACCTACCTTTGTGATTTGTCCTTTGAATAGTGCAGCTTAATCAAAATAAATATTTTGATCCAGATTGTATACTTATTATTTTCTCATCACAATATGCTGCATACTTGACATGGATTTACAACCGCTCACTCAACGAAGGATCTGTACCCAAAGACTGGAAAGTTGCACAGGTCACACCAATATTCAAGACAGGCAACCCTCAAAATTACATAACTATACCAAAGGCGCCGAAAGGCGGCAGGGTTTAGGAACATATAACATCTTCAGACAGCATTGATTTCCTGGAAGAGAACAGTCTATTGGCCCACGGACACTTTGGATTTAGTAAATACTGATCTTGTGAAACACAATTAGCTCCTTACTTACACGAAGTGATACGTGCCATCAATAAGGGATCACAAATAATTCTAGATTTCCAGGAGGCACTTGACACTATACGTCACAAATGGCTTTTGATCAAACGGCGTGATTATCTATCTGATATGTGATTTTCTTTAGAGAGGACATGTTTGTAGGAAGTTATGGGAAGGCACCGACTAGAATAGTGATGTCTGCTGATCCTCAGGGTAGTTTTATACGTTCTATGTTGTTCTCTATCTATACAAACGATTTGGGAGAAAATCAGAGCAGGCCAGTTAGGTTTATTGCAGATGATGCTCTCATTCATCGCCTAGAAGAACAAAACCAACTGTACAATGACTTAGACGTTGAAAAAATTGGCAATTGACCTTAAATAATGAAAAGTGTTAGGTCGTGTCCATGAGTACTAAAAGGAATTCGCTAAACTTGGTTTAGAAGATAAACCAATCGAATGTAAAGGCCATAGATTCAATAAGACCCAGGGACTAGAATTACGAATTCAATTGCAAAGAGTAACAGAAAATCTTGTGGGTATGGCGAAACAGAGTGCGTTCTGTTGGCAGAATACGTAGAAGATACAACATAAATACTGAAGAGATTGCCTACATTTCATGCGTCCGTCCTCTTTTTGGGTAATGCTGCGAAGTGTAAGATCGTTATCAGGGGAGCATTTATGGAGGACGTCGGCAGAGTAATACGAATGGGAAGCTCGATTTTTACTACCCGATACAGGGGAGAAAGAGTCATGCGATTGATACAGAAGATGGGATGGTATTCATTAGAATAAGGACTTTCTACATACGGCGAAATTTCATTCGCCGGCTTTCTCGTTCTAATTCAGATATATTTTGGTAACTATCATCTTCCTCGAGAGGGGGGATGATCATCTAATAAAATAGTTCACAGATCGTTCTGAAAGATTTGTGTGTTATTTCTTGCTTACCGCAATTTGAGAATGAAACGAGAGATAAATTGAAGAAAAGTTGTTGGATGACCCCTCAGCCAAGTAATTAACTGTGATCTGCAGCCTGCGAATGTTTTTTATGTGGCCTTAGTTCGTACGACAGTGGAAAAGTACCAACATTTCAGCGCGGTTTTCTTTTAAACAACTGAAAAATTTTGTTTTATGCATCTTTTTGCCACACTTCGGATTCGAAAAACAGACAACCGCTCGATCTTCATCATATTGTTGAGATTATGTATTCTCTGTGACTGAAATCGTTCGCTGAGTAATAAAATTAAAACATTTGTTAGTTGCAAAGAAACTGTTGCAGCATCGAAATGTCGATTACTATATTTCTCCAGTCGTTGTAAATCTACCAGTTACTACATTGAAATTTCCTGGCAGACATAAACTGTGTGCCACACTGGGATCGAAGCCTGGACCTTTTCCTTTCGCTGCCAGAGCTGTAACGACTGAGCTACCTGTGCACGCGTCACTGCCCGCCTTTACAGCTTTTAGTTCTGCCAGTATCTTCTCCCAAATTCTACATTGTCTTTTAACCCTTTCCGACCGTGTGATTCCAATTGGAATCACTAACTAATTAGTCTTTTGGAGCCTGTTTTACGCAGCGAATGTTCCCAATTGGTATCTTACGTTGTAGGACTGTTTTCTGGTCGGCCGCGGTGGCCGAGGGGACTGAGGCGCTCCAGTCACGGTCTGCACGGCCACTACGGTCGGGGGTTCGAATCCCCCCTCGGGCATGGATATTTGTGCCGTCCTTAGTCTTAGCTAGTTCATAAGTAGTTTGTAAGCTTATGGACTGATGACCCCGTAGTTAAGTCCCATAAGTTCTACAAACATTTGAATATTTTTGAACTGTTTTCTGCCAGCAGATTGTAGCACCTTGTTGGTCGAAAACAATCTTCCGTTGATTGTTGCTGTGCGTATGGCGTTCCTGTTTCGGTATGCAGCAGCAACGTTATAAAATAATAACAGGTATGTATTACATATGTAACAATGAGCGTTTATCGCTTTCTATTGTTAAATAATTAGAGTCTAATGTGCGTATATTACATTTTTACAAAGCGTTTCCGAAATAAGAAATTTTGTAATGAAAAAACAGTGATTCCAATTTATCACTTCTAAAGGTGTTACCAAAACAAACATTATATTTAATTAGAAGAACATATTACTAATAGATAATGGATTGATATTGGATTATGATTTGTAGGCTGTCACAACGTAATTTCCAATTTTATACATTTTACTTGTAGATATTTCGCGATCACTGACAGATGCGGAAATTGTTGCTATTTTAGAAGGTGAAATATCTGATTTTGACGATTTTGACTTTGAGGCTATTCAGGATGAAGTGTATTAAATGCAATGTCTCACTTTGCATTAGTAAGGATAAAAATAGGAACAAAAAAATCAAATTTCCATAATTTAATATCTGTTTTGTAAAATGTGTATAGTTTTGCTGAAATAAAACGGAAATTGTCAAAAGGAAAAATGTTTATTCTTTGCTCTCACATGCCACACCAGAGTCCCAATGATTCCAATTGAAGTCATTTCAAAAATCATACACCAAAATATATTTTTCAAAAATATCATAAAAAGTCATGTTTCCTATGACCTAAATACTACATAAATGAAAAGAAAAAATTTTTTCATTGGCAGAGAATAATTAAGGTCAGAAAAGGTTAATATCTCAGTTTCACAAAAACTTTGCCAAAGATACTGGCATATAGAGAAAAAAAGTGCCTTTCTTCTCTGTGGTTCAGGGAAGTAAGAAACGTAACGGACACACGTAACAAACGAAGCACTTTATTTAACGATTTATAAAAATATGAAACAGTACAACAAATTATCAATACGAAGTACTCGGCTTCATGATAAAGCCTTATAAAGAACTCGTCGTTTCAGTTTCTACAGCCCTGTTGTCGAATGCCATTTCTTCCTTCTTGGCTGCACCTCTAGCCCAAGACTGCCTCTCAGCGGAACCAAAGAAACCGTAAACGAACGTTCCAAGAAGATACACCCCGCTTGTGATGAAGAACACGATCCGCCACTCCTCTGGGTCCTGAAACACACATGTTTTGGGATTTGTTGTATTTAAGGTGCCGGACAATTGCTAGACCTGTGACTATAGTCGAGCCGAAATACGATGATCCCTGGCTCCGCCTACTGCGCTGGGAGACCGTTCCGGCTGCAGAAACTGAATGGAACCATGTTGCCAAGTAGTTAGTTAGCTGCTGGACAGTATAGCTAACGGTCGCTGTTGTCTGACAGAACTGGCAAACGTGCTCAGCGCAGCCGAACGTGCGCATGCGCAGAGCAAAGTTCGTGTTTGACTTACTCCAATGGTCTGCTGCCGCAGCCGGCGCTCAAAGCCTATTGTTGCAAGCACCAGGGATCACCCTATTTCGGCACGACTATAGGAAGCACAACTGCGGTTCCCACGTACCTTATTTTTGACAATGAAACCTGTGAGGGGAGGGCTGACCATCCCCGGTATGGTGGCGAACGTCTGCGAGAGGCCCATCAGCACGCCGGCGTACTGGGGCGCCATGTCCAGGTGGTTTACACTGAAACAACAACAACGAGTTTTGCAAATGTACATCTATGAGCCACTAAATTATAGCGTAGCTTGAAGTTAGTGACCGTCGAATGCAACTGTTAACAGGCGTGTGGCTGCTGTCGTGAGACCTTGGACCGATAGAGTGGCCTTGGCAGTGGTGACACACTGCACTCGCATTCGGCAGGACGGTGGTTCAGTTCCACCTCGGGCCACCCAGGCAAATGCCTGTATGGTTCTTTAGAGAAGGCATGGCTTTTCCATCCCTACCGAAAACAATCCGAGCGTCAGCTCCGTCTCCAATGACCATGATCTCAAAATGCAGTGGCGTAGCTATCATAGGGCTAGGCGGGGCAGTGCCCCGGGCCCCCGAGATCAAGGGGCCCCTCGGCCTCCGTGACCAAAGTTCGGAAAAAGTCACAGTAGAGCGTTGTTTGTTTTATTTATTTATTTATTTATTTATTTATTTATTTATTTATTTATTTATTTTTTTTTTTTTTTTTTTTTTTTTTTTTTTTTTTTTTTTTTTTTTTTTTTTTTACCTTCCCACCCTATCGTCCATCAATTCCCCCTCCCGTCAAACTGAGCTTCCCACAGTAGCCGCACTGGACCACAGGGTGACGGAACATTGCTTCTAGTGGGGCCTGCTGACAGGCCAAGCCGACATTCGCTCAGTACAACAATCGGCACACTCCAGTCGGCAGAAATACCGTAGCGACAGCATCAAAGCTGTTCACAACAACAGCTGCGCCTCCCAAGTGTTGCGGCGTGCCGCTCGGCGCAGTGTGAAGGCTCGCGCGACTCCAAATACTGTATAAATACATTTACTGTACAGTACTTCTTACTGACAAGTAGAAGTGTACAGTTCGATTATACGAATAATCGGTTTTCCGAACATCCATGTCCCCCAATTACACTTCGGATAATCGACGTTCTACTGTATATAATATTTTAGCTGAATGAAGGATTTTCGACTTCAACCTTTTGAACACTGCCAACAAACTTCAAACGCACGAAGTGAAATCTAAAAATTATTCCCATCTCAGAACATAAACATAAAAAGGTATTGCTTGTCCGCTAAGACGTGCACCCTGCCATCTGCTGAATTACTAGCATTGTGTGACAATACTGTTCATGGTTTGAATCGCGGCAGAGAGCCATATTTTCGTGGTTGAGGAAAACTTCGTTGTTCATTTTTACTAGCTTCTGCCTGCGACTTCATTCACATAGTATGGAGCAACTTCAAAACTATCCCATGGTCGTTTTATCTGTATCTCCTACCCAGGTCCAACTCTATCCCTTTCCAAAATTTCATCTAAATCCACCCAGTAGTTTCTGCTTGAAAGCATAATTAACTTTCACAGTTATAATTATATTAGAGAGTACGATTAAATATTATCTGCTGCGTGACACACAGTAATTTACTTAAGAGTATTTAGTACGTTGCTTGCAGTGGCCATTTTGAGCAGCAGCTGAATTGTATTTCACTGTAAGGTTTTAAAAATAAACGCCTTTTGCTACTGCGAAGTAGCAAAAGGCGTTTATTTTTAAAACCTTACAGTGAAAGGGTATTTAGGTTTGCCTTATTATGTCTTCCAGTAAGCGGTAAGGACCTGATGAAGTAGTATTACATCTGTATAGTTCATAGGAGCCGATTACGGGTATGCTCGGTCGCTCAAGCATAGCCCAAAATTTGAGTGGGTATGCTCGGAAAATTTTGGTATTATTTTTTTCTTGACGTTGTATTTCTTGATTGAAATTCGACTCTCTCATTTCATTGATGGGCGGCTGACTTTTCTAATACACTGCTGTAAAAACATTATCAAACAACAGGTAATTGAATTCGTAGGCATTAAAATTCATGTTGACATGTGAGTGAAGAGATAATTTTCTAAATAGTCCGAATGTTAAGGGACTGCTGCTTGTAAGTTCAATATCGTAAACTGAAGGCGGTAACCTTTAATTGTTGTATTAAATAACAAGAAATGAAGTGGGTTTGGTACGATACGATGAAAATGTGTATACTACTAATTTAATGTTTATGTATTCTCTTACAGGTCAATTGTCTTCAAGGAATCGTGTTAGTGTTAAGTCGTGACATTTTTCATCCTGTTTACTGAATTGGTGTATGATGTAAGAATGGGTTGTAAATCTATTGGTATCGACAGACATGGTATGACAGCAGAAGTGGTTATGGACTATTTTCGTAATACTGAATAGAAAATAAATCTGCATAAGAAACAAGACAGGAAAACCATCCGATGTTAGTTTTTGCGATAATGAACACAGTATTCACAATACAGTCACATCATTATCTGATATGCATGTCTAAAAAGATGAAAACTCTAAAACTCTGAAAATGAAAATGATTTCTGTACTTTTTTTTTTTTTTTTTTTTTTTTTTTTTTTTTTTTTTTTTTTTTTTTTTTTTGAAATACCTGCTTGGGCTGCAGGCTAGCAACCACCTCCCTCCTATGGGAAACGCCACTCAGCATACCCCAAGAAGTCGGCTCCTGTGGTATAGTTTTAGTTCAGAGAGGGCCCCAAAGTCATTTTTGCCCCGGGGCCCTTGGTGTAGTAGCTACGCCACTTTCAAAATGCTCAAATGTTTGTAAAGTCTAAGGGACTTACCTGTGGGGGTCATCAGTCCCTAAACTTACAAACTACTTATGCACTACCTTATACTAAAGACGACACAAACATCCATCAGAAGCCTTCCATAAAGAAGGTTCTTTTGCACCCACCACTGCATTTACGATATCCAAATGGGTGTTTTTGCAGCTATGATAAAACATATCGCCATGGCTAAAACTATCCACAATACTTTGTGAACAACCTGTACAGAAATATCGCCAATAAAGATGAAAACAAAGTGGCCTCTTCTAACAACAGTGTGGTGTCAAAAGAAAAAAAAACTAGGTTCATTAATTTACCCTATTATGGTAAAATGAGCACTAGAATCGCATCTGTGTTCAAAAAGTATAAGATAAAAATAGCTTCTACAACCACAAACAACTTGGACAACATATTCGAGCTCAGTGTAGACAAAATTAATCCAATCCATGCTTCAGGTGTCTACAAGATTGACTTCCCGGTCTGTAGGGCATGTTATGTGGGGCAGACAGGAAGGAAGCTAGAAACTAGGTTTGTCGAACACATTGCGCTTGAGAGATAAGACGCAGCTGAGAGATAAAGCATGGCAGCCCATCTGCTTGAGACAAAGCACCAGATACCAAGCGTAACAAATAATGTGAGGTTGCTGCATAGGGGTGACAACAGAAGATTTCTCGATCTACACGAAGAGCTTGAGGTCTTTTGCCACCAAAGTTCCGCGGGACGTAACTAACTTAATGACCAAGTTACTATGAAAAATACAACCTTTTGGGAATTATTTGAGAATTGTTTAACTAACAATAAACAAGAATTCGATCCAGGAGGGACGCAATACATCTTCTTTCCTTACCAATATGTAGCAGCTACTGACATATTTCCGTATGAATACCATACGTATAAATAGAAACTTCTGTGTATAGTTAACAGATTTACATAAAAATTTTGACAGTGTATTAATTATTTTACGACATATTTTACAAGACCAGTCATGAGCAAACAAACAGTTAATTTAAATTGTTGCATACAGTTCAGTGTTGCATACAGTTCCGTTTCACAAGTTGTGACCCACTTTACTGGCAATAGCATCACATCTAACTGTGGAGTACCGCGGTGGAGTAGCCGAGTGGTCTAAAGCGCCTCGCTGCGGAGCGCGCGGTTGCTCGCCGTGGAGGTTCCAGTCCTCCCTGGGGCATGGGTTTGTGTGTGTTGTCCTTAGGTTAGTTTACCTAGGTTTAAGTAGTTTGTAAGCTACGGACTCATGACCACGAAGTTTGGTCCGATAGATTCACAGACATTTGAAATGTGGAAAACAATGTATGAGGATGATACAATGCACATGCATAACATGCTAACATAAAAAATGTATTGTATGTAAAGTACATCTTATTGGCCCTTTTCTAATTTGTCAATGTTATATTTCATATAATGTATATATACAGACGATGACTTCTTGTTAATTTAGCATTGATAACGGCAAGTCACTTGCCGAAATCTAGATCTGCAAAATAAAGCAGTCCTTACAAATAACGACTGATTGTTGCAAAAACACCCATTTGGATAAACATCCATTCCCGAGGGGGGGGGGGGGGGGGATTCGAGCCCCCGACGGCGGACGGCCGCGCGCACCGCAACACGGCGCTCCAGTACGGGGCACCATCTACATCTACATGAGATTCTATGCAAATCACATTTAAGTGCCTGGTAGAGGGTTCATCGAACCACCATTATACTATTTATCTCCCATTCCATTCTCGAATAGCGCGTGGGAAGAAATAACACCTGAATCTCTCTGTTCGAGCTCTGATTTCTCGTATTTTATTCTGATGATCATTTCTACCTATGTAATTGGGAGTCAACAATATATTTTCGCATTTGGAGGAGAATGTTGGCGATTGGAGTTTCGTAAGTAGCCCACGCCGCAGCGATAAGCGCCGTTGTTGTACTGATTCCCATCCCAGATCCTGTATCATTTCCGCTCCGAAACGAGCTCCCCTTCTTTGGACTCTTTCGATGTCCTCCGTCAAACCCACCTGATAAGGATCCCACACTGGGCAGCAATATTCCAAAAATGGACGGACAAGCGTAGTGTGTGCAGTTTCTTTAGTAGTTCTGTTGCATGTTTAAGGGTTCTGCTAATAAAACGCAATATCTGGTTCGCCTTTCCCACGACATTATCTACGTGTTCTTTCCAATTTAAGTCTGAAGTAATAGTAATTCCTAGGTATTTTGTGGAGTTTACGGCCTTCACTTTTGATTGATTTATCTTGTAAACAAAGTTTAAATATTGTTCAAATGTTTATAGAGCTTATGGGACTTAACTATGGGGTCATCAGTCCCTAAACTTACAAACTACTTATGAAATAGCTACAACTAAGGACGGCACAAATATCCATGCCCGAGAGGGGATTCGAACCCACGACCGTAGTGGCCGTGGGGACCGTGACTGAAGCGCCGCTGTACCCTCGGCCAACGCGGTCGGCAAACAAAGTTTAACGGATTTCTTTTCGTACTCGGCGTGAAACTCTAACTTCCACCATACCTCCACGAAATCTTCGGTTATCTGTCTGCCATTCATGGACTAGACAGGGAGAAATAAGTAAGATTAATGTTAGATGAGACATTGACAGCTTATTCACGGTAAATTCACTCATCAACGTCCATTTAGTTCGTCTTTTGTTTCTTTGGCTCCAGTTTAGTCTGCGGCGGAACACTGTGTCTCTGTATAGAAACCAAGTGTGGATGTAACCCAAAGTTGATTCCAAACTAAATCAAGCAGTGAGAAAAATTATGATACTGCTAAAGCAATACCTCTTACACCGTCTGATACTGCACCAGACTCACTTACTAGGAGAGGGTCTGACATGTGGGTTACAGGCTTCGATCGAATTCTGCGTAGTCGTCCTATATTGGCTTCTTGCTACACACAGTAGTTTTTGAGAAAATCGAGATATAAGTTGATGATGGGAAATCGCGTTTTCAATGCTAGGCATCGAAAGATCGTCTAAAGATGAGCAATTTTTACTAATATATATGCGTGAAAAAGTTAATGAAGTTCAAGTAATTAACGTTTTTTGTTTTCATGCTGTAGCTTTGATATTCGTAAACATGAGTGACTTTCCGAGCACCGTAACCGTCGAGCGGTCCAGGACTCCATCATAGAAATTGTTTGTTAATTTTTTTTATATATTTGATAATATTCTCATATTTGTAATAGGGTCAATCCATATGAAGTGATACAGAGATGGTTGCTTGACCATTTTTAAATATTTTAATTTTTTTTATATGTGATTACCCTATATTTGAGAAGTTCAAAACAGTTTTTGAAAGTAATTTATCTTGCACCTTTACTGAATGGCGGCCATTTTTATTTGACGGCGCCCTCCGATTTTTCAGTCTGGAGACAGCGAAAATTTGAATATCTCTGCACTGGGTTAAGTTACAACATTGCAATTGACATGATTGTTTTCATAAAAGTGTCCTCTACAACATTGACTATTACACAAAATGCCCTAAATTCAAAAATAACCAGTCAAAATGACCTCCAAAATTTGGTATCCAAATTTTTTAAAATCCACCTTTTAGGCCCAAAAATAACAAACAAGGAGTGACTTATGACAGTCTATTTTTTCCTTTACTTAGATATCATACACTAGTTGCCTCATATAGAGCAAGAACACTTACAAATGTTTCCTTAATTTTTTTGAATTTTTGAAATTTGAAAATTTTCATTTTTTGTAAAGTTTGAGGCTAGTTATCTCGGATGGGACTGAATATAAAAATATGATTTTTGCACTAATGTGACTAATATTCATTTGAGTGTACTATCTGTTTACGGCTCTTTCATTTGTGATAAAAAGTACAAAAACAGTAAAAATAAGAAAACATCAAACAAAACAAAAATCTTCTATATTTCTCATACTTTATGTGCAGAAAAATAAATTTTGCTTGATACTATATTTATGGGGTGGCCGAACCGACGTGAGGCGCTACGAAAGGATTCGATTGCATGCAGGACATGGAAGGCACTGGAAGACGAGAGGCCAGGGGTGGACCGCCTCTCCCACACCTTAGTCCGCCAATGATTACACATTTCATCCCGGGGGACATGGGATAATGACAGGATGGGCATCCAAATATTAACACGCCAAAACTGGATCTAACATCATAGCCGACCCTGCATGTGCGGGAACATGGGCAAAGAGAAAGTTCTTAAACAGGAATGTGAAATTACCGTGTAAGCCATACGATTAACCCTGTGGTACGAATAAGCTTTTGTAAGAAGTAGGTGAATTTTGTTATTTGGGTAGCAAGATAACTTCTGATGGCCGAAGAAAAGAAGATATAAAATGCAGAATGGCTATGGGAAGAAAAGCGTTTCTGAAGAAGAGAAATTTGTTAACTTCCAATATTAATTTAAATGTTAGGAAGTCCTTTCTGAAAGCATTTGTCTGGAGTGAAGCATTGTATGGGAGTGAAACGGGGACGATAAGGAGTTCAGATAAAAAGATGATAGACGCTTTTGAAATGTGGTTCTACAGACGAATGATGAACATTAGGTAGGTAGATCACATAACTAATGAGGAGGTGCTTAGCCGAATCGGGGAGAAAAGGAGTTTCTGGTATAACCTGACTAAGAGAAGGGATAGATTGCTTGGACACATTCTGAGACATCAAGGAATTATCCACTTAGCTTTAGAAGGAAGCGTGTGGGGTAAAAATCGTAGAGGGAGACCGAGGGAAGAATATAGTAAGCAGATTCAAAAGGATGTAGGTTGCCGTACATATTCTCAGATGAAGAGGCTTGCACAGGACAGGATAGCGTGGAGAGCTGCATCAAACCAGTCTCCGGACTGAAGACCACAACAACAACAACGTGAAGAATGCCACAAACATATATTGTTGCAGGCCCCGTGGAGAAGATACGCCACAGACAATGGGTAATTTCAAAAGATTTATTTTAAGCTGTTTTGTGGTATCGTTCCCAGCTTAAGATGGATAAGTTTGTTAATCACATTGATGTATTCGTCAGCAAATGTCGTTTGCTTCTGTGCTGCACAACAATATATCAGTATTTAGAGCACATACTGTGTGAAACATAGCAAAAACATACTAATGTATCTGCAACTGATTACACACAAAGTGAAAGTAATATACACCTGCATTTGTTCTAGGTGGCTACGTCACGTCTCACATCCGTCTTTACGTATTTCCAGGAGGATGGACTATGTGGATATGTGTGAGCAGCACATAAATTCTAAACAAACTACAGGTCGCAATATTCCTTACATCTGTTGTAGCCATAGGTATATGCCTTACACGAAATATTTTAGTTTATAAACACATGTCTGAGGCTGGAACTGACATGAGGAATATTGCGAGATGTTTCTATGTCAGAGTAGTTTGTTTGCAATATGTGTGCTTTTTACACTGTGTGTCTCGTACTGTAAAGCTAATGGAATTCAACACTGCCCGCTGGAACTTATAGTAAAAGTGTACAAAACGGTTTTGCTACATATCTTAGCAAATTCAGCTACATTTCAATGTTTTGGCTGAATACATATTACGTGTTGCAGAAGCGGACATACAAGTTGCTGACGAATACGCTAACTAAAAAATGTTTCTCATCTAAATATTGGAGCATTATTCAAAGTTTTTGTGAGTTGTTATGTTCTTCACCAGTGGCCATAAAGTTTAATAATATCGAACAAGGATAAAATAACACTTTTTCTTCTCTTAAAATACTGTAAACTACAATATTAATTCCATGCAAGTAAATAATCTCTGAACCGATCCAAACGGCTTGTTAATTCCAGATCATTCTGACGTCCTATACTGAATCCTATATTTCCAACTTATCTCCGTAGGAAGAGTGAAATATAAGTACTTATTCATATAATATAGGGAAGTAAAAGATAAAGGAGATAGCAATGAAATCATTTAAGTCCGGTACGGCTCTGTCCTGCTTACATAGCAGCTCGAATCAGTGCCGCATGAAGTATTTCGAAAATAAAGACACAGTTCCGGCTAACAGTATGATTTTCGCAAACTGAACAGGAAAGCTGTGTACCACATCATAAGTGTTTCCTAAACCCAGATTAGTTATTAAAAAAAACTCCTCGCTTTCAAGAATACTCATTAATAGAACTTTTCAGCATAACAGTGTGATATTCTACAATACTAATTGAATTAAATTGTTACTAACGTAGTATATCAGTAAAAGATACGATTGCTTATATCGTGCTTAACAACTAAATACCTACAATGTATCTTATTTTCCCACTCCCATGAACCACAGACATTGCCGAGGTGGGGTGGCTTGCGTGCCTGAACGATACAGATAGCCGTACCGTAGGTGCAACCACAGCGGAGGGGTAACTGTGGAGAGGCCAGACAAACGTGTGGTTCCTGAAGAGGGGCAGCAGCCTTTTCAGTAGTTACAGGGGCAACAGTCTGGATGATTGACTGAGCTGGCCTTGTAACATCAGCTAATGTGGCTTTGCCACACAGCTACTGCGAACGGCTGAAAGCAAGGGGAAACTACAGCCGTTACTTTTCCCGAGGACATGCAGCTCTACTGTATGAACGTATGATGACGGCATCCTTTCGGGTAAAATATTTCGGAGGTAAAATAGTCCCCCATTCGGATCTCCGGGCGGGGACTACTCAGGAGGATGTGATCATCAGGAAAGACAACACTGGTATTCTACGGATCGGAGCGTGGAATGTTAGATCCCTTAATCCGGTAGGGAAGCTAGAAAATTTAAAAAGGGAAATGGATAGGTTGAAGTTAGATATAGTGGGGATTAGTGAAGTTCGGTGGAAAGAGGAACAGGATTTCTGATCAGGCGAGTATAGGATTATAAATAGAAAATCAGTTGGCGGTATTACAGGAGTACGCATGATAATGAATAAGAAAATAGGAATGTGGGTAAACTACTATGAGCAACACAGGGATCGCATTATTGTAGTCAAGATAGATACGAAGCCAACACCGACCACAGTAGTATAGGTTTATATGCCAACTATCTCTGTCGATGATGAGGAGATCGAAAAAATATATGAGGAGCTAATGGAAATTATTCAGACAATTAAGGGAGAGGAAAACTTAATTCAAAAATGTTCAAATGTTTGTTAAGCTTATGGGACTTAACTACGGGGTCATCAGTCCCTAAACTTACAAACTACTTATCAACTACCTTATTCCATGCCCGAGGGGGGATTCGAACCCCCGACCGTAGTTGCCGTGCAGACCGTGACTGAAGCGCCTCAGTCTCCTCGGCCACCGCGGCCGGCGAAAACTTGTTATGGGAGACTGGAATTCGGTAGTAGGACAAGGAAGGGAAGGGAAGATAGTAGGTGAATATGGTTTGGGCAAAAGGAATGAAAGAGGAAGCCGCCTGGTTGAATTTTGCACGGAACATGATTTAATCGTAACAGACACGTGGTTTAAGAATCACAAAAGAAGGTTGTATACATGGAAGAGACCAGGAGACACTGGGAGAGACCAGATAGATTTTATAATGGTAAGACATAGATTTCGGAACCAGGTTTTAAACTGTAAGACATACCCAGGGGCAGATATAGACTCTGACCACAACTTGTTGGTTATGAACAGTAGGCTGAAACTGAAGAAACTACATAAAAGGTAGGAAAACAAGGAGATGGGACCTGGATAAACTGAAGGAACCTGAAGTTATTAAGAATTTCAGAGGGAGCTTTAGGCATATTTGACAGAAACGGGGGAAATAAAACAGAAGATTAGGCATGGGTAGCATTGAGAGATGAAATAGTGAAGGCAGCAGAGGACAAAATAGGTAGGAAGGCAAGACCTACAAAAAATCACAGGAGATACTAAATTTAATCGATGAAAGGAGAAAATATAAAAATGCAGTAAATGAAACAGACAAAATGGGGTACAGACGACTAAGAAATGAGATTGACAGGAAGTGCAAAATGGCTAAGCAGGAGTGGCTAGAAGGCAAATGCAAGGATGTAGAAGAATGTATAAATAGGGGAAAATAAATACAGCCCACATGAAAATAATAGAAGCAATTGAAGATTAGAAAAACAGCTCTATGAATATCAAGGACTCCGATGGAAAACCAGTTCTCAGCAAAGAAGGGAATGCTGAAAGGTAGAAAGAGTATATAGAGAGCCTCTATGTAGGAAATGAACTTAGCGGCAATATTGTAGAAAGGGGAGAAGAAGTAGATGAGGATGAAATAGGAGATACTATACTGAGAGATGAATTTGACAGAGCACTGAAAGACCTAAGTCGATACAAGGCCCCTTGGAGTTGATGATATTCCCTCAGAGCTACTGAAGTCTCTGGGAAAACCAGCCATGACAAAATTGTTTCACCTGGTGTGTAAGATGTATGAGACAGGTGAAGTACCCTCAGACTTTAAGAAAAATGTTATAATCCACATTCCAAAGAAAGTAGGTGCAGACAGGTGTGAAAACTACAGAACCATCAGTTTAATAAGTCATGGTTGCAAATATTAACACGAATTATTTACAGAAGAATGGAAAAGCTGGTAGACGCCGACCTCGGGGAAGATTAGTTTGGGTTCAGGAGAAATGTAGGAACTCGGGAGGTAATACTCGCTTTACGGCTTATCCTAGAAGATAGATTAAGAAAAGGCAAACCTAGCTTATGTAGATTTGGAGAAGGCTTTTGACAATGTTGATTGGAATAAACTCTTTCACGTTCTAAAGCAAGCAGGAGTAAAATATAGAGAGCGTAAGGTTATTTACAACTTGTACAAAAACCAGACAGCGGTTGTCAGAGTTGAAGGGCATGAAAGGGATGCAGTGGTTGGAAAGGGAGTAAGACAGGGTTGTAGCCTTTCTCCAATGTTATTCAATTTGTACATTGAGCAAGCTATAAAGGAAAGCAAAGAGAGATTTGGTGAAGGAATTATAGTTCAGGGGGAAGAATTAAAATCATTGCGTTTTGCCGTCGACATAGTAATTCTGTCAGATACAGCAAGGGACCTGTAAGAGCAATTGAACGGAATGGACAGTATGCTGAAGGGTGCATATAAGATGAACATTAACAAGAGCAAAACTAGGGTAATGGAGTGCAGTGTAAGAAAATCAGGTGATGCTGAAGGAATTAGATTAGGTAACGAAGCAATAAAGGAGGTAGATGAGTTTTGTTACTTGGGCAGTAAAATAACAAATGATGGTCGCAGTACAGAGGATATAAAATGCAGAATGGCAATGGATAGAAAAGCGTTCTTGAAAAAGAGAAATTTGTCAACATCGAATATTGATTTAAGCTTAAGGAAGTCCTTTCTGAAGGCATTTGTGTGGATTGTTGCCTTGTATGGGAGTGAAACATGGACGATAAACAGTACGGACAGGAAGAGGATTGAGGCTTTTGAAATATGGTGCTACAGAAGAATGCTGAAGATTAGGTGGGTGGATCGCGTAACTAATGAGGGGGTACTGAACAGATTTGGGGAGAAGAGAAATTTCTGGCATACCTTGACTGAAAGAAGGGACGGATTGGTAGGTCACATTCTTAGACATTAAGAAATTGTGAATTTAGCGTTGGAGGGAAGTGCGTGGGTTAAAAACCGCAGAGGAAGACCAAGAGATGGATACAGTAAGCAGATTCAGACAGATGTAGGTTGCCGTTTTTATGTGGAGATGAAGAGGCTTGCTCAGGGATAGGTTATTGTGGAAAGCTGAAGACAACAACAACAACAACCACTTATTTTCCGTCATCTGATTTTGATGAAATCATGCCTATATGTTGCCCCAATCTCAGGTCAAATTTCCGGTGAAAACCGCATAAAAATGTGTTAGTACTTTTTCTTTTTCTTTTAATACGTTTGCGAAACGTGTTAGAAATAGGCAGTCTTGATGGATATGATGTAGCTTACATCATACATCAGTTATACTCGCCATTTGAAACATTTATTTCATGATCATGCATATCTCTGGACAATGGGCTGAGGCATGAAAAGCTGAAATATAATAAGTATTTCCTTAATGAAGTAGAAATATCACTGAAAACAATTATTATTCTTACGGTTGGCTCTCTTTCCGTTGGGTGCACTATTGTCGCTCCAAGCGTGAGACTTAAACTTCGATAGCAGTTGTACATATACGTCAGACTGTGACATCAGTATGTAAATATATGGATTAAACACGGCGAGGATTGTATCAGTTTTATATTCATTGCGTTGAATCATATTTCGTAGAACATAGCAATCAAGAAAACGATTTTCAAAAATATGGTAAATTTGAACAGTCAAAGAGTAAGTAGTATTTTCAAAGGGTAATATTCCGATCGCTACCCCGAACTTCACACAAACACCCGCAGCGCTATCTATTAATTCTTTGCTGCATTACGCCGTTCTTTCCAAGCATGAAATACACCTAGAACTTCAAATTACGATATCTTTTGCTTTCCTGATCTGATTTTGATTAAATGAAGCCTATATGTTGTCCCAGGATATTCTCTATTTATCTGTGATACCCCCATGAATGTTCATGTAGTACTTTTGTAGTTTACTCTCTACAAATAGATACATGCGATTGCTTTGAGAGAAATTTTTAAATTGTGATATCTTACTTTTTTTGATCTGATTTTGTGAAATGAAGCGTTTCTGTAACCGCAAGATACTCTCACGTTTCCTGTGAAAAACCCCTGAAAATTCGTCTATTAGTTTTGGAGATGAAAGAGAAAGATAGACATGACGGTTGTCGATGAAAAACTTTAAATTGTGATGTTCTTCTTTCTGTGATCCGATTTTTATGAAACGAAGTCTATATATTGTCCCAAGGTACGCTGAAATTACCCCTTCCGAATTCGTAAAGTAGTTTTGGATAAGTGGTTTCTAATAGATGAACAGACAGACACAACAGTCTATGAAAACACTTCGCGATTCTATTTTAATGAAAGCATGCCTAGACCCTGCAGTAATCTTTGCTCATATTACCTGTGAAAACCGCATTAAAATTCGTCCAGTAGTTTTGAAGATTGAAGCGAACAGCGACAGGGCTACATTTACAAATTTATTGTTAGCATAGCTATGTTGTAGGGGAGACCGGGGCACATTTTCCATAGGGGCAAGTTTTCCAAATCCGTTTATTTTCGAAACAAACGGGTGGTAACCGGCGATACTGTACGAAGTAGCAACAAAGCACGCTTGATTTACGAAAGTTTCAGTGTTGTGCCAGCAGTCACAACGTCGGCAGGGCTTTTTTCGTCATTTTTGCAAATGTAAGTAAACTTTCACGTTTTTATTGAAACTTAAAAAAAAAAGAAAAAAAAAAACATTCTAGCGTTAAACTTATTATTTTGACATTGCACACACTAAAAGTGGGTTTCTTACTTCACGTAACTGTGCATTTGTTTTGTAAATAGCTTACACTGCTACTCATGGACGTAGTGTTATAGTTCCGAATACGGCGACGGGGCACGTTTTCCGAGTGCATATGGGGCACATATTCTATATTGCTTTGAGTCTTACGCCAAGTTAAAAGCAAATGAAACGTGGATACAGTGCACGAAATGCAAGAAATGGACGCATGGAGAGTGTACGAAAGGGAATGTTGCATTTTTTGTTTGCTTACATTGACAATCAGTATAAGTATTGTTAAAAAGTCTGTATTTGTAAAATATTTAAGTCACATATTTTGTAAAAGCATTAAATAGCATTTGTTTTTATTTAATGTGGCTATTTTTACTATTCTCTTTTGTAAATGTATTGTAAATTCATGATAAAAATACGTATTCAGTGAAATCAAGATAATTATCTCTGTTTGTTTTAACACTGAAAGTATAATTGGAATATTTCCCCCTGTACGTTTTAAGTTAGCTGGAAAACTTGCCCCGCATACGGGCCAAATTTTCCAACGGAACATGGTCAGACAAAACCATTTGCTACCAAGAATGATATTTACTATTTTCAAAAATATCTGTACAAGACTGTAAATAAAGGTGTAGGAAATATAATTATCCGCTGTTTACCGCAAAATCGATAAAAATAAGAAGTTCAAAAATAAAAATGTAAAATGGTGGAAAATGTGCCCCGGTCTCCCCTACAATTATAAAATTTTACAAGAATATATTGATTTGTATAAGTGCTGTATGTCGGTAAAATCTGTTGCGAATATGATTAGTAGTAACGAAGTAATAGATTAAAACGTGATGGGGCGGTTTTTCATGAACGTTACTCTTTACGTCCTCATATCTCATGAACTACATGTTGTACTGTGATACAATTTCGAACGTACATTCAGCTTTAAGTGTGTATTCTGTCTGCAAAATTTCCTGCGAATACAATTGGTAGTGTAGAAATTATAAATGTTCAAATGTTTGTAGAACTTATGGGACTTAACTACGGGGTCATCAGTCCCTAGTAGAAATTATAAATTGTAACGTTATAACGAATGCCATAGTTTTGCTCCATGAACAGCAGATAAGTAGTAAGCGAGAAACATTTTTCCTTTTTTTATTTTGATGTCGTTGTCTGCGAGAAAAGGTTTAATAAGGGTTTGAAATTATGTTTAAAGTTTGTTGCAAGTTGCCAAGTACTGTCATTCCATTACAGCGTATTTATAAAGTCTCAGCGCATTATGTAGCAGTTTTTTGCGATTCCTACTGTTCATGACGTTATATCTCCTGAACCATGTGTCGTACGTGGTTCGTACTCCTGAAGCAGTTGTTACCTCACCATTTTTGGTTGAAATCGGTCCAGTGGTTTAGAAGAAAATGAGCAGCATTATCGTTTGACGCAGCAGTTTTTCGCGCATCTCATTGTTTGTGACGCCATATCTCCTTACGTATGTGTCGTAGGTAATTCTTACCCCGACAGCGATTGTTGCCTGACAATAAAGAACATGTGTACCAATTTTGGTTGAAATCGGCCCAGTAGTTTAGGAGGGGATGTGGAACATACATACACACACAACCTATTTTATAAGATGTAAGATTAGGCAGACAGCTAAGATGTGGACAGTGCAAGAAGAGTAGAACAAAACAATCTCAAACTTGTAACATTCTTTTCCATGTCAATTTTTTTGCGTGATTTCATACAAATTGAATTTCAGTCTGAACTCACTAGCACAATGTAAGCTTGTTTATTCGTTGTGTAATATGTACATGAGAAGTAGAAAATATGTAGTAAGTAAAATGAGTGTAAATATCAAATATTTACATTCGTTTCTCACAGCGAGGCGCCATTTTTTGTAATATTGTTACAACCATGAATGTGGCATTTATGAGGTACCACTATCTAAACTTAAAACATAAGGAATTTGTAAAACATTAAAATGGCGAACCTCTTAGGGATCAAATAGGTTAATAGACATTAAATATTTTAAAGGTCCGCTGATGACTTGTTTCAGTGTTCCAACTGAAATTAAAGAAGTACTCATATAAAAAGAAGAAGAGAGAAAGAAAATAGAACTCAGAGGCTACTAAGTCCATATATAAATATTCAAGCATTCTATTCTGAAGTGGCTTCGGAACATATAAAACAAAATGATTTTATCTTTCCAAGTTACAATATTTTCAAAAGTTTTAAAGCTATAATCAGTGGCTAACATTTCATATTCTTCGTGTTCGTCCGACATATAGACTGCTTCTCACCAAGTGACCAGCGTGCTCTATTTAAAAATGACTATTATAGCCATAGAGGAACGGTACTCACTTTAGCAAAGTAGAAAATATCATGTTAATTGTGTTGTTTTCATGTCAGTTGTTAGATTGGCGTCTCTCTATTAAGAATAGGCAATAACATTTCACGTCACGCTGCTGCGTGAATCCGGCGTCGTCTCACAAAACATGGCGGCTGCCTGATGTCTGGCGAGTCGCGTGCAGTGCCACCTATCAGCAACGGACGGAACTCTACATAGCGCCGCAATCCAATACTCGTACGCCACAAATGTAACAACATAACTTTGCTACTTGTTGTTTGTGACTTTGATTTGCTACGAAATTCATCAGTGCTTTGATAATTTGTATTAAAACATAAGAACACATGGTGTGTTCCTGAATATTATTAAGTTCTCAAAAGCACTTAGATTACAATATTTACAGTTATATACCGTGAAATGAAAAGCAGGTGACAGGAAGGTACGATGTTGTGGAAGCCTATATATCCCCCTTACCAACAGCACCAACGACAACAACAGCAGCAACAATAACAATGAATGCTTCCATAGCGACTACTACCTTCCTTTTGCTTCCGCACAAAAATCGTTAATCTCTATCGTCTGTCTGTCAAGAGTAGCTTTCATCAATTACACAAAAGGACACCTTTAATTGCTTTCAAAATTGTCTTCGCATCACAAAATGTTGCGAAACGCTAACCTATACCGCCTCTCAATGGGTGTCATCAGTATAGCAAACATAAAGCAGCACATGGTAATTAAATCAACATGAAATGCTACTTTCCCTATGCAATTAGTCAAATTATGTTATATATTTTTATTTTCTATGTCATGGCTTGATTAGATTAGTACTTGTCCCATATCTAATGCATAGGACATTTCGTAATTTGTGCAACTTGTCTCTTTAATAAAAGTTATCTTTATATGATATTAAGAGACATATTCTCTTTTATTTTTTGCCAAATTACTATTACATCTAAAAGTCATCTACTGAATAGGAGGAGTTGTCATTTAAAAATTCTATTGGTGTTGGCTGTCTGTCAGACTTTTGATGCTACCTGGTAAGTGGCCAAACACTTTTGTGGCAGCATAATTCACTCCTTTTTCGGCCAAAGTTAAATTTAACCCTGAATAGTGCAGATAATCTTTTACTGGTGTCGTTATGTACGCTGCTATTACTTTTGAATTGTGTTGAAATATTAACAACAAATTTCATAAGTGAAAATATATGAGGCTGCTGTGAAGAGCCCTAGTTCCTTAAATAAATGTCTGCAGGGCGATCTTGGGTAAGTTCTGGCAATTATTCTCATTACGTGCTTTTGTGCAATGACTCTTTTTACTCCGTGATGAATTACCCTAAAATATGATCCATAAAAAGAAGTGAATGATAATAGGCAAAGTAAGCTCTTTTAATGATATGTCTATAACCAAAATTAGCGATAACCCTAATAGCACAAGTAGGTGAAAACGCTTCAGCATTCTATTTATATTTCTCATCAATGCACACACCTATTCACGAGAAAGCATGGTCATGGAACTAGTCAAAACATGAAACTGTAACAGAAGCAATATACTAGATGAGATGAAATGTATAGCAATTCTATACAGATAAGCCTTTAGTGTCATTAAAAGTATCAACAACTTAAGCAGGATTGTACTTCATTTCTTACTTTTTGACAAAAGTTTCTCGACAGACAAGCCACGAGGAAATTCTTTAGTTTGGACTTGAAACCACCTGTGTGACTGTTTAATTCTTGCAGTAGCTTATTGAAAATGGGTGTAGCAGGAAACTGCACAAGAGTAAAGGAGGTGTAATCCAAATGCAGATTGTTTTCTGCCTATTATTAACCGTGTGAAAGCTGCTAACGCTCAGGAAAAAGTTAATAACGACAACAAACGAGATTACAGAAAATATGTATTGACAGACGAATATCAGAACTCCCACATAAAGAGTTCAATACTTGCTCCAACCTCCAGTTTCTGAGCGGAAAATTCCTTTTGATACAGAAGAGTCCCCCCCCCCCTTCCCAAAAAAATAACTAAATAAATACAAAATAAAACCCATTAGTCATATGCAAAGTCTTTTGTGTTGAACTATCGCTTATTTCAATACTGTTGTAATGCTAAATAGAGCATCATTTAGACTTTGAACAAGGACGTGAACAGGTCACTATATGAGTGCCTAGGAATTAGAACTGATCAATCTAATCACATGACATGCTATATAATTGAAATGTTATTTCTGTTGAATTTTGACTTAGAAACTGTAAAAAGTGCATCATGGCACGAAGCATCCATTTAATCTCTAATAGCCATGAAACTACATATTGAACTTCACTGTTTCACACCGTCTCAAAATTGCGAACAACATCCTTCACTACCAAATTGCAGTTATCAGTAAACAGAAATATTTGAATACGACCTGTAATAGTCATTCTCAATACTATGGGGAATTGCCTCCTACTGTAGATGTTTATAGTAAAGGTGAAGCAATTGAGCCACACCCCTTCATCAGTAACAGTGCAATTTATACAGAAATACTTTGTGGTCAACAAAATCAAAAGTCTAGTTAGAACAAAGAAAATGCCTATAATTTGCAATCTTTTATTTAATCCTTCTAGTGCCTCATGGAGGAAAGATAATATAGCACTTCCTTTTGTTAAAAAACTTCTAAAACCAAACGGTTTATTTTACAACAAATTATATGAACCAAAATAATCAATAATCCTTGAAGATACACTTTATTCAATACTTTAACAAACAATGATGTAATTTTCTACATTATCCCTTATTTCTTAGTATCTTCAGTTCTGAGTACTTTAATCAATCGGTAAACTGACCACTCCAAATGTAAAAATTACAAATATGGCTAAGTACCAGGTTAACATTTGCAGTACAGAACTTTAGTATTCTGCTACATACCCATCATATCGATGACAGTACTAAACCTTTAGTGATTTAATTATTTACTCAATTTCATCTTTGTCAATACCAGGGGGATTATTTCAAATAAGTCTTGGAGAGCTATTTTCAAAGACAGTTATATACTTATGTGTAGGAGCTAAGGTTATGTTTAAGTCACCTGCAATATTCAGAAAATGATTGTTCTACTTACTTACGTACTTTCCGTGTCCGGAACTAGACTTCTAACTTCCAAAAATTAGCAGCCGATATGGCTTTGTCAATAGCCTCCCATAAGTCTTCCATTGTATAGGGCTTTTCTAAATATGGACAGGAATTGTTCCACTGTATTTACATCTGACTTATCACTATCAGAAGAAATTCCATTACTGAGACAATGAGTCGATATCCTCAATCCGGTGCTGCTGACCTTCACTTAATTTTATGTTGAGAATTAGCTATTCTTTTTGGGTACCGCATATTTTTTAAGAACGTTACCACACTGTTTGTAATAGGCTACTGAAACTCAGTTGAGAATGCTTGTAACCTTAAATACCTACCTTGTTCTACATAATTTTCTCATCTTCTTTACCAGTCACCAAGGCTGCCTGTTAGTTGTAGTGCTCTGGTATGAACGTTTTAACGTAGAGCAGCTTTTAAATAGCATGAGAACTGTATTGTGGAAAGTATTACACTTATTGTCTAGCTTATCAGCACTACAAACATCTTGCCACTCTCGTTCCTGAATGAGGTTTCAAAAGACGTCTAACCCAACTGAACTGCTTTTATAAATAATTTATTGTTATTTACAACGTATGTTTTATTACAAAACGACTTTTTTTTAATTTTTTGCATAAAGGCTTTTCACTTTTCTGCTAACTGAATGCCCCTCTATTCATAAAGAACAAACAAAAATATGTTGTATATGGTTGTGTTGCTATTTCACTACACTTTCGATAGAAAGAATACTGTTTGCATCAGATGACAGGAAATAAGGAGTATACCAGTACCCTTTTTCTTGCAAAATCACTTACACTATTAATGTTGAAATCACCATATACCACTATTTACCATGTACAGCTAATTTTAGTTTTTCCTTTAAAGTGAACGTAGAAATGTTTTGAAATCAGAATTAGTGGACCTTTAAATAACAGCAATTGGAATTTTAGTTCCATTAAATTCAACCACTCCTACACAACACTGAAATAATTTTTCCACCCAGTGTTTTGAAACATCGCTGGACTTAAATGGAATGCTGTTTTCCACGTATACGGCCACTTCCCCATACCGCAAAGAACTCCCAGAAAAACAGACAGCTAACCTGTATCTCAGTAAAGAAAGCGTTTAAATTATCACTTTATTTGACAAGTTCTCTGAAATACTATCGACATTTGTGGGCGGCTCACTAAATGTAACACCCGATATATTTCCACGAAATATTTTAAACTCCTCATTACTTGAATGCCAGAACTTTATCAAAAGTGATTCCTCTGTTCAAGAGGCTTCCTTTAAGCAGGAACAGCTGTCAGCTACTTTAGTCAAAAAAGGTGCAGCTACTACAGTTGTCACCTATAAGCTTTGCCAACTTCCCCTTCCCGCATCCACTGAAATGCAGATACGCCTAGAGAAACCCATCGTGTTGAAAGACTATACTGACACCACTATAGTTTGAGCCATGCCCTTTGCCATCGGCGCCTTCCCAAGCCTGACAGCTGTATTACGGTAAGGCTCATGCTGCTGTCTCGGGGTGCAGCGGTGGTGGGGAGTCTGGTGCATCGAGTAGGACACCTCAGGTGTCTCATGCTTCGCTCTCTGTCCCTGCTACTGAGGCACAGTTCCGGTGTACCGGACGTGGTCGAGCCGCCCTCTCCGCAAGGGGAGTGGCGGGTTGTACGGCGTTCGCGTCGCTCGAGGCGGAAGGCCAATGTGGAAGCTGGACGTCCGTCCACGCCCGTTCGTCCTGTGAGTGAACGTGTGGCCACTCCTTCAGCAGGGTCCGAGCAGGTGCACGGGGGGAGGGGATTTTTAGTTATTGGGAGCTCCAATGTTAGGCGCGTGATGGAGCCCCTTAGGCAGATAGCGTCGAGATCCGGAAAGAAGTCCAACGTGCACTCGGTGTGTCTGCCGGGGGTCCTCATCTGAAATGTGGAGGCGGCGTTGCCGGCGGCTATCAAGGGTGTGGGGTGCGGTTGACTGCAAGTCGTGGCTCACGTCGGCACCAATGACGCCTGTCGCTTGGGTTCCGAGGACATCCTCAGGTCCTACGGGTGGCTGACGGAATTGGTGAAGGCTGCTGCCCCCGCACGTGGGGCGCAAGCAGAGCTGTCGATTTGTAGCATTGTTTCCAGTGTTGATCGGGGTCCTTTGGTTTGGAGCCGAGTGGAGGGTCTGAACCAGAGGCTTCGCCGACTCTGTGGCAGTCATGGCTGCAGATTTCTGGATCTGTGTTATCGTGTGGGAACTGTATGGTGCCCCTAAATAGATCAGGGGTGCACTACACTAAGGAAGCGGTTACTCGGGTAGCAGAGTACTTGTGGAGTGCACAAGGTTTTTTTTAAGCTAGGTGCTAACTCTAATGAGCACTCGCCTGTCAACATTCAACGCGAATTCAGGCCACGTTCGGCTCAAAAATTCGAATATCAAAATATTAGCCGTGAACTTACAAAGTATTAGAAACAAAGTTCCCGAATTTGCCGCACTGCATGGAAATTATTGTCCTCAGATAGTTTTAGGCACCGAAAGCTGGCTAAATCATGAGGTGGCAAGTTCCGAAATATTTAGCGAGGCGTGGAATGTATATCGGAAAGATAGATCGGATACAAATGGAGGAGTGCAAGGCGTGCATTGTGCGTAATAAGGTAAGTTAACGACGATGTAAAACGCCAACCAAATGGGCCACCCGAGTTTTCCGGCACTAGCTATTATCTGACTTTTTTTAAGTCACGGAATATTACTCTGGCGATTATGATGTGAGAACTGCTAACAATGACGCTGGGCCGCGGTGCAGTAGCCGAGCGGTCTAAGGCGCCTCGCTGCGGAGCGCGTGGTTGCTCGCCGTCGGAGGCTCGAGTCCTCCCTGGGGCATGGGTGTGTGTGTTGTCCTTAGGTTACTTTACCTTAGTTTAAGTAGTTTGTAAGCTACGGACTGATGGACCACGCAGTTTGGTCCTATAGATTTACATACATTTGAACATTTTGAACAATGAGGCAAGAGAACATTTCCAACTGGAGCCTTTGCCGTAGAAGTCTTGCAAGAGTTATGAGTTGACATAGTGGCGGACTTAAGGCTGTCGGAAGCCCGAGGTGGCGGCAAAACAAAATGAGGTCCCCCGTCCACTTGGAAATACATGTATTATTATAAAAACTTTTGAGGTTTGGAGGCCGCCCAGGACGAGAGACATGGGACACACTGAAGAAAAAAATAGCTTCCTAGATCTGGAGGACCCTGAACGAGAGAACCAGCATCGTAGACAACTGATGTAGTATGTCCAACTTGTATGGCAAGTCTCCGAAAGGACCATCCCGTACTCGGAAGACTACAATTTGACCCCTTTCAAATTCGCTCAGTTGGCTGTACGAAGCATCTGTGGGCCCCTGCTGCATGGCGCCTGTTTGCTTCAGACGCTGATTTTATAATTAGGCTTATGGCTGATTAACATCTCCTATTAGTGGGAACAAAGAGATGGCGTTCTGGTAGCTAACTAAGAGTTGGCGGGGGTCGTTCAATCTATTATCAGTACATCTACTATCCCCCAGGCGGCACTGGCCGTCATCGGGCTAAAATCGACGTCGTATTCAAGGTTTACACATTTTTACCACCAGTATATATTTCCCCTTGTATGTGAATTAAAAATGTTGAGTTTATTGTAGGTATTATATCTTCTGGGTTGTAAGGCCGTGTTCTTGGAATCTTGTTCGGACTTCTTCGGGGGCTGTCCGTCAGTTGAGTCTTGCCGACTGACGGGTCAGGGGTCTGAGAGTTTCTTAAATCCCGTCTAAACGGGGGCGTGCCTAAGATCCACGTGATAAGCAGAGATGATTCTTGTCAAAGATAAAGTTATACGATCGAACCATGTCAAAGATAAAAACAGTCATCGATTCGTTGAGTTTCATAGTCTTTTCTTTTCGACTGATAATTTCAATCGAAAAGACTATGATACTCTACGACATATGGACTGTGGCTCTGCAGAATCGATGACTGTTTTTATCTTTGACATGGTTTGATAGTATAGCTTTATCTTTGACAAGGATCATCTCTGCTTATCATGTGGATCTTAGCCACGCCCCATTTTGGACGGTATTTAAGAAGCTCTCGGACCCCCGACCTGTCAGTCGACAAGACTCAACAGGCGGACAACCTCCGAAGAAGTCTGACGCAGCATCAGACGAAACGTTAGGAAGCAGCAAGATTTCAAGAACACGGCCTTACAACCAGAAGATATAATACCTACAATGTCAACCGGTAGTGAAATCCTACACTCTGTTATTGATTTTACATCATTTTACGTTATTTTATCGCTACTTTTCAGGTCGTTCTCTGACAGTTTTGTAGATATTTCAGGCCTTAGATATCTTGGGTCCTTTTGACATCCTGACTAGAAGCACCTGGTCCCAGTGGCATCCCCTCGCCGGCGCCCCAGACTCCGCTACAGAGGAAAGCGCCATCGCAGATACAAAGGTGCTCTGGAAGTACGGTGCACCAACTTACCAGATGCCAGCCCACGAGAAGGCTCCCACGGCGACCGAGATGGTGAGGCACGCCATGATGTCGGAGACCCTGGTGGCGTAGCTGGCTAGGATCATGGCCACCGTCTCTATCACGAACGCACCACATATGAACACTTTTCGTACCTGAAAATAAAGCAGAGTCTCATTACGTTTCCTATAGTTTATTACAATTCGAGCGAAACAAATAGTGACGAGCATCGATCGTCTGTAACACTGACAAACTTGTAATAATATGAAAACTGTGGAAACAATCGAAATCTCTCTTGTGAATGAAAATGTTGAAACCTCACCTTGGAGTACAGAGCAACATTCCGTGACTGCTCTACACTACACACTTAACTGCTTAGCAAAGGTTCATACAATCACTTATACACCATTTTCTCGAGCATCTCACTGTCGAGCTGCTCGCCGGAAAAACAAACATTTAAATAAAGATAAGAATAACAGTCTAGTTCGCAAAATTTTACAATTTATTATTACAGGTAACCGGGTTCGAACAAAGATTAGATCATCTACAGCGACAGGTCTAAATATGGTCTAATCGTAGATCGAAACCGATTACCTGTAATAATAAATTGTAAAATTTTGCGAACTAGACTGTTATTTTTATCTTTAAATAATTATAAGTTCGCTGTTTTTTTTTTTTTTTTTTTTTTTTTTTTTTTTTTTTTTTTTTAAAAAAAAAAAAAAAGAGACTTTGTTTTCCAAACGGATAAACATTTGAATATTTCAGCGTGAAATTAAACTTATCTGCTTCATTACAATAGTAACAGATTGCAATTTCAGAAAAAGACATCTAGCCCAAGTCTCGTATCATACACATAACATCATCTCCACTATATTGGAATGGTTCAAAAATAGATGTCCTGCCTTTAAATTTTTCACAGTTCTTCATAAATCCTCTCTGGCTAGAATCGCATATTGCGCAGTATTATTCAAACAATCCAACGACTGTATCATAGGCAGTCTATTTTAGTAGACTTTTTGCATCTTCCTCCTGTTACGACAATGAAACGCAGTCTTTAGTTCCTCTTCCACACAATATTTTCTCTTAGTCTTTACTTCCTCTTCGACACAATATTTTCACTATGTTTTTAGTTGAAATTACAAGCTTTAATGCGTTTTACATATCTTGAAGACGAAATTTCACTCGCCTTAATCGATCAAATCAGAAACCGCTCATGTGCGGATTTTTAGCAAAATAAGATAATGGCGGATTCTGTATCTCTGAAGGTAGCGACATTAATTGAGACAAAAATACTTCCTGTCCACAGAACGGTTTCGATGTCATAAGATGGTAAATTTTAGTGTTTCATATCCAGTGACATGAGGCGTTTCTACGTAAAATAAGCAGAAATATCATACTTACACTGTCACAGGAACTTCAACATGGTCAAGAGAAAGATAAAGAAGACTTACCGTATCTATACTACTAGTGAATATACAGAACTTATTCTACAGTAAAATGTGCAAAATAAGTTTGAAGTGAAAATGTAAGAAACTTCTGATAATAAAATATAAATGACTTTTTTATGGTGAAATCAAAGGAGCTAATGTGACATCAGAGAAATTTAAATGTTTCACAATACAACCAGTTTGTGTTTAAGGAAAACATGAGAAGTAGAGTGACAGCAAAGTCCTCCACTGATGAGCTCGTAACTTCTACGTTCAACGTGTCAAAAGGAGTTTCTCCTGTTCATTCTACATCAAGAGCTTACAATGGGAATACGAGTGTCACAAGTCGAGAGAAAATGAAAGACTTTTATGCCCAGATATGTGGCTTCCCACACACAGAGAAACGTGGAGAGGATTGTGAATATGTGCAGAGTATGAGCAGAAACGCCTCATGTCCAGTAGCTATTTATATTAATATTTCGGTTCCTATAATAGACATGTGCAACATTTTTTGTCTAGGAACACATACCACATTGCTGAAAATGCGAAATTCTTTTCAACGATTTTCAATTACTTTTTCTTCTAATAATCACATTTTTGCTTCTTCTGAAAAGTTTTTGCTGCAGTCGTAGCAGTTTTTTCTTCATCATGTCCTAATGTAGCCATCACCATAGAGGCAGTTTTTATGTATTTCATTATGATATTGTATCACCTGAAGCTGAATTGATAGCTTACATTGACTCCTTTTTAACAAATGATTCTTTTACATAAGTTGAGTTGCTACGTGAAAAACAAGAATAACTCTCCAGTTTTACATTCAATTATTTCGGGATTACCTGTGTGTTGGTAAGAATATTTCGATTTTGAAGCAAGTCCGCTAGGTGGCCAGAGAACTGCAGGAGGGCAGCCATAATGATGTATGGAACCGCAGAGAGCCCTCCAGATTTCTCCAGACTGAAGGAGTGAACGTCTGCAACACACCGATGTGCCAAATCAATGATTAATATACACGAAGTGGTTCAATACTTTAGTCGACACGAAAATTAAGTTTTTGCGATACTACTTAATGCTGTATTAATTACAAGTAGGAAATCTTTTATTAACTAAAGAAAACAAACATAAAAATTTTAAATTATTTACGTGTTCTGGAAGCGAAAACTCGGTGAATTGTCTGCAGAACCGAATATCCGTGGACAAAATGTAATAGTACATTGATGGCATATCATACCGTAAACTACGGAGAACGTTATTACCTATGTTCGAACATGTTGTGTGTGAACCTTTGATACTTCAGGTGTCTTGGATAGCCCTTGGCCTAGTGATTATTTGTATGTACGTCAGAAGTACTGGCAAGATGTAGTTCTCGTACAGCACAGCGTCCAAATATAAATATTACGCACTTCCTGCAGACCAGCCAAAAAGCAAATCAGTTGCTTTTTGCACATTAGTTGCGTCCTAGGATGGTTTTCACACGGCTTATAAAAGCACCATTTATTCATTGGATGTTCCTCAGAAAACCATGATTTTCGGCTGTAACAAATTGTACGAACGACCATTTCTACACAATGTATTCACTGGAAATCGTCGACCTTATTACCATACGTTCATACGATTATCTTTTCAAATTAATTTTTAAATATTTTTGATATCTTTATCCGTTATCGAAACCCAAAGCTTCAAATTCGCCATACTTACGCGGAAAATTACAAAAATCGACTTTTACCCGTTTTTACAGCATGGAAAGCAAATTTTTAAACAGTTAACCATAGCATATGGATAAAATTTTAGCAGTATGTTCTTTAGACATTTCTCTAGAAACGCCATTATCCAGATTTCGAGAATCTTAAAGATACGCTCTAAAACCCATGACGTTTGTGAACCGAAAGTACCAATTGTACCGAGACAAGGCGTTCGGGCCGCTTTGAAACTTACCATCCAATTTCAAGAAAGGTACTCGACGAACATTAGTGGCTTTTGCATATCATAACATGGTATCTTTTCCCAATAAAAGATTGATTTTATTTTCATTATTCGCTGCAGTTACCGTGTAGCGTCAGATTACATATTGCAACATAATTTAAATTTCTTTTCTACTCATGAGCCACAATTATGCAGTATTCATTGAATGATTTCACTACCATTTGACTACATTATTTTATTCTTTTTAATCACAATCCGGATTTGGACTTCAGAACCATTTTCTGAGTACACTGTAAGGGAACTGACATAAAAATAAAATTTATAACAAATTTTTACATTACAAGAAAAATAATAGGCACTGAAAATTGCATGTAATTAAATACATCCAAATGTAAAGCACCTAATATCTGCCCTATGCGTAAACTGCTAATGTAATCAAATGGTATGAGTTGCAATTTTTGGTTCCATTGATTAAAACGGATTAAGTTACTACCTTTGAACTATAGATTTATACAATTCTAGTAATAAGATACACATGCGTTTATATTTTGTATTTTTCTTGATTTCTAGACAATATTGGACACACTCATAAAAATGCAGAAATTTGTATATACACTTGAATGTTTTCAGCAATAAACATGTAAACTGTGCTTTGCAAGTCTGTCACATACAATTTTGGTTTGCTTACATTTCATATAAAGATTAGTCCCAAAGATATTCGAAAACTATATGACATAGGAACCCACCTTATAACACTTTCGAGGTCTATACAATGCAACTTTGACATAGACGATCATTGTGTGTTTCTCATTATATGCAACCATGAAAGTGCTGTAACTTAGCTGGTGCTCAAGTAAGGATGGAATGCTAAATGAGTACTCTACGACGCTCACTCTGTATCAATGCTTGGGATCATTGGTTGGTCTTTTACTCATTTGCGATTCACAGGGTTGTGCATATGCAAACCAATTACTCTTAAAAGTGACGACTTGGTTACCTACGTATAGCAAAAATTCGTATAATTTAAGTAAAATAAGTAATACTGTATTTAATTTCATGCAGTTTTGGGTGCCTATACGTTTTCTTGTCATGACTTTGCAATTGATTGATTTCAGCTCATATATAGCAGAGTATGAAATTCAGGGAAGATATCGAAATTTTATTTGTAACTAGCTATAAAATCCGGTATTGCCTGGGTATATACTTTCCTTCCTGCATACATCTCTTTCTCGCCACCTCACTTCCTGTCCATTCCCTGCACTCCTTTACAACTCCTTCTCCATATCTGTTCCACCTCCATCTCTTTATCCTACAATAATACAAGTTTGCAGATTTGTAGAGTGTAATATTAGGAATCTGTCTGCGATAAATAAATAGTGGATGAATGAAGTCTCATAAATCACGCATCGCGTGATGGGAAAGTTTTTGTGACTCATTGTTTACGACGTCATATCTCCTGAAGTGTGTGTCGTAGGTAGTTTTTAAATCCTCAGCGACTGTTGTCTGATAATAAGCAATATGTGTACCAAATTTAGGAGAAGTGTAAAAATTGCGTATGATGTAGCAGTTATTCGGAAATTTAATTGTTTATGACATCATGTCTCATGAAATAAGTGTCGTACTATGATGTAAATTTGAAGGTACATTCAGTGCTATAAGTTCCCAATGTCTGCAAGATATGTCGTAAATGGTGTTAGAAGTAAAGACGTAATAAATCGAAACCTCATGGGTGATGATGCGGTTTTTCGTGAACCAAATTGTAATGACTTCATATCTCATGAACTGTCAAACTGTGATATAATATCGTAGGAACATTCAGTGGTATGTTTGTGTACTGTCTGTGAAATGTTTTGCCAATACAATTTACAGTGAAGAAGTAATAACTTGTAACGTCATGCCAAATGCCGTGTATACAGGGTGTTACAAAAAGGTACGGCCAAACTTTCAGGAAACATTCCTCACACACGAACAAAGAAAATATGTTAGGTAGACATGTGTCCGGAAACGCTTAATTTCCATGTTAGAGCTCATTTTAGTACTTCTCTTTAAATGTAAATTGAAATATTTCGTGCAGACAATTGTCAAAATACCCAATTCTTTCGTTAGTATGTACTGTACTTCCTCCATTCGCCGCCATACTCATTGCTTTACAGTACTAGCAACAAGCACATCAGTACGTAGCATCAACTGGTTAGTTTCATCACGAACGTGGTTTTGCAGTCAGTACAATGTTTACAACATATGGTTCATGCAGGATGGAGCTCCTGCACATTTCAGTTGACTTATTCGTACGCTTCTCAACAACAGATTCGGTGACCGATGGATTGGTAGAGGCGTACCAATTCCATGGCCTCCACGCTCTCCTGACCTCAACCCTCTTGACTTTCATTTATGGGGGCATTTGAAAGCTGTTGTCTACGCAACCCCGGTACCAAATGTAAGAGACTCTTCGTGCTCGTATTGTGGACGGCTGTGATACAATACGCCATTCTCCAGAACTGCATCAGGGATTCCATGCGACGGAGGGTGGATGCATGTATCCTCGCTAACGGAGGACATTTTGAACATTTCCTGTAACAAAGTGTTTGAAGTCATGCTGGTACGTTCTGTTGCTGTGTATTTCCATTCCATGATTAATGTGATTTGAAGAGAAGTAATAAAATGAGCTCTAACATGGAAATTAAGCGTTTCCGGACACATGTCCACATAACATATTTTCTTTCTTTGTGTGTGAGGAATGTTTCCTGAAAGTTTGGCCGTACTTTTTTGTAACACCCTGTATACATTATGAATACCGGAAAAGTTGTGCCGGCCGCGGTGGCCGAGGGGACTGAGGCGCTTCAGTCACGGTCTGCACGGCCACTACGGTCGGGGGTTCGAATCCCACCTCGGGCATGGATATTTGTGCCGTCCTTAGTCTTAGCTAGATCATAAGTTGTTTGTAAGCTTAGGGACTGATAACCCCGTAGTTAAGTCCCATAAGTTCTACAAACATTTGAACATTTTTTGGAAAAGTAGTAGGCTATAAATATTTTTTCCATTCATTCAAAAGACTGTATGTCACATCATATTCTCTTTAACAAAACTGGCACGGTCCAGATCATTACGGAATCTCGTATTCAAAATCTATGGAATAAGTATTAACCTAATCAAATCCAAAGGAGAAAGTGGCAGAGCCACATACGTAGACCGTGCCGGTGAAACAGGGGTGCTGTGTGTATAAATTTCATTTATGTGAGAGAACGGATAAAAACCTTTAGCCTGCTGTGTGTTAAAAGAGCGCTAATATGTTCACATTCAGAAAGTTTTGGCGAGGACTGAATGACGACTCAGTCAGCGGGTTACCCACTTTTCTTTCAGTCTTTTAGACACGAACATATTTGCATTTTTTACGCTTCTACAGTTGCATATTGCAGCTGGTTTAAATCTATTGTAACTATATGGGATAAAATCTTTTTCTTGGAGTAATTCTCGCATGAAGATGCGCAGTACCAGAGTGAACTAGTATTTCAACAACGAGATGTGGAATAACCGTGTAACGAGATAATGACGCCGTTCCGACCACTCTGCAGAAGTTCTGTAGGGAAACCCTTACATATACTTTATGGTGCACCAAAAAAGGTTAGCACGCATAGGTTATCTGACAACCTTACAGGAAAGTGCGATGCTATAGAATAATGCTAAACGTTAAGCTGCGTGGGAACGACCGTGCGGTTTAAGGCGCCGCTCCCCGACGGAGGTTCGAGTCTTCCCTCCGGCGTGTGTGTGTTGTTCTTAGCTTAAGTTAGTTTCAGTTTCGTTCCTTGGCTTTACAAACATTTCAACATTTGTTACAAGAGTTATTGGGTACATAATTAAGAGGCAAGGAATCGAATTGACTAGAAAAGAAATTTACAGTACAAATTGATTAAAAGAAAAGTACAAAGAGTCGTCAATTTGAAAAAGAAGAGAAATGTGAGTGTATGGCTTCTCAAGAATATAACTAAATTATTGCATTGCTGTTAAACTTGTTAACTACTGTCTTCATAATTCACCAAATTGTCTACACTGCGCCTCTTAACCAAAATGTAAAAAAAGAAAAGAAGGCACGTTTTCGCATAAGAAACTAATGTAGTAAAAGTAGGGAGTGTAAGTTGCGCTGACAGTTAGGCGTACCCTTCATGTAGGTGGGGAGCTGAGTGAGTAGCGTGTAGAAGCCCCAGTTCTCAGTGAAGTGCGCGAATAGCACGGCCCACACTGGCGGCGACGTCAGGAACTTCAGCCACGGAGTCTGGACGTTCTCCTGTCAAACAAAATAGAAACGACGTGAATGATCTCCTGCACAATAAGGTATGAACTTATAGTAAATTAGCTTAAACCCGCGGCTTCGCTCGCGTATTGGTTGATTATGATAGAAAAGCTATCTTTCAGTAGTGTGATATTTATTTATTGTTACATTTCCTTATTTGTATGCTTATCCTTACAGAGAAAGAGCTGAAGACATTGCATAACGCGTAGACCAAAGATATGGTCTGTGGCATCACGTTTCGCTGTATGTAACCTCCTTGCTATAGAGTCGCAAACGTCATCGTTGACCTACAGTCCGATTTTTTTTAATTTGACGACTTTCAGCCACCATATCTTCCCTATCGCCATGGAACTGCTATGGTGTACAACGGGAGACTTCTGACAACAATTACACACAGATCATTCGTTTGGGTTCTGTAGTTTTCGCTGCAGTGCAAAATATTAACACACACACACGTAGAATTTTATATACCCGATAACTTTCCATTCCAATATACTCCACCCTTTTATCATTATCAGCCCTCAAGCAACAATGCAACCAATAAAACCATTTTCAAAGAGTAAATATAATTTTCAAATTGTTCCGCATTTTGCGTTATATTCTTCAAATTACTAAATATCTATCAGATCGCTATAAAACTGTGCCTACAACCTTCCTCTGGTATAAATTAGTAACTGTACAAATATTTAAGTCTCTGCGTCTTGTCGTTCGGACGTGATAAGTGTACACCGAACAGACATTCACATTAATATATATAGATAGATAGATAAATAGCTATCCGATCGCCATAGAGCCGTGCCTAAAGCCTTCCCCGGGTAGACACTAGAACTGTACAAATTTTTAGCTCTTTATGTCTTGTGGTTCAGACGTGATAAACGTACACCGAACAGACATTCACATTTATAGATATAGATTTACAAAAGACTTTTTCATAGGAAAATGCCACTCATCCGTAATTCACATGTTATGGTCGATGTAAGAGATTGTCTGACATGTTGGTCATCGATTATTATCAAATATTGCATTTACGGTCAATAGGGTCGTCGAAGTGCTCCTCCAGCGCATTAAAAACTCTGCTCCGAGCGAGCTCCGCCTTGAATGAATCACGTCTTGTCGAAATTAGCGTCATTTTGGATAATGGAGATGAAATCATCTTCCCATACCTCCATGTACCGTCCAGTAGTCACGTGTCATCAAGAACTATCGCACCGATTATACCGTGACCGGACAATGCACACCACACAGTCAAACGTTGAGGGTGAAGAGACTTTCCTGTTCTCCGTCCCTCAAATGAGCCAGTTTTGCTTATTCGCGAACCCATCCAAATGAAAGTAGGCTTCGTCGGGAAACCACACCACAATGAGATGCGCATACTGATTCCCACCAAGCCCCCCGGCCACTCGTGCAGTTTAAACGTTCTAACGCAACCATTTACAAATTATGACGATCATATTTCATACAGTTGCTGTGGTCTTCAGTGCGAAGACTGGTTTCATGGAGCACTCCACCCTAGTCTGAGCAAGCCTCTTCATCTCCTCATAAGAACGCCAACCCTCAACCATTTGAATCTGCTTACGGTATTTGTCTCTTGGTCTCCCTTTTACCCCATGCACTTCTCTCCAATGCTAAATTCACAATTACTGATGTCCAAGAATGTGTCCTATCAATCGATGCCGTCTTCTAATCAAGGTATGCCAGAAATTCCTTTTCTCCCCAATTCTGATCATTAATTACGCGATCCATCCACCTAAATCGTCAGCATTCTCGTGTAGCACCACATTTCAAAAGTCTTTATTCTCTTCCTGTGTAAACTATTCACCGTCCATGTTTCACTCCTGTACAAGGCAATACTCCACACATATGCCTTCAGAAAAGACATCCTTACCTTTAAACAGATATTCGATGTAAAATACTTTTCTTTTTCAAAAACGCTTTTCTCCGAACTGGGACCATCGTGAGTTATTTTACTGCCCAAGTAGCAAAACCCATCTCCCACCTTATTGTTTTGTTACCTTAATTCCTTCAGCATCGCTCGATTTTCTTACATTCCACAGTCCTTATTTTCATCTTGGCAATGTTAATCTTACACCCCTATTTCGACACATCCATTCCGTTCAATTGCTCTTCCAGGCCCTTTGCTGTTTTTGACAGAATTCAATGTCGTCGGTAAACCGCGATGTTTTTAATTCTTCGCCCTGAACTTTAATTCCTTCTCCAAATTTCTCCACGATTTTCGTCAAAGCTTGGTCAACGTATAAATTGAAAGGCTACAACACTGTCTTACTCCCTTCTCCATACATGCTTCCCTTTCATGTCTTTCGGCTCTAATAAATGCTAACTCGTTTTTGTGCGAGCTGTAAATAACCTTCCGTTCCCTATATGTTACCCCTGTTGACTTCAGAATTTGAAAGAGTGTACTCAAATCAACATTGTGAAAACTTTTCTCCAAATGTACAAAAGCTAGAAATGTAGGTTTGCCTACCCTTCTCTATCTTCTAAAGTGAGTCTTTAGGTGAGTATTGCCTCCCGTGTTCCTACATTTCTCCTGAATCCAAACTGATCTTCCCCGCGATCAACTCCAAACAGATTTTCTATTCGTCTGTTAGAATTTTGCAACCATGACTTATTAAACTAATGGTTCTGTAACTTTCACAACTGTCTGTACCTGCTATCTTTGGAATGGGGATTATTAGATTTTTCTTATTGTTTGAGGGTATTTCGTCTGTCCCATACATCTTATACACCAAGTGAAATAGTTTTCTGATGGCTGGCTCTCTCAGATATCTCTGAGGAAACAGTTATCACCCTGTATGTATAATTCAGGAGAAGGCGGTAAAGGTAACTCCAGTATAGATGCACACCTCACTCGATTTCTTAATGGGGATTGCCACACTGCTGCGAGTAATGCATAAAATTTGGAGATCCGGTACGTCCGTAGTGTGTGGGTAAGATGAGAATTCACTATATCTGAAGATTCAATAATGGTGTATGCCCTTTTGGAGATGTCACAATCAACAGACGGTAAATACAGCATGTTTAAACATGTTAGGAGGTGGTAGTATATACTAATTTCAATAAAAATGTCATATAACATGTGTCCAGGTTTTATTGAGTACAGAAATACAGCTGTTAGTATGTAACGGAAACAAACGTAATGTGCCGGCCGTGGTGGCCGAGGGGACTGCGGCGCACCAGTCTCGTTCTGCACGGCCACTACGGTCGGGGGTTCGAATCCCCCCTCGGGCATGGATATTTGTGTCGTCCTTAGGATGAGCTAGTTCATAAGTAGTTTGTAAGTTTAGGGGCTGATGACCCCTTAGTTAAGTCCCGTAAGCTCTACAAACATTTGAATAAACGTAATGTAGAGGCAAATGAGGAAGTTCAAAATTCATTTTCAAACATTCCACCACGAACTTTAACGTACTTTCGTTTTCTCTTGGTATCGCCACGTATAGCTCTTCTGAGGTTCTCTTTACGTTCTTTCATAATGTCCGCACTATTCATAATGCAAACATAAACATCTACATCTACATACTCCGCAATCCACCCAAACTACTGGTTTCTTGCTTTTCTGTTCCACTCTTATATAGTACGAGGGAAAGAAGAATGCTTGTATGTATCGATATGAGCCCTAATCTCTCTGATCTTTTCTCTGTGGTCTTGGCGGTAGTAGAATCTTTCCGCAGTCCGCTTAAAATTCCGGCCCTCTAAATTTCTTCAACAGTGTTTCTCGAAAAGAACGTCGCCTTCCCTTCCGCGACTCACATTTGAGTTCCCGAAGCATCTGAGTAACACTCGCGCATGCATCGAAACTACCAGTGACAAACCTAGTCCGCCCGCCTCTGAAGTGCTTCATGTCTTCCTTTAAACCGATCTGGTGGGGATCCCAAACACTTGAGCAGAACTCAAGACGAGGTCGTACAAGTGTTTTATATGCGGTCTCCTTTACAGAAGAATAACATCTTCCCAAAATTCTCCCAATAAACCGATGTTTCCCCAAATTGATGCGACTCTGTCAATCACACTACTAATGCTGTATTCGAACATTACGGGATTGTTTCTCCAACTCACCTGCATCACCTTACTTTTTCCGCATTTACAGCTAGCTTCCTTTCCTGACATCACCTAGAAATTTGGTCCAAGTCATCCTGCATCCTACTATAGTCATTCAATGACGATGCCTTCCTGTCCACCACACCATCAGCAGCAAACAGCCGCAGATTGCAACTCACTCTGTCCGTCAAATCATTGGTATAGACAGGGCAATCCTGACGATAACCTAGTCTCTGATGAACACTTGCCATCAAGGACAAGGTACTGGGTTCTACTACTTAAGTAGTCATCGAGCCACTCAGATATTTGGGTTCCTTCGTTAGCAGTCTTGAGTGTGGCACCGTATCAAACGACTTTCTAAGGTAGAGAAGTATACAGTCTGTCTGTCGCCCTTCATCCATAGCTTGCAAGAAATCATAAGAGAAAAGGGAAAGATGAGTTTTGCGCGATAGATGCTTCCTAAAGCCGTGCTGATTTATGAAAAAAGCTTTATCCACCTCGTGGAAATTTACTCTATTAGGACTGAGAATGTGTTCAAGAATTGTACTTCATATTCATGTTAATGATATTGATCTTCAATTATGTGGAACCGTTGTCTTTAACTTCTGTTATACATGGTAGTTATTGCACTTTGAACTTTAAGCTCGATTGACCGAGCAAGGTGGCGCAGTGGTAACACACTGGACTCGCATTCGGAAGCATGGTGGTTCAAATCCACCTCCGGCCATCCAGATTTAGGTTTTTCGTGATTTCCCTAAATGACTCCAGGCAAATACCGGGATGGCTCCTTTGAAAGGGCACGGCCGATTTCCTTCCACATCCTTACCCGAACACTGCGACCGTAAGCTCCGTCTCTATGACCACGCTGTCGACGGGACGTTGAACTCAAAGCTTCCCTTTTACGCAGGATCAAAGAGTCGCGACAAAGGGACGTCAAGTAAGGGCCCATGCGGCAGAGTACTCTTTGTAAAACCGAATTGCATCACAACTGGACCCGGCGACTTGTTTGTTTTCACCTCCCTCAGCTGCTTCTCTACACCGGCTATAACTGTTACTATCAAATCGGCTCTTTTGTTTATTTCTTTTTAGACAGCCTTTCAACTATCCCCACAGGCAAAACTCTTAAGGTGGTACGTTACAGGCAGACTTGGTGGGCAAGTAACGTGCTCGTATCTCCCGATCCATATTCCGCGGAATATTAGGTTTACTTTAGATGGCCACGGTGGAATAGCCGTGCGCACTGAGGCGCCGCTCTACGGTGCGCGTGACCGTTCGCCGTCGGGGGTTCGAGTCTTCCACCGGCCATGGGTGTTTGGTTGTCCTTAGGTTAGTATACCTCAGTTTAAGTAGTTTGTAAGCTACGGACTAATAACCCAGCAGCTGAGTCCGTTAGATTTACAAAAGTTTGAACATTTTTTACTTTAGATGGCGTGTCACCTGACAACTAGAATGTGCAGACGCCCCGTCATCCTCAAAGAACACACGCATTCTTGCAGCCAAAGGAATAACATAGAATAATACCGGAAGCCCATTTTCAATAAATTGTAGATAACTGCTTCTGTTTGACGATGCAGAACCATAAGAGGCCTAATCAACTGATTATCAATCACGTAACACATTTACAGACAAGCGTTCATGGAAATTTTTTCTTTACAAATGCATGTGGGTTTCCTTCATACCACTTATCTGAACTAAAAGTGTTATTGATGCCATCTCGAGAGAAGAGTAAAAATGGGATCATTTGGCGTTTTTAAAGCATCCTACGACAAAACTGCAATCGCATATCTTCATCTCCTGGTCGACAGTGTTGAATGAGCAGTAACTGATACGGACAGTACACGTTCACAGGTAATGTCCGCCATACTTTTGTATGTGGAACACAGAAATTCTTCGGATGCTTGTTGAAGGAATCTGGCCGATAATGTCTTCTGCTTCATCCACAGTCTTTTCATTTACACGTTCAGATGCATTATGACTCCTGGGCGATATACCAGTATACTGAACGCACGAGTAGTTTGCGGTTAGGAAATCATATGACGTAGTCTCTACAAGCAGTAGCTACATTTCCAGTACAAAACTCACATAAAAATATTATATCGGCATACTCAGCACGTGTAAATACATGCGGCATGTTTACACACTACAGTACAGAAGACTTTCCAACAAATCATAATGAAAACAGATGTAAACCAGTGGCGCAGCCAGGATTTCGTTCTGGGAGTAGGTGGGCTATTTTATTTTTTAAATAAAACCTACTTAATTTATTAATCTATAACTTATTTTTACAATTTTTATAATTTAACCAATTATACTATGAAACAACTGGACAAGAAATAAAATGATTAATTTGAAAGTGGAAGAGGAGCAATGTGGTGGAAATGGAGTGTATATAATCAGTTCGTAAAAATAATTAAGCCGCTTCTATGTTACTAGCCAAAGAGAAAGGTCTTTAGTTCAATTAACATCAGACTCTATGTGTAAAAAATGAACTAAAATAACACTATTGTTGTTCATAAGCTTCCACTCGGTGGCGCCGCTGACCTGCTAAGCAGCGCGTCGCCGCATATCAACAATCGGCTCGTAACTTCAGCATAGCAGTAACAATAGCTACAGCAACAAAGCTGGTCGAGGCGGCATTAAAACCGCTCACAGTAACAGCAGCAAACATTCTCAGTGGCGACATCACGTTGGCGACCCATTTTTTGACGTTCACTTCAGCCCTAATGCCCCCTTCCCCGTGGCTGCGCCAGTGATTGTAAACTAAAACACCACTTTGCAAGTTGAACATCAACACTCTACTGCTGACATTCGCTAAATACGACCATAGCTAAGCATATCAACCGGTGTACCTACACACGAAACGAAAATCCATTCACCTCAGCTGTATCTCTGTACTCGATAAAAACTGGACACACATTATTCTATTTTCATTGAAAATTATCTATATTACCACCTCCTAAAGCAACCTATTATATACAACAATAATAGTGCCATATATAACGTTACCACCTTACAGTGTTCTGTTCACCGACTCAATGATTGTGGTCTTCACGTCTTAATAAATTTCCACAGCATAAAAGTTCAGGACAGTTGCCTTGATACCTCGTAAATGTAGAATCTTCTTAAAACACAGCATCAGCATAACCTGCTTACATGAATCCCTAGAATTCATTCAGAATACGTGCAGCTAGAGAAATGTTCTCTACTTTATGTGTGCGTTAAATTGAAGGCAAGAACTCAGAGCTAACACCGGGTATATGAAAAGCGGTTCAATTTCATCACTTTTACCCTACAGTGCATTACAACAATATGTACATCGGTGCCCAAACTGGCAGAGTGGCAGCTTGGAAAGCTGTTACAAGACTGCCTTTTCCGTTATGGCAACATAATAGCAGCTTTACATTCAAGATTGAGGTAATTATCAATTTACATCAATTCATAATAATCTTGCTTTCATATATTGGGTTGCGGATCTGAAATATGCTTAACTATGAAACGCAACAATACATTGTTTGTTTATACTAATATCTTGAAAAATAGTGAAGGGCAAATGTTCCTACCATGTAAAGAATAATGTAATAAAGTATTAGTTGTTTTGCTGTATACAAGAACACGGGAATATTTCATATACGCTTAGTTAATCTACAATGCTGGCAAGTTTATATTCGAAACATTTATTATATTTATGTTTTCATGGCCAGTTCCTACTCAAGTATACAATAGAATATATCTATTTCACTTTGTTTTCCTAAAGTGCATATTAGCAGGTGTTAGTTTCATGGCCATGTGCTCTTGTTTATTTTCCTATTTTATGATGAAATATTATTTGGTTGTTTTCCTAGCAATGTATGTATCTTCTCTTAACCATTACTTTATATAGAAATCATGTTTCCTATATTACACATACTCTGACATCACAAACTGGCATTTACCAGTTGAGGTTCTAATAAAATAATTTGTTTAATTTGTTATTTGGGTGATGAAGCAGTAAAAATTTAGCTCTGTAGCTTGCCTATTACATCTCACATAACACAATAAAACTAGCCCGTTTGTGTAAACTCAGTCACAAAAATAGCATTATGTTCTTTGTCGAATCTTTTGCGCTCGACTGTAGAAAATTGTTTTTAAGCACAGTAGAGTATCAGTGATCGAAGCCAGCAGTCGAAAATATTAGAGGTGAAAAAATAGTGTACTGTACATACCGCCTTTGTGTCTTCTCCGAGGCAAGCCTGTATGAATTCACGTTCTCGGCTAGAGATTCTTTTGTCTTCTAAAGGATCCTCAGCAATACACATGAACCATACAGCGTACCATAGCATAGCAAATGCACCTGAAAATAAACAATGACGTGAGACGTGTACAGTAAAACAAAAATTCCACTGTATAGAGAGTGAAGGCGATGTTCTTCTCATGCAACAGTACTTACAAACCTTAACTGCGGTACTATTCTGCAGACCCATATGTGTATGTCTCATATAAAGAGCGTGAAGACAAGGAAAATTAGGGTTCTTATTGAGGCATAACATAATTTTTGTCGCTCGCTCTATTTGCCGGAGCAATAGAAGAGAGAGTAAGTAGGCCACGCGGTCTATGGCGCCTCACCACGGATTGCGCGACTGCTCCCGCCAGAGCTTCGAGCCCTCTCTCGGGCATAGGTGTGTGTGTGTGTGTGTGTGTGTGTGTGTGTGTGTGTGTTTTGTTCTTAGCATAAGTAGATTCTGCATCTAGGGACCGATGACCTTATGATTACAAACATTTGAAGTTAAGCACCTCCCATTTTTTCCTCAGGACTGGCTACTGATGGCAATGTGTGGTTTGCTTACAATACACACACACTCATTGCGTGATACAGATGACAGCACTGCGTGGAAGTTAGCACCCCAGCGGCGTCGAAGAGAGTTCTCAGTGCTAGAGTAGTGTGTAATCATTCGTTTTCTCCATTTGCGTGGTGTACTACCGATTGGAGTTTTATTATCAATCGAGGGTGACGTGAAGTGAGGATGTTGCGGATGTGTCCAATATCTGTGTCTGTGAGGCAGATCAGACAAGGCAGTCACCGTGTGACAAACGCACCAAGACAATCTCGATCTCTCACCAACCGGTGTGACGACATGATAGAGTCAACGGAAAAAAAATGTTTTGGAGGATCGTTGACTGTGGTTGAACAGATCACTTCAAAATTGGCATTTATGTGGGATATATGCACAGAATCCTGCATAAGAAGTTGAAAATGCGAAAAGTGTACTCCAGGCGGGCGCGAAAACTGGCGGATGAAGGCTGTGCAGGTGGAACGTTCTTAGGCAATGCTGACTCTCGATTTGTTACGACAATGGATGCGACATGGGGTGCCGTTTTTCAATCCTGAAACGAAGCGCCACTCAGCTCAATGGAAGCACACAGACTAGACTCTACAAAATAAAATAAAATAGATAAAAATTATAGAACGGATGTCAAAAATTATCGAGGCATTTCACTACCACCAGTCACCTACAAGATCCTCTTTTCATGTCTATTGCAGAGAACACAGGAACAAATTGAAAAAAATTGAACACAGGATTGGGGAGTATCAAGCAGGTTTCACACCCGGACGTTCCTGCCCTGAACAAATTTTTAATCTAAAAACAACATTGAAATATAGAGCTATTAGACATAAGCCCACCATATGTATATTCGTCGACTTCAAGAAGGCGTATGTTTCAGTCTACCGTAAATCCCTTGTCAACACTCTAATAGAACTTGGACTTGACCAGAAAACACGTTAGGTCATTGAAGTGACACTGTCCAACACAACCTCTAAAGTAAAATTCATCGGAGAAATCTCGGAATGTTGTGAGATCAGAACTGGAGTAAGACAAGGAGACGGACTATCTCCAATTCTGTTCAATATCATTTTGGATAAAGTCATAAGGGAATGAGAGAGTGAAAATGTGGACAATGGAAACCAGTGAAGATTGGAAGCTGAAGTCACCTGCCTAGACTCTGCCGATGACCTTGTATTATTGGCAGACAATGAACAAAATGCAATACTTCAGACAGAAATACTCAAGGAATGCTCCGAGAAGGTTGGCTTGCAAATTTCTTTCGAAAAAACGCAATTTATGTGTACGCTCTTAAACACAGAGCATCTCACCACCAAATATGGACGGATAAACAGAGTTCAACATTTTAAATACCTAGGGGAAATTTTAGAACCAATTGGACTAGAAAAAAATTCCAAGAAACTCGAGCACAGAAACTCTAGAGAGCGTAAGTCGAACACACCAACTTTACAACAGAAAGTGCATGTCCATGCAAGCCAAAATCAGGCTTAATGGCTTTGTCATTAAATCCGAGGCACTTTACGCAGAAGAAACTTTGTCACTCCATAACAAGATGCTACTGCAAAAGCTACAAAAAGAAGAACAAAAGATCATTAGGAAAATCCTTGGACCACGAAAAACTGAAGCTGGATATAGACTGCAAACCAATAAAACTACAGAGAAATTTTCAAATATTTCTACTGACATTAGAAAAACACGCCTAATATTCTATGGACACATCACAGATTCCATGACTATACACTCACACGCCAGATTCTCACAGCCAATGAAAATCTTAAAGGTATGACATGGGCCGAACAAGTACGAAGACACCTTACTGAGACTCAACTCACCAATCAGGACACTGCAGGCCGTAATATTTACAGAGGCAAAGTAGACAAGTGGGAAGTCCAGTCAGAGACAAGAGCAAAAAAAAAAAAAAAAAAAAAAAAAAAAAAAAAAAAAAAAAAAAAAAAAAAAGGCACAAAGTGTGTAAGGAGTCAAGTCATTCAGACGCATTTTCCTACATATTCGGACATTTAAAACAGTACTTATTGCTTACAAGTAACACTGACAGGTTAATTAATTAATTTATTGCTTTTAAAGAGTTTATTATTCAAAGTACGAGATTAGATCGCGATTGCGATAATTAGCTTTATTCGAGGCTGAAGCAAGTAACAGTTTAGATATACACACTGAGGGAATATTTTAGGTTACAATTTATCATTTAAAATACCACGGCAGACAGTACTTGGCAACAGTATTTCATGTGGTTGTAAAGTATGGTGCAATACTACGTATTCGCGAGTGCGAGTCTCTGCATAGCGGCAGTCTAAATGTATTTTTTTCGGATGAATCCAGGTTTTGTTTACAGCATTATGATGCTCGCCTCCGTGTTTGGCGACATCGCCGTGAACGCACATTGGAAGCGTGTATTCGTCATCGACATACTGGCGTATCACCCGGCGTGATGGTATGGGGTGCCGTTGGTTACACGTCTCGGTCACCTCTTGTTTTTGAACAGTTACATTTCAGATGTGTTACGACCCGTGGCTCTACCCTTAATTCGATCCCTGCAGGATGCACGACCGCATGTTGCAGGTCCTGCACGGGCCTTTCTGGGTATGAAAAATGTTCGACTGCTGCCCTGGCCAGCACATTCGCCAGATCTCTCACCAATTGAAAACGTCTGTTCAATGGTGGCCGAGCAACTGGCTCGTCACAATACGCCAGTCACTATTCTTGATGAACTGTGGTATCATGTTGAAGCTGCATGAGCGTCTGTTCCTGTACACGCAATCCAAGCTCTGTTTGACTCAATGCCCAGGCGTATCAAGGCCGTTATTACGGCCAGAGGTGGTTGTTCTGGGTATGATTTCTCAGGATCTATGCACCCAAATTGCGTGAAAATGTAATCACATGTCAGTTCTAGTATAATATATTTGTCCAATGAATACCCGTTTATTATCTGCATTTCTTCTTGGTGAAGCAATTTTAATAGCCAGTCGTGTAGTTGTGCTGAAATATGGCTGCACTACCCAGCAGAGACATACGAAAATTTGTGCCTTGCAGCGACTCGAACCAGGATTTTCGTTTTTCGTTATCGGTCGCCTTGTAACTTTTGGTTATCAGAGTACGTTTCCAGGAGCGTCCGAAATTTGTGTGTACCACAATGATCAGATATATGACAGTCGCTATGTTCTGGATTCGTTCGTCTCTAATGTCCTAGGTATCGTGACAAATAGAAAGCAATGAAATCAAATGAAATCAAATGAAATTGTGCTATTGACGTAAAATTTAAGAATATTGGTCTAAACGTATGTAATAAAATTAAATATTTGTAATTTTCTTATGCTTTATAGATAGAATTTGTTACAGCCGGCTCATGCCTGTTGTTGGTCACTGTCACACACGAGCGAGTTATAAAGCAATTGTAACTATTATTCCAAATATCTTCCAGTCAACAAATTCTGGCATGAACTGATATGTTTTGGAGCGCTTGCACTAATTTCCGTATGTTGACTAATACGTGTAAAATATGCAAAGAAATTTTTTTAACTTGGTTTGGAATGCTTTTATTGCGAACTACGCTACCTAACAAAATATATTACATTTTAAATTGACGTACAATGTGTCGTGTACATTTTTCCTATCTGTTTTGGCGAAATAAAATTCAGGAAACCTCATACGTTTTTTTAAACCAATCTTTGTAAATAACCGATACGATCTTGGTGATGTCTCCCTGAATATATAATTCTTTTTACAGATTATTTTGGCCGAGCTGTGAATATTAAAGCGAACTGATTTCAACAGTACTGACTTATTTAGAACTAGCTGAAAACCTGGCGTTGTCCGGGTATTTATTTATTTATTTATTCCAGCCATTTTTCAGGTATATATTCATTTGCATAAGGGCTGTATGTCTGTAAAATCTCTTGGGAATACAATTAGTAGTAAAAAAGTATTAAATTATATTAAAACTTGTGCGTGATTCGGCGGTTTTCCATGAACTTTATTGTTTATGTGCTCATATCTCATGAAATAGGTGCCGAACTGTCATAAAATTTAGAAGGTACACTCAACTATATGCGTGTATACTGTCTGTAAAATTTCCTGTGGCTACAATTTGTAGTGTAGAAATTATAAATTGTAACGTCATACCGAATGCCGTAGTTTTAATTAGCGTAACGTTACTGTTTATGTGCTCATATCTCATGAACAACGGGTCGTACTGTGATACAATTTAGAAGGTACATTCAACTATATGTGAGTATACTGCCTGTAAAATTTCTCACGGCTACAATTTGTAGGCACAAATTATAAATTGTAACGTCAAACCGAATGCCGTAGTTTTACGCCATAAACAGCGGAAAAGTAGTGAGCGAGAAACATTTTTCCTTTCATCATTGTGGTATTGTTGTCAGCGAGAAAAAATTTAATAAAGGTTTGAAATTATGTTTAAAGTTTGTTGCAAGCCGCTAAGTACTCTCATTTTGATATAGCGTATTTCTAGTCTCGCCGCATTATGTGGCACTTTTTTGCGATTCCTATTGTTTATACCGTCATGTCTTCTGAAGCATGCGTCGTATGTGATTCTTAACCCTGCTGCAATTTTATACCTCACGGTAAGGAATGTTTGCACCAAATTTGGTTGAAATTGGCCCAGTGGTTTAGGAGAAAATGAGCAGTAGTGTCGGTAAATGCAACAGTTTTTCTCGCATATCATTGTTTATGACGTCATATCTCGTGAACTATGTATCGTACGTGATTCTTACACTTATGGCGCGCGTCCTCATAGATTGAAGGTTGCGTGTACAAAATATTTTAAAGATTGGAACGCCGGCCGCGGTGGCCGAGGGGACTAAGGCGCTCCAGTCACGGTCAGCACAGCCACTACGGTCGGGGGTTCGAATCCCCCCTCGGGCATGGATATTTGTGCCGTCCTAGTTCGTAAATAGTTCATAAGTAGTTTGTAAGTTTAGGGACTGATGACCCTGTAGTTAAGTCCCATAGACTATACAAACATTTAAGCATTATAAAGATTGGAACAAAAGTGTAGCTTTGTAAACATACGGACACTCTGCTTTATATATTAGATAGATACTATAGGAAGTGTTTTTCATAGCACAATTAAAATGTCCGGGGAGCTTAAAAACGTCTGAATGCAACATAATAAACACAGAGTGTAATTTCTTGACAAATCTGTAATAGTGTTTGTAGTCTCCTTTATGGCGATTTACTTGCTATCGCCGAATAAGACTCAGCTCTGCCGCCCCCAGATATGTGCCGCCCGGGGCCATGGCATCCCCGGCACCCCCCACACTAGGCCACTGTGGTTGTTTATACTAAACTTTGTGAATTGATCTTTTTGATTGCAGGATATTATGGTTTAAAACCAACAGCATTTTCTAAAAAAAAAAAAAAAAAAAAAAAAAAAAAAAAACGATTTCTCATTATAAGTTTTATCACAAGTATTTTCCTGTGGCCGGGGGGGGGGGGGGGGGGGGGGAAGAGGTTAACCCATTACTGCCCAGAACTTTTTTTGTGAGAAAAATGTTTCATTTTGTTAGGATAGGTTCAACAAGATAAAAGAAGTGTGAACAATGCTGTAAATATAGTGCCATATCTTTGCTGTACTGAGACAAGAGCAGGAAGATACATCTACGTTCCTTTGTTTCCAAGGTGCAAAAGTTATAGATAGCGCAACATGGTGCACAAACGCACCACCGAGCGCGAATGGGTTAATGGTTGTAGGGGCTAGTTTCGGCAACTGAAATTTAAGAAATGAAGCGCTGTGACGAAGTACTGTAGGTGGAGAGTCAGCATCGTCGACTTACCGCATATGTAGAAGACGGCTTCCCAGCCGAGGTGTGAGGCGATGAGCCCGGAGACGGGCAGCGACACGAAGGTGCCGAAGTAGCTGCCCGACAGCGCGAACGTCGCCAGCCGGCTCCGCTCGTGCGGCGGCGCCCAGCGGGACCACACGTGGTTGATGGCCGGGTGCGTCACGCCCTGGCAACCACCGACCACGACAATAATAAAAAAAAGGAAAAAAAAATTCTACAGATAACAATACCGAGCTACAACGAAATTGGAAATTAATATGTGGTTTTCAAAATATCCACGGGTGTACTGCCGGTGTATAGTGTCCAACGGGCACAATATTTTGGCGATCATACATGTCGCCATCATTAGGTGAACTGACAGACTGAGCTCCTGGAAACGCGCCGGCACGGAGATCCGCACGCTACGGCTGCTCGAAGGGAACTGGGTTCTAGCCTTTTTTTTGGTTTTTGGTTTTTTTATGACAATAAACTTTAGGGGTTAACTTGTAAGGGCCTTTATTTTGGTCCGTAAGGTACCCCTCTCGATGTATTAATGACAATTTCAATTAAACTTTGTATTTACATCTAATTTAAAACTTTAGCGATTAGTCAATGCCCGTGGCACTTTGTATCTATGCCATGGAAGTGGCATTGTCCTCCCCAATGTGCGGATGTTGTGTACAGTATCCCGTAGTTGATCAATCTTGTGGTGGATCTTTGTCGCTCTTTTTTGGACGGCTTCCATGATAGTATCCATGTGAAGCGCCTCATGGATGTCGGTGTTCCGTGTGTACCTGTTTCCCCTGAGGATCCATCGTAAGGTTTTGTTCTGTATCACCTGCAGCCGTTGAATTTGGGTAGCACTGGCCAGTCAAATGTTTGTAAAGTCTATGGGACTTAACTACGGGGCTATCAGTCCCTAAACTTACAAACTACTTATGAACTACTTACGAACTAGGACGGCACAAATATCCATGCCCGAGGGGGGATTCGAACCCCCGACCGTAGTGGCCGTGCGGATCGTGACTGGAGCGCCTTAGTCCCCTCGGCCACCGCGGCCGGCTGGCCAGTCCCCAGACTGAGCTGCCATAAAGCATCTTCGATAGAACAGTGGCTTTGTACAGGCGTAATTTGGCGCCAGTACTCAGGTCAGTGCTCAAGAAGAAAGGCATTAGGCTCTTCGCCATTGCGTACGCTTTATTCCGCAAGCCGTCGACGTGTGTATGAAGGAAAAAGTGCTTATCTAAGGTGACCCCTAGATATGTCACCGTATTTCCCCAGGGTATGTTTTGTCCGTAAAGTTTCAGGTTAGTTGGCAGTCGTGGACGCTTCTTAGTAAAGTAGATGGCAGTTGTTTTTGCCGGATTCAGTAGCACTTTGTTGGTTTTCCACCAGTCCTCCATTGCATCCAGTTGGCTTTGGAGACGTCTGATGTTGGCTAGAACGTGTCGTCCGCTTGTGAGGAACGCTGTATCGTCAACGAGTTGTGCTATCTGTACGCCTTCCACCGTAGGTATGTCGTTTGCATACACGTTAAACAGGATGGGAGAGAGCACCGAACCTTGAGGTAGTCCGGCTATTGCAGGTCGAGTGTCCGAAGATTGGCCGTCCACTGTCTTCCGGTCACGCAGGTAACTCGCAATTAGCTTCACGTAGCAGTCTGGGATGGTTGTCTGCTCGTGGAGTTTCCTAATGAGAAGGTCTCTCCAGACTTTCTCATAAGCCTTCTCAACATCCAGGAAGACTGTTGCAGTCGCCTTGGTCACGTTCAGATTCCTGGTGATGTCTTAAGAGTTGTAATTCAGCTAACAGTTTACATTGGAAGCCGTACTGTTCCGCTCGTATCGTTCCGTCTCCCACCAAGGGTTCCAGTATCCGGGTCTGCAACACTCTTTCCAATGTTTTCCCCATGCCACTCAGAAGACTTATGGGTCTGTGGTTCGATGGCTGAGTAGTATCTTTTCTGGGTTTTGCTATTGGGACTACTTTAGCGATTTTCCATGCTGTGGGGAAGAATTTCGTTACCATGCATCCATTAAAGATCCTTGTGAGGAGGACTAGTGGTTTCCTCGGGAGATTCGCCCGGTAGCGGGCCATTTAAATACCCCGGCCCGCGGAGCGACCCCTCCGCGGTCCGCGCCCCGCGCCGCGGCTGCGCAGTGGAACCGATTGCGGCGGCGTCTGAGATGACGTCGGTGTGCGGGCTCTGTCCCGACGTCATCTCAGACGCCGTCGCAATCGGTTTCACTGCGCGGCCGCGGCGCGGGGCGCGGACCGCGGAGGGGTCGCTCCGCGGGCCGAGGGTATTTAAATGGCCCGCTACCGGGCTAGAACCCAGTTCCCTTCGAGCAACCGTAGCGTGCGGATCTCCGTGCCGGCGCGTTTCCAGGAGCTCAGGCTGTCAGTTCACCTGATGATGGCGACATGTATGATTGCCGAAATATTGTGCCCGTTGGACACTATAGACCGGCAGTACACCCGTGGATATTTTGATTATCAAATACGCCGGGAGAAACTGAAGAATCACATAATATGTGATTTGGTTCAAAGTGTATCATCATTCCGTCACAAGCAGATTCGTTGAAAGAGACGTTTTTAAGTCAAGAATTTCTTCATCTCATAACAATTTTTGAATACAAAACTATTCCTGAAATGGACATTTCCACATTATAAAATTTCTTGGCAGATCTTAAGAAGGAATTTGCAGAAAGTTTAAAGAGTTTTCAGAAACAGAAAAGTTGTCACGATTTTTAAAATCACCTTTTGAGCTTTCTCCTGCAACGGAATGGACGGATATGGGAGCGAAGGTATTGCAACTTTCAAAGCCTTTACTCCAAATGGAGATAATAGACGTACTGGAAGACATTTACTTTCAAACGTATAAAACTGTATCCACTGAAGAATATTGGAGTCAACATGTCCCGGTAAAATATGAAAATTGCTAAATATTAGTGACCTACCTGGCTGCTATGTTTAGCTCCACATTATTTGCGAAATGTCACCTTGAAAAATGCATTTCTTGGTGAATAATTATCGGCCACACTACTCGCATCAGCTGTTCTGCACGTGAACCTAACTGTAAGAATCTGCCCAAGACCGCAAATGTAGTATTTCTCGTGGATTATTATTTCATTATATTTCCTACGTTCTTAGTGCAAATTAGAATAAAAAATGGTGTGTATAATGCGTGTCCTGTTTCTGGACTTTTCAATAAACGACTGACTATCCATTTTATTTAATACATTTTTGGGAGTGAAAATAGAAATATATAAATAGCAAATAATATAAATTTATAGGGATTTTTTAATACATTATTATTTTACATCTGTTACACTTCATATTAGTTTGAGAATGAAAATTAAAATAAAAAGTAATTGAAGAATAAGACTTTTTATGCATTTTTATTGTAAATTTGCCGATGTTTTGTATTTCATATTATTCTATGAGTGAAAATTACCGTAAAAAATAATAACGAACATGCTGTTTTACATCTGGACCTTGATAAAAATTTCAAAAGTATCCGCACCTCATCTAAGATTAGTTGCCGACCTCGGGTCTATAGTACCTAATTTTATTCCTGGCTATATTTGCAAACATTGGTTTTTCATGTAGTGTGTTTGGAGCTTGAAACAGTTATTTGAAACAAGTCTTTTTAAAAACATTTTCAAAATAACTGATGATATTAAAAATTTTTTCATTGATAAAGCTTTTTTTATATTAATAAATGACACAACAAGACAGTTTCATTGAAACTTCTTTCATACGAATATTACAAAAGTGCAAGACGGCTTACGTATTCAGTACTGGAGCAAGCTACCCTGTATCTGTCAGACACTGTCCCAGGCATGTCCAAACACCGCCCTCGCCTCGCCCCTGCCCCATGCATTGTGCGCATCGACGTGTGAGGCGGAGTGGCGAGCGGGAACAGGAAGAACGATATGTATTACTGCCAATTACATGAAAACTGCGTAATGTGCCTATTTCATTAGAAAATAAAGTTATTGCTTTGGCGAATGAAAAAAGTTAGCAAATATATATTAGTGCTAAAATCTCGATTATAAAAGTACTCTACAACTTAGTAGCCTAATTGTGTTGTCAAAAATGCCTTCCTTCGTTTCCCCTCTTACAGCGTTTGCCGTATCCACATGCTGCAGGCATTGCAGTGGCGGGGAAAGTAGTGCGTCCAAAGTGCGCTAGCATCTTTCAGAGGAACTGGGGATAAAAGCACATAGAAACCATTTTGTTTTTGTTAATTTCTTTTTCTTAACAAAAAATATTTACTTGTAAGAATGAGACTCTATAGCAGTTACATAAAATTATTTTTAAAATAGCCTATTTATGATACTAGTTCATTTCAGAAACACATATCTTTCAGAAGAAGCCTAATGTATATATGAGGAATGTGCATGTACAATACTAATAGAATCAAATTTCGGTTACAAAATTACTAAGTTTTGCTTCGATTCGTGTTTTGCATATCTTCTAAAGCTTCGGGTAATGATTCTGCCGTACGAACACTAATTGTTACCTAAACAGTAAATGGTTTACCTGTTTTACCGTTCTTCTACCACATTACAGAGCTGCGATTCCTCTGTTACTTGTTTTAAGTTGTATCTGACCGCGGGACATTCCAGCACAGAGCAGAACAATGCTGTGCGGTCTCGCTCTTTCCGCAACTGTCTCTCTCGCTCCGTTGCCGACACTAGCGACACGAGGTCGCGGCAGGGGCGGTGAACTACAGTGCACTTCGCCCGCCGGGCGCAAATGTTGTTCATGCCTGCACTATCCAGTTGTTATTATAACATGTTTACAAAGAATTTTACATTCTGAATTTTTAATGCTTCTGCTTTCGTAGAAAGTAGCTCACAATGCTGCTTCCTCTTTCGAAAAATTTTTAAAACCATTTTGTAGTAGTTGAGGCACGAAAGCAACTATGTCCTGAAGCAAAACAGCGGAAAAAGCTGTGAGTGGTATAAAACGTGTAGGTTAATCATAGCTAGTGTTTTTACCACATTGCATTCTATAAATAATTTCCACTGCTGTTGACAAATAAAGGTCAAAAGCAACATATTCGACGTGTCCTGCATAAGCGTAATTATCCATACAACGTGCGTATCCAATCACTGAGCTCAAAATGGATATTATTATAAACGAGAACCAAGTCGTGAACCGAATACGAGAAGTATTGTCACCAGTTGTGCAATTTGTTCACTAAATGAAATGTGGTAGCGCTGAATTTTTCTTTTCTTTGATTTCTCTACGACCATAAGCTACACAATACTTCAGCCAGTATTTATTAGTCACTCGTCATAACATATTTTCAAAAGAAGCAAACAAGAAAAGAAAAACACGACCTATACGCACGCAGTTGCCAACATATCAATTAATAGCCCATTAAGATTTTCACACATTCAAAGCACTACAGTTGTGTATCCTGTTGATATTTGAGATCACTGGTCAAATTACATCGATTCAACTCAAAACATAAACGCCAATGGACATTCGAAATACGACAGCAAGAAGGAGTGAAGACATCGCAGCCAAATTTATTTTGGGGGATTGCAGACTGAGCAAAGATCATATAATTGAAAAATGAAAATACAGTCAAATGTAAAATGAGGAAGATGATCATATGGGCAATGCCGCCATTGCTGTTTACAACTGCATTTAATTAGTGTCCCGTGATGGACCGAGCGGTAGCCGGGCGCCGTGGCTCAGCGCTCCCGGTCAGGGGGCCAAACCCGCTCTGTAATAGAAAAAAAGCTGAGCCAAATATTCAACGAACTGAAACAACGACCGGGAGAAAGCGATATGCGGCGCGCCAGTCAAGATCTGCACGGCCGCTGCTGTCGAGGGTTCGAATCCTCCCTCGGGCATGGGTGTTTGCGCATAAGACCTCACACACATTTGAACATTTTGTTACATGATGTGCTGATGGGGTGTAGCAGTCCTTGCTGCTTCCACATATTCCCAAAGTTGAACAGGTGTAGCAGCGGACGGAGCTCATCCACCCAGTCATGCTGCAGTCAACGGTCAGACGTTTCCGACAGTCGACACATCGTAAGAATTAGGGGGGGAGGAGTTGTTGTTGTTGTTGTTGTGGTCTTCAGTCCGCAGACTGGTTTGGTGCAGCTCTCCACGCTACCCTGTCCTGTGCAAGTCTCTTCATCTGAGAATATGTTTGGCAACCTACATCCTTTTGAATCTGCTTACTGTATTCGTCCCTCGATCTCTCTCTACGACTTTTAACCCACACGCTTCCTTCTAATGCTAATTTGACAATTACTTGATGTCTCAGAATGTGTTCAACCAATCTATCCCTTCTCTTAGGATATGCCAGAAACTACTTTTCTCACCATTTCGGTTACGCACCTCCTCATTAGTCACGTGATCTACCCAACTAATCTTCAACATTCGTCTGTAGCACCACATTTCAAAAGCTTCTATCATCTTTTTGTCTTAACTCCTTATTGTCCACGTTTCACTCCCATACAATGCTGCACTCCATACAAATGATTTCAGAAAGGACTTTCTGACATGTAAATTAATATTGGATGTTAACAAGTTTCGCTTCTTTAGAAACGCTTTTCTCCCCAGACCCATTCTGCATTTTATATCTTCTTTACTTTGGCCATCAGAAGTTATTTTGCTACCCAAATAACGAAATTCATCTACTACTTTTATTGTCTCATTAACTAATCTAATTCCTTCATCATCGCCTGATTTTCTGACATTCCATTACATTATCTTCGTTTTACTCTTGTTAATGTTCATCTCATATCTTCCTTTCAAGACACTATTCATTCCATTCAATTACTCTTCCAGATCCCTTGCAGTCACTGACAAAATTACTGTCATCGGCAAATAGCAAACTTTTTATTTCTTCTCCCTGAACTTTAATTCCCTCTCCAAATTTCTCGTTCCATTCCTTCACTGCTTGCTCAATGTACAGATTGAACAACATTGGGGAAAGGCCACAACCCTGTCTTACTCTCTTCCCAAACTCTGCGTCCCTTTCTTGCCCTTCGACTCTAATAACATCTGTCTGGTTTTTGTATAGGTTGAATATAACTCTTAGCTCCCTATATTTTAACCCTGATACCTTCATAATTTGAAACAGTGTATTCCAGTAGACATTGTCAAAAGCTTTCTCCAAATCTACAAACGTCAAAAACGTAGGTTTGCCCTTCCTTAGCCTATCTTCTAAGGTAAGTCGTAACGTGAGTATTGCTTCCCGCGTTCCTACATTTCTCCTAAATCCAAACTGATCTTCCCCGAGGTCGGATTCCACAAGCCTTTCCATTCGTCTGTAAATAATCCGTGTTAGTATTTTGCAACCATGACTTACTAACCTGATAGTTCTGTAATTTTCACACTTGTCTGCACTTGTTTTCTTTGGAATTGGAATTACGATATTCTTCCTGAAGTCGGAGGGTATTTCTCCTGTCTCATACATCTTGTATACCAAGTGATACAATTTTTTCATGACCGGCTCTCCTAATGATATCAGCAGTTCGGACGGAATATCATCTACTCCAGGGGCCTTGTTTCGACTCAAGTCCTTCAGCGCTCTGTCAAATTCTTCTCGCAGTATCATATCCCCTATCTCATCTTCCTCCATTTGGTCTTCCCTTTCTAGAATACTGCCTTCAACTTTATTTCCTTTGTAAGGGCCCTGTATAAATTCCTTCCACAGTTCAGCTTACCCCTCTTTGCCCAATACTGGTTTTCCGTCTGAGTTCTTGATATTCATACAGCTGCTTTTCTTGTCTCCAAATATTTCCTTTATCTTCCTGTAGGCGGTATCGACCTTTCCCCTAGTTATGCATTCTTCTACGGTTCTGCAGTTGTCCTGTAGCCACTCTTGCTTAGCCAGTCTGAACTTCCTGTCATATCATTTTTCAGACGTTTGTACTCCCTTTTTACTGCTTCACTTGCTGAATTTTTATATTTTCTCTTCTCATCAAGTTCAGTATATCCTGTGTTATCCAGGGATTTCTATTAGGCCTTGCCCTTCTGTCTACATGATCCTCTGCTGCCTTCATTACCCTATTTCTCAGAGCTACTCGTTCTGCTTCTACTATATTACTTTCCCCCGTTTCAGCCAATCCTTGCCTAATGCTTTCTCTAAAAATATCAACCACCTCTGGTTCCTTCAATTTGTACAGGTTCCATCTCCTAACATTTCTACCTTTCTGCAGTCTCTTAAGTTTTAATATGCAGTTCACAACCAATAAGTTATGGTCAGAGTCTATATCTGCCCCTGGATATGTCTTACAGTTCAGAACCTGGTTTCTAAGTGTTGGTGAGCATTAAATTGTGCTCGGCGCAAAATTCATCTTTCATTCCTTTTTTCCAGCCCATATTCACCTACTACATTTCCTTCTCTTTCCTTTCCTACTACCAAGTTCCAGTCCCCCATCACAATCAAGTTTTCGTCTGACTTAACTTTCTGAATGATTTTTTTTATCTCCTCATACATTCCTTCGATATCCTCATCATCAACCATGCTAGTTGGCATATAAACTTGCACGACTGTGGTCGGTGTTGGCTTCGTGTCTATCTTTACTACGATAATGCGTTCACTATGTTGTTCATAGTAACTTATCCGCATTCCTATTTTCTTATCCATTACCAGACCTACTCCTGTGTTACCACCAATTGATTTTGTATTTATAACCCTGTACTCACCTGACCAGAAATCCCGTTCATCCTACCACCGAACTTCACTAATCCCTACCATATCTAACTTTAACGTATCCAATTCTCATTTCAAATTTTCTATTTTGCCTAAGCGATTAAGGGTTAGAACATTCCACGCTCCGACCCGTAGAATGTCTGTTTCGTTTTTCTTGATGACGACATCCTCCTGAGTAGTCCCCGCCCGGAGAGGAGGGGACGAGGCAGTAATGGTGAAGAAGCCTTGAACACTACGTGCCACGTCTGATCATGTAGTGGAACGACATCGTTTTCCCCGATGAATCCTAATTCTGTCTGCACCACCGAAATGGTCGGATTAGAATCTGGAAACACGGAGGTGAGGCACTGTTGAACTGTTGCCTTATGTACTGCTATACTGGCCCTAGGAAGTGATTGAGCTCCGGTATACGTTCCTACATCTGGGTGTCACACAAGAAATTCAGAAATACATTGTATATTTTCAAGTATAAAGTTATATATTGCTCGAAGAGTAATAAGTATTGAAAAAAGATAAGTTATTTTGATAGTATAGGTTTTTGAGTTTATTTTCACATCGTTCAGACCAAGTAGTCATTTTCGTTCGAGTACCTCGCTTTCTATAGTAATCGTATTTTGTTTCCTTGTGCAGCTAGACTATGGCACTTAATTCAATTGTCATCATGTTTTGTTTATTGTAGTTCTCTTTACACCATACACAACGATATTCATCCCATTCATTTTCATAAAGATTATTATGTCTTATTTCGTGTAATCATCCTTTTATTAATCACCTAACTGGTACCCAGCGCGTCGCTGCCGCTGAAGACATAATTGTGCAAATAACGTTTGATAATTGAAAGTGGTACTTGTTTAATTACGAATGACAGAAATTAATATATATGAAGTCTCCAATCTTCCATTAGTCCATCTCCTCCTTCTCTCTGTTCATCTGGTCCTCCCCCCCCCCCCTCCCCCGTCTCCTCCTGTCCCTTTCTCAGCCCTTTTTCTTCCCCCCTTCCTCTGTTCATCTTCTTGCACCTATCTGCCACCGTCTCCCCTCGCTCATTCTCCTCTACCCTCTCTCTGTCCGCCTCCTCCCTTCCCTTTCTGTCCGTCTGCTCCTCCGCCTTCTCCTCTCCCTCCTATATATCAAAACATAAATATATGTTCGAAGTTTCATGGTGATTACTCGAATGGTGTCAAAGTCGCAAGGTCCCATAAGCTCTACAAACATTTGACAATTCTCCTTCAAGGAAACAAACGTTTATGTGCTGACTTTTATGGTGAAATGTTCCACATTTCATACATAACCGTCCGGCCATTTCAGCGTGAAGGCGTAAGATACGAATTAACTAATCGTAAAGCACCCTCTGCCATCCACCACACAAAGTTAATTTTAGTATGCCTATAACCTTAGCGCGAGTACAGGCAATGAGTTAACATAGTGCTATCGCAATCGGATGTACGGTATGGCAGTGCATAAAATACGAACAAAAATACAAACATCAAATTTTATAGATTTAAATTTATTTTCAAATTCGCATTAAAATCATACGTTGGTAACAACAAATTCCTTCTACTGGTGGTTTTCACCCCAATGATTCGGTACGCTTGGCATGCATCAAAGCCGACAGCCAAAAAACCGTCATTTAAAAATCTGAATGTAGTATGCTTTCCACTGAAGCATTCTTACTTTAAATTGCTTACATAAAATTCACATGGTGGGAACAATATTTATGTTTTAAATGTTTCTTTGATAATTATCGCCCTGAAAAATGTAACGTAACTTCCACATAGCGCTGCTAGAATTTTCAGAAATTTTATTTCATTCGAAACGACACCGAAATCTGAAAATTAACTGTTCAGTCACGTTAATTAATTGAAATGATTGTAGGTGATCTGAATATATTAATACTGCACCGATAAACTGAATGTTCAATCATATTTAAAAATTTCATCCTGATAGGAATACAACTGTAGAATCTGACGAAGTCCATATGTAAAGTATCAGTCAAGCACCATCCAAAATTTTATGTGACAGTGACCTTCCTCTTGTTTTGAAGATCAAGTGCCCAAATCATGAAGATTTTAGGATGAATAAAGTGTCCTTATTGGCATGTCGCATGATGCCACAGGTTTTCAGCCATATAATTGTTTATGACGTCATATCTCCTGAACTATATGTCGTTAGTAGTTCTTACCCCTACGTCAATTGTTACCTCATGGAAGGAATAGGTGTACCAAATGTGATTGACATCGGTACAGTGGTTTAGAAGCAGACGGCGCATGATGCAGCACTTTTCCGCGCATTTCATTGTTTATTAAGTCACATCTCCTGAACTATTTGTCGTACAGTCATTTAATGGTGCCCATGACCACCGCAAAAGTGCAAGCAATATTTTTCAAAGTTTCATCACAATCGGTTCAACGGTACGGTCGCGCATAAAATACGAACACACAAACATTCATTTTTATGTATTAGATTATTGGTTTCTTAGTCTTACTTTCTTCGCCTACTTCATTTTCTCCTTGCTTTTTTCTTTTCCTCCTTAACTTTCTTCGTCCCTTTCTTTCTCCATTTGTTCTGTAACATTAATCTTAGATTCTTTTTCGTCTTTTTTCGTTTTTAAGAGCAATTATATTTTCTGGAGACATTTGTTTATATCTTTTTAATCTTCTGTTTTAGGGTCTGAACTTTATTGACACATGGAACTGGATGAAATTTGCCCAATAACTTTGCGAGGGATACATGACAACATGTTCTTGTTGTTGTGGTCTTCAGTCCGGAGACTGGTTTGATGCAGCTCTCCACAATACCCTATCCTGAGCAAGCCTCTTCATCTCCACATAAGAACGGCAACCTACATCTGTCTCATTCTGCTTACTGTATCCATCTCTTGGTCTTCCTCTGCGATTTTTTCCCCACACACGTCCCTCCAACGCTAAATTCACAATTCCTTGATGTCTAAGAATGTGTCCTACCAATCTATCCCTTCTTTTAGTCAAGGTATGCCAGAAATTTCTTTTCTCCCCAATTCTGTTCAGTACCTCCTCATTAGTTACGCGATCCACCCACCTAATCTTCAGCATTCTTCTGTAGCACCACATTTCAAAAGCCTCAATCCTCTTCCTGTTCGCACTGTTTATCGTCCATGTCTCACTCCCATACAAGGCAACACACCACACAAATGCCTTCAGAAAGGACTTCCTTAGGCTTAAATCAATATTCGAGGTTAACAGATTTCTCTTTTTCAAGAACGCTTTTCTACCCATTGCCATTCTGCATTTTATATCCTCTGTACTTCGACCATCATTTCTCGTATTGTTCAGAGGAGGAGCCAGGCTCAGGAACATCTTCAAGTGGTGAAGTTTCGGGGACTTCAGCTGGATGTTCACAACGATCTGGTACAATATTTCAATAGTGTAACAAGCTGTCTTCTGCAGGTGCTACCTGATATTGATCATCTGGTGGATTACATCCAGTAATACGCAGTCAGTGCTGAGTATTTTATAACCAGTCGACACCTGCCAGACATAGTTCCAATTATCCCCCCTGCTCGACGGTGGTGTTTCGACTGCAATCCGCGCCCAGCTCGCTTGACCTCTGCGGACGTGGTAGTCAAATAACGTACGCTCCACGCCGACTGTCTCCTCCTTGGTCCGCGCCCGCTCAGTGAAGTTCCATCGGTCCTCTCTGCTCGCTGGTGTTCCCACAGTCGTCCGCGTCCTCCCCTGCCGTCCTCCGGACTCGTGGACGTCAACTGAGGTCCACGTCGCGCAGAGTGTTCCGTTCTCGGTCCGCGCCCGCCTGGCATAGTGCCAGTAGTCCTCTGTGGTCGATGCGGTTCCGACGGTCCACCGCGCCCTGCTCGGCCGTCGTCTGGGGTCGCGGTTATCGTACATGGTCGCGACTCGCCAAGTGTCTCGTACGCGGTCCGCACCCGAATGGAGCCATTTCCATGGTCGTCTCATATCGCCAATGTTCCGGCTGCCTGATGTGAGGGGGCTGACATGGAGCCATTTATTTCGCATCTCAATGTATTGGGCGTTGAAGAAGTTTTCTTGGTTGGAGGTGTGACGTAACAGAAAGGGTGAGAGAGAGAGAGAGAGAGAGAGAGAGAAAGTAGATGAACTTGTATCCCGTGGGAAAGCTCCGTCCCTATTGGAAGTTGAGATCTGATTGGCTCCCGCCTATACTAGTTGTCCGCCAAAACTTTAAGCTTCTTCTATTAATATTTAACTTTCCTATATCTATTAAAATTATCTGTATACTTTCTGTAATGCTTTTGTGCTAAGCTATATTTCGGTTAATTCAAAGATTTAATTATTTGTATATTTTGTAATAAGTAGAACAATGTTAGTCTAGAAGTTTAGCTTGGCGCCAAAACTGTGGCTTGTGGCGCGCAGCGAGAGGCGGCGGCAGTCAGTCGAGCGCCGACCGTGATACCTTGCACATTCATGTCAGTTCAGAGCTGGCCAGGGACAGTTTATACATTATGCATCGTTTATATATTTAAGATTACTCAGTTTGTATATTTGTGCTTGGATATACACTGGCATTTCTTCAATAAAAACAAGCACTGGCATCCTACAAAAAGCTAAAGTTATTTGTAGTGCAGTACTTCCTAGCCACATCTCAACACCTCTTTTAGCATCACTTCAGGTACAACGGATGCGCGACCTGTGTGCTTCAACTGCGCAATGGGACATCAACTACGACAGAAGACACAAGGTTAGTAAAAGAGTGATTTTAGACGTGCACTGTAGTTGCATATCGACAGGCACCTCGCGTGCAGTGCTGCCCCGTTTACAAACCAGGGCACTGGCACGAAGTGCGTTGGTAACATCGCCGGGGGAAGGCATGAAAGAGGGGAGGTGTTTTAGGAACTTTGTCAACTATGCACTGACCTCCCCTCCCTGTCATTTTTTTAAAAAGAAGCACCGCCGTACTGACTGCAATCTGTTCAATATCCTCCGAAATTGTCATCAGTGCTGTCTCGAGCCTGTTTTCTGTCTTCCCTTGTTGTAATATCTCAAAGTGCACTGCATTGGGTCTTTAGAAGCTCGAGACCCGGATTCCAAGCAGTACTGAGCTGATATCCAGTGTTACAGTTGATGAGATTCTCCGTGATTTTGATCTCGATGGATTGCTTTATGACACTGTCCCAAAATCTAGGGATCTGTGCCAGAATCTTGGTGTCGTTGTAATTCATCGAGTGACCAAGTTCTAGACAGTGCTCTGCTACAGGTTATGTTGTTGCCTGTCTAAACCTGGTGTGCCTGTGGTCTTCTTACATCTGATGTCAAAAACTCTGGTGGTCTGACCAATGTATGACATCCCACACTGGCATGTAATGTCATAAATACCTGTGTTGCATACCCCCAGGTCATCCTTTACATTCCCCAGCATTATCCTAATTTTTGACAGTGGGCAAAATATGCTTCTGATGTCCTGTTTCATCAGAATTCTGCTGATTTTGGCAGAGACTAGTCTACCATATGGCAGATATGCCACCTGGGCATTGCTAAAGGAGATGCGCCTACCTGAAGAGGTTATCAAGAAGCTTCTTCTCAAAGCATCTGTACCAGGTAAAGCGTTTGGACTCTCCAAAGTTCACAAGGATGGGGTTAGCTTTGTCCCATTGTCAGCAACGTTTGTGGAGCGACCTACCCTACTGAGAAATACCTGAAGAAGATACTGGCACCACAGATGGTTAAATGCACACACCACATCCAGAACTTTGAGAACTTTCTACAAAGGCTGAGGCAACTACACATCGTGGACTCTGAGATGGTGAGTTTCGAGTGTCGCTTTTCACACCAGTACCGCTGCATGACTGACGCTCGATCACATTGAAGTTCGATGGGACTCTCCCTGACTTTTCGAACATGTACTGACATCGACCGCGTACGAGACACTCGACGAGTCGTGGACCTTGGACGATGCTACTTGGGGGACAATTTTATGAACAATGGAAGGGGTGGCGATGGTCAGCCCAGGATCATCAGTATTGACCAAGCTATTCATGGAAATGTTTGAAGAGGAGGTACTCACATCAGCCCCCTAATAACCCAAGTGCTTTTTTTAGGTATATGGACGATACCTTTGTAATCTGTTCCCATGATAGGGAGAAGCTAGATGATTTTCTGGAACGCCGGAATACACCTAATATCAAATTCACAGTGGTACTGGAGAAGTCTGGACAGCTGCAATTCTAGTATGTACTGGTCAAGAGGAAGGCAGATGGTACTTTTGGGCACAGAGGCCAACCCATATTACACCCAGCGACTACAAGACAATAGCTACCACCACCCAGCACAGAAGAATGAAAACTCTAGTCCACAGGTTATGAGCTCTGTCAGATCCTGGAAGTTTGGAGACAGAAACTGAACACTTAAAATAGGTTTTAAGTTAATAATTTGCTGCTATAAATATTTATTTATAATGTACGACAGCTGTTTCGGCTTTTATAGCCATTGTCAAGTACCTGGAAATAACATTGGTGAGAATATTGGAATACATTTCGTAAATTTGGTATACAATTTGATTATAGATTATTAACAAATTTTTTTACTTACGTCTAGATGGGCCTGACGTCTATATTGCACCAGTAGTATTCTGTCACCTAACTAACAACGTATAAGGTGCTAATTTTATTTTTATTTTGATAAATTACGTACTTTTTGTCACTTAACTACTAAGATGTGCTATGTTTACATATAAGCTATATGCAAATAAGCAACGATGATGGTGAAAATTCCTGGCAGATTAAAATTGTGTGCTGGAACCGGGACTCGAACCTGGGACCTTTGCCTTTCGCGGGCATGCGCTCTACCGCTGACCTATCCCGACACGACTCACAGTGCCGCCCCACAACTTCAATTCTGCCAGTATCTCGCCTCCTACTTTCCTTAGGCTGTGGCCAATCCATGTCTCCACCATATCCTTTTTTCCAGGAGTGCTAGTCTTGCAAGTTGCGCAGGAGAACTCCTATGAAGTTTGGAAAGTAGGAGGCGAGGTACTGGCGGAAGTAAAGTTGTGAGGCGGTACCGCGAATCGTGTCGGGATAGGTCAGTGGTAGAGCGCTTGCCCGCGAAAGGCAAAGGTCCCTGGTTCGAGTCCCGGTTCCAGCACACAATTTTAATCTGCGTCTCCGCGGTCGCAGCGCATACGGTCGGCGGACTGAGGCACACAATAGAGACTGGTCAGCTCCAGAGGAGGATGCAGGTCGCCAGCGTCTGCACACGTGACTTCAGTGTGTAGGCGCTGGGTGGGGGGAGAGGTGGGATCAGAGCCATCTGTTGTCAGCGGTTGGAACTGCTGCTTTGTCGATTTCAAGGGCTATGGATTGAAAATTCGATATAATTACTAGAGTAATGGGAGTACATACATATGGCATTACAGATGATCATATATATGATTCATCTATATGCACATCTAATTTTGGATGCGATATGAGCTCTAATTAAGGCTCTTTTTTTATCATGTTACCGAACAGAATGCTCTGATTTGCTTTCATATATAGAAACAGGTGCAGTCTGAGGGTGCTCCACCGGATCGGAGGGGCGAAAGCCTTCCACGGCAATCAGAAATTGGTCTTCCTGCCAATTTGTGGTTGCACAGGAACCTCCCAACTACGGGAGTCAAATGTAATTACCGTAATTGCATTCTAGCCATGCTGCTGCTTCCAACACTCTGCGTCTGAATGACTGCAGAATATCGGTTGGGGATGGTCACGTGGTAGGGTGGGGGAGGGGGTGGTCATGTGCTGGGCTCTCATTGGTCGGTGGTGGTCACGTGGTAGGGTCGGGGGTGACGTAGATAGTCACAGTCACGTGAAGCCTTGGGGTGAGCTCAGTTCCACGCCAGACATGGGGTAGTGAACATGTGCAATAACAATAAACAATTACAATATATAAATAAATAAACAATTACCCTAAGTACATATAATAGCAAGTACTCTCAGTACATGTAATTATTCTAAGTACATGTAATTTCAATTATGCAATTACTCTAAGTACACGTAATTTCAATTATGCAATTACTCTAATTTGATAACAAATTGATATCAATTTGATTATTTTGGCTCCAGTATGCCCAATAGTATCCTACTCCTACCATATATTGGACCAGTCTCTGCCAAGATCAGAAGAATTCTGACACTACACCAAATGTATATTTTACCAACCGTTAAAAATTCGGACAATTCTGAAGGAATGTAAATCATGACCTGAGGTTGTACAAGTCAGGTATATATAACATCCCAAGCCAGTATGGGATGTCATAAATCAGTACGTCCACCATGATTGTAAATATTAGATGTAAAGAATACCATGAGGCACATCACATTAGACAGGCAACAAAATCACACATAGCAGAAGACTGTCTAGATCTTGAACAGACAAGATTTTGGGACAGTGCCATAAAGCAATCCATCAAGATCAAAATCACGGAGAATCTCAACAATCGTGACAGTGGATACCAGCTCAGCACTTCTTGGAATTGGCTCTCGAGCTTCTAAAGACCCAAAGCAAGCACTTGAAATATTACAAGATGTGTAGAGTGAGTAAACAGTTGTGAGACATCATAGATGACGACAACAACAATTTTGGAGGACAGCCCAGCCTGCAAGCGGACGGTTGTCCGATCACCGGCGACCTGAGATGACCACAGGAACAGCGCCAGATGGGAGCGGACCGCGTACGAGACACTCTGCGAGTCGTGCACCTTGGACGATGACCTGGCCCCAAACGACGGTTGAGTTGGGCACGGACGGTCGCTGGAACACCAGCAACCACAGAAGACCACTGGGATTATGCCAGGTGGGCACAGATGGTTGATGGACGATTCAGCATGACGTGGACCTCAGTGGATGATATTGAGCCCTGAGGACAGAAAGGTTGAGCGCAAATGACCATTGGAACGCCATCGACTGGATAGGACTACTGAAACCACGTGTATAGGGCGCGAACCACGAAACAGAACACGCAGAGTGGTGTGGGTCTTGGATGATCACCATGGCCCCATAGGACTTGGAGCAGAATGCATACGGCCGTCGGAACATCAGCGAGCAAAGAGGACTTCTGGAACTGCGCTCGGCAGGACGGACTATGGAGGAAACACACGCCGTGGCGCGAACTCCACTTGACGTTGTCTGAGCCGGGTGCGGACAACAGTCGAACACCACCATCAAGCAGAGGGGAGGCTACTGATAAACAATTTTTAATATAGAGAAATAAATATTCCCAATTAGTAACAATAAACTGTGCCATCACATAATAACCCTAGGCTAAGCTCTCAAACAGTCTGCCCTCACCCTCATGGGAAGGGAAAAAAGAGAGTGAGTTCATTCTCAGGTAGCACATGAATAAGACAGCAGGTTATGCTCTCGAAATATATCACCATATAAGCAGATTTCTGGAGAGTAATTACGTCTTTGTAGCTTCTTCAAGCACCAACATTATTATCGTTTCTTGAGCTACTAAGTGCAGCAACAGTGATATCATTTCTTGACATATTCCAGATTTTTAAGTGTTATAACTATCCCAAATTTCACGGGTCCATCAATCCCATTGTCAGGGGTGGTTGGAACAGCTTCCTGTTCAGACAAACAATGCTACAGACACTCCATTATTGGTTAAGATTTTACCCAAGTACACAATATAGTTATAGCATTACTATTACATCGAAATGATTTGAACTAACAAAAAGACATAACAAAGAAATCTAGTGTAGAATATTTTTCAACTCACCAAAAGAAATAAACGAATGTTTCTTTTAAAATACACAAGAAACTCACGAGCAAAACAAAATGTGTGTCCGTCGACTCAAGAGGAAGAACCCTAAGCACTGACTGAACACTGCTGTGGCAAACCAGTGAATTACTCGACTGGTCCGTCTATAACCGGTAGTCCATCTAACTATTACAGGGAGAACGAGACAAGCAGTGCCTGGAGCATATCATCAACCATCAAGGGAAGGTTCGCGTACATCGATTTATGGAAGCAGTTGTTAAATATCCAGGCCTGTTCCAGTGTCTGTGAAATGTTATTCATTGACCAATAATTGCCCCACATTTCACCCTCGAGAGAGAGATGCAAGAGGTTGGTGGAAGTTACAGAAGGGGTTGCAAAGGTGAGGGACAGTAAAAAGTTAGTCGGCGGACTCACCTCGAGGAGGCCCTCGAGCACGCGCAGCGCGAGCAGCAGGTAGACGGAGAGCCTGGCCAGCGGCGGGGTGAGCAGCGTGAGGGCGGCGGTGGCGGCGATGCCCGCGCCGTACAGCCGCGCGCCGCCCACGCGCGCCGCCAGCCACCCGCCAGGGATCTGCGTGACCACGTAGCCCCAGAAGAAGGCGCCCAGCACCAGCCCCTGCGTGCTGCGCGACCACGAGAACTCCTGCATCTGTCGGCGCACGACACCGCGTCACTCCCAAGGTGCCGTGGACCCGCTGACAATTCTATGTTTCTATACAGGCCAGACTAGTAGATCATTTGAGCAACCTTTCGAGGAACATATGGCAGCACTAAAAAACAAAAAAATGCCATAAATCAGTAGTAGCCAATCATCTATATGAAACAAAACATCATACCAGCATTAAAAATCTCAGTATTCTAGAAATACACTCGAAAGGCAGAAAAATGGACATCCTTGAGACACTTCAGATCTACTTACACCAAAGCAAACATTCTGAATCCATCTTAAATGACATAAAGATAACATAAACAACAGTATAATCTCTGTCTTTGACAGCAGCCTAAATTTGTAAACAACACCCCTCTCCCCCACACACAAGCCTTGTCAGCCCATAAAGTCTATATATATTTAAAACTGTATGTATATTCATTTTAATATGTATTGTACACTAAATTATATACATCTCAAGTCATAATGTGCAGTGTATATTTGACATCAGCTCATAACCATTTAAAGCATAACCATTCATTGTCTACACATTATATATATATATAACTCTGAGTGAATGTCAATCTCTGTATAAATGTTAACCCTATATTAAGCCCAAATTGTGTCTATGTATGTATATATTAATTTATTGCGTGCACTGTATACTTGTCTTCAGTTTAGGCCGCAGAGGAGTAGCCGAGCGGTCTAAAGCGACTCGCTGCAGAGCGCGTAGTTGCTCGGCGTGGAGGTTCGAGTCCTCCTTGGGGGGAGGATGCGAAGCTGCTGGTCGAGACAGCAGCCGAATTCCTGAAGACCGCAAAGGTATCAATATGGGTACCAAAGATCCTTAAGGATGTCTCTCCAAAGACTCTGTTCGAGAAAATAAGGGTCCAGAACCCAAAAGTCTCGACAGAGGATTGGAGGGTAATTAAGCAAAATGTCATTCCAGAAGGACGAACCCTGGTGGTGGAGGCCGGAGAGAAGTCCCTGGAGGCATTGCGAGAGCAAGGCCTGAAACTGTTTTTAGGGTTCTCGCAGGTCGGCGTCAGGGTAATCAAAGACCTTAAAGGCAATAATGGCAGCAAGATGGGGACTGGAAGTGCTGCAGATAAACCTGCAGCACAGTAAAGGGGCCACTGCTGCCCTGAGCCGTCGCCTGGGGAGACAGGAGGTGGACGTGGCCCTGATACAAGAACCTTATTCATACAAAGGGGGTGTATCGGGCCTTGGTGGTACTGGAGGTAAGCTGATTTATGCCAGAAATCTAAAAAACTCCAGAACATGCATTTATGTTAGAAATGGAATACCTTTCATACCAATGATGGATTTTTGTTCCAGGGACCTGGTGACCATCAGGATGCAGCAACGTGAGGAAGGTATCACGAGGGAAATTGTTTTGGCCTCAGCATACCTTCCTTAGGAAGACAGCTCTCATCCTTCTTTGGAAGTGAGGAGACTGACGGAAGCCTGCCACCGGCAAGGTGACGAACTGGTGATGGGATGTGATGCCAATGTCCACAATGTATCGTGGGGCAGCAAGGACACCAACAGTAGAGGTGAGCACCTTCTTGAATTTCTCCTATCTAACAACTTGGAGATCCTGAATAGGGGTGATGAACCTACATTCAGGAATAGTAGAAGGGAAGAAGTAATTGACATAACTTTTGGTTCCATGATGATGGGAAGTTACATCAAACAGTGGCATGTGGTCCTGGAGCCATCCTCATCAGATCACATGTATATTAAATTCAAGGTTGAAATGGGAACCAGACAGACCATGGCCTATAGGAACCCCAGGAAAACGGACTGGGAGACATATAGGACAGACCTTGACTTCAGCCTATCTGAAATTAAAACTTCGATAAGGAATCCAGCAGAGTTTGAGGAAGTAGCAGGGGCCGTAACCTCTGCTATAGTGACCTCATACCAGGACAACTGCCAATCACCAAGAAGTGCACAAATAGGAGTGTGCCTTGGTGGAATAATAACCTGGAAATGCAAAGGAAACAGGTACGAATACTGTTTAACCTTGTGAGGCGCAAAGGACAATGGGCAAAGTATCGTGAGGCCCTGTCAATTACAACCTTGCCATCAGACGGGCAAAGGAGGCATCCTGGAAGATATTCTGTGAGGAAGTGGAGGGCACGGCTGCTCAAGCAAGACTTCTTAAAATCCTCACTATAGTATCAACTAATCCAGGAGGAACATTGAGGAAGGAGGATGGGGAGTATACTAAGACAGCACATGAAATGCTGGAACTGCTCCTCAAGACTCACTTTCCTCAATATACTCTGGGGGATAACTTAGACCAGAATGCGATTCCTGACAGACAACGGTTCTCAGGTATTCACAAAGAGGGCTGGGATTTGGCCAAGGAGTGTGTCGATCTCAGTAAGGTCCGATGGGCGGTGGGAACATTTCAAACGTTCAAGTCACCTGGCCACGATGGAATCTTTCCAACTCTCCTGCAACAAGCGGGAGAAAATCTTATTAGATTCCTATGCAGGTTATTCAGGGTTAGCCTAGCAGCAGGAATCATTCCCAATGCCTGGAGGGCAGTGAAGGTTGTCTTCATTTCTAAACCAGGGAGAATTGACTATGCCAAGGATGTGATACCAATCAGCCTGTCCTCCTTCGTTCTTAAAACATTGGAAAAGCTGGTTAATATGCATGTTGGAGAAAGGAGGTTAAGTAGGGCTCCTCTACATTCAAACCAACACGCATATCAGCCAGGCAAATCATGTGAGACAGTTCTCCACCAACTCGTTGGGAAGGTGGAGAAAGCACTACACTTTCAGGAAATAGCACTCTGTTTCTTCCTGGACATCGAGGGGGCTTTTAGCAACACGACCTTCGATTCCATGGTTAGGGCAGCAGAGGTGCATGACCTAGGGTCCACAATATGTAGGTGGACTAGGGCCATGCTCAGTGGAAGAAAGGTAGAGGCTACCATGATGAATGAAAAAATGGTAATCAACACCACTAGGGGTTGCCCAAAAGGAGGAGTTCTTTCCCTTTTATTGTGGAATCTAGTGGTGAATGATCTAATTGGAAAATTAAACTCTACGCAGTACTTTTGCCAAGGAATATTTGCTCCAAGGCAAAAGGCACTCTTGTGAGTACCAGGAGAGCTTGTGGCAAAAATTGGGGCCTGAGCCCCAAGGGTATGCACTGGATATACTGACCCAGGATCACCTATGGGGAGGTCGTGTGGTGGAAGAAGGTAGAACAGCAGGTTGCTGCTAAGGAGCTTGGTAAGGTGCAGAGATTAGCCTGCTTAGCTGTAACAGGCGGAATTAGCAGCACACCAACTGCTGGGATGGAAACCATGCTGGATATGCCCCCATTACACCTTTGGGTCAAGATGGAGGCATCGGCTGGTGCATACAGACTCAAATCTGGCTACAACTGGAACTCTTTGGGATATCCAGAATCACAGAATAGTGAGTGAGGTAAATATAGGAAAGGTTGGGGAAATGCCAGCCGACTATATTATAACCCCATACTGCTTCAACAAGCCTTTCAATATAACAATTGCAAGTAGGGAGCACTGGGAGAGAATAGTTCGACACCGTACGGGGGATATTGTCTGGTTCACTGACGGATCAAAATCAGACCAAGGTGTTGGGGCCGGAGTATATGGGGTGCAGCCAAGACTGGAGGGCGTCATCTCTCTAGGAAAACTGGACTCAGTATTCCAGGCCGAAATCACTGCCATCAGGGCGTGTGTGGAGGAGAATTTGCGTAGGTGCTACAAAGATCGTAGCATCTATATCTATTCAGACAGCCAGGCAGACCTGAGATCACTGGCAGCTCCTGCAACAACGTCTAAAATTGTTGCAGAATGTCACAGGGTTCTGGTGGAGCTAGGGGAAAGCAATAGAGTAAACCTATTGTGGGTCCCTGGCCACTCGTGGATTAGTGGCAACGAACATGCCGACAGATTAGCCAGGATGGGGGCAGAGACTCCATTTATTGGACCGGAACCTGTCCTGACAATCACCAAGGCAATGATCAAATTGGAGCTACGTAACTGGCTCAGAAGACAGCACGTAGAATATTGAACCAAAGTCCATCAACAAAAACATGGTAAGGTAATGATGCCAAAGCCATGTTTTAAAAGAAGCTCTGCAATCCTGGATCTGAACAGGAGATAGATTAGATTCATTGGATTGCTGACAGGCCATGGGAATTTCAAAAAACACCTATTGCGAGGGTGAAGGTCGGGGTGTGAGTTTAAAATAGAGAAAGTTTAATTTTTTAAACTCATAACCACCAGCTGTGAACCAAATTCCTAAACATGCAAAAACACTGGAACTGTGATTGCGACTGTTTGACTCGTTTTCTAGGGGATGATATCACACGTTCGCAGCTTTCCTTCCCTGTATATGATTAACAAAACAAATTCATAATAAAATCAAGTTCATGAGAGAATAGGGTGTACTAGCCACTATTTTTGAAAACACGTGAAAGTTCACTTTATTTTGTTTATTTCACAATCTCAGAACCCTGGTGCATACAGACTCAAATCTGGCTACAACTGGAACTCTTTGGGATATCCAGAATCACAGAATAGTGAGTGAGGTAAATATACGTACGTCGGCACATTTATCAAATATAGCTCGTGAGCCCCCAGACAAAAATGAATATTTGTCGCAAATTGTTTTATCACCATGTGGCTGTCTCAAACACCGTTTATGTTCATGCCTATGCGACGACACGTGTTACATTAACAAATCACAGTCACTTTAATTCAATGCGATGCACACCTTGTTCCGCCGGCTAAATATTCACAAACACACAGTAGCACTCGATTCAACTTGGTGCAGTCTACGACGAGCAACCACACGTGGCGATTGCCACAGACAAATCTCAAGTCACCACCTCGAGATCCACATGCCGACTGATGCAGAGCGACCCGCCCGGCCAGCCACACCATGTGCTCTCCAGAGTCCTCACTTCCTGCCCTCGTGCGCGCGCACGCCAACAGCTCAACTGCCGGGGTTTTTTCCCCTACGTCATCAACTTCCCCATGTGTACTGTTCTAACCGATTTGCCAACGTACAGCGCTCAGCCAATACATTTCTAAAACTTTACTTAAAATCAAAATAATTACACTACACATTAAACAAATATTTTCTTACGTTTTTATATTAGTATAAACATCCTTTGTACTGTTTATCATAATCGTGCAATTTCTTATATCACAGATAAGTGATTTAACTGAATACTTCAAGATAAAATACACAAAAGATTAATTGAAAATAAAATGAGAAATAGTTAATATATTATTTTTATAAACAAACATTCCCATGCTAGTTGTGTAACTGTCTTGTCTTCGTTGGTAATTTATTACTTTTCATTATCAATTAAACATATTACGTTAGATGTGACTATATCAGCTAATGTATTGTTTATTTATCAACAGGCTATTTTGTAATGAGAGCCTTAAAGGTTCCTAACTGCATCGTATTACTTCAAATGCCAGTATTATTACAATATTCGTGCATTGCACTGTGCCTGGCACTCGCCATTGTCCCTCTTTCCCCTCACCGGAAACGAACCTGGAATATCCTAAGCTGGAACAAGCCACCAACGTCGGCCTGCTCGCTGGCCTTCCGTCAGCTACAAGCACACAGCAAATCTCAACGTGGAGAATTTCTACCTTTGGCCTAACTATAAATGTTGTCACCCAACTGCGTACGTACATTGCTACCATAATTAATAAGATTAAAATTGTGTAACATTTAGTGCATTGGCATGGTCAATGTTTGCAGTGAACTTCATACTGTTTAATTATCAAATGCTATTAATTATCAGTATTTATATTGAGCGGTAATCTCACACTATGTACAATGGGAATAACAGAAGAGGACCCTAAATGTAGGATCTGTGATGACGATGATGAAACTGCATCACATCTAATCTTCGAATGCATTGCATTGGAGAATAAAAGGCACAGAATATTTGGGACAACCAGACCCGAAGAAATTGTGTCTAATAAAGAACTTGTAAAGGGACTCCTTGCACTGTTCAAGGGCATTGGTTGGCTTTAGTAGATATAGAGGGAGAGATGCCGCACAATAAACTTAGTTTCGGTGCAGGCAGTGGCGGGTTGGACCAAGACTGTTTTGGCTTCCCTGGAAAAATCAATCAATCAATCAAACCTCCCTGGGGCATGGGTGTGTGTGTTTGTCCTTTGGTTAGTTTACCTAGGTTTAAGTAGTTTGTAAGCTATGAACTGATGACCTGCAGTTTGGTCCGATAGATTTACAAACATTTGAACATTTTGTCTTCAGTTTATCAACATTTAACCCTTTCACAGCATAGTGTTAGTCATCTTTGATGCATCATATCTTTAGTGTAAGTTCTTTCCTCCTGTTAGAAATAAACAAAACTGGTGGTTGTGATTTGTTACATGTAAGTGAGGTTATGACAATACAAGGGACCTTTGGCCACTGGAGGTATGATATTTTAATTGTTTGCATTTAACTTTACTTGAAAAGTTGTAAAAAAGTTACATTCTGACATAGTGTTTTGCATTTTCTCTTGTGGACAGTGCAACAGGTCGACATAACCTATATGTACTCTGCTTAAAGTCATTCCACCTGGTGATGGGCGTTAAAAACCCCGAAACGCGTTGTGGATATAATAAACTAAGTGATTTGTAACACCCTGTGTTTCAATTAATCACAATTTGTTCATGAGCGTAAAATTGTACACTCGCTACATTTCAAAGTAATCTGTATGATTACACTGATGTGTCAAACATTTTTGTGCTTATACTTTGTACCACATTGGACCACACAATACAGCAGCCATTTTCAAAAGAAGAGGTTCTAAAACATCTTGATAGATTTTGTGAGGTTTATGCCAGTTGAACTAGTTAGTAAAGAAAGAGCTTCATTCATTTTTAGACACTTGTTGGGTAACACGAGGGACGTTCCGAAAGTAATACAGCAAGGGTACGTACTGGATAAACGCCACAGTGATTAGACCTAGGATTGCTTACGAGGTGGTCGTGTGGTGGAAGAAGGTAGAACAGCAGGTTGCTCCTAAGGAGCTTGGTAAGGTGATAATTAACCTGCTTAGCCATAACAGGTGGAATTAGCAGCACATCAACTGCTGGCATGGAAACCATGATGGATGTGCCCCCATTACACCTTCGGGTCAAGATGGAGTCAGCGGCTGAATCTCATTGGGACATCCACAATGACACACTAAAATAGTGAGTGAAGTGAATTTGGAAAAGGTTGGGGAAATGACGGCTGACTTTATTGTAAGTCCATACTGCTTCAACAGACCTTTCAATATAACAATTGGAAGCAGGGAGCAGTGGAAGGAAACAGTTCAACACCGATCAGGGGACATTGTTTGGTTCACTGAAGATTCGAAATCAGACCAAGGTCTTAGGGCCGGTATATACAGGGTGCAGCCAAGACTGGAGGGTATCAACTCTATATGGAAACTGGCTTCAGTTTTTCAGGCCGAAATCACTGCCATCAGGGCGTGTGTGGAGGAGAATTTGCGTAGGTGCTACAAAGATCGTAGCATCTACATTTATTCAGATAACGAGGCAGCCCTGAAATCACTGGTAGCTCTTGCAACAAGATCTAAAATTGTTGCAGAATGTCACAGGGTTCTGCTGGAGCTATAGAGTAAACCTAGTGTGGGTCCCTGGCCGTTCTGGGATCAGTGGCAATGAACAAGCCGACAGATTAGCCAGGGTGGGGGCAAAGACTCCATTTATTGGACCGGAACCGGTCCTGACAAGGCAACAAGGCAACAATCAAACTGGAGCTACGTAACTGGCTCAGAAGAAAGCGCGTAGAAGGTCTACAAAGAAAACCATGATAATGTAATGATGTCAAACTCATGTTTTAAAAGAAGCAATGTAATCCTGGGTCTGAACAAAGGAGATTAAACTCACGGTTGGATTGTTGACAGGCCATGGGAACTTCAAAAAAACATCTACATACAATGGGAATATCACGAGGATCCTAAATGTAGTATCTGTGATAACGGCAATGAAACCACATCACACCTAATCTTCGAATGCATTTAATTGGAGAACAAGAGGCACATACCATTTGGGAGAACCAGACCCAAAGAGATTGTGTCTAATAAAGAACTGGTAAAGGAAGTCCTAGCGCTGTTTAAGGGCATTGGTTGACTTAAATAGATATACAGGAAGCGACACCGTACAATAAACTCATTTTCGGTTCGGGCAGTGAAGGGTTGGACCAAAACTGTTTTGGCTTCCCTAGCAAAATCAAATCTAAATCAATGCAGCGGTGGGCATAACTTGTTTATGCACTGACGTTCGTAGCAGCATTGCTGAGATTGATAGGAGGCTGAAAAATATTCATGGAGATAGCACGATAGACAATAGATATGTGCAGAATGGATGAAGAAGTTTAAAGAAGAGAAATCAACACCGAAGACAAACCACGCGACAGGAGACAATTACCCTAAGTACATGTAATTGCAAGTACTCTTTGTACATGTAATTACTCTAGGTACATGCAATTGCAATTACGCAATTACTCTAAGTACACGCAATTACTGTAATTAAATTGATATCAATTTTGGTGCCAGAAATGGCAATTGTATCCTGCTTATCACACATCTTCTCCAAAACCTGAAAACTCATGACAGCACTTCTTTACAATGACAACAGTCATTCTCTTTGAATTTCTGCAACATGGTTCTACCGAAAATGGCAATATTTACAACACTAAGGAAGCTTCGAGAAGTCATACAGAAGAAGACACCTAACACGAATTTGAATGACAATGGGGAACCCCACCTGCCTTTGGCCACAAGTCATAAAAATGGCATTTGGGCTGGTGAATGTTCCTCATCCGCCATACACCCCATATTTAGCACCTTATGACTTGTTTGGCCCAATGAAGGCCAATCTGAAGGGATGACACTTTTAGGACACTGACGAGCTGAAAGTGGCAGTAAATCAGGGGATTCCACAGTGCAAACCTGTTTTCCAAAGAGGCTTCGAGAGTACGATTCAACAATAGCGGAAATATATCGCTTGTAATGGAGACTATGAAAGAGTTACTCTAATAACGTGTACAATTTGAAAGGCGTCTGACAAGTTACGCCACCGTTGTATTACTTTAGAATAATCCTCATAACATCTGAACATTTACTATCATAATAGAATTGTGAAACTTGTTACCGCCAAATAGAGAACACATTCCTCTGAAAACGTTTCATGAATTTATCATCCATAGTTGAATTATAGGTATTGTTTAAATCTTGTTGACCAAAGACCTTTCATTATAAATCCGTTACAATTATAATACAACAAATTTCCTACTCTCTGGATGAAGAACATCTAATAAACGAGTCGAATTGTCTTCATTGCCATCTCCTGTCACAGTAGGCCAAGAAGTTAGCAGAAGCATTAGTCTTTCAGGGTGTAAATCAAACGGTTTGCAGTTCTTCCTTGGACTTTGACCAAACAGTAGAAGTCTGTGTTCTCGCTCCTTTCAAACCTACACCATACAATGGACAGAAAACTTTCAGTCATTCCTCTATTTGTTTTTCGTCCACCATTACATAGCATCTGATTGTAGATATAAAAGCTCATGTACTACCTTTCACTCATTTACAATGCCGGGCAACAGAATGACTACCAGTGGAAACGTTGTAGGAATGTGTGTGACTGATTCTTGCTCTCCGTGATAGAATCTCGTCTACAAGTAGATAATATCTCAGCAGCAGGCAGTTTCTGCATACATTTCTTCTTTTACCTGAGATGTAACAGAAATAAAATAGTCACATATAGCTAATTGATAATAAAACGTGAGCAAAGAAAATTTGATGTTTCTCAAGGAAGTAGATTCGGAATTTAGGCAATAAGATTTATAGATGGGTTTTGGTATTTGGGTGGTAAAATAACACGGTGGCAATAATGGAGAAAATACACTCCTGGCGATTAAAATTGCTTCACCACGAAGATGACGAGCCAGACGCGAAATTTAACCGACAGGAAGAAGATGCTGTGATATGCAAATGATTATCTTTTTATAGCATTCAAACAAGGTTGTCGCCGGTGGCGACACCTACAACGTGCTGACACGAGGAAAGTTTCCAACCGATTTCTCATACACAAACTGCAGTTGAGCGGCGTTGCCTGGTGAAACATTGTTGGGATGTAAGGAGGAGATAAGGGTACCATCACGTTTCCGACTTTGATAAGGTCGGATTGTAGCCAATCCCGATTGCGGTTTATTGTATGGCGACATTGTATAATGTAACATTTAAAATTAATAATAAGAAAAAAGTAATTTGTGGAAAAGAGACGATGATTGTCATACTTTTTGGTGAAAGTTTTAAATGCATAAAAATTCATTTGTGAGAAAGTAAATAATATTTGTTCTTTTCAAGATGAGCTAGAACATATTGTTAAACACTCCGGCTAGCAATACTCTTCGTTACCTTTTCTCACGGTCGAGTGTACTTATTACTTTAATGCCACGATTCTGTTTTCTATTTATTAAAAATAAATAAAAAACAAAAAAAACGTAGCGATTAGATCCTGACCCTAATGCTTGGTCAAGAATCTTATTTATCTCCAATGGATTAATGAATATATATATATATATATATATATATATATATATATATATATATGTGTGTGTGTGTGTGTGTGTGTGTGTGTGTGTGTTTATATGTCAGGGAAGTGACTACATACTACGAGCGACTTTATTCACTCACAAAATCAAAAGTGAAGAAACGCCTCTATGGGATTTTGCCCATCGGTCACATGTCTCTAAATCTGGTGTAATTCTGAATGAATGCGTTAATTGCTGTACTGACATTCCAAAGAGATTATCCTGCTGTGTTAATACGTTTAGTAACAGTATCCTGCGTAATATCTAGAATGGAGCGTTTGGTAATGGGAACTCCTCATTATAAAATATTACTTTCTTTCATCCCAGTGATTGATTTTTTTTAATTGGTTTTGGACATTGAAGGTATTTTACTATTGCAAAGGGCATCCTATTCAGGGTTGTGTAAAATATTAATGTCTCCTCCAAGAGAGAAAATTCAATATGTATGTTTTGTACCTTTATATGCGGTCAAAAACGTAATTCAAAGTGTCTTAGAGAGTATAAGTAGCTCTGACAGAATATGTTAATCATCTTTCAATAATTCATTCAGGGTAAATTTCGATGGTTCGTTCTAGTCTTATTTAGCACACATATTTCTTAATTGACGTAACTCGCACGATCATCCTGATTTTTGCACACACACACTGTCATCCGTACATTCATATCTTTCATTAAAATTACAGAAAATAGAAGTCAGAGTAGCAGTGCCCATAACATTTTTCGATACCATACCGCGAATCTCCTGACAAGACGCATATCGGCATCACGTGCCTTAGCACAATCAAATCTAATAATCTTAGTTTCATAAATATTACGCGACCTTCGCAATGACAGGTGACGCATCTCATATACAATTACCAACTCTCGGAATTCGTGCATAAGGAAGTCAATCGGCTATGGTTTAAAATACGAACTGGTCGATAAAATGAGCTATTGTCTTTCCTCAAGCTTATCCTATACCCATTCTCTGTTCTTCTATAGTTACACAAACTTTCTTCTTTCTCCTAGTACCCATATTTTTTTAAATATCCTCGCTTGTATATGATTTCCTTTTTTATTTTATTGTCCGTATTTTAACTCGTTTATTTTTAAATAGTCCTGTAAGTCATCTTAGTTTTACGCTAGTTATTAATCACGTTAGGATAGTTGCCGTTTTTTAAATTTAGTTCTAAGTATACCGTAGTTTAGGTTATTTATCGTTTTGTTAGGATTAAGCTCGGCTAGCTGTAGGATTGTTTTATTTGTTATTTTAATATAGTTAACACATAGGCTTTAATTAACTCGGATAGGTTTGCTGTCATTATTTTAATTAGCTATAGTTCGCGTCTTAGTTTAAAGTTCCGCGTTTTTTGTTAATATTATGGAAGTAGTCATCTCGTTTGTAAGTCGTTGTATAAGATTCCTTTGTAAATAATTTATTTCCTTATTTATTTAATTAATTTATCTCTATTCCTTATGTTCCACTGCAGTTTCTCTACGTGTACAGAGTCAGACAGTCATTCCCTCACTCTCAACTAAGTTTCTTGGCAAGTGTATCGGCATTCGACTGTTTGCGCTGCCGCAATTGTGAGTCAGCTGTTTGCTCACATGACATAATATTTACCTTGTGCGCTGTGGGCGTGTACCGCTCCAACACAAACACATTAATTTTGTTGTTTTTGGATGTGTGTCTCGGCATCCGAATTGGAAGTTAATTCAATAAAACTTGATTATTTCCTTGCCTCCAACCATTGTTTTGTCTATTTCTATTGTTTTGTCGTGTTTGCCCATTCGCGTTACCCCAACGCATTGTACCAGATTGTACTGGTGGGGTCGCGATTGTTGTTGCTGTCTTGCCTGTTGCCTTGGGAAGCGTCTCTCCGACGGAAACTGATTTGCGGTTGCGAGTAGCCCGGATTTTATCGATTGTTTTCCCTTCTTCTATTATTGTTTCGCATCCGGTATTCTCCGTTTCCATAACCGTAATTGTTGTTGTTAATATTATTTGGGTTGTTTTGTGAGGGGTTGCTGTTCTGTCTATCGTTATTGTTTGTCATTATTTATCGTGTAACCTCCACTCCACTGACCGTTTCGATTACCGTTACGACCAGTATTTCAATCCCCTTCGTGAATCAAATCATATGTATATAATGCATCGAGAAAGTGAGAAAAATTATGTTCAGATTTTTTCCGCGATATCGGATGGCAACCTAGATTTCAAAATCCTGATTACGTCCACGTGTGATATATGTTTGGTCCAGTAAGGTTTTATTGAGGTATTTCTCAAAATATTTTCTAAGGCTTCCAACGCGCCTATTATACGGTTCAGGGCTGAAAACTTGGCGCCTTAACCTCTTCTGTACCGACAGAGACCAATATTTCGCCAAAAATTCTTGCTCAAATTGAGCATACGTGTTGCATCTGCCAACTGCTTCTGCTGCCCATGCTGCAGCGTTTCCTTCGATGTAACTCGTTACTCGCTACCTGTTGTATTTTTCTTTGTTCAGAGCATTGCGAAATTTTGAAGGAACACAACCGGATGAACTTTGTTGTTTTCCTCCATAAATGTGAGAAATTTACGGGATCCGACTAGACCTTCTTCTATTACAATATTAGTAACATGTTCCCCTGTATGAGCAGAACACGGCCGTACCATGACTGTCGAAGTACCCGGTACTGCATTTGTACAAGGCATCAGGGACGGCGCAAGGCACGTGTGAAACGTGCGGCCGCACGGGGCGGCACTTTCCGGAGGGCGGCAAATCTGCTGCTGCCCTTATTTATTTATTTTTAGGACAAACTCAACATTCATGCCCAAGAGGGGATTCGAAACCAAACTTAGGAGGGAGCGGCTTCGGGAACTGTGGCATGGCACCTCGACTACTTGCCGGCCACTGTGGTGTCGCACAAGTACAAAGTGCGCGCCACCTACTTTCGCCGCGCGCCGCCATGCACGCACGGCGCGGCGTTCTCACGACGACAGCCACGAGCGCCCTCTGCTGCAACCCCGCTCGTGGCCACCACGGAAAGACACCGGTCACTTCGGACGGAGATAGCAACCAGTTAGGACCTTCGTAATCAGATAGGCACCAGTGAAGACTTCGCTATCGTACAGGCACTAGGCAGGCCTCTAACAACTATGTATCAACATTCTGCAGTACTATGTAAAAGTTAAGTATTGTTACATTCTGTGCAATATATATCTCTTTCTAATTTACTCGAGTGTTTATAGTTTCTGGCTGCTCCCCTCCGTACCTGCACCAGCGTGTCGGTCTCATTCCACTCGGCCACCGACACCTACGACGAGGCTGGGACACAAAAGCGGCGACGAAGTTGGGACACAAAAGCCACCTCTGTTGTACCAGGGGAGGGAGGAGGACTGATTTCTTCCTCGCCACTGTGGCAGCACCGTCGTGTTTACGTCGTAGGAACAGAGACGTGCCACTGACACCAGTATTCTTTACAGTGGAGCGCTGCCAGTCTGTTACGCGCCGTGCGTTTACTCCCAACTAATTTTGCAGAAGACGAAAGCTAATTTGGAAATTCAAATGCAATGTTCGATATTGCGGTTACATGTTTAGCCTGAAGCAATTTTGCTAAACCCTTCAATGGCAGTTTCCGAATTTTTTTTCTGTCCGCATTATGGACAAAAATAAACAATTAATACAGTCAAACATGTCCAACACTTACAATGGCTAGAAGTATTCCGAATGCGTAAATACTCTGCGAGTAATCACAAGGGATAAAGACATTGGTAGTAAGCCTGACATATGTTGGGTTTCGAAGTATTTTTGAACATTTTTCCTATCCGTTTCTGAGTGATAGTCGGACGTTTTGGTTTTTGAGCCATGAAACACCTGTCTCCGCCTGCATGAACAACAATTCAACTCTGACCGGCACTTTTTTTTTGACAATACTACTCAGATACTATCACTTTACCAACATTTATTTACTGTATAATGCGTGTGATACCATGTTTCATCCAAGTAAACTACTGGTCGCTTTGATTCTGATGAAAACATGAGAAAGTATGGTTTTTTAGCAACAATACCTTCTCGTCTGCACAAAGTAGAACGTTAATTTTGACACCCCCTAAAACTAAAATCCATAGACAGAACAGTGCTTCTAGCGGTTTCCTTACTAGCTTTGAAGCTCATTTCTGTTCGACAAAAGTTGTGCAGTTTTCGCAAAGTTCGTATTTTTTTCTATTGGTCGTAATGCCACAGAAATTGCTATCTGTTAATACATTTATCCTTATCATCGGCCACATACTTATTGTGAGCTTCCTGCTTCTTCTTGGGCGCTAGTTTAACCGTAGACCTCGCTGTACCTCGTCACGTGACCTAGTTCCTGTCACTGCCGCGTCACCACTTCGCCTTTCCACGCAGTAGGTATTATTGCGGTCTGTATAACGAAAACTACAGAATTCGTTTCGGTAGTTGGCCGAGGGAGTCAAGATAGGTCAGAAGCACTTTCATTGCGTTTCCTAACAACAGAAGAATTGGTGCGTTGGAATTTCTTGCAACTTAGGAGGTAATAGGTAAGTGCTTTTCATATAACGTACAATTAATATTCCGCATGCATGTTACTCTTAAGTTAGAATTTTTCACCTTCATGATTGCAGAATATGAAAACTTCTTTTTCTTATGACTAGCTGTAAACCCGGCGTTGCCCGGGTGTTTATTTATCCTATACTCTCGTAGTTCACATCCCCTTCCCTCTCTCTGCACCCACCTCTTTCTCTCCCATCTCTCTGTCCGTTTCCACCTTTCTCTCTCTCGGCAAAGTTTTCTGCAAGGTACCCTCTGTCATGTACCATAAATACATTTATGGATCCGGTGATCTTCCTCTTGGTTTAAAGGTCGTGAGTGCAAAAATTCCTAAAGCTTGTAGCAAAACTATGCATCTTGTAAAATTCCGTAAGTTAAATACACTCCACCATGCAAAGAACACAATTTTATACTGACAGTGACATTCGTCTTGTTTTTAAGTAGAGTGTGCAAAATTTTATCAATATCGGAACAAAACTATTGTTGTTCTCAAAAGTACCAGTTTTATTTCATACAATCCTTGTCTTGAAAAAAAAAAAAAAAAAAAAAAAAAAAAAAAAAAAAAAAAAAAAAAAAAAAAGACCGGTCGAACCGATCTCAAGTTATGGCGCGACCAAGGTATTTAGGTATCCATTTTTTGTTGCAAAGTAACCTCTCCCACGCACCGATGACGTTCCTCTTGTTTTTAGCACAAGCGTTCGAAATTACGTGAAGATCGAAATGAAACTGTAGATTTTACATTCCTGCCAAATTTCAAGATTTTGTATTTATTCAGTGAGTGAGTGTCCTTTCGCATTTATATTAAGAAAACAGATTGCTTAATTTTGTATGCAAGAGAATTAAGTCAAAAATAAATAGTAACATTCAAATTTGTAATGCTAACTTGATACAAGGTCATGCCTGATGCGACAATTTTACGGCATCTACAGCGAAACTGTTCTGAGTGGTAGACTTCTTTTCGTTTCATTATTTTGTGGGCCGGGGGGGTAGTTACAAAAAGCTTCATAAACGTCCGAAATTACATATAAACTTTGTTGCAGGTCCCTAACTACTCTCATTTTCAAATAATTAACGCATAAATCTGGGTATTCCCACGCGGTGGCCTGTCATTATTTATATCTCCTGAGCTATGTGTCGTGCTCTTTTGTTTTTGGGTTAGAAACCTTTGTGGGCGTACGGTGAGCAGTTCACCAGTTTCATTGAAATCGAATGAATGGTTTGTGAACACAAACAGAACATACAAACTTTTATATATATATATATATATATATATATATATATATATATATATATATATATATATATTACTCAATCTCCTTATTCTTCCTCGCTCCATTGTCTTACGCCCCACTCTTTGACCGTTTCACCTGCGTCTGTAGTGAAATTCAATTTAACGCGTCTCAATACTCTATCTCCTGGACAGCTTATCCAACAGTAATATAAGGTTTCACACACATTTGAAGATTTTTGTGAATTCACAATGCTTATTAAAATTAGCTAGATTTCTTCAATCAGGTATGACTTCATTTGTTGAGCTGGTGCCCAGCGACTGTTTTGTAGAAATCTGTAGAGAATGTCACCAATCAGTCGTAATTTTTGTTTTTATTTTCCAGATCTACATAGATTTCGAGCACATTGCGGCTATTCTCATTGCTTTGCGTTATGTTTACATCTTTACCGTCATGCTGAACGTAACTGTGAACATGACGGTTTAGATGGAAGCACAGGCTCGCACGGGGCGGCACTTGGGCTTGCGCCGGCCCTGCAAACCATTGTCTGAAACGGTGGAATCGTTACATGCTCAGTAGGTGAATTAGTTACATTTCCTGTTGTATTGCCTGGCCTCGGTAGTGTGTTAATGTTCTCTGTTGTAAAATTTCGCGGATTTACGAGCTCTGGGGTCGGGTTGTATGCAGTGGCGTAGCTATCATAGGGCTAGGCGGGGCAGTGCCCCGGGGCCCCCGACCTCAAAGGGCCCCCCTCGACCACCGTGAGCGACGTTTGAAAAAAGTTACAGTACACTATCGATTTTTTGATTTTGCTCTCCCACCCTATCGTCTCCTTCCCTCAAACCAAGTATCCCACAGTAGCCGCACTGGGTCACCGGCTGGCGGAACATTGCTTTTAGTGGGACCTTCACAAGACGCCGCTAGGTGGTGCTGCTGAAATTCCAAGCCGCCAGTCGCCTTGCACAACAATCGGCACACGTCGATCGGCGTTGCAGAAAAAGTAGAGGCAGCATCACAGCTGTTCACAGCAACAGCTGCGCCTTCGCAATATAGCGGCGTGCCTCTCGGCACAGTGTGAAGGATCGAGCACCTCCAAATAGTGAATAAATACATTTACTGTACAGTACTTGTTGTTGGCAAATAGAAATGTACAGTTCGATTATACGTATAATAGGTTTTCCGAACATCCACGTCCCCCAATTATTTCGGATAGTCGACGACCTACTGTATATGATATTTTAGTTGAATGAAGGATTTTAAACATTTAACTTTTTGAACACTGAGCAACAAACCTCAAACGTACGAAGTGAAATCCAAATATTATTCCCACTCAGAATATAAAAATGACAAGGTATTTGCTTGTCCGCTAAGACGTGACCCTGCCACCGTTAGTGTGTTGTCGGTTGAAGTCGGAGTTGCCATGGCTGCCAATCTTTGCGAAATAACAGTGAATGGCGCTGAATTACTAACAGTGTTTTTGACAATACACGGTCTGACCACATTTGAATATGAAGCCTGTACAATGTATTGTTACAGAACGGTATTATTATGGTAACTAAACTGTTTGTATAGTGAATTCCCCGAAGGGAGTGCTCCTTAATCATAGATCCCAATGAAGTGCTGTAACCAACTGCACTCTGAAATGCATGCAAGAAGAAGAGAAAATATGGTTACTTTGTCAGAATAGTGAATTGTCCATTCTAAACGCTGCCCTCTACCCCAGTGTGTGATAATAAGCGAAGATGTAGACTTATTTTACTTATTACTTCATGCATCCTTGCAGCGGCACTGCTCAATACTAAGTGTTTCATCACGCAAAATCCGACAACTTCCTTTTGCTGAAATATTTCCCCTATTTTCTTTCTTTGACTGGGCTATCAAAGAAATAAGGCTGATCGGTATGGAGCATGGGGTCGTTTTATCTGCATGTCCTGCCCAGGCTCAACTTTTACGGTTATAACTATATTATCTGCTGCGTGACACATAATTAACTTAGCAATGTTTAGGTTTGCCTTATTATTTCTTCTAGTGGGCGGTAAGGAGCTGATGAAATAGGTTTGCATCGGTATACAGTTTCAGTCTAAAGCGGGCCCCAATGTCATTTTTGCCCCGGGGCCCTTGGTGACATAGCTACGCCACTGGTTGTATGCTGACGGTATTGTATTGTTTGAATAGACGGAGGAGGAACCGGTATATGAGCTTCATCCCGTATTTGACGAGTTATAGACTGAATTTCCATATTATTTCTCTTACCATTTGTTCTCAAATGTTCAAATGTTTGTAGATCTTATGGGACTCAACTACGGGGTCATCAGCCCCGAAACCTACAAACTACTTATGAACTAGCTTATACTAAAGACGGCACAAACATCCATGCCCGAGGGGGGATTCGAACCCCGACCGCAGCGGCCATGAAGACCGTGACTGGCACGCCGCAGACCGCTCGGCCACTGCAGCCGGCCCATTTGTTTTACTTCTTTTCTGGCGGTGTGATGTTTACCAATACTGTTGCACTCGTCAGACTTGTACCTGTCTCCTAAGATCCCGTACCTCATAATTAGCTTGTCCTCATTTCCTCAAATTCATGCAACAAGTGCTCAATACGATCAGACAATGAACCATAGTCTACCTTCGGTTCGCAAACTGCCTGTTTAATTTCGCCCATGTAGTGTTCTACTAATAGTTTGGCGGACTCTTTGTCACAATCTTCAGCTACCAGATTAATTTGCCGCTTGAGTTGTTCCTGCCGCGAATCGGATAATTTAAATTTTAGTTTATCTCATGCAAACTTTTATTAACAAAAAATGTTTCAAATGTTTGTATAGTCTATGGGACTTAACTACGGGGTCATCAGTCCCTAAACTTACAAACTACTTATGAACTACTTACGAACTAGGACGGCACAAATATCCATGCCCGAGAGGGCATTCGAACCCCCGAACGTAGTAGCCGTGCGGACCGTGACTGGAGCGCCTTAGTCCCCTCGGCCACCGCGGCCGGCCTTTTATTAACGTCATTGCGTATGTTCGCCTCAACATTTTTACGCTTGTTTGCAAATCAATAATTTGCTTATGAAGGTTATCCTGCATATCGTTTCTTATCTGTTCTCGCATGTTTCGTATATCTGTCTGCAATTGCTTTTGCATATTTTCTTGCGAGCTGTGCAAGGCCTTTTGCATATCTTGCATAGCTCTTAATAGCACTGACATATCAAATTTCCCTTCTGTATCGCTTCCTTGTTCTAGCTGTGCACGCGTAACATTATCAGTATTGTCAGCAATAACTTCCGACGAGGTGCTTGCACCCGACAATATGGAAGTACGTAATTCCAGATTGTTTTCAAGGTTAAACTAATATGAAGCCTCATTGTCAGCTTTACATACATTGTTGGATATTCTAGAAGATTCTAATTGTATGGAAATTAGTGAACCAACGATCGGGTTTAGAAGTGGATCGTTATTGTTACACAAAAGCCTATTGTCTTCCCGGCTACTTTCGTATGCCAAGGGGTGCTTTCCTGACTCACCCTCTTAGCAAACGAAGTATTTCGAAATCTAATCTCATTATCTGAGGTGGAAGTGCTATCAGAATTATCAGTTTTGCCTCTATTTTGGAACATTTTTCGATACATATGACCTGAACAACAATGACTAATTTTTCTCCACACGCTTATTATCACTTTCACTAGCGTACACTTTTTCAAACAAAAAATAAATACGCCAAGTAAGAATGTTTTGGCTAAAATAATTTTGAACTGCCGGCCGCGGTGGCCGAGGTGACTGAGGCGCTCCAGTCACGGTCAGCACGGCCACAACGGTCGGGGGTTCGAATCCCCCCTCGGGCATGGATTTTTGTGCCGTCTTTAGTCTTAGCTAGTTCATAAGTAGTTTGTAAGCTTAGGGATGATGACCCCGTAGTTAAGTCCCATAATTTGTACAAACATTTGAGCATTTGATTAATTTTGAACTAAAATTTTCAAAAGACTATAAGATTTTCCACAGTTAGTTGTAACATACTACAATGTCACTACAATGTCTACTGAACAATGTAGCATGCAGCTACCTACTTGAGCCATTGAAAGATGAATTTTTTAGAAAGATTGTTATTTGGAAGTACAGAAAATTGTAATTTTGATGGAAGAATGAATTGGAAAGTTTACCACCAAGAAGTATGAATTTTTTACCTTACCATGACCGCCGCTTAACAAAGGCGTGAATCTCGTAAATGTTCCTACAATTTCCTTAACTGCCTCTAATACGTGGGAATAAATTTTCTCACGCGCTCCCGGACATAAATGGTAGACACAAAACACCACATTATCATTCACATATAACATCAAGCCACTCGGCTGGGTGCAAATATATAATGAAACAATTAAAATTGATAATTACAAAACAATAATTTATGGTAAAGAGACGATTATTGTCATATTTTAGTGAAAGATTTAAATTAATAAAAATTCATTTGTGAAAAGGTAAATTATATTTGTTTCTTTTTTTTAAAAGATGAACTCAAACATACTGTTAACCACTCCGGCTAGCAATACTTTTCGTTACCTTTTCTCACGGTTGAGAGTACTTATTACTTTAAGGCCTCTGTGTTGTTTAAAGAAAAAAACTGAAATGCACTAATATACAAATAAAAAGACGAGACTTCCACTTTAAAATTTAATTATCATCAGCTACACTGTCACATCTTTGTTACCGTAGAGCATCAGATCTACTTAACCACAAACTAACTTTAAAAAAAGTGAGCAGTCACAGACATTCACTTTTTAATCGGAGATCTTCCTCAATGATAATGAACTGCTTAATGAATGAAATCTATACTCTGTAGCAACGAATCTAAAAATGTATTGCCAATGAAATTATTTGCCTTAAATTTTTATGAAATAGAAAATAAGAAAATTATCTATCCATGAGAAAATCATTAAAAAATATAAAATGGCGAAAAAATTTCGTCTTATTATATATTGCTTATCATTTCATTTCGTACTATCCAGGGCCGGCGCATGGCACGTGCGAAACGGGCGGCCGCACGGGGCGGCACTTTCCGAGAGGCGGCAAATCTCCCCCCCCCCTCTCCCCGCCATTTTATTTTATTATTATTATTATGTGTATTATTATTATGTGGTTTCTTTATCAGCACCGCCGTGTTTGCGCTGGACGAACAGATAGTGGGAAACAGTCTGGCGTACACGCCAGTATTCTTATGAGTGGAGCGCTGCCAGCCTGTTACGCGCCGTGCGTTTACTCACAACTAATTTTGCAGAAGACGAAATATAATTTAGAAATTGGAATGCAATGTTCGATACTGCGGTTTCATGTTAAGCCTGAAGCTATTTTGCTAAGCCCTTCAATGGCAGTTTCCGAGTGTTTTATTCTTTCCGCACTATGGAATAAAATGGTTGAACATTACTACAGTCAAACATGTCCAACACTTACTATGGCTAGAATGATTCCGAATGCGGTAAATACGCTGCGAGTAATTACAAGGGACAAAGACATTGGTAGTAAGCGTGGTATAAGTTGGGTTTCGACTAATTTTTGAAAAGTTTTGTTGTCCGTTTCTGCGTGATAGACGGATGTTTTGGTTTTCAAGCCATGAAACACTTGTCTTCGCCTACATGAACAACAATGAAATTCTGACCGGCGCTTTTGTTTGACAATACTACTCGTACACTATCACTTTGCCAACCTTTATTTACTGTATAATGCGTGTGAATCCATGTTTCATCTAAGTAAACTACTGGTCGCTTTGATTCTGATGAAAGTATGGTCTTTTACCAGCAATGCCCTCTCGTCCGCACAAAACAAAACGTTAATTTTGACACCTAAAACGAAAATCCATATACAGAACATTGCTTCTAAGCACTTCCTTGCTAGCTTTGAAGCTCATTTCTGTTTGACAATAGTTGTGCAGTTTTCGCAAAGTTCGTATTTCTTTATATTGTTTGTAATGCCACAGAAATTACTGCCTGATAATCAGTGGCGTAGCTACTACACCAAGGGCCCTGGGGCAAAAATGACGTTGGGGCCCTCTCTAAAGTAAAACTATACCACAGACGCCGACTTTTGAAAATCTTGGGGTATACTCAGTGGCGTTTCCAAAAGGGGGCAGGTGGTTGCGGGCCTGCAGCGCCCCCCCCCCCCCCCGACAGGTATTTAAAAAAAACTGTATTACATTTTTCCAATTCCAGGTATAAAGGTAAAGTAATAATTTCGTTTTATTTTAATAGTATTTCTTCCTTTTTGCTTCATCTGGTGTTAATAATTTAGGACCATTTCAATCTCTGAAAGGAAAAAAGTAATTTTTTATTACACAGTAAAGAAATTAACAGCCATTAATTTCAATATCACGTTCCACAACTACTGGGCGGCTTTTGCGACCATTTGAACCTGTTTTTCCCGTTGTAGTAACTACTGAAATCATTATCAGATTTTTCGTCTTCTTAGACAAGCATATCAGATAATGATGTGCCTGCATTGTGAATACTGTGTTCATTATCGCAAAAACTAATATCGGATCGTCTTCCTGCCTTCTTTCTTCTGCAAATTTATTTTCTATACAGTATTACAAAAATAGTCCGTAACCACTTCTGCTGTCATACCATATCTGTCGATACCAATAGGTTCACAACCCATTGTTACATCACACACCAATTCAGTAAACAGGATGAAAAATGTCACGACTTAATAGGTTCACAACCCATTGTTACATCACACACCAATTCAGTAAACAGGATGAAAAATGTCACGACTTAACACTAACACGATTCCTTAAAGACAATTGACTTCTAAGAGAATACATAAATGTTAAATTAGTAGTATAAACATTTTCATCGTATCGTACCAAACCCACTTCATTTCTAGTTATTTAATACAACAATTAAAGGTTACCGCCTTCAGTTTACGATATTGAACTTACAAGCAGCATTCCATTAACATTCGGACTATTTAGAAAATGATCACTTCACTCACATGTCAACGTGAATTTTAATGCCTACGAATTCAATTACCTGTTTGTTTTAGATAATCATTTTCAGCGGTATATTACAAAAGCCAGCCGCCCATCAATGGAATGAGAGAGTCGAATTTAATTACAATCAATAAATATAACGTAAAGAAAAAAAAATAATACCAAAATTTTCAGTGGGGTATGCCGAGCATACCGATTCAAATTTTGGGGTATGCTTGGGCGACCGACCATACCCGTAATCGGCGCCTATGAACTATACAGATGCAATACTACTTCATCAGGTCCTCACCGCTTACTGGAAGACATAATAAGGCAAACCTACTCTTAAGTAAATTACTGTGTGTCACGCAGCAGATACTATTTCATCCTACTCTCTAATATAATTAAAACTGTGAAATTTAATTATGCTTTCAAGCAGAAACTACTGGGTGGATTTGGATGAAATTTTGGAGAGGGATAGAGTTGGACCTGGGTAGGACATACAGACAAAACTGCCATGGAATAGTTTTTGAAGTTGTTCCATACTAGGTGAATGAAGTCGCAGGCAGAAGCTAGTAAAAATGAACAATGAAGTTTTACTCAACCACGAAAATATGGCCCCCTGCCGCGAATCAAACCATGAACAGTATTGTCACACATTGCTAGTAATTCAGCAGGTGGCAGGGTGCACGTCTTAGCAGACAAGCAATACCTTTTTTATGTTTATACTCTGAGATGGGAATAATTTTTGGATTTCACTTCTTGCGTTTGAAATTTGTTGGCAGTGTTCAAAACGTTAAAAATCGAAAATCCTTCATTCAGCTAAAATATTATATACAGTAGAACGTCGATTATCCGAAGTGTAATTGGGGGACATGGATGTTCGGAAAACCGATTATTCGTATAATCGAACTGTACACTTCTATTTGCCAATAAGAAATACTGTACAGTAAATTTATTTATACAGTATTTGGAGTCGCGCGATTCTTCACATTGCGCCGAGCGGCACGACGCAACACTTGGAAGGCGCAGCTGTTGCTGCGAACAGCTGTGATGCCGCAGCTGCTTCTGCCGACTGGAGTGTGCCGATTGTTGTACTCAGCGACTGTCGGCTTGGCCGGTCAGCAGGCCCCACTAGAAGCAATGTTCCGTCACCCTGTGGCCCAGTGCGGTTACTGTGGGAAGCTTAGTTTGACGGGAGGGGGAATTAATGGACGGTAGGGTAGAAAGGTAAAAAATAAAATAAAAAAAATAAATAAAAACGACGCTCAACTTTTTCGAACTTTGCTCACGGAGGCCGAGGGGCCCCTTGATCTCTGGGGCCCCGGGGCACTGCCCCGCCTAGCCCTATGATAGCTACGCCACTGCTGATAATACATTTATCGATATCATCGGTCACATACTTATTGTGAGCTTCCTGCTTCTTCGTCTTGGGCCCTCGTTTAACCGTAGCCTCGCTGTACCTCGTCACGTGACCTAGTTCCTGGCACTGCCGCGTCACCACTTCGCCTTTCCAGGCAATAGGTATTGTTGTGTTCTCCACAACGACAACTACGGAATTTGTTTCGGTAGTTGGCCGAAGGAGTCAGCCACTGGTCAGAAGCACAATCATTGCGTTTCGTAAGAACGGAAGAATTGGTGCGTCCGAATTTCTTGCAACTTGGGATGTAATAGGTAGGTGCTTTTCATATAACGTACAATTAGTATTGCGCATGCACGTTAAACAAGTTAGAATTTTTCTGCTTCAAGATTGCAGAATAGAAAAATTTATTTTTCTTATGATCTATTACTTCAAAAATTGACAAGTCGGCAAATAAGTAAGCGTCATACCAATAGCTAGAATGAAAATAAAGCGAAGAAAAGTGAAGTGATACGGCGATGACTAATATGTTGCCCCTTATTCCACAATCAGACATGAAAGAACTGTCACATGGAAATTGCGACATATGTCGAGTGTCAGTTCTTTGAAACGAACAACCGCAGTACAGTGAGTTAAAATATTTCGACAAGCATTAGTACCCGTCGATGCCCGAGTGTGTATTTATTGCACTATTATGTTACTCCATCTCCTTATTCTTCCTCTCTCTATTGTCTTCCGTCCCACTCTTTGACCGTTTCACCTGGTTTTGTTTTCCAGATCTACATAGATTTCGGGCACAGTTTGGCTATTCTCAATGCTTTGAGTTATGTTTACATCTATAACGTCATGCTGAACGAAACTGTCAACTTGGCGGTTTAGATGTAAGCACATATTAAAAGCTTTGAGAGTGGCCGAAACCTAGGTAGAACCACAAAGATTGTTCAAATAAAATTCTATTAAAGTTTTGTAACACAAAAAACGGCGGGGGGGGGGGGGGGCGGCAGTTTAGCTGCTCGCACGCACGGGGCAGCACTTGGGCTTGCGCCGGCCCTGCTGCTATATGTATCGTTACAATTGCCGCTCGCGTTGGTCGCGATGCAATGACTGTTAGCAGGATATGGAATCCTTGGATTCGAGAGGGCAATACGGAACGCCGTGCTGGATCCCAACGGCCTCGTATCACTAGCAGTCGAGATCCGCATGGCTGTAACGGATCGTGCCCCCACGTCTCGATCCCTGAGTCAACAGAAGGGGACGTTTGGAAGACAACAACCATCTGGACGAACATTTCGATGACGTTTGCAGCAGCAATGACTATCAGCTCGGAGACCGTGGCTGCTTTTACCATTGACGCTGTATCACAGACAGGAGCGCCTGCGATGGTGCATTCAACGACGAACCTGGGTGCACGAATGGCAAATCGTCATTTTTTCGGATGAATCCAGGTTTATTTACAGCATCATGGTAGTCACATCCATGTTTGGCGACATCGCGGTGAATGCACATTGGAAGTGTGGATTCGTCATCGCCATACTGGCTTATCACCCGGCGTGATTGTATGGGTTGCCATTGGTTACACGTCTCGCTCACCTCTTGTTCGCATCGACGGCACTTCGAACAGTGGCCGTTACATTTCAGATGTGTTACGACCCGTGTCTCTCTCTACCCTTCATTCGATCCCTGCGAAACCCTATATTTCAGCAGGATAATGCACGACCGCATGTTGCAGGTCCTGTACGGGCCTTTCTGGATACGGAAAATGTTCGATTGCTGCCCTGGCCAGAACATTCTCCATATCTCTCACCAACTGAAAACGTCTGGTCAATGGTGGCCGAGCAACTGGCTCGTCACAATACGCCAGTCACTACTCTTGATGAACTGTGGTATCGTGTTGAAGCTGCATGGGCACGCCATCCATGCTCTGTTTGGCTCAATGCCCAGGCGTATCAAGGCCGTTAATACGGCCAGAGGTGGTTGTTCTGGGTACTGATTTCTCAGGATCTACGCACCCAAATTGTGTGAAAATGTAATCACATGTCAGTTCTGGTAAATATATTTGGCCAATGAATACCAGTTTATCACCTGAATTTGTCCGTGGTGTAGAAATTGTAATGGCCAGTAGTGTATAAAACGCAGAATGCCAATGAGAAAAAAGCATTTCTGAAGTAGATAAATTTGTCAACACGTAATACTAGTTTAAGTGTCAGAAAATCTGTTTTGAATGTATTTGTCTGGAGTTTAGACTTCTACAGAAATGAAACGTGGACAATAAGGAGTTCAGACGGAGAAATGATAGATTTTGAAATGTAGTTATACATACTGATGATTATATTTGTAGATCACTGGACAGAATTGGGGAGAAAATGTATTTCTTGCATATATTGACTAAGATAACGGGTGTGTGCAGGGTTAAAATCTCTGGAGTGAGACAAATACAGTAAGATGATTGAAAGGGATGTGGGCTGCCATTCTCATTCAGATATGAAGAGTATAGGGTAGCGTGGAAGCTGCATCAAATTAGTGTTTGGACTGAAACCTCAACAGCAAATATGGTGTATCGTCATAGTGCTGAATGTGGCGATCTGAACGTATGTGATACAGCTCGGGTGAACAACTGCTTTCTTCAAACAATGAGACTCAGCAGATAACTCAGTAGCAGATCTTAGGTAAGTGAGAGTATTTTTATAAGGATGTGTACAGAACATAACTGCCCAACTGTGACACAGAAAATTCTGTGCATGGTGGGTACCTCCAATGGTCAGACCTGAGGAGACTGGACGTCGGCCAACAGTTTCTTTTGCATTGTGAGTGCGGCAGCTGTGGGTTCCGTAAGGGGACCATACTCGGTTAAATATTATTGAAGCAGCTGGCACCCTGTATCCTCATTTACTGAAGGACGCTATGCCAGCAGTACTTACCAGGGGACAACACTTGAACTGACTTTATTATGTGCTAAAGATGTTATGTGACAATTTGTATTCGTATACATGCGGACAGTTAGTATCGCTTTCCCAGTGATCTGCTGACATGGTGAAGAATGAGGACTTCTGCTGGATGTCTGCGATGTTCTGGCACGATATTTCAACGGCATAACTAACTGTCTTCTTCAGGCGCTACCCCAGAATGGTCTTTTGGTGGCTCAAGTCCAGTATTGATGGCCAGTCAGAGCTGGGCAATTAGTGACAAGTCCGCGACTGCGAGCCGTGGTTCCAGTGGTGGTGTTTGCTGCCTGCGCCCAGCTCGGTCGTCCTCTGGGAATGTGGTCGTCAAATGACGTCGCGCTGTTACTTCATAATGGCAATTACCACTGTTAATAAATATGCTGAGAGACAGATTAAAACTTTTCTTGAAATCAGCTAAAGCATCTGTAAATTTGACTGGTTGGGAATACCATTACGCCGCGGTGGAGTAGCCGAGCGGTCTAAAGCGTCTCGCTACGGAGCGCGCGGTTGCTCGCCGTGGAGGTTCGAGTCCTCCCTGGGGCATGGGTGTGTGTGTTGTCCTTAGGTTAGTTTACCTAGGTTTAAGTAGTTTGTAAGCTACGAACTGATGACCACGCAGTTTGGTCCGATAGATTTACAAACATTTTTGAATACCATTACAAATATTTATGGGCTGCATACTTGTGAGAATAAATCTGTCATCAAAATCCATCAATTAATTAATACATTAATGAGCCAATGTGTATAAGATTAACACTTAAATAATTCAGCCCATTGGTTGCAAAGCCAATAATTGCTTACTTGACCATGGTTCGGCTACAACTAGGAAAGTCTCATCAGACGTAATAATTGAATTACATATGTCAGTCCGATGCCACCTAAAGAGCTGGCTGCTCATGCGACCCGTAGTGATGCGTTTAGCCACGTCCGCTTTAAGTTCTGTTTTTAAATTTTGTTATGTGCAAACTACATTTGTAACTTTAACGTTAGTTCTGGTGCTCAAAAACCATTTTCTGACAGTTCATTACATGTAATTCAATTTTTACTTCTGATGAAGGATTCCCTAGTTGTTGGCGCAACCATGGTCAAGTAAACAATTACTGGCTATGCAACAGATGAGATGTGTTTTGTAATGTTACTCTTATATTTCACGAACTGTAGCTGTCTTAACAGCCATGATTAAAATTGTGAGCTATTGTGTAATATTCACATTTATGCGTGATACTTTCTTAAATATTTAAGCAAACAATTATGCATGTAAATTACATTTTTACTCCTATAGAAGCACAAAGATACCTGTACCTATTCAGTAAAGTATGTTATCAATTACTTCGATTATAAAGATTCCAGATCGTTCCCTATGATTATGCACATTTTATAAATGTAGCACAGTGGTAGAGTGCCAGACCTCAAACACAAAGGTCGCGGGTTCGATCCCCGCCAGGTCCTAGGATTTTTGTCTGTCACTGTCCACTTCTTTCACCTCTGGCGGTATTGCTCATGTGAAAAATACCGAGTAGCACCGTGGTTCGGAACCCACGTTGAACTGTAGGTCCCCCTATAACTGGCTGGGTAAGTCAGTTCGAAGGTCGGAGGAAGGCAACGACATACCACCTCCAAACAGGACCATGCCTTGTAAAGCACTGTGGTGTTCTAACCAATCTTCGGATTGTCGACTGCTTTACCTATAAATTTCTTGCATCTTTCAGCAGATAATTATGTATATCAACCATATTTTACACCTACAGTAGAAGGATCAAATGTGTAAATATAATTTCGCATGAGTAATTTATTTTATTATCAAGATTCTATAAAAGACGATGTAACTACACAACAGACACTTATTAGTTATAAATCACAAATTCACAACTGTCTGTAACATGGAAAATCATTGTAAATAAGACTGAATCAGAAAGTAATATTTTTCATGGAATTAGTTAATAAGTGTTCACATACACAGATTTCTTCCAAATTTACGATAATATTTTATAAAAGAGCATTTCATTTTTTTTTTTAATATTCAGACTTTTCAATAACCTCCATTGAATTTAAAATAGCGAAAAGTGGTTGTAACTTGAAATTTATTTGTTTATAACAATATTAGATTTGTTAGGAGATAATATAAAGCGAGTGCACAAAGCACACAGGTGAGTCAGTCAAGCAAGATAAATGCTTCAGTTCGATTCTGTGTTTCAGAAGTCAGTCTGTCACTGCTGGTCGATTCTATTTGTGAAAGCAGTTAATTCAGTTGGGAAGTGAATTCGGTGTACTTTGTACCAGTTAATGTTGAAAAGTTAGCGCTGTCAAAAAATATATGACATACTTTGAAGCAAAAGCAGCGTGTGTTCTTTTCTCACGAAGAATGCCAAGTACAGCTCCGTAGTTTCTGCTGCAAAATATTTTAAAACACCCCATCACGAGAAGATAAGTATTGGTACTTAGAAACATGGAACATTGATTGTTACGTAGATCGTGACATCAGTGGGCAGAGCCACGCTCAGAGCACACTGTTCTCGCGTTCCGGCATTACACATCGCCGTGTTACATGTCACACTTCAGAAATCTCTAGCAGGAGAGGCTAGCAGTTTGAGTCAGTGAAGCGGGATGATCGACCGATCAAAACGCGCGACTTGTAAAAGGTCAACCGATATTGAGAACAGAATAAAACGTTCGCGTGCATTAGCCTTCAGCATGTCATACGAAACGTGCCCGCATTGCCATTCCTGTTATTTCTGCGGTAGGTAGTATTGGGTCATCTGTGTATACAAAGGCATTAGTTGCGCCAGCTGTATAAGTCAACGTAGGTTTTTTACAATCACTTATCTGGTGTCAATGGCAATTGACGCACGGGGTTGTAATATCTCAACCCAGAAGATGTGAGCCATCTAGACATTGTGTGCAGACTCACAGGATGTTGAAGGGTCTCGTATATCTCCGCAGACGGACGTCAAGCAAACTATTGTTAGGCGCTCCATACAACTACGAGTGGCGTTTCTTGGTCCAGCTGAATTGTACTTGTTTCCCTATGTAGAGCTCGCGCAAGACGTCGTGGCCTGTGCGCAGAACCTCATTCTCGAGTTGTGCGCAAGATGAGTCCATTCCTCTGTTTCGGAGGGGCGGCCGGCTCAATTGCACGTTGAGCCACACGCTTCGTCTGTCAGTCGGCTGTCAACTGCGCCCCGCGACCAGTAGGCAACAAACAGCTAAGGCTGCCACCCTCCAAAACAATGGACTTACCCAGCGCACAAGTCGAAAACGCCTTGCTGCGGAAGGGCCACGACTTCTTGCTCAAGCTCTACTCATTGGGACGTATGAATAAAAAAAGAGCAGATGCTACAGAGAAGATTATCAGAGCAAAATAACGTTATCTGAGTAAGTTCTCAATTTTGTATGAATAAAAACTTCGAAGCATATGCTCTGAGCAGGTAGTTCATTCTAGCTACCTCCCCTCCTTCTTAAGTAAGTTCTCCTCATGTCATGTCCCGCTCAGAACAGCTGTTCAGCCGTGTATTTCTTTAAACTAGCCCAATCAGGCAAATTATTAACTGTTTAAATATGGAGTAGGCATCTACGTGTTCAGGAAGAACTGTACTGTGTTTAGATATTAGTTTGTTCTGTAGGAGCATATTATTAAGACTAAATGTGCATTTTTTACGAAAATGTACTTTCCTGACGATACAAAATTTTCGGCATGCGAGAAACGTTTTTGTTAATGAAGTTGGGTTAGCACAATTTGCGAACGAAATTTTAAGAATGCATCACATATTCATCTGTTTTAACGTGAAATGCTGCCAGAGCTGTCTAACATGAGATACTTGTTGTTAAATATGCTTAAGCGTTAGGCCATGCGATTTTGTTACAAGGTATGTAATTAATCAGTTATTAATTTTCCTGTTGTGTTTACTTACTTCTAACATAAACAGAAGTTACTATTACGAAGTCAGAAAATGCATCTTAAATAGGCCAACCGGTTTGGATAGAAACCAATACCGCAAGAGGCCCACCTGGTATGGCAGCAAAATTTATTTTGTGATAGAAACTGTAAAGTCTTAGCATGCACTTTATTTGGAACCAACTTCATAAGGCCTTACTAACCCTATTTAAAAACAATATTATTTTGCTATGTAGCTGTAAATATACACTCCAAACAAATGGGTAAAACACGCAGCTGAATCCACTTGTGTTTCATTTCTATGTCGGTAATGAAGACATTCCTCTTATATCACTCTCGTCACTATATAAAGTGTCACACGCACAATTTTTCTGGAGGAAGCTACTCGTCAACAAAATATTTTTATTTGTATTAACTTTTTAGATCCCCTCGTATTTCTTAAATACTGCGTATAAAGGAACTTGTTTTTGCCTACTAAGTAACAAAAATGTTGTCATTTTTATTATAAACAATAGTAAAGCGTAACCTTAATAGAAGTTACTCAGCACGAAGTATGCTAGAGAGCTCACTTCAGAAATCGGAGAATGTTCTCCAGTCATGAGAAACTTCTGTAGTTTTATTCATATGAAATAGGAGAATGTTCTCTGCTGTGAGCAACTTCTCCCACCCTGTTACTCACGCTGAGAACGTACTCGGCGAAAGTATATTCTCCGAATCTCTTTATCCATGCGAAGCACAGTATTTTCTCTGGAAGTCAGAGTATAACTAGATACTCCGTTTTACTCATACGGCCCAATGATTCCAACAAGGGGCCCTACGGCATCTGATTGGCTCATGTGTCTGGAAATTGCACCATACAATTCTTCCACTTCACGCAGGCCAACGATGGGGCCACTGCCAAATCCAGACAGTTGCTGCATAGAATAACGCACCTGCGGGATATCGCAGTTGCTTCATAGTGTACGTAAAAGTTTTGCTTGACTGTCTGACTCACGACAGTTGCCACGAACCAACATCAAAACATAACGGTGGCATCACAAATGAAATGTGGTGGGAACGATATAATTTTCTCGCACATCAATGGTATGCATCTAGAACGAAATGCGATAATATTGCACTCCTTTTAGGTAAATCTTCATTTTTTTTGACATTCAATATATTATATTACTTTTGACGTTGAAATTGGTTTTAAACAGACTATATCCTATAGAAGTCACAGACTCATATAGCAAAGACCTAAACTCACGCTGTTCTGGTCAATTTTGACAAGGCACCCATGAGAATTTAAGAAAATGGCCTATGCATTTACACCTACCACCACAGCTTGATACTCAGAAAACTTATTAATCATCAATAAGTGAAGAAACATAAAAATACCTCCGCGGAACAACAGTTCTGGAATTGCAAATGTAGCTTAAAAAAGACAGTTGGACCATGCAACACTACGGTCGGGGGTTCGAATCCCCCCACGGGCATGGATATTTGTGCCGTCCTTAGTGTTAGCTAGTTCGTAAGTAGTTTGTAAGTTTAGGGACTGATGACCCCGTAGTTAAGTCCCATAAGCTGTACAAACACTTGAACACTTTTTTGGGACCATGCAAGAAGGAAATAACAATGGGCAAATTTAGGAAGGCCCTTGTCAAGTGAAGCCTATAGATCTATCAAATTAAATTATCATCCAGCAAGGTATTCTGTAACGTAGTTGAACGTACATTGTACGGTAAAAGTTAAACGGTTTTATTCACATATCTGGTGTTTGCTCTCAGTTCTTGCGTTAATTTTGACGCACACATGAAATGGAGAATATTACCCCAGCAGCTGAATGAATACTAGGGACTCCTGTAAGCTGATAATGCAGTTGCAGTTTCAGAAGAAGTTTCTACATCTACGAGATATTATGGTAAGTAACATTGTTCTGAACTTTGATGCTGTGTAGATCTGTTAAGACGTCATCGACACAATCACTGAATCGCCGGGCTGAACATTTTAAATTAATTGCGTTTTAACAGCAGACGCTGAAGATAGTAGCGCTGTCTTCTGAGTGTTTACACATCTCCGTGTTTGCATACACGTGCGCACGGAGTTTCTTTGGCTCTTCAATGTAGTAATGTGGACAATGAATGGTCCATTGCTTCTTAAAATACAGTTTCCTCTCGTTCCTAACACTAAACGCACGTGTTGACCAGATGTGGCTCAAATTCAAAGAAGTGGTATTAACAGCAATTGACAGTTTTATATCAAATAAATTAATAAAAGAAGGAGGTGATCCACGTTGGTACACAAAACAAATCAGGACACTTTTGCAAAAGGAACGGAAAAGACATGCTAAATTTAAACGAACACAAAATCCCCAGGATTGGCGATCCTGCGCAGAAGCTCGAAATTTAGCGAGAGTTTCAATGCGAAATGCCTACAATACTTTACAAAATGAAACTCTGTCTCAAAATTTAACTGGAAACCCTAGGGGATTTTGGACATATGTTAAATATGCGAGGGGCAAAACACAAACAATACATTCACTACGTGATAGTAATGGCGATCCTGCCGATGATAGCGCTACTAAAGCAGACGTACTAAACATTAGAGTAGTGAAGCGACTTAAATCACTAAACAAGAACAAGTCTTCTGGTCCGGACTGTATACCCATTAGATTTCTATCTGATTATGCTGAAGCGATTGCTCCTTACTTAAACAACCATATACAACCATTCTCTCAAAGAAGGATCTGTACTAAAAGATTGGAAAGTTGCACAGGTCACACCTATATTCAAGAATGGCAGTAGGAGTAACCCACTAAACCACATACCTATTTCATTGACGTCAATTTGCAGCAAGGTTTTGGAACATATCTTGTATTTAAATATTATGAATTTTCTCGAACAGAATGATTTGTTGAACCAAGGTCAACACGGATTTAGAAAATATCATTCATGCGAAACACAACTAGCTCTATATTCACACGAAGTGATGGGTGCTATCGACAAAGGTTCGCAAATCGATTCCGTATTTCTTGATTTCCAGAAAGCTTTTGACACCTTACCTCACAAACGGCTTTTAATCAAATTGGTGGTTATGGTATATCGCCCCAAATTTGCAATTGGATAGGGGATTTCTTGTCAGAGAGGACACAGTTCGTAGTAATCGATGGTAAGGCATCGACTAAAACAGAGGTGATATCGGGCGTTCCACAAGGTAGTGTTATTGGTCCTCTGCTATTCCTTATTTACATAAACGATTTAGGGGAAAATCTAAGTAGTTCTCTTAGGTTGTTTGCAGATGACGCCGTCATTTACCGTCTAGTAAAATCATCTAAAGATCAAAACCAACTGCAGAACGATCTGAATAAGATATAGCTATGGTGTAAAAATTGGCAATTGACTGTAAATAATGGGAAGTGTGAAGTTGTTCACATCAGTATGAAAAGAAATCCGTTAAACTTTGTTTACAAGATAAATCAATCAAAAGTGAAGGCCACAAAATACCTAGGAATTAGTATTACTTCAGACTTAAACTGGAAAGAACACACAGATAATGTCGTGGGAAAGGCGAACCAGAGACTGCGTTTTACTGGCGGAACCCTTAAAAAATGCAACAGAACTACTAAAGAGAGTGCATACACTACGCTTGTGCGCCCTTTTTTTGGAGTATTGCTGCCCAGAGTGGGATCCTTATCAGGTGAGTTTGACAAAGGACATCGAAAGAGTCCAAAGAAGGGCAGCTCGTTTTGTATTGTCACGATACAGGGGAGACGTAGTTACGGTAATGATACAGGATCTGGGATGGGAATCATTACAACAATGGCGCTTATTGCTGCGGCGCGGGCTACTTACGAAACTCCAACCTCCAACGTCCTCCTTCGAATGCGAAAATATATTGCTGACTGCCACTTTACATACGAGAAATTAGAGCTCGAATGGAGAGAGTCAGGTGTTGTTTCCTCCCGCGCGCTATTCGAGAATGGAATGGGCGATAGGTAGTATAACGGTGGTTCGATGAACCTTCTGGCAGGCACTTAAATGTGATTTGCAGAGTATCCCATGTAGATGGAAGGTGTGTGAAATACCTGTGAAACGTGGCTACAGAGTGGCGGCTACTGACCGTGGAGATGGTGCCGTTGTCGAGCGTGACGTTGTGCTCGGCCGTCATGGCGACGATGGCGACGCTGAGGTTGACGCGCAGCGAGTAGACGTTGAAGAAGCCCAGGAAGGCGAGCAGCGACAGCAGGCAGCGCCGCCGCCGCCAGAACAGCCATGCGGCACCCAGGCCGTCGCTCGGGGGCCTGCGCACACAGACTCTCAGTCCGGCTGCCTCTCTGCCTGCGTTACAGTGTACAGCATCCAGACATATGTAGACTCTCTATGACAGCCAATACCTTTGGAACAAACTGTTCTCCAATATAAAATGATGTGCCTTTCATGAGCGAGGCACGGGTGCTCCAGAAAGAGGGTTGTCGAGCATGGGAGGCCCCAAAAGGAGATACACGCCAAAACGAGTGACGTCAAATCATGCCAAATGAGTGATGTCGAATGGGGAAGAGGGGTAGTAAAAGGAGTGACATCGAGCGGGGGGCGCCAAAAGGGGTGACGTCGAGAGGAGGTGCATCAAAAGGAGATGGTGAGTGGGGGGGGGGGGCTAAAAGGAGAGATGCCGAGCGGGGAGGGGGCACCAAAAAGGATGACGTCGAGTGGAGGGCACCTAAAGGAGAGAAGATGAGGCAACGGGGTGGGCCATAAGGAGTGACCGTTGAGTAATGGGCGCCAAAAGGAGAGAAGCCAAGGGGGCTGCAGAAATGAGAGTCAGGGAGAGAGGGCAGGGCGCCTAAAGGAATGACATGGAGTGGGGTCCAAAAGGAGAGATGACAATGGTAGGGGGGTGGCACAAAAAAAGAGACGCCGAGTGGGAAAGGTGCAGTTGAAACGTGTCCATAGAAAATTATTTTTACAAGAAAATGTCTAATATTGTGCCTCCTGTTTTGTATCGAGTAACTTGCTTGCAAGAAAATGTATAATATCGCTTCTACTGTATGTATCGATAGTCGCTTCTATTGTATGTATCGATATGTGTAAAGTATCATCTCTGGCAAAGATCATGTATTGCACAGCATTGTAGCTCGCACTGAGAGAGAGTTAAGACTAGTGGTTCAGCTCGCTTAGAGAGCGGTTGGGTTGTGTGTATGGCTCCGATGTAGAGCAGAGGCTGCTTTGCCAGCAAGTCAGAAGTTGTATCATGTAAGTAATGTAATGCTGTTTATCAATAATAAGCAAGTTAACCCTGTTTCATATTTCATTTATGTAGCTAGAAAATTAACCCACTTCCTTCATTTGATAATTACTTGATTTAGTGGAGTGTTGATTTGAATAATATTATTGAACATATTTCATTATTGGTGCCATAGTAAGATAATAGTTGATTTGGATTTCAATAATTGGAGGCTGACCTATATAGGTTCTCACAGTCAAGCATTAAGAAAGTGATTTGTGGTTTTTCTTATATCTTTCTCGCAGTCAAAATTCTTGAGTATAGTCAGTGTCTGTTTCAAAAGGTTACATGACACAGTTGTTTTGTTAAAAATATCCGTTGCACACATAATCAATTTAATGCACTGTTTCTTGTACATTAAGATCAGGGCCATAATTAAACCAAATAGCTGAGTTAATGAACAATTTATTGTCTGATTTAACGAAAGGTTCAACATTACAAAACACGCGTACAGTTTTTATCTGGCGACCCTGCCAGGATAGTTCACAAACAGGATCGTGACGTAGTTAGATACGTAGTCTTATTTCAGTTAGTTTGTCTTTTCCACTAACCAACTTACCTTTTGGCTCTTAATTTAATTTTTGTAGCACCATCCTCTGTTGTAGCAACAGTAGCATAGTAATTGTTTCTGTAGTCTGTTACTTACCATTCTTGAGATTGTGTAGTATTGTTTATAGTAGATGAATTGAATATACAAATAATTGCATTACTACTGAACAAGCCTCTCTTTTATATTGTCTGATGTTTGTTGTGATGAAAGTTCTAGTACCGCGGAACTCGTGTGATAATTAACGGTTCGCGTAATCTCAATTGTGACTGTATGTTGCACCAGCCCGATTCAACCTATTGTTCTCTCATAATTACCGTGTGTAATTTTCAAAATTTACAGTAGGTGAAAATAAATATTAGTGGTCACTTTACTATAAAATTCTGTTAACAATGTCGAAGAATAGGAGAGTTCGCGTTGATGCTAAATCTGCTTCCGAAAATGAGACCTTGAATGATGCAAGGAGAGAAGCTGAATTTTTACAAGAGTCTTCTCACTGCACTGATACAAATACGACAATAAATACCGTGTTCGAAAACGCAGAACAGATTAGTTCAGGAATAGACAATATGGATAATGATAAAGTACTGGATTCGACAATCCAGAATTCCGATTCTTGTAACGTGGTTGCGGAAAATAATGCTTCGGTTCCGCCTAGCTCTGCTGCAAAAAATACTTGTGCGACAGCTATGGAAAACGTATTACCAAATGATTTCATGCAGATATTACTGTCACAGATCTCTAAGTTAAATGAGGAACAATCTCAGAAATTAGGTGAAAAACTTGAGAAACAAGGTGAAAAACTTGAGAAAATAGAACAGACGTGCGATTCGAGGTTTGTGAGTATTCAAAGTAGTTTTAATAAAATAAATGAGGACAACAATCGCTTCAGGGAACAACTGCTCAATACTTTCAAACGTGAATCTCAGCAAATAAGACAAGATATTCGCGACGAGATTAACCCGGTAGTGGAAAGCCTTGCGTCACGAGTCGAAAATATAGAAACCACCGAACTCGCTCAATTGAAGCAACAGAGTAATCTATTTGATGAAAAGTTGCAGAACTTCCAGTCAGGCACGACGGAACAGATCAATAAAATTAATAAACAGGTTGAGGATCTCACTGTTAAAATTACCCAAATTAGTGATAACAGTGACAAAAGTTCTGATGTAACGCATCCTACCCCGTTTAATGAAACTAATGAATATCTCGCCCTTGACCGTTTCAAACAAGGTCAAATGACCATTAATCAGCAATACAAGGCTGAGGTCAGAAAATTAGATGATCGCGTGGCGCGAATAGAGAGGAAATTTGACCACACTTATGGAAATGCATACGAAGATGTAGAAGAAAATTTGAACGAAAATGACAATGATGATTCGAGCCAAGTAGGTCGCTTGGTACGTGAACGAAGTGTACCTCATAGTAATAACAATGAAGACGCAGTGCGTAGTTTACGCTCACTTACGCCGCACGGGCGAAAGGAAGCGTTTGACTACAAGCATTTCCTGACTGTGCGTAAATTCAAGACATTTAAAAACTCTCCGAATGACTTGCACCCTAAAGAGTGGTTGCAGCAATTCGATTATTGTCTTCCCCCGAATTGGCCACTTGAGCACAGATTAGAATTTATATGTGGTTATCTGGAAGGCGAGCCAGCCACCAGAATGAGAGCTATTGCACAAGAGTGCTATAGCGAGAATCAATTCCGACGCTCATTTCTATCCGCATACTGGTCGGAAGCGGCACAAGACCGCGTTAAAAACAGTATTGCGACATTCAAAACTTTTGAGCGATCAAATTTCTCGAGCCCAGTGGAATATTTCCAAAACTTAGTATACAAAAATCAATTTTTATCGGCACCTTACTGCCCTGCGGAGTTAATTAGAATTTGTTTGAACAAATTGCCTCTACACTTGCGTCAAATTGCCATTGCGGCACGATGCAAGAATGATATTGAAGCCTTTAGAAATCTCTTACAAGACTTAGAGGAAGAAGACGAGGAAAATTCCTCGCGCAGTCGATATTTTGAAACGAACAAATATGATCGCCGGCCGCAACAAAGCCCGCCGCGTACCATACGTTATTCAGAGCACGACGATAAACAAAAAAATAATTCTTTCACTAATGAATCTTACAAACAAAGTCGCGACAATGACAACGGTGATTTTCATGATCGTGAAATTAACCGTGGAAGTTTTCGTGGCCGCAACCGAGGTGGTGGTTTTGGTCGCGGAGGACGCTACAATAATTACTATCATAACAGCAATACTTCGAATGATACTAATTGGCGTGATAGACGCAATACTGATAGTGATCGCGAGACTGAAAATCACAACAATAACGCTGAGAAGCGTAGGCGGGAGGGCACACGCGATAATTCTCGTGATCGCCTTCCGCGATACGAAAACACGAATCGGGGCCTAAGCAGATCGCGTACCCCAGAAAGACAAGAGCAAAACATTGAAATCAGACCTGCTAATCCATGCTCTAATTCATCAAAAGGAATTTTCAAGGAATAAAAACTGGGGTAGAGAGTCCATTAATCTGTTTTGGACACACCAAGTGGCGATTGGTGCCCCGTTCTCGAGCTGAGTGTCACTATTCTTCCGCCTTTCCTTAGTGCGCTCTATCCACCTCTTTTTCTCACTGTTACTTTCCTCTAACTCTGAATACTTATACTCTGTGCTACGCTGGGATATTGTCATACGAAACTTTGATTATCTTGCAATTTGCATATAACGAACTCTGTGGCTGTGCAAGACAAATAAAATTAATGGAAATTTTTGATTGTGTAATCTAATCAAGTTCCTATGTTTCAGAAAATATCAGATTTTTCTTCTGTGTTACTAATTGCATAACTTACGAAGTTCTGAGCAAGTGAAGAAGATTTTTGAGTTGACATGAGCATTTGGTAAGCCAAGAACATTATGGAGGATGATGAGTAAGGCAATACACAATATGTCATGGTGGTCTTTAAAATGCATTATTGTTTATGGATAAATGATGGTAAGGAAGGTATTGGCAACAGTCAAAGATGTTTGATAAATGTAATTATGTGGACGAGATTATACAATGATTATGAAGCAATTATGAGGAGAATCGCTATGTTGCTAATGATGACGAGATTATACAATGATTATGAAGCAATTATGAGGAGAATCGCTATGTTGCTAATGATGACGAGATTATACAATGATTATGAAGCAATTATGAGGAGAATCGCTATGTTGCTAATGATGCTATGTTCTGTTCTTTTCTTATGTGCTTACTCGCACTGCCCTTTTGTGTTTTCTCTTTGTGCTTATGTGCACCATTTTGTATATTGATGCATTGTGCCTTCAATGGCATGTGTGATTGGTGAGATTCATATCCTTCTGATGATCTGTAATTATTTGTAATTATGTGTAATGAATATTTCTAATTATGCTTGCAGCTATGCGTATTGCTCTTGTAATCAAAGCTTACCGCTATGCTCACTAATTATATAGCTAAGCCCTACCACTATGCTAATTAATTTTATAATGAAGCTCAATGACAATGTATGGTTATGCTTATACGTTGCACACAGCCATCTATCTTGCAAACTTGCAGCTATGCCATAAATTGCGCCTAGTTAAGTCTGGAAAGATAATGCACAGAAATACTTTGCTTTTGCTTACTGCTATCTGCTAAATTTTATTGATGATCTTGTTGATGAAAATCTGCAGCTATGCCTAACGAATATTACGTCTGTGTTTATGTTATTGGATGATTTACTGTGATGTACATCTAGTACTGTGCCAAAATTTGCACTAATTGTTTTGTTTGACCCTACTGTTGACCCAGACAGACACAGACATGACCTGTTGACTTGAACCTCTTTTGATATTCTCACGAAACTACCCTGATGTGTTATACCTTAAGGCAATGAAATATGTAGCTCAGTTGAGACAAAAGCCTGGCCATGGCAACTTATGTAATTTAAGTGTTATACTTTGTGGTAATGTAATCACCACCATAGTGATATATATTAATTTAAAGAGATATGAACAAATGGTAATTGGAATGTCAATTTAAGTTATATCATGCCAAGTTGATGACAAGCACCCTCAATGTATTTCATACGATTATGTGTTTGTAAAGCAATATGTACATAGTATGTAAAGCCTTGTGCTTATATGAAATGACACTAATGTTGTAGATACTCTAAAATAAGAATTAAATTACTCATTAGTATTCAAATGTATCCGTCTTCAAGACACTACTTGTAATGTAAAAATATGGTTTAATACCATGACCCCATTTGTACCACTTGAATTTGTGGGAAAATATTTCTGTAGATATGTTCTAATCAATGACTTTTCTTTCAGTCTAAACTGAAATATCATGACTATGTTACTAATTTGTGTGTAAAATGCTTTATTTCATGTACTTTGGACACGCATGGGAAGTGGCGATTTCGCACACGAGATTCCAGAATGCACACAGAACAATGGACGAGTTACTATACACCACTGATTTTGGGCCTTTTAATGAAGATGTTTGTTGGATGATGTTTGGCCACACAGTACTGTCCATTGCAGCCTTGGCCACCCACCACCAGTTTGCTCTAATTTTGGCTATGCTGATGCAGTCTGCTAATAGCTCTGTTGGTTGGAGCACACTTGGTTGTCGAATTGCATGGAGGAATACATCAGAACCTTTTCCCCATGACTTCCACTTCAATGCAACCAGCCAGCCCGCCTACAGTGTGGTGTAATCTTACAGTGTTTTGTGTTCGTGTGCAGACCTAAAATGAATGTTAGGAGCTAATGTGCTATTCGTGTGCATATACTATTCAGTGCCTCCCATTGCAAACGTTGTCCACAGGTTCATTACCAGTGTTTAGGTATATTTCATGGTTCTTTCACAGTCAGTGACCAAAATAAAATTGTGCTCTTGATAGATACATATACTTAGTCTGAAATGTCATTGTGCCTATTCGATTGACAAACGTTATATTGAAATCCTATTGTGCTGAAGCAGTAACATTATTTTGTACATGATCAGAAGCCTATGTAGTCAAAAATTTTACATGTATGTTCTAGCATCCATGAAAGTATAGCATTTTAAATGCATCACAGAATACAAAACTGACACTTTATCTTATACTAAGTGCACTAAAAATTTACATAGACTACATTGTGCACAAGATACAAATGTTCATTTTATGTTCCCAAAATACTGATCTCTTGTACAAAATGTAAACCCATGGAACTTACACTACTGTGTGTATTACTTGTAATTACCACATTTTCCTTAAAGAATGATGACATTAGTTAAAATATCTTTTGTAAAACTTTGTATATGTTCATGTTTATTATTGTATATTTTTTTCCATTTGTGTATTACTTCTAGCTATCTCATTTTCTCCACTATATCATTTGTCAAACTATGTTTTCTGAAATTCTATATATATACTTATGTTTACCATTATGTATAATTGTCATATATTCCACTTATTGCTGATGTTCTGTAAATTTTGACATTTGCTTATGCCTGTCACACCCTGTACCTCTCCATGCATGACTTTTGATGGTACTGTTCTGTAAAATGGCATGTATTTATGACTGTCACATTTTTTTTTAAATTTTCTATGTACTCCATCTGTTGTTTTGATCTTGTTAAATTTTGGATGTCATTAATGGATTTTTGGACTTGAAATTCAGTAATTTTGCTGGCTAGGCAATGCCATTGGCATCACCCACCCTACAAAATTTTAATAGGTAGGAGGGGGGTGATGAAACGTGTCCATAGAAAATTATTTTTACAAGAAAATGTCTAATATTGTGCCTCCTGTTTTGTATCGAGTAACTTGCTTGCAAGAAAATGTATAATATCGCTTCTACTGTATGTATCGATAGTCGCTTCTATTGTATGTATCGATATGTGTAAAGTTTCATCTCTGGCAAAGATCATGTATTGCACAGCATTGTAGCTCGCACTGAGAGAGAGTTAAGACTAGTGGTTCAGCTCGCTTAGAGAGCGGTTGGGTTGTGTGTATGGCTCCGATGTAGAGCAGAGGCTGCTTTGCCAGCAAGTCAGAAGTTGTATCATGTAAGTAATGTAATGCTGTTTATCAATAATAAGCAAGTTAACCCTGTTTCATATTTCATTTATGTAGCTAGAAAATTAACCCACTTCCTTCATTTGATAATTACTTGATTTAGTGGAGTGTTGATTTGAATAATATTATTGAACATATTTCATTATTGGTGCCATAGTAAGATAATAGTTGATTTGGATTTCAATAATTGGAGGCTGACCTATATAGGTTCTCACAGTCAAGCATTAAGAAAGTGATTTGTGGTTTTTCTTATATCTTTCTCGCAGTCAAAATTCTTGAGTATAGTCAGTGTCTGTTTCAAAAGGTTACATGACACAGTTGTTTTGTTAAAAATATCCGTTGCACACATAATCAATTTAATGCACTGTTTCTTGTACATTAAGATCAGGGCCATAATTAAACCAAATAGCTGAGTTAATGAACAATTTATTGTCTGATTTAACGAAAGGTTCAACATTACAAAACACGCGTACAGTTTTTACAGTGACGGATTAAGACTGTCGGAGGTCCGGGGCAGCAGCAAAACAATATGAGGCCCCCTGTCCACTTGAAAATACAAATACATGTAACTTCTGAGATTTGGAGGCCCCCTAGGACAAGAGGCACAGGGCAATCTAAAAATTAAGATTTTGAGGCCCCAGAACGAGAGGGCCTAGGGTACGATTAAAAAAAAAAATCTTTCGAGGTATTTGGAGATCTCCCAAGGAGAGAGGCCCAGGAGACCCCCGCCCCTGCCCCCTTAGTCCGCAACTGGGGAGGTGCCAAATAGAGGGAAACCGAGCATGGGTGAGTGGCGCCACTACAGTTGGTGTCCCAGCTGGAAACTATTGTAGATCTTGCACTGTACTAGTCACGCAAATTGACACTGCCACGGTGGCATATGGCAGCTCTTGTAAATAGGAAATGCCTTAACAGTCGCTTCCAGCAGCTACTTCGCCTATTTTCAAAGTAATTTGCATGACTAGAGGCTCACAGGCAGAAATTGACTAGCAATAACTAGGAATTTGATATGGAAGGGCACGACGTCATGTTAAGCCTGTTCACAATCTTGGATAGTCTTAGAGGACTTCGCCATATTACCATTCTATAGTGCACATAATCAACTAAATACTGCACGGGAAGGGCTGCGCACTCTAAGGTGCCTTGCTGCAGAGTGAGCAGCCGCTCCCCAACCGAGGTTCGAGTCCTCTCTCGGGATGGGTTTTTATGTTGTTCTTAGCATAAGTAAGGGACAGATTACCACTGCAGTGTAGTCCCATAGCTTTACAAAATATGTCAACAAAATACGGACAGATAATGCAGTCGCCGGCCGCGGTGGCCGAGGTGACTGAGGCGCTCCAGTCACGGTCAGCACGGCCACTACGGTCGGGGGTTCGAATCCCCCCTCGGGCATGGATATTTGTGCCGTCCTAGTTCGTAAGTAGTTCATAAGTAGTTTGTAAGTTTAGGGACTGATGACCCCGTAGTTAAGTCCCATAAGCTTAACAAACATTTGAACATTTTTTTTGATAATGCAGTCATAAGAAACAGAAATAAACTAGTATAACTATTCAACCCTTACAGTTTTGACGTAATGTTTCATACCTACGTCGTGTTTGGCTGTAGTTTTCTGAACTTTACTGCCTGCACTAATATGGCAGCATCAAACTTCCGTAATAGCAGCGACTTTTCCAGTGTAATTAATGTATACGGAATTTTAAAACATTTCGACCCTTTCCGGGAGTTGAAATAAATTCAAGTTGAAAATTTGTGCTGGAACAGAATTTGAACCCGGATTTCCCGCTTCAAGCCAGCGGTCGCCTTAACCAGTTAGTCTATCCAGGCACGCTTCCCTTCCAACCCAAATCCTCAATTTATAGCACATTAGGATTATAGTGCCCACCGCCCATTAATTCCTCTTGCTCACAGCCTATATGGGATTCCCGCAAGGGACCAAGCGTATGACGCCTTTGCATTGAAATTCTCATTGCCTTTTGCGTGCATATTGATATGTCTGAAAAGAACAGATACCACATCAATAATCAGTAATTAATGTATGTCTGTCTTGTGGTTTCAAAGCAATATCTCGAGTCAGGTGACTGAGTTCTCACCATTTCGAGCAACAGTTATTGACATTGACAGCTGAAATTAAACATAGATTTCAACAATAAATCTTATATCCCTATTACAAATTAAATTTGGGTAACGTAATTTCTCCAAAATTACTAACCTTAATGCGATGATTATCGTTTTTACATGTGATCAGATAAACGTTTTGACAGTTCTTTTAAGAAGCAACACAATTGCAGAGCATCAGTATTTGTGTTACTCTGTGGATGTTTTACATTTTTGAACAGCTGAATGTGATTGTCGACGGGATGATTATTCTAGGAGGGCTTAACTGTGTTCACACGTCAGAAAGTAGGCCAAAGTCATTTCTGACGCATATCAGCTTTTCATAGCGTTGTACAAACCTACCTATGAAAAATACATTATATCTATAATACCACTTCTACTTGCTGAGTGCTAGTAATGTTTCCCCATCACACCATTTTAGTATCAATATACTATCGCGTCGGTATAACTGCATGTAACGTCATACCTGAAACGCCTGCACTATGTAAAAGTTGGACATTATGGATACAAACCGATTTGTTCTTATAAAGGCATAACAAAACATTTTACGCTTATTGTTGAGGAATCGTAAGGTAACTGATGTTACTCGTCAAACGTATATATGGTCTTCTACACCTGTTGAAGCTTCAAACTAAATCTACACAGCAGTCAACGATATTCGGAGCAACAGGCGCCATGGAAATAATGAAAGCGCGGCTCTCAGTAGTTTAGTTTAGTTTTATTATCATCCATTGCATCATATTGAAATCGTCATGTTTTTGTGCAGTATTGGCACTGTACAGATTTACAAATTATATACATACAAATTAACAGTCTACATTATATTAAAAAATTAGACAATTAGCTACTGTATTAGTCAGATCCTAGTCTTTGATATTGTACAGTTCACGTAGAGATACATATACAAAAAAGGTACATAACTTTTACAATATGGCTGCTTCATACCATGGCAATTAGTAGAAATGCAGAGATTTTTTTAAAGTTTGGTGATTGAAAATATTCTTCTATTTCATAGAAACATTTATCTAATAGGTAGTATTTAATGATAGTTTAAAATTTTCTTCGTCTATTTCCTTTATGTAAACTGGCAAGGCGTTGTAAAGTGTTACTCCATGGTGGCTCACATGCTTTTGAGTTTTTGTTTTTCTCACTCTTTCTACGTGCAAAGTCTTACTAATGCGTGTTCTGTAGTTGTGAAAATCTGAATTTAGATGAAAACTGGTCAAGTATGTTCTGATATACATTACACTTTTATATATGTACAGAGAGGGTACAGCAAGTATTCCTAACTGGGAGAATAAAGGTCTGCAGTGTGTTTGAGGAGGGCTGTATGTCATGAATCTAATGGCCCTTTTCTGTAATTTAAAGATGTCAGTCAAGTGAGATTTTATTTCTCCCCGAAACATTATTCCGTAAGATGCAATGGACTGGAAATAAGCAAAATACACTGATCTTGTACATTCTTTGCTACAGACTCTGGATGTTATTCTCAGTGCAAAACATGCAGAATTGAGTTTATGTGATATGTATGTCAGATGTTCGTTCCAGTTCTCCAGGCAGACAGCTTCCTTCTTCACGCTGTGTTCGGCCATTCCTTTCGACAGTGGCGACTAGAGCAACTGCTCCTATTCGATTCTCGAACGATTCGCCGATTAATTCCACCGGCATATTTGATCCAACTATATGTCCTCTCCTAAATGCTGAAATCTGCATATACTGTTCACGCGCGTTTTTCCAAGCAACCGTTACAGCCTAACTGACTACATGGAATGAAATTCCTCAAGGCTTTCACGCTCTGCTATCCACACGTCCCCTGTTCACTATCCTTGCCAATTTAACTGCAGCAGTGGCAAATGTTCATATGTTTGTTAAGCTTTTGCGGGGGGGGGGGGGGGGGGGTCATCAGTCCCTAAACTTACAAACTACTTATCAACTAACTTATACTAAATACAGCACAAACATCCATGCCCGAGGGGGGATTCGAACCTCCGACGGGGAACGGCGTCGCGCATCGGAGCAGAACGCCTCAATGCGATCGGCCACTCCGCCGCGGCACAGCAGTGGCGACTGCTGCGTAAGAGCACAAGAGCAGGTGAACACCCGTATTTCTGACACTTTGTGCATTTATTTTTATATTTTTTTTCTCGTTGCTGTTAAAAGTAACATAGATGCTGTAGTTTGGAATATATAGTACCAAGAGCGGCGAGTCCCCCGGAAAAAACCTCGTCGTAAAAAAACAAATTAAATAAATTAATAGAATAAAAAGTGTTTTTAAACTAACATTCTTCGTTTCGCTCTTCTATAAGATCATTTTATATGCACATTTAAAGTATTTTTATCGCGTGAGAAACGTTTTAGGTCGCGGAGACAGCATGTATACAAGTCACAGCCTGGCCGTCTATTATAGGCGGCAGTGGCCACAGCGTTGCAATGCGAATGAGCGCCTGAGGTTCAAATTCTCTTCTGAACCCCCAGGAGACAGCATGTGGGTGCTCCAGCGGCAGGGAGGGGCGAGGGGAAACGCCGCTTTTAACACATGCGTTGGAGCTGGTAGAGACGCCAGCTGCTGGCTACTCGAGCTCTGGCGGTTACGCCAGGCACTTAAATGTGATTTGCAGAGTATCCCATGTAGATGTAGATGTAGAATGATCCCAAAGCAAAGACAATAGAGCTACGTCGCATGGGCAAATCGTCCGTGAAGGCTGCACCCGCGCTTCGGGTATGGGTGTGTGTGTTGTCCTTAGGTTAGGTTAGTTTAAGTAGTTTGTAAGCTACGGACTGATGACCACGCAGTTTGGTCCGATAGAATTACAAACATTTGAACATTTGAACCCGCGCTTCATATTTGTTTTGAAGATCCATCTAAAACACGCCATATTTGGTAAAAATATCTTATAAATTAAAGACGCATCAACTGTAAATGCTTTCAGAAGATCCGAACATAAATAATAATGAAGTCACTACTGTCTATCTAGCAAGAATAGCAATGTGGTTAGCAGCATCGCGCTGCGCTGTTGAAGGTAGTGGGCTCAATACCGACTGCAAACATTTTTTTTTAAACCCAATCTATCTTTTTCATAGATTCAGGATCAACAATGACTTTTCTATTGTTACTGTTACCGAATGTGTCGCGTTTTATAGGGTAAATGCCATTAATACTCTTCTTGTAAGAAATATGTACTCTTCTTGTAAGAAATATGTAACTATTTGCAAATGATAATAAAGGAAGGGAAGGAAGAAGGATAGGAAAGAAAGGATTGACAGTGGCTCCATTTGGGCATTGATATTAAGCAATGGCGACAAGTGAAAATGTGAGTCGGACCAGGAATCGAACCCAGGTCTCCCGCTTCAGGCCAGTGGTCTCCTTAACCACTTGGCCACCCGTGCTCGCCTCTCGTCCCTCTCAAATACCTACAAGTCGCACGCTATGTCTGTAGTGCCTCTATCGACCATGCCCTCTTGCAATCGCCATTACGGATTCCCATGCGAGGTCGGACGTATGACCGCATCTGCGGTGAAATAACTGAAGCTAACGCCGTCGTCGTGTTTAAATACTTATTGTATTGGTGTGGTGTCTGTTCTTTTGGACGTCCGAAAGAACAGACACCACACCAATACAATATATATTTAATTGTTTGAAAAGAGGTAGGGGAGGGCAGCCTTTACGCATGCGTATAGGAGGGGATGCTGCTTACAGTGTGACGTGACCCAAAGGTAGCTTGTCTTTTCGTGGTAACAGATTCATTTTGTTACAGTCACTTAACATAGGATAGGATGTTTTGGGAGCACAACAGCAATGATTTTAGCGCCAGTCACTTAACAGTGTAATCAGTTACTGTGTTTTAGTTCAAATGTTTCTAAATTCAACGGAGTCAACTGCTGTGTTATTAATCCGTAGCTTACAAACTACTTAAACTAAGGTAAACTAACCTAAGAACAACACAAACACCCATGCCCGAGAGGTGACACGAACCCCCTTCACCGAACGGCCGCGCGCACTGCAGCACAGCGCCCCAATGTGCACGGCTAATCCACCGCGGCTGCGTTTTAGCACAGAGTAACATATACAGAGGAGCAGCCACCCCTAAACCACTGTCCTACGCTCCCCTAGTAGTTCCGTAAGATGCTAGCAGGTGTCAGGCGGATCGCTGGCTTAGGGTGCCTCTCACACGTCCGAGGGTAGCGTGGAGGGGAGGCTGAGGGGAGAGCTCGTGCTGCCTGCCACGAGGCCATGACTGTGTCCAGCTTGCTGGGGAGAGCTGCTACCTGCCGCCTGCTCTGGCCAGTTTAAAGAGCTGCTTCTGACCGCAGCGCCATCATGGGACATCTTACGGAACTGCTGGAAACCCTCCCTCCCCGCACTCCTGAGCGTAGGACTGGGCCCTTACGGAGGATTCGCGTCTGTATATATTTGTCTGTGGTTTTAGTGTTCATATGTTCTTGGTGCTTATTATCAAAGAAAACTGAACAATTTTCAGTATCTTTTAGAAACAAATTACTCAGCTTTAAGCTTGGAACAAAAGTGTCACATAAAGAAGCTAGGTAGGCCGACGCCTCAGCTCGAGTTGAAGCAAGCGCAAACAAACCGAGGTAAGACATTCTGCAGATCTTTTAACGAAAATATGTTTAAAGGGGAGGGGGTAAACCGGAGCGCTTTCTCCCGGCACCACTCGCTAGGGGGCGCCAAATTGTCTCTTTGGGCGCTGACGGGGGGAGGGAAGGGTGGGCGAAACAAACAACGAATAACGAATGGCCGATCGGTGAGGGGGGCGCCTCTATCAAGATCTGGCATCAGCCAATGTATAGTACTAAAAATTTCCGCTCTTTGCTACTCGCGTGGATTCCCTAAAACTCGGCTTCAGGGTCAGGAGCACAGCCCATCTATGAACGGTGTAGAGATAGCTTCCACGTTAAAGTATTTCGTTCTCGTCTTAAACTGTTCAAAACTGTGTATAAAACAACAAAATTCCACAAAACAATTCTTTCTTTCAGATAATATTCATCTTGGGTATGCATCCGGATACTGTCGTCAACTAGACACGATATTTCGGCAGACCAACTGGCTGCCCTCTTCAGGTGAGAGCGCAATACACTAACTCGCCGGAAACTGAGGCAGGACAAGAAACAGCGGCCCCTTTATACACCGCTGACGACCTACAGCGCGTGCGCGAAACCAGAACGATGGAGGTAGAGAACGATGGGGAACTTCCTTTTCTGGATGTTTTGGTTCAAAATAACAGTGCTAGGACCTTAGGACATGGAGTGTAACACAAGCCAACACATACCGATCTTTATCTTCATGCGACGAGCTGTCATCCGCCACACCAACGTATGGGGTTCTTGCGTACTTTAGTAAAAAGAGCGTACGCCATTAACTGATGCTGAACACCTGGGTGAAGAACTGGAGCATCTCGAAGTGGTCTTTAAACAATATGGGTACACTGCTCAACAAATTTGTCGTGCATTTCAATTTGGTCCAAAAGGTGAACCATTAGAGGACAATTACAAGTCTATTGCCTTTTTGCCTTTCGTCGGGAACATTTCCTCGAAAATTTCAAGAATTTTAATTAGATTTGACATTAAAAGTGTTTTTATGCCACCACCTAAGACTAGGGCCCTCCTTGGGTCAGTCAAAGATGATTTAGGTGTTTATAGTATTCCATGTTATTGTGGTAAAACTTACATCGGCCAAACGATCCGCACAGTTCAGAATCGGTGTGTGGAACACCACCGTCATACTCGTTTGCTTCAAACTGAAAAGTCAGCTGTTGCTGAACATTGTCTGAATGAGGGACACAAGATGTTATATGATGAAAGTAAACTGATTGCTCGTGCTTCCCGCTACTGGGAATGTGTTCTTAAAGAATCTATGGAAATTCGTATGGCCGATAATATTATTAATAGGTACAAGGGCTTTCCTCTAAGTAAAACTTGGAACCCGATCTACATCTACATCTACATACATACTCCGCAATTCACCGTAAGGTGCGTGGCGGAGGGTACACTGTACCACTACTAGGCATTTCCTTTCCTATTCCACTCCCAAATTGAACGAGGAAAAAAAGAATGCCTATATGCCTCCGTACGAGCCCTAATTTCTCTTATCTTGTCTTTGTGATCTTTACGCGAAATGTAAGTAGGCGGCAGCAAGATCGTACTACACTCAGCTTCAAATTCCGGCCCTCTAAATTTACTTAACAGAAATTCACGAAAAGAACGTCGTCTTTCTTCCAGCGATCCCCAATTGAGTTGCCGGAGCATTTCCGTGACACACGTGCATTGGTCGAACCTACCGGTAACAAATCTAGCTGCTCGCCTCTGAACCGCCTCTATGTCTTCCTTCAAACCGATCTGCTGCGGGTCCCAAATACTTGAGCAATACTCAAGACGTGGTCGTACAAGCGTTTTATACGTGGTCTCCTTTACAGGTGAAGTACATCTTCCCAAAATTCTCCCAATAAACCGAAGTCGGCTGTCTGCCTTACTCACAACTGTCCTTACATGCTCGTTCCATTTCATATCGCTCTGCAATGTTACGCCTAGATATTTGAACGACGCGACCGCATCAAGAAGCTCACTACTGATGCTGTATTCGAACATTATAGGATTGTTTTTTCTACTCATGCGCATCACCTTACATTTTCTACATTGAGAGCTAGCTGCCATTCTTCTCACCAACTAGAAATTTTGTCTAAGTCAACCTGTATGCTATTACAGTCAGTTACAGACGACACCCTCCCATACACCACAGCATCATCAGCAAACAGCCGCAAATTACAACTTACTCTGTCCATCAGATCATTTATATAGATAGAAAATAATAGCGGTCCTATCACACTCCCCTGGGGCACGCCTGACGATACACTCGTCTCTGATGAACACTCGCCGTCGAGAACAACGTACTGCGTTCTATTACTTAGGAAGTCTTCCAGCCAGTCACAAATCTGTGAACCTATTCCATAAGCTCGTATCTTCATTAGCAGTCTGCAGTGTGGCACCGTGTCGAACGCCTTTTTGAAGTCGAGAAAAACACAATCCGCCTGTTGCCCTTCGTCCATGGCTCGCAAGATGTCATATGAGAAAAGGGCAAGCTGAGTTTCACATGAACGATGTTTCCTAAACCCGTGCTGATTCATGGAAAGAAGCTTTTCCGTTTCAAGGAAATTTACTATATTCGAACTGAGAATATGCTCCAAAATTCTACATGAAACCGATGTCAACGATATTGGCCTGTAATTGTATGGGTCAGTTCTCTTTCCTTTCTTATACACGGGAGTCACCTGCGCTTTTTTCCAATCACTAGGAACTTTGCACTGAATTAAAGATTCGCTGTAAATGCAAGATCTTATCTGACATTAAGCAACAACGGTCTTCATTTAGACCTGCTGTTTCTTTTAACTATCCTTGTTTCGACCCATCGCTTTTGCCGATTTTCTCCACATGCGCGTTACTAGTTCTTTTGCGCCTAGGTGGTTTCTACTTTGATTTCGCGCACGCGCGGTGGGTCGTCAGCGGTGTATGAAGGGGCCGCTGTTTCTTGTCCTGCCTCAGTTTCCGGCGAGTTAGTGTATTGCGCTCTCACCTGAAGATGGAAGCCAGTTGGTCTGCCAAAATATCGTGTCTAGTTGACGACGATATCCGGTTGCATACCCGAGATGAATATTATCAGTTAATAGGCCGGGAAAGTCTACGCAACCACAATTCTTTTTTTCGTCAGACAAGTTATGCATATTCATATAAGTATCGGCATAAACAGCTGCTATTTCTCTCTTACTTGGTTACCTGAATTTAAAATTTGTGAACACCCAAAATGTATTCTCACGAGTCGCCACTGCACGGCGGCATCACAAATTCATCTGTCGGTGCCACAGTTAACAACTTTCAAGCTCTCAAAAAAATGTTCAAATGTTTGTATAGCTTATGGGACTTAACTACGTGGTCATCAGTCCTTAACCTTACAAACTACGTATGAACTAACTAAGACTAAGGACGGCACAAATATAGATGCCCGAGGGGGTTTTCGAACCCCTGACCGTAGTGACCGTGCAGACCGTGACTGGAGCGCCTCAGTCCCCTCGGCCACCGCGGCCGGCCTTCTAGCTTTCGTTAACAGCTATATGAATATCAATTTCTGAACAATTTGCATAATTCCTTTCAAGGGCTTTTTTTGTCTTCGCTTATACAATACACATGTAAATATTTTTCATAGTATTTTTTTCTCGCATTCATCACACCGTACATTTAGTTGAAATTTCACTTACTTAGTTTGCCGTGCAGTAGTTTCCGCATCATCATCGACTGCTTTTTTGTCTTGTGATGCATCAACGACGCCCATTCTGAAAGAAGAAAACACTGTCATTAATTATCTGATGTATAACGTGAATGTAGCCTAATTCTAAAGTTGTTATCATTATCGTGAATACAATATTTTCCTCGAAGGAAAGCATGCTATCTACCGTATATCTCCTGCTGATCATGTCAGGCTCTATAAATGATTTTCGTCAATGTTTCTACTGTAAATCTGTTTAAGTTCAAAAAGGAGATCGTGAACGTGCTCTCTTTCAAATGTTTCTGTCGTAAAAAGTTTTTAGAATTATGATTTGAAACTGTTCCTCTTGACCTTTTTCATAAAACTCTCATGTCTGACCTCATCAACAGTGACAGTATAATGACAGGAGTTAGTGATCATTTCGTCATAGCGACGACAGTTACTGCAGTTAATAAATCAATCAAGAATGCTAGGCGTTTTTACCAGCTGATGAGCAGTTGTAGTGTCCATACACACTGTGTCGAAGTTTGATACACCAACAAGGGGAAAATGCAGTCGTATGTTGCCTTGCACTGTAACGAAGATATCCAAGTTACGGCTTATCCGCTGAGTTCAGGAATCAGAAATGTGGCAACTGCTGTACAACTTGCGTCTCTGCGACCCAGAGGCACTCATGGGGCCATAGGAATAAACGGAGTATCTATAGCCTGAGTTCCAGATAACATACTCAGATTCGCATGCATAAAACGAGTCGGAGAATATATCTAAACCATGTTCTCAGCGTGAGTGAAAGGGTGGGGGAAGTTTCTCACTAAAGAGAACATTCTCCGATTTCGTATGAATAAAACTAGAGAAGTTTCTCACGACCGGAGAACATTCTCCGTTTTCTGAAGTGAGCTGTTGTAGCGGAACACTGTTTGAAGGGTCTGTTGCTGGGTTCTTTCCGAGTTTTCGCTTCAACTTATTACGAAATATTACAGAAGAAATAATTATTCTTTCGATTTTTTTATAATATGATTAATGAATGTGTATATGTCTATTTAATGTAGGTTACAGAAAATTATCTTGAAGGGAGCAAAAATGGAGTCCTTTGGTTGCAACGCTGTGTTAACTGAATGGTCTAAAGTGCCTGTCTAGTAAATAGGAGGTCCCAGGTTCGAATCCCGGCCACAACACAAATTTTAATTCAATGCCTCTCCTTATGTTTAATTCTATGAAAAAGCTGGCCACAGCATTCTTTCAATTCCCTCAGCTTCAAGCAGTGCAACTCTGTGGGAACGAGCGTTATCATCCACTAGAAGCAACCCAATTCCTATGGCACCAGCGTAGAGCACAACAAAAGGCGAAAGACCTCGTCTCTACACCTCTGAGTAGTCAAAGCTCCATTAACAACGACACAGTCATCCGTATGTCGGACAATACTGACTCCTGCCCACACCATTCGTCCACCAGTATGATACGGTGTTGTTAGCTGCACATGGATTGTTCAGAGTTCCACGTTCTCTCCAGATGATGGAATCACGATTGTCAGGCTGAACACAAAAGCTTGACTCATGTGTGAACAGAACCCGTTTTGACTGCAATCCTGATGTTCCTCCGCCGAGATTCGGCGAGCTAAACGGTGTCGTGGTTTTAATGGGACACACACCGCAGGCCTCCCTGCGAAGAGGCGACATTCCCGAAGGCGACTTCGAACTGTTCGTGTTGATATTGCGCGCCCTGTCGCTGCCTGGAGAGTGCGTTGCAGCTGAGTTGATTCAGCCTCCTGTCTTGGAGGGCTCTTTACCGGAGATAACGGTCACCTCTTGCTGATCTTGACGACCTTGACCTTGCCTTTTTTTTAAACGGTTCCTCTTGTGTAAAACCGCGTCCAGGTCCTAGAAATTACTCTTTGGGACACTCCAATAGCTGCTGCCACTTCCCTCTGCGTCTTAGATTAGATTAATACTTGTTCCATAGATCATATATACATTTCGTAATGTTGTCTACACTTGACAATCAATAATTTAATGGTTTTTTATTACATTTTTAGTGTAATTTTTTTAAAGTTTTATCTAGAAATTCATCTACATTGTAGAAGGAGTTGCCATTCAGAAATTTCTTTAATTTATTTTTAAATACTAGTTGGCTATCTGTCAGACTTTTGATGCTACTTGGTAAGGGACCAAAGACTTTTGTGGCAGCATTATTCTCTCCTTTCTGAGCTAAAGTTAGATTGAGCAGTGAATGTCATCCTTTCTACTAGTGTTGTAGCTATGCACACTACTATTACTTTTAAATTGGGTCGGATTGTTCATCAGAAATTTCATGAATGAGCGTGTATATTGTGAAGCTACAGTGAAGATTCCTATACCCCTAAATAAACGTCTGCAGGATGCTCTTGGGTGGTCTCCAGCAATTATTCTGATTACACGCTTTTGTACAATGAATACTTTTTTACTCAATGTTGAATTGTCCCAGAATATGATCCCACATGAAAGCAATGAATGAAAATAGGCGTAGTAAGCTAATTTACCGAGATGTATATCACCAAATTTCGCAATGACTCTGCTAGCATAAGTAGCTGAATTCAAACGTTTCAGGAGATCTTCAATATTTTCTTTAAATTGGATTCTATGATCTGGAGGGGTGTGCTCAACGGCCCCAAAATCACTTTTATGAATAATGAAAGGAGCACAATTAGCCGTAAAATATTTTGCTTTATTTAGGCAAATCGATTTCGGTTTTCCAAGAAACCATCTTCAGTGCTGTCAGCAAGTTGAAAACAGCATATTAGTAAAATGTATAGTGACATTTACGTCTAACAAATCCATTGACATAACTATGTCAATGCAGCATATTAGTGAAATGTATAGTGACATTTACGTCTAACAAATCCATTGACATAACTATGTCAATGCATTTGTTAGACGTAAATGTCACTATACATTTTACTAATATGCTGTTTTGAACTTGCTGACAGCACTGAAGATGGTTTCTTGAAAAACCGAAATCGATTTGCCTAAATAAAGCAAAATATTTTACGGCTAATGCTGCTCCTTTCATTATTGATAAAAGATCTTCAATATGTTTCTTCCAATTAAGTCCCTCCTCAACTCAAACACCTAAATAATTTTGAATATTCTACCTTAGTTACAGATTTATGTTCAAAGTCTAAATTTATTAATGGTGTCATGCCATTTACTGAATGAAACTGTATATACTGGGTTTTATCAAAGTTTAATGAGATTCCATTTGTAGAGAACCACTAAATAACTTTCTCAAAGACATCATTTACAATTTCATCTGTTAATTTCTGACTGTCAGGTGATAGCTATACTTGTATCATTAACAAAAAGTACTAGCTTAGCAACTTCGTGAATGTAGAATGGCAAGTCATTAATATATGTTAAGAACAGCAAAGGACCCAAGACCGAACCTTGTGGGGCCCCATTTTTTATAACTGTCCCGCTTCCAACCTTCCTATGACTCTCCATGCCATTACTTGTATTGCACTACCTGCTCACTACACTAGCTGAACCTAAATGCTTGTGTAATTCGTTTGGTAAACACAAGTCAACGTCAAACCCCTCTGCACCAACTCTGTTATTACCATTATCTCGCTCGCCGTAATGTAGTTTCCACTCGGAAGAAACATCAGAAATGCGTCGAACCACTTTAGTTCATTATGCCGATGATACTACTACAGAATTTAGATTTGTCAACTAATCCTCTAATTGTTTTAACCAGTGTACAATGCGTCTACTACTGCGTTTAAAATGTTTGTAAAGCTTATGGGGCTTAACTCCGGGGTCATCAGTCCCTAAACTTACAAACTACAAACGAATTACCTTATTCTAAGGACGGCACAATCATCCATACCCGAGGGGGGATTCTAACCCCCCGACATGGAAAGGCCTCGCGCATCCGAGCACAGCGCTTCAATGCGCTTGGCCATTCCGACGCGGCTACTGCGTTTACTTCGGAGTCAACGGCACAGGCGTTTACGTCAACGGCGAACAGTAGACATGGACAACGGAGCGGAACAACATTGTTTTTAGCGACGAATCACGACTCTGCCCGCATCTCCACGATCGTCTGGACACACCATGGTGAGACTGTTGTCCTATACATCGCCCTACTGACCGCGCTCCCGGTATCATGCTAGGAGGTGGCACTGGATTCCATTCGGAATTCGCAGACCCACACTGGTACACTAACCAGTCAGCCTCACAGCTATGAATTGTTGGAGCTGTTATCCTCCCACACCCTTGAAACTTTACGACAGCCACATCTCAATAGCATACCTGCCAACTTTTTCAAAAGGACTGTCGGTGAAACTCATGCACGACAAAAAATGTAACGATTTTCGACATACGACAACTTGATAAAAATAATAATACTTACGGACTAAAAAATATGATAATTCGTGCTTTAAATAGGATACTTCAAGTAAATCACATTTACTTATATCACACAACAATGATTTGTAGTTGAACACAACAATTAGAAATATCCACGTTACGCACCTGCAGCTTGGTTAATATTAGTCTGGAGCAGTCATAACATATTTGATAAATTAAGCAAATATGCTATAATACAGGCAAGAAATAATATAATACACACTGCATATCAAATGCTAATTCTACTTTAAAGTCATAGTTGCGTCCTTTTTAGCTTCCTTGACAAAATGTTATGTCACAACGTGAACCAGAACTCCACGTCTTCGAAAAAGGAATGTACTGCAGAGATTCATTGTACATGGATGATGCGATTTCTATTTTTCTTCACAAAACTGATAACACTTTCACATTCTGCATTGAAATGATGATAACAGAAACCGTTACTGTCGTAATTCGATTCCACGTAAGAAGTCCATCGACTCCACAAATTTGTAACATCTGTGCCCAACTGGAATGACTTGCAGCATATGGATTAGCAATCAAAGAGCTGTGTACAACACTGAAGCTCATTCACAATCTCATCTGTAGTTTGACTGTCTTCCTTGCATTACTGATAGCAAACCTTTCAAAGAAAAACCATCAAATTTGTGAACAAAGAACACCACTCAAGTGGTCAAAGAATATGATTTAAATCACAACAAGCGAACGAAGCGGAACAAAGTATTTCATGAGCAGAGGCTGTCCACACAAGAGTCACATAATGACACAAACATCACACCAACCGTATCAAAGAATGAGAAATGAGCTAACGTAGACGTGCCTGTGCTGCATGCAAAGAAACTCATAACAAAGGAAAAAAAACCGTAGTACGGAAGTGGCGTGATTATGGAATATCGAAGTTTCACCTTTTTTGTCCGCGAAATCGTAAAATAACACCGGACATTCGTAAAATATTCCAGTTTCCGTAAATTTTACAGGTAAAGCGCAAAAGTTGGCAGGTATGTAATGGGCGACCACACTTGCCCCGGATGGCTTCATTAGCCCCTCTCTTCTCCTGGTCTCTCTCCTTGACCGAGCGAGGTGGCGCAGTGGTAACGTATTGGACTCACATTCGGAAGGATGGTGGTTCAAATCCACCTCCGGCCATCCAGAATTAGGTTTTCCGTGAGTTCCCTAAATCACTCCAGGCAAATGCCGGGATGGTTCCTTTGAAAGGGCACGGCCGATTTCCTTCCACATCCTTACCCAAACATTCCGAGCGTAAGCTCCGTCTCCAACGACCACGCTGTCGACGGGACGTTAAACTCCAAGCTTCCTTCCTTCCGATGGATGGGGAAGCAGCGTGCACTGCTACATCCCAGCATCACACCAAGAGACACTCTGATTCAATGCTGAGGTGAGTGGCAGCCGCTACAGTCAGCAGTAGCGGCAACGTTCACAACTGCTTTCACCCTCTTCCTCACATCTCACGGGCCTGCATATCCAATCGCGTAATCTTTACTCAACGTGTTATCTCCCAAAAGGACATGGCTGTAATACAGTTGCATTTTGGTTGGCCATTAGTGCTTGTCCCGCGAACCTCCCCTGCTGCCGCGTCAATAAAAGCTTGCGAAGAAAGTGCTGCTTGCATAGAGCTTCAAACCATCGTCGGTTTGTTTCAATGTAATAGCATAAGATCATTACTTAATACATACACTGTTGTCATTGTTGTTGTGGTCTTCAGTCCGCAGACTGGTTTGATGCAGCACTCCATGCTAACCCGGCCTGTGCAAGCCTCTTCATCTGAGAATAACAACGGCAACCTACATCCTTTTGAATCTGCTTACTGTATTCGTCCCTCGGTCTCCCTCTACGATTTTTACCCCCTGCACTTCCTTCTAATGCTAAGTTGGCGATTCCTTGATATCTCAGAATGTTTCTCACCAACCTATCCCTTCTCTTAGTCAAGATATACCAGAAATTTATCTTCTCCTCATTTCTGTTGAGCACCTCCTCATTAGTTACGTCATCTACCCATCTAATCTTCATCATTCGTGTGTCGCACCACGAAAGCTTCTATCATCCTTTTGTCTGAACTTCTTATCGTCACGTTTCACTTCCGTACAATGTTACACTCCAGACAAATGGTTTCAGAAAGAACTTCCTTACATTTAAACTAATACTGGATTCAACAAATTTCACTTCTTCAGAAATGCTATTCTTCCAATAGCTATACTGTTTTTTATATCTTCTTTACTTTGGCCATCAGAAATTATCTTGTTACCCAATGAACAAAACGCATCTTCTAATTTTATCATCTCGATACCTAATCTAAGTCAGCATCGCCTGCTTTTTTGGTATTACATTCCATTACACTCGTTTTACTTCAAGACACAGTCCATTCCGTCTGATTGCTCTTCCAGGTCCTTTGCTACCTCTTATAGAATTATTATGTTATTGGTAAAACATAAAGTTTTTATTTCTTCTCCCTGAACTTTAATTCCCTCTCCAAATTTCTCCTTGCATTCCTTCACCGTTTGCTCAATGTACAGAATGAACAACATTGGGGGAAGCCTACAACCCATTGTCACTCCCTTTTCAACAACTGCGTCCGCTGCGTCCCTTTCATGCCCTTCCACTCTAATAACTGCTGCCTGCGTTTTGAAGTTATAATTACCTCTGCTACCTTCAGAATTTGAAAAGACTGTATGCCAGTCAACATTGTCAAAAGCTAAGATCTACAAATGCTAAAAACGTAGTTTCCCTTTCCTGAACCTATCGTCTAATATAAGTCATAATGTGAATACTGCCTCCTGTGTTCCTACATTTCTCCTAAATCCAAACTGATCTTCCCCAAGGTCGGATTCCATTAGTTTTTCCATTCGTCTGTAAATAATTTGTGTCAGTATTTTGGAACCATGACTTATTAAATTGACGGTTATGTAATTTCGACATTTCTCTGCCCCTCCTTTCTTAGGAATTGGAATTACAACGTTCTTCTTGAAGTCTGAGAGTATTTCCCCTGTCTCATACATCTCGCATACCAGGTGGAACAATTTCTTCATGAATTGTTCTCCTAACGATATCAGCAGTTCAGACGGAATATCATCTACCCCAGGAGCCTTCTTTCGACTCAAATCTTTTAGTGCTCTGTCAAATTATTTTCTCAGTATCAAGTCACCTACCTCAAATTCCTCTACTTCGTCTTCCATTCCTAGAATACTGCCTTCAAGTTAATTTCCTTTGTATATGCCCTCTATGTCTTCCTTCCACATTTCAGATTTTCCTTATTTGCTTGGTAACAGTTTTTCATATGAGTTCTTGATATTCATACAGCTGCTTCTCTCCAAATGTTTTATTATTATTATTTTCCTGCGCCGGTATCTACCTTTACCCTAGTTATACATTCTTTTATGGTCTTGCATTTCTCCTTCAGCCACTCCTGCTTAGCCAGTCTGCACTTCCTGTCAACCTCATTTTTCAGACGTCTGTACTCCCTTTTGCCTGCTTCACCTGATAAATTTTTTACATTTTCTCCTTTTATGAAAGAAGGAAGGAAGCTTAGGGTTTGATGTCCCGTCGACAGCTTGGTCATTAGAAACGAAGCTAATGCTACGATGAGAAATGAAATTGGCCGTGCCCTTTGAAAGGAACCATCCCGGTATTTGCCTGGAGTGATTTAGGGAAATAACGGAAAATCTATACCAGATGGCCGCAGGCGGATTTGAACCGCCATCCTTCCGAATCCTTTCATCAGTTAGGTTCAGTATATCCTGTGTTGCCCAAGGATTTCTATTAGGCCTTGTTCAAAATGTTCAAATGTTTGTAGAGCTTATGGTACTTAACTACGGGGTCATCGATCCCTAAACTTACAAACTACTTATGAACTAGCTACAACTACAGACGGCACAAATATCCATGCCCAAGGGGGGATTCGAACCCCCGACCGTAGTGGCCGTGCAGACCGTGACTGAAGCGCCTCAGTCCCCTCGGCCACCACGGCCGGCTATTAGGCCTTGTCCTTCTGCCTATATGATCCTCTGCGGCCTTCACAACCCTATCTCTCAGAGCTACCCATTCTTCTTCTACTGTATTACTAACGTCCGTTTCAGACAATCCTTATCTAATACTCCCTCTGAAACTGTCGACCACTCTGGTTTCTTCAGTTTGTCCAACTTCTGTTTCCTTAATTTTCTAGCTTTTTGCTGTCACTTGAGTTTGAATTTACAATTCACAACCAATAAGTTATGGTCAGAGTCTACATCTGCCCCTGGATATGTCTTACAGTTTAAAACCTGGTTTCTAAACATATATCTTACCATCATAAAGACAATCTGGTACGTTGCGGTGTCTCGTGGTCGCTTCCACGTATACAACCGTCTTTCATTATAATTAAATCAAGTGATTGTGATGATTAAATTGTGAATCTACCAGGTGATGTCCTCTTTGATTCCTTGCCCATCGCCGTGGCGGTACAGCCGTGAAGACACCTTGCTGCGGTGCGCGCGGCAGTTCGCTGTCGTAGGGTAGAATCCTTCTTCGGGCATGGGTGTGTGTGTTGTTCTTAGGATACGTTAGTTTAAGTAAGTTTAGGGACCGATGAGCAATGTTTTTAACTCTACAAACATTTGAACATTTTTCCTTGTCCCCTGTCCATATTCACTAACTACATTTCCCTCTCTTCCCTTTCCTACTACCGAGTTGCACCACAATCAAATTTTCGTCTCCCTCAACTATCTGAATTATTTCTTTTATCTCCTCGTACATTACTTCGATCTCATCATCGGCAGAGCTAGTTGGCATATAAACTTGTGCTACTGTGGTCAGTGTTGGCTTTGTGTCTATCTCTGCTGCGATAATGTAAGACTAACTTGCGTAAATAAATTTGTGTTGTACAGACTTGGGTGGTCTTCAGGCACAGCAACTCAACTTCGGCCGTTGGAGAATTTACAGAAATTCCAGACTGACAAGTTTAAGTCAGAAACACTGAGTGAGTTTTCAACGCTTTCGTTGGCGATATTTCTAAGTACCAGCACGTCAACAAGCGACGTTAACCCTGTAGTGAGATGTCTTGAGGCGCTGCAGAACACGACGCACGGCGAAGACGCCGTTCGGTGAAGCTAAGCACTCTCTGCTAATTCGATGTACACTCTCCACAGGCCATAAGAGTCGGTGGTTTAAATGTTCAAATGTTTGTTAAGTTTAAGGTGTCATCAGTCCCTAACTTACAAACTATTTATGAACTACCTTATATTAAAGACGACACAAACATCTATGCCCGAGGGTGGGATTCGAATCCCCGACGGAAAAAGGCTCGCTCTTCCTTAGCATAGCGCCTCAATGCGCTCGGCCGCTCCGCCGCGGCCCGGATGTTTAATTGTAGTTCAACCAACCAGAGTAGACACACGCAATCTTCTTATACAGGGTGAGGCAGCGAAGTCATAACACCATTTGTGTCGCACCAACCGTAATGGATAGATGACGTTTGGACAGTGAATTGCAGGACAGGGGCTAATAGAATTCATGGGATTTCATGTTTCAAATGTTTGTATAGCTTATGGGACTTAACTACGGGGTCATCAGTCCCTAAACTTACAAACTACTTACGAACTAGCTAATACTAAGGACGGCACAAATATCCATGCCCGAGGGGGGATTCGAACCCCCGACCGTAGTAGCCACCGCGGCCGGCGACATTTCATGTTTGTGCTATTTTTTATTACAGAGATATGAGGCCTTTTTTTTTAAATGGAACCCTATGTTAAATTGTAGCGTATAATATTGCCGCGAGAGACGACGAACACCGACTGCCGGCGTGGCGCAGGGGGTAGCGTCACAGACTGCGGTGCTGACGGTCGCCGGTTCAATCCCGCCCACCGGCAAACATTTATTTCTTTGTAATTAACAATTCCAGAATGTTTTACATGTTTCTTATGTTCACTTGTAAATTCTACTTGTTTCTTATGTTAACTGTTCTTCTAATTTCTGGTAAATTCTGTCTGTGTATAAATAGCAGAGCACTCTGCCTGAGAGGCAGTCAGTACTGCGTGTATGTTGAGTTCGTAATAAACGTGCTTTCAGTATAAGTGATCTGTTCAGTTGCCTTCGAAGTCACGCCTGGTCCCATTTCAACGCGACAGTATTGGCTTGAAAAGTCGTTTTCAAATATGTGTATATCGTAATATTTAGGCGAATAGTTTTTGAGACACAGATATGTTCCCGTATCGTCCTCGTCCTTGGAAGCGGCGTTGTTGAAGGACGCACTCGCGACGTTTACCGTGTAGTCAACACAACAGGGAAGGTCGATTTGGATAACGCCGCTTCGAAGTCCGAATACGATACGGGAGCATATATGTCTCAAAAACATTCGTCTAAATATTATGATACACACATATTTGAAAACGACTTTTTAAGCCCATCATGTAACGCTAAAATTTAACATAGGGTTCCATTAAAAAAGAGAAATATGGCCTCATATTTATATAATAAAAATATCACAAACATGAAATGTAATGTATTCAAGTAACCTCTGTCCCTGTACTTCACTGTTCAAACGGAATCTTTGTATCTATGACTGTTGGGGAAATACAAGGGGTGTTATGGCAGCACCAACACGTTTGAAGTCTAGAAAAAGTTTTGTAAAAGTCTATGTGAACAACAAAAACACAAACCAAGCGATAGACATGTGGAGAAAGAGAGCAGAAATTGCTTCTCTAGGCTGGAGAAAACCTAAAGAAGAGCTGCCTCCCGGTCATAATAAGAGCTGGTGTACCTGGAAGTCGCTCAGAAGGTTACGAACTGGTGTTGGGCGGTGTAAAGTAAGCCTCGGAAAATGGGGATATGTTAGTGGACCCTCAACCTGTGAGTGTGGCGAGGAGCAGACAACGTCTCACCTGCGCAACTGCCATCTGTACCCGTCATCCTGCACCTAAGAGGATTTAAGGGTGGCTAATCCTAAAGCCTTGGACGTAGCCCGTTTCTGGGCTAAAAGAATTTAAGTTAATGACAGCTATGTTAAAAATTAAATGTATTTGTATTTGTAATTGTTCATATATGTTTTGTATGCTAACTGCAATTCTTTGGACTGTGCCCACTTCTGAATGAAAACAATTTTAATTACTAATTTATCTGTGATGTTAATGCCTACTGTCCAGGCACTTGTTTATTCTATCGTATGCAAACTCTCTTGAAACTTTTAATTGATGCCTTCGACACGAATAAAAATAATAATAAAGAAAAACTTACCTGCCTCGCCCCGTATAATTTCGCGGTCTCTGACGGGAATCCAGGAGGAGATGTTGTTCCTAACCGTCGGAGTTCTCGTGGCCTTGACGGCAACGACTACGATAGTAGTGTGTCCCTGGTGACGCACTAGCTCTGCCACTACACCCATAGATGCAGTCTAAAACATTGTTCACAATTTCCACGGCCATATAATAAGACTAAGATGGTGTGACTGGTTCTGTATCCCTGTTATGTCGAGTACTTGCCGTTACGTGAAAGCCACGCGGTTTTATGTGGCCTGCAGGTGGTCATAACGTGCGCGCTCTAGAGGCCGACCGCGAGAACAGCCGTTTCTCTCTTCTCAGCCTCTGCTACCAGTTTACGGTTCTCTCACAAACAGACAGCTGATAACGACACGCCTCACATAAACAAAAAGTCAGTCCTTCTTGCTGCATTCCAGAGGCGGTGTAACCTACGTTTCACTGCACTGCTACGGCTGTCGCCACATCAGCCCTCTGTTACACAATCCTCATTATTAGGTACAATTTTATATTATCTAATCTCTCTGAGAAGTGTCGTGGAAGTAGGAAGTTTTCGATGTCACCTAGGCAATAGCCAATCATTTTTCCATTTACGCGTCCGTACAGAAGACGGAAGGTAATTAATAGTGGAAACTAAGATTAAACTGTAGTAGAAACAATATAAGAACAATTGACCAAAACGCTGTTATTTAATAGTATTTAATTAAACACGACGTTTCGGCCTACGCTACCATTTTCAAGTGACATGCGGTACAAATTATGTGGTATTAAGGGTGAATAAATTATTACGTTATAGTGCAGTATTACAATGTAGAGTTCTACATTCACTTAATGTTATGTCTGTTTGTAGACTGTCAAATTTGGTTTGTACTTTTAATTCTGATTTTGTATTTTTACAGTTAAAGCCACGATGTCGTATTTTTACAAAGATGTAAACTAAATGTTTATTAGAATTTGTATAAACTTTGGAAGTATTTTTTGTGCTAAGAATTTATAGGTGCTAAGAACATGGACGCGTTTTTGTTGCTTTATTTTAGACGTATATATTAATTTTGTATTTTTCCGTAATTTATATATATTCGATTTTCCTAAGTTGCATTTACATTACCAGAGAATGCATATACACGGATGCTACTTAACGTTACGTATGGATTTTTATAAGTAAGGGTAAAGCGCTCGACTGGAAACCGAAGGGTCGCGGGTTCGAAATCCGGTCGGACCTCGGATTTTTTCAGTTTGCGCTTTAACCCATCCTTCACCTCTCAACTATGTGAGGAGTCGCCAAAGACGACACGTGGTTCGGATTCCACGTTAAGCTGTAAGTCACCATTCCTTTCCACGGTTGGATAACTGGGGTAGGCTTTAGGGACACGCAAATCGCCGAAATGGTGTCAAACTGAATTACTTGCACCAGGCCAATGAGCCATACGAAATTTTTATTATTATTATTATTATTTGAAAATCAAGGATAAGCCTACACGATGAATGGGTATTAGTAAATAAATGTTAAAACTGTTGTAATTTGTACTTATCACTCTTCTGTATTAGACATTGGAAGGCTTCAAGTACTTGTCGATGTAAAATTGGAATAAAAATACATTTTATAATTTAGGATTGATTAAGACACCGCAAAAGTCATAAATGTAGTTATATTATTATCCGGAATCCACGGTAATGGCTCCACTGTGTATACTTTCATAATATATTTTTAACAATAAAACTTCACATGATACATGGCTGGAAAAAATTATAATGAAGTAGTATTAGCTGGCGAAGCTGTAGTATTATTCTATACGAAAAAGACACACTTTTAATAAATTAAAAAAACTGTTTTCCCTTAAGGCGACGTTCCCCTGGTCTCTCCTGTATGTTATTTGTCAGAAGGCTTTCAATTATTTACGATTGCTGACTACTGATGAATTGAGCCAGACGTGGTAGTGCGGAAGATATTTCTAATTTACTGTCCCTACAGCGATTACTTTTGCTCTGAAAATTGGGCTTATTCTGCATGTAATGTTCAAATAATTTATGGGAATATAGTTGGGCAACGTTTTCGACAACAGCCTGTATTTCGACAGGTGAACGCCCGTCATTTTCAAGGTGTACAACTATACTAGAAAAGACTGCTCTTCATGTCTACAATCTTCTTCAGTAACGCTTAATTCTCTTATCAACTATTCACAAATTCATAGAAAAAATAGAAAATTTGTTTTATGGGGGTGGTGGTGGGGGGGGGCGACGTCACAGCTTTGGCACGTGTCAAATGAACCACAGACGTTGTCGAGGTGGGGTGGCTTGCGTGCCTCAACGATGCAGATAGCCGTACCGTAGGTGCAACCACAGCGGAGGGGTATCTGTGGAGAAGCCAGACAAACGTGTGGTTCCTGAACAGGGGCAGCAGCCTTTTCAGTAGTTACAGGGGCAACAGTCTGGATGATTGACTGAGCTGGCCTTGTAACATCAGCTATTGTGGCTTTGCCACACGGCTACTGCGAACGGCTGAAAGCAAGGGGAAACTACAGCCGTTACTTTTCCCGAGGACATGCAGCTCTACTGTATGAACATATGATGATGGCATCCTCTCGGGTAAAATATTCCGGAGGTAAAATAGTTCCCCAATCGGATCTCCGGGCGGGGACTACTCAGGAGGATGTTGTCATCAGGAAAGACAATACTGGCATTCTACGGATCTGAGCGTGGAATGTTAGATCCCTTAATCGGGTAGGAAAATTAGAAAATTTAAAAAGGGAAATGGATAGGTTGAAGTTGGATATAGTGGGTATTAGTGAAGTTCGGTGGCAGGATGAACAGGATTTCTGGTCAGGTGAGTACAGGATTATAAATACTAAATCAGTTCGGGGTATCACAGGAGTAGGACTGATAATGAATAAGAAAATAGGAATGCGGGTAAACTACTATGAGCAGCACAGTGATCGCATTATCATTGTCAAGATAGATACGAAGCCAACACCGACAACAGTAGTACAGGTTTATATGCCAACTAGCTCTTCCGATGATGAGGAGATCGAAGAAATATATGAGGAACTAAAGGAAATTATTCAGACAGTTAAGGGAGAGGAAAACTTAATTGTGATGGGGGACTGGAATTCGGTAGTAGGAAAAGGAATAGAAGGAAAAATAGTAGGTGAATATGGACTGGGCAAAAGGAATGAAAGAGGAAGTCGCCTGGTAGAATTTTGCACGGAACATGATTTAATCGTAACAAACACCTGGTTTAAGAATCACAAAAGAAGGTTGTATACATGGAAGAGACCAGGAGACACCGGTAGGTATCAGATAGATTTTATAATGGTAAGACATAGATTCCGGAACCAGGTTATAAACTGCAGGATATACCCAGGGGCAGATATAGACTCTGACCATAACTTGTTAGTCATGAACTGTAGGCCGAAACTGAAAAAACCGCAGAAAGGTAGGAAAATAAGGAGGTGGGACTTAGATAAATTGAAGGAAAGTGAAGTTCTGGAGAATTTCAGAGGGAGATTTAGGCAACAATTGACAGAAACATGAGGAAATAAAACAGTAGAAGAGGAATGGGTAGCTTTGAGAGATGAAATAGTGAAGGCAGCAGAGGACGAAATAGGTAGAAAGGCAAGACCTACAAAAAATCCTTGGATATCACAGGAAATACTAAATTTAATTGATGAAAGGAGAAAATATAAAAATGCAGGAAATGAAACAGGCAAAATGGAGTACAGACGACTAAAAAATGAGATTGACAGGAAGTGCAAAATGGCTAGGCAGGAGTGGCTAGAAGCCAAATGCAAATCTGTAGAAGAATGTTTAAGAAGGGGAAAAGTAGATACCGCCTACAGGAAAATAAAAGAGACATTTGGGGACAAGAAAAGCAACTCTACGAATATCAAGAACTCAGATGGGAAACCAGTTCTCAGCAAAGAAGGGAAAGCTGACAGGTGGAAAGAGTACATAGAACAGCTCTACAAAGGAAATGAACTTAGAGACGATGTTGTAGCAAGGGAAGAGGAAGTAGATCAAGATGAAATAGGAGGTGCTATCCTGAGAGATGAATTTGACAGAGCCTTGAAAGACCTACATCGGAACAAGGCCCCAGGAGTAGATGACATACCCTCAGAGCTACTAAAGTCTCTGGGAGAGCCAGCCATGACAAGACTATTTGAACTGGTGTGTAGGATGTATGAGACAGGCGAAATACCCTCAGACATTAAGAAAAATGTAATAATCCCCATTCCAAAGATATCAGGCGCAGACAGGTGTGAAAAATCACAGAACCATCAGTTAGATAAGTCATGGTTGCAAAATATTAACGCGAATTATCTACAGGAGAATGGAAAAGCTGGTAGAAGCTGACCTCGGGGAAGATCAGTTTGGATTCAGGAGGAACATAGGAACCCGGGAGGCAATACTCACTTTACGTCTTATTTTAGAAGATAGATTAAGGAAAGGCAAACCTACATATCTAGCTTTTGTAGATTTGGAGAAAGCATTTGACAATGTTGACTGGAATACACTCTTTCAAATTCTGAAGTCAGCAGGGGTAAAATATAGGAAAAGGAGAGTTATTTATAACTTGTACAAAAGCCAGACTGCAGTTATTAGACTCTAAGGGCATGAAAGGGAAGCATCAGTTGGGAAGGGAGTAAGACAGGGTTGTAGCCTTTCTCCGGTGTTATTCAGTTTGTACATTGAGCGGGCAGTGAAGGAAAGCAAGGAAAAATTTGGAATAGGGATTAAAGTACAGGGGGAAGAAATAAAAACATTGCGTTTTGCTGATGACATAGTAATTCTGTCAGAGACACCAAAGGACCTGGCAGAGCAGTTGAATGGAATGGACAGTGTGTTGAAGAGAACGTATAAAATGAACATTAACTAGAGCAAAACAAAAATAATGGAATGCGGTCTTAGAATATCAGGCGATGCTGACGGAATTAGATTAGGTAACGAAACAATGAAGGTGGTAGATGAGTTTTGTTACTTTGATAGTAAAATAACATGTGATGGTCGCAGTACAGAGGATATAAAATGCAGAATGGCAATGGGAAGATAATCATTTTTGAAAAAGAGAAATTTGCTCACATCGAATATTAATTTAAGTGTAAGGATGTCTTTTCTGAAGGCATTTGTGTGGAGTGTTGCCTTGTACGGGAGTGAAACATGGACGATAAGCAGTGCGGACAGGAAGAGAATAGAGGCTTTTGAAATGTGGTGTTACAGAAGAATGCTGAAGATTAGGTGGGTAGATCGCATAACTAATGAAGAAGTACTGAACAGAATTGGTGAGAAAAGGAATTTTTGACATACCCTGGCTAAAAGAAGGGATCGCTTGGTAGGACACATTCTTAGACATCGGGGAATCGTAAATTTAGCATTGGAGGGAAGTGTGTGGGTTAAAAATCGCAGAGGGACGCCAAGAGACGCGTATAGTAAGCAGATTCAGGTGGATGTGGGTTGCCGTTCTTATGAGGAGATGAAAAGGCTTGCTCAGGATAGAGTAGGGTGGAGAGCTGCATCACACCAGTCTCCGGACTGAAGACCATAACAACAACACCAGATCGTCTGCTGTCTCTGACCTGTATGATAACGAATTTGTGCTCTATTTAAGTAACTTCTCCGTTGTACGATCTCTATTTTTTTTAAATTTCATATAGAAGAGACAGACACTCACAAAGAGAGAGAAAGAGAGACAGAGAGAGAGCACTAAGCTACTAGAATAAACTATTCGAAAAACAATAAGGCACTGACGTGTAACTCTGAGTAACTCGTATATTCCTTTCTCTTGTTGCATATTTTCTTTAATAGCGATTCTTTGCAAATTGTCATCTCTCTGTTTCAGAATATCCACATTTAAAAGAGTAATCGTGTACAAAACTTGACATTTTTTCCTCTTGCAGATACAGGATAGGTAGAAGTTTTCGTTATATCGTGTTGACCACGCCTTTTGCCAGCTGCAAGACCAGCCGACAGTGCCAGAACAGCAGTCTCACTTCTCGGCTCGTAATCAGGCAAGAAGCAGGTTTCACCTTGGCACCTGCTGAGGGGGACTTTCTCCTCGGCTGCCAACGCGCGAACACACAGCGCCGATTAATACGGCATCTGTAGCGGTGCGAATGACTGCCCTGGGGTTTCTTCCTTTTCTTCTGCTCTTCAAGTACTCAGCTGGCCATGCAAAATGTAACACCTTGATGGAAGCGTGCAGATCACGTGAAATGTGCAGCATGCGTTTGTTGCAACGAGAGGTGCATATGACTAGCAGGCGCTGTACAGGGTTTTCAAAAATGTGTCTGATACTTTAGGAGGTGCCAGTACTCATCGAAACAAGAAAAATAAGTCCGATAAGCATGGGCCCTGAAACGCGTACTTTGAAGCGTTTGTGGGAGGCGTTACACGTGGAATTCATGACAAGGTACCCCTCTGCTATTCGAGGTAGAGATTGACGCAGCCCTTGAAGTATACCCGGCTGTTGTTGTAATACTTGCTGGTACGCATTCAAGAAGCGACCCTGTAATGTCAGCACATCGTTGACTGGCATTGCATAGACCAAGTTTCGCCATAGCCCAAACTGTGGAGCCTCCCGAACCAATCCAGCGGTTCTGAAATGTCTCCTTCAATAGTTCGCGCACATTGAGTGTGTTGGTGCATCATCATGTAAAAGTCACCTGTGTCATCGTTGTTGTCGTGGAACATCCTCCGGCAAAGTGGGTAATAGTGAGAAAGTCCAGGTGACGCGCCGCATTTACCTTTGTGTAGCACGTCGACAAGTATGCTATTATCCACAACCAAGCGTTGCGCAACCGGAAGAGAAATTGGTATCCGTGTCGTACGTTAGCCAGCGACTGTGATGTGCATCTGTAACCCCTGGATACAGGAAAGATGGAAGAATTATTAGTGTATAACGTTCCATACAAAAGTGGTAATTAGACACAGTGGATAAAGGAGGTGGTAACGGATCTACGGAAGCGACTGCAGTCACCTCGTCGCACCACTACACGTGATGACAGGCACACTGGGCGCATGGCAGGCACAGGTCGCCGTGCGACGTCATGAACCACGTCATCACAAATTCGGTCTGTTACACAACAAGCACTGTCCACATCGTTTGCAGCACTATGGCCTTTCCGCGAAGTCTGCATCGCCGCGTTCATGAACAACTACATCTGCATACACTCCTGTCCATTAAAATTGCTACACCACGAAGATGACGTGCTACAGACGCGAAATTTAACCGACATGAAGAAGATGCAAATGATAAGCTTTCAAGAGCGTTCACTCAAATTTGGCGCCGGTGGCAACGCCTATAACGTGCTGACATGAGGAAAGTTTCCAACCGATTTCCCATACAAAAACAGCAGTTGACCAGCGTTGCATGGTGAAACGTTGTTGTGATGCCTCGTGTAAGGAGGAGAAATGCATACCATCACGTTTACGACTTTGATAAAGCTCGGATTGTAGCCTATCGTGTTTGCGGTTTATCGTATCGCGGCATTGCTGCTCGCGTTGGCCGTGATCCAATGACTGTTAGCAGAATATGGAATCGGTCGGTTCAGGAGGGCAATGCGGAACGCCGAGTTGGATCCCACTGGCCTCGTATCACTGGCAATCTGGATGACAAGCATCTTATCGGCTTGGCTGTAACAGATCGTGCAGCCACGTCTCGATCCTTGAGTTAACAGATGGGGAAGTTTACGAGGCAACAACAATCTGCACGAACAGTTCGACGACGTTTGCAGCAACATGGACTATCAGCTCGGAGAGCATGGCTGCGGTCACCCCTGACGCTGCATCACAGACAGGAGCGCCTGCGATGGTGTACGCAACGACGAACCTGGGTGCACAAATGGCAAAATGCCATTTTTTCGGATGAATCCAGGTTCTGTTTACAGCAACATGATGGTCGCATCCGTGTTTGGCGACATCGGAGTGAACGCACATTGGAAGTATGTATTCGTCATCGCCACAATGGCGTATCACCCGGTGTGACAGTATGGGGTTTTATTTGTTACACGTGGCCGTTACATTTCAGATGTGTTACAACTCGTGGCTCTACCCTCCATTCGATCTCTGCGAAACCCTACATTTTAGCAGGATAATGTACGACAGCATGTTGCAGGTCCTGTATGGGCCTTTCCGGGTACGGAAAATGTTCGACTGCTGCCCTGGCCAGCACAATCTCCAGATCATTCACCAATTGAAAACGTCTGGTCAGTGGTGGTCGAGCAACTGGCTCGTCGCAATACGCCAGTCATTATTGATGAACTGTGTTATCGTGTTGAAGCTGCATGGGCATCTGTACCCGTACACGCCATTCTAGCTCTGTGTGACTCAATGCTCAGGCGTATCAAGGCCATCATTACGGCCAGAGATAGCTTTCTGGGTACTGATTTCTCAGGATCTATGCACCCAAATTGTGTGAAAATGTAATCACATGTCAGTTCTAGTATAATATATTTGTCCAGTGAATACCCGTTTATCCTACGCATTTCTTCTTGGTGTAGTGTACATACTTCGCAATCCACCGTACGGCTCGTGGCGCAGGGTACACTGTAGCATTACTAGGTATTTCCTTTCACATTCCACTCCCAAATAGAATGAGGAAAAAAAGAATGTCCATATACCTCTGTAAGAGCCCTAATTTCTCCTATCAGCTTCAGGTTCTAGTCCTCTAAATTTCCTCAACAGAATTTCTCAAAAAGAACGTTGTCTTTCCTCCAGCGATTTCCGTTTGAGTTCCCGGAGCATTTCTGTGACGTTCGAGCATTGGTCAAACCTACCAGTAACGAACCTAGCTGCTCGCTTCTGAACTGCTCCCATGTCTTCCTTTAAATTGATTTGCTACGGGTCCCAAACACTTGACCAACACTCAAGACGTGGTCGTACAAGCGTTTTATACGCGGTCTCCTTTACAGATGAAGTACATCTTCCCAAAATTCTCCCAATAAACCGAAGTTGGCTGTCCGCCTTACTCACAACTATCTTTACATGTTCGTTTCATTCAATACGCTCTGCAATGTTACGCCTAGACATTTTAATGACGCCACTGTATCAAGAAGCTCACTACTAATGCTGAATTCGAACATTGTGGGATTGTTTTTCCTACCCATGTGCACCACCTTAATTTTTTTTACGTTTAGAGCGAGCAGCCATTCTTTAAAGCAACTAGAAAGTCATCCTCTATGAACTTACCCATGAATGACCTTGGCCTTGCCATCTTTATATGGTTCCTATTACCTGAAATGAAGTTCAGCTCCTGGAATACACTTCTGGACACTCCAGTATCTGCAGAGACCTCCCTCTGTTTTGCTTCCAAGCTTCCTATGGCTCTCCATGCCATACTTGGAGTAAGTCACGTTGCTGTTGCATTGCCTTGCCTGTTCAGTGTACTATCTGAACCCAACTGCTTGTGTAATTCGTTTGATAGAGTAAACACAAGTCAACTCCAACCTTCTCTGCAGCAAATGTTCAAATGTTTGTAGAGTCTATGGGACTTAACTACGGGGTCATCAGTCCCTAAACTTACAAACTACTTATGAACTACTTACAACTAAGGACGGCACAAATATCCATGCCCGAGAGGGGATTCGAACCCCCGACCGTAGTGGCCGTGCGGACCGTGACTGGAGGGCCTCAGTCCCCTCGGCCACCGCGGCCGGCTCTCTGCAGCAACTTTCTGTTAATATCACTATCTCGTTTACAGTAATTTTGTTGCCTCCACCGAGAGAAAGACGTCAAGCCATTTTACTACATTCTGCCGATGACGATATTTCAGAATCTAGACATCTCGACTGATCCCCTAATTCTTTTGACAAGTGTATTTTATACTTGCTGTTCAAAATCGTAGTATATGCTGTGAATAATGAAATGCCAAGATCGCGGTATTTCGTCTTTATTTACAACAGACGACCGGTTTCGATGTACACAGACATCATCTTTTGGTCTCTAAGGCCGGACATAAAATGTATGGTTACAAAAAAAAAAAAAAAAAAAAAAAAAAAAAAAAAAAAAAAAAAAAAAAAATATATAAAAATAAAATAAAATAAAAAGGAACATGCCACATAACTGTATGCATAGGTAATCATATGGCAACAGTTTTCTTCACATACCTGCACTAAATGTATCATTATTACATAGATGCATATTGTAGCAAGTTGGCTTGTACTGGTGGGTTGTCATACATTAAAATATGCCGTTTTGGTTGTCAGATATAAAACGCGTATAGTCAAACATACATAAACACCCAACATGTTGTACAGTTGTGAGTGACAACAAGCTACTAACAGCCGGCGTTGTGATTACCTTAACATGCCGCTAGAGTGCGCTATTGTATGTGAAGTCCTTTTAACTGTTATCATTTGAGACCAGAAGATGATGTCTGTGTACGTCGAAACCGATCGTCTGTTACAAATAAAGACGAAATACCGCGATCTTGTCATTTCATTATTCCCTGTCATGCGCAAATTGTACGTAGTGTATGCCTTGTATGCTGCGAGCGTCCGTCTGTACTCGCACGTAATTGTATATCAAAAGTGAGGTGACCAAAGTGATGGGGTATCAATAAGCACAGATAGAGATGGCGGTGACACCTCGTACACAGGGCATAAGAGGACGTTGCACTGTCGTTTGTACTCTGGTGATCCACGTGAACAGGTTTGCGACATGATTACGGCCGTACGAGAAAAATTAACAAACTTCGAATGAAGAATGACAGCTGCATTTACTGCGGGTGCACGTTTTGTCGCTGCAAGTCCGTTAGATTTACAAGCATTTGAACACTTTTAACGTGTGACGAACGTATCTTGCTGCGAAGCACGCGGTCCCTCGGGCATGGGTGCGTGTGTGTTTTGTCCTTAGTGTAAATTAGTGTAACTAGTTTTTACGTCTAGGGATATGACCATAGCAGTTTGGTCCAATAGATTAACAAACATTTGAACAGTTTTTACAGTAGCTATACTTGTCAATTACGTCACTTAACACGCTTGTCATTCAAAGTTACGCTTCATTCTAGGCTATATACATTGGTAATCTACGCACTGCAGCGTGGAGTATAAACGACGACACTACGTTCCATGAAACTGTGTTACTGGCCAGTGCGCATGCGCGGCAGGCGTACGCGCAACTCGTTGATGAAACTAAACAGTTTCGGCAGGTTCCAACTTTGGCGAAACTGTTTGCGCGAGCTTTTAGGTTAGGTGACAACCAAAACACAATAAAAAACATTTAGTGGGAAACGGAAGAAATTGTTCGGTTTTTGGAAATATATGCGATGCATAGGTGTTTATGGGATTTTAATGATGAAAATTTGTGGAATACGCAGCGGCGTATTGTTGCTCTTGAAGCAATCAATTGTCAATTAAATATTGATGGATTATTTGCAGACTAAAATACATTCAGTTCGAAATACCTACACAAACAAACTTTGCAGAATGCAACCTAGTAAAACGTATAGGTCAGGATCAGAGCAAGTTTACAGGACCAGGATCACGTGATTTGAACTGACAGACCTTTTTTTTTTTTTTTTTTTTTTTTTTTTTTTTTTTTTTTTTTTTTTTTTAGGAAACATGTACACAGAAGAAAAGGCTGTACACATCTGTTAAGCTGAATTCTTTTATTTTAGAATATTTATTTAAAACGTGACTGGGTTTTACATTCACATTTTTTGTAAATACCGGTACTTTTAAACATGCTGATATTTCCACGATACAGACCCCTCTGCAAGAAAGTGGTTAGCTAACCATTCTCTTCTTATTGCATCCTCCATTGAATAATTACCGTAGCCGGCATGCAGCGTTACATCAATTCGTTCAGCAGTATTTGTATTTCTCCATGTTCCTGGCTGGTAAAATCCACAGCCCAAATTCTCCTGGTTAACCAGTTGTGGATATTGGAACACGATGCAAACGAATATGAATCCCCACTTGGCGAGAAACGTAATATAATTTTTAATTTCAGTTCTGATGACAATGCTTGACGCATAAGAGTACCTTGTTTCCTTGTTGGATTACCTGATCTAAAAAAAAACATTAACTGCTCTGGCGACATTCTAAGATGAATAAAATAATTTCCAGGGTCTTCAACAACAATTTCTTTCAGCCTGGTCGCTGGCCAACCGAAATGACGAGTGTTTTTTAATCCATTCACCAATCGAAACTTGTTTCTTAGTCTTTTTGCGTTTAGAATTATGAAGTAACTTCACACAGAGAAGTAATAGCTCTCTCGCAACTCTTATAGCTGCTACGGTACCCTCAAAACAACGGAACTTAAGTGTTTCGTTTTGGCGCCGTGTCCACAGACACACACGAAACCAGTTTCGTGCAACTCATTTCATGCAACGAGTGTCGCAACCTAGTGTCGTTGTGTAGACCAGCCTTAATCTACTCTCTACAAGATGTGATGTCACGATCGTTGATCGCCATAGCTACCCCCAGATCCAGGGGTAGGCCATAACGGCGACAAGTCTTTTCCCCGTCGGCATGGTAGTCCTAGTCGGGTTTTGGTGTCACTTCATGGTAGATTCTGTCTCAAGAGGTCTGTCAAAACGTTTCGGGAAATGACTTCAGGTAACTCACTGAGGTCATTGAAGATTGCATAGTTCAGAGGCAACGTCATCGAAATTGAGACTCTCATAGACTGTGTGTTCAGGTGTGCCATCTACAGCGCCACAGCCATACCCTGGTGTCACCTGTTTCACAAATCAACAAAGAAATTCCGGTTAGGGTCCATGTCCTAACAGGAAGTGCAGCTGACCTCTCTCGGGTTTGTAGAATTTTAAGGTTAACCTTTCTGAAATATCTGGGCGATGGGTTCTCTGTCCGTTTTCCTCACGTGTCCACGCACCCTACCAGAGTTCCAATCCCATTCTCTTGATCACAGATTTACTTACTGCTCTTATTCTCAAGATCTCCTCCATCGTGCCGTTCGCAGTGGCTGAGCGGTCTGCGGCACGCCAGTCACAGTCTGCACGGCCGCTACGGTCGGAGGTTCGAATCCTCCCTCGGGCATAGATGTTAGTGCCCTATTTAGTATAAGGTGGTTCACGAGTAGTTTGTAAATTTAGGGACTGACGATCCTGCAGTTAAGTCCCTTAAGCTTAACAAACATTTCCTCCTCCGTGTCTGGCCTGTTTTTGTTCGTCCAAATCCAGCTGCTTGCTCGCTGATGACGACGAGAGAGGCACAGCCCTATTAACGTCAGTAGGGCACGTTCCGGAGTTGTTGTTTAGGCACCGACATTGTGAAGCACAATGCCCCACTGCACTCGTCTGACAGCCATGGCAGGTATCAACCTCGTGAGTCTGTGGGCCCAGACTGGACAACCGCAACCCACTATAGACGTCAGTATACTGTTATGAGACAGCTTGATGAGGTCGAGCGGTCGGCAAAACTTCCGATGCTCGGTCCCCGCTAAGTTATACATAGCCGAGAGAGATGTTTTAGCTATATCGTCGGCTTGTGTTGCGTAACTCGTTTGCCCATCGATTAATACTCCTAGGTACTGGGCTTCCTTTCACCTGATAACGGGTACCCCCATAATGCGTACGGTGGGATTTCTAATTAGTTGTCGTTTCAGTAACAGATAAACAGACTTGCTGAGCGCTATTTCTATCTCCGTTCTGGTGCACCAGGTTGACAGTACATTCACTGAGGTTTAAACGTCGTGAGAAGCAAAGCTTATCTTTTTAGCAATGAAGAATAAGAACAGGAGTAGCTGCGGCAGGAATACAAACAGCTGCGCCGCAGAGCCATCTGCACCAAATTTCGAAGGATGGTGAGCAAAAGAAACAACAAGTGGAATGTTGAGGGAGTTTAAGATCATAACAAGGAGAAGCAGCTCCTTGAGAACATCCAGGAGAATGAGTGTCCTGACTGGCAGAGCAAGCGGAGTAATGAGGGCTACGGATATGGTATCACAAACTGATTTCATATTTCTACATTTCCAGGAGGCTTTTGACATCGTGTCCCACAAAGGGCCTTTAATAAAGTTACGTCTCAGACATTTGATTGGATTCGTAGTAACTGATGGAAAGGCATCAAATAAGACAGAGGTGATATCCGGCATTCCCTAGGGTAGTGTTCGGTTCCCTGTGTATATAAATAATTGGGGAGAAAATCTAAGCATGCCTGTTAGGTTGTTTGCAGATGATGCTGTCATTTATCGTCTAGTAAAAGCATCAAAAGATCAAAACTAAATTCCTGCGTTGTGGAAACATTGGAAATTGACGCTAAATCGTGAAAAGTGAGGTCATCTACATTTTACTGGAAGAAATCATTTAAACTTCATATAAAAGATTGGTCAGTCAGATCTAATGGCCTTACATTGACCTGAATACCTAGGAATTACAATTACACCGGCTTAAACTAGAAAGTACACACAGAAAATGTTACAGCGAAAGCGAATCAAAGAATGGGTTTTACTTGCAGAACATTCAGAAGATGCAACAGACTGCCTACATTACGCTTGTGTGTCCTCCTCTGGAGTATTGTTGCGTGGAGTGCGAGCCTCATCTCGTAGGAATGGCGGAGGACATCGGAAAAGTACAAAGAAGGGCTGCTCGATTTGTATTATCGCGGTACAGGGGAGCGAATGTCCCGGTACTGATACACACGCTTGGATGGGAATCATTACAAGATTTTTTCTTTGAGGCGACATTTACTTTCGGAATGGCGATCACCAACTTTCTCCTCCGAAAACGAAAATAAATTGTTTTCTCTCACCTAAACAGGAGTAGGAAGATAAGATAATCATAATAAAATTAGAGTTCGAACAGAGAGGTGTTCTTTCTTCCCGCGCTATATTCGATAATGGAATGGTTGATAAATAGTCTGAAAGTGGTTTAATTGCAGGCACTTAATAGTAATTTGCAGAGCAGCGGTGTAGATGTAGGCATTTAGTCGTAGAAGCGCTTTCCTGGAATGTTCAAGGGACGTCAGGCTTCATTTCCACGTCCAAAAGAACAGCGTAAGACACGGAGCAGAAGGCTGGATTTGAAAACTAGGAAGTTTCCAAATGTTTGTAAAAAGGGACGAAACTGCTGAGGTGATGATCCCTAGACTTACATACTGTTTAAATTAATTTATGGTAAGGACAACACACACACCCATGCCCAAGGGAGGACTGGATCCTCCAACGGGAGCGGCCGCGCAAGCCGTGACATTACGCCTCAGACCACGCGGTGGCTCCCGCGCAGCATTTGAGAATGTGTGTAGCGTTTACCTTTGGCCTCATCTTCGTCATATACCAGCCGCAGCCGAGCCCATCTTAGTTCTATTTCGCCATGTCAGGCACATTCGGTATTAAAAAATGCACTAACAAGGGACGTCTTTAACGAAATCAAGCTTAGAATAACAAGCAACCATAAACAAAACAATATTCCTTCAAACCGTCTTGATTGCAAATTTTTTATTAGTTAATGACGCGTTTCGCCCTTTAGCAGGGCATCTTCAGATTATCTGCGTGTCAGAATTTACACAAAATTACAAGGCGGAATTACAAACGGTTATAATGGTACATGGGCTTATTTTGTGTTAAGAAGACAGTATAAATGGTAAACAAAGCTTACAATGCGCTCACCGTGGTTTAACACCGTAAGTTGTTATTGCAGTGTTTCTATTTTTCTGGAATTTTTTTTTTTTTTTTTTTTTTTTTTTTTTTTTTTTTTTTTTTTTTTTTTTTTTTTTCCTTGTCGCCCTACAAATGATCGGGTAACAACGACTTACAGTTGGAACATACTCGGTAAAGATGTGAGAAACATAAAACCGATTTTTAAGATTACCTTAATAGAAGCGGTGGTCTCTGATGACACAAGATAAGCCCATGTTTACAATTGCGCTCACGGGCGGTGGGCGGGCGTGGTGTGCTGCTCCGCCGACTTGTACAGACTAAGGGAATGTGGGTAGGGAGTGACATAGGAAGCCGGTGTATAAGACGGGACGGGTGAAATCTAGCTACCTGAATACAAATTTAACGAAATGGAGGTTATTAAGCCGGACAGAAGTTTATAATTTATAAAATTCTTGAATATCCGTTTCCAGATCGCTTATATTTTCTAAAACATGACCGGTTTCGGGACAGCTGCCCATCTTCAGATCAAATTTTGAAGTTACAGAGTAACCTGTCCTGTACAGGAGGAATTTTATATTCTGATTGCTGTACACCATGGATTGGAAATCATTTTATATATAAAAAAAACAATGGTGTGCGTCATTTTCATGCCAAACGCCGCACTTGTCTGCTAATGCCACTACATGGTGTCCTATTGTGATTCCTGGGCTGGTCATACAGATAGTATGCTTTTATATGCAAATTTTCCAAACAAAGATGTTACGCTAAAGCTCTTAATGTTTACTTCTTTCGGCGCAATAAACCCTACATCAAAGGATTACTGATTTTGCAAGACTAAAAGGTTACAAACCACATGTAAAGGTACATGATAGTTATTTAATCGTGAAACTTCACTCTGTGATTTACTATCAATTTTCTGCACCTGCGTATAAGCCTGTGTTGCAATTTGCTTGGCGAAAGCTAGGATATGAAATGGGTATACCAACATCATCATTTGAAATTGTTATTAGTGTGATCATAAACAGAGAGGGAACAAGTTCAAACATCTACTTGGAGGGAACAAAAATTAAATCAGTTTCCCACTTTCAGTACCTTGGAAGTATTTTCTCCAAAGACAACACCATCCGGCAAGAAATCCTCAACAGAACACAAAAAGCATCAAATTTCTACATGCAAGTTCGGAATCTACTCTGGGACAAAAAAGTCCCCCAGGCAGCAAAGTTAACTTTGTATAACACTTACTTTACTCCGATCCTTATATATGGCAGGGAAACTTGTACATTGTTAAAAAAGGATTACAGCAGAATCCAAGCAACAGAATTGAGGTTTATCAGGACTATGAATCAAAGTACCAGGAGAGACAATATCAGAAATAAGGTAAACAGAGGAACAGGCGATATCAGGATCCCTATTGCGAACGTCTTGGGGAAACGAAGACTGCAGTGGTATGGCCCTGTAATGATAATGGATAGCGCAAGAAAAGCTAAGAAATATTTCAGAATGGAGGAAGAAGACCAAGAGGAAGGCCAAGGAGACGATGGATAGAGGCAGTAAAATCAGACGTAGAGAAGAACGGTTTTAACTGGTATGATGTCCAAGACCAAATGTTATATAAAGGTCGGATGAGATGGAGAGCGCTTGTTAGCCACACCTGGGAAACTGGAGATGGAGAATGATGATGCTGATGATGATGATTAGTGTGATTGTTGATATTGGACTACTTGAATGCGAAAGTAATTTGAAATGTAATAACGCAGCTTTTGTGAAATCCCGCATCTGCACTTTTAGGACTAATGTAAGCACTTTCAGGTGTGTGTTACTGCTGTATACATGTGTGTTTTGCGCCATTATTAGTACTTTGAGCAGAGGGTTTTTGGCACTGCTGACGCCATTAAATTATACGTAATTTCCTTCCTATGGTACTGATAACTTGTTACCTTGTTTTCCCCTGTTAAAATGTTACTTGAGATACGATGCAACATTTTGTATAGAAATGACACACAACGCAGTTTTCTTTATGATTGCCTGTTATTCCAAGCATGGTTTTGTGCGTTTGCAAGCTTTCGAGGTCAAAAGTGTCATTTATAAGTGATCGAAGGTATCCTAAAACCTGCGCAATGTGAAATTGATCAGTAGATATCGAGAGGGGGACCCATCAGTGTAAAAAGTGGCGAGGACCATTGTGTTGTCAGTAATGAAGTAACGGCCGAGTGGGGTAGGAGGGAGAGCTTATTGAGTTGTACCGTGGACTGGACATCCCATGCCATCTGACAAAGAACCCGTTAAGTGCAGAGGCACAAGATCAGTTTCCAGTAAGGTTTGATTGAAATGTTCAAATGTTTGTATAGCTTATGGGACTTAACTACGGGGTCATCAGTCCCTAAACTTACAAACTACTTATGAACTAGCTAACACTAAGGACGGCACAAATATCCATGCCCGAGGGGGGATTCGAACCCCCGACCGTAGTGGCCGTACAGACCGTGACTGAAGCGCCTCAGTCTCCTCGGCCACCGCGGCCGGCTGTAGTGAGGTAATGAGACATGATGGAATGTGATTGCATCCAACCGATAGCGTAACACAGTGTCGTGAAACCGGCTATCCTTCAAGGCCTAGCTGCATTCCCTCACACTCCATCAGTTCTCATCAACCCATTACACCAACATATTCTATATGCATTCTTGAGTGGTAGTCTACTTGAACGTCATTCACGGTTTGTAACTCACAAGGAGATTGCCTTAGATCTTCAAGGTGCGAACCTTAGTGATCGCTGTGACACACCACAGTCGGTGTTGATGGTGCAAGTTAATAGTTCGTTTTGAACATCGTTTGGATGTCGACGAGATCATATACGTAAAGTACAAACATCTCGTAAAAGGTTCAACTCTGCACCTCCCTGACACTCACTTTCTGTCGTCAAATAATTCCGCAACTTTGCCCATAAACTTTTTCTACTCTGATCTTTTAGATGTTATTCGCGGTTTCATCCACTATACAACGCTCCCAATGCCGTTTCTACTTCCAAAAACATTATTGAACGCCTCTTGCTGGATCGCGAGAAGCACCGACGGCGTTTATTTTCTTTCTTTATTTATTTTAATCTGATCTATCACTGTGAATCTTCGATCGCAGGTTGCTTGAGGAACACCTCATTTTCGCGATCCAAAAGCTCCTCACAGTTTGCGAGGCGATCGACTTTCTGGCCTTGAATCATGAGCCGTTGGGCGAACTTGGCAGGAACATGATGCATTCTAAGATGCTGTGTCAGGATTTCATGACATGAGCCAACTGAACTGCAATCTTTCGGACAGTGGCATGTACAATTTCGTTAACGTGCCGAACTAAGCGTCTTACGTAGATGTGGAAGGGCGTCCCGTACGAGGGTCATTTTTAACTTCCGTCCGGCCATTTCTAAACCTCACGATCCAAAATGTTTGTAAAGCTTAAGGGACTTACTACTTATAAACAGTTGTTGTTGTTGTTGTTGTAGTCTTCAGTCCGGAGACTGGTTTGATGAAGCTCTCCAAAATACCCTGTCCTGAGCAAGCCTCATCAACTCCACATAAGAACGGCAACCTACATCTGTCTGCATCTGCTTACTATATCCATCTCTTGGTCTTCCTCTGCGGTTTCTATCCCACACACTTCCCTCCAGCGCTAAATTCACAAATTCCTTGATGTCTAAGAATGTGTCCTACCAATAGATCCCTTCTTTTAGTCAAGATATGACAGAAATTCCTTTTCTCCTAAATTCTGTTCAGTACCTCCTCATTAGTTACGCGATCCACCCACCTAATCTTCAGCATTCTTCTGTAGCACCATATTTCAAAAGCCTCAATCCTCTTCCTGTCCGCACTGTTTATCGTCCATGTTTCACTCCCATACAAGGCAACACTCCACACAAATGCCTTGAGTAAGAACTTCTTTAGGCTTCAATCAATATTCGATGTTAACAAATTTCTCTTTTTCAAGACCGCTTTTCTACCCATTTCCATTCTGCATTTTATATCCTCTGTACTGCGACCATCATTTGTTATTTCACTGCCCAAGTAACAAAACTCATCTGCCTCCTTTATTGTTTCGTTACCTAATCTAATTCCTTCATCATCACTTGATTTTCTTAGATTGCACTCCATTACCCTAGTTTTGCTCTTGTTAATGTTCATCTTATAGGCACCTTTCAGCACACTGTCCATTCCGTTCAACTGCTCTTCTAGGTCCTTTGCTGTTTCTGACAGAATTGCTATGTCATCAGCAAAACGCAATGTTTTTAATTCTTCACCCCGAACTTTAATTCCTTCTCCAAATTTCTCTTTGCTTTCCTTTATAGCTTGCTCAATGTACAAATTGAATAACATTGGAGAAAGACTACAACCCTGTCTTACTTCCTTCCCAACTACTGCATGCCTTTCATGCCCTTCATCTCTGACAACCGCTGTCTGGTTTTTGTACAAGTTGTAAATAACCTTACGCTCCCTATATTTTACTCCTGCTTGCTTCAGAACCTGAAAGAGTTTATTCCAATCAACATTGTCAAAAGCCTTCTCCAAATATACAAAAGCTAGAAATGTAGGTTTGCCTTTTCTTAATCTGTCTTCTAGGATAAGCCATAATGTGAGGATTGCCTCCCGTGTTCCTACATTTCTCCTGAACCCAAACTGATCTTCCCCGAGGTCGGCTTCTACCAGCTTTTCCATCCTTCTGTAAATAATTAGTTTTAATATTTTGCAACCATGACTTACTAAACTGATGGTTCTGTAGTTTTCACACCTGTCTGCGCCTGGTTTCTTTGGAATGGGGATTATAACATTTTTTTCAAAGTCTGAGGGTACTTCGCCTGTCTCATACATCTTACACACCAGGTGAAACAGTTTTGTCATGGCTGGTTCTCCCAGAGACTTCAGTAGCTCCGAGGGAATGTCATCTACTCCAGGGGTCTTGTTTCGACTTAGGCCTTTCAGTACTCTGTCAAATTCATCTCTCAGTATTGTACGTCCTATTTCATCCTCATCTACGTCTTCTCTTCTTCCTACAATATTGCCTCTAAGTTCATTTCCTTCGTAGAGCCTATCTATATACTTTTTCCACCTTTCAGCTTTCCCATCTTTGATGATAACTGGTTTTCCATCTGTGTTCTTGATATTCATAGAGCTGTATTTCTTATCTCCAAATATCTCTTATTTTCCTGTACGCTGTATCTATTTTTCCCCTATTTATACATTCTTCTACATCCTACTAGCCACTCGTGTTTAGCCATTTTGCACTTCCTGTCAATCTCATTTCTTAGACGTCTGTCTCCATTTTGCCTGTTTCATTTACTGCGTTTTTATATTTTCTCCTTTCATCGATTAAATTTAGTATGTCCTGTGATATCCAAGGATTTTTTGTAGGTCTTGCCATCCTACCTATTTTGTCCTCTACTGCCTTCACTATTTCATCTCTCAATGCTACCCATTCTCAAGAACTACGGGTTCCTTCAGTTTATCCAGGTCCCATCTTATGAACCACCTTATACTAAAGACGACACAAACATCCATGCCCGAGGGGGGATTCGAGCCCCCTACGGGGAACGGCCTCGCGCATCGTAGCATAGCGCCTCAATGCGCTCGTCTACACTGTCGCGGCTCACTATCCATTCGTAACACCGAGTACAGTTTAAGCACTCATCACTGTAGGCTTCCTTCATCATTTGGTGTGTCTCTTGTCTCATTATTTTTTTTCTACAGTTTTATGCAAAATTTAATGCAGACTCTCGCATGTAAAAATACGAAAACTGTAAGACACAATGTTCTACTCATTTCAGCTAGGAACAATAACTAGCACCCATATAATAACGAAAGTTCCGGAAATTGGACATTCAACATAGGCGTATGCAGGGATTTCGCTCCAACACTCACTTGCACAAATTTTTTGAACAGACCTCGTGGTCTCCAGCTACCTACGCGTAACCATTAGCAGATAATGATCTGTTCAGTTGGGGCAGAGGATTCAGTTCATTCCATATAAAACCTACACAATTACCCTAGCCCACTAATATGCTATAACACCCTCGTCACTCCTGACGTACGCATGTTAGGTTATGTAATTCAACCGGTCGCCGCAGAGCAAGGTCTGCCGACTGTTGCAGCTATTGAGTGCAGCGTTGTTGTTGTTGTTGTTTTAACACACAGGTTCTTCCGTTTCAACAACTTTGTTATTTGTTGTTAAATACACAGCTTTGCTTATATGTTGTTAAACACACAGCTTCTTTCATTTCAACAACTTTGGTTATTTGTAAGCTAAGGAAGCTATCTGCTAAGACATATTTTCACATAAGTGTTCTAGGAAGTTTAATATTCATAGAATATATGACATCAACTGCGATTGAGCAAAGCTGAAAATGTGTACCCAGCCGGGATTCGAACCCGGGTCTCCTGCTTTCTAGGCAGTTGCGCTGACCCCTACACCACTGGGAAGTATTGGTTGCTTTTCCCCACAGCGTTTATTGACGAAAATACTGCAAGGATTGGCTGAAACGGGGGAAAGTAATACAGTAGAAGAATGGGTAGCTTTGAGAGATAGGGTAGTGAAGGCAGCAGAGGATCATATAGGCAGAAGGACAAGGTCTAATAGAAATCCCTGGATAACACAGAATATACTGTACTTAATTGATGAGAGGAGAAAATATAAAAATTCGGCAAGTGAAAAAGAGAAAAGGGAGTACAAATGTCTGAAAAATGAAATTGACAGGAAGTGCAGACTGGCTAAGCAGGAGTGGCTAGAGGACATATGCAGAACCTTAGAAGAATGCATAACTAGGGGAAAGATAGATACCGCCTACAGCAAAATAAAAGAGATATTTGAAGACAAGAAAAGCAGCTGTATGAAAATCAAGAACTCAGACGTAAAACCAGTACTAAGCAAAGAGGGGAAAGCTGAAATGTGGAAGGATTATATAGAGGGCCTATACAAAGGAAATTAAGTTGAAGGCAGTATTATATAAATGGAAGACGAAGTGGAGGGAGATGAGATAGGAGATATGATACAGCGAGAAGAATTTGACAGAGCGCTGAAGGACTTGAGTCGAAACAAGGCCCCTGGAGTAGATGATATTCCGTCTGAACTGCTGATATCGTTAGGAGAGCCAGCCGTGAAAAAATTGTATCACCTGGATTGCAAGATGTATGAGACAGGGGATATACCCCCCGACTTCAAGAAGAATATAGTTATTCCAATACCAAAAAAAGCAAGTACAGACAAGTGTGAAAATTACAGAACCATAAGTTTGATAAGTCATTGTTGCAAAATTTTAACACGAATTATCTACAGGAGAATGGAAAAGCTGGTAGAAGCTGACCTCGGGGAAGATCAGTTTGGATTTTGGAGAAATGTATTGACACGGGAGGCAATACTCACGTTACGACTTATCTTAGAAGAAAGGCTAAGGAAAGGGAAACCTATGTTTTTAGCGTTTGTCGATTTGGGGAAAGCTTTTGACAATGTCGACTGGAATACACTCTTCCAAATTCTGAAGGTAGCAGGGTAAAATATAGGGAACGAAGAGTTATATTCAACCTATACAAAAGCCAGACAGCGGTTATTAGAGTCGAAGGGCAAGAAAGGGACGCAGAGGTTGGGAAGGGAGTAAGACAGGTTTGTAGCCTTTCGCCAATGTTGTTCAATCTGTACATTGAGCAAGCAGTGAAGGAATGGAAGGAGAAATTTGGAGAGGGCATTAAAGTGCAGGGAGAAGAAATAAAAACATTGCGGTTTGCCGATGACTTAGTAATTCTGTCAGAGGCCGCAAAGGATCTGGAAGAGGAATTGAATGGAATGGACAGAGTCTTGAAAGGAAGATATAAGGTGAACATTAACGAGAGTAAAACGAAGGTAATGGAATACAATGTCAGAAAATAAGGCGATGCTGAAGGAATGAAATTAGGTAATGAGACAATAAACGTAGTAGATGATATTTGTTATCTGATGGCCGAAGTAAAGAAGATATAAAATGGAGAATGGCTCTGGGAAGAAAAGCGTTTCTAAAGAAGCAAAACTTGGTAACATCCAACATTAATTAAAATGTTAGAAAGTCCTTTCTGAAAGCATTTGTCTGGAGTGTAGCATTGTATGGGAGTGAAACATGGACAATAAGGAGTTCAGATAAAAAGATGATAGCAGCTTTTGAAATGTGGTGCTACAGACGAATGATGAAAATTAGATGGGTAGATCACGTAACTAATGAGGAGGTGCTTAACCGAATCGGGGAGAAAAGGTGTTTCTGGCATATCCTGACTAAGAGAAGAGATTGATTGGTTGGACACCTTCAGAGACATCAAGGAATTGTCAAATTAGCATTAGAAGGAAGTGTTTGGGGTAAAAATCGTAGAGGAGATCGAGGGATGAATATAGTAAGCAGATTCAAAAGGATGTAGGTTGCCGAATGTATTCTCAGATGAAGAGACTTGCACAGGACAGGGTAGCGTGGAGAGCTGCATCAAACCAGTCCTCAGACTGAAGACCACAACAATTGCAGCTGTTGCTTGATAGACATCAAGTCCCAGTTTATCCCCCACCCCCCCGCTTTCCCCCTAGATCCGGCACTACGCCCCTGTAGAAGAGCCTTCAGAGTGTGGAGGAGGACATATCGACAACTCAGGTCGCGCGGTAGTTTCTAATGTCACGCGTTAACATATAAATGGCTTGTTACGAGTTCTCGATTAATCTGAAGGAAATTCCCCAACGAGATACGAAAAAAATATTAAGAGTTAGATTGGCTCGCTATTACTTAGCTCTTAAAACGATTTAAGAAATCCATGACAAACTAAATTTGGATGGTTGTAGAGGTATTTGGATCACTGTCATGTCGAAGGCATTTGTGAATGTCTTGCCCAACACACAATCTCTCATTTTATCCGAAGGGACTTTATTTACATGTACCGCGCTTACATGGCCTCCCAAAACCGGATTTCGTAAACCGATTTCCCAATTCCGCTTTTCGTTGGTCATGTAAACACTCCAAAATCGATTCTGTAAATCCGCTTCTCTAAAGCGGTTTTACAGTTCCACAATCGATTTTCGTGCCCATGTAAACGCAACCGTTTTTGAAGCGTTCTTGGCTTGTGAGATTGTGTTTTCATCGACAGAGTGATATTTTCTAATGTGAAATAAAATTACAAATATTAGAGTGAGCATGAATCTTTGTATTTAAATAAAGAAAAATAGCGATTGTGCTGACTAAATCAGGAACTAAATCAGCTGTTTTTAGCCGTCATATTAACTGGGCTCAGGAAATTCGATTCTGGCTATACCAGGTATACGCGACAGAGAAAAATGATTTACGAAATTCGGTGTTCCTTGTAAACGTAGTGATTGATCCCCAACATCCGATTCTACACCAGTGGCAATTAAAACTGAAGGTGACACTCTTGATACTTATAGTACTACTCATGCCTGAGTAGGCAAATGACACATATTTCAGAGCAACCACCCAAAGTAGTACCGTGGGTTAACTAGTGACCGCTACGCTCTGAATAAGATGTCGAGACAGGTCATGGAGAGTCACATTTAGAAACCCAATGAAGCCAAGGCCACACTATCGCATCAGCTGTTACGACGTAAATAAGCCAGCACGACTTTCGGGTTCTACTGCAGATTTCCGTCTGCCTCGAGACGCGGAAGCAGAAAGAGAAGTGGACGGAATTAGGCTGCCCTTTTACGTAATAGGAAATAGCAGTGTCATAAAGGAGATAACATTTTGAAGTAAAAGGTGGTAACGGTGATAAATGCAGTGGTCCTATTCTTATAATGACATACTTAAGATTAAATTACTGAGAAACTTTTAACTATCGTTTCTCTTTTTACTACAGCCGCTATTTTATAGCGTTGTATATAAAGAGGACATCCCTGTGAAGTTCATTTTGATTTTCAGTGTTGCCAACGTGGAGGTTTCACCCGGATCATCAAGAGCCCTTATCACAAACACAAGAGGGGCACAGATTGAAAGAAGGTTGTGTTGGCATAACTGTAGACTGTGATACCACCCGTCTGCTTTGACCCATGACGTTATCAACATGTCGGAAAACAAGTATAGGGATATCTTAATACTTCTGTATTGTAGATACAAATAATCTGTAGTTATCATAGATAACAGAATGTACCGTCGATCACAGGTCTTGACCCAAAAATTCGCGCCATCGGCGCTAAAAAAAAAAAGCGCGAGTAAAAATTATATATATATATATATATATATATATATATATATATATATATATATATATATATATATATCACTCGGTTAAACTACACCTAACCATCAGAGAGAAGCTACAGATCACTTTTTAAATGCAAATATATATATCACTCGGTTAACCTACACCTAACCATCAGAGAGAAGCTACAGATATATATATCACTCGGTTAACCTACACCTAACCATCAGAGAGAAGCTACAGATCACTTTATAAACGCAAAATATTAATATGTTTTGTTTGTAAACAAACTATTGTCTTTAACTCAACCACCACATAATCACTCACGCCTTCTACAAACACGCACGCACCTCAAAACTACCGGGCTGCGATGACGTCACGGGTCAAAGCTGACGGGCGGTATCCCCGTCTACAGGTGAGCCGGTTGTGCATGGCTGTCATTACACTAGCTCCATAGGCAGCGACGCCTATTAAGTTTTGTTTGTATGGTATAATGTTCAATATGAAGCATTCAATTAGACTGTTGTTAAGAGTAACACCATTGGCGTCAGTTACTGAAATGAGATATAAAACATGTAACTTTTATGGCAATTTTTGAATCGGAACATAGGCCTAAATTACTAATTTCAGTAATGCAGGCAAATGATCCATAACGGTGAAAGATATGTTGTGTTCAGTTGGAAATGAGCAAAGTCTTGTTTCCGCCTCATCAACCTTGTTGCTTTCATTTGAATCCTACCAGTCTTGCAGCACGTTGCATATGCTTCTGCGTTTATGTATGTCTGAAGAAATATCAGTTTCACACCCCTTGCAATACCCAAAATTGTCGCTCTTCTTACTACGTTGAGCCGCGAAAGATTGGCCGAGCGATTTTGCGCCTTGTTGCGAAGGGCGTGGTTTCTCACCTTCGAAAGTTCGAGTCTTTACTCGAGAATAGGTTTGTATGTGTTGTCCTTAGGATAGTTTAAGTAGTTTGTAAGTCAAGGGACTAATGACCACAGAAGTTAAATCCCTTAAATTTACAAACATTTGAACATTTCTTACTACGTTGGAACAAACACTTAAAATGATCTTACTTTCCCACTCACTTTTGCAGTTCCGACTGTACTTCACTTCTTCCAAGCTCTGGCCGCACTCATTTTCGCGTTTAACTTTAATGAGAAAACAGTTATTTGTAACATTAGCGCATTAACTGTAGATATAGTAATAAACACGCTCAACCAATAGGAAACTGGGGCATTGTAACTCCAACCACGAAATGCGGTGAGCCAGTAATTGTTAGCAGCTTACAGGCGATAATCGTTTACATTATTAACGTTTTTGCATCCATGTACCAATAACTCAAAATAAATGATATCATTCTGCACATGTCACTGTTGCCATTACACTGTAATGCTTTTTGTATTAAGTCTTCGCGGGTTATCAGCCGAGTTGTCTCGTCGTCGTCTCATAGCAATGTTTCGATGGAATGCATCATCTTCAGGCGAAATGCTTTGACACTACCGTTTTGCACACATCTCAAATCATTGTAACTACAAAAATACTTTTACGATATTAAGAACTTAATTTTCATACAACGAATGTAGAAAGGGCTACTGGTACGGTGGAAATCGTTAAATGACAATTTATTTTCAGTTTAGACATTTATGAGTCGCGAATTCGCGGCAGTACAGTATAAGAGTCTGTTAAGTTTCTGGCATTCAGGCACAGTATGGGCACAGAATAGGGAGTATACAGAAGGGAAAGCTGGAGGCGGCGCCTTTGATCTGTATGTTACCAAGCGTTACGCTCGACGCCATATTGAAAAGCAGTAAACTCGGAACTATAGCCACTTAGTACTTTGACTGGAAATGGACTTTTTTCGAACTGCAGCTAACCTCACCCACTTTTACGAAAGGAAACGGCTTTTCATTATGCTCTCCTCTATTTTGCGCCCTGTTCTTGCACCTAATTGTAACCCAAAGAAAAAAAAGTAGGCCTAAATTTTAATACAACTGCGAAAATGTACGATGGAATCAATGATCGTTTTATTTGGTGCTTGTTTCCAGAAAAATCCCGAGTAACGCGAAGTTACGTTTGGGAAATTAGTTATAAACAAGAAAGTGACTTTACAACTGCCAGGTTTTATTTGACACGAATAAATTTGCACAAGTCAGACTTAGCAGTACAGCGCGATTACACAGAAGTAATGATGTCTGGGCATATATAAGACTGTTAAATTACACACAAATGAAGGACAGGTAGCCGAAACATAAAACTACATAACAAACTTAATCTGTACTTGTCGTATTGTGGCACACATTGTTTCAGTTATAGCAAAGGAAAAAGTGTTCATCATTTTCCTCTTAGTCTTTCTTGTCAATATGCATTCACTAGAACATTACACACCATTTGAACCTCACCGATGGGTCACTTTTATCTCCTTGAATTTTTTTTTTCCATTTTGGTTTTATATTTCAAGTCTCTGTTTGTGAACCTCAAGAAATAGAAAATTATAACTCTGACAAAAAGTTTTACTAAATATTGGATAATATATTTTTAAGTAAATCAGCTCTCCTTGAATTCACAGTCCGTTTCTTAGCACTGGAAATAAATATTGCCTTTAAAACATACCTATATGTTATATTTTACTTACGGCAGTAATGTAGTTATGTTTCAATGTTGGAAAAGTTGTATTTGATTTAAGAGGATAATGAATTTACTGATCGGAGAATGGCATATAGAAAAATCGGTTAACCATAGAGCAGGAACAGCATAAAATAATTATTCCCCTTAATCTATTTGTTCCAGTATCCGAAGAGCATTCGTTGCCAACATTAGCACACTACGCCTCCATTGCCGTTAGTAAAATTTTACCTGCCTAAGCAGCGTAGAACAAGGGGAGGAAGCAGGATGAGTGGCATCGATTTGACTGGTTCAGTTTTACTTACGGCAGTAGAGGAGTAATGTTTCAATGTTGGCAATATAATGTTCTTTTTACGAGGATAATTACTTTACCGACCAGAGAAAGGTAGATACAAGAAACTGCCAACCATAGAGCAAGAACAGCAAGATTATTCCCCTTATTCCATTTGTTTGAATATCGTAACAAGGGGAGGTCGGCAATCGGGACCCGCCGATTTCGTCCTAGTTACTTGTGTAGGAGGTGGGTCTACACATAACGTGCCTGACATACGTCGTCTGAGTGGGCCTTAGGAAAGGAGGAAATGCTCTCGAAAGTTTTTTTTCCAATAGCACTGTACATGTTATTCAGCGCTCTGTTCGTGAATAAACGGTGTAGCGTAATGAAGAAAAAAAAATAGGAAGCTCCTGGGATTGATTCCATGGCGCCTGCTGCGCAAGTAATGCGCTTGACCATTACACTACGCCGTTAGCCACGAACAGATAGCTAAATAATATGTACAGTATTATTGGAAAAACTTTCGAGAGCATTTTCTCCTTTCCTAAGGCCCACTCAGGCGAAATATTTCAGGCACGTTATAGGGAGACCAATCTCCTTCTACACACGCACTTTTAATAATTATGCACACATTGCTCTCATTGGAAACTGATAACATTTAACTTTTACCACATATATAGCGACGTTCACTAACCGTTCAACATCTTTTGGGAAGGTGAAGAAGCTTATATCCTTATTTGTATGAGAATTATTGCGGCAATTAGGTGCTGAACACCATCGGCCACCTTTTCTTTTATTCCTGCTCGTAATAAAAACGGAACAGGTACACCTACTGACGCACTGTTCTTTCTTTTCATTGCACCAAATACTTGTTTACTTTTATGCGATTCAGGCAGCTAAAATACCCAATTAACAAACAAAGACGGCGCATTACCACGCGACAGAGTAGGGAGTGACCACGCGTTTACTGCTTTTCAAGATGGCCGATTCCGCGCATGCGCACTAAATTTTGGACGACAGACTGCAGCGGGAGTTTCCTTTCTGTATACTCCTTATTCTGTGGTATGGGTTTTCCGTTATTGTCGCCCACGCACATTTGCTAGTAATCAGAAGTTTTAAGTAACATCCATGCGACGAATCATCGGACGAACAAACTTGAGCAATTTCACTCGGCGAGGGCGAGGAATTCACAGAAGGAATGTCCAAAAATTGTTCAACAAGTAACTTACGAGTTAGTCAAGCGGTTTACCAATATTCCACCAAAGAATAGACACAAACGTGATTTTCAAAAAAATAATATTTATATATAAAGCAGTGTGTCCGTATGTTTGTTTGTGTGTACGTATTGTATACAAATCCACAGTTTTCTTCCAATGTTTATGATATTTTGCACACGTAAACTTAAATCCATGAGGACGGCGCCGTAAGTGTTAGGATCACATTCAGCACTTTGGTCATGAGATATGACGTCATAAACAATGAGATGCGCGATAAACTGCTGCATCAAACGACAGTGTTGCACATTTCCTCCTAAACCACTGGACCGATTTCAACCAAATTAGGAGCACATATTCCTTACCGCGAGGTAACAATGCTGTCAGGATAAGACCCACATACGACAGGAGATACAACGTTATAAACAATATAGTTGCAAGAAACTGTCACATAATGCGACGAGACTTTCTTCAAACACTGTTTGAGAATGACAGTACTGCGACTTACAACCAACATTAAACATAGTTTCAAATCTTTATTGAACTGTTGTTCGCTGACAACCACAGCAAAATTATGAAAGGAAAAAAGTTTCTCGTTTACTACTTTCCCGCGTGGACTAAAACTGCGGCATTCGGAATAATGTTACAATTTATAATTTCTACACTACACTACACTACAAATTGTAGCCGCAGGAATTTTTAGAGACACACACACACACACACATATAGCTGAATGTATCTTCGAAATTGTATCACAGTACAACACGTAGTTCACATAAACAGTAACGTTCATGGAAAACCGCCGTATCAAGCACCAAGTTTTAATCTATTACTTCTTTACTACTAATTGTATTCGCAACAGATTTTACAGACATACAGCATTTATGTAAATGGATATATACCTGACAATTCTACAACATATAAATCAATAAATATGAGATCGTACGAATTATATATGCCATTTATATTTTGATCGCTATCTTTCTTTGTTTGGATACTGCACGTATAATTTTGTACATTATGCAAGACAACCTTATTTCTTATGTACTCTCCGATAAATATAACATGTTTTTAGAAAAAAGGAGATGGACAGAGAGAGAGATAGAAGGGATAGAAGTACTAACTCTAGGCAGAATTAAATAAATAAGCACCTGGGCAACGCAGGACATGTAGCTAGTAAATAAATAAAATAAAGTAGAACAGACAGGAATCAAGAAATTTGCTCTTCTCTTTACTTCTTAGCAGTAGAACAGCAGATTAAGAAAAAAAAGTAGGAGGTTTCCTGAAAAACCAGTAGACCTCACAACACTGGTAAATTCAAATGTTTGTGTAGCTACAAGGTCATCAGTCCCTAAACTTACAAACTACTCATGAATTAGCTAATACTAATGACGGCACAAATATCCATGCCCGAGGGGGGGGGGGCGGGATTTGAACCCCCCGACCGTAGTGGCCGTGCAGAACGTGACTGGCGCGCCGCAGACCGCTCGGCCACTGCGTCCGGCACAACACTGGTGACCTTGTTTGGTAGAGATCGGAAATAATCGGATATCACTGCGAACTCAAGTCTTTCGATGTGTACTGAAATATCGACTCTCAACAATTGACGCACCGTGCCTCTGTAGGTAGTAAACAGACAGTACACCGCAATTTTCAGTTTCAAGTTTACATTTTTGGTGTAATTTCGCTTTTGTTAGGACCTAATATTATTGATCATGGAGCCAGCTTAACATGCTATGCTAGTTGTCAGTTGCGGATGTCTTGACTTGGTCTGCCCTCGCCCGTGCCGCCATTATTGCCAATACTTGAGGGAAGAGTCGAGAGAAAGAAAACGGCCCCGCTGAGCATACGGCTACTGTTGTTAAGCAAAGTCGCATTATTCTGTGGAACTCTTCAGTGGATACTTTTTGAATAATCGGAGCCTGATCCCAAACAGCGAAAGGAAATCCTGCACCAATTACCAGTAGTACGTTAACAATACAGATGCTCTGCTCCTGGTAGGCACAGATTTGCCAGCTTGGTAGCCAGGCGGCCCTACGCCAGTGTTGCCAACCTCTGAAGCTCAAAAGTCCCATCCATGAATTCAAAATGTCCCTTTCCACAATAAATAGTACCACGGCAAAAAAAAAAAAAAAAAAAAAAAAAAAAAAAAAAAAAAAAAAAAAAAAGAGAGAGAGAGAGAGAGAGAGAGAGAGAGAGACGGCATGCTGTGCCACTTTTCAGCAGTGGGCGCGATCGGCAAGTAAAAAAAATTACAGTTAATGCTGTTTGTGTTCTGTGAGGGAGAGGAAACTTAAAAAATGGAGGCACCAACTAAATGTCCCATATTCTTCTCACTTTTCGCAAAAAAATCCCATTGTTCCTTTATGAGAAATAACTGTCGAAATTTTTGTAAAACATGTGGAAAGCGAGTGTTGTGTTATGTGGGCATCTATTGAGTACTAAAATGCTTGAAAAAATCACATACCATCAATCAGAAATGTGAACCAACTCCAAACGTGTTCCACAATGTTCTAAGCAACATCTAAAGCATGTACACCGCCTGATGATGAACTGCCAGGCAGTTCGAAACCGGTTGTGGTAATAAATACATACGAAAGGTGACTGGTTGCTGTTATTTTCTGATTTCTTTAATTGTCAAAATGTCCCACGATGTGGGACAAATCCCATGGGTTGCCAACACTGACCTCCGCCTATCACTGCTAGATGACGTTCCGCAGCGGCACAGGGCTACAATCAGCGTGAAATATTTGTAAATTATTTACACAAATTCCTCAAGAATCGCTCTATGTACAACTAAAGACTACATCAAAATGCCTGCTGTAGACCTTTAAATTTTTGATACATTAGAATGAAATACCAAAAAATATTTTCTTGTGATATAGGTCCTCATTACAAATTCGGAATGCAGCAGCCGGAGATGGCGGTTGTTGTGTCTGTGACGTGTGCCTGTGTGATTGTGTAAATGGTGTCCTTTTTTTTTCCTTGACGGAGGCTAACGGCCCGAATGCTGAAGTTCTATGTGTATGTCTTTTTTATGTGCCTGTCGCAGCTCGACGAACGTTTTTGCGATGAGTTGCAAAGTATCCTCATCATATTGTTGAATTCAAACCTAGACTATGCATATTTATATAATTGCAAATTAACAATTTTCGAATTTTTTCTTTACTTTTGTTGAGAAAGACAGCTACTTGTCAAATTTTATGGTCCTAGTCAACGGGAGGGCCCTGCAGGTATTGAGAATGAGTTTCCCAGTGTAAAAATAAGTTACAGAAGTCTGTTTCTTTTGAGTACATTGACTTACAAGCTTGTTTACATCTGCACGAGTCTTACTAATTTCAGCTTAATTCCTACATCAGTTCCTGAGAAGAAAGAGAGGAGGAGGATAACAAAAAACATACAATCTCTTCATATGTAATTACAACTGAACAATTTTTGGATTGTTATTCCCTTTACTTCTACTGCGAAACCCTGCTTCTTGCCAAATTTCATGATTCTAGGTGAACGGGAATTACCGTAGACTCCCCTCAACTATAGGGTTTGATGAAGTTGTTTGCAGACCGGCCGCGGTGGCCGAGGGGACTGAGGCGCGACAGTCACGGTCTGTACGGTCACCACGGTCGGGGGTTCGAATCCTCCCTCGGGCATGGATATTTGTGCCGTCCTTAATATTAGCTAGTTCATAAGCAGTTTGTAGGTTTAGGGACTGATGACCCCTTAGTTAAGTCCCATAAGCTCTACAGACAGTTGAACTGTTTTTTTGTATGCAGGTATTAATATGTGTGACGTTAATGGACGTGTCCTTAGATTACATTGAACTAGAAGCATAAATTTTACATAGCCCTAAGGAGCCGTAGGTCTTAGTGTGTGATTCATTCCTGAGAACAAAAGCGTCTTAAAACTGATGGACAACAGAGAGATCATATAAGGTTTTCGTGTTTATGCATTCACGTGGAAAATACTAAACATTAATTTAACCAAAAGTGGAATCTTTTATTTACAGAACTCATGATTGTCAATGCACGCTACACTATCGACCTGCTGTGGTTGTAATAAAGCCTCGGCGGAGTGGCCAAGCGCTTTGAGACGCTATGTTCCGATGCGCGAGGCCGTTGACCGTCGGGGTTTCCAATCCTCCCTCCGGCATGGATGTTTGTGTTGTCTTTAGTATAAGTTGGCTTACAAGTAGTTTGTAAGTTTAGGGACTGATGACCCCCCAGTTAAGTCCCATAAGCTTAACAAACATTTGTTGCAATAAGAAAAATATGCGTTCAAACCTAAAACTTTGTCTTGGTCTATGACTGCTGGTGTGACTACTTGTTCCGCGTTTCTATAATAGCCGTGTTACAACCACTCACACAACTCAGAAAAGAAATTTAATTCCCCGATTTCATTTTACCTTTTAAATAAAGTTATTTTCACAGACAGCATGTTTAAAGTTCTACAAACGCTTTGTTTTTTCTGCCGCCAAGTTTTCTTTCTTCAAAAAGACCTCAGCGGCGCATTTACAGGAACACGTCTTTCTGAAACAGCTGAACCGGGAACAAACGAGTGGTAAAATAGTAATATGACTGCTAAAACAGTGCGGATGAGCCAGCCAGAACATCACTTGTTGTAAAACCCACGCGACCTTGTGAAAATATTCACTGGGAGAAGGCTAGTCCGATAAAGAGTCGGCCCCCGTAGTTACGCAAGGCGCGTCTGGACAGTTTCTTCTGTTGGTAACACAGTGGAAAAATTTCCCCTCGTCACAGCTGCTGCAGCTCGTTTTCGCTTCGGGTAACACTTGTCAACACGAGTGAATTTACCGCGATAAAATTCTTCTCCTTCTAAGCCAAGAGCGGAAGAGTATTGCAGTGGGCGCAGAGCATCGGCTGCAGTGAGGCCTGACACGGGAACGCGTGGCGTGGCGTTCGGCACTGACCTGAGGCGCAGGCGTGGCGAAGTCTGCACTCTGCAGCGGCGCTGCCTCCACGTCGCGAGCTACTGCTCGGCTGGCCGCGCCGTCTGCCGAGTCCACTGCGCATCCTGTTCTGCGCACACTCCGGCTGCCGCCGCCGTTTTCAGTGAACGAACGGCCTCACACATGCAACGTGCCAGTAACAACACCGGTACTTCAAGCAGGATTTGTTCTGCATTTAACCCTTATATGCATGACATATATTTTTAGCACATTTACGTACCCTGGGTCCATTGATTGGATCCGTTATGACCAGTAGCGCAGCCAGGATTGTGTGTGTGTGTGTGTGTGTGTGTGTGTGTGTGTGTGTGTGTGTGTGTTTGTTTGTTTGTTTACCTATCCTGCTTCCCTCAAGGTAAGTCTTTCCTCTTCCGGGATTGGAATGACTCCTTACCCTCTCCTTTAAACCCGCATCCTTTTCTTTTCCCTCTCCTTTCTGAAGAAGCAACCCAGGGTTGTGAAAGCACAGCATTTGAGTGCATGCGTGTTTTTATTTATGTTTCTGTCTGTGTACCTGTGCTCTTTCGCTTGGTAAGTACACCACATCTATTTTTTTAAAGAAAAAGACTTTCCTGGTGGGAAAAATCTATAAAAAATAATGATCGTTTGACTTGCCCAAAGCACAGGCTCGTTGATAGACACAAATAAAACACACACAAACATTCAAGCTTACGAACCGTTGGCTGCTTCGTCAGGAAAAGAGGAAGGAAGGAGGGGAAAAGGTAAGGATGCGGGTTTCAAGGGAGTGTATGAGGAGTCATTCCAATCCCAGGAGTGGAAGGACTTACCTTAGAGGACAAAAAGGAAAGTAAACAAATACACACTCACACACCCACACATATACGCACCTTGTTGCGGGTTAACTTTTGATATATTTATAAATCTTTTATATTCATTGATGTTCCATGATTTATGTTACGTATTCTGTGATGTATTATTCTCTGAAATAAACAGTGGTTGTTAAGTATTGGAATCACGGTGTTGTGTGTTCGTCATATTTGGTGCCGAAACTTGTGAAAAAATTACGATTTTTTACGCAATTTTGACGATAAAAAGCTTACTTCACGCTGCTGGAAGCGGAATACGACGTCGGACCACATCACAAGATAAGTCTATTCCAATATAATACGATTTTATGAACTCCTTGCCTCAAAAGAATGTTAGCAGTAACGGCATAATTCACGAACTTTGCTAATATCAAAAGTGTGAAATCTTTCGGTTTGAATAACTAATTGATAGGAAAAGATTCAATTACGCTTACGCCAACACAAAAGCAGTTCCTTAATAATGCCAGACGAGATAGATACCGGGAAACAGCTAACAAACTTTAAAAGAAAAAGAACTAGGGAGAGGACGAATGCTACGCGGTTTTGTACGGCTGTCGATGAACTTACGACAGAAAGTCCAATGGACGATTTTGAACACTACATAGAACGTCTTCAAGATACGTTAGAGAAGCTCACTTCCTTAGATGACGTTCTTCACGACCTCTTAAGTGATGATGAATATGACGCAGACGTATCTATCTGTGAGGAATATATAGACAAAATTAAACACGCAATACATAAGGCTACAAAAGCAATCAATTGCAAGCTTTCAGCCGTAACATCGCAAATGAATATCACGTCACCTACAGTTCCCATACACTCCACTGCAGGCATGCATTCAGTAAAGCTACCTGCCATTAAGCTTGAACCATTTTGTGGAGATATCGAAATGTGGTCCCGCTTCTGGGAGCAATTTGAATCAACTATTGATAAAGACCCATCGCTTTCCACAGTAAATAAACATGTTTTCCTTCGAGGGTATCTGTCAGGAGAACCGAAGTTGTTAGTAGATGGAATACCTATTACAGCTAACACATACGAAGAAACAAAGAAAATTTTACTGCATCGGTACGGAGATAACAACCGTATTATACAGGCGCACCTCGATTATTTGGATGCGCTACAGCCAGTACAGTCAGAGACACCTGAAACGCTGAACTGTACATTCCTAGAGTGTAACCGCCGTATTCAAGCGCTGCGTGCCCTGGGGGAAGATGTTGTAGCTTACGGCAAAGTTCTCACACCGAAAATTTTACGAGCATTTCCTGCCGAAATGTGTCAAAAATGGGTTATTCATGCTAGAAGAACCGAAATATCGGAAGGAGATGTATTGAAATTACTTAGTTTTTTGGAGGAAGAAGTTCAGGGTGCTCTTACTGCACAAAAAATTCGTGGAGAACAGCAACTATCTTCTAACTACACGCCCACTGCTGCGACATTTCACATAAATTCAAAACAAGCTAAAACCTCTCGGAAAATTAAACAAGATGTACAACCATATTGTATATTTTGTGACGCTCGCACTCATTGGGCTCAAGACTGCAATTTAGTAACAGACATCCAACAACGTATTGACAAATTAAAGCAAGATAATCGTTGTTTTATATGCCTAAAACGAGGTCATAGTGCTAAAACCTGCAGTAAGAGGGGGAAGGTTTCGTGTTCTAAGTGCAAGAAACGTCACCATAAAGCGATTTGTACTGATACTACCACTTCTAATTCACCTTATCAGCAAGTTACCACTACTTCTGTAGGGAAAATCGATGTAAATTCAGCAGATTTTACATATCTTCAGACAGCTCGAGTTTGGGTCAGTGGACCAACAGGATTAAGCAGACTCACTCGCTGTGTTCTAGATAGTGGCAGTCAGTCGAGTTTCATTTCAAAGTTTCTCATTGATGAACTAGATTTAAAAACTTTAGAACATCGTGACATATCTGTCAATGCCTTTGAAATACCATGTGTAACTTCAATGTGTCGTAGAGTTGTAGAATTCACTCTGAAAGGAATATTTAAAAATTCCACAATATCTCTGACTGCACTTGAAAGCACATACTCATTTGCTGCTCACCCAACTGTCCCACCTGAAATAACAAAACAAGTGTATGATCGAAAACTTCAGTTAGCAGACCCAAAGGACGACACAGAAGATCTTCCTATTGAGATCCTTATTGGAGCAGATCACTATTGGGAAATCATTAAAGATTCCCCTCCTATTCGCTTAACACCATCCATTGTACTGATACCTTCAACTATGGGTTGGATTCTTAGTGGGTGTAAGTCAAACACCATGGCAAACCCTGTGATAACAAACTATGTTAGTTTGGATTCAATGACATCAACAGACAATATTTTAAGACGTTTCTGGGATTTAGAAACAATGGGAATCACAGCAGACCAAACAAAGACTCCAAATCCGAAAGAACTATTACACGATTTATCAAAATATTACTGCATTGAAGACAAGAGGAGAGTGGTTTCTTTACCTAGAAAACCCAACATTATTGTGCCTGATAATCTCTCACTAGCAGAGAATAGATTTATTTCACTGGAGAAAAAGATTACAAAGGACACTAACTTAAAACACATTTATGAAATGCAAATGATAGCTCACATAAGAAAGGGACATGTAGAGGTTGCCCCTCCTGAACAAACATCAAATGACATATTTTATTTGCCACATCATGCAGTAAAGAAAGAAAGATTAGGTGTTATCAAATGGAGGATTGTATTTGATGGTTCTTCCCACGAAAATGCTGTACATTCACTGAATGACTCTTTGGAAATTAGCCCTAATTTACTTCCAGATATTCTTTCAATATTATTAAGATTCCGCTTATATCCAGTTGCTTTAATTGCTGATATTAAACAAGCTTTTCTACAGTTAGTTCTACATAGAAAAGACCGAGACTTAACAAGGTTTTTTTGGTATAAAGTAATCATGGATAAACAAGGAAACTACATTACGACGAACGAAAAGATTACATACCGCTTCACCCGACTACCTTTTGGACTAACTTGTAGCCCCTTTCTTCTTGCAGCCACACTAAAAGAACTTGCTACAATGTACAAAAGGAATTTTCCTCAAGCTGCTTTTCTTGTTGAAAATAACATGTATATGGATGACTTTGTAGCAGGTGCTGAAGATGACAATGCTGTGACTTCCTTATATTATGAACTTATCTCACTTATGGGTATCATTAGCCTACCAATGGCAAAATGGGCCACAAACTCAAAACAACTGATTGAAATTTGGCAATCAGAAGGTGTCATAAATGTTACAGATACAGAGGTTCTAGGAATTCACTGGGATACATCGACTGATATGTTCAGTATTATCCACATTAATGTCATAAACTATATTAGAGATCGTCCTGCCACTAAGCGAGAAGTTCTTAGAAGCACTGCAAGATTCTATGACCCACTGGGTCTATTGTCACCTGTCTCTCTCACTGCAAAAATAATTTTCCAGGAAATTTGGTCAAGAGGGATTGAATGGGATGAGCTCTTACCTCCCGATCTTGGTAAACGTTGGCAAATGTGGGTATCAACCTTACCATCATGTTTGGACATGAAAGTCCCTCGATGGGTTGGTGTTTCTGAAGAGGCAAAAACGGAAATACATGTCTTTTCAGATGCATCAGAAAAGGCCTATGGAGCAGTGCTTTATCTACGATGCAGCACTTCAAACATGACATCAGTCAATTTAGTTTGCAGTAAAAACAGATTAGCCCCAATCAAGAAAATAACTCTTCCGCGACTGGAACTTCTGGCAACACTTCTTGGGTCGAGGTTACTTCACTATTTCTGCAAGGCCACACACTATGATGCAAATAACGCAACACTGTGGACTGACTCAACTGTAGCCTTAGGATGGATACAACATGACCCTAATAGATGGAAAACATTTGTTTCAAACCGTGTTACAGAAATACAAAAATTAACAAATCCATCACAGTGGAGACATTGCCCCGGTGATCAAAACCCAGCTGATCTACTCTCCAGAGGTACCACAGCAGACAAACTTCAAAATTCCATTACATGGTTCCACGGTCCTGCTTGGTTAACAAAGAACAGAATGCATTGGCCAAGACTTAGGCAGAAAAACTTAGATTATTCCTTGCCAGAAAGAAAGAAACAAACAAACCAAGTCTTCATGGTAAAAACAAGACCTCCAATTTTAACAGCTACACGATATAGTAACTATTACAAACTGTTACGAGTTACATGATGGATTCTTCGTTTTAAACGACAATTAATGAAACAAAATAAGACATTAGGAGAATTAACAGCAACAGAATTGCAAGAAGCACGTACTTATTGGATTCGTATTGTTCAACAACAACATTTTGCAGTTGAACTGCATGCTCTGCATAACAACTTGCCTCTGCCACAAAATTCTAAAATAGCTCGTTTTAATCCATTCCTGGATGATGGCCTTATTCGTATTGGTGGACGTCTACAGTTTGCAAAATTAACAAGAGAACAAATTCACCCAATACTTCTTGATGGACAGCATCATTTCACTCATTTACTAATCCGGCAAACTCACATTCGTCTGCACCACCTTGGGGTAAACATAGTGTTATCTGAGCTGAGGACAGAATTCTGGATTCTTAGAGCTCGTCAGACAATAAAACGTGTTCTACACTGTTGCCTACCTTGCAAGATGGTGAAAGCTCGTTCTGTTCAAGAAATAGAGGCTCCATTACCCGCTGAACGGGTCTCAGCATTGAAACCATTTAAAGTCACAGGCATCGATTTTGCTGGTCCATTATACGTCAAACAAGGACATATAACAAAGAAAGCATATATTGCTCTGTTCACTTGTGCAACAACACGTGCCTTGCATTTGGAATTATGCTCAGATATGTCAACTGATAAATTTCTTCAAGCTCTACAAAGATTTGTGGGAAGAAGAGGCGTGCCTAGTACAATTTACACTGATAATGCTACTACCTTCCATTCCACCCACACAGAACTAAAAGAGCTCTGGCAGGCTCTCATGGCCAGCAAAACATACAAGTACCTTGCTCAGCAATCTATAACATGGAGATTCATTACCCCACATGCGCCTTGGTGGGGAGGATTTTGGGAACGAATGGTGGGTTCAGTCAAACGCTGCCTGAGAAAGGTTTTAGGACAGTCACAGATAGATGAAGAAGGTCTCAGCACAATCCTGGTCAGCATAGAAGCAGCACTAAATTCAAGACCAATCACACAAGGAGGAGAAGAAACTGAGCCACTGACACCTGCACATTTTCTTGTAGGTGAGCGACTGACAACGTTGCCCACATGTCCAGAACCGACTGTCAGGAAGGATTTGTCCAAGGAGTTCCAACGGCAGCAACACATGGTAGAGCATTTCTGGAACAGGTGGAAGAAAGAATACCTGATCCTGCTCAAAAACTTCCATGAAACTCATCAACCTAGGACAGGTTCTGGGAGACTACATTTGGGTGATGTTGTACTTCTAAAGGAAGATGTTCGTCCACGTCACATGTGGAAGAAGGCGCGGATAGAAGATCTTCATGAGGGAAGAGATGGGAAGATACGAACTGTCACGTTACGAACTTCAGATGGAACCATAATCTCACGGCCCATTCAGCTGGTCATTCCTCTGGAAATTGACCAGGGTGGGGAGGATGTTGCGGGTTAACTTTTGATATATTTATAAATCTTTTATATTCATTGATGTTCCATGATTTATGTTACGTATTCTGTGATGTATTATTCTCTGAAATAAACAGTGGTTGTTAAGTATTGGAATCACGGTGTTGTGTGTTCGTCATACACCTAGACCTCGGTGTGTTTGCGTGTGTATTTGTTTACCTCCCTTTTTTTCCCCTACGGTAAGTCCTACTCCTGGGATTGGTATGACTCCTCATCCACTCCCCTAAAACCCGATATCCTTACCTTCTCCTACCTTCGTCTTTTTCCTGACGAAGCAGCCAATGGTTGTGAAAGCTTGAATTTTTGTGTGTTTTTTTAATAAAGCCTATTGAATTTGTAAAAAAAAAAAAAAAAAAAAAAAAAAAAAAAAAAAAAAAAAAAAAAAAAAGAAAAGAAAAGAAAACGAGCCGACCCCCATAAATAAATCCTGGCTGGTTGTGAGGGTTTTTTGTTTTGCCTTTTTTTTGTTACCATTAACAAATGCAATAGGCTTTATTTAAAAAAAGAAAGAAAGAAACGAGCCGCCCTCCATAACGAAATCCAGACTGCGCTACTGGTCATAACGGATCCAATGGACCCCTTTCAGTAATATAAGAAGCTTGCCGATGTTATAATTGTGTAATTAACACGACACTCTATGTGTAAAAATTGAACTGAAATAACATTATTATTGTTTCCTCGGAGTCTTTCGCGACGACATTCTTCCATAAAATATTCTCGTTTACTAGCCACGTCATGTCAGATAAGGCCGCGGCCGAGCGCATTGAGGCGCTATGCTACGATGCACGAGGCCGTTCCCCATCGGGGTTCCAATCCCCCCTCGTGCATGGATGTTTGTGCCGTCTGTAGTATAATTAGTATTTCCTGTGGACGAAAATCGACCAATTGTGTTTACAATGGTCACTGGGGGTAAAATGTTACGTATCATGTAGGCGGCCTCGCTTGATTATGTTGGCAACATCAACAACACGATAGAAAATCTTTGCCCATTTGTTCGAACCACATAGAATGACTCGATTAGTGTATCGTACAGACCATGAAGTAAACAAAGAATACTGTTCCTGCTTTATGGTTGACAGGTTCTTGTATGTACCCTCGTCCGCTCAGTAAAAATAATTGCCCTCATAAAGCGAAGATTCCATGAGAAAACATTAGCGTTGTCAAGCGATTGGCTAAAATGAAGACTCGCCGGATTCTCACTATTCAGCATCTGTTGCCAACATTATCATAGGAGGCCGCTGGAATATTTGGTAAAATTTAACCGACACTGGGAGGTATGAAACGGCATCTTTTACGTGTTAAGGAAAATGCCTGACACAATAACAACAAATAAAAACGGTAGTATATATACCAGGGCGCTGAAACATTGCACTTGACGTTTCGCGTTACGGCGAGTTAAGATGGCTACACTGCTTTAGCAACGTTGCAACACTAGCCTCTATACGCACAGCAGACGAAACTGTTTTCAGTTGCATCTCGTAAATGTAAGCTATTGAGCAATAAACGTGCATATAATAATTCGTTCTTGAGCAGCAATTAATTAACGGAATATTAATGAAGACCAGAGCACAACAATGCACACGCTTTCAATAACGGAGCAAAGCAATATAGAAAATAAGCATTGGATCACGACAGATACGAAATAAAGAGTAATCAAGATAGTAACTTCTCTCCCCACGTTTTATAATCAGAATGCTTTTCACTCGCGAATTTATGGCGACAATGGTACAATTACATCCAGCTCCCCATCTTCACTGTTGTCACTGCCAAAATCGTCATCACCAAGACAAATCATTAACCGTTTATGATTACTGATGATCCCTTCCGTTGTTTGCGCTGCCCGAATTAGTTTTTCAACGTGCTTGACCCTTTTTTCCCCCAAGATGTAGCATCCACATTGGCAACAGCTTTTCTACCTGTGTTATTGTGAAATACTTATTGTTCCTTACGTAATACTTAACCTCCCTCCATACTAATTGTATAGGGTTAAAATGGCAGTATATTGGGGGTAGCCTTATTACATTGTGACGCTGCTCCTTTGCGATTTCGTCCACTGCGTATGTGGGCGTAATAAGCTTATTTTCTTTCACGAGCGAATATAAAGGAAAGTCAAATTAAACCACTCACAGTGGAAAAAAGCACACACAACATAAACACGCGGTTAAAAGATACACAATTTTGTTTACGGTAGCACTGAACAAAGTCGGCAACGCGGGAATGTTGACGTCACGGCACGTGATCATTGGAAGTGTTTATCGCACTGTGATTGGATCGTTGCTAGCGACTAGCGCCTCGCGCTTCTTGCTCTTCACTTGTTATTTGTAAAAGTCAAGTGCAAAGTTTCAGCCATGCCATTTCGAATTATATAACTTTCATTAGCCTAATATTTGAAATGTAACTACAATTTCGGTGTTCGTATATTAATACAACGCCAAGAAATAATGTTATTTCGATACTGCAATATTCAGAATTCCAGAGCTGACAATATATCGACTTTGTACTTCCACCCGAGCACCGCTAGATGCCTCTCCCGGTGCATCATCCTTTATATCGGCATTCATATGAAAACATCCACTTCCTTTAACCACTCTTAATCACTGCGAAATGAAGCATTTGAACGGGACAAGAAAGTGAGTTGGGAGCAGTCCATGTTTCGATATTCACTTATTTTAATACTGCGGATGCGCTGTATTACAGTGTCTTTGGTCGAGGTGAATAGCCAATCAGTGAGCTGATTGTTGGAGAATGTATAACTTGCTCCAAGCTGTAGATAGGAAAATTTCTACTTCCTTTTACCACTTTTAATGGCTAAATACACACAAAATATTTATATTCGTAAAACCTATGGCAAACAATCTTTCGAATTATGTAACTTTCATTGGCCTTCTTGTACGAATAAATTAGTAATCTTTACCACAATTTTCGTGTTAGAGTTTTTATATAATGATGTAGTTCAAAAGTAGTTTGTAAGATTAGGGACTGATGACCCCGCAGTTAAGTCCCATAAGCTTTACAGGCATTTGAATTTTTCATGTCGGATAAAATCCTGGAGCTTTCAATGGCAGAAGATAAACGAAGCCCACAGAGTAGTTGTCAATCTTTCAAACCAAGAACTGGACGAGGACTCTGTTGCAGCATTGAGTAAAGGCCTCCATTTCTCTCCAGCTCCACGACGTCTTCCGATACTCGGCATTGTCAGTGGAGTATAACAGTGCATGAAACATATCGCACATGACGCAGCTGGGAACGTCAGGCTTACCACCAGCCGTGTTCTAGCCAAAGCAAAACCGCCGAAATCAAATATGAACCGGGAGGAACGACTTGGCCTACGTTTATTACGTGAGAATGAGGACTTGGTTATTGTACCAGAAAGGAAACACCTCTATGGTCCTGAACACTGAAGACTACCATCTAAACGTGCTCTACTTACTGGCAGACGATACATCGTAAACTCAGCCGTGATCCAACACAGACCATCGTCAGGAAGACATCAAAGTTAATTAAGGACTCTGATATACCAGAAGAAGTGGTGAAGAAACTGATTCCACGAGCATCAAGACCTCCCAGGCTTTACGGGTTACCGAAGCTACATAAGGAAGGGGTCCCATTGAGACAGATTGTTAGTCAACCAGTTCTCCCACATACAGATTGGCAAAACATCTGGCAGGATTATTGGCTCCAAAACTAGGACACGGTAAACATCGCGTTGTAAACTCGCAGTCATTCGTCGAAACTCTCACGAACATGAAAATAGAGCAAAACGACATTATGGTTAGTTTAGACGTGGTGTCGCCTTTTACAAGTGCCCGTACAAGACACATTGGACCTAATGGCTCAACAATTTTCACCTGTGATGGTCAAGCCGTTCCGCAATACCTTAACAACAACGTACTTTCAGTACCGCGACGAATTTTATGAGATGATGGATGGCACAGCAATGGGATTTCCACTGTCTCCGGCTATGGCAAATTTGTTTATGGAGCATTTTGAGGAACAGGCACTTAGCGAGGTTGCGTCCATCCTACTTCCTACGTCACGTTGACGACACGTTTTTGATATGGCCTCATGGCAAGGATACATTGTAGCAGTTGGTAGACCACATGAACGGTATCCATCCCAACATAAAAGTCACTGTCGAGATGGAGAAGGATGGTAAGCTCCCATTCTTGTATGTTTTGGTCGAGCGAAAAGCAGGAGGCCGGCTTTGTCATTCAGCGTATAGGAAATCTACACACACCGATAGCTGCTTGAACGGAAACAGCTTCCATCATCCTGTACACAAGAAAGCTGCCCTGAACACGCTAGTACACATGGCAAATGTTATTTCTGACGACGACAATTTGGAGTGTGAATTTCGATATCTGAAGCGTGTTTTCAAGGAGACGGTTACAGCAAAAGTGAAATTTCTAAAGATTTCCGTTGCTACCAACGTAAGGAAACTCGTGAATCCACGGACGAGGCCAAGCCAGCAGCATTCCTCCCATTCTGTGGAGCAACGACCAGCAAGATTGGACGTCTCCTGAAGAGACATGGACTGAGAACAGTTTTGTGGCCCGCCTCCAAGATCAGAACATGTTACGCACCGTTAAGGACTGTACAGGTCTGCGTGTTCCAGGTGTATGTGTCGTTCCCTGTGAGTGCGGAAGTATTTACATTGGACATACTATTAGAACTGTTGCTGAACGTTGTGCAGAACACACTCGGCACATAAAATAGAGCTTGAGAAGTCAGCCTTGGCAGAACAATGACTAACAAATGGGCATAAAATACGAGGCGCGTCCAGAAAGTAAGTTCCGTTTGGTAATGAAATAAAATTGTACACAGATACAGAAGAAATTTTTATTGCACAAAATTCTACAACTCTTAAACTACTTTTCCACATAACTGCCGAAATTTTGTAGGCACTTGTCATAGCGTGCCACAAGTTTTTGCATGCATCCTTCACAGAAGGTTGCCGCCTGTGTATTCGACCATGTGGTAACAGCTCTTTATCATCGTTGAAGTGTTGACCACCAAGGACAGATTTTAGGTGTAAGAAGAGATGAAAGTCGCTAGGAGAGAGGTCCAAGCTGTATGGAGGATGATCAAACAGATCCCATTGAAATTTCCGGAAGAATTGTTTGGTCGCATTCGGTGTGTGAGGTCAGGCATTATCGTAAGAAACAAAAAAATCTTTTGACAGTAATCCTCTTCTTACACCTAAAATCTGTCCTTGGTGGACAACACATCAACGATGATAACGAGCTGAAAGAACATGTTACCACATGGTTGAATACACAGGCGGCAACATTCTATGAAAAAGGCACACAAACCCTTGTGCCATGCTATGACAATTGCCTACAAAATTTCGGAAGCTATGTAGAAAAGTAGTTTAACAGTTGTAGATTTTAGTACAATCAATATTTTTTCTATATCTGTACCCGTTCGTTTTATATAACCAAACGGAACTTACTTTCTGGACGCGCCTCGTACTATTTGAAAATACGAAAATTCTGGCCCAAACATCATATTACTGGGATTCTGTTATAAAAGAGGCGGCTGAAATTAGATTCAGCTTCAAACGTGGCGCCGGCGGCACGCTCCACGTGACGTCACGCGGTACCGCGGCCCGCTCTGTCTTCCCGCGCAGATGCTCTTCGGCCCTCCGAAAGCTTCCAGACGCAGCGCTGCAGCTATATAAGCAGGACGTCTTGCCAACACCGGGTCGCAAGCGTCGAATTGGCGCTATACGCCGACGACACGGCGCTCTCCACCCGCTGCATGAACGCGCTCACAATGCGACGCCCTGGGTGCATGAGCCACCATGTGGCAGTTGAAATTCAACGCCGCGAAAAGCCAGGCAGTCGTCTTTACTAGACGTAAATTGCCCGATGCGCTACCGCCGATCGAGATCCTGGGGACTCCCATCCCTTAGAGCACAACGGCGAAATACCTAGGGGTAACCTTAGACCAAAGGCTCACCTGGAAAGATCACGTCAGTGATGTAAGACAGAGGGCCACAGGACGGTTACGCGTTATTTACCCACTGCTCAAACCGCAGTCGCCGCTACCGTCGCAACACGGGATCAAGCTGTACCTGTCACTGGTCCGTCCAGTGCTAGAGTACGCGTCCCCAGTCTTTTGAAACGCCGCCGACGTCACCTCCAGCTGCTGCAGACCATCCAGAACCGCGCTCTGAAGACTGCCCTGCATCTTCCAACGCGCTATCCAACCGACCTGCTTCACGAAGAAGCCGGCATTCTACCGCTCCGAGAGAGATTCCGCGTCACCGCCAGGACCTTCTACGAGAAGACGGAGCAGTCCCACAACCGGCTCATCCGGCAATTGGGGACACAACAACACTTCAGGCCGACAACCCGCTGGCCTGACCTGCTGCGAGATTAACAAAAATCTCGTAGCAAACCAGGGGAAAAAAATACATCGTCAGTAATCTGACAGCCTAAGTCCACTCAAACAGCCAGGTTCTAATACTTTTTTTCCCTACGTTTCAGGTACAGCAGGAATAGCAGCAAATGCTTAGCCTGCACAAACATCGGACCAAGGTCGAGGTCCGTCAAGAAAGTGAAGCGTGAAGCAACACCGGTAGTCAGTGATTTTACTCCTGATGATAATGGCGGAGCTTGCTATCGAAAGCTCGAGGATTTTATCCGACATGACGCGGCTAGTAAACCGATAATCTTTTATGGATTATTATTGTTCATAAGATTCCAGTAGGTGGCGCTGCTGACCTACTAAGCAGCGGGTCGCCGCATATGAACAATCGGCTCGTAACTTTTAAAACAGCAGTAAGAATAGCGGCAGCATCAAAGCTGGTCGCGGCGGCATTGAAACCGCTCACATTGACAGCAGAACACGTTCTCAGTGGCGACATCACGTTGGCGACCCATTGTCACGATAACTTGTGCTTGGCAAATTATAGTTACGTTGTGATTTATTACATGTGTACTATTTCAAATTTTCGGTCCCAGCCTGTTTTTAATAATAATAATAATAAAAAAGTCTTTGGGAGGTGCTTGGGGGGTGGTGAGCTTCAGCCCCATTAGCCGTTTCCCCTCGTGGCGGCCCCTCTGGATATGTCTAATACAAGAATTTAAATAAAAGCAAGTATCTTATGGATATTTCCTGAATATATTTCTTGAAGGTTTAGAAGTATAAAATAAGAAAGCTGCGGCAATTTTCAATAGTTTTATTAAGTTAAATAGTATAATTTGAATCATGAATTAATTTTTTTTAGTAAATTACCTTATGGAAATTGAAACAAGCCACATGTAGGCTATAGCATATCATTTGAAGCAAAGTATACATTTAGCAGTTTCACTGCTTATTTGTCCTGAGATATTAATATCTAAATCTTCGTCTGCTTCATCACCACTACTACTTGGCTCTTCATCCAAAGCGTTGCATAACTGCCTCAGAAACAACTCATGGTTTTCTTCCGAAGCAGAACTTACATCACTTACCCATTAACAAGTGATTCACAATTTGGGCTTGAAAAACGTACGCTTTTTTTCAGTCATGTTAGGTTTTTTAATTATTTTTTTTATTTCATGTATTTTCTTTTTTAGCTGTAGATTACGGCATTTTGTCTGAAAAATAATACGGTAATATGAATAAATAACCTCAGTAGTCTCTTCTTCTGTGAGGTATAGGAATATGACTGCTGTTTATTTTATCGTTTTGTGTTACAAATAACCCTTACCGTTATTCAAAATGAAAATCGAATGTCAAACCAGTGGCAGACTAAAGGGGCGGAGGGGTGGGGCGGACCGCCCCGAGTCTCTCGTCTTGGGGGCCCTCAAATACATCGAGGGGAAATTTATACATATTGCGCCCTTGGCCTTTCGTTCTGGGTGGAGTCTCCAAATCTCTAAACATAATTTTTTAGACTGATCCGTGCTTCTCGTCTTAGGAGGCCTCCGAATCTCAAAAGTTGCTTTTTCATTACTTTTTTTCTGGTAGTACATGTATTTCCAAGTCGACTGGGGCCTCATTTTGTTTTCCCGCCGCCCCAGGTCTCCGACAGCCTTAGTCCGCAACTATCAAACAATACGCCAAGCAGGACATGCGCAAAGCCAGTGTTGCCAACTTGGGAGGTTTCCCCTAGATTTAGGGGGGGACTCTCCTATCCTGGGGGAAATTTGGAGGGATTTGTACTGCAGGGGGAAATTTAGGGGAAGTGTGTTTTGAGGATAATTTTTCAGCCCCAGTACTTCCAGAGGTTGCCAGCATCGTTTGTGAGCTACGATAAAAGAAAATACCATGTAAGTAATTTGAAATGTTATTAAAATCGTTGTTGCATTAATATTGCATGATCAGAATTTGGTGCGTGCTTTGGAATAGTAATAAGGAAATTTATGTATATGTATTATATGTCTTGGATATTATCAGAGGTATTATTCCATCTCGTCGGAACGAACATATGCCTAGACCTACTTAAAAGCGTTCCAGCAGAAACATCAATTTGATTGAACACTTTATTGGAAGCTTCAAAATTTGCGAGAGGAATCTTTTATATGGAAGATGCTAAACACAGTAAAATTACTTGCATGTCCATTTAACTGCAAGTTCTTTGTTATGATTTAAACACTCAGATGAATAAATAACTGATACAATTTCCAAATATAAAATAAGTTTTAAAAGTTATTAAATATGGTTCCGAGCAACCTCCCGCCCTCTCTTCCTAATTGAATTCTGTAACAGTCTGGAAACATCGTTGCTGTAGGCTTAGTGGTTTACTGAGGTTTGTTGCCAAAAGTGCAGAGTAGGCAACTATTAGTTAGTGTTGACTGCATTGTTGTCTGCTTTGCTGTCTGCTGTATTACTGAGTTGTGCTATAGTTATTCAACTCCGATGTGGTATTGAACTGACAGATATAACCGTCGAGTAGGGAGGGGGCACCAAATAAGTGGTGCTTTTTTTTCTGTTGCAGTTGCGGCCTGAGCACAAATTAGGGGTTTTTTTAAGGGGGAATTCACATACGATTTAGGGGGAAATTGAGCTTCAGGGTTGGCAACACTGTGCAAAGCACGTGCGAAACGAGCGGCCGCACGGCGCGGCACATCGGACGCATTGGTTGGTCTGGCAGTCCCTGCTGGACAGGGCGAGGGAGAGGAGCTACGGGCAATTCTGACAACTCGTTTCTCTGTTTTGAGAGTAGCCGTCGTGGTGTTTGTGTGGTAGCTAACTATGAAAGCTATTTTATTCAAGTTGCTTTTTTTTAGAGCAACCATTGTTGCAGTTTTTAAATGAAAAATACAGAAATGGTATTGTCAATTGGCTGATGGAGTCGAGACCGTTTAGATGCAACTTCATTGCTTTTCCTAATCTTGCAAAGAGAGGCGTGCCACAATTTGCCGTAAGTTGCGATTATACGCTATAACTGAAGTAATAGGAAAGTGTTCAGTTACACTTACCTAGCTGGAGGTGTAAAATACCTGGATAAATCCAGAATGCCCAGATTTTGTAATTGTTGTGACAAATAAATGTAATAAATTGAAATGCTGCTTTTTACTTTTCAAATCTACTTACTACGGAGTCTTAAAACTACAGATTGATTATTAATTTGTATTCAATTTATACTGTCTCACTCGTACTTGGTTGTTGATTGTACAGAGCCCACGAATTTGGATCCAATAACAGTATTCAGGAAAGATTTAGCATTCAAGCAATTTGCATCAAATTTCAACCTAATTATGAAGTCGGCCATTATTAGTCACAATGGAATATTCTGCGTAAACTGCCACTGAGCTTTGATTTAAATAAATGAACATTTTGCTAGACCGTTTTTCAAGTCAAATTTTCGTGCCTACCAGGCAGACGCGCTGACCACTACACCATCTGCACACAGTGGTCATAGCTGTATCGACTACCCTAGCACGTTCGTGCCAGACTCAAATTTCCAGCTTATCAAAAAATGTTAAAATGTTTGTTAAGCTTATGGGACTTAACTACGGGGTCATCAGTCCCTAAACTTCCAAACTACTTATGAACTACCTTATACTAAAGACGGCACAAATATCCATGCCCGAGGGGGGATTCGAACCCCCGACCGTAGTGGCCGTGCATACCGTGACTGAAGCGCCTCAGTCTCCTCGGCCACCGCGGCAGGCTCCAGCTTATCCACACACTGCTGACGAGCAATACAAATGATATGGTTTATTTTAAATTTATGTTCGGTTTGGTTTGTGAAACGATGTGTGATCCGTTCGAAAATGAAGCAAAGGAAAGCGTGTTACATACTGAAATTATTATGCTGTACAGAATTTTACCAGAAGCTTTTTGTTACCGTACACGAGTATCTATTTTCTCTGGAGTCTGGACATTATATGAATCAAGACGAATCCTGACTATCTCGCAACCCTAATTACAATTAGTATAGTTCGTCCACGTTGCTTGTAAGTTGGACTTTTTCTTCTTCAATCTTGAAGGCGGGGAAATTTTTCTTCTGTTATTTGAAAAACTGATAAGGTACGTTGTTAATTTCAGCATTAACAAGCCAAAAGTTACGAAAATGGAAAATATTATCGTCCAATTTCTTTTCAGTCACGAGAAATCATCTACTTACAGCTGTAAATAGTCGTAGGCCTATAGGCTAGTCTTGCTATGCGCTACATCGGAATAGCAAGTTCAGAAGAAAGTGACGAAAATGTACAGAGTTGAGTTCTTTAGTGTTGTTTGAACATTGTTTTTAAGCAAGCGCAAAATTTTGCGTTATTCATTTTATCAGACACCATACAAGTGTACCGTTACAAGCTTCAAGATAAACGCACTGAATATAATTGTAATACTTGACTTATAAAAAACTGCGTTTAGTATTAATAAAACATTGTGCCTTTACAAGCCTGCAACTGAAATGGGCAACGGCTTGCACGAACCCGGTGTGGCCATAGTCGTTTAGTAATATAGATAAGTGGACCTATCACAGTAACATTTTGAAAAGAAAACTGTGAATCTTGATGGTGTGAGAGCATGAGGGCAATTTAGTGTTGAAATGGTCTTATGGTGGGAAAAAGGAGATACAGAATACAGAGATTTTTGATATATTGTTGTATCATACTATCTCAGACAAGCCAAGAAACAAAATAATTAAATATATTACAATGATTATTAATTTATAAAAATACTTTCCAGAGATCAGAGGTAGCTCCCCCACCCCACCCTCCTTGGCCCATGATTGACCGCAGCCCCCAACAGTGACCAACCCCCCACACCCAAGAAATTAGGTAAACTGTCCAGAAAGTCTTGTTTCTCTTGGAGACCATTTCGCACCCCTGTGCCAGTGGCACTCAAGGCTTGAAATAAACCCTTGCACCCCTCTTGCTGCAACACTGGTTTTAACGTCTCATTGACAGCATCGCCATTAGAGAAGGAGCTCACACTCGGATTTTTGGACAAGGTTGGGGAAGCAAACAGGTTCATCCCTTTCTAAGGAAACTTCCCAACATTTGTCTGGAGTTATTAGAGAAATAACGGAAACCCAAAATCTGGAGATTGATTTGAACCACCGTCCTTTGAGATGAGGGTTCAGTGTTTTACCACTGCGCCACTTCACTTGGTAATTAAATCTCAGTACAGGGCAGGATCTACAGGAGGTGGAAAAACAATATGAACAGCTAAGATACACACAATACTTGTTTATTCATAAAGAGCTGGTCTGTTTGTCTGTAAATGTAGCGGACCAAACTGCGTGGTCATCAGTCCGTAGCTTACAAATGACTTAAACCTAAGTAAACTAACCTACAGACAAACACACATACCCATGGCCCAGGGAAAACTCGAACCTCCACGGCGAGCAATTGCACGCTCCGCAGCGAGGTGCTTTAGACCGCTCGGCTACTCCACCGCAGCGAAGAGCTGGTCTGCAATTAGCTTAAACAACAGCTGCAACTCTAAAAAAAAATCTTCAAATGTTTGTAAATGTATGGGACATACCTGCATGGTTATTAGTCCCTAGCTTACAAACTACTTAAACTAAGGTAAACAAACCTAAGGACAACACACACACCCATGCCCGAGGGAGGATTTGAACCTTCAATGGCGAACGGCCATGCGCACCACAGCACAGCACATCAGTGCGCACAGTTATTCCACTGCAGTTAGCTGCAACTCTCCGAGGAATGTGATCATAAAGCGCTTTTATAGTTTTACAATAGAATGTTATCGATTCTTGAACCAAAACACCCTGCTATTTACTTCTATGATATTGGAGCTGTAAATTTGATCCTCCTCACTCTCTAAAACTCCTTACAGTGGTTCAGTTGTGTTGAGAAATGGCAATTTTGCTGTTTAAGGAAGGTGTTTGGTAATTTTCTGATGCCTTACAAAGCACGCCTGAGCCTTTTTGCCTGAATATGTTGGGCCATGTCATTTTGGAATATAGAACTGTTTGTTAGGAATATGTTAATCATAGAAACATATCTGCCGTTGAGGGTGGTGAGATATTCATTCACAATTATTCTACCAGTTAAATAGTGCATTATAGCTTTTGTTTACAATGATATCTCTGGTCAGAGCTATATTTTACTAGGGTTGGACATTAAATGTAACATGATTATGATAAGTGCAATATTTGACAATTTCTGGTTATTTATAATAATTCAAAGATCATAAATTACCATAATACTTTTTTTCTACATAGGATAAATATTCCTTTTTTCTACTTTAATATTACGGACATAATAATTAGGTTTTACATGTTGCAGCAATGTTACATGCATGGGATGGGCTTATATTACATTATGTTTCCGACCTTTATTTAGTCTGTGTTTTGATGAGCTGCTTATGGAAATCGTTTAGAAACTTTATGTTTGTAATGTCTGTTTGGTGATTCAATATGTCAGATGGAGACACACATTTAAGGAAATAAATTTCAATTTCTTCGAGGTGGTGGTCTCCTTATAGGTTGTGAAGTGTGTCTGTCACTCGATGTTCTTCTACAACTACATGTTGGCCAAATGTGGATTTGCTTAAGTGTTTTAGAAGAAGAGCATCCATGTGTTCCCAGAAATGTATGCTGATATCTGTTGTATTGATATCAGGAATATGCAAAGTAAACTACAACTTATGTTCAAAAATATACAATATCACATTCCCACCTATCAGAGCCTTTACAATCCATCATGCAATGTGGAACTTTCTATCCATACCCTTACCTGGCATCCTGCCCCCTCCTCACTCCCTGTCAAGATGTTTGTAGCACTAGAAGAGCCAGAGATAGTATAGTGTGCATATAGTCGTCTGAGAGATTGTGTGAATGTATGTGTGTGTTTTTCTGACGGAAGCCATGGATGAAAATTTAGGTTGTATGAATGTGATTGTCTAATTTTTTTTTTCTTTTGTGCCTGTCAGCAGCTCAGCAAACGTCTTTAGAATGAGTTGTTATGTTCAAATGTTTGTAGAGCCTTATAGGACTTAACTACGGGGTCATCAGTCCCTAAACTTACAAACTACTTATGAACTACCTACAACTAAGGACGGCACAAATATCCATGCCCGAGGGGGGATTCGAACCCCCGACCGTAGTGGCCGTGCAGACCGTGACTGAAGCGCCTCAGTCCCCTCAGCCACCGCGGCCAGCTGAGTTGTTATCTATCCTCCATTATTGACATTCTAATTACATTTTCCATTTTTAATTAGATAATCAATTATATATGGCTGCATCACCATCTGGAATGTTGGTTCCATTGGAACAGATGTTTCATAGTAATTGACAGTGATGCCAGATTGTATAAATTTAAAAAAATCGGATGAGCCTCACGTTTTCCACATCATAATATAGGATTCTTGTCAAATATTGTAGATATTTAAGGACAATCTCTATATTTAGATTCATTGTACTGTTTCCAAGTATTAAGCTATTCAACTAGGTCAGTGTTTTTCAACCTGTGGGTCGCGATCCCCGAGGAGGTCACACACGTCACAAGATGGAGTATCACAATCCAACTAAAAGCTCGGTATTACAAAGAAGTATGCCTAAGTGAAATTTATTTAATGTTAAAATTATGGAGTTCAGTGTGCAAAATTCATTACAGATGGAATGTATCATAATTTTTTATAATACAGTGTGTTAATGATGAATAAGTGCAAAGTCTGAAAACTATTTTCAGGAATCAATTGATTTGTAAAAAAGCATGATAAAATAAGTAATAAATAATAAAAACTACTCCTTTACAAACTGTCTTTAGAGCAGGAAATTTCTTAATAAGCATAATTCACTCCTGCGTCTTCCCTGAACTGCGCAGCACTTGTTAAGCAAAATATATTATTTTGCCAGAAATCATATAAAAATTAAGATAACGTGTTCCCTTCCAAAAATACACAAAAACAACTTTCTCCAACAATTTAAAAGAAAGTTCAAACAAGTTCCTTTCAGATAAAGTAGTTTTATTACAATCCATGAGGCGGCGGCGTAGCCAGAATGTTTTTATTTCTTTATCTGAAAATACAAACGGCAACCTACATTCTTTTCAATCTGCTTACTGTATTCATCCCTCGGTCTCCCTCTACGATTTTTACCCTACACACTTCCTTCTAATGCAAATTTGACAATTCCTTGATGTCGCAGAATGTGTCCCACAACCCTATCCCTTCTCTTAGTCAGGATATGCCAGAAACTCCTTTTCTCCCCAATTATGTTGAGCACACCCTACAACTACAGGGGATACTCTACAAATCAAATTTAAGTGCATGGCAGAGGGTTAATCAAACCACCTTTATACTCTTTATCTCCCATTCCATTCTTGAATAGCGTGCTGGAAGAAAGAACACTTGAATCTCTCCATTCGAGCTCTGATTTCTTGTGTTTTATTTTGTTGATCTTTTCTACCTATGTAAGTGGGAGTGAACAATATATTTTTGCATTCAGAGGAGAATGTTGGTGATTGGAGTTTCGTAAGTAACCCACACCACAGCGATAAGTGCCGTTGTTGTAATGATTCCCATCTCAGATCCTGTATCATTTCCGTAACGCTGTCACTCCTGTATTGTGACAATACAAAATGAGCTACACTGGGCAGCAATACTCCAAAAAAGGATGGACAAGCATAGTGTATGCAGTCTCTCTAGTAGTTTTGTTGCGTCTTTTAAGGAGGGTTCTGCCAATAAAACGCAGTCTCTGGTTTGCCTTTCCCACGACATTATCTGTGTGTTCTTTCCAGTTTAAGTCTGAAGTAATAGTAATTCCTGGGTATTTTGTAGAGTTTACGGCCTTCACTTTTGATTGATTTATCTTGTAAACAAAGTTTAATGGATTTCTTTTTGTACTCATGCGGACAACATAACACTTCTCATAATTTAGAGTCAATTGCCAATTTTCACAAGATAATGATATTTATTTCGATAGTTCTGCAGTTAGCTTTGATACTCAGATGTTTTTATTAGACAGTAAATGATGGGGTCATTTACAAACAACCTAAGAGATCTGCTTAGATTTTCTCCGAAATCGTTTATGTAAATAAGGAATAGTAGAGGACCAATAACATTACCCTTACCATCGATTACTACAAACTGTGTCCTCTGACAGGAAATATGGGGGTGATTTACCATAACCACGCTATTTCATTAAAAGCCGTTTGTGAGATATGGTGTCAAAAGCCTTCTGGAAATCAAGAAATATGGAATCAATCTGAGAAGCCTTGTCAATAGCACTCATCACTTCATGTGAGTAAGGCGCTAGTTGTGTTTCGCATGAACAATATTTTCTAAATCCATGTTGACCTTGGGTCAATAGATCATTCTGTTAGAGATAATTCATAATATTTGAATACAGGATATGTTCCAAAACCCTGCTGCAAATTGATGTCAATGAAATAGGCCAGTAGTTTAGTGGGTTACTCCTACTGCCTTTCTTGAATATAGGCGTGACCTGTGCAACTTTCCAATCTGTTGGTACAGATCATTCTTTGAGAGAGCAGTTGTATATGGCTGTTAAGTAAGGAGCTATCACTTCAGCATAATCAGATATAAATCTAATGGGTATACAGCCCGGACCTTATTAGTTGTGCGATCTACCAGTCTAATTTTCATCATTACTCTATAGCAGTACATTTTGAAAGCTATCATCTTTCCATTGGAAATCATTATCATTCACATTTTACTCCCATACAATGCCACACTTCAGACAAATGCTTGCAGAAAGGACTTCCTCACATTTAAACTAATATTGGATGTCAACAAATTTTGCTTCTTTAGAAACACTTTTCTTCCCATAGCCATTCTGCATTATATATCTTCTTTACTTGGGCCATCAGAAGTTGTCTTGCTGCCCAAATAACAAAACTCATCTATTAATTTTATCATCTTGTTACCTAATCCAATTCCTTTAGCATCACCTGATTTTCTGACACTACAGTCCATTACCGTTGTTTTACTCTTGTTAATCTTCATCTTATACCTTCTTTTCAAGACAATGTCCATTTCATTTAATTGCTCTTCCAGGTCCTTTGCTGACTGACAGAATTACTATGTCACCAACAAACTGCAAGTTGTTTATTTCCTCTTCATTAACTTTAATTCCCTCTCCAAATTTCTAATAATTGCTGTCTGGATTTTGTACAAGTTGAATATAGCTCTTCGATCCCTATATTTTACCCTTGGTACCTTCAAGATCTGAAAAAGTTTATCCCAGTCAACATAGTCCAGATCCACAAATGCTAAAAACGTGGGTTTCCCTTTCCTTAACATATCTCCAAAGATAAGTCTTAAAGTGAGTATTGCCTCGGGTATTCCTACATTTCTATTAAATCCAAATTCATCTTCCCCAAGATTGGATTCCACCAGTTTTTCCATTTGTCTATGAATGATTCGTGTTAGTATTTTGCAGCCATGACTTATTAAACTAATAGTTCTGTAATTTTCACATTTGTCTGCACTTGCTTTCTTAGGTATTAGAATAACTATATTGTTCTTGAAGTCTGAGGGTATTTCCCCTGTTTCATACATCTTGCATACCAGATGGAACAATTTCTTCAGGACTGGTTCTCCTAATGATGATAGCAGTTCAGACGAAACATCATTTACTCCAGGAGTCTCATTTTCACTCAAATCTTTCAGTGCTCTGTCAAATACATTTATCATTTATTTAATTTTGTAAAATATTTCAATTTTTTGTATGCATGTGTTATGCTTGTCCAGTACAAGGTTAGGCAGAAATCCAATGAATCAACTTTAACTACAGTGATTGGGTCACAATTTTTGAGTACGTGATAAGACAGGAACCTCAAAACAGCAAAAATGACACCACAGCACAGAATTATTTATGAAGCCACTGGATGATTGTAATTGACTCTTGATAGACTGATCGTTTAGTTGCATGTTATATTGGAAATAGGTCTGGTTTTAATTTCAAATAATTAACATATCCACCAACAGCCATAAAGTTTATGTTGTTTTCTTTAATGACCGATTTCAGCATTACATTAATATCATCTTCATGCTATGTTATAACATACACCCACGTGAACTGTCGAAATGGCTATATCAATAAGTTTACTTAATAATTCCCGATTCTTAATAAACATGTGAGGTGACATGTTTATTCAGGATCTGGGGAAGTATTAGCAAAACCAGAATATACGGCCATTTTGACAGTTCACTTGGATGTATGTTTTGACATAGCCCGAAGATGATATTAACGTAATACCGAAACCATTTGTTAAATAAAACAACCTAAAATTTACAGCTGTTGGTGGTTATGTTAATTACCATATTTAGAAGTAAAACCTGGTATATTGGTTTCACTTCACATTCCCATGAAGGCTAATTATACTTCTTGCCATAGTTACTGCATAATTTGTAATCAATAGGTGAACTAAAAATAATCATTAAACTTTGTCTTTTTTAGGATGTTATCCTTTAAGATATATGAAACACAAATCAGTTAAATAGCAGTTAAGGTGAAGACAGCAACATTTTGATTTTCAGATATTGATACCAGAAGGCAACCATTGAGAAGTGTTGATAGAGCCAATGAAAATGTCTCAGTTTTATTTTGTAAAGAATACAGCGCCGTTCCGTAAATGATTTTAGCATAAAATCATGACATCATTGTTGTTGTGTTCTTCAGTCCGGAGACTGGTTTAATGAAGCTCTCCACCCTACTCTGTCCTGAGTAAGCCTCTTCATCTCATAAGAACGGCATCCAATATCCATCAGAATCTGCTTACTATATTTATCTCTGGGTCTACACCTGCAATTTTTCCCCCACACACTTCCCTCCAATGCTGATGATTGCTTGATGTATAAGAATGTGTCCTACCAGTCAATCCTTTCTTTTAATCGATATCCCAAAAATTCCTTCTCTGAAATTCTGTGCAGTACCTCTTCATTAGTTATGCAATCTACCTAACTAATCTTCAGCATTCTTCTGTACCACTACATTTCAAAAGCCTCAATTCTCTTCCAGTCCGCACTGTTTATTGTCCATGTTTCACTCCCATACAAGGCAACACTCCACACAAATGCTTTCACAAAGGACTTCCTTAGGCTTAAATCAATGTTCGATGTTAACAAATTTCTCTTTTTCAAGAACGCTTTTCTACCCTCTGCCATTTTGCATTTTACATCCTCTGTAATGAGACCATCATGTTATTTTACTGCCCGAGTAACAAAACTCATCTACCTCCTTTATTGTTTTGTTACCTAATCTAATTCCTTCAGCATCATCTGATTTTCTTAGACTGCACTCCATTACCCTAGTTTTTCTCTTGTTAATGGTCATCTTATATGCAGCTTTCAGCACACTGTCCAGCTCGTTCTACTGTTCTTCCAGGTCCTTCGCTGTCTGACAGAATTACTATGTCCTCGGCAAAAGGTAGTGTTTTTAATTCTTCACCCTGAACTTTAATTCCTTCTCCACATTCCTCCTCGCTTTCCTTTACAGCTTGCTCAATGTGCAAATGGAATAGCATAGGCTACCCTGTCTTACTCCATTCCCAAACTCTGCATCCCTTTCATGTCCTGCAACTCTGGTAACTGCTGTCCGGTTTTTCTATAAGTTGTAACTAACTCTCCTTTCCCTGCATTTTACCCCTGCTGACTTCAGAATTTGAAAGTTCCTTAATCTATCTTCTAAGATAAGCTGTAAAGTGAGTATTGCCTCAAGTGTTCCTACATTTCTCCTGAATCCAAACTGAAAAACTGGTAGAAGCCAACCTTGGAGAAAATCACTGTCTATAGCTGCTCTAGTTTAAAACCTGGTTCCAATATCTATGTCATACCATTATAACTACTGATGGAAATTCTCCACAGAGATGATAAATTATTCTTCATCTATCTCTTTTGACGAAATCTTAGCATTATAAAATCTAGCTGGTACCTTCCGGTGTCTCCTGGTCTCTTCGACATATACAGCCTTCTTTCATGATTCTTGAACAAAGTGTTTGTTATGATTAAATTATGTTCCATACAAAATGACATAGTATTCATTAGATATAAGTCTGGAAGCCTGGAATGCCTCAACAAATTCCTCAAACAGGGCTATGACTTTCTCAAGTCATGCCCTGAAATGAGACCATCACTCCAAACTGTTCTTCCCACACCACCCAGAGTAGCCTTCCGCCGTCCTCCCAACCTCCGCAACATCCTTGTCCAACCTTACAACATCCCAAAACCACCCTCCCTACCTAATGGTTCCTACCCCTGCAACCGATCCCGCTGCAAAACCTGTCCAATGCATCCTCCCACTACCACATACTCCAGCCCCACCACAGGAAAAACCTACCCAATTCAAGGCAGGGCCACATGTGAGACAACGCATGTCATATACCAGCTGACATGTGTCCACTGTTCAGCCTTTTATGTTGGTATGACTACCAACAAATTGGCTGAGCGGATGAATGGGCATAGACGAACTGTTCGCCTGGGGGACACCCAATATCCTGTGGCAGAACATGCCCTCCAGCATAACTCCAGGGACCTGGGCACGTGTTACACCACACGTGCCATTTGGATAGTACCAACCAACACCAGTCCCTCAGAGCTACGGAGGTGGGAACTTGCCCTCCAACATATCCTCTCCTCCCGCCACCCCCCTGGCCTAAATCTACGCTAACCCCTCCCCTTCCTCCATCCTCAGCTCACCTATTCATTATCCGTTCCTTACCCCCCCCCCCCTCTCTCTCTCTACCGCCCTCTCGCTCTCTCTGTCATTCTCTCTATCTCTCTCCGTGTGTGTGTGTGTGTATCCATCCATATTTCCCTGTTTATGAAAAACGTTTTAGACACCCCCCCGCCCCTCCTACACCCCTCAGCATCATTAATTTCACTCTCTTCTCTTCTCTTTACTACTTGATCTTTCCTTTTTAGTTATATTTATCCTCTCTGGCTTGGCTCAGTACATACATGCAGTATCTCTGACGCCCACACTTCCGAAACACCACCTTCATGACCTAGGTCGTGAACCACCTTTCCCTTCTATTCCCATCCTTTATTCTTCCCTTCTCTCCCACCTGACGAAGGAACTCTGTTCCGAAAGCTTGTCCCTTTGTCCCTTTTTTTCTGTTTTTTCATTTTGTGTTACTATCGGCGGTACAGCACAATGGTAAGTACTGGCCAGCCATTCTATCTCATTTCAACAATATTTATTATCTCTGAGGAGAATTTTCATCATTAATCGAATAAGTCTACATTATTGATGATGTTTGTGTGAATCTGCAATGATGTGTATTTTTTTATGGGAGAATAGTTGAAAAATTCATAGGAAATATTTTTTTAAAATGATTTTCTATATAAATGTCATTGCTCCAAATGTTACTGTCACTATGGAAGATATTCAGAAAAGTACCTCAAGAATTAGTGCTACACAAGTGTTCCTTTATATAGCTTTCAGTGAAAAGTATTTTAAATGTTAAGAAATCTATATTATTTATGAATTAATTAAATTCATTTTTTGTAAATAAAAACACTGTCACATATTTAGTGACTGGTTCTTCATGTACTTGTCTGAAGATCTTCTATAGCTATTTTAGAGACGTACACTAAGAACCAGTCACAACATGGGTGCGACAGTTGTTTTTACTTACGAAAATACGAGGGGAAGCTGAAAAGTAATGCCTCAAAATTTTTTTCATCTGTTCACAGCATGGTTAAGGTTTTGTATGTCCTGCATATTACTTGGTTGTCCTTGCAGCAAAGTACAATCCTCTGCCGCTAGAGGGCTTTGAGTGGTACCGAGTAACATGGTGGTCTGTAAAGTGACCATGTTGGTACGTGACAAACAGTGTGCTGTAATTGAGTTTCTAACTGCAGAAAACACGCCTCCAATTGAGATACACAGAAGAATGAAAACTGTGTACGGTGACGAGTGCATCAACATCAGTAATGTGCGCCGGTGGGCTGCCTGTGCTCAAAACACGGTCCTAACCTCAACGTCTGTGACAGAGCATGGAGTGGACGACCGCATACAGCAACAGACGAGACTCATCGGAATTGGGTTTATCAACTCATCAGACAGAATCATCGGATAACACAGGCACAACTCTCACTGCTGTGTGGCATACCACAGGAGCGTGTACAGGCCCTGATTGCAGAACTGTGGTACAGAAGACTGTGTGCACAGTGGGTGCCCGTATGCTCATCCAAAGGAGATTGGACATCTGTCAACAATTGCTGTTATGTTTTGAGCAGGAGGGTGATGGGTTCCTTAACAATATTGTGACTGGTGATGAAAGCTGTGTGCACCATTTTGAACCCATAACCAAGCGAGCATCACAGAAGTACCGTCACCACGGATCACCACCCCCAAGAAAGTGCAAGACCTTGCCATTGGCAGGCAAGATCATGCTCACAGTTTTCTGGGATGTTTGAGGTGTCATGCATATGGAATTCATGCCTAAAGGCACCACCATAAACTCCGCACAGAAAAACTCATCCTCACATGGAACACTCTCTACTTCAGCATGACAATGCCAGAACACACACAAGCGCTGCGACATCTGTAATGATCCACCACCTCGGATTCACTGCCACCGATCATCCTCCAGACAGTCCAGACTTGGCTGCGTCAGATTTTCACCTCTTTCGAAAGCTTAAAGAAGACCTTTGCAGTGTCCACTTTACAACTGATGAAGCAGTGCAAGCAGAAATGAGGCGGTGGTTCAGACAACGAGGTCCAAACTACTACAGTGATGGGATCCACAAACTGGTCTCTCGTTGGGAGAAATGTGTGCGTTACCAGGGTGACTATGTAAAGAAATAAATATGTAGAAATAGTGAATGAAGATGTGGTATTGTAATACAGTTTAGTTTATTTCAAAAGCTGTAAGGGGGACGGGGGAGGCATTACTTCACAGCATCCCTACGCATTATAAGTTTGAAATTACATGACAAATTCTTTCATTTCTATTAGCTCTCTCAATGACACTTCTCACTGGCTGCCTTTCAGTACCAATATCTGAACACCAAAAATCCGCTATTTTTCACCTAAACTAGAATTTAACAGACATATTTACCAGTAAAATCGTATAAATTGCTGGCCTTCTGGTCCTGAAATTTTCCTATGTGGCTAGTTCTCAACGTGTTAAGTTTTGAAAGAGAGTAAAATATTCTGTACTTGGAGAAATTCATCGCACAATCACATTCTAAACATAAAGAATAAAATAAAATAATATAAAAGAACATTTACTTTCAAAATAACATTTTTTAAACCACTATTCACTAACTTTCTTGTTACCTATTAGCAATGTAAACAGTTGTCATGTATATGTATAGTAGTCTGTTATTACGACATTTGGCGCATAGCATTTGGCAGATTTTACTTTCAACAAATGCTTGTGTGAGCAGTGCGTTTTGTTTCTGTAAAGCATGCATTTTCTTTGCAAGTAAAGTTTTAATTTTATGTTACTTACTTATTTATATTTGCTGCAGTATTATTTTGCAATAGTGGGCTAATGTAATAAGTATATACTGGTAACACTAGTCAAAACTACAATGCCTTTGTTTGTAATATTAGCCTTTTTGTCAGTCTATAATTAAAACAGTTACAAAGTGTATATAAACACAGCTGTTTCATTCAGCTTAATCTCACTCTCATATGTTTCAAATATTAGACCTATTAAAGATAAGACCGTTAGTTTAGTTTAGTATACTTAGCTGAAGATCTCTGACTGTATGTTTATATCCTCACCCAGACCTCTGCTTTGTATCCTGCAATGATAAAAGTCGAGCAGAGTATATATCCAGGAAAGTCATACCAAATTTCCCAGACAGCCAACACAGACCCGTAATTCTTTACATTAGAATATCTGTTCCACTAGTGACTTCTGTACAATGGCTCAGATGGTTTATCCGAAGGGCCGATTTGCAGAGATTTGTCAACCATTTGAATAAATTTGTCAATTTTTATAGAAGGAAACTTTCTTGGTGGGATAAATGTGTATAAAAAATAGAGATAGAGTAACTTGCTCAAAGCACAGGCTCGTTGACATTCAAGCTTTCACAACCATTGGCTGCTTCGTCAGGAAAAAGAGGAAGGGAGGAAAAGGTAAGGATATCGGGTTTTAGAGGAGTGGATGAGGAGTCATTCCAATCCCAGGAGTAGAAGGACTTACCTTAGGGGAAAAAAAGGAAAATAAACAAATACACACGCAAACACACCGAGGCCTAGGTGCGTATATGTGTGGGTGTGTGAGTGTGTATTTGTTTACTTTCCTTTTTGTCCCCTAAGGTAAGTCCTTCCACTCCTGGGATTGGAATGACTCCTCATACACTCCCTTGAAACCCGCATCCTTACCTTTTCCCCTCCTTCCTTCCTCTTTTCCTGACGAAGCAGCCAACGGTTCGAAAGCTTGAATGTTTGTGTGAGTTTTATTTGTGTCTATCAACGAGCCTGTGCTTTGGGCAAGTCAAATGATCATTGTTTTTTATAGATTTTTCCCACCAGGAAAGTCTTTTTCTTAAAAAAATAGATGTGGTTTACTTACCAAGCGAAAGAGCACAGGTACACAGACAGAAACATAAATAAAAACACACATGCACTCAAATGCTGAGCTTTCACAACCCTGGGTTGCTTCTTCAGAAAGGAGAGGGAAAAGAAAAGGATGCGGGTTTAAAGGAGAGGGTAAGGAGTCATTCCAATCCCGGAAGAGGAAAGACTTACCTTGAGGGAAACAGGATAGGTAAACAAACACACACACACACACACACACACACACACACACACACACAAGGTGTGTTTGTGCGCGCATGCATGTGTGTGTGTGTGTGTGTGTGTGTGTGTGTGTGTGTGTGTGTGTTTACCAATCCTTCCCCCCCCCCCCCCCCCAAGGAAGTCTTTCCTATCCTGGGATTGAAATGACTCCTTGCCTGCTCCTTTAAACCCACATCCTTTCCTATTCCCTCTCCTTTCTGAAGAAGCAACCCAGGATTGTGAAAACTCAGCATTTCGGTGTGTGTGTGTGTGTGTGTGTGTGTGTGTGTGTGTGTGTGTGTGTGTGTGTGTGTATTTGTTTATTTATGTTTCTGTCTATGTTCACAGGTGATCTGACCTCTTATGAGGTAGGATAAGCTTGTGACAAGACTGAAATAGGAAGTGCTGTGTGGGTGGACTGATTAGGTTTTGTATTGGGGGTCTTCCACAGAGATCAATCCACTCACCCAGCATGCCTGTCATCGGCAAATTAATGATTCATTCTTCAGTGTGAAGGCACTACTAGGCTCTTACTCTTACGGGAATTGGTACAAAGGGACTAAGAGTTTCAAGGTCTTGTGGGCAGGGTAAAGTTGCGAATTTGTATCTGATGGGAGGCGTGCTTGAGTAATTCCGTGTCCCCAGTGGTGTAGGGGTCAGTGCAACTGTCTAGAAAGCAGAAGACCTGGGTTCGAATCCCGGCTGGGTACACATTTTCAACTTTACCTTTCGCAGTTAATGTCATACTTTCCATGAATATGAATAGATAATAACTGCAGGATATAACATCAATAATGATCCCAACAATGTTTGAAATCTCTCTATTGAATCTCTAGTTTTAGTTTTTAATGTTACATAAACTGACATGGAATGTCTTTTTGTATCCAAACAGATGATGATGATGGAAAATTTCTTTCGACTTACAATGACTAGTCACAGTCTAAACTGGTAGCATAGCAGCTTACAGGTGTTAAACATTATTTCCAACAAATATTTGCAAGTTGCAAAGTACCAACTACCAAAAATGTGTTCATAATTTACTATCAGAAGGCCACAATGTAAGTTTTCAACTAAAGTACTTACAGAAATCCTTAGCTGGTTGTGAGAATTCTCTCATGAAAATTCACTGGAAATATTAACCAAATTATCATTTTTTTTTTCAATGGGTGTACCATTAAAAGAACAAGTACAATTCATATAGTGCATTTTGTTTGTCTTCAGAAAAACAACAAGTTTTATAAAAATGCCCAGAAGAGTAAAACATTCATTTTTACAAATCTTAGAACAATTTTTCTTCAACATGTTACAAAAGAATGACATGAGAAGGATAAATTTAATTCACGTATAGCACTGAAAACATTAATTTTCATAAATGTGAATAAAAAGTTCCAGTAGCACAATTTTACCTTGCTTCTCAAGATAAGTTAACAGCAAGGGTTTTTATACTGAACTCTGACAATAACCACATACACACACACACACACACACACACACACACACACACACACACACACTTAAAGAACTCTTTTACAGATTCATATAAATAAAAATTATTACAGTGTAGCGGTAAAAAATCTGTATGACAAGTTTAGTAAAATACAAGTAACACAAAAAATGTTCTAAACATTTCTAACTGTAAAATCTAAAAGACAAATACACATTGGTGACAAAAAGTGAAGCATCACGTAATTAAAAATTCATAAAAGTTCTTTGATATGCTTTTATCACAGTACAGCTTTGGTCTATATAAAAACTTTTCCACTGGCAATAAAAATTATATTTTATTTTCACTGTGGGATAAAGTAAGCAAATCTTAAAATTATGTTGGACAATTTAAAACTAAAATATAACGACACACATACACAAATATAACAGTGGACAAATATGACTTCAGGTAAAAGTGCTTCACATATTTTTACAAAAAGCGTATCACATCTTATGACACAACTTCAAAAATAGCTCATACTGAAATTGGCAACTCACCTCAGTCATTTCATATTAGTTATAGCTACACCTAATCACTGGCCAGTACTCACCATTAGCACATGATATATTTAGAAGTGCCGAGAGACATATAAAAGTACATGACACTATCACAGTTTTCGAAACTGTAAGTTCCTTACTTTTAAGGAGAACAAAAATGCAAAGTAAAAACAGTAAAAAAGACATGATAAAAAAGATGACTCATTACCATAACAGCTTCCAATTATGTATTATTATGCACCATATCATTTTATTTGCTTTTTATCATTAGGCTCCTCCATCTCATTATTATTTTTGCCACCTATTGAGTATTTAAGTGCATTAGAAATTTCTGTTTGTTTAATCTATCTTTACATTTCATTTTGTCATCATTTCTGGATTATCTTTGATCTCTTACGCTCTATGATGCCTCCCCTTTCACAATTGCACACTCACATCTTCACAATATGTGGGTTCATCTAATCCTAGAGTCTGAATGAAGAAGAAACCAATAGTTTTGAAAGCTAGGATAGTGTACATGCTTTTGTACCAAACACCACCTAAAAGCAGGCACTGGCCAATATATGATAGTTACAACTAAGCCACACTTAAATTAAGTAGTACAGAGTCCATCATTAACCCAGATGGCACAGAATTGTTTTTAGTTTCATTTTTTTTTCTCAGAGGCTACTAATTACATACATATGACTGCACAAGATTGTTATAAGTGATTTTATTCACAATCATGCCATTAGTTTTGCAATACTGCCCTTCTTTCTGGAATGATGTCAAAACGAAACCTTTATCATTTTAATTTGATGAAATCATTATTGTTAAAAACATTTAAGGTGAACTATATACATTTATGTGTCTCGAAAATTGAAGAAAGTTCAAGAAATATAAACCCAACTACGAGGAAGTCTTCAATATCTACTGTATGAACCTCAATTTTGCAGCTGTATCCAACCACTTTTCAATCGACAATAAAAGTCGAAATTTATTTGCAATGTGAGCAGGCTATTCAAAGAAATAAAACATGACACTGTGCAAAAATTCTTACAGACAAGAATAAAAAGTAAAGCTGCCGTTCTCGTCTTTGTGGAAGGACGTCAGCGCTATCTGGGTTAACACACACTTGATACATAAAAAATTGTAAACATTTAGAACATCAGTAAATAAATAATTACAGAATTATTGGACTATAAAAATGTAGATATCACATTCAACAATAGTTATGGTAACAAAGCTATGGCAAAATTGCACAGAAAATGTAACAATGAATCTCAAAGATGTACGATAAGCTGTGACACGCACGTAAAAAAGACACTTACACATACAACAATTAAAACTATCAGCTATTAGCCTTGTCAGAAAAAGAGAGCATTGATACAATCACAAGTACACACTTCAAAGATACACAACTGTCACCTCCACTTGCCGCATTCCAAATGCGGAGTGCGGTAGCCACAGATAACGGCTGTATGCCTATGTGAATGCTCTCCTTCCTGACAAAGGCTAATGGCCGACAGCTTAAATGTTGTTTGTGTCTTTTTTATGTGCCAGTCACAGCTTGTTGTATGTCTTTGTGGTGAGTTGCAACCTATTCTCATTTTATTGCTGAATTCTAAACTGGACTTGCCCTTGTTATATATATATTTATTTATATTTTCTTCTAATTGCTCCATTGTCATTAATTGGAGCTTGATAATATTCAAATTTTTATTTGCAGTCTTTGATTACAATTTATACAAGGCCACATAATTAATTTAATTCAGAACTGAATATTTACACATTGTTTCTCATGCAATGCTGTTCTTTGCTTTACAAGTTCGTTGCTCTCATATTTTTTGTGATTGAAGACTGAATAAATAAGTTTTATTATTCAAAATCAATCAATATGTGCAACTTTCTCTAGTGACTGGAGTTCTGCAGTAAATTACTGATTTGGAAAAATATTCAGAACTGAAAAATAATACACGATAACATATTCTACAGAGCTGGTCCTGCAAATGGCAGTTCAAAGAAATATTATTTGAAAGTTGGATAGTGTGCTGCTTCATGATCATAACTGGCATTTTCATTTTATATAAAATAAAATACACTGCCACACTTTTATATTCCAAGTTCATAAGTTAATAATAAAATGTAGATAGGAAACAACTCACTGTAAAGACGAATGTTGAGCCACCGAAAATCACAAATGAAAGACACACAAACACATGCACAATTCTAAATTTTTGGTTGCAGCCATGGGTGCCATGGTTGATGAGTGTGCCTGAGTGATTGTGTGGATGAGTGTTCTTTGAGGAAGGCTGCGGCCAAAAATTTAGAATTTTGTGTGTGTTTGTGTGTCTTATTTGTGTTTGTCGGTGGCTCAACGTTTGTCTTTACAGTGAGTTGTTCTACATATTATTATTAACATTCCTTACTGGACCTTCCAAGTTCATAAGTAACTGAAATGGTTTGATCCAGAGTTATCAATGCATATGGGTAGTCCTGATCATAAGGAGGCTTATAATGACAGTGAGCATCTTGAATTACTTCAGTAAACATTTTATGGCACAAAAAGAATATAAGCCAGCAGCTTAGAGCTACCCCAGTGGCCACAACAACTATTAAAAATTAAGAGAAAGTGGAACACTGCTCCATCTTTAGTTCCTTATACTAATATCAAGGTAATAATTGTGAAAGACACTGTCTTCTTATATGCTGAACACTGAGAACTGTGCAAGAATGATCAGGAATAGTTATGGGTATAAGTATACGAGAATGTGCTACTTTTATTTACCCAAGTAGAAAGTATTAATAAAGTGCAAACACAAAACTAATCAACTGTGCACACCAGTGTAGAAGCATTGACAACTGGAACTTATAACTTCAATGTCACTGGCCACAGAACCAAACTACGTTTTATTGACAGTACAATTTCAGAAATAATCTTGCTTATTTGTAGTGAAGTTATTCCCTTTGGGACTTTAAAAACCACAATATTTGCTGTAATGATGAAGGGTGCACTTCTTTCTTGCCTATTCCCTGTCACACTTTTAGGCAGCACAGAAAATTAGTATGCACACAATGAATGTAGATGGTTCATGGTCCAAACACAATTTAGATTTCAAATAAATTTGAAGCATTTCTGTTTATCATGAGGAATTCGTGTCTTGAATAAAATTGAGTCAGCTCTAAATTGTGTATTCAAAAGAGGCATATAACCAAATACCTGAAACAGAATAAGCATGAAGTTACTTTAGTTATAAGTCTCTCAGAAAAAGATAGAATATAATTAGAAGTTGATGATTTACTGTGAATACACCACAGAGTGCACAATGTGCACAACTCAACATATCTTTAAAATTGATACCAAATGAAAGCTAAATACATAAAACATACAAGATTACACTATGTTCCATTGCAATATGATATATGACAAGTCTGAGTTCCTGCAATGAAGAAGTTGCATAGGTCATCCCAGTGCTTGTACAAAACCAATTATATGGCCTTTCAATTTTAAATCTAGGTGAATGTAGCCCTGTATTTCATGGCATATATCCAAATAAAAATGGCAGGGAAGAAAGTAAGTTAAGCTCAACCTGAATTTACTTCGATGCCAACAATCATATTGCAGATGGAATACTCATGCCTTCTTCCGAGCTTTGAACTGCCTTACGCCTGTATTATACTGTAATAATTGTATGATAATGATTTTTTATAAAAGCCCTTTTGTAAAATCTTGCCAGTGAACTTCTAGGTGATTGGTCTTACAGCTGGTTTGATGTGGCCTATCAGATGATGTGGCTTGTCACAGATTCCCCCCTTCATCATTCTAATCATTTCAAACTGAACATGCACCCTACATCCTCAATCACTTGCTGGATGCATTCTAGTCTTTGTCTTCCCTACAGTTTTTCCACTCTGGTTATGGAAGTTATTCCCTGATGGCTTAAAATATGTCCCATCATCCTGCCCCTCTTTCTTGGTAGTATTTTTCACATGTTCCTTTCTCCCCTGAGGATACAGAGGCTAGAATTGACCCAAGGTTTTTGTTGTATATCAAGTGCGTGAATTCAAATGTTCTGCCGCACCCGTTGGCACTGTGGTACGAGTGTGAAAGTTCGCGAGCGCCACCTGGCCAGCTGGAGGTGGAAGGACTGAAAGCAGTATGCGGAACGGCAGTTCACGATCAGACTCTTAAGTTTGATGTTCTATTCTCATCTTTATAGTGTCATGTGTGTTGTTTATTGAGTATTCGTGTTGCTACAACATTTGGCAATGAGTAGGGATTTTTTGCAATTATTAATTTACAAAAAACATTTGAGATGTCATCGCTCGAGCAAATTCTGCAAATCCTCGGCCAACAGCAAAAGTTGCTGGCCGACCACACCACCGAACATCAGAAGTTCGTCACAACGGCTCTACAACAGCTCCTCATGGCGAAACACAACGATCGTACATTGACGTTGTCCATACCCACTTTTTCGCGATACGAGAAGACTGCAGAAGCTTGGACGGACTACGAGAAGTGGCTTCAAAAACACTTCGTAGCTTTTGGCATTGTTGACGCAAATCTCTGTAATTCACTCCAAAGTTCTACCAACTTGTGTCTCAATTAGTGCCCCTCAAAGAACCGTCTTCACTGTCATTTGACAAAGTATTATAAGAAGCATACACACGTAATTGCGTCACGTGTAGCATTTTATCAGTGTAAAAAAAAAAACAGGCCCATCAATCATACCGAGCATGGGCTACAGAACTATAAGGCATTAGTAGAAAGTGCAAATTTATTTCTACTGTTCATAAGGAATCTTACACCAATTCAATGGTCAGGGATGCAATTTTGAGGTCCGCTCCCAATAAGGAAGTTCATCAGAAGGCTCTTCAATTAAATGATCTATCCTTATCTGAAGTATTGGCCACAGCAGAATCTTTTGAAATTACTCGCGCTGCAGGAGCGCAATTGGATGCTTGTGGTGATGTAGGGGAAGTCACGGCAGATAGGGCATTTGTTGATGCCCCAGGCAGTGTCGTGAATGAGGAAGTAGCAGCAGTGTACTCTCGCACACAACCGAAGCAAAGCAAGCAGCACACTAGTTGTGAACAGAAGCAATCTCTTGCTGCCTTACCTTCTTGTCCCCACTGTTTTTCCCAGCATTCACAAGATGATTGTATCCAACGTTGGGCTACATGTGACAAATGTAAGAAAACGGGTCACATCTCTTCTGTTTACCGATCTAACCAACGGCAGGCTATACACGATACTGACTTAGATAACAGGATCATACTATATGTCAACTCCACAAACTCTCCTGGAAATGAACTTTACCTTACAGTGCAGATGTTTGGAAAAGATGTACAAATGCAAATAGATACTGGCTGGCAGCCACAATAATTACATCACAAACTTATCTTTGCCTGGGTTCACTGCCCCTTTCACTGGTCTTGCACCATTTATGCACATACAATCAGCAACAACTCCTTTCACGTAGTCTGACAAATGCGATGTTGCTTTTCACTACCTTAAAGCTCATCTCCAAAAAGCATCTTGTTTGGACACTGCCCTGAGCAACAGCTTGTTTTAGCTACTGATGTGTCCCAACATAGTATTGGTGATGTTTTAACTCACAAATATCCTGATGGTACAGAACATCCAATTTTTTATGCCACCATAACCTGAAACCCACACGCAATGGAAATATTTTAGACCTTATAGCTACGAACATGCCTGACCTTATTAATGATGTCTGTGTAGAGACAGGAATTAGTTATCATGATATCGTCATAGCGTCTATGGTGACCAAAGCTCATAAACCAATCATAAAGGCTAGGAGCGTATTTTTGTTGGGAAGAGCCAATAAGCAATTGTTAGGATCACACTTAGAAAATGAATGGGCATCATTTAGTTCTGGTACTATGGATGTAGAGGAATTATGGACCAAATTTAAATGCGTTGTACATAAAAGGTTAGAGAAATATGTGCCTGTACAGTCAATTAAGGATGGAAAAGATCCGCTGTGGTATAATAATAATGTTAGAAAGCTACTGAGAAAGCAAAGAGTGTTGCACTCTTTGTTCAAAAAAGAACACACAAATGATGACAGGTAAAAGTTAGTAGAGATTCGCGCGTCTATAAAAAGATCGATGCGTGAAGCATACAATAATTACCACAGCCATACCTTAGCAAAAGATCCTTCCGACAACCCAAAATAATTCTGGTCCTATGTAAAATCGATAAGCGAGTCAAAGCCCAATATCCAGTCACTCGATCATTCCGGGGCAGTAATAGAAGAAAGCAAACGGAAAGCTGAAGTTCTAAATTTAACCTTTAAGAAATCTTTCACGCAGGAGGACCACACAAATGTACCATCATTTGATCAACATACTAATTCCGAAATGGAGGACATAGTAATAGGTATTTCCGGCGTAGAGAAGCAGCTGAGAGAGCTAAATACGAAAAAGTCTGCTGGTTCGGACAGAATACCAGTTCGGTTTTACAAAGATCATTCTGCTGCATTGGCCCCTTACTTAGCTTGCATTCATCGCAAAGTTCCTAGTGATTAGAAAAAAGCGCAGGTGACTCCCGTTTATATGAAGGGAAAGAACTGACCCCATAATTACAGGCCAATATCGTTGACATCAGTTTTCTATAGAGTTTTGGTGCATATTCTCAGTTCAAATGTAGTAAATTTCCTTGAGACGGAAAAGCTTCTTTCTACTAACCAGCACTGGTTCAGGAAACATCGTTCATGTGAAACTCAGCTTGCCCTTTTTTCACATGACATCTTGCGAGCCATGGATGAAGAGCAACAGGCGGATTGTGTTTTGCTCAACTTCAAAAAGGCGTTTGACGCAGTGCCACACTGCAGACTACTAACGAAGATACGAGCTTATGGAATAGGTTCACAGATTTGTGACTGGCTAGAAGACTTCCTAAGTAAAAGAACACAGTATGTTGTTCTCAACGGCGAGTGTTCATCAAAGATGAGTGTATCATCAGGCGTGCCCCAGGGGAGTGTGATAGGACCGCTATTATTTTCTATCTATATAAATGATCTGATGGACATACTAACTTGTAATTTGCGGCTGTTTGCTGATGATGCTCTGGTGTATGTATGTATGTATGTATGTATGTAAGGACAGTTGTGAGTAAGGTGAACAGCCGACTTTGGTTTATTGGGAGAATTTTAGGAAGAGGTACTTCAACTGTAAAGGAGACCACGTATAAAACACTTGTACGACCGCATCTTGAGTATTGCTCAAGTGTTTGGGACCCACAGCAGATCAGTTTAAAAGGAAGACATAGAAGCAGTTCAGAGGCGAGCAGCTAGGTTTGTTACTGGTAGGTTCGACCAATGTGCAAGTGTCACAGAAATGCTCCAGCAACTCAATTGGGGATCACTGGAGTTTAGACAACGTTCATTTCGTGAATTTCTGTTGAGGAAATTTAGAGGGCCGGAATTTGAAGCTGAGTGTAGTACAATCTTGCTGCCACCTACTTACATTTCGCGTAGTGATCACAATGACAAGATAAGAGAAATTAGGGCTCGTGCGGAGGCATAGAAGCATTCTTTTTTTCCTCATTCTACTTGGGAGTGGAATAGGAAGGGAAATGCCTGCTAGTGGTTCAGTGTACCCTCCACCACACACCTTACAGTGGATTGCGGAGTATGTATGAAGATGTAGATGTAGATGAAGGCAGCACATAGGCTCCAACATGGGCACTTTTTCTCTCTCGTTTTCAATATAACATTCATTTTCGTCCCACTGCTCAGCATGCAAATGCTGATGCCTTATCCAGACTTCCTATGGGCCCTGACCCCTTCTTTGACAAAGATGAGCTTCATTTTCATTTGGATGAGGCTGTGCAGACTTTTGTTGAGGGCTTCCCCATCACGGGACAATGCCCAGCGGCAGCCACCGCTGAGGATCCTGTGCTACACCAGTTTCTACATCACATAGAAAACGGCTGGCTGGACTGTCCTTCTGGAAAAGTGTCGGATCCCCTCCGGAACTACTTCCATCTGCGGCTGTGCCTCTCCTCCCTCAATGGAGGTATCCTGCTGGCTACCGACAATGTCTCTCCCCGATTGTCGTTCCGGCAACGTTGCAGCCTGCGGTTCTACGTCTTCTACACCAGGGACACTAGGGTGTCTCTAGGACAAAGAATATCGCTAGACAGCACATCTATTGGCTCAGTCTTGATGTGGAAATTGCATACATGGTGGCCGCTTATCATACATGTGCGGCGCAAGCACCTGTGCCTAAGTCCTTGCTTTCTCCATGGTCCACAGCTGATAAGCCATGGAACTGCATTCATATAGATTTCGCTGGACCCCTCCTCAACACTTATTGGCTCCTAGTCATTGACTCCTATTCCAATTTTCCTTTTGTGCTTCGCTGCGCTTCACCAATCACAGCTGCTACCACCACGGCTTTGGCCAAAATCTTTGGCCTGGAAGGTTTACCCACTACCATTGTTTCTGATAATGGGCCTGAATTCACCTCCTCCGAATTTTCTGACTTTTGTGCCCAAAGGGACATATCCCATATTACTAGGGTTGTGTCGGAGTGGTTCGGCCGAATCCATTATTCGCCAAATTCAGCATACCAGCTTCGGATTTGAGATTCGATGCATAATGGCCGAACACCGAATCCCGAATCCAAAGTGATATAAGGAAAACTTCACTTACGAATGTTGTACTTTACTTTACATAACAGTGTGCTTTCGTCTGCATTATTTAGTTTATTTTCCATAGACCTGCTGATAGATGTGATGTCATAAAACAAAATGATCTTACTTTGAATTTATTCAAGTGAAACCACTACAAAATTTATGCAGTTGTGTGGCTATTTTGAAAACAATTTAGCATATTTACCCGAATCTGAGCCCCATTTTTTCCAGTTTTTTTGGGTCCAAAGACTGCCTGTGATTTAAATAGAGTACAAAGGGAATGAAATTTTGAAAAATTGCACTAGGAGGCACCACAAGTAACTTTTCCCATCTGATATGTGCTACACAGGCTCACTTTGCAGGGACAAATATAAAATGTAGCAGTCTGTGAAATATTAGTAGCAACAAACATAAATTTCTTTACGTAAATACCAACAATACCTAAGGCTTTAGGATTCTTCCATGCATTGCCTCATTCTATCAGATATTGTTTCGTCAAATTTTGTAAAGTGCTGGGGTATGTGAACTATAATGAAGCACTAGGATTTCAAGAAGAACGTTATTTATTAAGTGGGGAAAAAAGTTCTAATTGTGTGCCATCCATGCAGGATGACGTCAATTCATCAACCACTTGACTTCTGTTTCAATAAAACATTTAAGGTCAAGCTTAAACACATGTACACTGACTACCTTTCAAAAAGTAACAGAACTGACACCAAAGGGTTGTGTAAAACGTGCAAGTGTGCCAATGGAATGATGATACATGGATGTGGGTTCTAAATCAGATTGTATAGCAGGCATTTAAAAACGTTCAATATCGAATGCACTACATTGTACAAGGGATGATGTTCTGTACTACGAAGGAAGTGAATAACAAGGAATCAAGTGATGGTGATTTAGAATTACTTCAGAATTACCACACTTGTATCTAATTGCTAATATAAACATTTTGTAAACATTGTATTATAAGTGTAATAAAATTGTGTTATACTTCCGCATTTAGTTTGCCTTATATTTGAAGTCTGATCTAAAAGCTACTACATAAAGCCGACTGGCAAGCCTGTGTTGCGTCAATATGCCTGACACTACAACCGCTGCCTTCGTGCTACAACTTACATGTTTTTCTCTCGGGGACAAGGGATTGTTCCTATGAATCGTGACTTGTAAATTCCACATCTCTTCGCCATAACAATAATACAAATGTAAACAATACGCCATGTAATCTTCCGCGTTAGCTGTTACCACATTTAGGCCTAAATTCCGTCTGCCTATCAAACCCGAAAGACAACAGCGAATGCGGGAGAATATACATATCATGTTAAATTTTACATTTTTATTATTCTTATGCTGAACGGGAATAGTCAGAAATGAAGCACGGCAACTGACTTCTAGAACTGATTTTTAAATCTTCTACGAATATAAATTCTGTGCAGACAAGATACATGCTGTTAAATTTTTGGAAGAATAAATAATGCCACAAAATACCCTTGCTTAACCTCTGGAACCGTGGCAATAACACATCTGGAACCGTGGCAATAAAAAGTACATACATGTCGAATAAACATGGACTTCTCTGTGTCTGAATGTCCTGTGTCACTTATGGAATGCGTAATATGTCACTACAAAATTATTTAACATTTACATGTCCTATTTTTTAAGAACCTGTTTTTACAACTTTCAAAATATCTACTCATCTTTTCAGGTTTCATTTTTGATTCTTCCCCTTTGAAAAAAAAAGTAATCCTTTTCTTTCTAGGACTTCATAATGCAATTATTTTTTATTTCATCAAAATGAAACAGTTTGTTATAGAGTGAAGAAAGTTCATTATCTTTCAAAACATCTAAGCAACATATATCTCTAAATGTTTCATAGCCTAAATATTTCTTTTAAATGGAGGAGGAAGGAGTATTAAAAAAATCATTAAGATTTAAAATAAAAATCTAAATGAAATTTTAATTTCTTAAATCTTACTGCAATACTGTCATTTGGGATCCATCCCATAAGGCTTTATCTTCACCACTGGCTGTGATAGAGTAGCAATTATTTTTAAATACATGTACTTGAGTTGACATATTATTTGGGTTCGAGATTCAGATTTGATTTGGGTTTGGAATTCGGCACACGTGTTATTTAATATTTGCTATTCAGATTCGATAAAATTGGGGTTCGACCCATCCCTACATATTACAGCACCACCGTTCCACCCCCAGTCCAACGGGAAAGTCGAATGTTTGGTCCATACCTTTAAATCCCAAATGAAGAAACATGTCACATCCTCTTCCACTGACGATGCACTCCTACAATTCCGAGCATCATATCGCTTCACTCCGTGACCATAGCCGGGCAGAGCTTTTGTATTGACGCCAACCTCGTACTCTCTCCACCTCCTCACACCCCTGCCTTCTAAAGGCGCCATCAACACTCAAGGAAGAATTTGCAGAGGGCGCCCCTGTGTGGGTGCGAAGCTATGGAAAGCAAGCAAAATGGTCACCAGGTCAGTTTTTGCATGGAAGGGCCGGTAGTTGTACACCGTCAGCACTCCTGTGAGGGAGGTGTCTCGCCACATTGACCAACTTCGGCCAAGAGTCACAACAGTACCAGTACCGCCCGTCAAAGAGGACTTTAAGATGGATGTGGACACAGACCTTCCTACAATGAGAAATCAAGCTGACGCTTCTGACATCCTAGTGGATTGGACACCACCACGACACATGGAACAAGACAACTATGACGCCACCGATACGCCGATGACTCCCAACTTCCCTACGTCTTTCCCATATGCACCATCACACACACCTCACCACCCATGTCGCCCATCATCTCATCACGAGCCCAAACAGGACATTATCGGCCATATGGAAAGGTGCCACTAGATTGTTTGCAAACAGTGACGAAGAAACGATGGATGTGGGCTTACTACAAGTGAGTGAAAAACAAAAATAGGGAAGAAATGTATATCAAGTGCATGGATTCAAATTTTCCGCCACGCCAGTTGGCGCTGCGATATGAGTGTGAAAGTTTGTGAGCGTCATTTGACCAGCTGGTGGTGGAACGACTGAAAGCAGTAGGCGGAACAGCAGTTCACATTCAGACTCTTAAGTGTGATATGCTATTCTCATCTTGATAGTGTCATGCATGTTGATTATTGAGTATTCATGTTGTTACAACAGTTTCTCCTTTCTTATTGTGAGAGGTGACCAAAAGAGTTACTTAGATAGTGACAGTACGTCCTAGAATGCAAATAATACTTAAGAGATTTTGTTGTTTTCTCTTTTGTTGTCCAATGTTTTACTGGTTGTTATGGGAGTTAGGTTGTGTGGACTGATGATGTAGTAAATTAGTCCATTTAATCACTGAACCAACCAACATTCACAATGACAAAGTACACTCAGTAACATTGAAAACAGCACACCAACAGGAGAGCATTGGATCAAAATGAAACTTATGTTGATGAAAGATTCATTCAGAATCAAGACAAGGAAACAATTATTTATACATTCATCCACGCATAGCCAGTAAATTACATGGATGTTGTCAACATGTATGTATACATCGAGGTATACAGATAGACAAGTATCAATATACTACATTTAATTGGCTATGATATATGTTTGTAGGTAATATTATTTTACTACACTGTTTTACATATTGTTATGCCTCATACCACACCTGATAATGTTTAACAAATACATATACATTTACATGTCATTCATGTAGTCCCTGACAGAATAGAAACACTTTCCTAATAGATATGTTTTTAGGGAATTCCTGAAGCCTTTTATTTAATTTTTGCCTTTGATCCCAAGTGGAAGTTTGTTAAACAGTTTTATTTTACTATATAATGCATTACATGCCCATCCCCCTCTCTATTAACATGTAAGTGGTGGCTGGATCTGGTTTCATGTTAATGTATGAAATTGTACGATGGGTAGGAGACAATGTGTTTCCATATGTATATCATTGATACATGTATTCATGTGGTACCATTGCTATTCCTACAGATTTAAATAAAATATGGGCAATGGGTACTTGTGCTACATTTTGTTATGATTTGTAGAGCTGTTTATTGTAGCTTAAATATATTCTGTCTAGTCTGTTCATTTGTTCTCCAGAAGGTTATAAAGCATATCTAAAGAACACACAGAATATGACGTTCAGGGCACAAGTTGTTACACACGGAATTTATAGTGCACAGCATACTGAAGCTACTTGCTTCCCAAGATCAGTAATTTGTTCTTTCTACTTCAGTTGGGAGTTGACATGCATTCCTGAAAATTTTGTAGTTGTTATACATTGAGCGAGTTCATATTTCTCATGAAGATTACCGTATTAGTGTTGCGATTTCTGTTTATGTAGAACCAAATAATGATGGATTTTTTCTTTTTACTTTGCTACTTTCTATCCAGCTGCATACATGTGAGGACGTTTCCTCAGCTGTCCCAATGAGTACACTTGGTGACACCTCCCTGATCAGAATGTTACTGTCATCAGCAAATAGTACGGATTCACCATATTTGAGACTCTGTGGAAAGTCACTGATATATATGAAAAGAGAATTGGGCTCAGCACACTTCATTGGGCCTCTTACATTGGTTACCGAGAATGTAGTACCCGTTTAGGTATAAAAATAAAAACTAGCAAATATTAGCAAATATATGTTTTAATTAAAAGAGTATACATTAAACTACTTCTCTATGCAGTCACCATCCAATTGTAAGCATTTGCCATAAAGTATGATGAGTTTTTGTATTCCAGCATCATATTCTTCTACCGCCCATTTTTTAAGATACATAGTCGCACAATCATTCAGTTTTTCGTCACTTTTGAATTTCTTTTGGGCCTAGCAAAGAGATGAAAATCTGAAGTAGCTAGGTCTGTGCAAACAGGGTTGAGGTTGAAATTTTACCACTTGAATTGTTGCACAACTTGTGTTATTCCAGCTGCATGATGCCTGGCATTGTCGTGGAGGAGAATGTCACCACTAGACATCAGACTTTGCTGTCGGTTCTGAACCACCTACCATAATATCTTCAATGTTGTACAATATATGCCAGCACTGATGGCGTCTCTATGAGTTATGAAACCAATCAGGAGTATACCTCGCTGATCCCAGAAAATGCAGCGATGAGTTTCCAGGCAGACAGTAATGCCTTGAATTTTGTTTGTTTGGTTGATGAATGACCATGATGCCACTCTACTGAAAATGCAGCGATGAGTTTCCAGGCAGACAGTAATGCCTTGAATTTTGTTTGTTTGGTTGATGAATGACCATGATGCCACTCCACTGATTGTCATTTAGTCTCAAGTGTTGCATACAAAAACCATACTTCATCACCAGTGACTATGAACATCAATAGAGAATCTCCTTCAACAGAATAACATTCTAAAAATGTACATGCTGAAGCCATATACTTGGTCAGGTCTTCATCAATAATCTTGTGAGGGATCCACCTTGCATAATTTTTTGAATAATGCGAATGGTTTTTAACAAAATCAAGAATAAGTATTTGTGAAAAACTACTGAAATGTTCATACATTTCATCAATTATAACATGTCACATGTTTTTCATGAATTCATCAATTGAACCAAGCAGTTCATCAGTAATCACAGTTGGCCCACCACAAATGCTCATTGTCACGAGTGTTGTTCTCTCCAAGTTGAAGTTATGACACCATCACTGAACAGACTGTTCGTCCATAACATTGTCTCCACACACTACCTTCAATTGATGATACATAACAATTGGTCACATATTTCTTGTGTTAAGAAACCTGACCACAACTTCACACAACATTCTCTGTAACACAATACAGTCAATACAGATCCTATCTGGTGATTAATCTACTCACTAACACTTTATACAGTGCAAATAGGTACTTTTTTTTTGGAGGACCCTCTTAAGTTAATGTCTTTTTGATCAGAGAGGTATTTTATAGTGTGACTGGGGTTGGTCTGCATGACCTTCACCACTGAACTCTCTTTTTCAGGTGTGAGGGGAACCACATGTTGGCTACTCCCCTTTTGCCGAAGGTGTGAAGTTAATTTAGCAAAACAGTGTGGTATGCTGTATCAATAGCTTTTGTAAAATTGAGAAAGATGCCTTTGTGTGTTCTCCAGTGTTCAGTGCCTCAATAATGTCATTTGTAAACTGAGCTGTAGCTGAATTTATGCTTTGGCCAGGCCTGAAGTTTATACCTTATCAAGTACCCTACCCTACAGGTCTTTTAGATGCTTTATAATCTCTGACAACCGTTAGTGAAGGGTTTATTTATGATGTGCACTAGAGGGCCTTTTGATACTGTAAATGCAGTCCTTCAGAGATCACACAGGTATTTTATCTTCATCTGGTGAAGCTTTGCTTTAAATGTACTGCACTACTTTGCTTACTTCATGTGCTGTGGTAGATTGCAGCAACATTGTGTGTGGTATGTTCTTGAATGTAAGTGCTGTGTTTTATTGTCAAACTTCTGTTTTAGTTGCGCAGGCAGCTATGTTATCAATTTCTCTCTCTCTCTCTCTCTCTCTCTCTCTCTCTCTCTCTCTCTCTCTCTCTCTCTCTCTCTCTCTCTCCTATTTTTTTTTTGGAATAATGTATTGTGGAACCATTATCCCGAATGTGTATATTTACTTACTCTATTTCTTTCCGATTAGTCACCCATTTGGTGACATTCCTTGAGTACAAGTAGGCAACATCTAAAATGACGTCGGGCCATCTTCAGCTAACAATGAGTTGATGTTCTCCTCATACAGATCATACAGATCAGCCCAAAAATCTTTAACACCTATCTCCAAATCATGTACAGTGTGACAAGACATCATCTAACAATACAGATGATCCTATACATGCGCTACAGGGGCAATTCTGAGAAACAGGCTGGCCATGGAAGAATCAACACAGGGTGTAGGAGGTTTGCAGCAACTCAAGCTATAAGCAGAAGAATATTAGCCACTGGTAGACCATGCAGGTAATGTCTCACAAGAGGTTGAATAATGCCATCAACTTTATGTTGGCCCATTAAGTTTTGGCATACCACAATTAATGGAACTGGCTATCAAACACTATAGCCTTACAGACCAGTACACTGGTTTGCCCTAGTGTGAATACAATTGCACCATTCATCGGCTGCTTCCACACCTATATGTAGTGTATCTTCAGTCCTTAAAACCATTATGATTCATCACTAAATACCACATTTTGACAACCTGTGGCAGTGTACACCATTCCAGCTAAACACCACTGTAGTCAGAATCATAGTTGTGTCTGCACTAAACATTCACATCTGCTAGTTTGTGGGAATGATTTGTGGAGAAACTTGCCGCCATTCACTTGCTTGTATTGTGGAGCAAGTCACTGCAGGATCCCCGCAGATTGCCACATGATCCTTTGATCCTTTTGCCTTTCTGTGTATCTAGTTACTTCAGACCTGGTACATCACACATGTCCCATCCCACGTCCCTCACTTCTAGGATCATCCGACAGAACATTCTGAATGATGAATTTTCGTGAGCCACAAGATGTGTTGACTGGCCTGCCAATGATTAGCCCTTCTCCAAAATGTTCTTTCAGCTTTCTATCCACAGTAAATGTTGATGGCCTCCCTTCTTCGTCAGCATCACCCACACTTGTGTGGACTTTGAAAACTGTTGGCTGCACCTTTCACTATGCATGTATGTGACACTGCCTTTGGTCCACACATTGGCAGAATTTCCCAGTGAATCTGTGGGCAATTTAAACATTTCACCCACAAGCATCATACATCAACTATTTAGTAGATTTTCAGTTGCTGTGCCACAGAAGAACTGTTTCTGCGGGAAACTGGGAACATTTACTCTCATATGAAATTGAGCCATACATCTTGCCCAATGATTTTAGATTGGGATGATGTGTAACAGTCTCTGAAGACTGTAAATATGTGATTACTTTGTGATTTTGAATTATTTTTGGAATTTTATTACTCTTGCTGTGCTACTACAGTGCCCCATGCAATTTTGGGTAACGAGATTTTTCTGTACCTCACTGATATTTAGGACAGATGTTCATGATGTTTTTGAAATAATTAAATGAGTTGGATGTAAATTGCAGGGGACATATAGTGTGCATCCATTGTGTGTGTCCAAAACAAAATAAAATGATGAGCTGCCAAAGAAATTGACATGGTGTGATCGTCTTAGTGCATATCTGCTTAAAGCTATTATCAAATTGTGAAATGTACACTCATTTAGATGTTGAAATCAAGACAACCGACAAAAAGAGATTTGCCATTTAAAAGCTAAAAAGTTACAACACAATCATTGGATGACAGATCAAGGAGAATGTTTACCCACCAACATTACACAGATTTCATAAGCCAACACTTCACTACTCAACAAATAAATTCGTCAACTCAGTAAGTATTACACACACACACACACACACACACACACACACACACACACACACACAAAAAGTGAAGAAAGAGCTGTTGCAAACCGTACCTCTGTGAAAAAGTTAATACATTTATGTCTCTCCTGAAAGTGAGTATCATCCTCAGAAAGAGACACAGGACATCCAGGACAACGGAATGTCCAGCGAGAAGTCACCTGAAAACAAAGAAAAAATGAAGTAAAATTACTTATTTGTTCAAAGTCACAATAATGGGAACTGCAAGGAGGAAACAACAAATAAAAATGATGACTGTCACTCACTCATCTATAGCTGGTTGGTGCTGAGTCACCTAGACATATATCAGCAAGAAACTTAACTATATTTCCAGCTTGCCACTTTTCTTATGGAGTAAGTATAGCCCCCTCTCATACAGAGATACCAACAAATGCCCACCCTAAGTTATGGAAATATTTCTTTAAAGTCAACAATATAATAAGGATAGTTTACAACTCACTACAAAGACATACAACGAGATACAGCAGGCACGTATAAAAGACATGCACATGTGTGCACAGATAATTCTTTCAAGTCACACAGACTAATTTTTGAAAAGTACACACTGTCATACTAACTACTATTGAAAGTTATAGTGAAGTGACAAAAGCAATGATGTGCCCCCTAATACTGTGCTGGACTTCCTTTGGACTTGTGAAGTGCAGCAACTCCGCGTGACATTGGGCTTAACTTGTCATTGGAAGTCCCCTGCAGGAATATTGAGGCATAATGCTTCCACAGCTGTCCATAACTGTGAAAGTGTTGTAGGTGCAGGATTTAGTTTATGAACTGAGACCTCGATTATGTCCCATAAATATTCAGTGGGATTTCATATTGGGCATTCTGGGTGATCAAATCATTCACTAGAAGTGTTCTTCAAACCAACTGCAAATAATTGTATCTTTGTCAAATAGTATACTGATATCCTTAAAAATTCTATCATGTAAAAAGAGTCCACATAATTATGGAGCCACCACCAACTTGCACAGGGATTTGGCCTATAGCTTTGTGGAGCTTGTGTCACACTCAAACCCTACCATCAGCTTATACCAACTGAAAGCGGGACTCGTCGGTCCAAGCCATGGTTTTCCAGTCATCTAGGCCCCAACCAACATGGCCATGTGCCCCAGAGAGGTGCTGAAGGTGATGTCTACATCTACATCTACATCTACATGGGATACTCTGCAAATCACATTTAAGTGCCTGGCAGAGGGTTCATCGAACCACAATTATACTATTTATCTCCCATTCCATTCTCGAATAGCGCGCGGGAAGAAAGAACACCTGAATCTCTCTGTTCGAGCTCTGATTTCTCTTATTTTATTCTGATGATCATTTCTACCTATGTAAGTGGGAGTCAACAATATATTTTCGCATTCGGAGGAGAATGTTGGCGATTGGAGTTTCGCAAGTAACCCACGCCTCAGCGATAAGCGCCGTTGTTCTAATGATTCCCATCCCAGATCCTGTATCATTTCCGTAACGCTGTCTCCCCTGTATCGTGACAATACAAAACGAGCTGCCCTTCTTTGGACTCTCTCGATGTCCTCCGTCAAACCCACCTGATAAGGATGCCACACTGGGCTGCAATACTCCAAAAATGGACGGACAAGCGCAGTGTATGCAGTTTCTTTAGTAGTTCTGTTGCATCTTTTAAGGATTCTGCCAATAAAACGCAGTCTCTGGTTCGCCTTTCCCACGATATTATCTACGTGTTCTTTCCAGTTTAAGTCTGAAGTAATAGTGATTCCTAGGTATTTTGTGGAGTTTACGGCCTTCACATTTGATTGATTTATGTTGTAAACAAAGTTTAACGGATTTCTTTTCGTACTATTGCTATTGCTATTGCTATTGCTATTAGAAAAGGCACCTGCTGACATAGCCCATTAATGGCAAATTGCACAACATTGTCCTAATGGATATGTCCCACAACAATTTATGTGGTTATTTAATTAAGTGTTGCTATTAATACAGATACAAATACCATTGCTCTCACAAGGAGACCACATGGGTGTCAGATTTTATAATTTCTTTATGTTACATGAAGTTATGAACTGAATAATGTTATATGATGTTATGAACTTAAATAACAATTAGACAAATCCATTCGATGCAACTATAAAAAAAATTCGAGAAAATTGAGTTTGACATTTTGCAAGTACATTTAAGTATTAATAATTAAAAGAGTTGTAGCACCTGTCGGTGTAGTTCAGCTGGTAGCATTCTGGCCTCACAACCAGAGAAGTGGTGGTTGGAATCCCACTGTACAAACTTTTTTTTCCCTTCCATTTTCAGTTATAAAAAACATTTTGGGATCTCAATGTCCCAAGTGATGTGTCAGTTTTTATGTGTATGTAGACGAACTGAAAACTTTATCACCTAAAACTACCTTTCCTGGAAAGCCATTAGTAGCTATGGAGATGACTTTCCAAAAACTGGGTCGTAGCTCTTCACAAAATGAACAATCAAAGACTACCATTGTCAACTAACAATGAAGCCAATACTGTGAAAAACGTAACTTATGTATTCTGACTGAAACCATCATCATTATTAACATTATTTTACAAAATATAGAAAATTACGAACAAACAAAAATACAAGCACTTTTTGTAAAAATTACCATTAGATATTAAAACTGTCTAAGTATTCAGGGAGAAAAAAAAATTGCCACAATATGATTCGAACCACCAACTGATACCACCTAAGCTACACCAACAGATACTCCAATTCTTTTAATTACTGGTATTTACACTTACTTGCAAAACTTCAAAGTCGAATTTCTTGAGAATTTTTTAGAGCTGTGTCAAATGGCTTTGGCTGATTGTTATTTGTGTTCTGAACTTCAGATACCAGAAATATAAAAAATTCTAATATCTGATATCCATGTGGTCTCTTTGTCAGTCACATTAACTGCAGGCCATAGGTCATTGTGTTGTCCATGGTGAGAGATAATGCCCGAGATTTGTATTCCTGGCACACTCTGGGCACTGGTGATCTCAGAATATTGAAAATCCTATGATTTCTCTAACTGAATGTCCCATGTGTCCAATTCCAACTACCAGTCTGCATTCAATGCATGTTAATTCCCATTATGCAGCCATATTCAAGTTAGAGCCTTTTCACATGTATCACTGGAGTACAAACGGCAGCTCTGCCAATGCATCGCCCTTTTATACCATGTGTCTGAGATACAACCATCATCTGTATTTGTGCATTTACTATCCTATGATTTTTGATAACTTCTGTTATTAACACACTGCAGTTGGATCTAGAGTTATTAAGGTTTCGCAGAGCAACTGTTGCAGATGGAGCATGCTACCTGCAAAATTTATCTCTTTAAGTATGTACTCCCATGAACAATATAACAATTGTAATTACCTTCATGTACTGTCAAACAGGGTATTTCTGACACTGAGTAGATTTCAGTTGTTATTTCCATGGTAAAGCAATGCACTGGTGCTATTTTTCACTTCTGCACACCATTTACTTTAACTGATGACATGACGATCTTGTAGACTAACGCTGAGGTAGGGGGGGGGGGGGGTCTCTGATACTGCTGTACTGTTGGTGTTATACAAGCACCAATATGATGAGTTATTTAATTTTTCATTTATAATTACTTAAAACAAATCCAGAACATCTAAGACGAACAGAAATTTATTTTCAAAACATATTTTTCATAAACTTTCCTGGTCTTGTTTCATAAAATGTATTTCTAAAATAAACAGAGCGGAAGTGACAAAAAATTCTTGTTACAAATCTTTCTTTTGAACAATAAATTATAAGGTAATCTGAGAAATTTAACATAAAAATTAAGACTTTTTGATCATACAGTGAAAAAATTGCAAGACCACAACATCAGCCATCAGCAGCAGTTTTTGCATTGAAATGTATGTAGCACATTGTAAACACATGGACTTTTTGTATGTGTCACAGGTATAATCTGTCTTTCTCTTCAATTTTAATGGGCAGGTGTAGCACGTTTTTTCCTTTTTTCTAATGTACGGAAGGAAAAATATAATTTTACATCCAATTTACAAGAAGGGTATTATAGCTTACAGGGCTATTGAGGAAGGAAAAGAGCTATGTCCTTTCAGAGGAAACATTCTGGCATTTTTTATGTTGTCAAACATTATTTTTGTGGGGTAGGGCATCCACAACACTCAGTAATATCCTTCCTCAATCACATGATTAATTTTACCATTTATAGGTGCAAAAGGTGTTATGTCATGAAGACTAACGGCACTATCTTTAAGTGACTTAATCAGAGGTGTTCTTTCAAATGAGAGTGCAGTGCCTTACCACTGCAGCACTTTGATCAAGTAAATACACTAATCTGGCAACATCTGTTTCATTTTTTTTATGATCAAATTTAGACATATAATCCACTCAGTGTCAGAACAGACGTATAGTAACTCCTTGTTTATTACACGTAACCTAATATTTTTTTATTGCAATTGTTGCCGCATGAGGGCTCCCCTCAGGGGCAATAAATAGTCATTTGTTTATTCATATTTATCATTTTCAGAAGGATGCAGCTGAGGAACAAGTCTCCATGCTCATGTATCTAAGTAAGAGTAGTAACGGATAAAATGAAACATACAGCAATCCTATGCACACAACAAGCATAAGCATAACTAAAAAAAATCAACAATGTAACACAGGAATTAGCTCCAATTTTAAAATTTTCAGGAATTCATCAACAGAATAGTTTAGACTTGAAAGTGCAGGGATTACTTCTTGATTTCTTGTGGCACCTTATTGAAAATGGATGTGGCAGAATACTGCATACCTTTGTTGACAAAGGTCAAGGGTCAAGTAATGTGATCGAAATGCATGTTTGATTTCTGTCTAGTATTAACCGAGACAGGAATCAAATCTGCTTTGGATCACACCACCTTGACTCTTGTGCATTATTACATCACAGTAAACAAGTGAGTAATGTTGGTTAAGGTACCAGCATTTGAATTTTCTCTACACTGGTATTTTCATACTCGGAAACCTTTCAATGAAACAGATAATGTCATCACCCCACACCACAACCTTTTATAATCTAATTCTACAAAACATTCTTTACAATTCTTAATCTCTTCCATGCCCGACAATGACTTCCCAATTTATTTTTAGTGCTGTTCTACAGACATGAGTTGAATCGCACTGATCTCTCCATTCATAAACTAGTTTCACACATTTCTCATGACTTACACCAGTTCCATTTAACACTACTATGCCTTTTCTAAATCACTATCAACTTTTCCTGTTGCACCCCTATTGAATTTTCTTCAAGTGTTTACTGCATGTGCTTCAAGTCTCCTCATTTTACTTACTCTCTATTTCCTTTTCCCTTTCTTTCTCTGTTGCATCCACTTCAGTAGGCAATCTTTATGAATATACATTTTACATGTTGCATCAGATTTATAAGTCTTGAACTTTCAGCCATTTCTTTGATATCATAAGGAGGGAATTGAGTACTTTATTTATCAAGATTATACTATGGACATATCACGAAGACATGAAACTTGCATATACTATCAGAGATTGTGTTGGCGTCTATGACTGAAGAATAATGACAGTGCTACAGATGTCTTTACATGGTAGAAACATTATTGATTTCTCTGCTGCATGTAAGCATGAAGCAACCATTGCTACTGTGCTGTACAAATTAAATAATAATAATAATAATAATAATAATAATAATAATGCACCTTGACAACATTATATAACATAATGAGTGTGTCAGAGACTAAAAGAGAAAAATGATGTGAAATATCCTTTCCCTGATTAGCCAACAATTATTAGCTGCATGTATCCATTTCATTAATAGCAGTATCTCTCTAACAAGTCTCCCATCAGCATCTACACTGAAACAATTATTCTGTGTATAGTGGAAGTTGTAGTTAATTTACTGCATAGTAGAAATAACAATAGTAAATGAAAATAAAATGAAGTGAAAAATGTTATTTATTACTAAAAAGTTCAGACTCAACAACCTGAATGAGAAAAGGTACAAAGAGCTGCAATCATGTACATGAATGCTGGACATCTTCATCCATCATCATCATCATCATCATCATCATCATCATCATCATCACTGTTATTTTGTTTTGTACTGGTCTTGTATTAATTTAAAATGATTATAACTTTTGTTTTTAATACTAAGGTACAGGTTGCAGGAAAACACTTATCATTTATATTAGTGGCTACTGACACTTGGGAATAATTCTTAATGTAATCCAGCATTGCAATTTGTCAGTAAAGCATTCGAAAGTGCACAGAACCTGCATCTAATTGCCTTTTGGCTCACTTGGGGAATTTTAAGTTAAAATTCCATTGTCATAAGATTGTTGTTGATGATGTTGTCATCAGTCCACAGACTGGTTTCATGCAGCTCTCTACACTACCCTGTGCTATACATCGCGGCGCACAGCATACTAATTACGCGCCGCCACACGTGGTTATGCAACCAGCTACGAGACAGTGACACTAACATGGAACAGTGTTACCAGCCTGCCACCTAGCGGAAGTTGGCACAGCGAATCTAAGCGAACCGCAACCCGGCTCAGTCGTGTGTGAGACTTTTTCGAGAGTGCATGGCACTGGGTGTTATACACTGTCATACTGACGATCAGTTCCTTATTGTTATTTCACTCGACACTATTATTAGTGCTTGTGACAGTCCTACTAAGAAGTTACAATATAAACGACGGGAGTAGGGTTTGAACGCGTATGTTTGGTTCACCCTGTTTATCGGCTATGAAACAGCAGCAGACCACCGTTGTGGATATCCCAATACCCCCTTGGGGTCAGCTGCTTCATAATGACTTACAATCTTTAACTGACTCTCTTCGGCAGTTAGCTGCCGCTACGACAGCACAGGCGAGCCGTACGGACAGCCTATCGTCCGTGGTTACAACCTGGTTTCACCCCCTGCATTGTCGCTGGCTCCGGCATGCATAAGTATGGCTCCTTTTCCGCCGCCATTTTCTGGATTTGACGATAGTCTTGAGGACTGGAACTCTTATGAGAAAAGATTGCAACAGCATTTCCTTGCCTTTGGTGTAAAGCTTTATTTTTGTCTTGGATTTCCCTGTGCATCTACCAGTTGTTATGCCAGTTAGCTCCCCTGCAGAAACCCGCAATGTTGTCTTTTGACGAAATGTGTCGCCTGTTGTCTTCCTATTATCAGCCGCGCACTCATATTATTGCGGCCAGGGTTGAGTTCTACAAGGCACGCAAGAAGCCAAACCAATCTTACCATGCTTGGGCGGCTGAACTTCAGGGTCTTAGCCACCGTCGTTTATTTGTCACAGCTACCCAACAGGAGTCTTATGCTGACGATATCGTCTATGATGCTATTCTTCACCTCGAGCCGTACCGGAAGATGCGCCAAAGAGCCTTACAATTAGACAATCCTACACTAGCTGAAGTGCTTCACATCGCTCAATCTTTTGAGATTTCGTGGGCTGCGGGGGATCAAATTGAGGAGTGGGGCGACGTCGCGGCTATTTCTTCCGACGGTGTTCACGCTTCCGATTCTGACGTAGATGTTGCTGCGGTGCACGATTGCTCTAATCACTGTGCATGCGGTCGGCGGCAACAAACTAGTAAACAGAGCCAACGGCCTGCGCCGCAGGGGCGTCCCAATACTCGGCAACCTGCTTCGTCCTGCCAATTTCGTTTTGTTGATCACGAAAGGGCTTCTTGCCTAAAGCAGTGGGTGACTGTAATAAGTATCAAAAGAAGGGCCACATAGCTTCAGTATGCCGTTCTCAACCCGTTTCAGCGGAAGTAGATATGGAAATCAATTTGGTTCAGGAACTGCAGCTGTCTCCTGCAAAAATATTCATGGAAGTGCACGTTTTTGACAAAAGCGTGACTTTACAAGTGGATACAGGGGCCTCCGTCTCCTTATTGAACTACCACACCTATGTACGGCTCGGTTCCCTCCAGTTAGCTCCGGTGGAATGATCCTTGCACGTTTACAGCCATCAACGCTTTCCCGTGTTGGGTCAATTTACGGCTTCCACTGCATATAAATCGGTGGAGCGTCCGATTACCTTCCTTGTGGTTGACGATATGGCCGCAGTGAACATATTTGGCCTCGATGCTTTCACCACCTCGGGAGTTTCAATTTCTGACTCAGTTAACTTAGTTTCAGACACTGTGCCTTTTCATGATCTAGAGTCGCTCTGTCAAGAATTTTCTTCTGGCGAGTTGGGCTGTGCTTCTAAGTTCTCAGCGCACATTACTAAGAAGCCGACAGCGCAGCAAAAATTTTTTCACGCTCGGCAGGTACCGGTCGCCTTACGCGATCAGCTGAAGGCTGAAATCTATCGCCTCCAAGCTATGTAGGTTCATCGCCCGGTAACTTCCAGTGAATGGGCCACACCACTTGTCATTGTAAGGAAACCCTCGGGCGCCTTACGTATCTGCGGCAAATTTAAAGTCACGATTAACGCGCAGTCGGTCATATACTCCTATCCACTGCCGCATACTGATGAATTATTAGCTTTACTTTCGGGGTCTCTTTTCTTTTTTTCCTCAAGTACACTTGGCAGAGGCTTACTTCCAACTTCCCCTCAATGAGGAATCCAGGCAGTTGCTGATGGTAACACACTCTTCGCCCTCTATCAATACCAACGTTTGTCGTGGCCAGTGCGCCGCCAATTTTCCAACGCTTCCTGGAACAACTGTTACGCCCCATTCCAAGGTGCGTTAACTACCTAGATGATGATGTGTTTACAGGATCATCGCCTGCGGAGCACCTTCATAACTTGCGGGCCCTCTTTAAAGTTCTGCAGTCAGCTGGCCTCCATTGCAACCTTTCTAAGTCTCGGTTTTTCCAATCCTCGATTCCCTACCTGGGGTTTGAAATTTCATCAGAAGGAGTAGGCCCCCTACCGGACCATGTGGCAACAGTTGCGTCTCTTCCGTGGCCCGCGTCTGTCAAGGACTTGCAGGTTTTTCTGGGCAAAGTTGCATACTACCATAGTTTTCTGTCTGGTGCAGCTACTGTAGCGCAACCTCTCCACCACCTCCTCCACAAAGATGTGCCTTTTGTCTGGTCGGCAGACTGTGACTGAGCTTTCACCACACTGAAAATATTCTAATGTCGGCCCCCTGCCTGGCTGCGTACACACCGAGTCAGCACCTGGTTCTCGCTACGGATGCTTCCCAGTACGTCGTTGGAGCGGTGCTGGCCCATAAATTTCCTGACAGGTCTGAATGCCCTGTTGCATATGCCTCTAAAACTTTGACCCCGGCCCAGCAAAGATATTCTCAGATTGATAAAGAGGCTTTGGCCATTGTCTATGCCTTAAAGAAATTTCACGTGCATTTGTATGGTGTGAAGTTTCGCCTGATTACGAATCACAAACCATTGGTCTCGCTTTTCATCCTACCGATAAGGCCGCACACCGGCTTCAGCGGTGGGCTCTCTTTCTGTCATGGTTCCCCAATTCTATTGAGCACCTCCTCATTAGCTACGTGATCTACTCATCTAATCTTCATCATTCGTCTGTAGCATTACATTTCAAAATCTTCTATCATCTTTTTGTCTGAACTCGTCATTGTTGTTGTTATGGTTTGTTGTAGGGGACTAAACAGCTCGGTCATCAGTCCCCCATTCTGTTATCTTTCAGAATTTCTATTTTCAAAGCATTACAACTGATCAAGGATTTGCTAATTCCCTAAATTTGTAATGCCTATTGAAATTCTTTAGTGAAAAATCAGAGCACATTTCCTCTATTTAAGTGCTATTATCTTCTTTCCTTGTGAATGTTTGTTGCTTTAGTAACAGTAGTATTACTAGAAGTAGCTGTTGTTTTCGATATTCATTGTGTTAATACTGTCTGCAATAGTTTCACAAAACTCTATGATGACTAAATTGTTAGAAGACAATAATACTGCTAAAATGTATTGATTTTTTCATATTCAGTAAACAGTTATAAAAGTCATTTAAAATTACAAGGAATTAATAGCATGAAGTTCACAGCAGATAATAATTGAATATCTCATAGCAGTACTACTCACTTTGACAGGAGGCTTTCTAGTGATGTGGGAAACCAGGAAATTCATTGCAATATCCTCACAGTTCATGTACTCATCCACTTTGTCTCTTATTGCCTGAGGAAGCCAATATGTGTAGAGGTATGTGTAGTATTTGTGAAAAAATGCAGCACCTGCAGAAAAGAAATTTGTTACATGTATGATAAAATGGCATGTAGTCACCAATAACAAACACTACACACATTTCAAGGCAACCATGAGGGATAGTCAGGAAGTACGTGAAATAATAAGTTTCAAGCTGGTGAAGTAAAATACATGGCATCACACACATCTTCAAGCCATTAAATGGACCTCTTATGACTTAAATAATTATAATAACCTGTCTAATTCCTAAGAATAATGAACAAATGAATGAATGAATGAATGAATAAATAAATAAAAGATCCACATGAATTTTTGACATGATATTATTAAGAACACTGCACTAGCTCAGCTGGTTAGGAACAAAGAAGAAATCGAATCATATGTTACTAAAAGAACTTACACATGCTTACAGTTTCAGAGCTGGAAACAGGACGAGATGTTCATGTGGAAGTTGAGGGTTTCACAGGATCACCAGAGATTTGCTTATGTGCATCTAGATTTCAAGGGTCCTCTCCAAGTTTCTTAGGGCTACAGATGTATATTAACAGCAGTGCTCATAGCAGGAGATGGGCAAAGGCCATTCCAATAACTGTTGGAAATGGTAGCAAAGGCATCCATGTCTCAGTGGCTAGCTCACTTCAGATGGCCTCTTCATATCACAAAAAATCGAAGCTGTATATTGAGTATAGCCTGTTCAATGGCTTAGCTAATTTATACAGGTTCAAACACCACAGTACAACTAGTTACCACCTAGCAACCAATGGTGTGGTGGAGAGTTAGTGTATGGCACTGAATGCAGCTTTCATATGTCATCAAGAAAGCAGGTTAGAAGCACTACAACTGGTTCTCCTTGGATTATGGACTGCATAAAAAACAGGTATTGGTGCTTCAGTGGCAGAATTGGTTTATGGAGAACTGTTGAGAATCCTAATAGACTGTCTATCCACTGTCTCGTCTATGATGCCAACATATCTTTCACTGCTGATAACTGAAGTCCATGACCATGAATAAATATTGAAAAGACCTACAGTATCTAGACACAGTGAACACCCAGTTTTCACACATAAGAAACTAATGCACTGATCGCATTGCACAAATGGAGTCAAAGCAGCACTATGACCTCCCCATACTGGGCTTTATCATATTAAAATGTGACAACAATGCTATGTACATCTCAAAGAACAAATCCATTACTGTTTCCAAACTGAATGTAAAGTTAGCATGGATAGTAGCAGGATTAGAATATGACACTCAACCAGTAGAGAATGACCAAAACTCAGAGCATACTACCTAGGACGTGGCAGGACAACCTACAGCGAAACGTGGAACTACAACAAAGCAGCCATTACCAACTCCACATCTTCACAGCAACTAGTTTTTCATACAACAGCAGTAAGATAAGTCAGATTTAAGTACCCATTTGTCACGGCTGCTTTGCATTTCCAGGGATGAGAGGAGGGGATGGGTCAGCGGCATGTAGGAATGCAGACGTAAACAGCAAAGTGCGCCATGTTTACTCCCTGGGAGGGCAGCAGGCATAGGAGTTGAGTTTTTATTCTTTGACTGTAGTTTGGTGGATAACTCTGTCTTGATCTTTTCGTGAGAAGAGAATTTGTGGTGTGCAAAAGAAGTTGTATGTGTTATTTTCTGTTGTTGATTGGTTGTCAGTTTTATGGGACAAAACGGTAGTTTTCTGTCACTTTTAATCTTTCAATAATATGGTTTACTGATTAGTGTTTAGGGTAACTACAGTGGTGACCCTGGCAAAAGCTACTATTAAAGAAATTTTCCTACTTATGGCGAAGAACAGAGATGATAGAAGTTACTGCTCTTCATATTTAAATGGAGAAAGCAAGTATATCTAAGCCTATAGCAATTGCTGAGAACAGTCTTTCGAATGGGCATTATGCTAACTGTGTCATGCTTCCAATGTTTTGACAAAACCAACATCAGATACAGTTTACTAAGATGAAGTGCATATTCCAGCAACATGATGATACCTCGAAGAAAATTTCTACTGATTATGTTGCATTTGGAAAGAGTAATTATCTAAGAGACACTGACATTCCGGAGCTGCAATCCTACCCAACATTAAAGGAGACACTTATTAAATGATCTGCTTGACACCAGAGCTATCGTTATGCAAAATATATGAGATGATACAAACAGGCAACAGACTGCCTTAGAAGAGTTTTAGCAGTTCTGGAGCTGCTATCAGAACAATAATTACATATGATGTATGGCTATGTAAGTTACCAGTCATTATTCAATCAGAAATAGCAGTGCATCATAATTTTACATTGTGAGAGCTAGTGGAGAAGGCAGATAAAGTAGCTACAGTTTTCTCTGATCGAAGTTAATACAAAGACAAAAATGGATGTCACAAGCACAGAGAAATCAACGAAAAAAGCAGAAACAATTGAATGGCTAAAAGAACAAGTTGTGTGACTAAATGAAAACTTGGTGGAACAGCAATACAAGTACAAGCAGTGTTTCAAGTGTGCAGCAAAAAGTGCATGAAGAGAATGGAAATAAGAGTTCTATGTTCCAGATAACTTTTCACAATGAAGGTGTTTATATATTAGACATTTTGAGGAGGCAGTATGTTGATGTGAAACATCTTGCAGATACTCTAATACTGCATACCGTCATCAGAGGATGCCAATAACCTTTACATATGTAAGAGGTTTCCACACAACATAAAAGTAAGTTACAAAGGTAGTGCAACACTGACAGCAGCGTGGCAGACACTTAAGATTTTAGTTTTAAGATCATATAACAGGACATTATTTTCTTGTGGACTCAAGTAAGGAAGCGAATGTGTACCCCAAGAAACTGTGCACTATGCAAGTTAAACTGCAGATAAATATGCCATTGTTCCAACATATGAACAGTGCACAATGTTGGATTTAGGATTCACATGCAAGGTTACTTGACCATTCATTGTGGGAAGTGTTACTGACCTGAAAGTAGGAGCAGACTTTTTGCTACCTTTTTCAACTAGGCCCAGATTTAATAACTTTGCAGTTAAGCAGCAAGTTGATAGAAAAAGAATCTGTGGAACAGAGTACAGTTGGGAATATGACAGTAAAGGACGACCCATCTGATACATTGTAATGGAAATTTCCTTTCCCATAGTGGCAAAATATGATCAACAAGAAAATATGTCATACAAAAGTGTATCAAAACACTGCCACTCCAAGACAAATGATAGTAACCTGAACAATATAGCTACCGACACAATATTTTCTATTTTCTGACAGCACAGATGTGTTTTGAAGAAAAGCTTCTGGCTAACAATGCGTCAAGGTCCAGTAGCCCCTGGGATTTGCCCCTTTACAGGTCAAAAAAGGTGGAGCTCTCAAACTGTGTGGAAATTTTAGAGCACCAAATACCTGAACGATGCTAGGCCATCATCTTGTCCCAATTGTTACAGTGTACTTTTACCAATTGCAAAAAGGCATATATGTAAATTTCAGTAGTGACAGAAGATATCAAGAAGAGGGTAGTCAATGTGTTTGAACATAATTTCATGCCTTTCCGAGTAAGTAATGCAGTACAAACCTGGCATTTCATAAATAAGGTTCTGTATGGGCTGCATGTCCTGTTTTATTATATTTTTGTGCAACAGAAAGGAACATATAGAAGATGTGTGACAATTTTTTCTTCACTTTCAAAAATTTTCTGTAACTGTTAACCAAGCCAAGTGTAGTTTCAGGATATGCAGTGTCAGCTGTAGGCACAGCACCCTACCAGAAAGCATTACTGCTATACAGAATGTGCCTTTACCTACACCGATGAAAGGTTTACGCAAATATATCGGGATGAAAAATTACTACTGTCAACACATTTCAGCTTCAGCAAGAACCTGATTGCTTATAAGAAAATGTACTACTAGCAACTGAAAGATTATTTTGAATAGGGAGGCTGTGATGTGACAGGATTTCATAGAGTTAATCACCAGTTAGCACAAGTGATGCAACTAGTTCATTCATGGCTTAATGCTCCTCTGGGATTAATGGTGGTTGCTAACATGGATGCTATTGGAGCACATTGCAGCATACAGTTGATGGCACATGGCAACTACTCACTTTTTACTGACAGAAGTCCATATTGCTACCGAAGAATTGGAGCACAATACACAGAGTGTTATTTGCAATATATGAAGTGGTCAGACATTTCCGATCATTGGTAAGAGTAAGAAATTTTACAATTTCCACAACTATAAGCTTTTTCTTTAGTTTCTTCCAGAAGGCTATAGCACTCGGTTCACTAAGAATGTAGACATGCAGAATAACTCACAACGCAGTGCATTTCAGAAAGCAGTCACATTGCTGCTGAGTGCCACACGAAGATGTAAATTACAGACCATACCATGGAATGAGATAGTGATACAACAGTAAGATGATACACAACTACACAACGTGCTGTGAGATGAGTATACAATACTGCAATAAGAAAAATTCTCAATTGCTGACATTCACACAATTTAAATTATTGGTCATGGCCTTTGTCAGAAAAAGAAACACATACATTCACACAATTATTCAGACAACTATACACAAACAACCATCATGTCCAGCCACTTCAGCCCTGGAGTTGTCTGAGTGATTGTATGAATGTATGTGTTTCTTTTTCTGGTGAAGGCCATGGGCAAAAATTTAAATTGCGTGAATGTGATTATCTATTTTCGTGCTCAGTAAGCCTCTTTATGGTGAGTTGTTAATCTATCTTTTCCTATCAGATTTTTGATTGTTAAAAATTCTGAATTTATACATTGCTCTACACGTACCTGGTGTGACACAGTAAATGATATGACAGGCAGCACCCATACATTCAAAGAAAGCTTTGTCTAATAATCTTCTGGGCACTTCATAATCTGACACACCCACAGAGCAAGCTATCAGCCAAGTTTGTTGCAAGTACACATGTAAGGTCCAGAATTAGGAAGTAAAACGTTTGGACTCCTAGCACAATAAATTCAATAGACCTTAGCATCAATAGTCTCCTTCCAATTCCAGCATGTAGGTTCTCGCATACACACTTTGATGTTGTGAAACAGTTGCCATACTCAGACAGAGATGGATATTTCTTACAATAATTATTTATTTTACAAGGCTGCCAGAACGCAGTACAGCAGCAACCTTGCCATGGTCAGCAGTTCAGTATGTAGATGGCACAACTATTATACATACTGATTTTCTATAGGAACTGTGGCACAACATAAATACAGTTGACAAGGATTTGTAAAAGTCAAATAATATCATGACATTAAACATTTCTTTCACTTGTGTAATCTACCTGCATGTCAATAAGTTGACGTTGCAGCTCCTCTGTTGCTGTGTCCACATCAGTGGTGATGGGATACAACAGCAGACTGAACTTGGGAACAGTTTTCTTAAAAGTCCTGAAATCGCCCTTGTGAATTCAGCCTCGAAACTCTGCATATATATATGATCCTTAATCTTACCAGAAAAACTTTCTGGCACTTCCTCGTTTCCTATTAAAAGAAAAATCATAAAAACTTCCTTCATTTCCTTGTCTTGCAAACAGACCTAGTTTTGCAAACATAGGCTTCCGCGGCAGTTGTCACTATCAATAAAATTCTTCCGGGTATGACACCGCGTCGTCATTTTATAAACTCTACCGACGTTTCGGCCACTGTTGCAGGCAGCCTTCATCAGGGTCTGTGTCTGACACAGACTCTGATGAAGGCCGCCTGCAACAGTGGCCGAAACTTTGGTACAGTTTATAAAATGACAACGCAGTGTCATACCCGGAAGAATTTTATTGATAGACCTAGTTTTGATTTGAATGCTTTTACATGTATCCATGTTTCATATGCAAACAATCCCTTTCCGTGCAGTGCCACATTCAGCTCATTCAGTTTTTTTAAATATATCAGTTGCAAACATCATCTAATATTCCCACGCCTCATAGAGCACTTTTGTAATAAAATGGTGAGATATCTCCTTTCAGTCCAGAAATAAGACAATTTCATCCTGCAATGCCCAAACACTATTTACTGCTTTGCCCAGGCTCAACTACGTCACACTGTTATGATAAATTATGTCATAATACTCTTAGTACCCCATAACCACAAGAAGAGATTTTGACTGTTGGTGATAGTGTCCATGCTCTGACTGTGTTCAGAACACAAACAGGATCTACCACATGCTGTAAGTCCAGTGCAGATTTACATAGGCTCTCCTGATATAAAATGCAATGAAAAGTAAAGATTTCACTAACTGCCATGTGCTAGAAATTAGCTTTTTTTTTAAGTTTGAAGATACCTGCAATTTTGCCACTGCCAGCTCCGACACCATCCCTTGTATGCTTAACATTTTGTTCCAGGACACCGCCTTGTTTCTACACAATTCACAGCACATTCAAACAAATCCTGACCAGTGGTTCTATCTTTAATTGGAATTACTCCAAGTAGTTCCTCTGTTATGTCAGAATGTTCACTAATTGCACAGATAGGGATGAGTACTTGTGCAGTGTCTTCGTTATGTATTGCTTCTTCAACCTTTTCACACACACCGCAGCTTTTGTGTTCTTCATCAGTTAGTTTGAAACTAAATCCGCTGTGTTTTGTTATGTTACATCATTTCAGATTGTACTACAATTTGGTTATCGTTTTGCGACACAGTAAAACTGCTGTTTCATTCCCTGTATCAACAACGAGGCAACTGTTTGTCAAGTCTTCATTAAACATGTGACACTTATCACTGACTTTACGTTCCTTCGGAGAGTTCATGATTGTGCCCAAAATAGTAAAATTTTTATACTTACTGCCACACAGACAAAACAGAAATAATCATGAGGTCAACCACTGTGCACCGTATTATAATACATGAAGGAAAGGTGGAGTGTACCCATCAGCCACCACACTGAGCCTAAACAAAGTTTGCACGAATATTAGGATATGTCAGAAACCTTGTTTCTTGTAAGATTTTTGGCACTGTCTTGGTGGGCCGTGCAAAATCCTTTAGCAGGCCACATGTGGCCTGTGGGCTGCTATTTGCCCACTCCTGCCCTATAGAAATTGTTACCTCACTGTAAGGAAAGTTCTTGTTGTTGTGGTCTTCAGTCCACGGATTGGTTTGATGCAGCTGTCCATGCTTGCTGTCCTGTGCAAGCCTCTTCATATAAGAAAACGAACAGCAACCTAAATCCTTTTGAATCTGCTTACTGTATTCATCCCTCAGTCTCCCTCTGCTATTTTTACCTCACACACTTCCTTCTAATGCTAAGTTGACAATTCCTTTGTCTCTCAGAATGTGTCCCACCAAACAATCACTTCTCTTGGCTCTAACTTGATCTGGTGTTAGAAGGATTAGCCGGTGAAATTTTTCACCGTTTCCAGGGTATGCCCAACTGTGTCCTTCAGCTTATCAGTTCACAGTCTACTAGGAGGCTACAGTCTACTAGATGGCTTTGAAAGAAAATTAATAACTGGAGCAGCTTTCATAGATCTTACTGCTGCGTATGACACAGTAAACCACAGAAAGTTATTGTGCAAATTGTATTATCTCACAGGGGACTGTAAACTGACAATGGTTATTGGTAGCCTTCTGCAAGATTTTATGCATCTCTAAATGGCAAGAACAGCAGATGGCGACTGCAGAAGAATGGCTTACCACAAGGAAGTGTACTTTCTCGGATCTTGTATAACGTGTACACTAATGACCAACCTATCCCTCAAGATACACGATTGTTTGTATATGCTGATGACACAGCTGTGGCTGTCCAGGGATCCAGTTTTGATGAAGTATCCCAAAAACTATCCAGAGGGCTTGAAGAACTTGCTCAATACTATGATGCCAATCACCTAAAGCCAAATCCTTGTAAAACACAAGTATGTGCTTTCCATCTACGCAATAGAGATGCTGGTGTTGATCTTGACGTTACATGGCAGGGTAAGAAGCTAGAGCACTGTCAAACACCTAAATACCTTGGGGCTACACTTGACAGAACGCTCTCCTTCAAACAACATTGCCGAAATGCGAAGGCCAAAGTTTGCTCCAGAAATAACATCATCCGCAGGCTGACAAACTATGAATGGGGAGCTCAACCATCAGTACTGAGAACATCAGCACTTGCTCTATGTGTCTCAGCAGCAGAATATGCAGCAACAGTATGGGATGCATCCGCCCACACTAAACAGGTTGATGTAAGTGTCAACGAGACTATGCGCATTGTTACGGGCTGTCTCAGACCCACACCAACAGGTAATATGTACCTCCTTTCTGGAATTGCCCCACCCAGGATAAGAAGGCAGGTGGCAGCAGACGCTGAGAGAACAAAGAAAGAGAATGATTACCGACACACATTGAATGGGCACGTCACTCAGGCTCAGAGGCTCAAATCTAGAAACAGCTTCATCGCAAGAACTAAGATCCTCGACGGTTCGCAGGAAGATAACGGAGTCTGTAAATGGAAGAATGAAAAAACCGGACTGCCAATAACGCCAAAAGAGGAAATGGCACCTGGAAACAAGCTTCCCTATACAGTTTGGAGAACACTAAACAGGATGAGGGCTGGTGTACCCAGATGTAAAACCAATCTGCGCAGGTGGGGCCTGCTGACTAATGACGACGATGCTCTTTGTGAATGCAGAAAGGTTCAGGATGAGGCACATCTGCTTACATGCCGACTATTGCTGGAGCCATGTAGTTTCAATGACCTTCTACAAGCCAATAACAAAGCCGTGGCGGTGGCTAACTATTGGAAAAACAAAACTTGATCTGGACACGGAAATGAATGAATGAATCACTTCTCTTTGTCAGGATGTGCCAGAAACACCTTTTCTCTCCAATTCTATTCAGCACCTCCTCATTAGGTATGTGATTTATCCATCTAATCTTCATCATTCGTCTGTAGCACTACATTTCAAAAGCTTCTATCATCTTTTTGTCTGAACTCCTTGTTGTCCATGTTTCACTCTTACACCATGCTACACTCTAGACAAACACTTTCAGAAACGACTTCCTAACATTTAAACTAATATTGGATGTCAACAAATTTTGCTTCTTGAGAAACACTTTTCTTCCCTTAGCCATTCTGGATTTTATATCTGCTTTACTCCGACCATCAGAAGTAAAGAATGTGTGCACCAAATTTGGTTGAAATCAGTCCAGTGGTTTAGGAAGTTAAGCGCAACACTGTTGCATGAGGCAGCAGTTTTTCATGCATTTCATTGTTTATGACGTCGTTTCTCCTGAACTGTTTGCTGTACCTGATCCTTACTCCCACAGTAACCTTTTTATTGGTTTGAATGTCAAGTGTGTAAAATTTCATCATGATTTGAACAAAATTATAGATTTTTATTCTATGCAAAGATACAGACACACTACTTTACAAAGATTTGTTGCACTAATAACATGTAAAATGTTTGAAGGTGAAGAAATAAATGAATACCTTATTCACTATGGGCAAAAATCAGGACTTCTTACTCAATACAAGTTTCCTACAGCAGATTGCTTAACAAAATATGTTTGCTGTGATCAATGACACATGCGAATAATTAAACTGATATATGTGTGTTGAGTGGTGAGTACAAACAATAAAGTACTGATCTCATTAGCACATCAAGGCAGTTAAACTTAGAATTTCCATTGTCATAGTTCCATCATAGTGGTGTGTTTATCATCATCCCCTACCAGCTTCTGTGTTTATTGGCCATATGTATTTATAGACATTTACAAACAATCAACTACATTATCTGCTTTTTCTTAACTGCACTTGTAGCTTTATTATACTTACCAGTCAAAACCATAGAGAGTTCACAAGAGTAGTTAGAATTGTACAGCCATCCACTATGATTCAGATCCCATGCATGGTAACGTCCAGGAAAACCCACAACACGATCCCTTTGTTCTCTCCACACTCTTGAGGCATGTAATAAAACACTTACATTAGTTAAATACCGTTATCACAGTTGGGGAAAAAAATCACACACACACACACACACACACACACACACACACACACACACACACACACACACACACACACACCTGTGTACGAAGTACAGTAAAATCTCGTTTTTAAATTCTCGCTTTTTAAGTTTTCCCGCCATTTACACCATTTTTTGTCGGTCCCATCAAATTTCCTATGTTTACAATGTTAATTCACCCTTGTTTTTGCATTAACATATTTACGCTTTTCCCGCGTTTTACACTTTTTGAAAGCATGTTCATGAAGAAAAATGACGTAATGTACATACATTGACACTAGCATGGCTTTCCCCTTAAAGTATAGCGCTTAAAAATTATTCGCATTCGAGTTTCTTGACACTTTGTGTTTATTCAAACGTATATTTCGCGTTTCGTTGTTGACTTAAAGACGCGCCGATTTGTGGCAATGTAGTTCTTCTTTTCACCAGCTTCTTTGGCAGAGCGCCTGGCATGTACTCAGACAAACAGAACGGTTTGTTAACGAGAGAATAACGCTGATTTGTGGCGGTGTAGTTCGTCTTTCCGCTAGCTTCTTTGCCAGAGCGGCTGGCCAGTACTCAAACAATCAGAACCAGTTGCTTTGTTGAAGTGAGAATAAATAGTTGCGTTGTTTTTGTGATACATGTTTCTGGTTAATAAAGAACTTTATCTGTCATAGTTGGGTATCATAATACCCACAACCTCAAAAAAGCGATAATAATGAGAGATGCCGATACCATGCAAACGTCACAAAAATACTTATGCATATGTTTGTACTCGAGAACGCGAATAAATTCTCGAATATTGTCGTGTGAAACATCGAAAAATACAAAACTAACGGAACTGTAGGAGTTTTACTATGTAAATAATTAATTCCGGTAAAAGGCAGTAATTTTGAAGATGTGTTACATAGCCTGGTAGCGGCGTCCAAACGATATCTATCGAAGCGGTTCAGGTAATTTTGAAGATGTGTTATAGCCCAGCAGTGGCGTCCTCGATTATAATGAATGAAATTACGTAAAAAATTTCTACTTCCCATAAAATTACCAGTTTGCCTGGCGCTTAAAATAGCGGCATCTTCGATTATAATGACTGAAATTACGTCAAAAATTTCTACTTCCCATAAAATTACCAGTTTGCCTGGTGCTCAAAATAGCGGCATCCTCGATTATAATGACTGAAATTACGTCAAAAATTTCCACTTCCCATAAAATTACCAGTTCTGCTTGGCACTTAAAATAGCGGCGTCCTCGATTATAATGAATAGAACTTTTTGACGTAATTTCACTTCCCATAAAATTACCCGTTTTTCCTGGCGCTTAAAATAGTAAAAATTTGGATAACCTTTATTGTATAATCAACTCCCTGGCGAGTATTTAGATGTCTATTATGTACATATATCACACATAAACTACGAAAATGCAAGGCTGATCCAGTAAGTATATTTTACCATTTAAAACATTATTTCCTGCATTTTACACCATTTCACTGAAGTCCCCTGAAAAGCGTAAAAACGAGGTTCTACTGTATATACAATAAATATTTCACTCTAAGGTGTGTGCTTATTCCGAGTTCAGTTTGACAGGAGATAACAAGTAGAAAAGTTGTGTTTTTGTCTCCACTTGGTGCCCTCCCCCCCTCCAACACAAATACAACATCAATAATGATGTTTGGAAAATGTAAAAATATTATGAGGATAGTTTGTAATTTGCCACTAAGATGTTTGTCAAGCCAAGTCAGGTGCATAAAAAGACACTCATACACACTGATACGTAACAAATACCTATACACATTACCCACCTACTTTCGATATATATTAGAGTACTCTGCACACATTTTATTCCAAATTTATGAATGAAAAACTTGGGTGCGCAGATTACTCGAATTTAGATTGGTATTACTCGATTTGCAACAATAAAACACTAGGCAGGTATTTCTCCACTTTAAAAAACAGATCCCTTTAACCCGGTATTACACAATAATATTTTTGATCAAATCTTTGACAAAGAAATATTATCAAATATTCGTAATATTTCTCAGAGATCTGCATCATGGTGTTAAAAGGGGTATTATGGTCATTGTATTTCAAGATTGTGGACAACAACAACAAAAACTTTTTATTGTGCACTGCCTTAGCCATTATCCAAACTGTATATACCGTAATTTACTTGGCAATGACACAACGTATCAGTAATTTCACTGTAAAGATTCTCCTCACGTCACAAACCAAACAACAGTGGAGTAGCATCTCTTTCCGCCAGTTTCTTTGGCAGTGCGGCTGGTGCGTACGAACAGTTGCATTGTTGATGTAAGAATGACTAGTTGCGTTTGCTTGTGATATCATCTTTCCGAGTTATTAAGTACTTTATCTACACAAGTTGGGAATTATTCGGTTCAGTACCATCATATCACCCACACTCGTATCGGCACTACAGGGTCACAGTGATTTCTTGCTACTGGGTTAAACATTAATTAAGGTGTGGCATTGCAGGTATGTTCACACACACGCACACATCAATTAGCAACAGTGATGATAGAGCCTAGAGCGGTTACATTTTTTATTGCAGCGAACAGAAGACAAGCAACTTTTATAATCAAATATATGCAGGGGCACTACATTTGATAATATTTCTTTGATGAAAGATACCTGTATGTCAAAGTTCACTATTAAACTATCAAATATCTTTGATGTAAATACATGACATATCGACTTTGACAAAGATATAAGACCATTTAATACCAGTCACAGTTCCATTTATTTATTAACTGTTCAGAGTCTATAAGCGTTCATTTCAGTGTGTGTTACTGTGAGTATGTTTTCACAGTAATACATTACGAATGAAATATTTTCCAATTTGTATGACAATATTTAGTAGGTAAAATATGAGGATTTTATGGGCTTGGTATGAGATTTGCACCGTCTGGATATGACAACCCCGTGTGCCTACCCACCCTCACCCTCTCTCTCTCTCTCTCTCTCTCTCTCTCTCTCTCTCTCTCTCTCTCTCTCAGTGTGGTGTGTCCTTTTTTCTGCTCATCAAAATTTGGGGGTGCAGATTATTTGAGTATATATGGTAATTCCAAATGTGAATGAAACATGTAATTCATAAGCTACAATGATACCAAATGTAAAAAATGAGAACACAAAACTCAGGTTAACCATGTCCTAGTAAGACATCATAACATCAAAGATGTGTTAGACACAAAAGTTGTTCCGTATGAAACAGTTGGAATGCAACACCAATCAGTCATCTGTAAGCTTCGAATGAACCTGCCAAGATTTGGGTACTCTGTCAGAAATGGACAATCTTAGATCAAATGACGGTGCTTCAAGAAGGAGGTGGTTGAGGTTCTGCCAGGCACTATAACACCTCCAATTACCACAGCTGAAGACTGCTGAAGTAAACTAAAGATCTCCGCTCATGAAGCTGCATGCTCTATCCTCAGAAAAATGAAACTAGGACAGTGAAGGATCAACAAGATATGTACTTTGAAATGAATGTTAAAAATGCCACAAGCAACAAGAAAAAATTACCGTATATACTCGAGTAACCCGTGCACATTTTTTTCTGAATTTATGAACGAAAAACCGGGTTGCGCAGATTACTCAAATTGAGGTTGGTATTACTCCACCTGCATCAACAAAACACACCAGGCTTTGCTTTTAAAAAACATCCCTTTAGGCCGGTATTACACGATAATATTTTCAATCAAATCTTTGACACAGAAATATTATCAAATATTCGTAATATTTCTTAGACATAAATCTTCATCATGTTGTTAAAAAGGGGTATTATTGTCATCATATTTCAAGATGGCAGATAACAACAACTTTTTATTGTGCACTGCCTTAGCCGCTCACAAACATAGCAGAGTAGTGTATCTTTCCAGCAGCTTCTTTGCCAGCACGGCTGGCGCGTACAAACAGTTGCATAGTTGATGTTAATGAGTAGTTTATGGAATCATCTTTCTGAGTAATAAAGTACGTTATCTATGTAAGTTAGGCATTATTACCCACACCGGTATCGGGACGTGACAACGACTATATCTGGAGAAGACAGGGTTACAGCGATTTCTTGCTACTGTGTTTAAATGCTAATTACGGCGCGGCGTTGCAGTTATGTTCAAACCTTACCTCCTTGGTTCAAACACATGCACACGTCGATTAGCAACAGTGATGCTAGCACTCAGAGCGGATACATTTGCAGCGGAGAGAAAACACGCAACTTTAATAATCAAATATATGGTGAGGCGCTACAATTGATGACATTTCTTTGATGAAAAATACATGTATGTCGAAGCTCCTTATTACGCTATCAAATATCTTTGATGTAAATACATGGCATATAAACTTTAACAAAGATATATGACCGTGTAATACCCAAGGAGATTGTAATAGCAGTCTCAGCTCCATTTATTTAACGGTTCATTTTCTTATACCATCACCCAATACAAAATTATCTGTGTGTAAACTTGCAAGCTCAGCCAGGTGGTGGGAAGAACTGCTACAATTCCACTGGAGAATATAAGTTGTAACCTGTCAAAAGGCTATGATACGATTGATAAGTGGATTATTCCACTGGATCACCTGCTGCCAAGCGATCAGAGCCAATAGAGTCTAGGACTATTGCTTCTAGGAGTCCAGTGGGGGCCAGATCCTTGGCAGATGTGAGGATCTCCACCTCATTTTCAGAAGCAAAAGAAGTAGGGGAAGCTATGGCATTAGAGCCACCAAAGGTTCTTACTTCTGTTTCTTTTTCTTGTCCTCTTGAGGACTCTTCAGGTTCACATACTGGGAGAGCTTCACTGAAGTGGCTTCAGAGGCTAATGAATAGCAGCCCTCTGACCAGCAGCTTGTGGATTCTTCAACCACCATCTGTGATTCTCCATAGTACTTGCTGGAGCCGCAGAAGGAAGTTTCCCAAAGAACCCCTTCCTGGCAAGAGGAATTGGAGGAAGCTGTCGTTTCTCTGACTGCGAGAGTGGGGAATTGTGTCCTTAATTATTGGGGATGGGGGCGGGGGTTGAGGGGGGGGGGAGAACTGCTTCCACAGGATGTGTTGGGGGAGCAATGGATGCAGAAAGGCCCCCGCCCATCAAGGGGACAGCGGAAGATAGACAGCCCATAGGGCCCACAGATAAACGTTGTATTTGTGATTAATGATGAAAATTCTCCTCAGAGATGATAAATATTGTTAAAAACGAGATAGAATGGCTGGCCAGTACTTACCATTGTGCTGTACTGCCGATAGTAACACAAAAGTAGACTCAGAAAAAAGGGGACAAAAAGGACAAGCTTTCGGAACACAGTTCCTTCATCAGGTGGGAGAGAAGGGAAGAAGAAAGGATGGGAACAGAAGGGAAAGGTAGTTCGAAAAAAGGGGACAAAAAGGACAAGCTTTCGGAACACAGTTCCTTCGTCAGGTGGGAGAGAAGGGAAGAAGAAAGGATGGGAACAGAAGGGAAAGGTAGTTCGTGAACTACCTTTCCCTTCTGTTCCCATCCTCTCTTCTTTCCTTCTCTCCCACCTGACGAAGGAACTGTGTTCCGAAAGCTTGTCCCTTGTCCTTTTTGTCCCTTTTTTTCTGATTCTACTTTTGTGTTACTATCGGCAGTACAGCACAATGGTAAGTACTGGCCAGCCATTCTATCTCGTTTTTAACGTTGTATTTGTGATGCAGCTGTCACTAAAGAGCTTGGTAATGATGTGACAGCAGCAAATGATGTTACCAAAGAAGCTCTTCTTTACCTCAGTGTATGTCAACCTGTCCAGAGTCTTGATCTCCATTATTTTACAGTCCTTATGCAAAATTGAACAGTTTGTTGAGCAAGGTTGAGAGTACTGCCCAGAGTTCACACAGACGGCATGAGGGGTACAAGGACATCCGGAAGTGATGAGCAACCACATTTTCTGCATGAGGGGCTGAAAGGACATCAGTAGGACATATTTTCAAATTCCCAGCACTTAAAACACCACATAGGTGGAGGGACATTTGGTTTGACATCATATGAGTGTATCATTACCTTGACCTTCTCAGGAAGTGTATTGCCTTAGGAGGTCAGGATGAAAGCACTGGGGGCATCTTGTGAAGTACAGATAGTGTTGAGGAACAGTGGACAAAGTTCAAAACCATCATACCATATGCATTAGATGAGTATGTACCAAGCAAGATTGTAAGAGATGGAAAGGAGCCACTGTGGTACAACAACCGAGTTAGGACACTGCTACGGAAACAAAGAGAACTTCACTGCAAACATAAACATAGCCAAAGCCTTGTAGACAAACAAAAATTACACAAAGCGAAATGTAGCATAAGGAGGGCTATGCTAGAGGCATTCAACAAATTTGAAAGTAAAGTTCTATTTACTGACTTTGCTGAAAATCCTAAGAAATGTTGGTCTTTTATCAAAGCGGTAGGTGGATCAAGACAAAATGTCCAGACACTCTGTGATGAAAATAGTACTGAAATAGAGGATGACACACTAAAAGCTGAAATACTAAATGTCTTTTTCCAAAGCTGTTTCACAGAGGAAGACTTCACTGTAGTTCCTTTTCTAGATTGTTGCACAGATTACAAAATGGCAGATACCAAAATAAATGACAGAGGGACAGAAAACAATAAAAATTGCTCCAAAGAGGAAAGGCCGTAGGACCTGATGGGATACCAGTTCGATTTTACGCAGAGTATGCGAAGGAACTTGCGCCCCCCCCCCCCCCCTCCCTTCTTGCAGTGATGTACCATAGGTCTCTAGAAGAGCTTAGCGTTCCAAAAGAACGTTGAACAGATGTGCATAACTATAGCCTTATATCTCTAACATCAGTCAGTTGTACAATTTTGGAACACGTATTATGTTAGAGTATAATGACTTTTCTGGAGTCTAGAAATACGCTCTGAAGGAATCGGCATGGGTTTTGAAAAAGGTGATCGAGTGAAACCCAGCTTGCACTATTTGTCCACGAGACTCAGAGGGCCACAGAGACAGGTCTCAGGTAGATGCTGTTTCTTGACTTCTGCAAGGCATTTGATACAGTTCCCACAGTTGTTTAAAGAACAAAGTGAGAGCATATGGAATATCATACCAATTGCGTGATTGGATTGAAGAGCTCCTAGATAACAGAACATTGCATGTCATTCTCAATAGAGATAAGTCTTCTGAAGCAAGAGTGATGTCAGGTGTGCCACAGGGGAGTGTCATGGGACCGTTGCTATTCACAATATATATACACTAGTTGACCCGAGCGAATAATTCGCAATCTATCCTGATCAGTTACAGATAGGTAAGATAGTAATGGATAAAAGTCAGATGCAAGTACATATGTATAAAAAATAATATACTTTGAATGGTAATAACAAATATTAGTCTCATTGTAATAAAATTTATATAATTAAATACAATATGATTAATTGTGAAAGATATAAAAAATAAGACACTGACTATTTCATGTTCATTTTACATTTCAAAAACTTGTTAATTTTACAAAACTACTTTGAAAACTATGTTAGTAGTTATAATGTGATCATTGCTTTGTTTGTCTTTATCACGAACATAAATATCACTGAATGAGTGAACTCATGAATAAACCATGTATAATTGTCCATGTGCTTTATTTATGGCCATAGTGAAGGCTACTTTTATTGGGTATTGTATTCTTATCATTTAGAAAGGCATGGTTGGATCAGAAGGTGTGAGGTCTTCAGCTTACATAAAGAATCTAAACAACTGCAATAGCTGTCGTTCATGTTAGTTCAACAGATTGTCGATAGACGGCACCTTCTACATTGCTTTTATATTGGCCGCGCAAACTAAGTTGATAATCAGCATGGTGGCTGATAGGAGTAACCGTAAATACATCTCCCATTTACGATTGTTTGCCGGGTATCAAATGTTCAAATGTTTGTATAGCTTATGGGACTTAACTACGGTGTCATCAGTCCCTAAACTTACAAACTACTTATGAACTAACTAAGACTAAGGACGGCACAAATATCCATGCCCGGGGGGGGGGGGGGGGGGGGGAGGGGGATTCGAACCCCCAACTGTAGTGGCTGTAGACCGTGACTGGAGCGCCTCAGTCCCCTCGGCCACCGCGCCCGGCTGCTGGGTATCAACTTAGATTGTACTAACAGTACAAATTTAATTTTTTGTTTTGTTTGTTAAATCAATAAATTTAAACTAAGTGTAATTTTTGTCTTTAGTGGAGAACAAAACCTTGAAAATGATACCTTAATCGTTAATTCTGGATAAGTAATACCAGAGATATTGTGTGCCCACAAAAAAACACTAATGAGAAATAATTTATATGATGACCTAGTGGAGAACATCAGAAGTTCACTGAGGCTTTTTGCGGATGATGCCGTAGTATATCGAGAGGTTTTAACAATGGAAAATTATATTGAAATGCAGGAGGATCTGCACCGAATTTATGCCTGGTGCAGGGAATGGCAATTTAATCTCTATGTAGACAAGAGTAATGTGCTGCGAATACACAGAAGACAGATCCTTTGTCATTTAGCTACACTACAGCAGGTCAGCAACTGGAAGCAGTTAATTCCATAAATTATCCTGGAGTGTGCATTAGGAGTGATTTAAAATGGAACGACCATATCAAATTAATCGTCAGTGAAGCAGATGCCAGACTGAGATTCATTGGAAGAATCCTAAGGAATTGCAGTCCGAAAACAAAGGCAGTAGGTTACAGTACACTCCACTGCTTGAATACTGCTCCCCAGTGTGGGATCCGTACCAGGTGAGTTTGATAGAGGAGGTGGAAAGGATCCAGTGGAGTGCAGCATGCTTCGTTACAGGATCATTTAGTAATCATGAAAGCATTAAGGAGATGATCGATAAACTCAGTTGGAGACTCTGCAAAGGAGACGCTCTGTAGCTCGGTGTGGGCTTTTGTCAAATTTTTGAGAACATACCTCTACAGAGAGGAGTCAAGCAGTACATTGCTCCCCCCTACATATATCTCGCGAAGAGATCACGAGGATAAAATATGAGAGATTAGAGCCTACACAAAGGCATACCCACAATCTTTCATTCCGCGAACAATACGTGACTGGAATAGGAGGGAGAACCAATAGTGATACTCAAGGTACTCTCCGTCAAATATCAGGTGGCTTGCGGAGTATGGATGTAGATGTAGATCAGAAAAACAGCATATGTACATTCACACAAACACTCATCCACAACTAATGGAAATATGACCCCACATCCTGCTGGCCATAACAGCTGGAGATGGCAGTAATGTTTGCGCAAGTTGTGTCTGAGTGACTGCGTGACTGGAAACTATTCTCTTTTTCTGAGGAAGACTGACCAAAAATTTAAGCTGTATTAATGTGATTATCTTTTACTTGTGCTTATCTGAGGTTCAGTGATTGGCTATACATAATTACATTCAATCCTGGAGATCCCATCAATTTTTGAAGAGATACACTGTAAATGTTCTTAAACTAACAATCTCAATATATGTCTTCTTGCACATCCAAAATTGTGAATATGATGAAAGTAACATGCAACTGATCATACTAATCTGATCACAGTTTAATCTCTAACTTTAATGAGTGACATACTCCCTATTACTACTACCATAATTTATAGGTCTAGGAATGAGATATCTAGTATGCAACTTATATTAATATAATAAAATAATGTAGATTTAGGAAAAAGAAATTTATTACCACAGGACTAGCAAAAAGTATTTACAACAAGAAATTTGGATCTAAACTTGTTCCAAAGCTTTAAAAACAATCAGAGATACAAATAATAAAACTGTTAAAATACAAATAATAAACATCTACACCAGAGAAAAATCATGTCACCCAGAACTTGTGTATGAGCATTTAACAACTTTAATTTTGTGTGTAAAAATACATTCACAGAGATGCAAAGGGACTCACCGAAAGCCAAACATAATTTCGTCATGTCGTAGATGAGCATCATCATCAACAGACAGTACAGCCTCTGTTTCTATTGCATCATATGGCAAAAACCGGTTGTTCAAACTGTTACGACTTGCTTTCACTACCTACAAAATTACAACACTGAGTTATAAAACAAATAACAAACACATATTCTTTTGCTTTAAATGCAATATAGAAAAGGAGGTAGTAGGTTTTAATGTCTTATTAAGGGGCCATTAAAGTCAGAGCCCACTACAGATTGCAGAAAAGAAGGGAAGGACACCCACCAAGCACTTCCAAATAAAGTGTCCTAGCATTTGTCTTATGTGATTTAGGGAAACTATGGAAAACCCACATCTGCGTGAGGAGACAAGAGATCAGAGCCACTGTCATCCCAAATATGTGTGTGAAAAATAAATAAAAATAAAGTTGGAATTATAGAAAGTTGTATAAATTGAGCAATTGGCTAGAAGGAAAGAGAGTGGAAGTATGGTAATAAAATAAACATAATCCTGAAAATGAGCAACTCAACAAACAATTACAAAAGCTAAATTTAGGAGCTGTGATGTGAAACAAAAGAACAAATTAATGAAAAGCCCAGTCAGGTTCAACAAGACCATCTGAGATCAGAACAGCATTGCTTGTATCGTCCATTTATTATCAGACAGACATAACAACACAGTATTTTGAGATAATTTGATTTAAAGATTTTGTCCTATAAACTGAATACTTTTTAATAGTTTTCTGTGAGCCTTTTTTAGGGCAAATAAAAAGTTTATGTCCGTCATTGCTGCCTTCTACTAGATGTTACACATAGTCTTAAGTCACTCAGTGACATTATTGAAATATGTCTGTTGGATCCTACATGTGTGTTATTATTTTTGTTATTGAGGGTATCCAGCTGGGTAACACTGTTGAAATATCAAAATGTTTCAGTGAATGTCCATCACCACCATCATAATCTGGCAAAGTGTTGAGATACTATGAACTATTCCTACTTACAGTGAAACTTCAATTTTATGTTTTGCACCATAAATTCATAGCCCATCTGAAAAACTCATAACAACAATTTAAATAGTCTTCAAATTTACAATTCTTCATTGTAAGGTTTACCTCGATTCAACATTCTTACTCGACGTCTTGCTTGAACTTCAGCTTTCTTTCCATCTGACGTTTGATGTGACAGATTTATAAGTAATACCAAAGACAGACAGTTTGCACCATCTTTGCTGAGTGGGTTAAGGTGTGTGTGAAGATCTATCACAAACGGTACTGATATGCTCTGTAGTATTTGTGTAGTATGACAAACATGTAACAGCAGAATAGAAAATTAGCAGATGCAGTTCTCAAGTCTGCCCCGCCAATCGCACCCGCTATGCTGCTATGACTTACGCTGCAGCCACCAAACGGCAGCCCATGAACCGACCAACACGGTCACAACCACCTCCCCCGGCAACTATGACCCCCGCAGAAGAACAGATGTCTGGAGGACAGAAGACAACACACCACTGTGTTTCCACTGTAGGCGCCCTGGACATGTCGTACGCTACTGCAGAGAGAGAGAGAGAGAGAGAGAGAGAGAGAGAGAGAGAGAGAGAAGGCGAGTATTCGACGATTATTTTGCCGCAAGACATCAGCCATCAGAGCAGTTCTGTCCCAGGCAATCACCTGCTGATGAGTTCAGTTGACGTAGGGGAAGAAGCCCATCGCCGTACCCTGGATGAGGTCGCTCCCCGACGCGCCGCTGCTGTTCATCATCACCGTACAGAGGTACCAGTCATTCCCCTAGCCGGCATGCCCAGAAAAACGAAGTGAGGCGACCATCTACGGAGGTGAGGCCGTCGCAGATGAAAATCCTCCATGGACGACACTTGCTAAGGTGTAGGGAAATCTCATTGACGTCATAATCGATGGCCAACCTGTCCAAGCACTGGTTGAATCAGGAGCTTCTTTCTCTGTATTGTCGGATAATTACCGCCGCACACTAAAGAAGACAATGTTCTGTGATACAGGGGCAACAGTGCTGTAGGTCGCAAACGGAAAGTACGTCCAGCCAGCAGGAACTTGTGTCACAAGAATAACCATCAACAACAGAACCCAGCCATATGAATTTGTTGTTTTAACAGAATGTAATCATAATGTCATCCTCGGATAGGACTTCCTTCAGGCATCCCACGCTATCATTGACTGTGGAAGATCTGAGCTGCAAATTGAGGAAGTCGTTCCGACGGGTACACATAATACAGAATTTTCTGGGAAGTTATTTGCCATTGACAATGTGATGATCCCGCTATTGACAATAAGAAGAGTTCCAGTCACAAACACAGATGAGCGATTAAACTGTGAAGTGCTTGTCGATAGTAAAAAGTTTATTAGGCTTACAAAATAAATTTACATACCAGCAGCTATCATTAGCATTACCCGTGATCGAGGGCAGATTTGGGTCACTAATTGTCATGAGCAGTGACAACTTAATCCCAAGAAAATGTGTTTCGGGCCAGCTGAACCAATCCAGGACATTGAGCTCAATGTCATCATCGAAGACACATGCTCTGCTGTTAGTACAGACAACACGCTGGAGGAAAACCGTGGAACTGCCAATAGGGCCTGAACTGACCAAAGAACAATGCCAGCAGGTTTTAGCTATACCATGCTAATTTTCTGGTGCATTCACACCCCAGCAGGAGAAACATCAGATGAAACGGCACATGATAAAGCACCTTATCAATACTGGGGATCATCCACCAATTAGCCAGCGTTAATATAGAGTGTCGCCAGCTGAAAGACGGATAATTTGGAAAGAAGTGGAGAAGGTGTTGTACGATGACATTGTTCAACCTTCGGAGAGTCCTTGATCGTCTCTGGTGGTCCTCATAAAGGAGGAGGATGGCACGTGGTGATTCAGTGTCGACTATCAGCGGCTGAACAAAATTACAAAGAAAGATTTCTACCCATTGCCGCACACTGATGACACCTTAGACTGCTTGAAAGGAGCTACATACTTCTCAACTATGGACATGCAGACAAGTTACTGGCAAATCGAGGTTGACGAAGCTGACAGGGAGAAGACGGCTTTTATTACACCTGACAGCCTGTATGAATTCAAAGTAATACCGTTTGGATTATGTAATTCTCTGACCACATTCGAACGCATGATGGACAACTCGCTTGGACACCTAACATGAACAACGTGACTTTGCTATTTAGATGACATTGTCGTTTTCTCGAAAACATTTGAAGAACACCTGAGTCGGACTGCAGAACTCTGGCTCAATCCAAAGAAGTGCCTCTTCATCACCAAAGGGATAAAAATCCTCAGGCACCTAGTCAACAGAGATGGTGTCCGTACTGATCCAGATAAAGTAAGACAGTCACAGAATTTCAAACTCCTCAGGACATTCGTGACATGAGAAGTTTTTTCAGGCTGTGCTCATACTACCGACATTTCATAAAAGGATTTTCTAACAAGGCACATCCATTGCAAGAATTTCTGCAGGGAGACGCCACGTTTTACTGGAACGAGACAAGAGAAAGCGCTTTCCGGACTCTTAAGGAGGCTCTTAACTTCCACACCAATTCTAGCCTTGCACGACAAGAATGCGGAAACTGAACTTCACACAGACCCAAGTGGTTATGGGATTGGTGCAGTACGTGTACAAGTTCAGGAAGGTGCTGAAAAGTGATAGCCTACGCATCAAGAGTTCTCTCAAAGTCCGAAATAAGATACTCTACAACTGAAAAAGAATGTCAGTTATCTGGGCTATTAACAGGTTCCGGCCGTATTTATTCGGCAAACCATTCACTGTTGTGACAGACCATCATTCTTTGTGTTGGCTGACTAGCTTGAAGGACATCAGGTCGACTAGCCAGATGGGCACTAAGACTCCGAGAGTACGACGTTACAGTGGTATTCAAGAATGGGCGCAAACACAAGGATGCAGACTGCCTTTCGAGGAATCCATTAGTGCAGCATGAATGAGATTTCAGCCCTCACTGAATTAGGTGATGTTACAACTGAACAGTGGAAAGATCCAGCACTATTAAAAAACAGAGGTCTTGGAGAAAGCAGAAGCAACGAATGGAGAGTTCCGACTTATAAACAGGACATTGTATAAGAGCAACTACGGCAACTGGCCCCAAATGGCTACTGGTCATTCTAGCTCACCTCCAGCCAGCTATTCTCAAGTATTTTCACGATGCTCCAATATCCGGTCATCTGGAATTCGTGATGACCCTAGACAGAATCAGACGCAGGTATTACTGGAAAGGTCTCTACCGATCTGTCAAGCACTATGTGAGTAACTGTAAAGAATGCCAGCAACGGAAGCATGTGCAGCAATTATCTCCAGGGCATCTCGTACCGATTACACCTGCAGCATCTCCAAAACTGAATTGGGATCGATCTTTTAGGGAGGTTCCCGAAGTCGACAACTGGTAACCGATGGATAATAGTCTGCACTGACTACCTCACATGCCATGCTGTTACCAAACCTGTGCCGACTGCAGAAGTTCCAGAAATCACAAAATTACTTGTAGAAGACATTTTTTTTTAAAGCTTGGAGCACCCTGTGTGATGATATTCGATCATGGAAAAGTATTCCAGTCAAAACTAGTATCAGAAGTAATGTCACGTTGCAACATTGTCCACAGAATGACAACTGCATACCATCCTCAGACAAATGGTCTTACAGAACGTTTTAAGAAGACATTATCAGATATGCTGTCGATGTTGAGCAGAAGGATTGAGGTACAATACTGCCAGTCATGACATTTGCTTACAATACTGCAAGACAAGACAACACACCACAGGCTTCACGCCGTTTTTCCTGCTCCATGGCCGTGAAGCTGAGACGACAATGGATACGCTATTCCCGTTCCAGCCGGACAACACTGAGGATGACTATGTGAAACAGCTCATCACCACGGTCGAAGAAGCAAGACAGCTAGCTCGCATACAGACACTGGACACCCAGGAGAAGGACCGTCAGCGATATAACGACAAGCACCAACCTGTTGTGTACATCCCAGCAGATCTGTTATGGATTTTTACCCCTGTACGGAAGGTTGGACTGTCAGAAAAGTTATTGAAGTGATACTTTGAACCGTATCGTGTCATACGCCGCCTGTCAGCCGTCACATACAAAGTTGAGGGTTATGAGCTGCCGTTGAAACGACAAAAACGAAAAGACATTGTTCACATCCTGCGCATGAAGCCTTACTACGATCCTGAACAGCAGGTAGACGACAATGGCTTCTTGTTCAAGGACTTTAAGGACGGTAATGTTACTGATGAAGCCACAACAGGAAGGTCTGTCATTGATAATCGTGGAGAAGGGAAGGATTCTCTAGAACTGCCATACAGAGGACCCATGACAAGGTCAAGAAACAGGACATTGCTGCTGGCTCCACAGGGAACATAACAGCGGGTCGCTGTTTTCCCAGAAGAGGGAGTAATGCTGCAAGAGAGCATGTAAACCGACTGCTGGCATGGCACAGGGGATAGCATCACCGACTGCGGTGCTGAAAGTCGCCAGTTCAATCCCATCCACCGGCAAAAATTTATTTCTTTGTAATTAACAATTCCTGAATGTTCTACATCTTTCTTATGTTCACTTGTAAATTCTACTTGTTTCTTATGTTAACTATTCTTCTAATTTCTGGTACATTCTGTCTGTGTATAAATAGCAGAGCACTCTGCCCTAGAGGCAGTTAGTGCTGTGTGTGTGTGTTAAATTCGCAATAAACCTGCTGTCAGTGTAAGTGCTGTGTTCAGTTGACAACCCTGCCTTCAAAGTCAAGCCTGCTTTCATTTCAACACTACAATATATATGGAAACTTTCCTGGTAGGAAAAATATGTATATAAAATAGAGATTCTTTAACTTACCCAAAACACAGGCTCGTTGACAGACAAAGAAACACAAATAAAAACACACACAAACACAGATTGAAGCTTTCGCAACCATTGGCCGCTTCATCAGGAAAAAGAGGAGGGAAGGAGGGGAAAAAGGAAAGTATGCGGGTTTTAAAGGAGTGGATGAGGAGTCATTCCAATCCCGGGAGTGGAAGGACTTACCTTAGGGGAAAGAAGGAAAGGCAAACAAACACACACACACACACACACACACACACACACACACACACACACACACACACACATGCGCGCGCGCGCGCAAACACACCAAGGCAGTCATTTGTAGAAAGCAAAGAAGTTGGACAGAGATATAAGTTGAGGCAGAGGCTCTGTCCAGATAACAGAGGCAAAGATGTTATAGAATGGTGGGCAGGAATTTGAATTTAGCAGAGGTTGAGACCAGGTGGGCAACAGGAAGAGAGAATATGCTGAAGGGCAAGTTCCCATCTCTGGAGTTCTGAAAGATTGGTGTCAGTGGGAAGTATCCAGATAACCCGAATGGTGTAACTCTGAGTCAAGATGTGCTGGCCGTGCACCAAGGCATGCTTAGACACAAGGTGATCCTCATTACCAACAAACACTGTCTGCCTGTGACCGTTCATGTGAATGGACCATTTGTTGCTGGTCATTCCAACATAGAACACTTCACATGGATGCTATCGCAAGTGGCTCTGCCCTTAATCGTGTACACCTTCCAGGTTACGGGACTGGAGTAAGTGGTGGTGGAAGGGTGCTTCGTGAAGGTTTTACAACAGGGCTGGCTACATGGGTAAGAGCTGGAGGGTAGGGAAGGTGGTTTGGTGATTTCTTAGGGATGAACTAGGAGGTTACAAAGGTTAGGTGGGCGGTGGAAAGATGCTCTAGGTTGGGTGGGAAGGATGTCATGAAGGATGGACCTCATTTCAGGGTATGATTTAAGAAAGTTGTATCCTTTCTGGAGAGCCACATTCAGAGTCTGATCCAGTCCTGGAAAGTATCCTGTAACAAGAGGGGCGCTTTTGGGGTTCTTCTGTGGAAAGTTAAGGGTTTGAGGGGGATGAGGAAGTAAACAACCTCCATTTTTTTAACGACCTCTATTCTTTATACGTATTTTTCCACCCAGGAAAATTTCCCTCTATAATACCTGGTGCAGCATATGTTTATTCTATGTAGAACAGAAAAATTTGACTAGTATTATTTCAGAAATACTGTATACTGATGTGATAACATGGTTCCATACATTTGATTCACTCAACCCCTTTAAGTTAGTCACAGATAAAATATTGTGCGATGGTTACAATGTTTTTGTTCTTGCATTCATGAAAATATTTTTGATAGTGAACTTCTAAACAATCGTATAAGTAAACACTAATATAATATGACCTAATATGCAATATTTTTACCTAAGAACAAATAATATATTTATCATCAACATACATGAACAGGAACACCAATATCCGGCCAGCGTAGGTCTTCCAATGGTGGCTTTGGGGAATTCCACACAACCACCACCTTATGAAGATATGGTAAGCCATAAAGTCTACTGAGAGAGTTGATGAGGACCTGTAATAGAAATTTTTGTTTCAGCATATATAAATTAAGTATTTACACAATACAAGAAAAGTCTAAAAAAATGAATAAATTTTCATTGCACTCAGCAATGATGCTCATCATGAAGCCACCTTCACTCCATGGATACTGATACACTTTTGTCTTCGGTGGAAGCTAGGAACCTCTAAATATCATCTTGATTAATTTCTTCTGATACATATGTTAGCTCAACATGACTGGCTTGAATGAGATATGTGATTATTCAAGTTCATAGTGACGTAATGCAGTTTCAGATGCAAAATTGGGTTTCATTGCAATCTGCAACCAAGACAGTCTTCTTTTTACAACCGGTTGCTGCAACAGGCATCAGTTTAATAAAAAACTTCCCTCACCCTCACCATAAAAAAAGAAAATTGTGACATGGCAACTACAGTGAAAACGAAAACAATATTTAACTTTAACTTCCAGCTACTTCTGAACACAGTCGTTGCTCTAATCTAGGCATTTTCCATAGGGCAATACCAGCTTTCCACAATCCTTGTAATAGTGGGAAGCCATTTGTGCTTTCTGCTATTTCTCTACACTGGACTGTTGCAATAAATGAATATCAGTGGGTTTCACGTCCTGTACTTTATAGTGGGTGTGAAATGTAGGAAGTTGAATAACACCACCTGCCTCCTATGATTGCTTCATCCCAAGGTAACCTTCTTTTCAAAATTTCTTATGTTCTTACATAGATAAAGATGTTAGCTCACAATCCACAAACAAATATAATTACATTAATTACTCTTCTAATAATTTTGCATCTGATTATATAATTAAATTGCCTGAAAACAGTGTTACTGACAAATATAACAATGATTGGCCACAGCCTTTGTCAGAAGCCATACAATCACACAGGCATGACATACATAAACAACTGCTGTCTCTGGCATCACCTCTAGTGTTGCATCAACTGTGAGTGTGAGGGTGCAATTCCCAATTCTGAGTGAGGAGGGAAGAGAAAGAAATCAAATGTTTGTAAATCTATGGGACTCAACTGTATGGTTCTTAGTCCATAGCTCACAAACTACTTAAACTAAGGTAAACTAATGTAAGGACAACACATACACCCATGCCCGAGGGGGGGGGGGGGGAGACTCGAATCCCCCGATGGCAAACTGCCGTACGCAGGGGAGGGAAAGGCTGCAGAATTAGCATAGTGGTAAAGATATTAAGTGTTGTCTGATGGAACGTGCAGGATCTACGTAAGTGGAAAATAGAGCTAGGGCACTGTTGGAGCACACCAAGGGGAGGTGCGGCATGGTAGCAAAATGAGAAAAACCTGTGATGGGGTGAATAGTGGCAGACAGTGTAAGTTAGAGTAGAGTGATCAGATTTCCAAAATAAAAATATGAGACACATATGGGTACCAATGCGTGTGACACTAAATGTTGCCTCTACCTGTAGCATTAATGCATACATAAACACATGAATTAATTCAGACATAGTATAGTGGACAAAGCTAGCGTTTCTCTTCCCCCCCCCCCCCTTTCCTGCTCCCCAAGCTAAAGTGTTGTATCTGTTTGTACTCTTATTTACATTTTCTCATAATCACTTAATTTAGAAAACTATTACCACAACAGGAAAAGTATTTAATTGCTTAAAGAACATGAAAGTAACGAGACAAGCATTGGAATTACGGGTTTTTGGGATGGGACAAACTACATATAAGGTAATCTCAGTAAGACATACCAAGTCAGATGCTAATACAAAAATTAACCAAACAGAGACATTCACTGTGGTGGAGTGGCCGAGCATTCTAAGGTGTCTTGCTGCGGAGTGCATGGCTGCTCGTCTTCACAGGTTAGAGTCATTCCTCGACCATGGATGTGTGTTGTCTTTAGTGTAAGCATAACTGCCAACCTTTACAATTGGCTGTCCGTAATGATGCGCAAGACCAAAGAGGATGTGGGGCTACGGCCGTGTCCCAAGAATATTTTAAAAATTTAAGTCTGACACTGTATTCCTAAATATCTGCCACGAACTGCATAAAAACTATTCTGTTTCAAAAGACTGAGGTTAGGTGGAAGAACCTAACACATTTGTGTAAATACCGTGAGCGGCTTAGAAATATTCCTGTAAGTTTTAATTAACTGTCTTTACGGAAAGTTAACAGTTGCCGAAGGAACAGAAAAGGGTGAAATTCCTTGCATTTTTTTTTTTTTAAATATAAAATCCTTAGCAGCTAAGGATACACAAAATGGTTTTGGATTTTAAACGACGAATGAAACCACTGAACAGAGGTGTCACAAATGGCTCATCGCTCATATTTCATTCTAGCTGCACAAGACTGCTATGAAAACATGTACCCGCGAGAAAAGCCAGTAAAAGCTTTTCTCTTCGGAAACGAACTGGCTAACTTCCGCCACCCGGTAAAACACGTGGGCTGTTAAGCTTGAACCAAAGACATTATACTCATTATAGACCATAGAATTTACATAGATCTTGGGTGTGTGAGCGTGCATTTGGTAGGTGTGTAGGTGATTATAGGCGGGATTTGATCCAGATTTGTTCCAACGGAAATGCTACTCTTTAACATTTCCTACAGCTTTGCTACGTACTCAGGAATGAAATAAATTATTTATATAAAACTTTTATCGGCTATTACCAAAATGTAAATAGTAACTACTCTGATTTTCTTAAAACACTTCAGATCATACAATGTCTAGTTTCCGTAATTTTTCGCGATCTTCCCGTAACTCCGTAAATATAATGATAAAACCGTAACAATTACGGACAATTCGTAATAGTTGGCAGCTATGGTGTAAGTTTAAGTAGTTTCTAAGTCTAGGGACTGGTAAATGGTGACCATAGCAGTTTGGTCTAATAGGTTCACAACATTCTGAACAGAACTACTCGCACAAATCAAAGCCAAATAAATTTCATTACCCTACTATGATCTAGCCTGATTAAAGACTAAGCTTTTCCTAGGTGTACTGAAATTAAGTATGGACTGCTTAAAAAGATTGCAGCAAACTATTCAGTGACCCATCATTAAAGTAATTAGCAAATTTAAGTGCTTAATTAGAGTATGTATACTAAATGTTTCTGTAAATAATTGTTTTATTCTCTGATTTCAACTGTATGAAGTGTTTGTGACTTCAGATGTACTTAGACTGGTTATTTAAGTTGCAGGTGACTGATAAAAAATTACAAAAATTTTAATCAAAGTTATTCATCAATGTAATGAAGCAAGTTAAGCTGAATTTGAAGTTGTGTGCCTTTGGACATGGTGCACATGCAGGCACATAAATAAAATGAAAGTGGGGCACAACACAGTGCTGATGCCAATTATTTCAATGGCAATGAGGACGTAAGAGAAATTTAGTACTGAGCTGCAAATCAGTGCCTGAAAGAAAATATGATTTGTGTTATTACTTGAGGACACAGATATTTAATGCTGTGTGAATAAGATTTTAATTGGGTGTTAATAGAATAATGTGTAGGACAGTGATTTATCCTATGTGAGTTGGTTAATGAAGTATTTCAGTTAATTAATAATTAGTGAGAAAGGACACAGATAATTTTGTTGTGTGAGAAAGGTTTTTGATCTTGTATTGATTAGTTATTATGTGAGTAATTTGACTAAGACCCCTGCATTTAATGAGTAGATGATAATAATGGACACAGTTGAATATGATTCTGTGTGATAATCTCTTGGTGTAGTGTTGACTAAATTGATTTATTTTGTGTTTTTCTTGCATGTCGTTGATCACTGTTTGTTAAGTCTGGACGTTTCCTTGGATCTATAAGACATTATAGACCAATGAAACGTGGGGCATATGGGACACAACAACACAGTGACCAACGGTGCTTTCCAGTCATGTGTGCGTACAGGGTGATATATAAAACAATGCTTTATGTATTTATCCTCATTATTTGTATTTTTTTGTAATTTATTATGTATTTGTATATTTTGTTTCAGTAATATATTTGCATTGTCCTGCTAATTTCCATATATGTCAAAAATATTGTAAATGTAGTAGACACGCTGGGTTAGCAAGGGCTTTGCTATTGTATAGAATCATCTTTGAGTAGGGAGTTTTTTATCGCTGGTAGCGCAGAGGCGCACAGCGAGAAGGAGTAGTTGTTGAGAAGTAGCGGCGGAGAGACGGATTCGTAAGACGGTGCGCTCAGTGGTGTACGGCAAAAGTACGTGAAGGAGAATGCATGTTGGATTGGCACTAGTGGAGGAGACGGTGAAGAGGTAATATTATTTATTCATACGGCCACAGCTCAAATAATTAATAAATGCATCAAGAGGAATGCTGTGGGCCCAAAATTGTAATTAACATTCGTCGCCAAGAAGAGCCTGTGTTTGCCAATTGTTAAGCGCTAACAGTATCCAATCAGCAGCACCACGTCGCACACCAAATTCAGTAAGATCTGTCCAGTTTGTCTTAGCATGTACAGCTAACCAGCGTATTAGTGATGATTGTTCAATAGCGAACACTGTTATTTGTGAACCTGTGTTTAAAAATCATTACCCATAGTCATTGTCCAGACAGGTTCCTTCCCATCCATTGTTTTTCTGAAAATATTCACAAAGTTATAGAAAACTAAAAATCAGTCATTAAAGACAATGTGACAGTCGTTAATAAAAAATGTGTTCAGATAAGTATTACTAAATGTAGCTTATGTCAGTGTTGCTGATCAATAGGTTTTCTAAGTTGAACGAAACTGCTAGACTAATTTTCAATTTCAAGAGATATTTCAATAACAGTGTAAAAGATTGTTTTCCACTGCATATTATTTTGAGGTAAAGTTTGTTTTAACTTGCAAGTACTGACTAGTGAGAATAGTAATTGTTTGCAAATGTTTGAATGATAATAATTCCTGGTTAAAGAAAGAGTAAAAGTTAATCAGAAGGTTAAATGGCTCTTTTCTAAATATTCAGTGTTATCTCAAGTCATTAATTTTTGAGCTTGCCATTAGTACAGTTGAAACTTGATTACTAAAGCGCATGGTATACTCGCTGTAGAATAATTTCTGGTACTTATATAAACAATTAATTATTTGAAGCTGTAAATAGTACGTATTAAGGTGAGAGTTTTGCATGATTTGCTGCATGTTGCAATTGTGCGGCTATGGCTTGCACTTCGCTGTCTTACATTGAACCCCTGTGTTAGTGAACTATTTTTCAGTAATTAGTATATTGTCAGTGTCTTTTGTACCGGATTTGATGCACATACTGTGATTCACGGCCCACTAAAATTTTATGTAATTTTTCACGTTTGTTAATTAACTTTGCTATTATTGACATCCCACCAAATTATTTGCTCGTACATCGACCTGGCGACCGTAAATCAATAAGATTTTCAGTTTTTCCAAATTAATCCCTGTGTTCCGTTTGTTCCACAATTTTTTTTTTTTTTTTTCATTTAAACATTAATAATTTTATTCCAAATTTTACCTTCCACTTTCTTTATTCCTATTGATTGTTGTCTACCAAAGAGGTGCAGCAACGTTCCGGTTATAGCGTCCGCTACATCATCGGCTTCATTACCGATAGCTTTTCCACCAAATTAAGATAATTAGGCACACGGGTCATTTTTCTAATTATCATATTCTAACCGGTGGTGTAGGACGGGTAGGGTTATAAGTCCTTATTATAATTACTTTCTTCACAGTTTGCACACTAAATATGATGTGTTTGCAGTCCATAAAATATTTTTTTTTCCTTCAATTCTATCAGACCAAACGGCGTGGTCATCAGTCCGTAGCTTACAAACTACTTAAACCTAGGTAAACTAACCTAAGGACAACACACACACTCATGCCCAAGGGAGGACTCGAACCTCCACGGCGAGCAACCACGCGCTCCGCAGCCAGACGCTTTAGACCGCTCTGCTACTCCACTGCGGCAAAATATTTGTAACGAATAACAATGTGTCCAAATCATTTGCTCCAGATATCTTTAGATCCAAATAAGTTGAAAATGAGAAACCAGTTTTTACCAGGTCACTACACAGTTCTCAGTTTAAAAATTTTTCTTCACGTATGTTTTGAAGATGGTTCACTTTCTCAATAAGCTGGCCTTCACTTGATTTTTGTAACATATTTTCATCAAACTCAGGTACAGTTTTAAGTCTTTACTGAGCAGACTTCCATAATCGAGCTGAGATTAGTTAAATGCATTCAGCATATGAAATGGGTAAGCCCATTTCACGATATAATCAGTTAACGTCTTGTGAAATGAACTTAAAATGTCCAAGACATCGGACTTTCAGCATGCTGTCTTCTTGCAATGAATTCATTAATCAATCTGTAGTGATTTTGGGCACTCTAGAATTTTTTGCATTTAAATAAAATAATAAATAAATAAAAGAGAGCCTCTTTCCTTCATTGCTTGATTATAACTACATCTCTTCTCCATTTGGTTACGGTAACATTACTTTAAAAATGTTAATTATTTTATTTTCTCCCCTCACCCGCCTCCCCACTCCATTCCTAAGCTGCATCTCCTTATTCCCATCTAACCCATCCCCACCACCCTGACGTAACCTTCCTATGCCTTCTCCCCTCCCCACCCCTTCCGTCCCCAATTCACTGCAGAGCGTGATTCGAAGTGCGGCAGTCGAAGGTGATGCTTGTATGACTGTGTTGTGTGCCTGTGTGATTGCGTGAGTGTTCTATTTTCTGAAGAAGGCCATGGCCGATAGCTGAATGTGTTGTACGTGTGTGTCTTTTCTACGTGCCTGTCGCAGCTCGTCACCACGTCTTTGTGGTGAGTTGTAAACTGTCCTCACTATATTATTAATTCCAACCTGGACTTTCCATCATTACATAAATAAACTTGCGCAGTTTACAATGCTTACTTGAAGAAAGTGAACATCCCAACAGTTGTTGTGCATGAATGTGTGAAACAAAAATCTCGCAATAAACTATGCTTGTGTAAAGAATGTAAATAACTGCAAGAGCTGTCATGCCTGTAAGTTAAATTATTTGTATATTTTATATCATTAATTGAAGTGTATCTCTGAAATCGTATGATAAACTATGCTTTGCATCAATGTGTATAATGGAAATTGTGTGATAAACTATGCTTACATCAAAGATGATTTTTGGCTTGTATAAACAATCTAAACAAATGCAAGAGCTGTTGTTCATGTTAGTTAAACAGACTGTCAATAGATGGCACACTCTAAATTGCTTTTATATCGGCTGCGCAAACTAATTTGATACTGGGAGCGGTGGCAGATGGGACAACTGTAAATACATGTCCCTTTTATGATCGGTCACTGTGTTTTAACTTAGATTGTACGAACAGTACAATTTTTTTATTATTATTTATTCATTTATTTATTTTGAAAATTAAGATTACTTTAAACTATCTGTGTATTTTTCGTCATTACTGGAGATCAAAATCTTCAATGGATATTTTTTGTTGTTGCTAAAAACGAAAGATAAAAGCAATTAAAAGGGTTAAATATCTTTTGATAGACTGGCCATGTTGATAAAACGCAAAACTCAAGCAGCTGCTCGTGTGTCATCAGCTAAAAGTTCCTCCAGAGTAGACAGAAAGTGAAGGGCTACACAGAGATGATTAAAATGAACACAAGACAGTAAAACATGCGCACCGTCAGCAATTCAACGCAGGAGCACAGCAGTGCAGGGTCGGCGGTTAGCAAGTGACGGTGGCTGAAACGACAGTGACCGATCCGCAACTGGGCCAGGATGACCTCCTCTCGCCGAGAGTGGCGTGAGGAGGTCCTCCAAGCGGTCGGGATCAGTTTTATAGTTCTCAATTTATTGTCGTACAGTGAGAACCATGCACTGTGCCAGGACCACACAAAACTCCGGCGAAGAGCCCGTTGAACATCGTCCGATGGGATGCAAAAAGTAGCCATGCGAGGCAAAAAAGCTGCTGCCTTGGCTGCTATGTCGGCGGTCTCATTCCCGAGCACACCCACATGGTCAGGGACCCACAGAAACGAAACGTGACAGATGTCATCTGCTACCAACTGGAGGGAGCGTTGGATCCGATACACGAGAGGATGGGTCGAGAGAGGGTCCTTAAGACTCTGCAGGGCACTAAGGGAGTCCAAACAGATGGCATAAAAAGGATGGCGGCGGCGGCAGTAGGTATATAAAACAGCCTGGTGGAGGGCAAAAAGCTCAGCCGTGAAATTCGGGCACCGGTCAGGGAGCTTGTATTCAGTGGCGTAGCTACCATAGGGCTAGGCGGGGCAGTGCCCCGGGGCCCCCGAGCTCAAGGGGCCCCTCGACCTACGTGAGCGACGTTCAAAAAATGTTACCGTAGATCCTTGAACACTTTCATGTTCGCCAATTACTTCGGATAATCAAGGTTCAACTGTATATAAGAATTTAGCTGAATGAAGGTTTTCCGACTTTGAACTTTTTGAACCCTGACCAACAAACCTCAAACGCACGAAGTTTAAATCCAAAAATTATTCGCACTCCAGAATATAAACATAACAAGGTCCTTTGCTTGTCTGTTAAGACGTGGACCCTGCCATCGGCAGCGTATTGTCGGTTGAAGTCGGAGTTGCCGTGCCTGTCAATCTTTGCGAAATAACAGTGAATGGTGCTGAATTACTAGCACAGTGTTTGACAGTAGACAGTGTGACCACAATTGAATATGAAGTCTCTACAATGTATTATTACAGAACGGTATTATTATGGTAACTCAACTGTTTGTGTAGTGAATTCCCCAAAGGTGTGCTCCATAATCATAGATCCCAATGAAGTGCTGTAACCAATTGCACTCTGAAATTCGTACAAGAAGAAGAGAAAATATGATTACTTTGTCACAATAGTAAATTGTGCATTCAAGACACTACCCTGTACCCCACCGCCACTATAATAAGCGAAGATGTCAACTTAGTAATTTTACTTATTACTTTTTAAGTCCCATAAGCTCTACAAACATCTCAACATTTGAAGTAATACTTCTTCATTGTTTATATTTTACTAGCTTATGCCTGCGATTTCATTCACCTAGTATGGAGCAACTTCGGAAACTATCCCAAGAGGTCGTTTATCTTTATGTCCTACCCAGGTCCAGATCTAACCCTCTGCAAAATTTCATTCAAATCCAACCAGTAACTTTTGCGTGAAAGCATAACAAACAAACCAACCTTCACAGTTACAATTATATTTGAGAGTACAATGAAATATTATCTGCTGCACATAATAATTTACTTAATAGTATTTAGGTTTGCCTTATTATGTCTTCCAGTAGGTGGTAAGGAACTTATGATGAAGTAGTTTTGCATAGTTTTAGTTTAAAGAGGGCCCCAATGTCATTTTTGCCCCGGGGCCCTTGGTGACATAACTACGCCACTGCTTGTATTGGAAACGATTGTCCCCGATGACGAAGTTGTCCCCGACACCGTCAGTGCTCTTGGAACCATCAGTGTAGATAAATATGCATTATCGAACCGCGAACGGAGTTCAACAAGCCTCGGGCAGTATACCAAATCCGGGGTTCTCTCCTTGGGCAGCGAACTAAGTTCAAGGTGAGTGTGAACCTGGGCCTGACGCCACGGTGGCAATGGGCTCTCGCTCAACCTAAAGTTTGAAGGAAGGGTAAAATCGAGCCGCTGAAGCAGGCGGCGAAACCGAACTCCAGGTGGAAGCAAGGCTATCGCAGACAACTGATATTGGCTATCGAGTGAGTCGTCAAAAAATAATCTGTAAGATGGATGGTTGGGCATAGACTGCAAGCGGCATGCGTACTGACAAGAGTATGTCACGCTAAGTGGTCAAGGGTAATACAGCAGCTTCGGCATACAGACTTTCAACAGAGCTGGTATAAAATGCACCGGTTGCCAGGTGTAATCCCCGATGGTGAATGGAGTTGAGACGGCGGAGCATCGACGGCCGTGCAGAAGAGTATATAAGGCTCCTGTAGGCCTGGTAAAGGTGAAGCAGGACGGTACGATCTGCTCCCCATGATGTGCCACTGAGGACACCTAGAACATTAAGGGATTGGGCACAACGGGCAGCCAGGTAAGACACGTGTGGGGACCAGCAAAGTTTACAATCCAGCATGAGTCCCAAAAATTCCATTGTCTCCACGAAAGGGAGAGCTACGGGGCCGAGACGTAGAGATGGTGGAAGAAATTCCTTGTATCTCCAGAAGTTTATACACACCGTTTTCTCAGTGGAGAAGCGGAAGCCGTTCGCAATGCTCCAGGAATATAGGCGGTCAAGACAGCGTTGAAGACAACGCTCCAAGAGACATGTCTGCTGGGCGCAGCAATAAATTGCAAAATCATCTACAAAAAGAGATCCGGAAACGTCGGCTGAAAGGCAGTCTACGATTGGATTGATTGCAACGGCAAAAAGAGCCGCGCTCAAGACGGAGCCCTGTGGCACCCCATTCTCCTGGCGAAAGGTATCTGACAAAACAGAGCCCACCCGTACCCAGAACTTGCGGTCCGCCAAAATGCTTGAATAAAGAGAGGGAGGCGGCCACGAAGGCCCCATGTGTGCAATGTGCGGAGAATGCCCACCCTCCAACAGGTATCGTAAGCCTTCTTTAAGTCGAAGAACACTGCTACCGTTTGACGCTTCCTTAAAAAGTTATTCATAATAAAGGTCGATAAGGTGACGAGGTGATCAGCGGCAGAGAGGTGTCTACGAAAACCACATTGGATATTAGTCAGGAGGCGTCGAGATTCGAGGAGCCAGACCAACCGAGCTTTAACCATGTGTTCCATCACCTTACAGACGCAGCTAGTAAGAGAAATGGGGCGATAACTTGATGGAAGATGTTTGTCCTTCCCTGGTTTGGGGATGGGGACAACAATGGCTTCATGCCAAATCGCGGGAACCTGACCTTCATTCCATATGTGATTATAGGTGCTAAGTAGGAAACACTTGCCCGCAGGAGAAAGGTTTTTCAGCACCTCAATATGGATGGAATCAGGCCCGGGTGCAGAAGATCGGGACAGGGCGAGAGTACGGTCTAGCTCCTGCATGGTGAAGGAGACATTATAACTTTCACGATTAAAAGAGTAGAAAGAAGGAGGCCGTGCCTTCTCTACCTGTTTGCGAGGGAGGAAGGCAGGGTGGTAACGGGCAGAGCTCGAAGCCTCCGCAAAGAAACGGCCCAATGCGTTGGAAACATCAGCAGGGTCCACAAGGACTTCGTTCTCGACGGTCTGGGCAGAAAACGAGGAGTGGACCTTTATGCCGGATAAATGGCATAGGCCACCCCAGACAGCTGAGGAGGGAGTAAAGCAATTAAAAGAACTGGGAAAAGCAATCCAGTAAGCTTTTTTGCTGACTTTTATAACACGACGACATTGTGCTCGCAGTCGTTTATAGTTGATATTGTTCTCCAATGTAAGGGTGGCGGCGGAAGGTGCGTAAAGCACGTCGCTGGGCTCTAAGAGCGTCACGGCAGGCTGCAGTCCACCAGGGGACCGGTACGCGAAGTGGAGAAGAGAATGTACAAGGTATGGAATGTTCGACAGCTGTGACAATAACCTCTGTGAGGTATTCGACCTGACTGTCACAGCTGGAAAAGTCCTGATTGTGAAAAACTGCCATGGAAGAAAAAAGCCCTAAGTCGGCTTTAGAAATGTTCCAACTGGTGGAACGAGAAGATGGGGAATAATGCAGGAAGTGGATGACACAAGGAAAGTGGTCACTCGAGTACGTGTCAGAAAGGGCATATCACTCAAACCGTCCGGCAAGCTGAGGAGTGCATATCGCGAGGTCTATAAGGAAATAAGTGAGTGTTGTGTCAGAAAGGGAGGTCGGTGCATCGGTGTTGAGGCAGACAAGATTGAGGTGTTGGAGAAGGTCCACCAAAAGGGAGCCTCTCGGACAAGGTGCCGGAGAACCCCACAGGGGGTGGTGGGCATTAAAGTCGCCTACCAACACGAAAGGTGAAGGGAGCTGGTCAATGAGGTGTACCACATCTGCCCTAGTAAGGGCGGATGACCATGGCTAATAGATATTACAGAGGGAAAAGGAAAAGGTGGATAGAGTGATGCGGACGGAAACTGCCTGTAGGTGAGTAAGCAAGGAAATGGGATGGAAATAGACAACATCTCGAAGGAGCATCAGAACCCCTCCATGGGCAGGGGTACATTCCACAGGTGGCAGGTCAAAACGCACAGATGTGTAGTGGGGGAAGTCTGCACGATCACTTGGACGTAACTTAGTTTCTTGGAGACAGACTAGAAGTGGGCAGTGCAATCAAAGGAGTAGTTTTAATTCCTCCCGATTGGAACGAAAGCCACGAATATTCCATTGAAGGAGCGCCATGATAAAAAATGTGAGATGAAAAGAAGATAAAAAAGCAACAAGCAGGTGGGGTAACCTCGACGGCCGCTAAGGACCGGACTTCGAGGGAGCACTACTACCGCCATCTAGAGGCAATGAATCATGTTCCATAGGTTTACCTGATGCATCTGCCACCTTCCCGATTTGATCAGGAGGGGCAGTTTCCACCGCCACTACATTGGCAGTTGCCCGGCTAACAGTAGTGCGTCCCGGCGAGACAGAAGATGATCGGGGACGAATAGGTGTCAACTGGTTATCTACCTTTTTCAACACCCTATGCACAGCTGTTACACCCTGATCAGACATATAGCTTTGTATGTCTTCGTCAGACAACCCGTCAAGGGATCTTGTAAAAACTACGCCGCCCCCCCCCCCCCCCCCCGGATGAGTTGAGCGTGCGATGCGCTTCTACCTTGACAGGAAACTTGTGTAACAACGTAGTCCGTATCAGTTTTTGGGCCTGGAAGGCACTCCTCGCTTCCAGCAACAATGTTCCATTGTGCTGACGCGTTTATTTTTTTTTTGGTTTTAGGGCGCACAACTTCTACGGTCATTAGCGCCCATACCAGAACTTTGATTCACTAGATCTCAAAAAATAAAAAAAATTTGGTGACTGTCAGAACATCAAGAAGAGGCTAAAAACGAAACATAAAAGACAATAAAAAGGGTTAAATATCCTTGGATAAGTTGGCCAAGTTGATAAAACGCAAAACTCTAGCAGCTGCCCGTGTGTTATCAGCTAAAATTTCATCCAGAGTAGACGGCAAGTGAAGGGCTACACGGAGATGATTAAAATTAACACAAGTCAGTAAAACATATCGCACTGTCAGCAGTTCACCGCAGGAGCACAGCGGTGCAGGGTCGGCAGAGAGCAAGTGACGATGGCTGAAACGGCAGTGACCCATCCGCAACCGGGCCAGGATGACCTCCTCTCGCCGAGAGGGGCATGAGGTGGTCCTCCAAGCGGTCGGGATCGGTTTTACAGTTCTCAATTTATTGTTGTACATTGAACACCACGCACTGTGCCATTGCGACACGATACTCCGGCGAAGAGCCCGTTGAACATCGTCCGATGGGACGCAAAAGGTAGCCATGCGACGCAAAAGAGCTGCTGCCTTGGCTGCTATGTCGGCGGTCTCATTCCCGGGCACTCCCACGTGGCCAGGGACCCACAGGAAAGAAACGTGACAGCTGTCATCAGCTAGCAACTGGAGGGAGCGTTGGATCCGATACACGAGAGGATGGTTCGAGAAAGGGTCCTTAAGACTCTGCAGGGCACTAAGGGAGACCGAACATATGGCATAGAAAGGTTCGCGGTGGCGGCAGGTGTACAAAACGGCCTGGTGGAGGGCAAAAAGCTCAGCCGTGAAACTCTAACACCGGTCAGGGAGCTTGTATTGGAACCGGTTGTCCCCGACGACGAAGGCAGATCCGACACCGGCAGTGCTCTTGGAACCATCAGTGTAAATAAATATGGCATTATCGAACCGCGAACGGAGTTCGACAAGCCTCAAGCGGTATACCAAATCCGGAGTGCTCTCCTTGGGGAGCGAACTAAGTTCGAGGTGAGTGTGAACCTGGGCCTGATGCCACGGTGGCAATGGGCTTTCGCTCAACCGAAGGGTGGAAGGAAGGGTAAAATCGAGCCGCTGTAGTAGGCGGCGAAACCGACCTCCAGGTGGAAGCAAGGCAATCGCAGACAACTGATATTGGCTATCGAGTGAGTCATCAAAAAATAATCGGTAAGATGGATGGTTGGGCATCGACCGCAGGCGGCATGCGTACCGACACAAGAGTATGTCACGCCGAGTGGTCAAGGGTAATACAGCAGCCTCGGCATATAGACTTTCGACAGGGCTAGTATAAAATGCAGCGGTCGCAAGACGTAAACCCGATGGTGAATAGAGTTGAGACGGCGGAGAATCGACGGCCGTGCAGAAGAGTATACAAGGCTTCCGTAGTCGAGCTTCGACTGAACAATGGCCTGGTAAAGGTGAAGCAGGACGGTACGATCCGCTCCCCATGACGTGCCACTGAGGACACGAAGAACGTTAGGGAATCGGGCACAACGGGCAGCCAGGTAGGCCACGTGTGTGGACCAGCAAAGTTTACGATCCAACATGAGTCCCAAGAATTTCGTAGTCTCCACGAAAGGGAGAGCAACAGGGCCGAGATGTAGAGAAGGTGGAAGAAATTCCTTGTATCTCCAGAAGTTTATACACACAGTTTTCTCAGTGGAGAATCGGAAGCCGTTTGCGATGCTCCAGGAATATAGACGGTCAAGACAGCGTTGAAGAGAACGCTCCAAGAGACACGTCCGCTGGGCGCTACAATAAATTGCTAAATCGTCAACAAAAAGAGATCCAGAGACATCGGCTGAAAGGCAATCTACGATCGGATTGATTGCAATGGCAAAGAGTGCCACACTCAAGACGGAGCCCTGGGGTACCCCATTCTCCTGGCAAAAGGTATCTGACAAAACAGAGCCCACCCGTACCCGGAACCTGCGATCCGCCAAAAACGCTTGAATGAAAAGAGGAAGGCGGCCCCGAAGGCCCCATGTGTGCAATGTGCGGAGAATGCCCGCTCGCCAACAGGTATCGTATGCCTTCTCCAAGTCGAAGAACACTGCTACTGTTTGACGCTTCTTTAGAAAGTTGTTCATAATGAAGGTTGACAACGTAACGAGGTGATCAGCAGCAGAGCAGTGTCGACGAAAACCGCATTGGATATTAGTCAGGAGGCGGCGAGATTCGAGGAGCCAGACCAACCGAGCGTTAACCATGCGTTCCATCACCTTACAGACGCAGCTCGTCAGAGAAATGGGGCGATAACTGGAAGGAAGGTGTTTGTCCTTCCCTGGTTTGGGGATGGGGACAACAATGGCTTCACGCCAACTTGTGGGAACATGACCTTCAGTCCATATGCGATTGTAGGTACTAAGAAGAAAGCACTTGCCCGCAGGAGAGAGGTTCTTCAGCATCTCAATATGAATGGAATCGGGCCTGGGAGCAGAAGATCGGGACAGGGCGAGAGCACGGTCTAGCTCCTGCACGGTGAAGGCGACGTTGTAATTTTCACGATTAAAAGAGTGGAAAGAAGGCGGCCGTGCCTCCTCTACATGTTTGCGAGGGAGAAAGGCAGGGTGGTAATGGGCAGAGCAAAGAAACGGCCCAATGCTTTGGAAACAGCAGCGGGGTCCACGAGGACTGCGTTCTCCACGGTCAGGCCAGGAATCGGGGAGTGGACCTTGATGCCGGATAAACGGCGTAGGCCACCCCAAACAACTGTGGAGGGAGTAAAACGGTTAAAAGAACTAGTAAAAGCTGTCCAGCAAGCTTTCTTGCTGTCGTTTATGATACGACGACATTGCGCTCTCATACGTTTATAATTGATGCAATTCTCCAAAGTTGGGTGGCGGCGGAAGGTGCATAAAGCACGGCGCCGGGCTCCAAGCGCGTCGCGGCAGGCTGCAGTCCACCAAGGGTCCTGGACACGACGTGCAGAAGAGGATGTACGAGGTATGGAACGTTCAGCAGCGGTGAGAATAACCTCTGTGAGGTAGTCGACCTGACTGTCACAGTTGGGAAAATTCTGATCGTGAAAAACAGCCACGGAAGAATAAAGCCCCCAGTTGGCTTTGGAAATGTTCCAACTGGTGGGATGAGGAGATGGGGAATGATGCAGGAAGTGGATGATACAAGGGAAATGGTCACTCGAGTACGTGTCAGAAAGTGCATACCACTCAAACCGACCGGCAAGCTGAGGAGTGCATATTGCGAGGTCTATATGGGAATAAGTGTGTGTTGTGTCTGAAAGGAAGGTCGGTGCACCGGTGTTGAGGCAGGAAAGATCGAGGTGTTGGAGAAGATCCACCAAAAGGGAGCCTCTCGGCCAAGGTGCCGGAGAGCCCCATAGGGGGTGGTGGGCATTAAAGTCGCCTACCAACACGAAAGGTGAAGGGAGCTGGTCAACAAGGTGTAGCACATCTGCCCTAGTAAGGGCAGATGACGATGGCGAATAGATATTACAGAGGGAGAAGGTAAATGTGGATAAAGTGATGCGGACGGCAACTGCCTGTAGGTGAGTATGCAAGGAAATGGGATGGAAATAGACAACGTCTCGAAGGAGCATCAGAACCCCTACATGGGCTGGGACACCTTCCACAGGTGGCATGTCGAACCGCACAGAGGTGTAGTGTGGAAAGTCTGCACGATCACGTGGACGCAACTTAGTTTCTTGTAGACAGACTAGAAGCGGGCAGTGCAACCGAAGGAGTAGTTTTAATTCCTCCAGATTGGAACGAATGCCGCGAATATTCCATTGAAGGAGCGCCATGATAAAAATGAGAGGAGAAATAAGGATAAAAACCAACTAGCAAGCGGGGTCACCTCGACAGCCGCTGAGGACTGGATTTCGAGGGAGCACTGCTATCGCTGTCTAGGGGCAAAGGGTCGTGGTCCATAGGTTCGACCGACGCGCCTGCCACCTCCCCGAGTTGATCAGGAGGGGCAGTTTCCACCGCCGGTAAAGGGCCGGGTGCTGGCAGACGGAGCGACCCGGTGAAACAGAAGACAGGCGAGGCCGGCAACTGTTGGACGGCGTGACAGATGGGTCACGGCTCGGCAGGGAAGGAGAGGAACTCTTTCTCTTGTCAGCTCTTCTGGAAGAGTGACGACGAGAAGAGGCAGTTGACGGTTGGGAAGCCTGAGAACGCAGAAAATCCTCACAGACGGGTTCCTTTTTTAAAGTCCGGGCATCTTGTTTAGGTGCCTGCGGTTTACCAGAGGTTGATGAAGACTGTACTTTAGAGGCAGCAGGAGGAAGCGGGGACGTGGAACGGGCAATCTTCGGGCTGGCGGATCGCACAACTCTGTCAGCGAAGGTAAAATCACACGTCTGGGTACTTGAATCCTTAGTAGGTCGAGTGGAGGTGAGGACCTTACTGTATGTACCCGCTGGGAGGACAGTGGGCTTTCGACTCGCCAACAACTTTCGAGCGGCAGATGTTGATACCTTCTCCGTAACCCGAATTTGCTGGATTACCTTCTCATCCTTGTATACAGGGCAGTCGCGAGAGGAAGCCGCATGGTCACTGTTGCAGTTAAGGCAGTGAGGGGACGGAGGTGGGCAATCCCCCTCATGGGCGTCCCTACCGCAAGTGACACATTTTGCTGCATTTGGGCAAGAGTCATGGGTATGGTTGTACCTGTGGCATTGGAAGCAGCACGTTGGGTTTGGAATATAAGGTCGGACAGAGATAACTTCGTACCCTGCTTTGACCCTCGATGGGAATTCAACCCTGTCAAACGTCAAAAACACAGTACGAGTCGGTGTCAGCTGGTTATTTACCTTTTTCAAAACCCTATGCACGGCTGTGACTCCCTGATCTGACATGTAGGTTTGTATGTCTTCATCAGACAACCCGTCAAGGGATCTCGTGAAGACTACCCCCGTGACGAGTTGAGTGTGCGATGCGCTTCTACCTTGACAGGAAACGTGTGTAACAGTGTAGTCCGGATGAGTTTCTGAGCTTGGAAGGCACTGTCCACTTCCAGCAACAATGTGCCATTGCGCTGACGCGAACAGGTTTTAACAGGGCCAGCAATTGCATCGACACCTTTCTGAATGACAAAAGGATTTACAGAAGTGTAATCTTTACCGTAGGTTCGAGACAAGGAATTTCGGAAGATTAGGCAAAGTTTTCTTATGCTGAGGCGAATCTATCTTTCGATTCTGGGTCAAAGTCACAGAAGAAGAGAAGGAAGTTATTGCGGAAGTGTCCCCCATGATTACCGGCGTCTCCGATGGTGCACTCCTTCCTAGTGGGGGCCCTCTCTGAGGGCTTACCCGCCTTAGGTGATTGTTCACACCTCAGGTCACACTTCCCGAGAACTAACGAAGGGACCAATCGGCATCTTCGGTAGGTACCAGCTCGGGTAATCACCCCTCCCTGGGTCTGGCCTTTACCAGGGGGTACGTACGTGCCCTACTTGTCTACCTGGAGCGGGGAATTACGCGTTACCTCGTCACCTGCTACGCGTGATAATGCGTGGGTCGGCCTTCAGACACACACAGGGAGGAAAGAAGAAGAATAGAAGAGGAATAGAGGACGTGAAGAGAAAGAAGTGTCTCAAACGCCGAAGCGGAGACTAATGAGGAGGAGAGGAAGGCTAGGAGAGTACAGCAAGGAGAGGAAGACAGAAGCGAAGGTTAGGAAAGGAAGAAACCAAGGAAAGAGAGAAACTGGGACAAGAAACCACCTTGATTCGCAAAGCATGCCCGTCTCCGGGCGAAGGCGTGAACCGGGAGGGAAAGTGAAGCAGCCTGGGGCGGAAGAAAGGCTGCTTCGGCTCGGGGCCCTGTGTACACCACACACGTACTCACAAAAGAGCTGTGGGCCCCCTGGGGGGAAAATGTTCAAAGGGATACCTAAATCATTAATTTTGGATAAGTAATATGAAGATATGGCATACCCACAAAAAGCAGTGATGAGAAATAATATACATGATTGAATTTATTAATCTATGACTTACTTTTACACTTTCTATAATTTAACTAGTTATACTATGAAAACAATTGCACAAGAAATAAAATTAGTAGGCTTGCATTAATTTTAAAGTGGAAGAGGAGCAACGTGATGGAAATGAAGTGTATATAATCAGCTTGTAACATAATTAAGCAGCTTTTCTGTTACTAGCCCAAGAGAAAGGTTTTTACAGTTTAACATGAGACTATGTGTAAAAATTGAACTAAAATAACACTATTGTTGTTCATATGATTTCACACAGTTGTGCCGCTGATCTGCTAAACAGCGCGTCACCACATACGAACAATCAGCTCGTAACTTCAGCATAGCAGTAACAATAGAAGCAACATGAAAGCTGGTCATGGAGCCATTAAAACTGATCTCAGTAACAGCAGTACATGTTCTTGGTGACAGCATCACGTTGGCGACCCATTGTCATGTTCGCTTGTGCTTGGCAAATTATAGTTTCATTGTGATTTATTATAAGTGTACTATTTAAAATTTCTGGTGCCGACCTGTTTTAAAAAAAAAAAAAAAAAATTAAAAAATCTTTTGGAGATATGTGTGTGTGTGGGGGGGGGGGGGCGCTTCAGTCCATTAGACCCCCCCCCCCCATGGCTGCGCCACTGTTCCTAGCACTTACCAGCAGTGACAGTCCAGATAACAGGACCGGAAGCACCTTTCTCTGAAAAATATGGCCCTATGATAGCTGATGCCATAAACGCACACCAAACAGTAACCTTTTCTGGATGAAACAGTACTGGTTGATTTGCATGTGGATTTTCTGTTGTCCATATTCAACAATTCTGTGTCAGATGGAAGTGGGCTCCATCTGTCCATAAAATCTTCCATGGCCATTCATTATCCACTTTCATGTGAGCAAGAAAATCTGAAGCAAAAGTCTCTTGCTGGCAGGTCAGCAGGTAGCAAATTGTGCACATGGGTAATTTTGAATCACTAGCAAAGAAGGATATTTCATAGGATTTTACATATCATGCTCACAGATTGATCCAATATTCAGGCAATATGCACACCACCACTCAATTCCTCCTGCATTGTTGTGGCCACTTCTCCCACTGATGTCAAATCAGTTCATTTCCTCCCTCTACCAGGTTGCACACCGTAAGGTACCTATCTTTCCGAATTTCTGAATCCTTTCCACCAGACCCATGTCAGTCATCGGACTGACGCCTTTTTTCAAACGCTTCAGTATCAGGAACTTCTGCAGAACAACTTGTGCATAGTCCTCATTCATGTAAAACAACTTTACAAACACAGTGCGATCCTACATTTAGATAGTCATGGCTAATGTCTCAGATGTGAAATGAGAAAAAGCTGTGTACCCAGCATGTTTATACCAACTACAATGGGTAGTGTGCATGACAGGTGTTTTCACTTACATATAGTGTTATCTGCTGATCAATTTTCCCACTATTTATTTTTCTTCTGCCTTATGTTTTCCCCCCTTCTGTGATAATATTACATTGCACTTTGATGTCTTTCTGACCAATGGTGTTAATTTTATCATCATTTTGAAAGTTCACTTTAATTATTATCACCCTGTACATTCTCCATTAAATACTCCAGAAAAGTTTTGAACTTCCTTTTGTGCAAAAACTCTTACGCTACACAATATTTTCACATTTCAATTCCAAGCTTTGTGAGTACAATTACTTTCATGTGTGGCACTAGCTATAAAACAAGATAAATCAGTATCTGGAAAAATTCCGCATGTTTGCATTACATTATGGTCACTATAATATTGCAACAGCTCACACAAAGCAGACCACATTTAATATTTCACATTACAGCCAAAGACAGTTAGTAACTCGGGTATTTTTATTAATAGTCTCACATCAAATACATAAAAATTTTGATTGTTGGATATAATGAAACAAATTTATAATTTCTATCACTGCAAGCTGATTCTGTAATGAATAACCTGAAATTGTAAAACCAGACCTACACCAATTTCACTCCACAAAATAACTTCTACAGTAAGAGAAACTATTATGAAAAACTGGTCCTTTTGTGCTGTATGATTTTATTTCTAGAAGTTGCTTCTGCCCACAAAAAAAAATCAATCACTGAAGGCACGGTTGGCTAAAAGTTGAACATTCTTTGTGATGAAACTACAGACATAATGGGACACTGCATGTTTGTTATTCTATTCCTACTGTCTGATGCAAAGGAATTGAAGATGTTCTCTGCTGCTGTGAAATTTCCAGATGCAGCAAATGCAATGAACTATTGCAGAATAATATTAGAAACACTACATGAGCACAAGCTGCCACATGGTGCTTTTTGTGTGTTCGTTAGTAACAGTGCTCTGTACATGACACTCTGTTATGATACTTTAAAATTGATTTATTGGTGATTATCTGATTCATGTGCAGTGTTGGGCATGCAGCACAGTTTAACTGGCAAATGTTTCACTACAATTTTGTGTGAATTGACAAATTCTGACCATGGTGAAATCAGCATTCCTAAATAAAAGGAAGCAGAAATATAAAAACATTCAGTTTCTCAACTCAAAGGAAGCTAAAC